>CM034149.1:36296339-38696339 GCA_019776745.2 Taxus chinensis | reverse complement strand
CAAAGATGGTGAGGATGTACCTAAGCATTTTTTGAGATTTTTAATCATATACCGGCTTACATGACGAAGATGGTGAGGATGCTCATGAGAGTTTTTGATATACTTGTATTTATTTGTATCCATGTACACATGTATTTATACACATAATTTCCAATCTATAGATGATGGTATTTATAACATGGATGGCAGATTTTCTTTTAATTTATGTTATTATGTGTGTTTGTGATGGAAACTAGGTGGATTAGGCATGATGGGGTCAGTTTGATTTAGGCATGATGGAGTCAGGTTGGTGTAGGCATGATTGAGTTAAGTCAATTTAGGCATGGTTGAGTTAGGTCGATTTATGCATGAATAATTCAGGTTGGTTAATGCATGGTGGATTCAGGTTGGTTTAGGCATGATTGAGTTAGGTTAGTCTAGGCATGGTAGATTCAAGTTGGTCTAGGCATGATGGAGTTAGGTCGATGTAGGCATGATTGAGTTTTGTTGATTTAGGCATGGTGGAGTTAGGTTGGATACAAAATGGATGTTTCTGGTGGATTTAATTTTGATTTAATGTCTGAGCTATTGGTAGTATGGGATACAAATGGTGATGTATATACAAGTTATGGCTTAAATTCCCAAATATTTTCTAGATTTGGAAACATGAAATGATAAATTGGTGATTTTATGATGTGGTAAAAATGTGTATTAATTGATGCTTATTAGGTTTAATTTCTAGTTATTAATATAAAAATGGAAACTAACTAAGGTAGAATACTAATAGGAAAGTGGAAAGGGGGAATTGGTTAGGGTAAAGAGTGGTTGAGCTAACCTCCGAAGACCCCATGCCCTTGAAGTGCTTCCTACATAACCCCGGCAAAAAGGGACCTCAGGCTGATGTAGTTCTCCCATAAGCTAGGGAAGATTATGATGAAGTGGAAGAATGGGTTGGTAGGTGTTAGGCAGGGTTGAATGAAGGTCATAGGGATGGTTGATTTTTTTAAAATATAGGTGTCAATGATCTAGTCCTGTATAGGATAATCAATAGGTACTAAGGAAGGCAAATGGTAAGAGGTGGCAAAAGAGCTGCTTAATTGAGAAGATAATTAATGACTTGACCATACCCAAGTTAGGGTAATGAACGTTAAGACCCTAAAGGCATTGCATAATGGACTACTCTAAGGATGAAGAAAGTCACATAATCATGAAATGTCATAGTTGTGGCAAGTCCCTTAAGTAAAGAGGAAATTAGGCTAAAAATGGCAATGAGGTGAGAATGAGTGGTTTAGCGTAACCTAGTACGCGACAATATGTTTTGCTTGGAAAGAAACCTAGGATCAAAAATAGGTAAGTCCATGATAAAATTTTTATCATTTTTTTATTTTAATAGACTGATCAATGCGGGAAGTCTATATGGGATGAGTATAGTATCTCTTTAAGGTCTTCATGAATTTGATTAATGTGGGAAGCTTCTGGATATTTTTATCATATTTTTGAAATGATTTTATATAGTTGTCCTTCAAGGGAGTAGTCTATTTATGGCAGTGGAAATAGAGTGAAGAGATGTCCCTTTTGAGGGAGTCATCTTTTGTTGGAACTTTGACTCAAGGAGTTGTATCCCTTTTTGTTTTTGGACGTTATAGTCATGGACAAGACTATAAATGAAGATTATATTTTTTTTAGAAGACAAGACCATAGCACACAAAGGTTAACTATGAAAGAGATGGTTTTGAGTGATGAACAACCATGGGATTCCATCTTGAAGAAGATGAAAAGTATCCATGAGAATCATGTTATGAGTAGAGTCATGGTACTCATATTGAAGACAAGGCTAAAAGGTGACTGGTAATCACATGATTCTTGTTTAGTCATTGTTCCTCAAAATGTGTAAGGATGGTGGGAAACACTCAAGGGATGAGTGATCAACTGACATAAAGTGATATATAACTTGATGTCAACAATAAAATGGTCGAAGATGTAAGGCATTAAGGGGCTCAAGTTTGGGTTTACCTTCGAGTGAAGACAAATGATAAGAACCTAATCTATAGGCGTGAGTAACGATATAGGGTCCCAGCCAATTAGGAGCAAATTTTCCCCGCTTACTTTTCTTCTCTTTGGTTACATGTTGATTTTCCTTCAGGACGAGGTCACCGACTTGAAAGGTTCATTCATGAACATGTTTGTCATAGGCACATTTGATACCTTTTTTGGTAGATTTGGAGATGGTCAAGAGCATTAAGATGATGTTCATCTAATAACTCAAGTTGCACCAAACAATCTTGGTGAAATTCATCGTTGTTGAGCATGTCTTTTAGTGAGATGCAAAGATATGGAATCTGGACTTTGAGAAGTAAGACAACCTCAGTACTGTAGACTAGAGAAAAGGATGTGGCAGCATTCGAAGTACAAATACTAGTGCAATAAGCCCACAAGGTGAAAGGAATGTGCATATGCCAATCCTTCCTAGTATCGTTGACTACCTTCATAAGAATTTTATTCAAGGTTTTATTGGTTCATTCAGCTTGGCCATTGGTTTGTGGATAATAAGGTGATGAGAAACTAAGATGGATGCCAAAATAATTACATATTTTGTTTAGGGTTTTGTTTTTGAATTGCTTACCATTATCAGTGATGAGACGGTGAGGAACACCAAAGAAAAAAATGATGTGAAGGTTGATGAATTCGCATATTTTCTCAACTTTTTTAAGAAATGAGGAGAATGGCTTCGACCCATTTAGTGTAATATTCAGTAGTGGTTATGATCCATTGGTGGCATTATGAGGAATGGGGATTGGTTTGACCGATAAGATCCAAACCCCATTAAGAGAAAGGCCAGAGGTCTCATGCGACATGTAAGGCATGACTAGGTGTGTGATGGAGATTAGCATGTTGTTGACATTTCACACAACATTTGACATAACCACAACAGTCATAGTTTAGGGTTGGCCAATAAAATACCAGACAAAGAATGCATTTTGCGACGGCTAAACCATTGAAGTGACCTCCACATGTTCCAACATGGACTTCCTTAATGGTATAGGGAATTTTAGAACTAGTAAGACATCATAAGAGGATACCATCAAATCCATGCATTTAAAGGAGACCACCCACAATGACATAATGAGATAACATTTTAAGAAAGACCCATTGTCCATTACAATTGAGATTAGAGGGTAGAGTGGAAAGGGAAAGATAGTCTGTAAATTACTTATACCAAAGATCATGTGGGTCTGGAGCAACAATTCCGAAGTAATATACCTCGCAAGGTAAATAAAAGGGTGATTGTATCCTTTGTACTGTGACAAATATTTTAGAATCAGTGGGTGAGGTAGGTAGTTGAGTGCCAAGAAGGCCATGGTATCCAAAAATTTATTGGTAGAACATGGGGTGGTTTGAAGTGCTTAACGTTTGAAGATGGTCAAAATAATGTCTACGTGATGCTTTTTTTTTGAAGTATCTCATTACGACACTGATATATACCATTGACTTGGTTTATAACTAGATGAGAATCACCAAAGATATTGATTGAATTAACATCTAAGGCATAAGCAACCTAGATACCCCATACGAGTACTTCGTATTTGGCAATATTGTTTGTATAATCAAAATTGAGTTTAAAAGACAAAGGCATAGGTTCACCATCAAGAGGAATGAGGATAACACCAGCCCCACCCCCACGCTGACACTTAGAGCCATCAAATAAGAGTTTCATTTGGTAAGCGGGTTTGTCTAAGGAGAGGGTAGCTATAGACTCATCTGGGAAATTGAAGTTAGATAGTTGATTCCATGAAATAGGTGCGCCGGCCAGTTGGTTAGCGATAGCTTGGCCCTTGATGGATTTTTTATGAATGAATATGAGGTCGAGGTCGGAAAGGAGCATAAGCCAATATGTGGAACGTTGATGTTGGTAGGGTTTGAAATACATATATTGTAAGTGGTCAGTATTAGTAATGATGAAGTTTTTGTGGTTGAGTAGGTAACGAAAAAGTTTGGTGGAAAAAAAAAACTAAGGCTAAGAAGAGTTTTTCGGCATGGGTATAGTTAGTTTCGTATTCTAGAAGGGTATGGCTTATGTAATAAACCACTTGCTCTTTATGTTGCTTGTCGCGATGAGCAAGAATGGAACCTAAAGAATGGTTAGTGGCAAAAATATACAGGTAAAAGGGTTGGTAATCCTTAGGAGTAATGAGCACTGGTGGTTGAAGGAGGTATTATTTTAAGGATTCGAAGGCTTTATGGCATTCATCATCCCATTTGAATGACACATATTTCTTGAGAAGATGATGAAATGGTTGACAATGGTCAAAAATCTATGAGATAAAATGATGAACATCTTACCTTGTAGGCTTCGAAGTTGATAGAGACTAGTGGGTGGAGGCATTTCTAGAAAAGCCTTGACTTTAGTAGGATCAAATTCTGTTCCATGAAAATAAATGATGAAACCCAAGATTTTTCTTAAAATTACCACAAATATGCAATTCTTTTGTTGAAGACAAACACAATATTTGATGAGAAGTCAAAAATGACCTTAAGGACAGGTAGGTGTTCGGTTTAATGTTTGGATTTGGCAAAAAGATCATCTACGTAATCTTCGAATATGTGATGCATTATGTTATGAAAGATGTAAATCATGGCTCATTGGTATGTAACACTGGCATTTTAAAGGCCAAAAGGCATGGCCTGATATTATAAAGTCCCCCAAGGAGTGAGGAAGGTAGTCTTGTGTTGATCTTTTGGAGCTAGTAACATTTGATTGTAACCCGAGAAACTATCCATGAGGGATAGTATTTCCTGGGTGGTGGTGAGATCAACTAGTTGGTTAATGCCTAGTAGGGGAAATTCATCTTTAGGAAAAGCTAGGTTGAGGTCATGGAAGTCCTTACAAATTCAGAGTCCCCCTATCACCTTTGTCACAAGAATAATGTTAGAAATTCATTGGGGATAGTCAATGGGTAAGATGAAGGAAACTGAGAGAAGGTGTTGAAGCTCTTATTTCACTAGAAGATTAATGCGAGGATTCATTTTTCTGTAACTTTTGATTGATGGGTTTAGAATCAAGAATGGTTACGATATTGTGTACAGATATTTATGGCTCAATACCAGGAATATCGGTATAGGACTAGGTAAAAGAATTTCTATGGTCCCAAAGAAAAGAAGTAAAAGCTTCCTGTTAAGTAACATCTAAAGATTGGCATATCTTTAGAATGTGTGGGTCATCTTGAGTGTGAATGTTGATTTCATTGGTCAATTCATTCAACATAGGTTTGCATCTCAGAAGGTAACGATTGGTGAATATAAGAATCTTCCGCGCCCAGGTAAGTGAGGATGGACTCATCGTCCTGACATTGAACGACATTAATAGATGGTGTTACATCATTGATCATGTCAAGATGTAGGAATGAGAGAGAAGAGGGATCCTCACCATCACGTTGATAGGTCAGGGGTCCCAGAGACATGGTGTTTATGAAGAAAAAAAAGTTAGGAGGAATAGATTCAGGATCTATGGACTCTGTGGGGGAAGATGGTGACATGGGTGAATGAGGTGAGGAAGGTTTTTCTTCCTAAATGAGGTCGATGTGATCCTTCTAGGGAGGTGGTGCATCAAATCCAATGTTACTATGGTCATTGTGTTTACGAGTGGTCTAGGAAATAATAACATGGTGGCCTTTTTCTTAAAAACTGAAGCCAAATCCTTTCCAAATGCACAGGTGGAGAAAAGTATAAGTGAACCGATGGTTAGTGAGGGAGTTTAGGTCAGATGAAAATGGTTGTGTTTGGGATGGAGGTTCAGGTTTATAAGTGGTGATATCAAGTCCCCCATATGTGACATTAGTGCAAACGTGGGGAGGACCATAAGTAAAAACCTCTCCTATGCGGTAGTCATAACCAGGGTGTTGACGCAAGTTTCCATACTCTTGCAGAGTGAGGAATGTGTCGATGTTGTATAGGTAGTACTCTCCCAGAGTGAGGCATTGAAAATCACCCTTTAAGGGATCAGTGGTTGATATGTGGGTAGCGGGGATAGACCAATCGCTAGATGATGGGGAAGCATGTGAGTTAGTTGTAGAGGTTACGATGGTGTTAGGGATAATAGGGTTAGATGTGTGAGAGGTGGTGGCAGTCTCAGTGGAGGGGATTATGGATGAAGATGAAGTAGGGGTAATAACAGATGCCTTTACTGGGAAAATTACATCATTGGGCTGGTACAACATGTTATAGGTCAGCTGAAATGGTGTAGTTATGTCCCTTGTGTTCAAATTTGAGGGACCGGTGTAAATTCGAAGGGACACAACCCATGGCACGGATTGAAGATCAAATGAGAAACAAGTTATACTAGAACTCTCCTTCTAAGATGTATAATAGTTTTGGGACCGTGTGGGGACCTATGCAGACATGGAGAACATCAGTACCCAGGGTGGATATCATGGCATCATTAAAGGAGCAGAGCATGACTGGGTTACCATGCATGCAATTAGGAGGTATCCGCATTTGGTTGTATGCATGTGAAGAGATGATGTTAATAATATCACCACAATCAATCATAACATGTCATATGTGTATATTATCAATGTGGATAGAGATGAAAAGAGTGAGATTGGGGTCCTCTGATTGGAAGGGAGAAATCTCTTCATCTAAAAAGATGAGGGCGCCTACTTCGCGAGTAGGTGAAGGTGTAGAGGAAGGTGATAACTTAGTGAGAGAGGCCATGTGATGAGGGGTAATGATGGAGGATACAGGTGTGGGGTCATTTGGTAAAACCTCAATAGATTTAAGGATCTCTATAAGGGCTTGGCGATGTGAATTGGAGGTTTGGATGAGGTCATATATAGACATTTTGAGGGAGGATTGGTTCAATTGTTTTAGCATTGTGCCTGTTTCACACATAATTTTTTAGTTCCAAAATAGAGTTGCTTCTATCCTTTCATTCTCTTGAGAAACAGATAAGGGGTTAGGGTTAGAAGGAATACCTATTGAGTGTTGGGAAGGTGTGCACATACCGTAGAGAGATCAGACCGATTGTGAAGAACTCCTTTTTGTTTGGGAAGGACCACTACTTTCTGACGAGGATACAGGTCCGAGGAATGTGGTGACGAAGGCAAAGCTCAGGTGGGATGATCTGACAATTGAAATTAAGCCGATGAAGCTATCCTCTAACTCTCCTAATGCTTAGATGAGTGTGACAGTGATCTCGTTGATCAGTTACAGTCTTAGACTCAATGCTCTTCTCTGTGAACTCTTTTCTCCTTCTCACTTGTCCCTTTCTTGCAAAAGGATTTGGATCCTTGCAAATTGGTTGGTGTAGGTCATTTATAGGGAACTGATGGTAGTTGCATAACCGACGGTGGTCGAGTAGGGACCGGCATCAGTCAAGTCAAAGTTGGTTATTTATACCAAAAATAGCCAACTTTCCCTCCTTTTCTCCCAAGGGGTCAGTTGTGGGCTTGGTCAAGTCATTATTAGGCTCATTTTGATGTGGGTGAGGGGTGATGAGTCATGGGTGTGGGTCTGGACCAAGTCATAGGTATTAATTAGGTTAGTTTAGGGTTAGAGCTAGGTCATATTGAGGTGGCGAGGTGAGGTGGCAGGGTTGGAGATGTGGATTTATTAATTATAAGGTAATTAATAAATAATTAAGTGTGTAAGGTTTAGGTGGTGAGGTAGGGTTAGGTTGCGGGACGAGATACGGGCTATAGGGTGTCGTAAGACCCAAATTTAGTGTCTACATTTTCCCCTTGTTGTCATGTAGCTTGTCTTGTAAAGCTGCACTGACAATAATAAAAAGTGTTTGCCCCAGTTAAGGGTATAGGTAATCCCCCTCAAATCTATCACAGATTGAGGCGACATGAAATCAGGGATAGGGTTGATAAAGGGTGAATGATAATGAGATGCTGGTAAGATGGTGGGGTAAGTTCAAGGAAGCCAACGCATGTTGAAATGTAGTAGTGCGACCAAGGTACAGGTTTTGAAGAGAAAACAAGCAATTCATAGGCAAAGGTCAATAGTGTATCCAAACAAGGCTGATATAATCTTGGTATCCAAGGCATAGGAAGTAGCTCTAGGGGATATAACGGGTAAGGTACCGGAATGGTTAGGCATGTTCAGTAGTACCAAATGGTTGGTTTGGTTGAGATAAACATCACGGTCTTAGTCTAGGCAAAGCTGGTTGGCTGATCAATTCAAGTATCCTAGTCATGCTAAAACACGAACAAGTGAGCTCAATTGAACAAACAACTACATGATGGGTGGATAGAATCGTAATTTGTGGGACTCGGTCGAGGTACTGAATTGGTGTGGCCTTGGGTCGGGCCGATTGGTTGGGTGTGGCCATTGGTGGGGCTGATTGGTTGGTTGCGGCCTTGGGTCGGGCTGATTGGTTGGGTGCGGCCATGGGTCAGGCCGATTGGTTGGTTGTGGCCTTGGGTCGGGCCGATTGGTTAGTTGCGGCCTTGGGTCAGGCTGATTGGTTGATTACAGCCTTGGGTTGGGCCGATTGGGTGGTTGTGGCCTTGGGTCAGGCCAATTGATTGATTGTGACCTTTGGTTGGGCCGATTGGGTGGTTGTGGCCTTGGGTCAGGCTGATTGGTTGGTTGCAGCCTTGGGTTGGGCCGATGGGGTGGTTGTGGCCTTGGGTTGGGCTGATTGGGTGGTTTCAGCCTTGGGTCGGGCCAATTGGTTGATTGCAGCCTTGGGTCGGGCCAATTGGTTGATTGCAGCAAAGGCCGGGGTAGGCGATGTGGTGAAAAATAGAGTCCGGTGGATAAGGGCAAGAGTTAGGGTAAACAAGGCAGGTAACCGATATCGGTTAGTGGTGACCGATATCAGTTAAGAGACCAATATCAATCTTCTAGGGTGCGCCCTAACCGATATAGGTTAGAGGTCAAAACCTATAAAAATAAAACATACGGCATGTCATATTCACATTGTGAATTTGAGTGCAAACCTTTTTCTTGTCTGATTTTTGAATTGATTGGGTTGAGTTTTTGGGCTGAGTTGGAACTAGTTGAGTGGGGGAGTGAGTTATTGGTAGGTCCCAAAGATCAGGAGGTAGATTTTGATTGGTTGAGGACCCTGTTGAGGAGATTTGGAGCTATGGCACAGCCTGGAGGAGCAGGAGGTGTTGGAGGTGCTGGAGGAGCTAGACCACTACCACCTATCCCACCACGACGACGTGTAGTCATACCGGTAGGCTCTGAACCCCTATTTGTGTGAAGTTGATGAATTTAGCTAAGATGTGGGTTTTGGGGTAGGAATCCAAAATTTGATAAAATAATGAATAAAGGAAGGTAAATTGTAAAATGGAGTGGGTAGATAGGTTAGGTAGGCCAAAACGGTAGGGTGGGTAAGTTTTTAGGCAATTATTCTTGGTAGATGGGTAGAAATAGGAAAAAAAGGTGATTTGGTGGCCATTTTCGTTCTGGCCCCGAAATCCCATAGTGACTGATGTCAGTCACTAGGTGACTGACATTGGTCACAACATAAGTTGTGTAGATTAGTGGGTTTAGAGAACGGCGTCGGTCATGTGTCGATCGACGTCGGTGCATAAAAGACAGACCTACACTATTGGTGGGGACCGATGGCAGTCGAGGGTGACCGGTACCAGTCACCATGGGTAGGAGGTAAGGTTGTGAAATTTGTTATGTTGGTTTGTTGTAGGCGGGTAGGATAGAGTTTTGGGGTGAAGGGGGAGAAGGTAGAGTTGCTAGGAAAGGTTATTGGGGTGGGGGGTAATCGTGTGGTTGGGAGTTGGTTCAGGTAGGATAGGTTATGGGTTGTGTATGAATTAGGAGGGGTTAAATTGGTTGAGGTATGGTTAGAGGGCGAGAGGAGAGTGGGTGGAGTATGAGTGGGGCAGTTGGTAGGGTATGGGATAGTTAAAGGAGATATTGTAGATGTTTGTTGGGTGGGGTTATTGATGTTGAGGGAGAGGAGGTGTTTTAGGTTTGATTGGAGTGAGTAGGATATTTAAAGGACCATAAGAGTGAGAGAAATTTATAGATTTATAGGGTAAGTTAGGTGGGTGTAGATGTGTTTATAGAGTCGGGGTGTGATTGGGTGGGGGAGTGAGTATAGAGGGTTAAGGTAGTTGTTTTGTAAAGGGTAGGCCTGATGGAGTGGGTTGTTTTTGTAGGCACACTAGCAGCTGATGATGCGGGATCGGATGCCACCTCTACTGGGGAAAATGCGGCCACATGTGACTACAATGCAGTGGGCAGTCATGCAGGAGGTTGGACTTGTCAGAGTCCAGAGGTATAAGGCTGTGGATAGGGACCATAGCCTGATGGTTGCCCTCATCTAGAGATGGGATCCAACAACCAATGTTTTCCATCTCCCTATTGGAGAGATGACAATCACGCTAGAGGATGTGTACCGCATCCTGAGACTACCGGTCATAGGTGAGGCGATGTTCCAGGTGGATGCTGAGACAACGATGGATAAAATCCTGCAGGTATTCAGGGATGCAGCCCCATTGATTATGTATCATAGTGTGAGCATTTGCTACGGTGATATGTATCGTGTGCATCGACAGGAGACACGGCTTGCCGTGCTGATGATGATTGGTATCACCTGCTTCACCCTCCCTGACTCAGAGGGAGGCTGCTTCCCACGGGCTCTGATGGGAGTGTTACATGATATGGTGGAGGAGCACACCTACTATGCATGGGCACCGATGTATCTAGTGCAGCTATATAGAGAGCTCTGGGGCTATCGTCGTATGAGGTGATTTGTTATATGTTCGACATTCCTGTTACACTACTGGGCCTATAAGCATATCGTGTGTATACGACCAGTAGGGATTCCCCAGCAGCCAGGGCCACAAGAAGTTTATAGATATGGGTTTCAGAGGTGGTTGGGGGTTGTGGGCCATCCACGAGTAGTTATTGCAGGGCGGGATGTCACGTATTATAGACATATCCTAGAGGGCCTGACTGCCTTAGATATTATATGGAGGCCATACAGAGGCCATCAGCCCCATGGAGGAGCTTGAGCATAGCTGCGTTGGATCCATTACATCTTCTGGATAGCTGGACGGAGACCCAGGGAGTATGAGTGGATTCCCCTAGAGAGGGTACGACGACAGTTAGGCCTAAGGCAGGATGAGCCACCTACTCTCCCACACTATCGGAGGGAGGATATAGAGGCACCACTACCTCTACCATAGCCATTGGACCCAGTCTGGGTAGCAGAATGACCGGCAGATGAGATAGTGGACGACGCAGGGGTGACAGGCTCATTTTTGGTTTGGTGGGCAGGGCAGAGGGTGGCCGTGAGAGCACAACCAGCACAGCCAGATTTAGCGGCTGTTACAGCAGAGAGGAACCGTCTCCTGGGTCAAGTGCAGTTACTATAGGGGTAGCTTGCTGCTACAAAGGCACATATTGGGGTGCTACAGGGGCAGCTGGCACAAGCACAGGGACAGGTACATAGATAGGCACAGGCACATGGACAGGAACAGGCATAGTCTCAGGGCTAGATCCCTATTTTGGCACAGGCACAGATCCCTGTTTAGGCTCCGATGGTAGCTCCACCACCACTACAGGTATTGGCTCAGGGTCAGGGTGTATAGGCAGGGTAGGGCCCACTTCTATTAGGAGCCGGGGGACTAGCCCCACCAGCCATGGTGGCACGGGCCCGATACATGGAGGCGAGAGCGGAGGCCCGCTATTATCATGATGTACTAGATGGTACCAGTGTCGAGTATCAACCATATGTGGCTCACAGAGCTGAGACATCCCGGAGTCATAGGACACAGGGGCCGCAGCCACAACTGGTGGGTCGGTTACAGGTAGGAGGTGAGATCCAGCATAGGGGCCAGCTGAGGGACGGGCTGAGGGCGGGGGAGAGAGCTGAGTCACCCCAGAAGTGGAGATGGGTTTTGTTGAGTTGATAGAGGATTTGTTGATAGAGACACCGGTCTATGAATCGAGTTTGTATATAGAGGTCTGTGTGCCCTCATAGGATTTATGTATGCATTTTTGTTGTATATATCGGCCTGCAAGCTGAGTACATTTTGTATAGTTGATATTGGCCTGCGAGCCGAGTATATTTTTGACATGAGAGACCGGCCTGTGAGCCGAGTTGAGATTTTGACAGAGACAGCAGCCTGCGTGCCAATTTTGTATTTTGGATTATAGAGGCCCCATGTAGGACAATTTGTATATGTTGACATTGATTTGAGGATATATATAGATGATGAGTTTGATCCACATGGTGTGTATAATTTTTGATATGATGCATATATTATCATGTTGTATGTGTTTTTTCGATGGTATTGGAATTTGATGTATATATAGATGATGTTGATGATTTTTTGATGATATGCATATGTTTTGAAATGTTGATGTTTATTATGATGATGGATGTTGATAGTGATGTTGTTATGCAGGGAAAAGAGGCGGCTCTGCCAAAAAATTCAAAAAAACAAAGAAAAGGATTAGGTTTAAGCAAGAGGAGATGGATGACCGATATCGGTTAGCTAACCGATGTCGGTCACAACCTGACCAATACCGGTTAGCTAACTGATATCGGTTAGTCTTAAACGAGCTTTTCTAAAAATAGAAAAGCTTGGGAGGTAACTGAAATCTTATTTTTAGAGTCACGCAACATGTTAAATACGAGGATATGAGGTTGTTGACGTCTATACAGGTAATTGCATGGGAGAATTGAGTGATAAGGAGGAAAGAGACATGTAAAGTGATCGTGGGCTTGGATTAAGAAGGTGTAAAAGTAAGTAACGGTTAAGAGGGTGGTGAACATGGCTGAACAAGGAGAAGCATCCAGTGGGCAAAGAGGAGAGGGAAGACAGATTCCACCTTAAACTGCTGCATCCCAGGAGGTATAAATTTTGGTTGGAATTGAATTTTTGCATGCTTATGAATAGGATGTGGGAAGGTAAGTGGGTAAAGATGAAAAAGAAAGGTGATAGGCAAAGGTTTGGGATGGGGTGAGTGTTATGGGGTAGGTAATCAGGGGTGTCGGATATGTTTTTAGATATAGAGAGGTGCAAACAAGCGAATAAGTTATCATAGGTGGTGTTTTTGAGCATAGTAGATGAAATTGACAGGGACCGATATCGTTTAGGAATAACCAGTATCAGTTACGTAATTGGTATCGGTTATCTATAACCGATATCGGTTACTATGTAAAGTTGTAGATTGTGATTAAAAAAACACGTGGGAATTTATTTTTTGATTTGTTGTTTGTTGGTTTGATGTGTGCAGGCACAGGCAGGATTGAGGATGAATGATAGGGTGCCAGCTTTGTTGTCACGGGTCTGAGCGGATGTAACACCAGTGGAGTGGACATTAATAAACCGTGTGAGGTTAAGTAGAATTTGGTCCAGCCGCATGAGATTTGACACAGCGAGGTTTGACATTCACTTATGGTATAATGTTTGCGGCACACCCTGAGGCAACAAGGTTGGTCGTGGTATTAATGATAGCGGTGGGGTATTATGCCTTACCAAGAGTGGACGGGGGTAGATTTACAAAATCATTGATGTGTATTATTCAAGAAATGATAGAAGGGAGCGTTAATTTTGCATGGGCACCCACATATCTGGAGGAGCTATACAGGGGTTTATGGGCATGCAGGTGATATCACATGACTACACTGGATTATGTATACTTATTACATTGTTAGGCCTATGAGCACATTGTGTGTGTGTGAATAATAGGTCGACCCATCTAGGCAGGAGAGACAGGAGTGCAAAGGTTGGGATTTAGGTGATGGGTCCAGACAAAGCAAGAGGCGAGATCTAAGACCGTGACAGATGACACCAAGTATTATAGGAAGATGTGGGAGATGGTGATGATTTTGGATATCCATTGGAGGCCGTATGGGAACTATATGGTGATGGCAAACATAGCCGAGGATTTGAGGGGTGTAGAGCAATTGAGGTGGATTGCGGGACATAGGTCAAGTGAGTATGAGAGGATTCCTCTAGATCACGTGTGGAGATAATTTGGATTTTTTCAGGATATACCCATGGCTCATAGACCATACAGGAGGATCAACTCCGAGGCACCATTCTCACCTCCACGGCTGACACTTCCAGAAGGACTAGAAGAGACAGCAGCTGATTGCAGGGTAATGGATGCAGGAGTGACAAGGTCTTATAGATTATAGTGGGCAGCAGAGCTATGAGGTACACATGAGAGGGCCGATCATTTTGACATAGTTGTGATTACAGTGGAGAGAGACTGACTATAGGGTTTAGTTCACCAGCTTCAAACACAGATGAACGAGACCACAGGATTTTTAGAGGCTTCACAGTTATGAGTGGGGAGACTAAAGGCAAGATTCCTCCACGCGAGAGGGCATATTTGTATGTTACAGGAGAGATTGGTGGATCAATGGGAGGAACCAATAGCAGTGGCACCTTTGAGGATGGAGAGGCTAGGTGAGCGGCATCGACGATCACCATCTCTACCTGGTTCAGGATGAGGCGCAGGGGCCTAAGGGAATTTCATAGGGGTAGAAGAATAAATAAGGATGCTAACCGGCACGTCGATGATAGAGAAGATGTATTTGTTTTAAAATCTAAATAAAATGGAATATGTATGTTGATTTGAGTTTGTGATAATTATAAGAATATTTGTGTTTTGAATGTTTGGAATGATAAAGGAATAAGGTGAGTGTTATCAATAAAAATATGTAAAAATATTTATAGTTTTAAAGTAAACACAACACATGATAGGTGATGGTAGGGGATGGTCAAGCTAACCTTGGGAGACCCCATGTCTCCTAAGTGCTACCTATATAGCCCATTGCACAAAGCAAGGAGGGGCCTCAAACTGATGTAGTTCTCCCTTAGGACCAGGGAGAGGTGAATTCAGGCAATTTGGTTGTGGTTAGGCAATTTTTTGGTTGGTAAAAGTTTGATGTTGGTGTTGGTGTGGGTATAGGTGAGGTGAGGGTTAACTTACCCAAGCATAGGAAACCATGTCCTAATTAAGGTCAACACACAAGCCTAGATTCGGGTAAAAGAGGCAAAAGTGTCCCATAGTTGGAAAGAGCTAAACAAACCACGTATTATTGGAGGATGAGCTTGAATCCGTGGGTACCTTGCATAGGTGAGAATTTGATAGGTGAAAATAGTTGTATAATCACAATATATCAGATATACGTCACGTCCCTTGAGTATTGTTGTTTTGAAGAATGGTGAGGTGAGGTGGATGGTATAGTTGGGGCACAGAGAACTTGTTATAAGGTGATTATTCTGATGAAAGAGAACTAAACCTAAATTAACAATTCCATGACTCAAAAGTGCTTTTGAATACTGCTTTTATTTTTTCTAGATATAGACTGATTGATGGAGGAAGTCTATAGAGGATATGTATTTTGGTTTTCTTGAGGTCTTCATGAAGCTGATCAATGCAAGAAGCTTCTAATAGAGGCTGAATTTGTATAGCTGTCCTTCAAGGGAGCAGTCTACTTATAGTAGTAGATGCGGCTTTTCACATAGTTATCCTTCGAGGGAGCAGTTTATTTTATAGCTTAGAGGTCTAGATGTTTGTTTGGCATGAAGCATCTAGTTTTGCAGGAAGTTTGACTCAAGAATATCCCAAAATTGTATAATTGAGAACTTGCTATTTTGATACTTTTAAGCCATGGACTAGACTAAAAAGGAGAAGGCATCTTTAAGAGGAGGTGATGATAAAACCATGTGAGCTTGATTCTACTTTGAGATGCACGAAACAAGGTGTATGAGGTGGTAAATGAGCTCAAGGGACGAGCGCAAGGTAGATAAGAAGTGATGTAACACTAAATTCAACAGTAGAATGGTCAGAGATGTAAGGAATTAAGGGGTTTAGGTTCAGGTTGACCATTAAGCGAAGCTAAACGATAAGTACCTGATCCGTAAGTGTGAGTGATAATGTAAGGCCCAATCCAATTAGGAGTAAATTTTTCATGTTTGCTCTTTTCTAGTTTGGTTACATGTTGATTCTCTTTTAGGACAAGATCACCAATCTTAAAGGTACACTCACGAATTTTCTTATCATAAGCACGCTTAATGTGTTTTTGATAAATTTGAAGGTGGTCAAGAGCTGTAAGATGATGCTCATCAAGAAGCTCCAATTTGGCTAACCACTCTTGGCGGAAGTCATCATTGGTGAGAATATCCTGAAGAGATATTCTGAGGGAAGGGATTTGTATTTCGAGAGGCAAGACAACCTTGGTACCATACACCAGAGAGAATGGTGTGGCATTAGTGGAAGTATGAATGCTAGTATGATAAGCCCAAAGGGCAAAGGGGATGTGATAATGCCAGATTTTCCCAGAATCGTTAACGACTTTCATGAGAATTTTGGTTAAAGTTTTGTTAGAAGATTCAGCTTATCCATTTTCTTGTGGATAGTAGGGTGATGAGAAGCTAAGTTTGATACCAAAGTTATCACAAAGGGCTCGTAAAAGCTTTTTTCTGAAAGATTTTCCATTATCAGTTATCAGGTGATGAGGAACACCGAAACGGAAAATAATGTGATGATTGATGAATTCAACAATTTTCTTTTTTTTGGTTGAAATGAGTGGAACGACCTCCACCCATTTAGTGTAATATTCAGTTTCCGTGATGATCCAATGGTGACGTTGCAAAGAAGGTGGATGAATTTCACCAATAAGGTCCAAACCCCATTGTGAGAAAGGCCAAAGATCGCGTGTGACCTGTAGCGGATGGCTGTGAGTATGTTGAAGGTTGGCATGTTGTTGACACATAACACAACGCTTAACATATTCGATGCAGTCTTTGTTAAGAGTAGGCCAATAATATCCTAAGCAAAGGATCCTCTTGGCCATGGCAAAGCCACTAAAGTTCCCTCCACAAATTCCGTCATGGACTTGTTGGATGGTATGGGTGACTTCAGAACCGGTTAGACAGCAAAGGAGGATACCATCAAAGCCACATTTATAGAGGAGTCCCTCGATGATGACATAACGAGAAACACTTTTAAGAAAAGCACGTTTTCCATTACTAGAAAGGTTAGGTGGGAGAACAGAGGTTGTAAGGTAGGCATGAAATTGGTGATACCAGGTATCCTGTGAATTAACAGATACATTATTTACCATACAAACATCCAGGACTAAGTAAGATGGGGAAAAGAGTTTTTGGACCAAGACAAATATGTCAGAGTCAGTTGGTGAGGCAGGAATTTGCGAGGCCAAGCAAGCCATAGTATCTGCAAATTTATTAGTTGAGCGTGGAACGATTTGGATAGAATAATGAGTAAAGAAGGTCAAAAGTGAATCCACGTAACGTTTGTATTTTTGAAGTTCCTCATTTTTATATTGGTAAATGCCAGTAACTTGATTTACTACTAATTGAGAGTCACCGAAAATGTTAATAGACTTCACGCCTAAGTGTAACGTAACATGGAGACCCAAAATAAGGGCCTCATATTCCGCTGTATTATTAGTGTAGGGGAAATCAAGCCTAAATAAAAGAGGCATAGGTTCACCTTCAAGAGGAATGAGAAAAACGTCTGCCCCTCCGCCGCGTTGGCATTTAGATCCATTGAAGAAGAGAGTCATTGGATAAGACGCATCATTGAGTGAAAGAGTTGTGATGAATTCATCAGGGAAAGTAAAATTGGAAAATTGTTCTCCAGGTAAAGGGGCTTCCGCGAGTTGGTCTACGATAGTTTGTCCTTTGACTGATTTCTGGTGTATGAGCTCAAAGTCGAGGTCGGCGAGGAGCATAAGCCATCGGGTGATGCATTGGTTTAGATGAGGTTTGGCATACATATAATGTATGGGGTTAGCGTTGGTGATGAAAATTTTTTTTTGATTCCGGAGGTAATGTCAGAGTTTGGTGGCTGCGAATGATAGGGCTAGGAACAACTTTTCGACATGTGTATACCTAGTTTCGTAATCCACAAGATTACGGCTTATGTAATAAACTTCTTGTTCTTGATGCTTGGAGTCACGATGTGCAAGCATGGCTCCTACATCATGGTTGGTGGTAAAAAGGTAAAGGTAGAAAGGGTGATCTTCCTAAGGTGGGATAAGCACGGGTGGTTGCAAGAGATAAGTTTTAAGAGCCTAAAAGGCCTTGTGGCACTCCTCACTCCATTGAAAAACAATGTCCTTTTTAAGGAGATGATGGAAAGGTTGACATCAATCCGAGAGTTGTGAGATGAAACGATGGATAGATTGGAGTTTGTCCTGCAAACTACATAATTGTTTTAGGTTAGTGGGTGGGGGCATTTCTAAAATATATTTTACTTTAGCGGGGTTGACCTTAATGCCACGCAAAGAGACGATAAAGATAAGAAGTTTTCCCAAAAGGATGCCAAACACACATTTCTTTGGTTGAAGACGAACACAGTATTGTAACAGGTGATCGAAAATAATGGTTAAAACATCGAGATGTTCACTGTGATGTTTGGATTTTCCAAGAAGATCATCGACATAATCCTCAAGGATAGTGTGCATGATGTCATGAAAAATGTAAGTCATAGCCTGTTAGAAGGTTACACCAACATTCTTAAGGCCAAATGGCATGACACGATAGTAGAAGGTGCCCCAGGGGGTAATGAAGGCGGTTTTATGTTGATCGGCCAGGGCTACCAAAATTTGATTATATCCCGAGAAACCATCCATGAGAGAAAGCATCTCATGGCCCGCAGTGAGATCAAAAAGTTGATCAATTCTAGGTAGGGGGAAGTTTTCCTTTGGGAAAGTGAGGTTAAGATCCCAGAAATCCATACATATTCAAAGTCCCACCGTCTCTTTAGTGATAGGTACAACATTAGAAATCCTTTGCGGATAGTCAATAGGTAAGATGAAAGAAACAGAAAGGAGTCGTTGACGCTCTTCTTTAACCAAGAGAGAAATGCATGGATGTATTTTTCTCAGCTTTTGTTTAACTGGTTTGGAGTCTGGTTTCAGATTGATGGTATGGAAAACAATGTCAGGATCGATTCCTGGCATGTCAGTGTAGGACCAAGCAAAAGCTTGATTGCGGGCATGGAGAAAGGTAGTGAAGGAGGCTTGTTCTGATGCGTCGAGAAATTGTCTGATCTTTACAATGTGAGGATCATTCTCTATGTGGATGTTGATTTCTATAGTTGACTCATTTAACATGGTTTGGGTTTCAGATGGTAAGGCGCATTGAATATAAGAGTCATCCGCACCGAGGTAGGAGAGGATGGAGTCATCATCCTGGCACTCCACAACATTAATCGAAGGCAGGGCTTCTTTGATCATGTCTGGATGTAAAAGAGGGAGAGAAGATGGGTCCTCACCATCGCTTTGATAAGTGAGAGGACCTAAGAAGATAGCATTCATGAAAAAAAAAGTTAGGAGGGATAGATTCCGGGTCTATCGACTCCGTGGGTGAAGATGGTAAAATGGGCGATGATTGTTCGGAATGGGTGACTTCGTCATCTTCCTAGATACAATTAACACGAGGTTTCTTTAGTGTAGGTGGTTCAGAAAATCCAAGACCATGACGATCTTTGTGTTTACGTGTAGTCACGGGAATAACCGTATGTCGTCCTTGCTCATAATGACCGAAACCAAAACCTTTCCAAGCACAGCGTGTCAGGAAGGTGAGAGCGAAATGACAGTTGCTTAAATATTGAAAATCAGATTAGAAGGGAACCACACCAAGGGGAGGTTCAGGGGTGACAGAGGATGTTTTGACACCCCCATACATTAGGTCAGTGTGGTAATTAGGTGGTCCGTAGGAGATCACCTCCCCCACACGATGGTCATAGGTAGGATGTGCATGTAACTGTCCATACTCCTGTGGGGTATGGAAGGTGCTAACGTTGTATAGGCGGTACTCCCCCAGTGTAAGGCATTGAAAAACACCTACCAAGGTATCCGAGGTTGGGATGTTTTCCGTGGGAAAGGGAGAAGTATTTGCGTCGGTGGTTTCATTGGTCGAAGGTGTGGGTGCGGCTAACGAGGATGGTTGAGGCATGTTTGAAGTAGATGGTTGGGTTGGATCAATGGGTGTCTTGACTGGTACAATCAAATCATTAGGGAGGTATAACATATTACAGGTTTTGAAGGGGGAAGCGTCAACTGTGACGGTGTATGACTTCCCTTCATACTTGAATTTGATGCATCTATGTAAGGTGGAGGGAACACATCCCATAGCCCAGATCCAAGGGCAGCCTAACAACATGTTGTATTGGAATTCTCCCTGAAGGACATAGAAGAGTTCGGGTAAGGTACATGGCCCTACATGAATGTTAAGGATCACGGTGCCTAGGGTAGAAGTAATAGCATCGTTGAATGAATGTAACATAGTGGGGTTGGCACACGTGCAGCTAGGAGGGATATTCATCTGTTGGAAGGCTTTGGAAGAGACGATGTTTAGGCTAGCACCCTCGTTGATCTTAACACGCTGTACCTAGATGCCCCAGACGTAAGCCAAGATGAAAAGAGTAGGGTCAGGATCTTCTGCACCAAAGACGACAATTTCTTCTTTGGAAAAACTAATAGCAGCGGCTTGTTGTACAGGGACAGAGGTGGTTGTGGAGGTAGGTTGTTTGGTGAGAGAAGCAACATGGTTGGGTGTGAAGATGGAGGTGACGGGAAAGGTTTCGTTAGGTAGGACCTCTATCCCTTGAAGGATCTTAATTAGATCTTGTCGATGCGATTCAGATGTTTGAATGAGATCATAGAGTGTCATTTTTACAGGATATTGGTGAAGTTGTTTGATCATAGTGTGATGGGAAACTCCATCAGAGACTGGATAGGCCAGTCCAAAAATAACCACTTTAGGTGGTGGTGTGATCAGGATGGCTAAAGGAGAAAGAGAGACCGCTGGTGTGCTCTCTTTATCTTTTCCATTGTTTTTCTGACCTCGAGTAGTAATGTTAATCATGTTGATCTCATGAATGCGAGATGAGGAAGATGACAAGGATAAGTCATTGTTCTCAAGAGGTGGGGTTGCAATGATGATAGATTTTGGTTAGGTGGGGACAGGTGGTATAGGAGAAGGGATCAAAGCTAAGGGTTTGTTCTTCCGTAAGTCATATTTCTGAGATTTTCTATCCGAGATAGGTGACTGGCGAAGGATGAATTTCAAAGCTTTGCATCCTTCTACATTGTGTCCTGGTGTGTGGTGGTAGGCACAGATTTTAGATTCATCGTAACCTATAGGTCAAGGTTTAGATGGATCATAGGGTCTGAGTGGGGGTAGGGAAATGGTCGCATCCCCTATCAGCATATCAAGGATCTTGGCGTAAGATCCTTTGAGTGGGTCAAATGAAGATGAGGCTATTGATTGAGTGGGTGAGATTATTGATTGTTTTGGTAATGGTTGGGTACGAGTGATTCGTACGAGTGGTGGTTTAGGCAAGGGATTTTGATGATCAGGTTTAACTAGGCGTGGCTTCTTCTGCATAGAAGTCATGTTTAGCTGGTTAGATGATGAGGCCACAGATGACGTGGTGGCAGGAAACAACCACAGGGAAAGAGGAGCCATAACAAACAAGTCCTTTGATGATCGAGTGTGCTTAGGGTTGGTAGGTAGGCCAGATACTTGGGGTGATGGTGTTGAGATGCCTATAGATTTTTGTATGGGTGCAGAAGGTGCTGGTCGTGTTAAAGAAGACGTGGGAGGCATGGTGTATTGAGGAAAGGTGGAGGGGTAAGGCCCCAATGTAGAAGGTAGGTGCGAAGGTGAGGGTTGAATTCGTGCCTGCGGTACTGGTGTGATCGGGGGCAAGGGTTTGACGGCCGTATCTTTGGACAAGTCTAACCGTTTAGGTGGGTGCATCAGGCTAGGTATTGGTAAAGTCCCAAGCATAGGGGAAGGTTTCGTTAGGTTGATAGAGGTTGATGAGGTATTTGGTAGAGATGAGGGGGGTGGAGGTGAAGACATAGGCATTTTGAGCTTTTGTAAAAACTTCAGGTGTATGGTAGAGGTGTCTGGATCAGTCATTTGCATTTGATTAGAGCATTGTGTTCTCAAACGTGCCCATAAGACTCATCTATCTTCTGGGGGATGACAATCTTCATGTATGGATGGGCATTTCGATATGGAAGAGAAGTGGGTTGTGATTCCAGTGCACTGGGGGTGTGATACAGGGCGTGAATGAGGCACTGTATCAATGGGTGTTAAAGGGTCAACCGGTCGCTGGAAAGATTTAGGCAATGAAGAATTGATAGGAAGGAGGGCATGTTCTAGAATATCTGTCTTGATTAAGGAATTTGGTGATGTAGACTTGATGGGTTTCTCTTCTAAGGATGACAGAAAAAGTGGCGATCCTTCTTCTTTTGCAGCAAGAGCGGTGGAAGGAGATGTTTGGGCAATATATAAGTTGGATAACATCTGCTCACAGTCTTGCAGGGATGTGGTGTAAGAAGGCTCTTCTGTGAGAAGAGCACTCTGGGCGGTTGGTTCCTTTATGGGTAAAGGAATAGTAGGGCTATCCTCTTGTCCTGGTGAAGGAGAAGGGGGCGAGGACTCTTGCATCGGTGAAGAGGCTCGATTCATAATTTCTTCGATGGAAGCTCTTGGTTGGGAGTTGAAAACCACATGGATCTCATGCACACTCTTCTCCTCGGCTAAGGTTTCTTGGTTTGTGTTACTGTTAGAGGAATGGTTTGGAAATGGTTTGTTGAATATTTTTACATTTTGATTAGTAGGGGCATTAGGATTATCAAGGGTTATATCCCCTGCATCAACCATTTCCTACACTATGTTTTTCAACATCTTGCAGTTTTTGTGGTTGTGTCCCTTCACGCGATGGAAGTTACAGAAGTCATTTTCTTTATACCAAGAAGGTATAGCGCGGGTGGAATCAAACCTGAAGTGAGGTTTAATAGGAGGCAAGGTGATAGCTCCTGCTTTAAGCAATTTTTCCAAGATCACTTCATAGTTTTCTCCCAAGGGAGTGTACTAGATGGGCTAGGCTTTATACTTATAGGTGGATTTCGGCTGGGTATAAGATGGTGCTTGAGATTTGACCGTTACCGCGTGTACATATCCTTTTGATTTTGAAGCAGCTAATGCATGAGAGTTGGTGGTGTTGGGTTTGTTCATGGAGTCCTGGGTTCATAAATTTGAGTTTTTGTTGTGCAACTTCAATTTCTCCTCCTCTAAGGCTCAAATCTCTAATTTCCGAGCTATAGTAAAGGCCTCATCAAAGGTGCAAAAAGTTTGAATTTGGAGGGTGGGAAAAATGTGTTTAGCGCATGCCCGCGTAAAGAGTTTGATGAGCTCGGCTTGAGGTAAGGCATAAGTAAGTTGGTTGATGAGGCCCCACCATCTTCCAACGAAATCTGTGATAGACTCGTCTTCAAATTGTCAGATGGCATAGAGGTTAGTAATGTATAATTTCTTGGCAATATTGATGGAGAAGTGATCCAAGAAAGATTGGGCTAACTAGTTAAAGGAGAAGATTGAGTGCTGGGTTAAAGCACTGTACCACTCCAAGGCAGGTCCTGATAAGGACATGGGGAGGGTACGGAGTAGTAAGGCATCGTCATGAGCAATCAGATAGAAGGCATGTCTAAATGATCGCAAGTGTTGTTGAGGGTCCTCCTTACTATTAAAGTGAGTAAATTTCGATAATTCCCATTGAGGAGGATATGTATGAAGGGGGAAAGAAGGGTGAATAGGCTCCCAAAAAACTTTCTCGTATGTCAGGGTGTTACGGTTTCCTGAAACAGAAGCCTCAAGATTTTGCATCTTGTCCATCATCTGTTTAATTAAATCATTGGTTGGGTTAGATGATGGTGTTGTCGTCGTAAATGGAGGAGGATTAGGCCAAGAGCCGCTACTAGAAAATGGTCTGATTAAATGTTGATAAGGTATCGATGATGAATGTGTTGGGGCGGCTGAATAAGGGTGTCCTATATAAGATGTGGAGGCCACCGGATGCATTTGTGGAAATGAAAAAGTGGTCAGATCCTGAGAGGGAAAGCTCGTGTGGATAGGTGGTAGAGAACAAGTTATGAAAGAGGCAATTTACGAGAGGGATGAGGTAGGGGCAGTGGATGGTAGTGATATGTGGGGCCCTAGATTAACCAAAGGAAAGCCAATTGGAGCAGTATGGACCATCGAATCCACTGATCTGGGATATGGGGCTAAGGATGAAGACAGTGAAGCGAAGTTATTAGGTGGGGAAGGAGCTAAGTGGGCGGCTATACTGATAGGCATACCCAAGAGGAGTTGACCATCTGGTGTACGGTTAGGGGTATGAGACAAATAATTAGCATCCAAAAATTTAGCAAAATATGTATCTCTGACAGAGATCTTGGGAAAATCATTGGTGTCTGTAGGATTCCCCATAGGATGTGAAGGGGGTGACTTAGGCATAGAAACGGAACAAGCATGTGAAACCATGGCTGCGGCTTGTTGCCGGGTGATAACAACCATGGACAAGAGGATACAACAAAGAATTAGTAAATCAAGAATAGAAAACGCAACAAAATATTGGGATTGGTAGGTCACTGGTTTGTCAGGAACTGTAAAATACAGTAACCGATATCAGTCTGGTAACCGATATCGGTCTGGTAACCGATATCGTTGCCTTTCCCCCTCTCTTCTTAACGCTCTCCCCCTCTCTTCTTTCTGTGATCAATCGAAGGAAACATCTAAAGCATGCTACAATTTTGGAATCATTCATGGTTCAAAGTTAAAATCCATCATTGTTAGTTTACTTCTTAATGTAATTTCCTTTACCTAATCTATGTGGATGGACTGTAACTTTCATCATTGTAAAGATGTTGTATTGACCATGCAAGATGTATTTTGATTTGAGAAAGGGAAACAATCTTGTCTTCTTAAGAGAACTGTTATAGTATTGTATTTGTGCATTCATGGCATAATGAAAAAGAGATATGTTGTTATCTCCATTGGATTTCATTTGTCCAAGTTGATTGCTCAATCATAATGTAACTTCATGCTTGAAAGAATGTAAAGGGATCGAGTTGTGTTTTGTATATTACATTTGAAATGATTAAAAGAATTACTTTGTTGCATCTGTTGGTATGAGTTGGTGTAAGTAAAAATCATTCAAATGCATGTAATTATCTTTTTTGGAATGTTGGAAGAAAATCTTGCATAAAGGAATTATGTTATTCTTGCTACTTGTCTTATTATGAAACGTTCAATCTATAAAGAATAAGAAGGACTTCGTTTAGATCTTGCTATCAATAGTTGAAGAAAAAAGTTTGTTTTAAGCTAGCATGAAATGACTCTAAATGATGTTCTTACATACTTAAGAATTGTTGTTTCATTTAGTGAGAACGTAGTAATATGATCTTCCCTTACTTCACTATGCATGTACGCTTAATCAACCCATGAATGAACCAAACAACCCCTCATATCATTAAGTAATGAATGAAGTGAACCAACTAAGCCTTGTAAGACAAAAACAGACCCACAACAAATCTACACACTCAAGTAATTTATCTTAGAAGCTTTCAATAAAACAAATTTAACAAAAGGACTCACTCAGAAAATTGCCAGTCTTGACTGTAGGATCCTGCAGGACTTTTGCAAAATTGACTATTTAAACCTCATCCAACCCTAAGTTTTATAATTTTTGTGCAAATTAGACATCACAACCTTTCCAAAAAGTCCAGTTTTGTCAAAAATTGAGTTCCCAGTCAAAATTTATAGCATTTTGAAGTTCTTTCCGCAAGCAAGCCTGGAGTTGCTACGGGCGGCTGTAGGTGCACAACCAGAGTTGCTACGGGCAAGCCTGGAGTTGCTACGGGCAGGCTTGGAGTTGTTACAGGCTATTGTTGGTGTACAACCAGTGGCTACAGGCTGTTGTAGGTGTACATCCAGTGGTTACAAGCTGTTATAAGTGTACAACCAGTGGCTATGTGCTGCTATAGGTGTACAACTAGTGGCTATAGGCTGTTGTACGTGTATAGCCAGTGGCTACAGGATGTTGTAGGTGTATAGCTAGTTGCTATAGGTTGGGGCCTACTACTTTAAAAGCTTATGGCCTCTTGAATTTTGTACATGGAGACATCAGAAACATTAGTTTGCATAAGAGGAAAGATTCACCAAAGTAAATAAGTATATTAGATCTTAATGAACATATAAAACTAAATATATGCAAAATCATAACTTTGATCTCCTCTTGTGGTAGATTCAAACATGTGCATGTTTTAGATTATGTTTATGATAGTCTTTTAAAAATAGAAAAAAAATATTCCTCTTTCGGCTAACTAAGCCTAGGTTAATCATAGATCTGCAGAGGTTGGTTTTAGGGGTGTTACAGGTATGATGATGTCCTGAGAACTTCAAAAAAGAACAGAAGATGTAATGAATGCTATTTTTGGTAGAATGACAAAAAAGAGCTGGAAACTGACAACAGTTAGGTAAACCTATGATGGTTAGATGTAAATCGATGATGGTCACAAGACCGATGCCAGTCACTATGAAATTTGAAAAAGTGAAGAAAAATTGATTTTTGTGAATTAAGTCAGATGAAATATCAACCTAGAAAACTGAGTATGATAATAATGGATCGTGACACACTCAGAAACATTCGGAATACACCAACTATGATGGCAGAGTGTGAAAGGAAGAATAAAATGAAGAGAAAAACCTCACAACTCAAGAAAAAGATAAGAAAAATACAAAATCCTATAAGGTAATTTTATGTTTTTAGCTTATGTTATTTAAGATTGACTTGTGAATTTAGAATAAAGGTTTTTGGTTAGGAAGGTTTCCTATGAAGAGGAAAATTCTAAGGGTGGTTTTAGGTTATGTTTTGGTAGGGGCAGTCCTTTCTTTGAGTTAATGACTAGATAGAGAAACCAGATGGGTGCCCTTTGTCAATCCTTTGATCGTTGAAAGCCTATTATAGGTAAGGTGTTGTTTAAGAAGATGAGTGAATTTTTATTTGTGCAGTTTGGAAAAGAGAAAGAGAGAAGAGAAAGTGCTCTATGATTCAATTATTTCAACCATTAGTTGGGCATGAATTCCAGCGTATAGGTTGCCCTCAATTTTAATGTGAGCTAAAAATGCAAGTATTTTAGAACCCAAATAGAAATGTGATATTCGATGTAAACAGAGATTGAATAGGAAAGAGAATTAATTTCACTAATGTGAATGCAAGAAAAAAAATAATGATTCTTTTTAGTCCCGAAATACAAATGTCGCTTAGAAAAAGAGAAGATTCTTAGGGAGAAAATTTAATGTTAACTTCCTTTTTAAAAAGAAACAAACATACAATAGTTTCCTCAGAATGAATGAATACAAGGAACCCTGTATGGGTCCTGTCAGGCGTGCAAAAATGTTTCACTGTATTCTTAACAAATTAATGAAATAGATAGAGGGTGATAGGCCAAGGAAGAATACATGTTTGTGATGTCAGTTGAAATTTATGCACGCATTCTAATTTCCTGATCCAATGCTGATTGTGAGAGCTCCCTTTTGGCTAGGAGGAACTACCTATAAAATTCAAAACAATACCACTAAATAGAGTTAAATAAAACAACAAGTGGATTGCCTAGCAGTAGCTAGATATGGGAAGTGTGATGCTTCTTGAACATGATGTCAATCCACTTTTATATAACAGTATTAATGCTTCCCAAAATAAACATGAAATAGTAATCGTATTAGAATGGAAACGATTTAGGTATCTCATGTAAAAAAAAAGAAAGGTCAGATAAAAGGTGATTGAGGTCAAAACAATTTAGGTGATGGGTTGGTTTTGGGTTGCAGGTCTGGTACAGGCTTTGGGTAAGATCTTGTAAATATTAGGAATGATTTTTGGTCGTTAGGAATTGGGTATGAGCTTACTGGTTTGAGATATGTTACTAGACATAGTAATTGATGTTGGCTATGTGACCAATGCCAGTTTGGCAGGATGACTGACCTTGGTTGGCTAACCAACATCAGTGGGGGTGGTTAGTAAAAGGCTCTTAGAAATTGGTTTCCAAGCTCTTTTTGATTTCTCACAGGCTAGAAATGGTAAAGGTGAGGTCGTAAAATGGCCTTAGTGACTCAGGGATGACTAGGAGAGGGTGAAGATAGGTGAAAGGGCTACATATGGTAAGGTGATAGGTTGGTGGGAGAAAGTAGCTATACAGATGTATAGAAAATAAATTACTGAGAGGAATGATGACCTCACTGAAAGAAAATAGAGATAACTGAAAATATGTTAGGTACTTATTGAAGAATGGGTCCTGGAGAGTGCAGGTGATGAAAACAATGGTGGCAGAGATCTGAAGAGAAGGGATGTTGTGTACGTGTTGTGGTAGTTTGAGCCTCAGTGCTTCTCTATGTGAATCCATGATCATGAAGAAGGTGATGGATTCCGATGGTTATTGGTAGTTTTCCCAGGTGTTTTCCTTTTCCTAAGTGCTTTAGAAATTCAAGTGCTCCAAGTCTCTATTCATGTGAGATCTTGAATCGAATGACCAACTATTGAGCAAACAAAGTATGATACTTAGAAGAAGGAACACAAAGGTTCGTGCATAAGAAAATGATGCATTCAAAGGTACAGAAGGATAGGGAAGAAAACATGCCTGAAAGACAAGGACAGATTCAGGACTTAGCCATTTTCACATGTATGGGATATTTTTGGAGATAGTGTGCAGAGAACACAAACCAGATAAAGACTTGCATGACATGCATATGCTATTTTTGGAAGAGTGGCTACTAATTTCTTTACATGGGTTATGGATAATAATAGAATGCTACTTCTAGTTAACCAGAAGAGATATATTATTAGCGCACTTGCATGTGTCTATTATTATAAAGGCGCGTAGCTATTTTCAAAATGCGACCTATTTTGGGAGTTATACAAGCGGTGAAGGGAAAGTCCCCACCTTTATAGATATGTAGTGATCTACATATTATAGGAGGATTGGATATAAGCTATTGTTAAGTTATGCTACCAGATCTAATGCGTGCATGAGTTTATGGTATTAATTATTGTAAGAAGCTTCTATGTATTTATTGAGTTTAATATAATGGAGTGTATTGACTGATTCAAGGTGTTAAACATGATTACAACTAAATCTTGCATGGAAGAATTCATTGTGGCTATTACGCTTTAGATTCAGATCTGGAATATGATTTATAGAATGTTATACTAATTATGGAATTGAATACATTAACTCTTCATCTTGCTAACATCCTGCACAAGAAACCCTAAAGAGGGGCCTAATACCTTTTGCGTGCTTCGGGTGAGCACTCACTCTAGGCTAAGTGATATGCCAGTGCGCCTGGGTTATTATTGGTAAATTCTAGGTTGCATCATTAGTTATGTTGTCAGGACCTATTTTTTAGTTGTTTTGTTGGCTATATTTTCTGCATAGCTGAAAACCTAAGCAGTCATGAGATAAATCTCCCTCATTTACTGGTGAGGCTCCCATGTAAGATTTGTAAATAAAATATTCTAGTATCTATTTAGGGGTTTTACTTTAACCATGCAGCTCATGAACCATAGCTGTATATTTTTCTAGCAAGTAAGCAATTGTTAAAGAAAGGAAATATCTGATGAAAAAGGAAATAATATAAACACAGGAAAGAAAGAGGGAATATGTGCAACCCAATCAATAGATTACAGAGTTGATTGCATGCACATAGATGGAACCAATAGATATTAACACACAAAATTATAAGCAAAGGCAGATTTCAGATCTAGATCTAAAATAAAACAAATTTTATAATTATATTTGAGACAAAAAGTTAGAAACAAAATGCACCGTGACACAAAGTTCTCTAGAAATCTGCTCCTTTATATTCCTTTGCTTCAAATAGCTATCAGGTGTTTCAGCACAAAGTCTGGAACAAAAGAATGCTACTTACAAATTCTGATCTTTTAACCCATAGGTTCTTCCTCTACTTATAGCATATAGAGGGTAAATTACAAATGGGAATCCCTTAGTGAACTAGTACATGTGGAAGTTGTAAAGGAAACAACTGGCAATATCCCTCCTGGAATTCCTCTTTGCATGACATGCATGATTTGTAACTGAAGATAGAACCTTCTATTTTGCATGTCTGCCACCTATCTCTAAGTAGTTTACTTCTTCAAGTAATGACTTTTAAACTAATCACTTAGGTTTTATAATTTAATTGATTTCTCAATTACTTTGTCAGAGGAAATAAGATAAAGAAGAAGAAAGAGGAAAGTTGCAGTCTTGTCCTTTTTCATATTTTGTATGCAGCTGATTCTTTTGCCTTTGATTCTCACCAAACTAGATCTGGAAGCATCTAGATCTAGAAACGGCTAGATCTGGAAGCAAGTGACTATGATTTGCTTGTGGATATTGCCTTTGACTTGTCTTCCTTTTTATCCTGGAAGATTTTGTAGTTCTTCTCTAGTACATTCATCAGTGTAATGTTTGTCATAAATAACTCATCATTTAAAATTTTAATTGCATATGAGAAATTAAAAATTCTAGAAAGCACTCCGGTAGAATGCAAATTCAATGAAGGCTTCAACTGGAAGATTGGGAGAACATGCACAAGGTCCTGGAAGGAATTATCCATGCACTTACTTCTTCACGAGCTGTATTCGAAACAAGAGGATGAAGCCTTTACAATTATGGATCTAGATCTGAATCTGGATCTAGATCTGGAATCTATGCATGATTCTGATGATCCTTTTCTTTCATCCTGCTTCATCATGGCCAGAGCAATCTTTTTCTGAGTAACTCTTTTTTTTTTATTCGACCGAAATTCTTTAGAAGCAGTGCTGATTTGGATATTTCTTTAGATTCGGAGGATATGTTCAATGTATTGGACATTGATGTAAGCTCCCTTTCAATTATATAAGCACCTGTAATGAATACCTACAATTAATTCAGAAAAAGACGGAATCTGGAGCATTATCACTTGATTTTTATTATAAAAATTTGCATATAAAGCCCTCTGCCCTAAAATTTGAGGCTTTGCTTACATGCAAAGCAAGCATAAATATTTGTAACTTCACCTAGGCACATGTAATACTATGCATACAATTAATTAGACTTAAATCAAGCTCCTTTAAATGTAGGCACCAAACATTGAAGCTTTTCGGCAGTGAAAACACCTTCCTCTGAGCAAAATTCCTCCTTCTTTAGGTGCCAAAATTGCCTAGGCTGCACTTCCTTGCTAAAGAATTAATAACTCCATTAATATGGCAGCCCATGCTTATATAACCTTTATCATTCTATAATTAATAATTGCCCTTCCTATTTCTAGCAATTAATTAATTAAAAATCATGCTTTTCTCTTTAATTTGGGTGCCTATTTTGTGCATGCTCATGGATGCCATTAAATAAATTAAATTTATTTAATTTTAGCATGCTACATTCAGTTCACTTTGGCTTGTTTTCATGCATTGAATTTTCTTCTATTTATGGCACCAAAATTGGGTGAATAAACATTAATAAATATTATTAAATGCATTGATTATTCACCCAAGGTGGGTCACACTTTTTGGCAAGGGTGAATTCTAAAAATATGAAGTCAACTTCTGATGGGAATTTTCACCCTGCACTGCAGCTCTCAAAATCCCTTCTTCCACTTAAGTGATTTGAATTTCATCATGGGAATTTTTACCCTACAAGGCAGGTAAGAAATTCTTGACGGTGCTTTAAGTGATTTTCTTTTATAATGGGAATTTTTACCCTGCAAAGCAGGTAAGAAATTCCTATCTACCTACCACATCTAATATTCCTATTACAGCTTAAGTGACTTTGACTTCATGGGAAAAATTACCTTGCAAGGCAGGTAAGAAATTCCCGCCTTCTTGCCACTATCGAAATTCCCACTGGCAGCTTAAAGTCTTCCTTCAAAAAATGTGTGACTTGCATGAAAGATAGCTCTTTTCCAAAAGTACGACTTGCATTATGACTTCTACCTATAAAATTGCGTGAGAATTTGTCACTTAGGGCAGCATGGAAATTGGACGCGGAAGGCAGCCTTGAAAATTGTGACTGGTATAAAAACAATATTTCTTTCCTTTTTTGGATTTTTGGTGAAGAAAACACAAGAACAGAATAATATTTGCCATTTTTGGAAAGGGTTCAGGAAGATGTAGCAGCAAAAACTTGTATGTGCTGTAACTTTCATTCTATGGCTCTGTTTTAGGTGTCATTTTCTCTAAAATTGCATATCTTCTTGAGCTCTACGCATTGATGGAAATATTTTTCTTATTTCCATAAAATCCATTTATTCCAAAAAAACGTGACTTGCCTAGGAGAGGTTTTTTTGTGCATGACTTCATCTTTTTAGAGAGAACCAGACCTCCTATGACAAATTCCTTCTGGCATGACGTCTATAGATGATCTCCAAATACTCCAAGAAAGAAAACAGACTAAACCGACAAAGGAATTTACCTAGAGAAATTTCACAGAAAACAAAACGGGAAAACACCAAAAACACAAAATGTTGCTAGAAGTCACAGATAAAGCCCAGGATTCATTCTTAGTTAAAACCCTACTGGTATATGGGAATATTGACATGTAAGACTACAAAAAGGTTAAACTAGAGCACAATTTGCCTCAAACGGGGCTCATAATAATTAAATAAAAATTTCCCACAGGTAAACCCCAGTGACAAAATATAACAAGTTTGGGCATCTGGGTATTTATCAAAATTGGCTTATATGACTCTATGTGAATATCTTGATGTAATATTGCCATTTTCTGGCAATAAAAACACAAAACGGCCCATTATTTTAAAATTAAAAAATTTGTAACATGGGGTAGTCTCATATTTCAGGGTGAAATCTAGGGACACTATGTTTTCAAGATGGTTTGCGATGAAGACATACCACTTGACTCTCACACGTGTTGAGGAGTGGATATATGATCTAAAAGAAGAGTACACACTTAGCACCAGATCTGATTTTAACACACGCATATGGGTGGAACAAAATCTGTATGAGAGATTCTTCACTATTTTTCTAGTAGAACTATGTGAGCAACTAGTTGCTTATGCATCTAAAAGGGATTTGAGGTATCACGCACTTGTCTGGATGCAGGAAGAATTTTAGGCTCTCTATGATGTTGATTTGATTTGAACACACATTGTGGATACTTGGTTTCATGGTGTTCTAAATAGCTATATTATGGAGTACTCAATTTCTACTTATTCTTTCCCAAAGGTAGCATAATTCAATTTTTTACGATATCCAAGGGGCACTTACCTGCAAGGCATTCCATTGGCGATCAAAATATTGATGGTAACCCTGAACTTGGAAATCAAACCGATGGCTAATTAAACCCCACCACCCGTGGGGACAGGAGCAGGTTTGGTGAAAGATGGCAGACCTAGCGGCAGAAAGGCAAAGAGAAGAAAGGTTATGTAATTATAATGAGGAACATGAGAGGGAGATAGAGATGTAATGGGATGTTACAGAGTGAATGGAAATGAGGAGATAGATGAATAGCAAAGGATTTGGAGCTCACGCAAAATGTGTGGATCTGGAGCATCAAGAACTCCCCAATTTGGGAAAGCATGACTGGGAACCCCCCTCGGCCTCACGTGGAAGCATGCCAGTAGATAAAACCTAGGTTGTGGGCATGAATCTGAATCTACTTGGTGACCTCGCCCTTGCACTTGGTTTTCCATTATCTAGTACGAAAAATAGTCAGCAAGCTAATTTAGGCAGTGGAAGAGTAGGAGTAAGTAACATAACAAGTACATAGATGGAAGGGAAAACATATTCATTATTGTTTGGAGGTACCTTTTCGGGTGCATCATCCACATAGAATTCGAGCGCACAAAATATTGGGCTCACTTCTTATAGTGGTAACATTTCATAGATAGTAGGGGTTCAATTCAGTACTACTTTTGGGACACAGGGAAGTACATCCACTAGTCCACTTTTGGCTATAGGTGGATGATCAAGAGGTATAGGTGGTTCTATTTCTGTTGGATCTGGTGGTTTTGAAGGTAGAGGAAACACAAGAGGTCCTAGATTATATGGGAAAGTTCCACACTAACCCCAACATATTTACATGGAGATGTCTCTTTGTCTACCCGAATATAGGGGCATAGAATATTCTACTGAACACGTGCACATGTGTCAAATATTGTGGTGCGCAAAGGGAATCATGTCTTCTAAGCACAAGGAAATTCTATTTTCTACTACATTATAAGGGCGCGCACACAACTGGTACATAAATTTTGACCCTGATGAGACTTGGGTAGATTATGCAACATTAAAAAGTGTTTTCCTTAAACAGTTTCACATCCCCGTGTTTAAGCAGAAGAGTATAAGTGTACTCAAGGATATTAAACAATACATTGTTGAGAGTTTCACTGATTATTATACCCATTTAAAAATTCTTTTATCTAAGCTTTCTTATGATATTCATGCAAGTCAACATGCATATTGGTTCGTTGGGGGTCTGATTACACCTTTTAAAAGGGTACTATCACATAAGACATACAATGATCTGGGTGAAGCACTTGAAGTATATTTACACACTAAGGAATTCAGAAGCATAGACACTAGATTCAACCCATTTTTTGGAAGCACATATTGCAGCTATGGAGAAGCAATTGGAGAAACTGTCGGAAAATTCAGCACATGAGACGCTCACAGGGATTTGGTGTATGGATTGTGAAGTAGAAGGTCACACCAAGGATAGTTTTCACCGTAGATCAATGCATTCATTATTATTGGACTGTGAGATATGTCATTTTAACCATGATGCTAGCCACTTATCATTATTACAACGCATAATAAGGAAGAACGTCTCTTGCTATTGCAAAAATTGTAGGTCCACGACTCACGATACAGAATACTACCGACTGATTGGTCAGATCCATTATGTTATAGATATTGGTGTGAAACAAACAGGAGTCTAAGATAACTCTAAAGGTAAGAATGAGCATAAGGATCAAGATCAAAATCAAGCGTGATATGATCGGAATAAAGGTAATTTTTAAGGAGGTCATGGAAGAGGTTGAGGATATCATGGTGGATTTTGAGGATGAGGTTGTGGTGGTGGACAGGGTGATTTTCCTCATAGATAATGTTATACATGTGGATCTCCTAACCACTACAAGCGCAAATGTCCTCAGAATATTACTTGTTCCTTCTATGGAAATAATCATAGCTATGAGGAATTCACTAAATTATATGAGAATATTAGTAAGCATCATAAACAAGAAAACAAAGGCGCAAGGATGTTTAGGATACAACACATTGTGGAAAATCAATGGATGCCCAAGTTGGAACTATAATCTAAGGTATTTTCTGTAAATATCACTACCCACGCTGAAGCTACGTGCACCAAAGAAGCATTATAGTAGAATCCTTCCATCACTAAGGAGGAGGTCCTACATGCATGGTACCCAAATCCTATCCATTAGAAGGAGGTGTATCAGGAAACCATGGAGGTACTTAAAAACCTTCAAGGTGAAATACAATATTTAAAGGAACAATCATGGAAGATAGAGCAAAAGAAATTCGAAGAGATGGTCCAATATTATATAGATGACTTGAAGAAAGTGTGCAAAATGTTGCACCAAGAGAATATCATTCCATTATTAGGGAATTGGCTAAAGGGAAACACTTTGTGTTCAAGTATTGAGACTGGATCAACAAATAAGTATTGTGGCGTGGACGTCAATGTTCTTACTTTAGATGCATGGATATAGATGGGGATTCCTCCATTGTAACCATCCTTGAATGTATTATTCATGGCTAACCAAACTAAGGCCACTCCCATTGGGGTTTTAAAATATGCATCCATTACTATAAAGGGAGCTAAGTTCATTGGGGATTTTGAGGTTTTAACACTTGCAGAGGTAGATAGCTTCCTGACTCTACTTGGGTACGCTTGGTGCTATGCAAATAATGTTGATATTTGGTTCAACAAGGGTTATATCAGTTTTGAAAATAAGGAGGAAAGAGTTATTATCTCTTTAACATATGGAAACTTTTCAATCTATGTTGAGCCTTTGAGTGAGGAATATATGAATAGGATTTATGTACGCGCCATCTACGACCCATAAGTGCTCGAACCATCTAAAGAAGGAATCCTTCAATGGGAAGATACACAATCTATTAGCAATACTATAAGTGTTTCTTGTGGTAATTGGGCTCATAGTACTTATGAGTTGGTAGGACGTGAAGTAAGAATCACATTTGCGCAGAAAAGAAAACCTCGTTGTATCAAGAGAATAAATAAAACCTCGATACCTTGATACATTGGAGGAGGATATCCGACGATGTTTCTATGTGCGATGGAGGAAAAATGGATAGACCAGTTGGAGAGATGGAATATGCTAGCATATAATCTACGTGGGACAATAATGCGCTAGTGGGTGGTTCACAAGGATAATCTTGTAAAATTGAATGAAATCAAGATTGATATTTTTACTTAGTTTTCCATGAGCAACGCACCTACTCAAATCTACACTTATCATGGTAATCAACCTGTCCAACACCATGTTTAGCAGTGTGAGAGGCTCTGGACAGAGGGGCAGGAATATTTACCACCTTCACTATGGGTGCACAAATTTTATTCCACTTTATAAGGTTGCACACATGTTTGGTATGTATATGCAAAACTTCATAGAGAGACTGTAAATTGGAAGGATTTGATTGTAGGATTGATATAGAATTTTGAATACTTCTCTACTAAACCTCTAGTAGAAGAGGCATTAAGGATTATAAAGCTCTTAACTATGGGAGATATTTCCAAGGAAGAGGAACTTATTTAGGATTTATTTGATGGAAATGATTCAGGAGTGAGTTTTGTTGAAGAAATAGAGACAGATGCCACACTACTTAAGTGTGCTTGCCTTAAGAAAGAAAAAGGAAAGATGGTCTACTTATTGGATGATGAATAAGTAGAAAATATGGATGTAGATCATTCAATAGGTAGGTGTGAGGTTTTAGACAGTGCAGATAAGACCACATGCGCCTACCATGAACCTATGAAAACAAATAAAGTGAATATTGGATTAGATGTTGAGCCTAAGGAATCCATAATTGGGGCCTATTGGTCTGACTCTGAAGTGGAAAAAATCATTGAGTTACTACGCGATTATCGGGACTTATTTCCTAGGGGATACCATGAACTAAAAGGCATGCATGAATCATTAGGAGAAATGAAGATAAATCTTAAGGAAGGTGCATGCCCAGTCAAGAAGAGACCCTACAAAATGAACCCCAACATGTGTGAAAAGGTTAGAGAATAAATTGACAAAATGTTGAATTCTGGAATCATCAAGCACCTGGACGAGTTAGAATGGGTTAGCTAAATGGTGATCAGTATAAAGAAAAATGGCTGGATCAGGATCTATGTGGACTATAGGGAGATGAATGTTGCATGTGTGACTGATCCCTTTCCTACGTCATTCACCAAGGACATATTAGAAGGTGTTGCAGGGCACAAGGTCTATTCCTTTACAAATGGATTCTCTGGGTATCATCAAGTTAGTATTGCATAGGAGGATTAGGAAAAGACTAATTTTACTACTGAATGGGGAATTTTTTCCTATATTGTGATGCCTTTTAGTCTGAAAAATGCACCTGCTATATTTTTGTGCATATTTGTCCAAGCATTCAAATATTTTATTTACAACTTCTTGTAGGTTTATTTAGATGCCTGGACAGTGTATGGACTTGTTAAGGATCATTGTGACAATTTATGCTTAATGTTTGAAAGGTTTCACTTGTTAAACATCTCTTTGAACATCAATAAATTTATATTTTCTACACCATTTGGCACATTGTTAGGGTACATCATCTGCAAAGAGGGTTTATTGGTTGATCTAGGTAAGGTTGCAGTCATTATCGACCTGGAAGATCCTACCAGTCAAAGTGAGGTGCGTGGATTCTTAGGTCACACTGGGTATTATAGAAAAATTATAAAAGGGTATGCTAAGGTTTTCACACCCTTGGAAGAGTTACTAAAAGGAAAAGGGATGTTATACTAGGGAGAACCATAGTAATTTACATTCGAGACATTAAAGGATAAACTTACTACAATGCCTATTTTGTGCTTTCTCTCATGGGACCAACTATTTTATGTACATGTGGATGCTTCTAACATAGACATTGGCATGGTGTTGGCTCATCCTAGAGATTTTATTATAGATCCTCCTCTCTATTTTTCTAGTAGAAAGTTGACTCTTGCAAAGCATAATTATACAACTACAAAGTGCGAAGCTTTGTCAATGATCTAAGCACTACATAAATTCAAAAAGTACCTATTAGCAATACCATTTGTATTCTATATCGACCACATGGCATCAAAGTATTTGGTAACAATCCTATTTTACATGGGTGCATATGCAGATAGGTACTCTTATTCCAAGAATTTGATTTTACATATGTGGTAAATCTAGGGAAAAGTAATTTTGGATCGAAGCATCTATCTAGAATACAGTTAGGAGAAGACACAGAAAATTGAAGATACCATGCCCGATGCACATTTGTACAAGTTACAATGCATGCCAATGGAATTAGAGGACATTATTTTCTTTCTACGTACCGGATATGGTGCCAGAAGGAATGAAATCCTTAGAGAAGAAACAACTTTCCATTCACGCGGCATCGCTTATGTTGATTAGTAGTGATCTGCACAAGTTAGGCTAAGATAAAGTATTACACCGATGTGTATTGGAACATGAGTGAAAAGATATCATGGAGGAGGCTCATGGTGGTATTACAGGTGGGAACTATGTAGGTGACACCACTGTGTGTAAGATTCTACTCATTGGATTATGGTGGGAGACCCTATATAAATATTGTAAGGCTTGTGATCACTGTTAGCACCTTGGGAAACTAGGAAAAAGAGATGAAATGCCTGTAAGACCTATTCCTAGTGCTGAACCATTTGAGAAGTGGGTTATAAATATTTTGGGTCCTATTTCACCAACCACAAGTAGGAATAGATTTCACTATATCATCACTTGCAAATATCATCTGACAAGGTGGGCAGAAGCAGCACCTACAAAGGATTGTACATCAGCTACATCAGACAATTTACTATCGGAAAATATTATTACAAGGTATGGATGCCCATTGAGTTTGACAAATGATAGGGGCACACATTTTTTGAATGAGAAAATCATAATTCTATTATATGAGTTCATGATTGTGCACCATAAGACTACACCCTATCATCCTCAGGAAAATGGGACTATTGAGGCCTTCAACAAGATTTTGAGCCAAAAATTGACAAAAATTTGTGATGTTAGAATGAAGGATTGGGATGATAAAGTTTCTATAGTGATTTGATCATATAGAACAACATACAAGTGGTTGAATAAAGTTGAACAAGGCCACACCCTTTCAATTGGTGTTTGACACAAAAGTAGTTCTTCCTATAAAATTCATGTTACCATCTTTGCGTATTGCACACGATGGAGGTCTACATGATGAGAAAGAATTAGAGGAATGAATTAAATAGTTGACTAAGTTGGATGAGTGATGAGCAATAGAACGTTGGAGTCAGAAGAAAGAAAAAGCCAGGTAGAAAGCATGGCATGACAGGTACATCAAGGAAAAAAATATTGAGATAGGACATATGGTGCTTCTTTATGATTCTAATTTTTTGTGCCATACAGAAAAACTCAAAGTACATTAGTTAGGACCATATGTTATCACTTAGATACTTGAAATAGAATATTTTCAGTTAGAAAAACTTGATGGAATACGGTTACCCAGTTACTTCAACGGGAGTAGGTTGAAGCCCTACTATAAATAAGTCTTCTTGGTGTTTGTAATAAGGTAGTGTTTCCATTTAGATTAGGATTTAAATTATGTATTACCTTAATGTATTTCCTTCTTCGTCACTATGATTTGTCAATTTAGTTAGTGTTTTGTGGAATAAGCACAATTGCACACCAGAAACTAATTACCATTTTTAGTATTTTTATGCGCAAAGGACTACACATATTATTTGTGTGGGTTGGTTATTGAAAAATGGGTACACCTAAAGGAACAAACTGCTACAGGTGTTATTCAAGTTTGAAGAGTTGATGGACAAAATATTGCTTCCAAAAAAGGATCATAGATGGAGACAAACAAAGAAACAGTATAACACGAGGTATGCAGTGGCTGTGGAGACTACCAGGAGAAGGCACAGTGGTGAGGTACTCAGGTGCATACAGACGCGCTAAAGATAAGTCTATAGCTAGAAGGTGGGAAGGTGTGCTAAAAGGTTATAGATGAGGTGTGAAGATGTACCATGTGGAAATTGTGAAAATGGTCAATTAATGAGAGGATTGTTGGTAGGTGAAGGAGAAATAAATGCACTAACTTTTTGAAAATCTATATGAGGATGGGGTGCGAGTTCATTTTTACCATTGTAATCAAAAAATTTGAATGAGATAAGTATAAAATGAGCTGAGTGAATCATGTTGAGGTGTGGAGAGTGTGAAACCAGACGTGGAGAGCATATTTATGTGCAGGATAAGCTTACATCCCCATTGGTGAAGGGTTTGAGTGAAGTAGAGCATTTTGAAAGAGCTAGGGCACACAGATTTGAGCTAGGGCTTGGAATTACTCATTACATAAGATAGAAGGAAAGAATTTACACACTATAGAAGATAGAAAGTTGTGATTTATAGATGACACTAAAGAAAGCACCTGTTGTAGGAGACAAGGGAAAGAAGAAAGTGGAAGTAGAAGTTGAAATTGCTCCCAAGAGTAATTTCTCAAAGATATAATACCTAGAAGGTGTGATAATGGGACAAGAATGGGATTGTCACATCTATAATTGCAAGATGTGATTATAACCACAACATATCAGATAATAAAAAGGTTGGACACACTATTGAGTACGAAGACAACCAAGCACACAACAGAGGACATGTCAGTGTATGATGACACTAGATAGAAGTTGTTAAAGCAAATTGGAGTCTACTAGTTTTATGAGCTCTCATATTTTGGAAAGTATGAACCTTTGTACCAATGGTTGATGAGTAGATTACGTGAAGAATTTTTTTATTTCGCTGGAAGGAGGGTAAGGATAACAGCCACAATGATTTCAACAATAACAACATTAAAGGGTATAGGAGTGGATCTGGATAGTGACTTGAAAGATAAAGCAACAATCCTGCATATGCGAAAGGAGTTAGGGTATACCAAGGGCCCACGTGGAATGGATATTGACAAATTGAAGAATTACCTAGTGGTACAGGTAGTTGTACATCTAGTGACCAAATTGAATGATCAAGAGAGATGGTCATAGGTGAATACAATGTGGCTACACATTGCAAGGAGAATATCACAAGGAGTAATTTACAACATATAAGGCTAAATTACAGAGACAATCATCAAGGAAGTGCGCATAAGTGAGAAAAATAGTTTTGGTGCTATTCTATTTTCCCTTGTATTTATGGAGATTAGAGTGCCTGATGGGCCAAATAACAAGATCTGGGAGTATCCCATGCAGAAAAAGTTCCTTACGGAAATATTTGAAAATTTCTTGTGCAAAGGGTCAATGAGTGGGCCATTCAAGTAGAGGGTTGAGATGTGGTATGATCAAATCCGTGTGGCATTTGAAGAGGAGTGGCGTATCACCAAGGAGTTACTTTCAGTGGTGGGAAAGGTAGTCTAATTTGCGTTATACTAGCAATTTTGCATCACGTAGTTTTCTATTGAAGGATGGTACTTGGAGCCCTTGGTGAAAAATATCATATGCCTTCACAGCATGCTACTTCCAGACATCAGTCTACCATTTTACTCATGTGTTCCAGCTAAATTATGTTGCAGACAAGGTAGACTATGACTACCACACGCTGTGGAAGACATATGTATATCCAAGTTAGGATGCCTATATTGAGAGGATAATTTCATATATGATAAACATGAAGTATATGAGTTTGGCGATTGGAGATAGTGGAGCCACACTTATATACCTTCGACTTAAACCTAAGTTGGAGGGTAAAAAGTATGTAGAAAATGAGTTCGCACTCCAAGGACCACCTAAGGGAAAGCATACAGTGGAGAATGTACCAGCTCCAAAGCCATCAAAAATGGTAGAGGTAGATGATGAGGAGGAAGAACATGAGGATAGTGGTGGCTTAGATCATGTAACATCCCCATTTTAAGATACTAGAACAAGGGAAAAAAAAAATTACAACGTTCCCTGTTATGAATTATATAATTCAAACACACATTCAAGTTTTAATAATTGTTCTCTGTCCAACTAAAGCAGTTTGGATCAAACAATTTCCTTTTAAAACCAATGTTCTCTATTCACATACTTGCAATATGGAACACACATTCAATGCCATTAAATCATATAACAGTTACCATATGCTGCTGTAAATGACTCAAAGAACTACCAATCTCCCATTTTATGGCTCGGAGTTTCAGCGATCTCTAATTTCATGACTCGGTGACTTACCGATCCTTCATGTTAATTCATGCATTGTATAATGAATATACAGGGTTCTCTTACCATTTCTGGTTATTGAAGTGATCCATTTAAGAAGCCTATCTGAATATCCATTACTGATATTCATCTGACATCCTGCATCTTAAACTAGGTGATTAGGACAACGCAACCAACACTTGCGATACTTTGGCTAAAGATTTTCACATGCTTTGCATGATCATATTCTTAGATGTGATACACACCAATGGAATAGGTCCTTCACCTCACTTCATCTGTTATCTAGAATGGTCTTTCCTGGCCTCTACTAGTCCTTCCATTTAAGGTCAAGTTCTAACCCCAACTAGCAATATGAACGAGTATAGGAAGTTACTCATGGTAACTAAAGATACACAGACATACGGTGTCATCCCCTAATGATTCCGTGTGTCTAGTTACCTTTAGTCCTCCGGAGTTACTCCGTATACGGTTTCACATTCCTATCCCCATCTAAGAACTTAATACCCAGCTTATATAAACTCGATGATTTAATTCAGGAGGGCATTGTAATATGTTAGCTATAATATTGTGTCGTCGTGAAGGTCCCACCTTCATGATGACAACATAGTGTAGTTTGCGTATGTCAATTTCCTACGGAATCCCCTCATCGAGAGTATTCATCCAGCTCGAGTGTGATTTGGTAGTAATCTAATCATTAAGATCAACTTTTAGCAGTCATGCTGATCCTTAAACCTCGTTCTCGTTACAGTTGTATGTAGCTAGGAGAGAATTAATTTGTCTTCTAGCTTAATAAGCATCTCTTCCTTCATACGGAAGGGTTGCATATTCTCTTCTTGGTTTCTTTCTTTATTTATCAGACTAATCAGTCCATTATCGATAAACTTAATAAGTTTAACCTATTAAACTTAACCAAGTTTTTCCACAACCGTAAACAATTCAAAATTCCATCTTATTAGACATCATTTAAACGAGGTCTAATTCTAAATGAACCTATTCATTTTTCTCCTTAACCTTACTTCTGTTAAGGTCAGTTATCAATAGATATGTTTTCCCATATCCATATTTTCTGAATTTAAACATTTGAGGTTATTAACGGAGCCCAAATACAAGGTTCAGCTACTCCTAAGTTATTTGATATTCCTTAGCTTTCAAGCTAATCCCGAATACCTTTCAATTAAGAGATCATGTTGACCTAATTCTTTTTTAATGCCAATTTAAAATTCATCTTAACCCAAGTATGAACTAATTGCACATTTCAACATAAGAGTTGCATTTAGGTAAAGAATAGATGTTATTTCCTTTTAAATCCATCCATTAACATTTAAATAATACCAAATCAAGGAATAATGTTATATCCACAAACTTATTCAACAATATCAAATTGATATAGTCATTAAAAATATCACACTCGTACTTGTATTCATCCATCGGTTTTACAATCTATACATTTGCCAGTCTAAACGACTGGACTTTGTTTATATTAAACAACATTACAACTCATAAGATAGAAGAATGTAATTTCTTCTTTTCTCACTTCCTCGTAGAGGAGTAATAGCTATCAATTACAATCCATCTTCATTCAATCTAAAAGAAGTATCAGAAAACAACCATTTCTTCATTTATACTCAAGTTTCATCTGCAAAATTACTTGCACGGGTCAGTTCATTGAACTAAGCATATTAAGCACTTGTCATTAAAATGAGGTGCTTCTAATTAATTGTCTCAATAAAAGAACCCTGCTTTTATGAAAACGTTAATATGAACATCATTCAAGAATTAAGTACCGAAAGGGATGAACAGCATAACAACTCAATCATCTAATTACCCTCTCCAATCAGAAAAGATAGAATTACTGCCCTCTTTCCAAAAAATTACTACAAGAAGTAATTTCCCTTTAAATAGTTCCAAAATTAGCATCTGTAAGAACTAAAACATAATCATGCATATTGTTGTTCCAACATAAAAACTGTAATTTCCTTTCACTTACAACAGTTATAATTTGAAAGATAAATTTTGACTAAAATTTTATTACTTTCCTTTCCTTTCATGCTACTCAATTGATTTCAAGCAATCAAACGCTAAGGAGAAAATTAAACATCCATAAAATGTAGATGCTTAAACCAAGGCAGTACAAAATTTAATCCATACGTGATACCAATCAATGGTAACAGTTCAAACAGAGATAAACAAAAATCAATAATCAAATATAAGAGAGAAAGATCATATCACCTCTTCTCACCGTCTTATTCAATTACCCATTATTTAAAACAGACATGATCCATCAACATGATTCATTCCACATAATATATTCCCCTTTAAAATAAGTCACTCTACAGACATTTTCGTCTTTATAACATGTAGAGTGTACAACAACAACAACAGTCACATTTTCATCCAATAATGAGAAAATTTACTTTTCCAGCAGCAAGGTAATAAATCCATTTGTATTCTTCTCTTAATGAAAACAATGAAAGGTCCACAACTCCTTAAAATTATATATATATATATATATATATATATATATATATATATATATATATATATATAATATATATATATATATATATATATCCTTGACTTCAGCAAGACACAATATAATTTGCATGCTCTACTCTGGCTTATTATATTAGACTGATTTTCTATTCCTCATCAGATTAGAACTTCCTTCCCAACAGTCTTATATGAATACCAAAAAAAATCAGCAGGTAGAACTATAACAATTTAGGACAGCAAGTAAGATACTACTACAACCTTTGCTTGTCCCTGGAAACCCGTATTTTATGCCAATGAGAAACACCAAGGAATTATAACTCGCATAATAGTCTATCAACATCACCACAGCTTTATTTTTTCCAAATGTTTCCACACACTGATCTCAGAAATACAATATTCGCATATCAATACCTTTATCAATGCAAACCCACATGGGGTAATAGATGCGCAAGCAAGGTTCAGTCAAAACAATCTCAACAGTAAACCAAATCTCATTTGTTTCATTCATTTGCACAGAAAACACTTACCCATGTTCGTTTTCATGATAACAGTTCAGACATAGAAGATCAAATCACATCCAAAATGGCATAATAAAATCCTCTCTCTCATTACCTTTAGATTTCATAACAGCAAATAGATAAATGTAATACATTAATGATTTCAATAAGAAGAACAATCATTTTCTTCAAACGCACAAGAATACCCAAATCGTATTCACCCATATAATGATGGTTCAACCAGTTATAAAAAAATCATCTCATCCTCCTATTAAAACAAGGATGCACAGAACTCAGAAGTGATATTCATTTAGCTAATGTATCTATTAGCACAAACCCATAATGGTAATGAAACTAATACCCAACACTGTCAAAACAATGATACAGCAAGGACAGTTCAACCAGACATACAAAATCATCAAGCAAAGAATGCTCAAGCCGCGTTCAGCAAAGAAAAATGACTCAACTCGACAATCTTCTTAGTATAACAGCCCAATCAATAACCAAAACCCCCATCATAAGAGCAGGGTTGTTTTAATGAGACTATTAAGCAAAAGCAAACGGTTTAAGGAGAAGGGCTTAACATGCCTGTTAATCTTTCTTGAAGCTCGAAGAAAACCGTGCCCACAGGAGCTATTCTTCTCCATGGTGACAGTAGTAAAGCTTTCCAAACAGTCACCTACTTCCACAGGCTCAAAAATAGCCCTCGGCTTCTCCAAAGACAGAATCAATACCCAAAAATTACATTAAGTTCGACAGAACCATGGAGGAACAAAATGCAGAGCAACTAAAATCCAAATGCGCACAGCAACAAACAAACTTCCTTCACAATCCTCTTTCCAAGGTGAGCTTGGTCGCTAAGACCAATGCCATTGAATGCATTGAATGCATTCCTTTTTCCTTTTTCCTCACGCCACCGTCCAACTCAAGGTTGGCGGATTCCAAATTTCAAATTTTTGCATGAAATCAAAGAGTTAGCTTCATAGCTAGTTGGACACCTCCAAATTTTCCATGTTCCCACCAAACTTGGCGCTGCACATGCAAGGACCTCATTACTGTCCCATTAAATTCCTACCTTCCCTCCTTATCCTTTCCATCCACATGGGTCTATACGTCCCCTTCCTTAGGTTAGGATTAGTTTAGGATTTTAATAGTCCATATCTAGGTCATTCGCCTTGTTCATAGGTTAGTAGGATTTACATTTATTTTCTCCTTTATAAAATTTTAAAATCCATATAGGATAGTAGTTAGGGTATAGGGTAGAACTTAGGGGTAGGTTAGGGTTTTAGTCCCCTAATATTTAATTAATTAGTTTCCAAATCAAGTTCTTCCGCCTGATAGTCTTATTCAACACAATGTAGGACGTTTCGTCCTATGTTCCACATACCTGAGCCACCTGCATCCAGGCCTTTATCACCTTACGTGGTCTAGCGTTACAATGGTGCGCGGTTCAAGAATCAAACCTTTTTCATTGGCATCTACGTACCAGATATTCATACCAGAAATCAGGTGCTGCAACATTTATATCAACCTTCAATCTGGTTTAAAAGTAAATCGACAAGTGATCATAAGAAGGCCACAGCATACCTTGAATTAATGGAATTGATACAGGGTGTGTTTTCAATCGGCGAAAAGAGTTCATCAAGCATACGACAAGTCTGTTGTCTCATTAGCAATCACACAAGCAATAATAACTTCTGTCCCAAGTATCAAGTTACAGCAAACAAGGGTCCAGATTAGCAACACATTCCTTTAAGATCAAAAGATGTGTCTTAACATATTTATCTTCATTTCTACAGTTACAACATCATGAAAAGTAATCACCATGATAACTTACAAAAATCAAGGCATTACAGATCACAGGGGATGAAGGAAACCCATGGATAGAGTAGAAGTTGAGCATGCAAGTACTTCACCCCAGGCACAAGAAGAAGGGGATGAAGAATTGGAAGTAGGAGTAGACCCTGAAGGATGCCACTTTAAGAGGGTGTTCAAATGAACAAGAGCTCAAGGTGTTACTCCACAGTTAGTACGAAGATCACCACAACTCTCTCCACAGAAGGAGACAACTGAGAAGAGAAGGAGAAAATTGAAGCTCAATGAGGAGGTGGAGGATTCTGAAGAGAGCACACTTGGATCTCCTATACAATCAGAGGATTTGGAAGAGACCAGAGAAAAATAAATGAAGGTTGAAGAATAAGGAGTAAAGAAGATATGATAAATAGAGAAAGATAATGATCAGGACATATATTATCCAACTCTAAACCTTGGTGCTCAAGTTCCTAAGGGGCCAAGATCAAGGAGGGAAAGTGGAGAGTATGGTACGTCAGTCATAGTAAAATTATCCACGTGATTCCATAAAAAAATGGGCCTTAAGGAATTTTATGGGTGGGAGTTGATGGACCTAACATGGAAACCACACGCACGAGGAAATAGTTGTCATGGTCCATGAAAACTCACATGGACGAGCCTGATTTTTATGTGTGTGAAGAGTCATGTGTGTTAAGGAGAATGAGGAAGGCGCCATAAAACATGCGCATAACCAACAAGCCAACTGTTATGAATGGTGAACAAGTGAGTAATGCTTTAGTGAAGGTATCTATAGAGGTGGTGTGCAGGAATGTGGATAAAGTTGCCACTATCAAAGCACTAAGAGAAGAGATCAAATCCAAAGATGTAGAGATCACATGTTTGAAAAGAGAGAAGGACCTAGAGAAAAATAATAATGGGGTTCTCATCAGTATGGAAAAGGAGATCGAAGATCATGTCCTACAAGCAAGACCACACTTGGAGCCCAAGGTACCCTAAAATTTCCCTTCAGCTATGCACTATATGCATACCCTAGTTTTTTTGGTGCTTGAGGATGGACCAGTTCAGATACCATAGCCAAAGGATCCTGAGCAGGAAGTAGAGAGAGCATGGGATTCAGTGGTAAGGAATATTTCATCCTACAAGGCATTGCTTCAAACCTTGAAGGAGGAGCCGAATAAAGCAGACCAGGCATTAAACATATGTGTAGCTCCAAAGGCAGTAATAAGGATCAGGACCATAGTAGAAGACAATGAAGTTTTAAAGGAAATGAAAGATGAGACATTGGGATGCATAGAGATATTGGCGCTAGTGAAGCAAAAGCATGAGGTCCTTTTAGTAGCCCATGACCTCCATAAGGACATGTTGGATGAAATTGGGAAACTTATAGCCCAAAAGATGGATATTCTGGAAGGAAGGGTTACTACAATGTCCAACATTGTCATCGTATTGTAGAACGATAAGAAAGAGATTCCGTAAGAAGAGTTAGAATCTATTGCATCATATATTCTAGAAAAGGTAGAAGCCACGTTGAGTGATTAGCAAGCCTTAAAGGCTTAAATCAAAGAGGAATATCTAGAGTTGATTATTCTAGTCTAAATAGAGGATGTTGCAGGGTGAAGGTCATTCATTGTACATAAATTATTTACTTTTCATTCATTATATTCCTTATTCTTTATTCTTTAAAAGTATCAATAGGAAACCATTGTCGGGGTGGTAATGCAGTTTTGTGTGGGGTAATGTTGAGCAGACAAAGTATGATACTTAGTAGAAGGCACATAGAAGGTTCACACATCAGAAGGAAACATGCATGAAGGACAAGGATAGATTCAAGACTTATCCGTTTTCACATGTATGGGCTATTTTTGGAGATAACGTGTAGAGCACACAAACTGGATAAAGACTTGCATGACACGCATAGGCTATTTTGGAAGAACGGATACCAAGTGCTTTGCATGGGTTTGGGCTAATAATATAATGCTACTGCTAGTTAGTTAACCAAAAGATACCTATTGTTAGTGCACTTACATGTGTTTATTATTGTAAAGGTGCATAGTTATTTTCAGCATGTAGCCTATTTAGGGAGTTATGCAAGTGGTGAAGGTCAAATCCCCACCCTTATAAATATGTAGTGATCTACATAGTAAAAGAGGACTAGATATAAGTTATTGTGAAATTATGTCTCCGGACCTGATGTGCACATGAGATTATGGTATTAATTATTGTAAGAAGTTTATGTGTATTTATTGTGTTTAATATAATGGATTGTATTGACTGATTCAAGGTGTTAAACATGATTACCACTAAATCTTGCATGGAAGAATTCACTATGGCTATTACTTAAATATATTACTCTTTAGATTTAGATCTGGAATATGATCTATAGAATGTTATACTAATTATGTATATGAATACATTAACTCTTCATCTTGCTAACATCCTACACAAGAAACCCTAAAGAGGAGCCCGGTACCTTATGTGCTTCACGTGAGCAATCAGTCTAGGCTGAGTGATGTGCCAGTGTACCTGAGTTATTACTAATAAATTCTATGCTGCATCACCAACCTTAGTAAAGGATTTTGGAAATGTGTTTATCCTAACTGACGATGATTAGGGGACCGATGACAGTTAGGGTACCATCGTTGGTTGAGATATAACTAACGTCGTTTAAGGAGGGAATATCTAGGTTGGCCAAAAATAGCTCGATTATTGCTATTTTTTACGCGGTCTTTAATAGTCATCCAAGTCTCGAGTGATAGATCACTAAAGGATGAGTAATAGTGGTTTGTTAATAGGAGTTAATTCTAGGTTTAGACTAAGTCCTAGTTGGTTAGGATAGGCTTAGACTTGGTCTTAGGTCATTAATGGGGTTTGAGTGGGTCATAGAGTGAAGTGGCTAGGTGAGTTGTTAGATGAGGTGGTCAAGTGAGGTTGTTAATTAAATTAATTAACGTAATTAATTCAATTAATCATGTGCACTATGGGATATGAATAGGTAAGGTATGGTTAATTTAATTAATGGGGTTATAAGGGTAGTATGACCTAATTTTGGTGTCTACAATTTATACCTTGATAAAAAAAATGCATGTCATTTTTCAAAGAGCTGAAAAACATAGTGTGTTTTTCAACATGTTGAAAAAAACACTTTATTTTTCAGCACTTTGGAAAAAATAAACTCTTCTCCAACTGATAATTACTTTATTTTCTGTACATCATCACAAAAAGGAGGGAAAACATAATAGTTTTCACCTTGATAAAACCACATTGCATTTTTTATATTGTTGAAAAACACATTAGGTTTTTCAACGTGTTGAAAAACACGCTCTATTTTTTAGGAATTTGAAAAAATCAACCCTTCTCCTCATGGTAGTTATTTGATATGAATTACATCATAACAATAAGGATGAAAAGCATCATGGTTTGCACCTTGTCAAAATTGACAGGAGGTTTTTCAAATTGCTGAAAAACAAAGTGTATTTTTCAACGTGTTGAAAAACACACTATATTTTTCATCACTTTGAAAAAAACCAACCCTTCTCCTCGTGGTAACTACTTGATATGCATTGCATCATTATAATAAGTAGGAAAGGCATCGTGGTTTGCATCTTTATAAAAACCACATTGCGTGTTTCAAACTACTCAAAAACACATTGTGTTTTTCGATGTGTTAAAAAACACACTCTATTTTCAACACTTTGAAAAAAAACTATTCTCCACTTGATTAATACTTGATGTAGATTACATAATTACAACAACAAAAAACATCATGGTTTTCACCTTGTCAAAATCCACACTGCATTTTTCAAAGTGCTAAAAAATAGAGCATGTTTTTTAACGTGTTGAAAAACACGCTCTATTTTTCAACACTTTGAAAAAAGTAACTCTTCTCCACCTAATAATTACTTCATGTGGATCACATCATTACAAACATGAGGAAAGGCATCGTGGTTTGCACCTTGTTAAAATCCACATAACATTTTTCAAAGTGCTAAAAAACACATTTTAGTTTTTAGCACTTTGAAAAAAAGAAACTACTCTCCACCTGATAATTAATTGATGTGTATTACATCATTACAACAAGGATAGATAACATCATGGTTTACACCTTGTCAAAATCGACATGATGTTTTTCAAAGTGCTGAAAAACATAGTGTGTTTTTCAACGTGTTGAAAAACACGGTCTATTTTTCAGCACTTTGAAAAAAAAAAATTCTCCACCTGATAATTACTTGATGTGGACTACATCATTATAACAATAAAAAATAACATCATGGTTCACACCTTGTTGAAATCGACCTGACATTTTTCAAAGTGCAAAAAACATCATGTGTATTTCAATGTGTTGAAAAACACACTCTATTTTTCAGCACTTAGAAAAAATCAACTCTTATCCACCTGATAATTACTTGATGTGGGTCACATCATTATAACAAGGAGGAAATGCATCGTGGTTTGCACCTTGTTGAAATTCACATGACATTTTTCAAAGTGCTGAAAAAAAGTATGTTTTTCAACATGTTGAAAAACACATTCTATTTTTCAACACTTTTAGAAAAATTAACTCTTCTCCACATGATAATTGCTTGATATGGATCACATCATTATAACAATTAATAAATACATCATGGTTTGCACCTTTATGAAAATCACATTACATTTTTTAAAGTGCTAAAAAATAGAGTTAGTTTTTCAATGTGTTGAAAAAACACTCTATTTTTCGGCACTTTGAAAAAATGCAACTCTTCTCCACCTGATAGTTACTTGATGTAAATCACCTCATTTCAATAAGGAGGAAAATCATCATGGTTTGTACCTTGTCGAAATCCACACGAATTTTTTCAAAGTGTTGAAAAACATGCTCTATTTTTCACCACTTTGAAAAAATTAACTCTTCTCCACTTGATAATTACTTGATGTAGATCACATCATTTCAATAAGGAGGAAAGACATTGCGATGAGCACATTTATAAAAACTGCATTGCATTTTTTAAGTGCTAAAAACACACTTTATTTTTTAGCACTTTGAAAAAAATCAACTCTTCTCCACCTGATAATTACTTGATGTGGATCACATCATTACAACAAGGAGGAAAGGAAATGTGGTTTGTACCTTTATAAAAAATGCATTGCGTTTTCTAAAGAGTTGAAAAACAAAATGTGTTTTTCAACGTGATGAAAAAAAAAACTTTATTTTCAAACACTCTTATCCACCTGATAATTATTTCATGTGAATCAAATCATTACAACAAGGAGGGAAAACATTGTGGTTTGCACCTTTTCGAAATCGACATGGAATTTTTCAAAGTGTTGAAAAACATAGTGTGTTTTTCAATGTGTTGAAAAATATGCTCTATTTTTCAGCACTTCGAAAAACAACTCTTCTTCTCCACCTAATAATTACTTGATATGGATTAAATCATTACAATAAGGAAAAATAGCATCATGGTTTAAACCTTGTCGAAATCAACATGACATTTTTCAAAGTGCTGAAAAAAATAGTGTGTTATTCAACGTGTTGAAAAATACACTCTATTTTTTAGCATTTTGAAAAATAAAACTCTTCTCTACATGATAATTACTTGATGTGGATAACATCATTACAATAAGGAGGAAATGCATCGTGGTTTGCACCTTTCTAAAAACTGTAATGCATTTTTCAAAGTGTTGAAAAATAGAATGTGTTTTTCAACGTGTTGTAAAACACACTTTATTTTTCAGCACTTTGAAAAAAACAACTCTTCGCCACATGATAATTACTTGATATGGATTACATCATTACAACAAAGAGGAGATACATCTTGGTTTTCACCTTTATAAAATTTACATTGCATTTTTCAAAGTGTTGAAAAACATAGTGTGTTTTTCAACGTGATGAAAAACACTTTATTTGTCATCACTTTGAAAAAAATCAACTCATCCCCACCTGATAATTAATTGATGTGGATGGAATCATTACGAAAAGGAGGAAAATCATTGTGGTTTGCACCTTGTTGAAATCAACATGACGTTTTTCAAAGTGTTAAAAACATAGTGTGTTTTTCAATGTGTTGAAAAATACACTCTATTTTTCAGCACTTTGAAAAAAACAACTCTTCTCCACCTGATAAGTACTTGATGTGTATTACATCATTACAACAAGGACAAATAGCATCATGGTTTACACCTTGTCAAAATCGACATGGTATTTTTCAAAGTGCTGAAAAATATAATGTGTTTTTCATTGATTTTTTAACACGTAAAAAAATAAATCTTCTCCACCTGATAATTAATTTATGAGGAACAGAAAGGCATTGTGGTTTTCTAAATTGTTGAAAAAATCAACCAGTGTTGAAAAACACATCATCTATTTTTTGCAGCACTTTGAAAAAACTTTCAAAAAAAATAACTCTTCTCCACCTGATAATTACTTGATGTGGATCACATCATTACAACAAGGAGAAAATGCATCGTGGTTTGCACCTTTATAAATACCACATTGCATTTTTCAAAGTACTGATGTATTTTTCAACGTGTTGTAAAACACACTTTATTTTTTAGCACTTTGAAAAAAACAACTTTTCTCCACCTACTAATTACTAGGTATGGATTACATCACTACAACAAAGAGGAAATACATCATTGTTTTCACCTTTATAAAAGTCGCATTGCATTTTTTTAAGTGCTGAAAAACATAGTGTGTTTTTCAATGTGATGAAAAACACACTTTATTTTTCATCACTTTGAAAAAAATCAACTCATCTCCACCTAATAATTACTTGATGTGGATGGCATCATTACAACAAGGAGGAAAAGCATCGTGGTTTGCACCTTGTTGAAATCGACATGACATTTTTCAAAGTGTTAAAAAACATAGTGTGTTTTTCAACGTATTGAAAAACACGCTCTATTTTTTAGCACTTTGAAAAAAAACAACTCTTCTCCACCTGATAATTACTTGATTTGGATTACATCATTACAACAAGGACAAAAAGCATCATGGTTTACACCTTGTTGAAATCGACACGGTGTTTTTCAAAGTGCTAAAAAACACATTGTGTTTTTCAATGTGTTGAAAAACACGCTCTATTTTTCAGCACTTTGAAAAAAATCAACCTTCTCCACTTGATAATTACTTGATGTGGATTACATCATTACAATCAAGGAGGAATAACATTGTGGTTTTCACCTTGACGAAAACCGACATGGGGTTTTTCTAATTGTTGAAAAACACACTGTGTACTTTTTAGCACGTGTTGAACAAAAACGCTCTACTCTTTTCAGCACTTTGAAAAAAAATCAACCCTTGTCCACCTAATAGTTACTTGATATCGATGAAATCATTTCAAAAATTAGGAATAAGCAATCGTGGTTTTTACCTTGATAAAAAATCGAATTGGGGTTTTTCTAAGTGCTAAAAAACACATGTTGAAAAATATGCTTTATTTATTAGCAATTTTAAAAAAGATTAAGTCCTTCTCCACATGATAATTACTTGATGTGGATCACATCATTACAACAAGGAGGAAAGGCATCATGGTTTTCACCTTTATAAAAACCACATTGTGTTTCTCAAAGTGCTGAAAAACACAATGTGTTTTTCAACATGTTGTAAAACACACTTTATTTTCAACACTTTGAAAAAAATAACTCTTTGTAGACATTAAAATTAGGTCACACTCCCCTTTTGTCCCTCGACAAATAAGCACCCTTTGTTACATTTACCTAGCCATGACCCCCCTTCACCCCACTAATATTAATTTAATTAAATTAATGTATTATCCTCACTATATTTATTATTTAAATATCTTATTTGAATAATATCCACAAATGCAGTTCACTTAGACACCTCACCAAGCAGACTCAACCTAAAACCTATTCTTAGAAAGTTCCCATAACTAACTAAGACTTACCCAAACCCTAAAAATCAATGCCTACATTCCCTCTAATTGCATTCCCACATGCTCACAAGAAGTTCCCAGTCTAATCCGTGAGATAACAACACGAGATCCAAGGAAATCAGGAGAATCTCCCTAATTTAGTAAACCTAGGAAATCCTTCCTTGACCGATGTCGGTTACCCCTAATCGTCACTGGTTAACCCAGACCGCCGTCAATTACCCTTTTTTAACCCCAAAACAAACTTATTCTCAAGGTTGAAAGTTGGAAGAAAGTTGGCAAACTTTGGGAGAAAGTTGACGAACAAGAACACATCTCAGAGAGATAACGCATCTTCAGATAGCCAATTCCAATGAAAAATCACATCTAAGGAGGGAGATTGAGCATCTTCTCTTGCACAGCCATCCTAGCCATGATCTAATCTATCCAAGAAAAGAGGAGTGTACATTCAGCCCATGTAAAAAAAATTCTTCAGTTGGGGATCACTTGCAACCTTCAAACTCATCATCAGCACCTCCATCCCTCACACACAGACATTCAGGAATGAAATCCAAGTAAGTACAACATCATACTTTCCTGGTTATTTCATTTCTTCATTATTTTATCATCCATTGTTTATCTTGCTCCCTATTGACCTTCTCTATATTTTCACCTCTGTATACCCATTAAAACCTCGCAAAATCCTACTCCAATCACCCAATACCTCATCCCAACCAACCAAAGTCTTTTGTGCAATCACAAAGGAGACCCCATCCTGTTCTATGACATTTCTAGATCTAACAATAGCCGGCATCGGTTACACCCAACTGTCGTCGGTCACCCCTAACCATAAATGGTCTCTATGTTTTCCCACACAACTCTTAATAGAGACATACCCACCTAATTTTATCTCACCCTCTTTCACCTGTGATCTACCCGAGACCTCTTCCAAACCCGCAGAACCTAGAATGATTCATTTGACCTTTGGATTCTATTCTAGCTTAGCCTGTTAGATTAGATCTATTTCTTATTGTGTTTTTAAGTGAGATACCTAAATCATTTTAAAATAACAATAGGATTTATTTTGTTTACAGAATTGAATTGTTTAAAACAGTGGACTGACAGCCATCTAGGAAGTATCACACTTCTCAAATCTAGTACATGCTAGGCTGTTCACTGTCCATAATGTTTAATTCCTTCTTATGGTCTTTTTTTCATTACAGGCAGTTCCTCCTATCCAAAAGGAAGCTCTCACAATCAGCTGTGGATTTGGAATTCATATGCACGCAACAACCCATCAACTGACATTTGAACAGGTATTCCTCCTACACCCATTACCCTATCTGTTTCGTCAACACTTCTAAGAAATGATCTAAGAAAAAAGTGAAACATTATGGCACACCCAGTGGGACCCATCTGGGGTTCCTTGCATTTCATTCATTCGTAGGAAAAAATTGTGTGTTTGTTTCCCTTCTAAAAAGCATACACACTAATTTTCTTCTTTGGTAATCCACCTCTCCTTTTTATTTTCTCTAAAGGAAACTTTTCTTTTGGTGTAATTAAAAAGAATCATTTCTTCATGTTTTTTGCATTGTAGTGAAAGAGCATCCCTCTTACTCTTCATCTTATTGTGTCATCCAACTTCACATTTTCAATTTTGGTTTAAAAACAAGTGCATTCCATTCTGATTTATTGCATTAGCTCACATTAATCGAGGGAACCCTATATGCTGGAAGTCATGACCAGCTGATGGTTGACAAACGAATCATAGAAAAGAAATTCTATCCTTTTCTCTTTCTCTGAGTCTTGCCAAACCTCACAAAAATTCAAAATACATACATTCTTAAACAACATCTTACCTGGAAGAAGCTATAGGTGATCACATGATCACGACATAGTGGGCACCTAGCTTGCTGCTCTGTCGAGTCATACTTCAGAGCGAAGCCTGCCCCCACCATAACATACCTGAAACCTTACCTTTTATATCTCCTTCTTCATAGGAAGCCATCCTCACCAAAAAACTCTATTTCACAATTCATGTGTCAATCCCTAAATATCATAAGCTACACAAACATAATAGAAAAGGCACTCCTAGGATCACATTTTCTTAGTGTTTTTGCTTGGCTTGCGTTTTGAGGTGAGAGATCACATTCATCACTTTTTCTTGTTCATCCTTACACGCTCCTCATCATAGCTGGTGTATTCTGGATTTACATGAGTGTTCATGGGCCATATCATCATCATTCCCAGAATTCTGGGTTTGATTCTACATCATATTTTAACTCACAACCACTTTCTTTCATCACTGTTTCAATTTCACAGTAACCGTCGTCGATTACCTCTGACCGCCATCGGTTATACCCAACCGACGTTGGTTCCAAGTCCTTTTTTAACCTACTCAAAAGGACATTTTTACTTCACTTTCTTCCACTTTTCATAGTCTTTGTCACTTTCATCATTCCCATTGACATTTTAAACATCCTCAAATTTGGCATACCTGTCAGATTTTACCTTCTTCCTCGCTGTTTACTCACTGTATATTTTATATAGTGACCAGCACTGGTTGTCCCTTACTAGCGTTGGTTTTCCCTAACCGACATAAGTTATCCTATTTCACATTCCAGCCATCATTTGGTCCTTTATCCACTTTTTATCACCAGATTCACTTGTTCCTATTGTTCTCTGTATCATTTATAGAACAACAGCCCTACCTGATCAGTACTGGTTCACATGGTGTTGACTCGAAGACAAGAAAATGCCCTCATATTCCATGCCAGTTGTCAACCACTCCCACCTATTCCTTCACCACCTTCTATTTTATCACCAGCCATGGATCCCATCCAACGTACCACTATCACTATCAGAGATGAGGAGTTTGCACGACTCCTTTACTAGAATCCTGTCGCCTTGCAATTTTACCTTTCCCACTTGTCCACTCGAGACGCCTCGGGTTAGTTGATATACGACATGCCCGTATCTATCCCCCTGACTCTCTCACCCACTTCTGCATCGGCCCCATCTAGTTTCATGTTTCCTGCATCCACTTTACCCCCAGTCATTTCACAATTAGGTTATGTACCCGCTATGACTGCTGCATATCTTACCTCTGTGGCACCCATTACATCCACTGTACCCTCAAAGACTACCCCAAACACAGCCTCATCTACCCCTAATGTCTCATACATACCTATAGCTACATTCCCACCTCTAGTGTCGGTGACCCCTACCCCATTTTAGAACATGGTTCTTTCCATTCCACAATTATTAGCCCCTATTGCCACCAGGGTTACCACAACCCTTCCACCCCCATATATATACTACCAACAACCTCTTATTTCATCCATTATTCATTCTGGGTACATACCCCCTATTTCACTACCTTCTTCTCCACCACCCTACGTGGTAGCCCCATACACTGGAGTGCTAGCCCTATTATACGCCCAAAACCAACCTCCTCATGCTACAGGTGGCATCCAATCATCACAACCTACCAGTGACCTAATTAAATTGATGTTGGACAAGATGTAGACATTGGAGGCATCAGTTTCTGGCTCCCTCAACACTCTCACCTATGATGAGATTTGCAATGAGCATATTCACCCATCCATTCCTATCCATTCATACCCTGTGCATTGGGAAATGCCTAAATTCAATCGCTTCAATAGCAAAGAAGACCCCAACAACATTTATGGTCGTTCAAACATGGGTGTTATTTGATTGCTCATGATGATGCCTTGCTTTTGAGATCTTTTCCCATGTCCCTCACTGGACCTGTATTAGATTGGTATAGTGGGTTACCTAAACACTCTATATTCTCATTCAATTAGGTAGCCCAAGCCTTCTTGGATCATTTCTCTATCAATATCGTCAAGAAGGTTACCATGACCGATCTATATTCCACACATCAGTATGAGGATGAATCCATCATAGATTTTGTCACTCACTGGTGCAGCTTGATCAATCAACTTACCTTCCAACTACCAAAAACTAAACTCATCAATCTCTTCACACGGGCTTGCACTATACATATCTCCCTGACCTTGCAGGTCCAAACCTTTCAAACATTCGACGAGGCATTCACTATGGCATGAAAGTTAGAGATTCAAGCCATTGAAGAGAATAAAATTCAATTACGCAATAAGAATTTGGCATTCAATTCAAATGATACCTCTTCCTCTTCCAAACAACAAACCAGTTATTCAAAAGCTAAGGGCACTGCTAACGCAGTGGTACTCAAGGCCGGCCTAGCTCATCTATCGAATCAGGCTACACCCTCATCTAATCTCTCACCTATCTAGGCTTTTCAATTTAGACGAGAGCAGCGAAAATATACCACAATTGGGGAACCTTACTCTTCTATCTTAGAAAAGCTTATCAAAGTTGGAGCCATCACCCTTCCACCCATAAAACCACACATTGGTTTTGACCCTGATCGTCCAATTCCTGTATGGTATAAAGAACATGATTTCTGTAATTATCATTGAGTAAAGGGTCATAGTGATGGAAAATACATCACTTTCAAGAATATTGTCCAAGAAATTCTCGAGAAAGGTGAGTTAACTGTGGATAATCCCAACACCACCCCTAACCAAAATCTACAAATCTTCAAAAAACCATTTCCCAATCATGCCCCTTCATCCAATCAAAATGGTGAGACATCAACTCATGATACCCATACCCATGAGGTTCACGTTATCTTTAACGAGGTACCTATCGCCTCTCAATTACCTCACATCCCTTCTATAGAGGAAATACTAGCTTGAAATCCTCCTTCCACATTGGAACCTACCTCCCCTGTTCCTTCACCAACAGAGGAACACTTTTCATCTCCTTCATCACCTACAGAGGGGTCTTCCACTAACATTAAGACCATCTCACCCCCAGCTTCTCCACTTAGAGAATTTTTACCTACAGTACCTCCTCCACCCACAGAGGAGCTCCCATTACCTCCTCCACCCACAATGGAGCATCCATCCATTCCTCCACTTATAGAGGAGCTCCCATTATCTCCTCCACCTATCATAGACCCAGTTGAGATACCTTTTCCTCTCAATGAGCATTCTCCATCTACTACCCAAAATCCAACAGACCTACTTTCGGCTCTCTTACCCACAGAAGCTGAAGATGGCCAGTTCCCCGTCTCCAAGATGTATTTTACGGGAATTCCTATTAGGTCCTCACCAACTCCACCCATAGACATGTCATTCTCATGTTTATTCGATCACTTAGATTATGTGGATAGGGCTTTACTATGGGGGCACCTCTTACTCCCTATCTCAACACAGATGCAGATATCCCTCACTGATACCTCCACTATCTACCCAAACACATTATGACCCATTAAACCAAATACAACCACTACTATCGCAACCCTTCCCACGACACTTGTTAGCACTCAAACCACACCCTTACCCATAACCCAACCTACATCTAAACCCAAACCCACACCCACAACATTTTCCTCAACTAAACCTATTACCACTTTAGGGGTCACCCCAACCACCAGCCTTACTCATCCACCAATTAAACTAGATTTAGCTACATTCTCCAATGTCAAAACAACACCTACTCCGAAATCCAAACCAAAGAAACAAACTCATCGACCTCATACCCCTACTGCACCAATCACGCCCGCACTTGTCCCATCTACCTTAAAACCTTAGCTGTCCAACATGGTCAAGCACCCTTCACATATCTATAAACCAATAACACAACAACCCATTCCTTCCTCACAAACCTCTAGCCTACCCAAGCACACAACACGACTTACACCCACACCTGCAGTCTCTTTACCACCAATACCTCCAATACCTTCATCTATTGCTTCACTACCCACTACACTTCAGTCATTGTCCCTCACACCCCCAGTACAACCCATGTCATCTACCTTCATAGCACGCCCATTATCCCCATGGGTAACTCACCCTCTTCCTCCATCTAATTTTCCTTCTCGACCTCATACACCCACATCACCTTTACCCAAGAAGGTGTAACCCAAAAACAAAACCCTACTACCCCACAATAAGGTAGTCAAAACAACCACACACCCTCCTACCCGTCCATCTACTATACCCTTACCCAAACAAACATGACCGATACCTAAAATCACATTCGCACCTAAAATTGTAACTCGACCTATTCCTACTCTTCCAAAAATAGATCCTCGACAATCAACCACACCTATAACCAAACCCACATTCACTTCCCATTGTGATGCACTAGTAGGGTCTTATGCCAAAATTTTAACCAACCTCCTTGAGACTTATGTTATCACATTACCGCCACTCAGGCCTTATGACCCCCTCAAACCCAATCCAAAAAGGTTTGATGATACTAAAATTTGTGCATACCATCGTGTCTCAGGGCATGATGTGGAGAGATGCAAGGCCTTGAAAACCATCCTTATCTAATTGTGTCCACCAAAAACCAACTTTGACAATGACGACCTTCTCAACGAGGATCCTACTTCACCAACACCCATCCCCACACTGCCCACTCAACAACCAAAACCTCCACCCTCAGAGTTTCTATAGCCACACCCAAGATTTGAAATTAATATGGTTCACATTGTTTCACATGGAATGTTTCGGCTCTATGGAATAGACTTGCTTCTATCCTTTCATTCCTTTTAGAAACAGATAAGGGTTATGGCTAGGAGGAATACCTGTTGAATGTCGAGATGGTGTACGCGTACCGTAGAGAGAGATCAGGTTGATTGCGAAGAACTCCTTTTTGTCTTGAAAGGACTACCTGCAAATAAGAATACAAGACCACAAGATTTTAATTAGACAATAAATGAGGGAATTGCCTTGGGCCCAGGAAATATAAAACTTCCTTTCGAAGGTGGTCAGTTCCCCTGCTAATATGAATTAACACAAAATATTGTAAAATAACAATTTAATTGCCTCGTTAAAACAAGTAGGGGGAAAGGCTAGTTTTTGGTTTTGAGTGAAGGTAACAGATACCAGTTGCTGCTAACCGATATCGGTAGGTTCTATGTTTTAGGGGCTTTTGGTGAGGGTCAGTTGTAGGGTGGTTGTGTTGTTTGTAAGGCTAGTAAATGAGTGGGATTAGGTAATGGGGTGATGAGAGGGTAGAAGAATGATAGTTAGATGTAATGTGTTGCTGGGTAGTAGATCTGGGAATAGATTTATGATGGCTGTGATTCAAAAGTCTAAGAAATGTTTATCAAAGAGAACATACAAGATTCTACTTACTATTTATTGACAAGAATGCAGGTCCAAGAACTGTGATGACAAAGGAAGAACTCAGATATGACGTCCTAACGATCAAAAGATGAGATGTCTTCCCTCACGATGATCAGCTGAGTGTCACAGGGCTCTGGTTGTGTAGTTGCAGTCTTGGGCTTGATGTCCTTCTCTGCAAACTCTTCTTGTTTCTTCACTTATCTATGCTTTGCCAAGTAAAATCCGAATTCTCTCGATCGCTTCTGATGATCTCGATTGATCCAAAAATCCTTCCACACTTGTTTCTAGTTAGGGGAGCCCATTTATAGGGAACCGATGGCGGTTACGTAACCGACGGCGGTCGAGTAGGAACCGGTATCATTCAGGTCAAAGTGGGCTATTTTTAGTAAAATAGCCAACTTTCCCTCCTTTTCTCCCGAGGGATTAGTTGCGGGCTTGGTCAAGTAACTACAAGGTCAGTTTTGGGTGCAAGTAAGGGGTCATTAGTCATGGGTGTGGATGTAGACTAAGTTATAGGTCTTATTTAGGTTAGTTTAGGGTTAGGACTTGGTCATGATGAGATGGCAAGATGAGGTGGCAGGTAAGGCGATGTGGATTTATTAATTATAAGGTAATTAATAAATAATTGTGTAAGGTTTAGGTGATGAGGTTAGGTTGCGAAATGAGATGCGGGTCACAGGGGGTCGTAAGACACAAATTTTGTGTCTACATTAGCCCCTTATTGTCGTGTAGTTTGTTTTGTAAAGCTGCACGGACAATAATATGAAGTGGTTTCCCCTATTAAGGGTATAGGTAATCCCCCTCAAATCTATCACAGATTGAGATAGCGTGAGATCAGGGATAGAGTTGATAAAGGGTAAATGGTGTGGAGATGATGGTGAGATGGTGGGGTAGGTCCAAGGAAGCAGACACGCTTTGAAATGTAGTAGTGCAACCAGGGTACATGATTTGACGAGCAAACCAGTAATTCATAGGCAAAGGTCGATAGTTTATCCAAACAAGGGTGATATAATCCTGGTATCCAAGGCATAGGAAGTAGCTCCAAGGGATATAACGGGTAAGGTACAAGAACGTTTAGGCATGTTCGGCAGTACCAAATGGTTGGTTTGGTTGAGATAAACGTCACGGTCTAGGTCTAGGTAAAGTTGGTCGACTGATCAAGTCAAGTATGCTAATCATGCTAAAACACGAACAGGTGAGCTCGATTGAACGAAAAGTGACAGGATGAGTGGATAAAATTGTATTTTGTTGGTTTGGGGCGAGGTATTTAAGTGGTACGGCCTTGGGTCGGGCTAATTGATTAGTGAAGGTCGTGGGTCGGGCCAGATGGGTTGAGTGCGGCCTTGGGTCAAGCCAAGTGGTTGGGTTGCGGCCTGGGGTCGGGCCAAATGGGTGGGGATCGGCCTTGGGTCGGGCCAAATGGTTGGGGTGAGGCCTTGGGTCGGGCCAATTAGTTGGTTGCGGCCTTGGGTCGGGCCAAATGGGTGGGTTGCGGCCTTGGGTCGGGCCAAATAGTTGTTTGCAGCCTTGGGTCAGGCCAAATGGGTGGGTTGCGGCCTTGGGTCGGGCCAAATGGTTGGGGTGAGGCCTTGGGTCGGGCCAAGTAGTTGGTTGCGGCCTTGGGTCGGGCCAAATGGGTGGGTTGCGACCTTGGGTCGGGCCAAATGATGTTAACAAAGAGTTTTCAACAAAGGTTGATATAGGCGATGTTGTGAAAAAGGGCGATTAGTAAATAAGGGCAAAGTTGGGATGAAACCGGTGTCGATTGTCTATGACCGATACCAGTTAGGTGACTGATACCTGTTCCCTAGGGCACAATAAAACCAATATCGGTTATAGGTCAAAAACCTATAAAAAGTAAAATACGGCCTATCATTATCACATTGTCAATTTGAAAACCAATTTGAGTTGTCTGAGGTGGAGTGTTGAGATTGGAGCATTTGTTGGTTGAGGTGGTGCTATTTGAGTGGAGGAGTGAGTGGTTAGTGGGCCCGAGTGAGTAGGAGGCAGTAGTTGATTGGTGGAGGACCCAGCAAAGGAGAGGTGGAGCTATGGCACAGCCAGGAGGAGCAAGAGGTGCTAGACCAGCTGGACCATCACCACCCATCCCACCACGATGACGTGTCATCGTACTTGTAGGTTCGAAACCCCTCATTGTGTGGATTTGAGTGTATTATGTTGTATTTGAGTTTTGGGTAGGAATGCTAGATTTTGATAAAATAATTAATAAATGGAATTTATTTGAAAAAAGGAGAGGGTAGATACGTTAAATAGGCCAAGGCGGCTGGGTGGGTAGGTTTTTAGGGTGTTTGGGTGGGTATAGAGGGAGAAATAGGAAAAAAAGGGAATGGGGTAGCCGCGTCGGGTTCGGCTCGGGTATTTTCCAGTGACCGATGCCGGTCACTAAGCGACCGACATCGGTCGTGAAATTCTTGGGTAGGTCAGTTTGTGGGTGACCGATGTCGGTTGGGAGTTGACCGGCGTCCGTGGAAAGAGGACCGCGGTCGGTTAAGGGTGACCGGTACCGGTCCCTAGGCAGGATTTTCTATTTTGTTGCGTCGTTTTGTGGTGGTTTTGGGTGTTAAGTTCTTGTTGGGGATGGCGTGTGTGGTTGTGTGGTGTTGTTTATGATTGGGTTTTGTGTGTTGGGTGTGAAGATGTTGGGGGATATTGTAGAATATAGGTGGGTAGAGGGGTTTGTTAGAGAGTCGAGGTGTGGTCGGGGGGATAAAAAAGGGGGTATAGAGGGTATAAGTAGATGTTGTGATAAAGAGTAGGGCTAATGTAGTGAGTTGGTTTTGCAGGCACGTCAGCAGCTGACGATGTGGGACAGGATGCCCCCGCTATTGAGATGGATGCGGCCACACGTGTCTACAGCGCAGTGGGGTATCATGCGCGAGGTGGGACTCGGCGGAGTCCAGCGGTACAGAGCGATCGACAGGGATCACAGTTTGATGGTCGCCCTCATCGAGAGATGGGATCCGGCAACCAATGTGTTCCATCTCCCGACTAGAGAGATGACCACTACATTGGAGGATGTGTATCACATCCTTCGATTACCGATTGATGGAGAGGTAGTCTTTCAGGTGGACGCAGAGACAACCATGGATAGCATCCTACACGTATTCGGGGATGCAACCGCGCTACTGACGTATCACAGCGCGAGCATCGTGTATGGGGATATGTACCGTGCCCACCACCATGAGACACGGCTTGCCATGCTGATGATGATCGGGATCACCTGCTTTGCCCTCCCGGACTTAGAGGGAGGCCACTTTCCATGGGCACTGATGGGGGTTCTACATGAGATGGTCGAGGAGCATACATGTTATGCTTGGGCACCAATATACCTGGTGCAGTTATACCGAGAGCTGTGGGGCTACCGCCGGATGAGGCGATTCGGGATTTGCTCTACATTTTTGCTACACTGTTGGGCATATGAGCATATCATATGCATTAGACCAGTAGGGCTGCCCCAGCAGCCAGGGCCACAGGTGATCTACAGATATGGTTTTCAGAGGTGGTTGGGGGTCGTGGGCCAGCCACGAGCAGTTCTCGCCAGACGAGATATGGCATATTACCGGCATGTATTAGAGGGTTTGACAGCATTAGACATTGTATGGAGGCCTTATAGAGGGCATCACCCCCGCGGAGGAGCCTGATCATAGTTGCAGGTGGGTTCAGTATACATTCTGGATTGCGGGACGGAGGCCGGGGGGAGCATGAACAGATACCCCTGAAGAGGGTACGACGGCAGATGGGGCTATGAAAGGATGAGCCACCTCCCTTCCCTCAGGATCGGAGGGGATGATGTAGAGGCCCCCACTACCTACACCACAGCCCGTGGACCCATATTGGGTAGCCGAGAGGCCTGTAGATGATACCGTGGATGACGCCGGTTGCACGGGAGTATTTTTGGTATGGTGGGCAGGGAGGAGAGAGCCGCAAGGAGAGCACAGCCCGCACAGCCTGACTTGGCGGCTGGTGATAGTAGAGAGGGATCAGCTTAGAGGGCCAGGTACAGTTATTACTGGGGCAGCTTGCTTCTGCACAGGCACATATAGGTGTCTTACAGGGGAAGCTAGCCCAGGCTCAGGTACAGGCAGCAGGCGCAGGCAACACCAGTGGTACAGGTATCAACACAGGCACCACCAGCGGCACCAGCACAGGCATAGGTACCAGCACACAGCCACAGGCGCAGCCACCAGGCAGCACCAGCATGGCACCAGCACAGGGGGGCACTAGTATTAGGAGTCAAGGGACCAGCTCCAGTAGCTACGGTGGCATGTGACCGCTATATGGAGGTGAGAGCGGAGGCTCGGTACTATCAGGATATTCTTGATGGTACCACGGGGCTGACTATCAGCCATATGCGGCACATAGAGCAGAGATCTCTCGGAGTCAGAGATCTTAGGGAGGTGCAGCCACAGCTGGTGGGTCTATTACAGGCAGGAGGCGAGAGGCGGCATAGGGGATGAGTAGGGAGAGGTGCTGAGGGCGGTGGGGAGAGTTGAGGGATCCCTGCATATTTTTGTGTTTGTACATTAGATATGGGCACCGGTCTGCAAACCGGTTATGTTTATAGAGGCTTGCGTGCCCACATATGATTTATTCATTCATTTATTGATTCATTTATTGTATATACCAGCCTACGAGCTGAGTACAGGTTATACAGTTGATACCGGCCTGCGAGCCGAGTATTTATTTTTTTATATGAGAGACCGGCCTGTAATCCGAGTCGATATTATTGACAGTTATTACGGCCTACGTGCCGGCTTTGTTGTATTATGAGATCACAGAGGCCCCTATGTAGGGCACATTGTAGATTTTCAACTTTATATATATAGATATGATGATTTGACCCACATGCTATGTGTAAAATGTGTTAAGTGTTTTGTCGATGGTTTGTGATATTTAATGTATGATGAGTGGGGATCCACATGGTCTTATATATTAATGGTGTTGATGTCTTTTGTTGATGGGATGCATGTATATATATATAGATGATGAGTTTAATTGACATGTTGTGTTATGAAATGTTGTATGTTTTGTCGCTGGTTTGTGAAATTGAATGTATGTAGCTGTTGAGTTGGATCCAAATGGTGTATAGATTGATGGTTTTTGATATCATTTGTTGATGGCTTGTTTATTTTTGTAATATAGATAGATGATGTTGATGAAATTGTAATGAGATGTGGATTTGATGAAAAATTATAGATAATGGTGGTGTGATGCAGGAAAAAGGGACGGCGTCACAAAAATTAGGTAGAAAATAAAGAAAAGAACTATATTTTAAAAAAGGTAGTTATACGACCGATTTTGGTTAGGTAACCGATGTCGGTAGTCAAGAGACCGATATTGGTTACCTAACCGATACCGGTTATTCAAATATGAGCTTTTCTAAAAATAGAAAAGCTTGGGTGGCAACTGAAGTTCTTATTTTGAGAGCCATGCAAGAAGTTAAATACGCGAATGTGACACTTTTTGACGACTGGGACAGGTAATTGCATGAATAAATTGAGTGATAAGGAGGAAAGGGACAGGGAAAGTGAATGTGAGTGGAGATTCAAAAAGCAGAAAGGCAAATTTGAAAAGGGTGGTGAACATGGCAGAACAAGGAGAAGCATCCAGCAGGCAGGGACGAGAGGGAAGACAAGTTCCACCTCAAGCTGGTGCAGCCCAAGAGGTAAACATTTTGGTTGTAATTTGATTCTTGCATGGGATGAGGGAGATTAAGTAGATAAAGATGAGAAAGAAAAGGTGATAGACAATGAATCGGGATAGGGTGAATGTAATGGGGTAGGTAGTCAGGGGTTTTGGGCATGTTTGTATGTACAGAGAGGGATAAACGATCAAATTTTTGTCATAAGTGGTGTTTTTTAGGCAGGGTGTGTAGAGTTGATTTCGACCGATATCGGCTGAGGATAACCGGTATTGGTTCCATGGAACCGATACCGGTCATCTAAAACCGATGCCGGTTACTGTAGGAATTTCCAGAATGTGAGAAAAAAAAAAAAAACCTTGGGGATTTGATTTATTGAATGGTTGTGTGTCGTTTTGATGTGTGCAGGCGGAGGTAGGGTTCAGGATGAACGATACTGTGCCAGCGCTGTTGTCACGAATCCGAGTGGATGTAACACCAGCTGAATGGACATTGATAAATCGTTTGGGGTTAAGTGGAATCCGCTATTATTCACGAATCGCACGTAACCATGCTATGTTACAGGCGTTGATTGAGAGATGGAATCCAGAAAGGAATACCTTTTATCTGCCAACAGGGGAGATGACAGTGACATTGGAAGATGTGTTCCATATTTTGAGACTCCCAATTACAGGAAGACCCGTATATCAGGCATTGCCTAGCGCAGCACGGGGAGCGATAACAGCAGTATTTGGTCCATACGCATGAGATTTGACACAGCGAGGTTTGACATTCACGTATGGTATAATGTATGCAGCACACCCTGAGGAGACAAGGTTAGCAGTGATATTAATGATAGCGGTAGGGTATTATGCGTTACCGAGGGCGGATGGGGGAAGATTTCCAAAAGCATTGATGTGTGTTATTTGGGGAGATGATAGAAAGGAACGTGACTTTTGCATGGGCACCTGCATATTTGGCGGAGCTATACAGGGGTTTATGGGCTTGTAGGCGAAATCACAGGACGACACTGGATTGTTCATTTTTATTACATTGTTGGGCCTATGAGCACATTGTTTGTGTGCGACCAATAGGCCGACCCATCCAGTCAGGAGAGACCGGAGTGCAGAGGTTGGGATTCAGACGATGGGTCCAGACAGAACAAGAGGCAAGATCCCAGGCCGTGATGGGTGACATCGAGTATTATAGGCAGGTATGGGAGATGGTGACGATTGCGGATATCTGTTGGAGGCCTTACGGGAACTATATGGTAACAGAGAATATAGCTGAGGAGTTGAGGGGTGTAGAGCGATTGAGGTGGATTGCAGGGCACAGGCCAGGGGAGTATGAGAGGATTCCTCTAGATCGTGTGCGGCGACAATTTGGATTTGTGCAGGATATACCCCTGGCTTATAGACCATATATGAGGATCGATGCCGAGGCAGCATTCTCACCTCCCCGGCCAACACCTCCAGAAGGGCCAGAGGAGATAGCAGCCGATCGCAGGGTAATGGATGCAGGAACGACAGAGGCCTATAGATTATGGTGGGTAACAGAGCTACGAGGGGTACGTGATCGTCCTGACATAGCTATGATTACAGCGGAGAGAGATCGTCTGCAGAGATTAGTTCATCAGCTCCAAACGCAGGTGAATGAGACAAGAGGATTGTTAGCGGTTGCGGAGTCACGAGTGGAGGGACTAGAGGCGAGATACCTCCATGCGAGGGAGCGTATTTGGATGTTACAGGAGAGATTGGTAGATCAGTGGGCGGTACCAATAGCCATGGTACCTTTGAGGACAGAGAGGCCCGGCGAGAGGCGTCGATGATCATGATCATCACCTGGTTCGGGATGAGGCGTGAAGGTCTAAGTAAATTGTATCGAGGTATAAGAATAAATAAGGATGCCGACCTGCGTGTCGATGATAGAGAAGATGTATTTTTTTAACATCTAAATAAAACTGAATATGTATGTTGATTTGAATTATGATAATAATAAGAATGTTTGTGTTTGAACTTTTTTGTGTTTTGAAAAAGGATAAAGAGGAATGTGATTAAATAGAAATACACAAAAATATTTATATTTACCACACATGATAGGTTATGGTAGGGGATGGTCGAGCTAACCTTGGGAGACCCCATGTCTCCGAAGTGCTACCTACATAGCCCATTGCACAAAGCAAGGAGGGGCCTCAGACCAATGTAGTTCTCCCTTAGGACCAGGGAGAGGTGAATTCAGGCAATTTAGGTATGGTTAGGCAAGTTGTTGGTTGGTAAAAATATTGATATTGATATTGGTAGGGTAACGTTGTTTTGGGTGTTGGTAATGAAATTGGTGATGTTGGAATTAGGTATAAGTGAAGTGAAAGTTAGCCTACCCAAGTGGTAAGGAACCATGTCCTGATTAAGATCAACACATAATCCTAGTTTTGAGTCAAAGAGGGAAAAGTTACTCTGTAGTTGAAAAGAGCTAAAAAAACCACATATTAATGGAGGATGAGCTTGAATCCCCTAGGTACCATGCATAAATGAGAAGTCAATAGGTGAAAAGAGTTGTATGATCACAATATATCGGGTGTACGTCACGTCCCTTGAGTTGTGTTGTTTTAACAAATGGTGAGGTGAGGTGGATGGTATAGCTAAGGCATGGAGAACTTGTTATAAAGTGAGTGTTCAGACGAAAGAGAACCTAACCTAAAATAGACAATTCCATGACTTCAAAGTTCTTTTGAATGCGGATTTTATGTTTACTGAATATAGATTGATCGATGCGGGAAGTCTACAAGGGATATTGATTGTATTATTCTTGAGGTCTTGACGAAGCTGATCAATGCAATAAGATTCTGATAAAGGCTGACTGTGTATAGTTATCCTTCAAGGGAGAAGTCTATTTATAGTAGCAGATGCGGTTTTAGTGCATAGCTGTCCTTCAGGGGGAGCATTCTATATATAATAGCAGCAATAGTTTTGGCATATAGTTGTCCTTCGAGGGAGCAGTCTATATGTATTTTATAAAGCCAGATGTCCATTTTGGCATAAGAGCATCGAGTTTGGTAGGAAGTTTGACTCAAGAAAATCTCATAATTGTTTTTAATTAAGAATGTGTCATTTTGACTACTTTGAAGTCATGGACTAGACTAAAAAAAGGGGAAGGCATCATTAAGGGGAGGTGAGAAGCAAACTATCTGAGCTTGATTTTATTTTGAGATATAGGAAACAAAGTGTATGTGGTGGTAAGTGAGCTCAAGGGATGAGCGGTAGGTAGATAAGAAGTGATATAACACTAAATTCAACAGTAGAAAGGTCAAAGATGCAAGGCATTAAGGGGTTCAGGCTCAGGTTTACCATTAAGCGAAGCTAAACGATAAGTGCCTAATCCATAAGTATGAGTGATTATGTAAGGCCCAATCCAATTGGGAGCAAAATTTTCCATGTTTCCTCTTTTCTTGTTTGGTTACATGTTGATTCTCTTTGAGGAAAAGATCGCCAACCTTAAAGGTATGCTCATGAAGTCGCTTATTCATAAGCACACTTGATGCGTTTTTGATAGATTTGAAGGTGACCCAAGAGCTGTTAGACGACGCTCGTCAAGAAGCTCCAATTGGGCTAACCGCTCTTGGCGGAAATCATTCGTTGGTAAGAATATCCCGAAGAGATATTCTAAGGGAAGGGTATTTGTATTTCGAGAGGCAAGACAGCCTCGGTACCATAATACCAAAGAAAAAGGGTGTGGCATTAGTGGAGGTACGAATGCTAGTACAATAAGCCCAAAGGGCAAAGGGGATGTGATCATGCCAATTTCTTCCTGACTCATTGACAACTTTCATAAGAATTTTGGTTAGGGTTTTATTAGAAGATTCAGCTTGTCCATTTACTTGTGGATAGTAGGGTGATGAGAAACTAAGTTTGATAACAAAGTTTTCACAAAGGTCTTGCAACATCTTATTTTTGAAAGATTTTCCATTCTCTGTTATCAGGCGATGAGGAACACCAAAACGACAGATAATGTGGTGGTTAATGAACTCTACAATTTTTTCTTTTTTAGTTGAAATGAGCTGAATAGCCTCCACCCATTTTGTGTAATATTTAGTTGCTGTGATTATCCATCGGTGACATTGCGAAGAAGGCAGATGAATCTCACCAATAAGGTCTAAACCCCATTGTGAGAAAGGCCAAAGATCTCATGCGACCTGTAGTGGATGGCTAGGAGTATGTTGAAGGTTGGCATGTTTTTAACACATAACACAACGCTTAACATATTCATAGCAGTCGTTATTGAGAGTAGGCCAATAATAACCTAGGTGAAGGATTCATTTGGCCATGACAAGGCCACTAAAATGTCCACCACAAATACCGTCATAGACCTGTTGGATGGTATAGGTGACTTCTGGGCTGGTTAGACATCGAAGGAGGATGCCATCAAAGCCATGTTTATAAAGGAGTCCCCCTATAATGACATAACGAGAAACGCGTTTAATAAAAGCATGTTTTCCGGTACTTGTAAAGGTCAGATGGGAGAACGGACGTTGTAAGGTAGTCATGAAATTGGTGATACCAGGTATCCTGTGAATTAGCAGTCACATTATTTATCATACAAACTACCTGGGCTGAGTAAGATGGGGCAAAGAGTTGTTGGACCAAGACAAAAATGTCAGAGTCAGTTGATGAAGCTGGAATTTGTGAGGCTAAGTAAGCCATAGTATCCAAAAATTTGTTAGTGGAGCGGGGAATGGTTTGGATAGAATAATGAGTAAATAAGGTTAGAAGAGAATCCACGTAATGTTTGTACTTTTGAAGTTCCTCATTTTTGCATTGGTATATGCCCATAAATTGATTGACTACAAATTGAGAGTCGCCGAAAATATTGATAGACTTGACACCTAAGTGTAACGCAACCTGGAGACCCAAAACAAGGGCCTCGTATTCCGCTATGTTATTAGTGCAGGGGAAATCGAGTCAGAATGAAGGAGGCATAGGCTCAGCATTGAGAGGAATGAGAATGACGTCTGGATCCTCTGCCATGCTGGCATTTGGATCCATCGAAGAAGAGGGTCATTAGATACGAATCTTCCCTGAGTGAAAGAGTGGCGATGAGTTCGTCAGGGAAATTAAAATTGGTGAATTGTTCCCCAGGTAAAGGGGCCTCCGCAAGTTGGTCCGCAATAATTTGTCCTTTGATTGACTTCGTTTGTAAAAACTCAAGGTCAAGGTCAGCGAAGAGCATAATCCATCGGGCGATGCATTGGTTTAGATGTGGTTTGGCATACATATAATGAATGGGGCCTGTGTTGGTGATGATGAAAGTTTTGTGATTCAGGAGGTAGTGTCAGAGTTTGGTGGCCACGAATGATAGGGCTAGGCACAACTTTTCTACATGTGTATACCTAGTCTCATAGTCTACCAAAGTACAACTTATATAATAAATGGCTTGTTCTCGACGTGCTTAGAGTCACCGATGTGCAAGCATGGCCCCTCTAGCGTGGTTAGTGGTGGAAAGGTAAAGGTAGAAGGGGCGATCGTCCTGAGGTGGGATAAGCACGAGGTGGCTGCAAGAGATAGGCTTTGAGAGCTTCAAAGGCTTGGTGACACTCTTCACTCCATTAAAAGGCAATGTCCTTTTTAAGAAGGTGATGGAAAGGTTGACATCGACCTGAGAGTTTGAGAGATGAAACGCCGGATGGATTGAAGTTTACCTTGCAAACTACGCAATTGTTTGAGGTTTTTGGGTGGGGGAATTTCTAGGATAGCTTTGACTTTAGATGGATCGACCTCAATGCCACGCAAAGAGATGATAAAACCAAGAAGTTTTCCCGAAAGGACACCAAAGACACATTTCTTTGGTTGAAGACGGACAGAATATTGTAACAGGTGATCAAAAATAATGGTTAAAACATCGAGATATTCACTGCAATGTTTAGATTTGCCAAGAAGATCATCGACGTAATCTTCAAGGATAGTGTGCATAATGTCATGAAAAATGTAGGTCATAGCCCGCTGATAGGTTGCACCAGCATTCTTAAGGCCAAATGGCATTACACGATAACAGAAGGTTCCCTAAGGAGTTATGAAGGCAGTTTTATGTTGATCGGCAGGGGCAACCAAAATTTGGTTATATCCTGAAAAGCCATCCATGAGAGAGAGCATCTCATGGCCTGTAGTGAGATTAACAAGCTGGTCAATACTAGGTAGGGGGAAGTCATCCTTAGGGAAAGCGAGGTTAAGATCTTAGAAATCCGTGCATATCCGAAGTCCCCCCGTTGCTTTAGTGACAGGTACGATGTTAGAAATCTATTGAGGATAGTCAATAGGCAGGATGAAGGAAACAAAAAGGAGTCGTTGAAGCTCTTCTTTGACTAAGAGGGCAATGCGTGGATGCATTTTTCTCAGTTTCTGTTTAATTGGCTTGGAATCAGGTTTCAGGGTAATGTTATGGACAGCAATGTCAGGATCAATTCCTGGCATGTTAGCGTAGGACCAAGTGAAAGCTTGGTTGCGAGCATGGAGAAAGGTAGTAAAGGTAACTTATTCTGATGCGTTAAGGGATTGTCTGATCTTCACAATGTGAGGATCTTCCTCTGTGTGGATGTTGATTTCTATAGTTGACTCATTAAACATGGTTTGAGTTTCAGACAGTAAGGCGCGTTGAATATAGGAGTCGTCCGCCCCAAGGTAAGTGAGGATGGAGTCGTCATCCTGGCACTCAACAACATTAATTGAAGGCGAATCCTCTTCGATCATGTCTGGATACAGAAAGGGAAGAGAAGATGGGTCCTCATTATCACATTGATAAGTGAGAGGACCTATGAAAGATAACATTTATGAAAAAAAAAAGTTAGGGAGGGATAGATTCAGGGTCTATCGACTCTGTGGGTGATGATGGAAAAATGGGTGATGATGGCTTCGGTAGGGGTGACGTCGTCATCCTCCAGGAGACAACTGACATGAGGTTCCTTCGGTGTGAGTGCTCCAGGAAATCCGAGACCACTACGATCGTTGTGCTTGCGTGTAGTTACGGGGATGATTGTATGTTGACCTTGTTTATAAAGACCAAAACCAAAGCCTTTCCAAGCACAGCGAGTCAAGAAGGTAAGGGCGAAATGATGATTTGTCAGGTATTGAAAATTGGATTGGAAAGGAACAACACCAAGAGGAGGTTCAGGGGTTACAGAAGGTGCGTCGACACCCCCATATGTTAGGTTGGTGTGGAAATGAGGTGGTCCGTAGGGGATTACTTCCCCCACATGACGGTCATAGGTAGGATGTGCATGTACCTGTCCGTACTCCTGTGGGGTATGGAAAGAACTAATGTTATATAGGCGATACTCCCCCAGCGTAAGGTGCTGAAAAACATATACTAAGGGGTCTGCGGTTGGGATGTTAGCTGCAGGAAGGGAAGTGGTTTTTACGATGGTGGTTTCAATGGGTTGAAGGTGTAGGTGCTGTTGAAATGAATGGTAGAGGTGTGGTTGAAGTAGATGGTTGGGTTGGATGAATGGGTATCTTGATTGGCACAAGCACATCATTAGGGTGATATAACATATTGCAGGTTTTGAAAGGGGGAGGATCAGCTTTTACGGTGTAGGACTTCCCCCTTGTACTCAAATTTTATGCATCTATATAAGGTTGAGGGAAAACACATCCCATAGCCTGGATCCAAGGGCAGGCCTAACAACATATTGTATTGGAACTCTCCCTCAAGGACATAGAAGAGTTCGGGTAAAGTACGTGGTCCTACACGAATGTTAAGGATCACGGTGCCTAAGGTAGAGGTAATAGCATCATTAAATGACCGCAACATGATGGGGTTGGCACACATGTAGCTAGAAGGGATATTTATTTGTTGGAAGGCTTTGGAAGAGATGATGTTTAGACTAGTGCCTCCGTCGATCATGACCAACGACGTACCCAAAAATCTCAAACGTAAGCTGAGATGAAAAGAGCAGGGTCAGGATCTTCTGTACCAAAGTCAATAATTTCATCTTCAGAGAAACTGACAGCAGTAGCGTGTTGTACAGAGACAGAAGTGGTTGGGGTGGTAGATTGTTTAGTGAGGGAAGCAACATGATTGGGTGTTAGAATGGAGGTAACAGGCAGGGTTTCATTAGGTAAGACCTCAATCCCTTGAAGGATTTCAACGAGAACTTGTCGATGAGATTTCAGAAGTCTGAATGAGATCATATAGTGTCATTTTTACATGTGATTGGTAAAGCTGTTTGATCATGGCTCAGTGGGCAACTCCATTAGAGACAGGGTAAGCGGGTCCACGAATAACCACTTTAGGTGGTGGTGCGATCGGGATGGTGGACGGAGAAAGAGAAGATGTAGGTGTGGTTTCTTTTGCTTTCTCGTTGTTTTTCTACGCTCGAGTAGCAACACTGATCATATTGATCTCGTGAATACGAGAGGAGGAATACAGTAGGGATAGGTCATGGGCTTCGATAGGTGGGGTTGTAATAACAACAGATATTGGTGAGACGGGGACAGGTGGTATAGGAGAGGGAATTGAAGCCAAGGGTCTCTCCCTTCGTAAGTTGTCTTTCTTAACCTTTCTATCTGAGAGAGGTGACTGACGAAGGATGACTTTTAAGGCTTTACATCCCTCCACATCGTGTCCTGGTGTGTGGTGGTAAGCGCAGATTTTAGACTCATCATAACCTATAGGTCGAGGTTTAGACGGGTCATAGGGTCTAAGTGGGGGTAGGGAAATGGTCGTATTCTCCACCAACATAGCAAGGATTTTAGCGTAATATCCTTTGAGTGGGTCAAAATTGGAGGAGGATGAGGGTATTGATTGAGCGGGTTTCGGTAATGTTTGGGCATGGTTGGGTCGTACGGGTGGTGGTTTAGCCAAGGGGTGTTGACACATGGCTTTAACTAAACATGATTTCTTTGTCGCAGGATCTACGTTTAGCCGGTTAGATGATGAGGCTCCCAGATAATGTGGTATCCGGAAACAATGATGGCAAAAGAGGAGTGACGGAAAACAAGTCCTTTGATGATGAAATTTGTTTACGGTTGATGGGTGGATATGATACGTGGGATGACAGTGTTGATATACCCTTAGATCTCTATATGTGTGCAGAAGGTGTAGGTGGTTTTAAAGAAAATGCAGGAGGTATGATATATTGATGCAAGGTGGAGGGATGACGTCCCAATATGGAAGGTAGGTGTGACAATGATGGTTTTAATTGTGATAGAGGCAGGGATTGAGTTTTTCTCCTAAGTGGAGGGGCAGCTTTTTTTTTTAGATAAATCTAGTCGCTTAGGCGGGTGTGTTAGACTGGGTATTGGTGCGGTCCCAAGTGTAGGGGAAGATTTGGTTAGGCTAATAGAGGTGGATGAGATACTTGATAGAGATGCGGGGGATGGAGATGAGGACATAGGCATTTTGAGTTTATGTAAACACTTCGGGTATATGGTAGAGGTGTCTAGATCAGTCATCTGCATTTGAGTAGAATAGGGGGTACTCAAACGTTCCCATAGGACTCATCTATCTTCTGGAGAATTACAGTCTTCAGGTGTGAATTGGAACTCTTGTATAGAAGAAAGGTCGGTTGTGATTCCGGTCCACTGTGGGTGTGATATAGAAGGTAGATGAGGCACTGGTATCAATAGGTATTAAGAGGTCAACCAGTTCGCTGAAAAGATTTAGGCGATGAAGAACTAATAGGTAGGAGGGCATGTTTGAGAGGATCCGTCATGGTTAAATAATTTGGTGATGTTGGTGCAAGAGGTTTCTCATCTAAGGATGACAAAAGGAATGGCGAGCCTTCCTTTTGTGCAGCAAGAGTGGGTAGCAGAAGACGTTTGGGAAATAGATAAGTTAGATAACATCCGTTTGCAGTCTTGTAGGGATGTGGTGTAAGAAGACTCATCTATGAGAAGAGAACTCTGGGCGGTTAACTCCTGTATGGGTAAAGGAATGATTTTGCCTTGTCTTGATGGTGGTGGAGGAGGTTCGGGCCCCTGTGTCAGTGAACAGTCTTGATTCAAAATTTTCTTGATAGAGGCTTTTGGCTGGGAGTCAAAGACTGCATGGATCTCATGAACACTCTCCTCGGCTAAGATATCCTGGTTTATGTTACTGTTAGAAGAGTGATTCGGGAATGGTTTGTTGAAGATTTTCAAATTTCGGTTGGCAGGGGCATTAGGATTATCGAGGGTTATATTCCCTGCATCAACCATTTCCTGCACTATGTTTTTCAACATCTTGCAGTTTTCATGACTGTCCCTTCATGCGGTGGAAGTTACAGAAGTCATTCTCTTTGTACCAGGAAGGTATAGCGCGGGTCGAGTCAAACCCGGAGTGAGGTTTAACAGGAGGCAAGGTGATAGCTCCAGCTTTGAGCAATTTTTCCAAGATGACACCATAATTTTCTCCCAAGGGAGTGTAATTGATGGGCTCGGCTTTATATTTATAGGTGGTTTTTGGTGGGGTATTAGACGGTGCTTGAGATTTGACCATCACCGCGTGGACAGCTCCTTTTGATTTTGAAGAAGTGGATGTGTGAGAAGTGGTGGTGTTTGGTTTATTAGTGGAATCTGGAGTTCGGAAATTGGGGTTTTTGTTGCGCAACCGCAATTTCTCTTCTTCTAAGGCTCGAATTTCTAGTTTCTGAGCCATGGTAAAGGCCTCATCAAATGTGCGGAAAGTTTGAATTTTAAGAGTAGGAGAGATGTGCTTAGTGCATGCCCGCGTAAAAAGTTCGATAAGTTCAGCCTGAGGTAAGGCATATGTAAGTTGATTGATAAGGCCCCGCCATCGTCCAACGAAATCTGCGATAGACTCGTCTTCAAATTGTCGGATGGCATAGAGGTCGGTGATAGATACTTTCTTGGCAATGTTAATGGAGAAATGATACAAGAAATATTGGGCTAGTTGGTTAAAAGAGAAGATTGAGTGCTGGGTTAAAGCATTGTACCACTCCAAGGTGGGTCCTGATAAGGACATGGGAAAGGTGCAGAGTAGCAAGGCATCATCATGAGCAATCAAATAACAAGCATGTCTAAAAGATTGCAAGTGTTGTTGAGGATCCTCTTTACTATTAAAACAAGTAAATTTCGGCAATTCCCATTGAGGAGGATATGAATGAAGGGGGACAGAAGGGTGAATAGGCTCCCGAAAAACTTTCTCGTATGTCAAGGCGCTACGACTTCCTGAAACAGAAGCCTCCAGATTTTGCATTTTGTCCATTAATTGTTTGATGAAATCCGTGGTTGGATGAGATGATGGTGTGGCTGTGGTAAACGGAGGCAAATTGGGCCAAGGGCCTCCGCTAGACAATGGTGGGGTTAAGTGTTGATAAGGTATGGAGGATGAATATGTTGAGGCGACTGAATAGGGATGTCCTATATAAGATGTTGAGGTCACTGGATACGTGTATGGGAATGAAAAGGTAGGCGGAGCTTGTGAAGGAAAGCTCGTGTGGATAGGTGGCAGAGAGCAAGTCATGAATGGAACAGTCTGCAAGGGAGATGAGGTAGGAGTAGTCGGCGGTAATGATATGTGGGGTTCAAGATTAACCAAAGGAAATCCAATATGTGTCGTATGAACCTCTGAAGCAGTCGGATTGGGAGACGGGGCTAAAGATACAAAAAGCAAGGCAGTGTTATCAGGTGGAGTGGGAGCTAAATGAGCAGCTATACTAATAGTCATGCCAATAAGGAGTTGGCCATCGGGTGTACGGTCAGGGGCATGAGACAAATAGTATTATACGGCGCTAGGATTAGCATCTAGAAATTTGGAAAATTCCTTATCTCCTACAGGAATTTTGGGGATCTCACTGGTGTCCGTAGGGTTCCCTATAGAATGTGAAGGGGGTGATTCAGGCAAAGGCACAGAACAGGCATGTGAAACCATGGCGGCAGCTTGCTTTCGAGTGATAACAACCATGGACAAGAGTACACAGTAGGACTTCAATATATTAGGAATAGAAACAGCCTCAGAATGGTGAAATTGGTAGGTTGCTGGTTTGTCAGGAACTATAAAAGACAGTAACCGATATCGGTCTAATGGCCAATGTCGGTTAGACTATAGCCGACGTCGGTCAGTTAACCGATGTTGGTGTAATAAGACTGGTATAAGAAAATATAAGAAGCTGATGATTTGATTTTTAACAATGCTTAGTACATTTATCAAATTGTTCTAAGGTGATGACAGAAGACAGTGTATAACAGAGAAAACAGAACTGAAAACAAGCAAGATGCACACGCAAATCCAGAGACTAACCCTAGGGTTAATTTAAATTATCGTGGGCTTATGCCTTTAGATGTAGAATGATGTCAGAATCCTAAAAGAAGACTTAGAGGAAGTGTCAAGTTTGTTTTGGCTTATAAGGTTACCTCAATCGGGCGGAGGAATACCGCGGAAAAAAAAAGGGGGATGTTTGAGCTGTTGTGTTAATTGTGAAGTGATTCGGTATGTGTTGTGTAGTGAAAGTAAGATTAATTTCTTGTCAATACCGTGGAAATCACCCCCACGTGTACGACCTGTTACTTAGTCTACATTCACTAGAATTGAAAACAACAAGAAAGAATGTAATGCACGTGTTTTAAACCCAAATCGAAAATGATATTCGATGAAGCAAATAAGATGACTTTCACTAATGCAAAACTAGGAAAGTAAGACAAATTCTTTTACTAAATATAACAAAAATAGGAACAGCAAGTATGCTCCCTAAATGAAAGCAAACAAGAGAAACAGAAACCCAAAATGGGTCCCACCGGGCGTGCCAAAATGTTTCGCACGGAATGTTTCGGCTCTATGGAATAGACTTGCTTCTATCCTTTCATTCCTTTTAGAAACAGATGAGGGTTAGGGCTAGGAGGAATACCTGTTGAATGTCGAGATGGTGTGCGCGTACCATAGAGAGAGATCAGGTTGATTGCGAAGAACTCCTTTTTGTCTTGGAAGGACTACCTGCAAATAAGAATACAAGACCACAAGATTTTAATTAGACAATAAATGAGGGAACTGCCTTGGGCCCAGGAAATATAAAACTTCCTTTCAAAGGTGGTCAGTTCCCCTACTAATATGAATTAACACAAAAGATTGTAAAATAACAATTTAATTGCCTCGTTGGATTAAGTAGGGGGAAAGGCTGGTTTTTGGTTTTGAGTGAAGGTAACAGATACCGGTTACTGCTAACTGATATCGGTAGGTTCTATGTTTTAGGGGCTTTTGGTGAGGGTCAGTTGTAGGGTGGTTGTGTTGTTTGTAAGGCTAGTAAATGAGTGGGATTAGGTAATGGGGTGATGAGAGGGTAGAAGAATGATAGTTAGATGTAATGTGTTGCTGGGTAGTAGATCTGGGAATAGATTTATGACGGCTGTGATTTAAAATTCTAAGAAATGTTTATCAAAGAGAACATACAAGATTCTACTTACTGTTTATTGACGAGAATGCAGGTCTAAGAACTGTGATGACAAAGGCAGAACTCAGATAGGACGTCCTGACGATCAAAAGATGAGATGTCTTCCCTCACGATGATCAGCTGAGTGTTATAGGGCTCTGGTTGTGCAGTTGCAGTCTTGGGCTTGATGTCCTTCTCTGTAAACTCTTCTTGTTTCTTCACTTATCTATGCTTTGCCAAGTAAAATCCGGATTCTCTCGATCACTTCTGATGATCTCGATTGATCCAAAAATCCTTCCACACTTGTTTCTAGTTAGGGGAGCCCATTTACAGGGAACCGATGGCGGTTACGTAACCAACGGCGGTCGAGTAAGAACCGGTATCGGTCAGGTCAAAGTGGGCTATTTTTAGTAAAATAGCCAACTTTCCCTCCTTTTCTCCCGAGGGATTAGTTGCGGGCTTGGTCAAGTAACTACAAGGTTGGTTTTGGGCGCGAGTAAGGGGTAATTAGTCATGGGTGTGGATGTAGACTAAGTTATAGGTCTTAATTAGGTTAGTTTAGGGTTAGGACTTGGTCATGATGAGGTGGCAAGATGAGGTGGCAGGTAAGGCGATGTGGATTTATTAATTATAAGGTAATTAATAAATAATTGTGTAAGGTTTAGCTGATGAGGTTAGGTTGCGAAATGAGATGCGGGTCACAGGGGGTCGTAAGAAACAAATTTGGTGTCTACACACATCAGAGAACTGGCCACGCCACCACCCAAATGTCATTGTGCCCAACTAACCTCACAGGGTTTTTCTCCTCCGATAGGTTTTTTCCCGTCGTGTCATTATACCACTCACCCTACACCTTCTCCATTTGTCAACTTCCCTCAAATCAACATGATACATATCACTACACGTGTGCAGAAGGGAAAAGAAAAGGCAACTGACCCACCAACCAATCCTATACCCAACATACCATATGCACCCATACCTAAAATAACTATCTGTGACCCCATGTACCCCATTTCTAATGGCATCACACATCACACCATGCTTAAACAATTACACTAGTATCCTCTCAAAATTTCCTTATATGACCTCATCCAAACCTCAAAATCCCATCATCAAGCCGTCATGGAGGTTCTTCAATCTATTGAGGTTTTACCCAATGACCCTATACATGTACCCTCCATTATCACACCTCATCATGTAGCCTCTCTTACCAAATTACCACCTTCATCCTCACCTCACCTTGTTCCCCAAGTGGCCTCCCTTAGCTTCTCAGAGGAAGAGATCGCACCATACCAAAATGATGACTTGGACCCATCCCTCTTCATCTATGTCCACATTGATGACATACGGGTATGCCGTGTGATGATTGATGGAGGCATTAACATTAACATCATTTCATCCCATGCATTCTCTCAAATGTGTATACCTGACAATTGCATGCATAAACATCTGGTCATGTTGTGTTCATTCAATGACGCTATCACTTCCACACTAGGCAGTGTTATTCTTCATGTTCACGTGGGCCCCCACACTGTTCCTAAGTTTTTTTATGTTTTAGATGGGGAATTCCAATATAACTTGTTGCTTGGTAGACCCTGGATCTATGTCATGGGTTACATTCCTTCCAATTTACATTGTTGTGTAAATTTTGAACACAAAGGACACACTTATACCATTCCAATTGACCCATCACCTTTCAAAACATGTAACATGATATACCGACCCAATGATGTGCTCATACCTGTCAAGCCATCTACCTCCACAACCAATACCGCTTCACCTACACCTCTACCAACCAGTACAGCTGCTACTTCTACCGCACATACTACCTCCATTCCTACCGCTACTATAACCTCCACGGCTGACCAATTAGCTTCCCAATCCGTTAACTCCACCTCTGCATCGACCTCCAACACATTATCCATACCAACTACCTACATACCAACTACTGATCCCTTGGAAGGTGTTTTTCAACGTCTCACTCTGGGGGAGTACTACCTATATAGTACCAACACATTCCTTACTCCATACGAGTATGAAATCCTTCACAAAAACCCTTTCTATGATCACCGTATAGGATAACACCTCCTTTATGGTCCTCCTCATCTTCGTACTAGTCTCACCTATGGGGGACTTGAACTACCACTTACACACCTGAATCACCATCACAACCCCGCCCATTTTCTGCTAACTTCCAATCACTTACCAATCACCATTTCACCCACACCTTCCTCCACCACTGTGTGTGGAAGGGTTTTGGTTTTGGATTTTACAAGCAAGGCCGCCATACTGTTATTCCATGTACCACCCGCAAACATAATGACCGTAGTGGTATCGGCTTCCCCAAACCTCCTACCAAACAGGCCCACATTAAACTCATTGAAGACCCTAACCCCCCTCCACCTTCATCTTTATCACTACCTTAACCCGCTCCACCTTCACCGACGGAGTCGATGGAGCCTGAATCTATCCCTCCTAAAAAAAATTCATAAACACCATTTCCTTGGGGCCTTTGACTTATCAACGCGAAGCCAAGGTTCCTTCCACTCTTCCATTCCTGTATCCTAAGATGATCAATGACAACACACCTACAATTAAGGTCATTCAATGTCAGGATGATGAATCCATACTCATCTACCTTGGTGCAGAAGACACATATATTCATCAATCATTACCATCTGAGATGTAAACCATGTTGAATGAATCAACTATCGAGATCAACATTCATACTCAGGATGACCCGCACATCCTAAAGATCGGATAACCTTTAGATGTTGTTGAACATGAATCCATCACTTCTTTTCTCTAAAATCACAACCATTCTTTTGCTTGGTCTTACACAGACATGCCCGGTATTGACCCCACCATAGTGGTCCACAATATCGTAACCGTTCCCAATGCCAAACCTATCAAAAAAGATGAGGAAAATTCACCCTTGCATTTATCTTCTCGTCAAAGAAGAACTTTAGCGCCTTCTTTCCATTTCCTTCATCTTACCCATTGATTATCCTCATTGGATTTCTAACATTTTCCCTGTTACTAAAGCAACGGGGGGACTCCACATTTTCACGGAATTCCATGACCTCAACCTTGTTTGCCTAAAAGACAACTTTCCCTTGCCTAGTATTGATCAACTAGTTGACCTTACCTTTGGTCACGAGATGCTCTCACTCATGGATGGCTTCTCGGGTTATAACCAAATTTTTCTTGCCCCAGAAGATCAGCACAAGACCACATTCATTACCCCTTGGGGAACCTTTTGCTATCGAGTCATGCCTTTTGGCCTTAAAAACATTGGTGCTACATATCAGCGTGCTATGACTTACATCTTCCATGATATCATGCATCGCATATTGGAAGATTATGTGGATGATCTCTTGGCCAAATCTAAATGTTGTACTAATCACCTCGTCATCCTCGAAATCATCTTTGACTGCCTCATTAAATATTGTGTCCGCCTTCAACCTAAAAAGTGCGTCTTCGCGGTTCTCTCATGAAAGCTCCTGGGATTTATTGTTTCCCTTCATGGTATAGAAGTTGACCCTGCTAAAGTCAAGGTCATTCTGGAAATGCCTCCACTTACTAACCTTACAAAACTCCGTAGCCTGCAAGGTAAATTATAGTCCATTCACCGTTTCATCTCACAATTATCTGATCGGTGTAAACCATTTCATCATCTACTTGGGAAGGATGTCTCCTTTAAATGGGACGATGACTCTCACAAAGCTTTTGAGGCCCTAAAACAATACCTTCTCCAACCACCCGTACTCATTCCACCTAAATACAATCAACCTTTTTACCTATACATATCCGCTACCGATCATTCCTTGGGAGCCATGCTCACTCATCGTGATGAACAACACAGGGAGAAGGCAGTTAATTACATAAGCCATACTCTTTTGGACTATGAAACCTGATACAACCATCCAAAAAAGCTTTTCTTAGCCTTAGTTTTTGTTACCACCAAACTCCACCATAACCTACTCAACCACAAAACTCATGTCATGACCAACACCAATCCCTTACACTTCATGTATGCCAAACCTTATCAAAATCAGTGCACTGTGCGATGGCTTATGCTTTTAGTTTACCTTGACCTCGAATTCATTCACCAAAATTCCATCAAGGATCAAGCTATAGCTGACCAACTGGTTGACGCGCCTATTTTCGGTGATCAACCCTCTAATTTTGACTTTGCTGATGAGTCAATTACTACTCTTTCCTTGGACGAATCCTCTTACCAAATGAAATTGTTCTTTGACAGTTCTAAGTGTCAGTGTGGGGGTGGGGCTGGTTTTATCCTCATTCCTCTAGATGGAGAACCCATTCCTTTGTCTTTCAAACCAGACTTCAAATGTACCAATAATATTGGTTGAGTACGAAGTGCTCATACTAGGTCTCCAAGCTGCATATGCCCTAGATGTCAAATCAATCCACATCTTTTGTGATTCAAAACTGGTCATAAACCAAGTCAATGGTATGTACCAATGTTTTGTAACGAGATACTTCAAAAGTATAAACATCATGTAGACATATTTTTGACCACCTTTGATCGTTACACCCTTCAAACCATCCCACTTTCAACCAAAAAATTTGTACAGATACCATGGCATGCTTAGCTTCCCAAATACCCGCTTCCACTATTGATTCCAAAATATTTGTCACCATATAATGCCTCCATTCCCCTTCTTATTTTCCTCACCATGTTTACTCAATTAGAACTTCCAGACTCTGACCCAAGTGACCTTTGGTATAAACAATACTTTGACTACCTTTCCCTCTCACCATCTTACCCTCCTTGATCTCACTCGTAACGGACAACACACCTTCCTTAAAATGGAATCTCATTTCATCATTCTGGGGGGACTCCTCTATAAATGCGGCTTTAATGGTATTCTCTTACAATGCCTCATGAGTTCTGAAATTTCTTATACCATTAAGGAGGTTCATGATGGCATATGTGGAGGTCACTTTAGTGACCTTGTTGTTGCTAAGCACATTCTTCGTCTGGGATATTATTGGCTAACCCTTAACCATGATTGTTGCCACTATGTCAAACATTGTGTGAAATGCCAACAACATTCCAACCTTCATCATACACCCAGTCATGCCTTATAGGTCACTCATGACCTATGGCCCTTCTCTCAATGGGGTTTGGATCTTGTCGGAGAAATCAATCCTCATTCTTCCCAATGCCATCAATGGATCATAACTGCTACCAAATACTACACAAAATGGGTGGAAGCCTTACCACTCATCTCCATGAAATCCAAGAAGATATGTGAGTTCATTAACCATCACATCATTTTTCACTTTGGTGTTCCTCATCGCCTCATCACTAACAATGGAAAATAATTCAAAAACAAAACACTGCAAAACTTTGCGACGCCTTCAACATTCAACTTAGTTTCTCATCACCTTATTACCCACAAACCAACGGCCAAGAGAAATCCACTAATAAAACCCTCAACAAAATTCTCATAAAGTGGTTGACGATACTAGAAAGGATTTTCATACCCACATTCCTTTTTCCCTATGGGCATACCACACTAGTATCCGTACTTCCTCTGCAGCCACACCCTTTTCGCTAGTCTATGGTATAGAGGTTGTTCTACCTCTCGAAGTCTAGATCCCCTCACTCCACATTTCTTTCCAGGACATGCTTACTGATGATGACTTTCGTCAGGACCACTTAGCACAACTAGAGTTATTAGACGAATGTCATCTTAACTCTCTGGATCACCTCCAAGTTTACCAACAACATATCAAACGTGCTTATGAAAAATGTGTTCATGAATGAACCTTCCAAGTCGGTGACCTTGTCTTGAAAGAAAATCAACACGTAACCAAAGCAGAAAAAAGTAAACGGGGAAAATTCACTCCTAATTGGCTGGGACCATACATCGTAACTCATACCTATGGATCAAGTGCCTATCGTTTATCCTCGCTTGATGGTAAACCTGAACCTAAGCCCCTTAACGCATTGCATCTTCAACCATTCTATTGTTGACTCATCATCCTACCTCACCCTTTGTCTCTTTACAGGCTCGTCCCTTGAGCACTATCCACTTCATACACATCCCTAACAATTAAACAAGAATCATGTGAGTTCCTGTCACTTTTTATCTCCTCTTGAATATGTGTACCATGGAATTACACATAGCATGATTCTCATGGATACTTTTTGTCTACCTATAGATGAGATCCCATGGTTGTTCCACCTTGCCTTTTGAACAAGAGTCCTATCCTCCACCTTGGTCTTGTCCATGGTTTCAAAACCCTCACGTGGGACCAAACTCCTTGAGTCAAACTTCTAATAAAAATATGACTCCCTCAAAAGGACATCTTCCTCTCGACAAAATTGCTACTATAAATAGACTGCTCCCTCGAAGGACAGCTATATAAAACTAAAAAAAATAGAGAGAAACCGAAGCTTCCCGTATCGATAAACTTCACGAAGACCTAAAGGAGTACCATATTATTTATCCCATATAGACTTCCCACATCAATCAGTCTATCAAAACAAAAAACTTTTTTAGTCATGGACTTGCCCATTGTGACCTAGGACCTCTTGCCCAAAAGCCCTGTCACTCAAAACATATAAAATTAACTGCCTTTCACCCACCTTACCATTTCCACTCTCATTTCCTCAATTTCCTCAAGGGACATCTTGGAATTTAGACATTTGGTGATCCTGTGACTACCTTTATTGTAGAATAGTTAATCGTGCAATGCCTTTCAGGTCTTATGTTTATCACCCCCTCTAAGGTATGATCTACTCAGTATGATCCAACCCAATCAGGTGGCTTTATAGCCCCCCCTCTTACCTTTTAACCATATTTGTTTACGTTTTGATTACCTTATACAGGACTCAGTACTCGACGCTTACCTTTGGGGTAATCCTCCCCTTCTCACCATAATCACCTTCACCTACATCATTTTACCTATAATCTACCCACACCTATTAAACCTAAACCCACAACATGCCCACAAACCTACCAACTCATTTTCATATTCTTCCCTAGCTCATGGGAGAACTACATCGGCCTGAGGTCCCTTTTCACTGGGACTATGTAGGCAGCACTTCAAGGGCATGGGGCCCTTAGAGGTTAGCTCGGCCATTCTCTACCCTAAATAAATTCATCAACCATGCCTAACTCACCATTTACATCACATTTTACTTAGTTCCCCTTTTATAACAAAATCAGAAATTAATCCACATACATAACAAATTGCTTACTACAACATACATTTATTACACCTACCATCTCTCTATCATCACTATGCATAGATTATACAACATTTCACATATGACCCATAGTATCATTCATTGCCAAAATAGTGAATCATAACTAAACCTAATTTCAACTCAACCATGCCTATAACCTAACTCATCCATGCCTATAACCTGACTCAATCCATGCCTATAGCATGCCTCAATCCATGCCTATAACCTAACTCAACCATGCCTATGACCTGACTCGATCCATGCCTAAACCAACCTGACTCCATCATGCCTAACTCACCTAATTTCCATCCATATCAAAGTAACAAATCCATATCTCATCTAACACGAGCCATACATCCAATATCTCATAAACATATTAACACATCACAAAATACCATGAATCTCATAAATCAATAAATGTATATCTCAAAATACATGCCTATCTCATCATGGCCATCATCTGAAAAATGTTAGCACATAGGCTGATATACAATACAAAATGTCATTGGCACGCAGGCCAGTCTCATATATACAAAAAGAATGAAACATTCAATACAAATAAATCTTCAGCATGCAGGCTTGTATATGCTCATATATACAAAAATCACTTATACATCCTCACTGTCTTTGGCACACAAGCCAGAATGTGATCCAAAAATACAAAAATATTTGGCACGCAAGCCGGCATATCTATCAACAATAATCACTTGTATACATCAAAAATTAGGTGGCCGCATATCAGACATCTCGCTGGATGTCCTCCATCTCTGTGTCACCTACACCCTCAGCCTTCTGTGCCCCTACTGGCACATCACCTCACTATGGTCGTCATGCACTAGTGGCCTCTCCTTGATCAGGCCTCAGAGCTCCTTGTCCTCTTGTGCTCTCCACACTATGTGTGTGGGATCTCATCCTCTCACTGGACGCCTGTTGTGCCATGTACTCTCTGTAAGAGAGGAAGTCTATCCTGGCTGCCATGAGTTGGTCCTGATAATATCTCACCTCACCTAGGGCATCATGTAACCTAGATATAGGTACAATCTATGGTGGTCCCATAGGTCTCATCCTTGTACCTACCCTGCGCCAGCCTATGAACTGGAACCAGCTCCCTGCGCCTGTGGTGGTGCCCCTTGTCCCTGTCCCTATGATGGTGCCCCCTATCCATATGCCTTTATTTGGACCTGTAAGGCCCCAATCTGTGTATGGGTTGTGGCTAGCTAGCCCTGTAAACCTACCACCTGAGCCAGTAGGGCTGCCACCTGACCATCTCTGTCTCCATCTCCTCCATCACCTCCACCCTCTCCCTCCGCCATCTAGGTCTATAGACTAGCCACATGTACTCGTAGCTCTGCTACCTCTGCCTCTAACCCCTCTAGTTGTGTCTGCAGTATACCTATCTGTGTGATCAGTGTCGCTACCTACCCCTGTAGGGCATCTCTCTACACTGTAACGGTAGCTAAGTCAGGCTGCCCCGGTCTAGGTGGTATGGCTCGTAACTGATCCACCCACCACTACCTATACCTATCTATGCATCCGGCATCATCAATCCGCTGATCCACTTGCTGCTCCTCCTCTCCTATAGGCACTGAAGGTTTTGCTAGAGGTAAGTGCCTCTCCACGTCATATATTTGATACTGTGGGAAGGGCAAAGGAATATCTTGTACAAGCCCAAACTACTGTCGGACCCTGTCTACCGGGATCATCTCATCCTCCCCGACATGGAAACCCTGTATCCACCTCTCTAGCTAGAGCTTAGCTAGCTCCTTATGCATGTGCCTATATGAGGGGAATCCCACATATAGCCTCCAGATAATGTCCACTTCGGACAACCCCTCCAACAACTACCAAAAATGGGCCACATTGTATGTTGGCCTATCCGACCTCCGCTCTCCTACAATCGGTACCCATCTCCTGTATCCCAACTACACAAATCTTGGTGGGAATTCATTTGCTTGGGGCATCCCTATAGATCAAACACAAACTATGTGCTCATAGGCCCATCAATGTAGTATAAATGTACAACACAAGTTGAACCTATGCAACCGCCCATACGCCCACAACTCTCTATATAGTTGCACCAAGAATTCTGGTGCCCAAGCGAAGTGTGTCTCATGCACCATCATATCATAGAGCACCCCCATCAGTGATCAAGGAAAGTGTCCACCCTCTGCATCAAGAATTGCATAGCAGCACATTAATGGGTTCATCTTAATCGACTCCAGTCACCCTTTAACCGGCATTGGTCACCTATTGGTGACCGATACCGGTTCCTCTTTACCGACCACAATTACACATAACCGGCATCGGTCACTTGTTTGGTGACCGATCTTGGTTCTTGTCAACCGAATCCGGCCAATCTTGATTGACGTCAGTCACTGTCACGGAAAAATTTGTGACTTCCTAGACCCCCCTTTTTTATAACCCCCCTGCCCCTTTTACCCCACCTATAATGACCTAAAACCCTTCCTCACCTCACTTTTACAATTTTCTACCCTCCCCACCCTCTTTTTGGCCCGTTATTCCCCCCATACCCACATTTAATTTTTTTCCCACCCACAAAATACAAACCCCCACAACACCCTACAACTACTAACTATCAAAACCTCTACACTAGCTAATTAACACTAAAGAGTTAGGTTCTTACCTCGTCGCGTTGCCTCCGTCTCGCTGGCATGTCTGGCCACTATGTTGGTGGTCTGCCTAATCCCTCTCCAACCTTTGCCATCACTGAAAATCTACCCGCAACCTCTAACCAATCACCTCTCTCGCCCTGATCCCATGGACCCACTACTGACCCACCCTATCCTCGTTAAATCACACCGCCAGCTCACTATCCCATTTCGTCTGGACACTTTTCTCACTTTTTTCTCTTTTTTCTGTCATTTTCTCCCTTCAACCAATAACAAATGAATAACAAAAACATGCAGATTTTTTATTTTTATACAAAACCCAACCTAACCAACGTCGGTTCCCATAAACCAGCATCAATCTCATGCCCTACCTCACCATCGTTGGTTTTCCTCTACTGATTTTGGTTATCCATGACTGCCATTAGTCAACCTCACCTACACATTGCCCCTACCTCGGCCATACTCGTGTCATGACCTAGATATTTGGACCTAGACCACTGCTCATGACCTTTGACCTCATGTGTTCGCTATACCTTGTGACACTGTTACCTATGTTGATTGACCTAATGACCTTACCTAGCCTATTTCCATGACCGTTTATCATGACCCTACCTTTGGTATACCGAAACATACTCAAACATTCCTGCACCTAACCTACATTGTGTTTCCTGACCATATCCTATACCTTGGATACCAGATTCACTTCAACCTTGTTCGGATAAACATATCAACCTTAGACGATGTAGATTTTGCCTACTCTTCAACCCGGTAGCGTGTTGCAGTTTATACATGTGCATGGGTTTGATTGTCGCTACCTGTGACCCTGACCCATTACCTAGATTTCTCGAGTAGACCTTTCACCCTTTTCCCCTATCCCACTTGCCTTTTTCTCACATTTACCTTTTATCAAACCACTCACCACTTCAACCTGTTACCTCGTCGATTCCTGGTTTGAGGGGGATCACCTTCACCCACACATGGGGCAACCACATCTTATTTTTGTTAGCGTCACTTACTAATACAAGCTACACAACAAAAAGGGGCAAAATGTAGACACAAAAATTAGGTCACACTCCCCTTTTGTCCCTTGACAAATAAGCACCCTTTGTTACATTTACCTAGCCATGATCCCCCCTTCACCCCACTAATATTAATTTAATTAATTTAATTAAATTAATGCATTATCCTCACTATATTTATTATTTAAATATCTTATTTGAATAATATCCACACATGCAATTCACTTAGACATCTCACAAAAACGACTCAACCTAAAACCTATTCTTAGAAAGTTCCCATAACTAACTAAGACTTACCCAAACCCTAAAAATCAATGCCTACATTCCCTCTAACCACATTCCTGCATGCTTACAAGAAGCTCCAAGTCTAATCCATGGGATAATGACACGAGATCCAAGGAAATTAGGAGGATCTCCCTAGTTTAGTAAACCTAGGAAATCCTACCTTGACCGATGTCGGTTACCCCTAAACATCGCTGGTTAACCCGGACCACCGTCGGTTACCCCTTTTTAACCCCAAAACAACCTTATTCTCAAGGTTGGAAGTTGGAAGCAAGTTGGAAAACTTTGGGAGAAATTTTATGAACAAGAACACATCTCAGAGAGATAATGCATCTTCAGAGAGCCAATTCCAGCGAAAAACTCACATCCAAGGAAGGAGATTGAGCATCTTCTCCTACACAGCCATCCTAGCCATGATCTGATCTATCCAAGCAAAGAGGAATGTACATGCAGCACATGTAAAAGCTTTTCTTTAGTTGGGGATCACTTGTAACCTTCAAACTCATCATCAGTACCTCCATCCCACACACATAGACATTCAGGAAAGAAATCCAAGTAAGTACAACATCATACTTTCCTAGTTATTTCATTTCTTCATCATTTTATCATCCATTGTTTATCTTGCTCCCTATTGACCTTCTCCATATTTTCACCTCCATATACCCATTGAAACCTCACAAAATCCTACTCCAGTCACCCAATACCTTGTCCCAACCAACCAAAGTATTTTTTGCAATCACAAATGAGACCCTAGCATGTTCTGTGACATTTTCAGATCTAACAGTAACCGACATCGGTTACACCTAACTGCCGTCAGTCACCCCTGACCGACACCGGTCTTTTGTTTGCCCACATAGCTCTTAATAGATACCTACCCACCTAATTTTATCTCACCCTCTTTCACCTGTGATCTACCCGAGACCTCTGCCAAACCCGCAAAACCCAGAACCAATCATTTGACCTTTGGATTCTATTCTAGCTTAGCCTGTTAGATTAGATCTATTTCTTATTTTGTTTTTAAGTGAGATACCTAAATCATTTTAAAATAACAATAGGATTTATTTTGTTTACAACATTGAATTTTTTAAAACACTAGACTGATAGCCATCTAGGAAGTATCACACTTCCCAGATCTAGCACATGCTAGGCAGTTCACTACCCATATTGTTTAATTCCTTCTGGTGGTCTTGTTTTCATTACAAGTAGTTCCTCCTAGCCAAAAGGAAACTCTCACGATCAGCTGTGGATTCAGAATTCATACGCGCACAACAACCCATCAACCAACATTTGAACATGTATTCCTCCTATGCCTGTTACCCTATATGTTTCGTCAACACTTTTAAGAAACGATCTAAGAAAAAGGTGAAACACTCTTCTCCACCTAATAATTAATTGATGTGGATGAAATCATTACAACAAGGAGGAAAAACATAGTGGTTTGCACCTTGTCAAAATCAAGATGGAATTTTTCAAAGTTCTGAAAAACACAGAGCATGTTTTTCAACATGTTTAAAAACACACTTTATTTTTCATCACTTTGAAAAAAATAAACTCTTTTCAATCTAAGAATTACTTGATGTAGATTTCATCATTACAACAATGACAAATACCATCGTGGTTTACACCTTGTCAAAATCCGCATAACGTTTTTCAAAGTGATGAAAAACACACTATATTTTTCAGCACTTTGAAAAAAATCAACTCTTCTCAACCTAATAATTACTTGATCTGAATCGCATCATTACAAAAATGACGAATAACATCGTGGTTTGTACCTTGTCAAAATTCACACGATGTTTTTCAAATTGCTGAAAAACAAACTTTATTTTTCAACACTTTGAAAAAAATCAACTCTTATCTACCTGGTAATTACTTGATGTGGATTATATCATTACAACAAAGACGAATAACATCATGGTTTGCACCTTGTCAAAATAGACATGGCACTTTTCATATTGCTGAAAAACACACTTTACTTTTTAGCACTTTTAAAAAATTCAAATTTTATTCACGTTAAAAACAACCATCATTTCCTCTCTTGACCAAATAATTGTTCCAAAGAACATACTATGAAGCTTGAATGATGATGGTTATTTTTCTTTCACCACAACAATGAACACTTTCTGGCTTGTTGGAAGAGATATCTTTTGGATAGGTTAAACTCACTCCAAACTAATATTAATTCCATCCTTAAACACAATATGCACAAGCACTTAATAAAATGCAAAGCTTCTCGACATGATAATATAATTGATGTGAATTACATCATTAAAATAAGATGGAAAAAGATCATGGTTTTTCAGCACTTAAAAAAACACAATGTTTCTCCACCGGATAATTACTTAATGTGTATTACATCATTGCAATAATATGAAAAAGCATTGTTACTATAGATTACATTGTTACATAAAGGTGAACAACATTGTGGTTTGCACTTTATGGAAAATGGCCATTCATTTTTTATAGTGTTGAAAAACACAGTGTGTTTTCAACGTGCTTAAAAATAAAGTTGGTTTTTCAGCACTTTGAAAATAGCAATAAAAACTCCACATGATAAATAGTTACTGTGGATTACATTATTCCAACATAATTACATTAGATTTCTATATGTTAAATTATTTTCTACCATCCATATATTACATGATTTTTCCTACATTGGCTAACACCAACAAGCATCTAACATTTAAATACTCTTGAAATCATCAAAAATAGGCCCTCTATACATTCCATATTTATATATTTTAAATATACGTAATCTACAATCTTATGTACATGAATTTTAAATGTTTACAATTCTAAAATAGGCTCATTCTACATTACATACATTTACTTTCCACAGGCCAACTTGCTCATTCTGTAAGATACATCTCTCTGCATATATGTTGCATTTGCAACACAATGCATTAAATATCAGATAAGATATCAAAGGCTTTGTACCTTACATACAATAAATAAATGTATGAAAATTAACGACATTCAATACACACCTTGCGCAGATGCTAAATTGTTGAAAGATAAGTAGTGATGTGGATATGTTTCATCTGCATTTGAACCACCTGCAAAATAAATGATCAATATGTTAGTCTTCACCTCAAAAATTAAAATTTCTTACAAATTCACATTCACACCAATAATTTAATGTTTTTACCTATAGGTTCCACTTGTGTGGTTTCTCTCCTCTTTGCACGATTGCCATCTGGAAATTGGAAGCATTTGTATTCTTCAACGTGATTATTCAAATCTTCTACAATGACTGGCCTCTTAGTCACAATGCGGTGACACTTTTTACTCGCACTAAACCATAGACGCATGCGGGTGGTGGTTGTCTCATTGACATTTCCTTTAAAAGTCACATCTAACATATTTGATGCTTTTAGGTCTCTCCTAAACCTTTAAACACATTTAAAGAATGTTTTTCTTTGTTCATATGTACTCAGTCATGTATCCAAAACCGACTTCAAGAATTCTTTGGATGTGTGTTCCATAAAATTTGAATCACTTTCTATCATCAACCCACCAGCCCTAACTACTTTAGGAGTTCCTGTGAAGTATAAGACATTATAGAAATTTATTTATTTATACACTAGGTTTTTCAATATAATTTTACAATAGAAAAATAGCCTCAAACCATCCATGCACGTCACCCATCGTTCAGTGGATAGGGGAATATTTTGGCTACAACACCCATTCGTAACATTTGATTGAGAATAAACATTTTTGCCTACAAAGGAATATGCATTGTCACCTAATCATAAATATGCATGATGAAAATTATCATTGGCATCAATTAATTGATTAAAGACATTAAAAACTGACCATCAACTATCAGCGACAGTTGAGGTGGTGAGGAGGGGACATCCCATAACATGTCATCATTTACTATGCTTTTCTCTGACGTGAAAGGAAAAAAATTTCAACATGATGCTTATTTCGTTACAACTTATGCTTAGAAATCTATATCACTACTTGCCACATACGATGAAATTAAATTACCTTCTACTTTTGGTGCTGGAAATAGTGAGGAGGGGCCATATCATTACGTGTCTTCATTTATCGTGCTTGTCTCTGCATAAGTATTGGCTCTTACACACTAATGGAAAATAATTTCAACACGATGCTTATTTTGTTATGACTTATGCTTAGCAACTTATATCACTACTTGCCACATACGATGACATTGAATTACCTTCCACTTATGGTTTTGGATACGGCAAGGAGGTGCCATCCAAAAACATTTCTTCATTTACCGTTCTCATCTCTGCATAAGTAATGACTCCTGAACGTGAATGGAACTAAATGGACATTCTTGCATAGAAAAAATGGTTCTTTCCTTCGCATGCCATAAGTTCTTGCTCATGGCATCATCAATGTGCTTTTCATACCATCTAGAGTGAACTATTTTCCATGCGTTCACCATGTCCTTTCTTGTCAAGTATTCATCCCCCTGGCTAAATATACCCACATTGGATGGATCCTCTATATATTTCTCATACACCGTTTCCATGGTGACACTCATCAACAATAGACTCTCAATATAGGATTTACATTCATTTAACAAGTACGGGGCAATATTGACATGAGGATCATTAATGGTATTTTCGTTCCTACCACAACAAAACTCACCATTTACATCACAATGGAACAAATCGTTGTATAATATTATCACCACTATCAGTCTACCATAAAAACCTTCACATTGAAATGACATTGGCAACCCCTTTTAATTTGACACCTACTCACTTTTTCACCTGTTTATGGCTTATTTATATTGTCATCTGGACCATATGAACACCAACAACTATAATTATAAATGGTAACATCAAATGTTATACAAATCCTTATGAAAAAAACGTACAAAAAAGAATTGTTAGAAAAGGTCCAAACCTAGTATATGACTTCGTTGTATGATGTTTAGGGTTTTCTATATTATTTGACTTGTGATTTGTGTGGGTGAATGTAGTCTCAAAATTTTCTTTAGAACCTCCCCACTTTACAAATGCATCTAGTCTTGCAAGCAGTATGGCGACACAAATGTCGACGTTCAGCTCATCCCCGATTGGTATCCATTCTAGGTCTTCATACGAAAATTGAATCTTTTCTTTGTTATTTCTTGGATAGAAAGATTGATCATACTCTGCCATTTAGGTCTCCTTCCCATCCTAAAAATTATTACATGCAATTTTTCATCGTTAATGAATCAATTATTTCATACTTTCTGAGATATATTTTGAGTTGTGATTGATCATCATCAACATGAATACCATCTTAAAACATTAGAAACATTTGAATTTTTGGCTAATTCAAAAGCCACTTGTAACAACAATTCTTAGGACCGCCTACTACTTCTAGTGCACAAGCATATCACAATATGGTCATCTACAATGTGACAAAGAATGTGGCATAATAAATATAATGTAACAAAGACTGTTACAAAATTAATATTATTTCAAATACATTTATTGAATGTTGAAAGAAACTTCCATAAAAAATATTATAATTAAACTTATAAATATAATTCACATTTTATAATAATATATGTTCTGGTGCTTATTTTATTTTTTAAATTAATATTTTTCAAAAATGATGTATATAAAATAGAAATTATTACATTTAGCTAAAAACAATACAAACTAACAAAACAAAAATATATATTTATTTAAAACAGAAGTTACAAATAGAAAATTAGAAATATTTAAATATTAATAACATCTTTAATATATATATATATACATATATATATATATATATATATGCCAAAACATAATAATTAAACAACAATCAAATAATAATCTTCACAACACCCATTTACCCTAATTTTTGAAAAAGGTGAACTTACAAACTAAAATTGAAGAATATAGATATTTCAAAAAAATTAAATTGAAAAATTTGATTCCTCCACAACAAAATTTATAAAATATGGATATTTTGAAAAACTTATTTTGTCATGTATGAAACTATGAATATTATTCATAATTGAAATTTTTTACCTTGTTTAAGGATTTATCATCGGTGAATAAATTATAATAGCATAGACTATCTACATCTATAGTTTTACTTATATTATGTTAGTGTATATTATTAAAAAATAGAAATCACTAGCATATTAAAATTTCCACAATGCATTCTTTCAAATTTTTTGGATAATGCAAACTCAATATAATAATGTGTAGAATTTTCACACTTTTATTTGAAATTTAAAAATGGTGCTAAACTTTGAATTGTAATAAAAATTATTTGTACTATACATTCTAAACAACTAGTATTCAATGGCATACCAAATTGTCTACAATATACATATAATTTGTAAATTTTTAATAAATTAAGGACTATTTTTAGGAACTCTTACAATTTTCAAACTTTCTATGCGAACTCCCTTCATCTTCAGTTTACATGGAGGTTCGTATTTCTGTATGTCTTCAATTTACAAACAGGATCGGGAAAAATTAGGCTCCTAGTATTCATATTTACTACAAAAAAGAGTGACTAGTACACAAAAGAAGCATATAATTAATGTTAGAGCGATACATGAAAAATCTAATAAACATCATCCAATATGATAAAATAATCACAATTTCATAAAGCTAATATCCATGACAAATTCAAGTATGAATAAATGCAAATGGCTATCCTTCACTCAAAATGCACCCTCCCATAATATCACAACCATCCATTGAAAAAGGGATGGTTGTGATATTATGGGAGGGTACATTTTGAGTGAAGGGTATCCTTTTCCTATAAAATTATCTTTAGCGAGCAGCTTTAAAAACTTATGTGCAACACAGTATACCACCTAGCTATCGATGTGCAATCATAAGGGGTAATCCCCTTCAACACACAATGATAGTTGGGTGTATCAATGTGGCATCCTAAGGGGGAAAGCCCCTTTAGCACACATTGATTCCTATCTTTGCAGAGGCACTTGCCCCCATATTCCAAATTGAGAGTGAGAGTATGACAACATATATTTTTTGTAGCTTCAACTTACATCAAAAATTCACAACCTTGCAATTACCAATATTTAACAACTAATAAAAAAATTATACATACAAATGATCTACACATTAGCAATATTTACAACTATAATGAATCCAAAAATCAAACTTTTCCTAATGTATTCCATTTAACACAGCTAAGAGCAATGAAATTACAACTAAGAGCTCGAAGATCACATGCATATTTAAATGAAATTTTTATATTTTCTTACGATAGTAACAGATCAACATGTAAATCTAGAACTTATTTATACTTATAGATAATATTATGAATCATCTCAAACACTTATAACATCACATGTGTTCAATTTATTTCACTATAATTATATTGATGTTTGAGTTATAACTATAATAATGTTTGAGTTCGGATTTCAAGACATTTATTATTAAGGTTCTTATTAACAAAAATGAATTAAAATATTAAGGTCATAGTAGTGTGACTTCAGAAAATTTAATTTCGTAAAAGAAAACATGTGGAAAACCCTTGTGTTTTTCAATGTGCTAAAAAACACACTGCGTTTTTTAGCATGTTGAAAAACACACTTTTTTTTCATCAAGATGAAGAACACACTGTGATTTCCTCATATTAATCAACAAAAAATTTCTACATGGTTGTAGAAGTTTTAACCACTACTTTTTTATTATCATAAGTACTTTGTACTTACATGAATTTAGAGCCCATGAAAACAAATGTCTAGATATATTTTTAGAAGCCCGAATATGAGGAGGTTATTGCATGGTTGTTGAAATTTATTAGTAAATTCTAAAAGTGCAAATGGATTTGAAATCTCTAATGAAATCCATAGATAGAGAACATAAATTCATGTGCAAACCCTAGTGTATGATATAACATAGATATGTGAGCATTGGGATCTAATTTTAGATACATGTAAATAGAAATACAAGACTTCATAAATTAGATTTTTCCTTTAACAATAGTATGGCATAAGAATCAAATTGGGAGTTTCTATTTCTAAAAAAAATCATATATGGATCGAGAAAGGGAATCCCCTATAGTGGAGTATTCACTCACCGTGGAGGTATATAAATGACTCATCTACAAATGTTCATCCTTTTCCCTTTTTTGAGATCTATTAAGAAGTTTAATTCTACTTCTTAATACCCTAACATGTTATATTACATATAATTCTACCTTGGATATGAATACGATAGAAATTTATGGTTCTCTATATTATTAATTTTACATGGTTATATGCATTTGTATATAATTTGTTCATGCGTATAGGTACATACTCATGAAGTTTCCAACATATCTTGATTGTTCCTTTTGTATAAGGTTGTGGATGTGCTCTAGTATTACTATTAGGTGTGCATTTTGAGTGGATGTGTCCTACAATTTTTTATATGTTATATATGACATGAATACACCTCAATTATTTTGAGATGAGATATATATATATATATAGTATATCTCACTCACCTCAAAAAAGGGGAATTCAATGTGGTTATCGCAAAGAATAGAAATGCAATTAAGAAACACATAAAGATTACAAACTTTAGAATACGATAGAATATGTTATAGGGACATACTTACATGTACAAATAAAAACCATTCATATATCTTTGATCTAGATGGAATCATCCAATAGAGGGGGAAACCATTGGATTTTGTTGTCCCAAATATATTTTATTTTCCTAAGTTGTTGCAAACATCCAGAATGTCTACAAAAATACGGGTTTCTAAAGGTCCCTAATATATCTTTAGAGATAGATACACAATTTCAATGTAGATTTTACTACATATTGTGATACAATGTAAGAGTCATACTGTAAGAATCATCTCAAACACTGATAACATTAGTCACATTCATTTTGTTTCACTATAATTGTATTAATGTTTGAGTTATAATTATATTAATGTTTGCAATAACATTTCAAAACATTTATTATTAAGGTTATTTTTAATAAATATAAATACAAATATTAAGGTCATACTAGTATGACTTGAAAAAATTTACTTTCATACATAATAAAATGCAGAAAACTGTTGTGTTTTTCAACATGTTGAAAAACACGTTGCATTTTTCAGCATGTTAAAAAAAGATGGAAAACACACTATGTTTTCCAAATGTTAATCACTAAATAATAATCACAATAGTCAAAGCATGATTAGAAACACACTGTGATTTTCATCGTGTTGAAAAACACATTGTGTTTTTGGACACGATGAAAATCACATTGTGTTTTTTTATCATTTTTTGACTAATGTAATTAATCATTATCTTATTATATTATTTAAGATTGTGACTACCAACACACCTCTTAGTTCCTTTAAAAGGTAGATAGCCACTATTTTAGAAAAAAAAAAAATGTTTGATCAAGTCAAATTTAAACCTATATAGAAAGTATATAACATACTTAAAATACAAAGGGTAAATAGTGGATAGTGGATTTCGTCCTTTATTTTTCACTAAAATCGAGGCAAAACATTTTCCCCTAAAAATGAAACTATGTATTTAGTATGATATGTGGTCCCCTGGCTCATGATTGGTGATAACATTTGTTTAATCCCAATATAAATATTGTAACTATATATCAAGATGTAGATGGAAAAAAATAGAGATTGTTGAACATTGTTGAGAAATTTAAATGTTGAATCAAAACTATGAGAGAACGATCACAAGGCTTCAAGTCAAAGAATTGAATTTTTTAATAACGTTTATGATGACAATAATATATTTGTATTGTCATGTATGCTTAGTGAACCTAGAAATCATGCGTAAGCTAGTCTAAGGAAAAAAATGGGTTAATGTTATGAAAATTGAGATGAATTATTATGAAAAAGAATAATGTGTATGTCTCCTTGAAAGGAATAATGAGAAATGGTATAATCATGCAACCTAACATTGGAGACACCATTAAAGAAAATATTATACTTCTATAAAAACGAATATAGAGCTATAACTAATCAATTATGTTTAAAAAGAGGGAAAATCTTTACTCAAATGAATCTTGAATCATTTTCGTAGAATCAAGCAATATCTTAATTATAAGTATCTAAAAATTATTATTATATTTTATATTTTTAAAAATATGTGTCTTAAATATAACTATGCAAACATTATTATTATATTTTGTTTTTTATTTTAAAAACTTCATAAAAATAATCAAAATATTAATTTATTTTGTTTGTTTTAATCTCATATGATTAAACAATCACAATATTATAATAATTAAATAGATGTTTTATTAAATAATTTTTTAAATTAATGTTAAACAATTAAAATATTGTAAAAATTAAATAGATATTAAATTAAAATTTGTATTTAATTGTTTAATTCATTAAAGCGATTTAAAAATTTAATAAGTTATTATTATTTTATATTTTAACTTTTTTTTTACAAATTTTTTATTTGAAATTCATTTTTCAAAGTATGTAAGTGTTTTCAATCTTATTTAGTTGCAATATAAAATTTGATGATAAAATTTAAAAATTAGTTATAAAAATTATTTAGTTGTAATAGAAAATTCCATGATAATTTTTAAAAATAGTTATGAATTTTTTAAAACTAATTATTGCTATGTTACCTGGTTGCTCGTTGTGGTGGAGTGTTAGCTTAGAGGAATTGTGAAGGAGCTTGAATATACTGTACTGACTGTCCTACTAACTGGTAAACCAGGGGAGATAGCCGTTGGCAACTCGTAATCCACTTGGAATGTGTAGAAGGGCTAATTTTTGCTTGTAGAAGGCGGCCGCGGTTGCATAGGTGGAATGAACACGATCCGTTTGCACTCATCTGTGCATATTGAACCGGATGAACTGGTTTGGGCGAGTAAAAGTGTAGCAGTTGGTGGTAAACTCTCTGTTAGGAAATTAGAGTAGCGGAAGCACTTCCTACACTAATCTTGAGAAGAGATATTATGCAAAACTTTAAACTTAATCAAACATTACAAAAATTCAAGCAATACATTCATAACAAGAAAATAACAATTAACAAAAACACTAGATATATGTGGGGAAAATACTTTCGGATAAAAAACCCCACACTCCAAAAGCCCACTCAATGTATTTCAAATCTAATAGCAAGATTACATACACTTGCAGAGCAAGTTTCTTACAGGAGTATCACCAGAAACAATTCTAGAAGAATTCCAATATTACAGTACTTACAAAACTCTCCACACAAATTGCTTCTCCAAGCCTACAATTTATAGACCTCCGGTTATACAAAAAACCATCTATGGTTTACAAAACCATGTGCAAAACCTGTCATGAGGTGGATTGCATTAAAGAGCAAGATTTCAATCTAAAATTAGGGTCCCACGTCCACAATATTCTCCCCTATTTTTGACCCTTAAAGATGTCATAAAATCTGTCATAATATCTCTAAAAATAGTCCTTCCATGATATACTATCATATGAGAATCTTTTGACAACTCATATTTCTCTTTTTGGAGCACCGACAATGTGAAACCGCTGTAGGAAAATCTTAAATGACACCTTGTTTCCAACACTCCCCTCCCAAAACGACATTAAATATAGTCTTCAGTGGCGGCAATACGAAGGATTCAACGAAGATTTCGCTACCCAACTCTGACTCCTCGAGCACTGACACAAATTCCTCCGGCATCAATAGACACGGGCGGTTCTTTTCCTGCCACCTCATATTTTTACATGGTCATCTATATGCTGCATGCATGTTTTTATGGGGAGCACATCATACATAGGTGCAAAATGAGTGAAAGGTAGCCGCTTCTATAATTCATTACTTACATCTGAAATTGGATAGTTGCCGACACATTTAATCTGTAATCCGTTCCGTGCATTCCCACAATATATGATAGAATTTGAAGATCTCAAGAGACATACATGGAGTTAAGGAGTGTCAGGATTCGTTTGCACTTGGCAGAACATGAATTAAGCATCAATTTGCTTATGCAAAACAATTAATTATACGCAAAATCATTTATTTGTTTTTAATTTCAAGACCTCCGAGGACCGTCGATTTTTGAGTTCATTAGATTCTGTAACTGTGATCGATTGTAGATTACAACTCTTGTATATATATCACATGTCTAGTTCTTCATTCCGAGTTTGTGCCTGCAGCTGTTGGATTTCATTTCATCTTACATGTGTTACTAGTCAAATTTACACCTTATTTGCAAGGAATACGAGTACAGGAATTGTCACTATCATGGAGAAGAAGGAGCCTTCACTTAAGTGTAATGAAGAGGTGGCGGCGGTATCGGAATTAAAGTCCCTGTTTAGGACGATGTGCATTGTTCTGATAAGAAAGATTACAGCTTTGTAGGAAAGGTGCATCTTTTAGAGGATGAAAATTTGGGTCGGTGTAATAAGCTTGTGTGCATACATCCGCTTCTGCTTACATAGGTAATCCACCCCGAACCCGTATAAAATTCAATGTATTAATCTAGTTATGTTTGCTTATTGTGGGGTTTAATGGAGATAAAAAGACGATGATAAATATCTTTCGTAAGGAATTCCTGCTTGAGGAATCGGTTCTTACACAGATGGAGGATGGCACAGGGTTTGAGCCTAAATTATACGTCAACGTTCCACAAGAGGCAGGTGGTCTCAAAGTTCTTCCAGAATTCTGCACTCATGTTTTGATTTTTCTCGGTGGAGAAAGATGTGAAAAAAATGATAGAGACTTGTGGAGAATTTCAGAGAGCACACATGCATTGCATTCCAACACTGACATTTAAATGGTTTTAACAGAGGAGGAACACGTTGGCGTGAATGATGTTGATTGACGCCGTGGAACCATGAACCAACACTTCTCACAAATCTGTGCTTCGATGTCCTCTGCAGCACGATCTGAACCATCCATCATTCTGACCGTTGTCATTGGGGAGGGAGCCTTTCCCGTTGTAAAAACAAATTTTGGCGTAATTAGTAAATGAAACAACAGTCGCTCATTGTTTAAGAGTACTTTTTTAAAAACTCCAAAGGAAATGGGGAAACCCCAAAATTGGATGGATTAAGCTGAATTTTGATGATGCCCTAAAGGCAATCCATGAATTTATGGCTTAAGATCCCTTCTAAGAAGATACTTAAGACTTATAATTCCATCATTCATTATTCATGTTTAAGGGCATATATAATGAAGTTGAGTGTCATAATGTGACTAACAGGGTTTGAGTTGGTCAAAATATGCTAGAAATAGAATGGGAGTCCCAAACTTGCATAAATGTTATTTCAAAAGGCTCTATTCCAAATTGTAACCTTATTACATTCTCGAGGCAATAATTTTGTCTCAAATAGAAATTTAATTGGCCTCAAGTTGAGGTAATGAGTACCTTCTTAGGTATTGATTCCTCTCCAACATTGATTTCATTCTTTAATTACCCCCTAATGCATCCATGATGTCCACTTCTATTCATTATGACTATAATTTTCACTTTTCTTTAATCCTGTTATTCTATATGTATGCATATCACCTAGTTGGGATGTGATGTTATTCATAAACATGTGTTCCATATCTTTATATCTCCTTCTAAACCTTGTAATGACTATTCATGCATTTATTGCGACTTTTGTACAAATTCCTTTTGTCCTCTAAATTATTCATCCCCTTCAATATTTCCTCTGTTGTTTATTCATTTGCTTAAATGTTCCTTACATTTTATCCTTCCCTTATTTCTTAATGAAGAAGAAGTTGAAGGATCCATTAGTTTCTTGTAAAACTTTTTTGTACTAGATGACGTGGATGGGGATTTTGTCTAGCATGAATTGGGATTTTGTAGAGCAGATGGAGAGGCTTGGACTCGATCTAGAGCCGCATCTTTGAAATGATCCCTACATGAAACTAGTCAAGCACCAACAACTCAAAGCATTGGACAACCTTCATCTAAAGGATGGTTGATTGTATAAATTTTCAGCATATTAAAATGATTGATTTTGATATATATGAGATACCATTACTTTATCGATATTATGTGTTGATTTTGATGTGTGGTTAATTTTATGATCCCATTTTATTATTTATGCATACATGTGTGGACATTTATGAGTAAGAAAATTTAATTTATAAAAGGTGTTTAAGATTAATAGAGTAGGAATTTTGGATGAGATAGGATGGGATGGGGACCAATGATAGGGCCAACCCAAGTGATAGGAGATAACCCCAAGTGGAAGATAAGAGAAGGATGAGGATCATAGTATCCAAAGTAGGAAGCCATGACCATATAAACGTAAGTGGGAAGGATGAACCCAAGTGGGAGAGATAAACCCAAGCGGGAAGGATGAACCCAAGTAGGAGAGATAAACCCAAGTAGGAAGGATAAACCCAAGCGAGAAGGATAAACCTAAGTGGAAGAGATAATAATTGATCAAATAAGATAAACTTTATAAATGATGGTGTGTGAATGATTGATATACATCATTAATGATGTCAAAAATTTCATGTAAATTTTGTTGGTGAGCATGAATCCTGAGGTCTTCGAGGTTATCTTGGATGATGTTGAAACCTTGATGAACCTCAAATCATGTAGAAAAGAATAAATTTTCAATCCTATCAAAGATCTGTGTGAGGACATCATGACATATATCATCAAGGGAGGGATGAGGGGTGGGTAGATGATGAGAAATATATGTTGGAATTGAATGGTGTGATTGAGGAGATTGAGTTCGATGCTTAGGCGCATGAGGAGAAGGCTCTCAGGATCTAAACTTGTAGGAGAGGGCACAAAAATTATCATTAGCATGTGAACAAAAATTGTGACGAGGAAAAATGAGTGGGGTTACAGAAGAGGGTTGTGACACTTTCTTTTGTTGGTCTCATCTAACTTCCACCTCAACCTTCTTCTTATGTATTTATAGGCTATTTACTTGGAAACATATGTAGACACAAAATCACACACTTGGGTACATTTCTAGGTCTATAAACACATACTTGTATTCATATGATTCCTAAGTAAGAAAACTAATAATTGACAACTATCTTTGGCATTTTTGCTTTGTCTATGTTCTTCTTTTTGGTCTTCCACACCCTATAGGCTAGTCAATGCTGTATTTCTTTATCTTTCATGACTATGAACACTAGCACCCAACCAGGATGCTAGCGCTCAGACACCCTCATCCCCTCTGGACACCTCGAACTCTTTGTATCTTACTCACATCTTTTGGGCATCTTTTATCTTTTAGGCCTCTTTTATCTTTTGGGCCTCTTGTTTTCTTATGGTTCATTCTTTTAGTTGTCAATTATGAAATTCAAACAAGGGAATCGTATAAATACAAAGCTATGTGACCAAGATAAGGGACCAAGCTCTAATCATTTATTATCATCACCAAAGGTTGCATCCAAAGGCATTCATCTATCACTCATTCAAGGGACAATGGAATGCATTATTTTCATACACACATAGGAAGGGGAGTTCATTTTTCCATCCACACATCTATTTTTATTCATACATCTAGTTATCACCTGTTATCACGTGCACCCGCATAAGGGCTTCCTATGGCACAATCTCTACACAAACACACAAGAACTACATGGAGTCTAAGATGTAGTGCAACGCTCGATTGTAAGCTTATTATGTCGAGTGACCGTCGGGCTCAGTCACTTTTACACCCACTAAGAACAAGGGAACCTCATGCGCACTGGCCTATCACCCAGCGGGTGCTGGGTGCTCACCCGAGGCACGCGAGAGGGAGCCGAGTCTCTCTTTTATGTGAGTCTAGTGGAAGGCATAGCTCATGATTCTGACTTAGTGATTTAACAGACATGAAGGGCTATAGAGCTCAGGATGGCTTCTACACCCCTTCAGTCATAATAGAACCAAAGCACGCAATAGAAATAATAGAACTAAGAGTTGTAAATCTACTACTATACTTAACCATTTAAGTAAGATTCATGATTATATAAGAACAAAAGTACAATAGTAATATGCAGATAATACAGAGAAAGAGTCTTAATACATTTGTCATGGAAACCTTATCACATTCATTCATAGTGTTTACTTATAAAAGATTACAGAAGGCAGACCGTAGTCATGCGCCATGTGTGGATCCATACATGTATTCTCACAAGACAAAAATTTCATTCCCCATTTCCCCATTACATCCTTACTGGAATTTTGTACCCATTTTCATCCCATAGTTCTCACAGTAATTCTACAGAGCTCCGCTACCTCACTTTTGTCTCTTCTTCTTTGCCAAGGGCACACATATAAATAGGCCTCTGAGCTCTAACAAACTCCTCTGCAGCCTCAGATCTGGCCCCAAGTGTCAAGGTGTGGGTCGCCCCAGGTGTATGCCTCTCCATGTCATGATTAACTTTTTGGATCTTTCTATCGCAAGGTATATTCCCTCCAGGACACCCTGTCGCCAGGCTGGAACCTTATCCAAATGGAACACATTCTTCATGTGTTCTATCCCAAAGGCCAAAAATGGCTAAGTCCCGAATTGTTCTTCACACGGCATGCACGTCCTAGGTTCTTCAAGAAGCCTTTTTAACTCTTCCTTGCGTGCCTACACTTATGCACTTCCCCCGGCCATGCGAGCCTACGCGCCCTTAAGATTTGGAAGCTAAATTAGGGGCCCAACATTACCCCACACTTCACCTATTCTCCGCCCTCGGGAACCTTCTCAAAGAATGCAGTACAAAAGAATGCAAGGCCTTGCCTTGGAAAAGAATGGGGGGAAAGAATAAAGAAAGGGGAAGAGAAAGAATAGGGGGAAATTTTCCTAAAGAAGGAGGAGGGGAAAGTTTTGCTGGAGGTCAGCCTCCAGTGTACTCCAAGCACTGACTTCCTTCTGTGCTTTAGTGCAGATGTCACCAACCAAGGTGCTCACCTCGTCATAAGTTAGCCCCTCCCCTTGTGTGGTAATGGTTTCCACCACAGTCTCTAGTTCTTTAGCGTGATCTTCCAGGGCATCCATCTTCCTTGTGATGACCTTGTAGAGCTCTTTTAGCTAGGTTTTGATTGAGACTCACTGGTTCTCAATGGCTTCGGATTTCTTTTCTACCTCGGCTATGATCCTTTCCCACTTGGCTCTATTGCCCTTATTCTTTTCTCTGAATTCCTTCAACTCAGCTTCATCGCTGGCAAGCAGTATGCTTGTCACTTTGTCTTGATCTACGCAGTGGTCGTAAGTGACCCCCAGGTTTGTGTAGCTGTTCTTACGTCGGCGAGCACCTTGTTGTATTCGGCCATGAGCATGACGACCTTCAACTTGTCTTCTTTCTCCAAGTGCACCGCTACCTCTTCTACCGACTCTAATGCCAAGGGCTGCCTCTCCATGGTGAGGATCCGAGTCAAGTCCTCTAGGCACTCCAGGGAGGATCTATACTTTTACACAGGAGGGTTAAGGTTCAGGGTGCTTCATGATAATCAATTAGGAGATGAGCTCCACCTTCTTGGAAACTTCACGTACCCTGGCCTTTTCCTCCTGAAGCTCCCTCTGCAGTTGAGCACTGATTAATTTCTCGAGGCTGAGATCCTTCGTTAGCTTCACCACTTCTTCCTTCCTCTTCTCCAACAGGTCCTCCAAGACTCTAACCCTATCATTTCTACCGAAGAGCCTAGCCTCGATTTCCATGGAGACTTTGTTCAGCATGTTGCACACTTGCTCATCTGATAGTTGTTATGTGTTTACAATGGGGTTGTCCCCCTTTCCTTCAGACAACTTCAATACCGCTCCTTGGTTAATCTCAAATTCAGGCTCATCAAGGTGGGAGTCGAATGCCCAAGATAGCATCTTCCTCATTCGTGGGTATCCACCCTCAGGGTCAAAGGACTCCATGGTGGTGAGCTCCTTGGTGGGCATGGTACTTTGGAAACATGCACGTGCAAAACTTTGTTGGGGTCATCAATGTAACCCATCACTGTTCTTCCCCCTTCCGCATGTTTACTTCCCATGTGCACGCCCTTGGGAACAGTTACCGAGAGAGTTGGGCCTTTCGTGCTACTTCCACTCTTCTCCCTCTACTCCTTCTTGAACTCACTGAGCATGAGCTCCGCACTGCACCCCAACTCTTCATTGACCAAGGCATCAATTATCTTCTCTGCCTCCCTTGTTTCCTTTTCATTCACCTCCTCCTGAGTGAGCTTGGGCATATCTGGCTCCTTGGTACTAGCCCCTTCACTCCCCTCTTCACTTGTGTGCATTTTCCTCGCTTCGGGTGCCTTTCCTCCTTACAAAGATGAAGGCATCAATTGCATTCTTAGCCTCCTCTCCTTCTGAGTCATGGATATCAATTGGATCTTGATCCACCTCTAGCTCTTCCCCTTCATCATCATCCCTTTTGCCTACATAGGCATTCAGGTCATTATATCTTCAGACCCTTGTTCCTCTGTTCCTTGTTCTTCTTCTCTTGCAGAAAATTCTGGAGTGGGGGATGTTGTCTTTTCTTCATCTGAAGGTTCTTCAGGGGATGGTGGCTTCGCAGGCTCTAGGGTCTTTTCCTTGACCACCGTTCTTCTCTTCTTCCAGACATAGGTACTCGGCCCCATGGTACCTACATCCTACCTTCCCACCACCCCTTGTTCTTCCTCTTCTTCTTCTTTCTCCTTACACTTTAGCACTAGCTTCTTCCTTCCCATGGGGTCATCTAGGATGGATATTTCATTTTCTACGTACGCGCCCTTCTCAAACTTTGGCCTTATGCACAGGTAAATTCTGGCAGCAGCGCTCTCAGCAATCGGTAAGGTCATCGGCCTTACGATGTGCACATCCTATGACACATACCTTTCAACGTATGCACACTTCCCTGGGTAGACCAACTTCTTTCTCATCTCTCTGTGTTCACTGTCAAGGGTGGACAGGTCAAGTTTTAACTTCTTCGACTCCTTATATCTATTTACCCCTGCTTGGAAGAATTGGGTAGTAAATGAGAAGGGGAGTTTGCACCAGGGACTCCAACTACCATCCACCAAGATAAATCTACCAATGCAGAAGTGCTGGTACACCATGAACTCTGCTTCTCCTTCAGTCACCACGGGGAGTTGCTCTGGGATCTACCATTCTACCCTGAATGCATTCCTAAGGTGTGTATACCATTTATCCAAGTGCACCTTGTGCACCCCCATCATTGACTCACAAGTATACTTCTGGAACCTATCCGTGGGTGAAGGGTCTTCATCAAGGTACTCCCATACGAACTTATCAGATGCATCTGGCACCCCAATTTTTGAGAACACAATGGTTAATAGAATGTTCCCAAACAATATCTTTCCTCCGTTCTCCGCGCTGCTTATAATCTCATCTGCTATGTACTGGGAGATATTGTACATGGTGCCTTCCGTGACCTTTCTGCAGACATTCAACCAGGGCTTGCTCACCTGGGTCCACCTCTCTTGTCCATTTAGCTTGGAAACGAGGTGCATGGCCATTTTCATCACTGGATCACTGATATCCACGACATCATAGTACCTCGATCCCTTCTTATAATCCTGGGATGCGATGGTTTCCTTAATTTTCTCCTCATCCTGGAGGTCCTCTAAGATCACGTCCCCTTTACAGCTTAGGCCTGTAAAGTGTGAGATTAATTGTGGGGTTATGCACATTTTGTGCCCTACGAAGTAGAAGAAATCTTCATGCACACACGTCATTAACCATTGGTACAGGTGCTCGGGCTTCCCGAAGTAGGGCAACTCGTAAAGCTGGAGAAGCCCTACCTTCTCCATTTTCACCTTGACTACATCACTGTAAATTAGCATCCCGTCAGGTGTTCATTTGTTTGTGGGGTGCACCAGCTCCAATGCCATTTCCTTCACAATTATACTCGACCGGTGATTGTAATCAATTACGGTCATCTGTCTGATGTGGGACTCCCACTCTTGCCCTAGCAAAACCCCATCTGGGTATTACATCTCTGAGTACCATTCCTCATTGGTATCCAAGGGGATTTCATCTTCTTTCTTCTTTCCTTTTCCCTTCCCCTTTCCCTTCTTGGATTGTACTGTAGGCTTATCAACTAGTTTCATGGCCATCATTTTACCCTTTGCTTTCATTCCCTGGTTGCCTTCGAGTTGTCTGAGAGTTTTCTTCACGCGCCCCATGCCCTAGGGTACAAACCCTAATTTCTGACTTTCCTCCTTTGATCACGGTGCTCTTTCCCAACGTTCCTCACACCCATGAATCACTTCTGCTCTGGTTTGTAGATCAACCGGACCGATTGCGCATGAGTTTTTGAGATTCTCCTTCACATGAATTAGCTCTCGAACCCTAGCTCTTGAAAGAAAATTGTTCTCCTTGTTTTCGCAAAGTAAAATAATGAACTTACCATCCTTGTATTTATAGCTTTTCCCACTTTTACGCATTAAAGGCTAGGCTACCTACCACCGTACGACAATATTTAATGTGGCATTTTCAAACAAACCCGACTTCAGCACTTTTCCTTGCATGCCCAATCCTTGCGTGAAACATTTTTCACCCATGCCCAATCCTTGCGCGGAAAATTTTCCAACCTTCTGGTGCACAGACAATCCATCTTGACAGAAGACTTTTGCATGTGTGTTACCAGCGCCAAAGGCACCTCTTCCATCCTCATGATTCTTGCTTTCACCTACCTCATGTTTTTGTGCTTTTTCCTCCTTTGTACATGGATTTCCAATGGAACTCTATTTTGTCATCCATCTGCCTTCCTAATGCATCTTTTCAATAGGGCCAGTTCAAACGGTCTACCAACTCAATCTTCCTACAGAATAACTTCATGCCTCTCTTAATCACCTCACCCCACACTAAATCGATGCACAGTCCTCTGTGCAATCATAAGTTTAAAAAGTAATAAGGTTTCTGCCCCCAAGGTGCAAAACAAGACAACAACGTGAAAGGGAAAAACAAGAAAGGAAAAGCATAAAAGGAAACTCTAAACTAACTGGCAGAACTGCCTTATTTACAAACACCAAGAAGCATTATTTATAGTAGGGCTTCAGCCTACTCCCATTGAAGTGTCTAGGTAATTTTGTTCCATCCAGTGCTTGTAGCTGGCACGTGCCTGAATCAAGGATGTATGAAATTACATAAGGACCCAACCAATGCACCTTCAACTTTCTAGGATGGCGTAGAAATTTAGAATCATATAGCAATACCATCTGGCCAACCTCAAACTATTTGTTTTTAATGTGGCGGTCATGCCATGCCTTTTGTTTAGCTTTTTCAGTTGTTTGGCTCCATCTTGCTAGTGAGCACCTTTCATCCAACTTTATTAATTCATCAATTCTTTCTTCCAGCACTTGTTCATCATCCAACCCTCCTGCACACGCTATACGCAACGATGGTAGCATAAATTCAACCGGCAAAATAGCCTCCATGCCAAACACCAGTTGAAATGGTGTGGCCTTGTTCAACCTTTTATACGTTGTTCTGTATTCCTAAAGGACTACTGACACCTTGTCATCCCAATCCTTCCTACCCACGTCACATATCTTAGTCAATGTGTGACTAAGGATTTTGTTGAATGCCTCTGCAGTCCCATTTTCCTGAGGGTGATAAGGGGTAGTCTTGTGATGGGCTACCATGAATTCTACTAATAGAATCCTGATTGTTTCATTTAAGAAGTGAGTGCCCCTATCACTTGTTAAACTTAATGGGCACCCATACCTGCTGATAATGTTCTCCCACAAAAATCTAGCAGCCGTGGCTGCGGTGCAATCCTTAGTGGGTGTGGCCTCTGCCCACCTTGTCAGATAATCAGTACAGGTAATAATATACCGTGAGTTAGTCCTTCGTGCAGCTGGTGAGATTGGTCTGACAAAATCTATTGCCCACTTTTCAAAAGGTTCCGCATGCTGGCGATGGGGCGTAAGGGCATTTCATCCCTTTTTCTAGGTTTTCCAAGGCACTGGTAGTGGTCACAGGCCTTGCAAAACTCAATACAATCTTGGTGAATCGTCTCCCACCATAGTCTAGCAACTAGGATCTTGCACGCAGTTACATTCCCTACATAGTGTCCTCTAGCAATCCCACCATGGGCCTCTTCTATTATAGCTACGCGTTCATGTTCTAGTACACACCGGCGCAAAACCTCATCATGGCCCATTTTATACAAATCCCCATTGATCAACATGAAGGGCGTTGCACGTATGGCTAACCTTTTCCTTTCCAGAGCATTCATCCCTTCGGGCACCACACCTTCCTTGAGAAAGATAGCAATGTCTTCTAGTTCTGAGGGCGCGCGCCGTAACTTGAACAGTTGTGCATCCGACATGGTTTCCTTGATACTCTGCACATGTCCTCTCCCAAATCAATCCTTGATAAATGATCTGGCCCACAATTGTTCTTTCCCAGTTTTACCACCACTTTGAATTCAAACTCCTGAAATAGAAGAACCCAATGACATATGCACCCTTGCAACACTGCTTTGTTTACCAGATACTTCAAGGCCATATGGTCAGTGTAGAATATGAAAGGAGTTGCCAGCAGATATTGCCTAAATTTGTGGAGCACGTAGATCATTGATAATTCCTCGCGCTTAGTCATTATACTGGTGTCAACTTTCTACTTGCAAAACACAAAGGATGATCAACAATCCCCTCTCCTGGTTGAGCAAGAACGGCTCCCATTGTTGTACCAGAGGCATCCACGTGGACATGGAAAGGTTTATCCCATGATGGGAATCATAGAATAGGTGTGGTGATAAGCCTTTCTTTTAGAGTGTCAAAAGCCCTCTGCTGCGCCTCTCCCCACTGAAAGGCACTCTTGTGTCTGAGCAATATTTCCAAAGGCGCAGTGATCTTGGCATATCCCTTAATGAACTTTCTGTAGTACCCAGTGTGTCCAAGAAATCCACACACAGTGCTTTGGCTGGTAGGCTCCCCTAACCCCATAATAACTGTAACCTTCGCGGGATCCACTAGTAAGCCCTCTTTACATATGATATGCCCCAACAACATCCCAAAAGGAGTTGCAAAGATACATTTCTTGATGTTGAGGGAGATCCTCAACTGCCAACATCTTTCAAACATCAACCTTAAGTTGTCACAATGGTCCCTTACTAATCCATACACTGTCCAATCATCCAAATATACCTAAAGGAACTTGTGGATGAAGTCCTTAAATGCTTGTACCACTATGCACAAAAATATAGCGGGTGCATTCTTCAGCCCAAAGGGCATGACTGTATATGCAAAGCTTCCCCACTCGGTGGTGAAAGTTGTCTTATCTTGGTCTTCCTTGGCAATCCTTACTTGGTGATATCCTGAGAATCCATCCATAAAGGAATAGACCTCACACCCAGCAACTCCTTCCAAAATCTCTTCAGTAAAGGGGGTGGGAAAAGGATCTATGATACAAACAACATTTAATTCCCTATAATCCACACATATCCTAATCCACCCATCCTTCTTTATGCTGATCACCATTGGACTTATCCACTCTGATTCCTCCACAGCCTCAATGATACCAGATGCTATCATCTTGTCTAGTTCTTCTTTAACCCTTACGTGCATGTTGGGATTCATCCTGTAAGGCATCTTCCTGACCAGGGCACGCACCATCTTTCAATCTTATCCTCATTTCCCCCAATGAATGGTGGATGCCTTTCAACTCATGGTATCCATGCAGGAATAAATCCTCAAATTTGCGTAAGAGATCGATGATCTTTGATACTTCCTTGTCTGACCAATAGTCCCCAATGATAGCCTCCTTGGGCTCCTCTTCCGAGCCAATGTTAACTTTCTTGGTTTTGAGTGGTTCATGATACACATGTGCACATGCATCTGCACTGTCAACTACTTCACGTGCCCCAACCGAATGGTTGACATTCAGGCTCTCTATCTCCTCTCCATCAACAAGGTATACCATCTTTCCTTTCTCCTTTTCAGCACACGCACGCTCGAATTGTATGTCTTCTGGTTCTTCCTCTTCGAACCATGCTTCTAAACTAGGTCCACCGAGTAATTTTACTAACCTATCTTCCACCATGGCGCAATCCCCCAGAGTGAGGTGCTTGATAGTCTGTAACACCTCATCAACTGGTTGCTTGGTACTTCGGTACTCGAATGTGTGGACCAAGTCAGCTGTTAATTCCTACCAACTTCCTATTTGGCAGCGTGTTTCAGAATGGATATACCACACACGCGCACAACCTTGTAGTGTCAAATACAGCTTATGCACCCAAAGAGAGGGTGGTAAAGCTTCCACGCCTTCTCCCCAGACCCTCTCACATGCCTGGATGTGGGAAGAGGTGGGTCCATTGCCACTGTAATTTCTAATAGCGGTGGGTATGTTACTTTTCGAGAATCAGACAGTGAGCACAATTCAAACTTCATGTCATTCCAATAAGTTCTCACTATGCATGGCCCACCACCTTGTTGTTGTGCCTATCAAAACATAACCTAGCATACTTCGTCACTCGTCCTCCCTCCAACGAGCTTCCATCTCTCTCAAAAATACCTCAGGGTATGCATCCCCAGAATACTTTGTTATTGTCTTCCCTCCCAGGCACCGAACTGTACGTGTTGTTGTTATCTTGGTTATTGATCCTTTCAGATGTCACCCAATCAATTCATAAGTCCCATGCACCCAATTATCACATGTTATACTAGTAGTATCACTGACAGATTGAGCATCATCAAACTGGATGACTCCTTCTGTAGGGTGGATGGTCTCTGGATCTCTTATGGAGCACACATATATTCTGTCCAGGACTTCCTCCCCAAGGGGTTCAGTATAGGGGGTGGAATTCCCATCAACCAGTGGTATAACTACCCACTCTTCCTTGTTTTCAAAGCTTATGTACCCCTTGTTAAACCAGAGATCTGCATTATTCTTATAACACCACAGGTGCCCAAGTAGAGCTGGGAAATTATCTACCTCGGCAAGCACCAAGACTTCAAAATCCCCAGTGAACCTAGTCCCTGAATAGTAATGGTTGTATCCTTCAAGACACCTATGGGCATCACCTTTGTTTTATTTGTCATATACAACACATTTGAAGATGGCTGTAATGCAAGTCTTCCCATTTGATGCCAGGCATCCAGAGTGAGAACATTAACCTCCGCGCCTGTGTCAATGAGGATGTTGCTAAGCAACCATCCATCCACTACTGCATTCAGGGTAATCTCTTTGTCATAATCAAGGCTATGAGGTGGGAGGTTTGCATGCAGGATCTACCTTTCATGTTCTTCCCCAGTGTGTGGCACCTTTTCTCTCAACCATGCCCCTAGTAGGGGAATAATATTCTTCTACCTCAACAGTTTACACACCTCCTTAACCTCATCCAAGTCATCCCTTGGTGCTTCTACTAGTCTCCTTTGCTCATCTTTTCTAGTCTTTTCTTTTAAGCATTAGATCTCCCCTTGTAAACTTTGAATTACGTCCATGGTTTCCTGGTAGACTTCTTTCTGGTGAGCCGGGTTTGGATACTTCCCATGTACTACTTCTTCTCTTGAAACCAGAGGTCTCTTGCCTAGGCGCTTCCTTTGCGTGCATGGATTCTGCCCTCATTGTTACCATAACAGGCTCTAGTTCTGATTCTCTTATTACTCATGGAAGCCATTGCACATCATCCTTCTTAATACTCACCATGGCAGTACCCTTATCCTTTCTGGTGCTTATGACTCATATGTTCGTACAACTCTGGGCATTCTTCATACTTATGTTTTTTCCACACCAGGAGCATTGTAGAAGATCTAGACATTCACGCTTATAATGGTCTATGGCTCCATAGTTAAAACACGTCCCACACAGGAACTCACTTCTTCCTCTGTGGTTACCATGACCATGAAATCCTCCACAAAACCCTCTTCCACGTGCATCTCCATCTCTACGCTCCTCATACCGATGTTCATCTCCTTTGGAACTGTTGGCAATGCCAGTCTGGCACACACCAAGATCAATTACCTCATGAATCTGGTCAATCAATCTATAATCCTTGGTGTCATGTGTGGTTGAGGTACATATTTTGTAATAACAAGATACATTTTTTTGGATCACACGCTGCAACAGGGGGCACCTACTTGCATCATGGTCCTTGTGACATATTTCGTAGTTTACTACTATGGCACATACCACCTTCCGAGTACATATCCCACCATTATCCTTTGTGTGTCCTTCCACGTTACAATCCATGCACCACATCCCTCCATGAATCTCTAGAACTATGTTGGTAGACAATTTCTCCAATTGCTTAGCCATGGCAGCAATCTGAGCCTCCAGAAATGGGCTAACACCAGTGTCAACACTACCAACTACTTCAGTGCATAAAGCAGCTTCCAATGCTTCGCGCAGGTCCATGAATGTTTTATGAGATAAGGCCCTCCTAAAGGGTGTGATCAACCCTCCAAAAAACCACTGAGCATGTTGTGAAGGGTGGATATCATAAGACAACTTAGACAAAAGAGTTTTAAAGCGTGCATCATATTCCCACATGCTCTCTACCATTCCCTACTGGATTTCTTTGAGAGAGCTAATGCTCTTCTGTTCAAACTCAGGTATGTGGAATTCCACCAAGAATGCATTTCTCAGTGCGGTATAATCCACAACAGTCTGATGAGGGTCATACTTTCTATACCAACTATGTGCACGTCCTTGCAAGGTCATCACAAATTGACTGGCCTTTTGATCCTAGGTCATGATTCCCTTCGTGTGCCATAGCAGCTCACACTTATGCACATGCTCCGTGGCATCTTCTATTCCATAGTAATCTGGCAAGTGTAGAGACATCTTGAAAAAGACTTGAGGAGGTGGTTGATGCCCTTTCCCTCCCGATCCAGTCCCTTGGTTTCCCTCGGGTTTCCTCCTCCACTGGATCCACTAGATCCTGAGCCACCAGCTCCACCACTTCCACCTCCAGATCCTCCTGTGTTAGGTACAGGGCCTGTGTTTGTCATGCCGAGCGCTCCCGTCATCCCACTAAATTATGTGCCAATAGTTTGTGAACTAGTACCACTCCCAGTCATAGTTCCTCCACCACCTCCTAATGCACTTCCAAAACCAGCCATATACGTGCCTTGCCCAAACATTCCACCAAATACCGGAATAGTGTGTGAAGCCATAGAAGTCCCAAACGAGAAATTGTATGTTCTAGGTGCCGATCAGTTTTCTCCACTGATATCAAATGGATTAACTATACTTTTCCCTCATTCAAACAAACCAAATGCCAAGGTTTGGTTGCTAGGTGGGGTTAGATTTGTGCCAATGACTCTTCTCTCTCCACGTGACAGACTCTCATTAGAAGCCACAAGGTTTTCTCTTCCGCGCTTACCAATATGGGGTACCACAGACTGCTCGGGTTCAACATCCTCCACGTGAACCTCAACTCCTTTCCACCATGTCTGGCTCCATAACCCACTTATAATCCCATGTTGTCTATCGATCTCCTTTTCACGCACTTCGTTATACTTGAGCCACCTCTCCTCCCTTTCCTGTTCAGTCATCAAATCAGCCATCCTTCCCCAACCTGGCTTCCTCACCTAGCGGTCAGGGTGGTTTAGCCAGCCTTAGGGAATGCCTCTAAACCCTTGGTTACGATCAAGATTTTTATCACAAGGGGAATAGCATGTAGAAATTATCCCCTGAGATTTCACAAGAACTCAAACTCAGCAACTTCTAGACAGGAATACATGGAAATGGCATATTCCAGAGTGTAGCTAGTCAGTACTCCCTTCCACCAATGATCTATAGCACATTTCCACTTTAGATTAGCATCTTGTAGGTTTTGATATGTTTCTTGGGTCCAAGGGTATGATCTATAACACCGCCCTGATCTAGATGTATAAGTTGAGAGCCGTTCGAATAACTCTACTAAGAAACAACAGAAGAAGGTTTCATACAACTCATGATAAAGAGTGTCTTCCACCCAGTTTCATGTATCAAACCCAGATCCGGTACCAAATCTCTGAGTGAATTCATCCTCCGTGCTCTTAAACCAATCTTCAACACCTTCAAGTGTTAAGCACTCTGCCATCACTTTTTACAGAGATCATGATATATTCCATGCTTCCCTACAACTTTGAAAAGAGGTCCCGGCAATGGAACCAAGATGTAGTCACTTTTACACCCACTAAGAACAAGGGAACCTCATGTGCGCCAGCCTATCACCCAACGGGTGCTGGGCACTCACCCGAGGCGTGTGAGAGGGAGCTGAGTCTCTCTTTTATGTGAGTCTAGTGGAAGGCATAGCTCATGATTCTGACTTAGTGATTTAACAGACATGAAGGGCTATAGAGCTCAGGATGGCTTCTACACCCCTTCAGTCATAATAGAACCAAAGCGCACAACAAAAATAATAGAACTAAGAGTTGTAAATCTACTACCATACTTAACCATTTAAGTAAGATTCACGATTATATAAGAACAAAAGTACAAAAGAAATATGCAGATAATACAGAGAAAGAGTCTTAATGCATTTGCCATGGCAACCTTATCACATTCATTCATAGTGTTTACTTATAAAATATTACAGAAGGTAGACCGTAGTCATGCACCATGTGTTGATCCATACATGTATTCTCACAAGACAAAAATTTCATTCCCCATTTCCCCATTACATCCTTACTGGAATTCTGTACCCATTTTCATCCCATAGTTCTCGCAGTAATTCTACATATCTCTGTTACCTCACTTTTCTCTCTTCTTCTTTGCCAAGAGCGCATGTATAAATAGGCCTCTGAGCTCTAACAAACTCCTCAGCAACCTCATATCTGGCCCCAAGTGTCAAGGTGTGGGTCACCCCAGGCGCATGTTTCTCCATGTCATGATTAACTTTTTGGATCTTTCTATCACAAGGTATATTCCCTCCAGGACACCCTATCGCCAGGCTGGAACCTTATCCAAATGGAACATGTTCTTCATGTGTTCTGTCCCAAAGGCCAAAAATGGCTAAGTCCCAAATTGTTCTTCGTGCGGCAAGCACGTCCTGGGTTCTTCAAGAAGCCTTTTGAACTCTTCCTTACACGCCTACACTTGCGCGCTTCCCCCAGCCATGCATGCCTACGCCCCCTTAAGATTTGGAAGTTAAAATTAGGGGCCCAACAGATCTATGTCTTATCATTTATTTATCAGATGTGATTCTTCAATTAGGATTTCAAAAATTCTAATTTTTGTTAAATCATTTGGTGAACCCATCTCATTTGAACACTCTTGGGTCTTCATCTCATCACTGTTTTAATTTTTCTAGGATTCTCTCATCATAGATATCTCCATTCATGATTTCTTTCTAGCCAATCCTGCTTGTAGAGATAAAATCATTTCTCTCTTAGCTAATAATCACATTCCTTCCACTACTCATCCATACATAGTATATCATACATTTGTAGATGCATTTTCTCAACAACTTACTTTTCCATCTGATATAGCTACCAATTTTTGTGTTTATGAAAATGATCCTCCCCTATATATATCAGCTCATATCTATCGCATGGGTATTAAGCAGACTATAATCGATAACAGATCTAGGCTCAAACATTGTACTTTATCCCTCCTTCAGAATATCATCCTTTCCCCAGCTAATGTTATCCCATAATCCATTTCTCTCTGTGAGTATGATTCTTATATGTGTTCGTGCATAGACATTATTACTTTTCCCATCACCGTTGGGCCAAAAATTGTTCTTAGGGTATTATTTGTTATCAATTTCCCAGTACTATACAATTTCTTATTTATTAGGCCATACCTTCACATCATACATGAAGTTCCTTCTACAATTCATCAATGTGTTAAATTATTACATGACAGATTTGAATATACAATCATCGTTGATTGTGACCCATTCAAATATTGCCTCCTAGATCCAACCATTGCATTACCTACTCCAACTTCTACTACTATGATGTATCTCATTAATGATCAACAACCCACAGACTATCCTGTCAACTTTCCTCCACTCAAAGGAACTATTTGTGTATTGGACATTATCCCGTCCACTTCATCCTCACCCCCTCCTACTAATGCTATGGTAATGTTTTGGGGGTTTTTCCATACATTTTACGCCATACCATCTTCCTCATCTTCCCATGAAGACTCTGCATCAGCACTTCCTCCTTTTGCATGCACTCTTTTCATCAATAATTCTTATTGGTCACACATTCCTATCGATTCTACTTACTCTGATACTATTTTTACATTTAATGCCTTGACTCGACTAGGATTTACCTAAATTATCTCCTCCCTCCATCTCATTCTCATCATCTCTATCATGGATATTTTTGCATTACTAATGCTTATGACCTTTACATCTTCCATCTATTTGTCTTTGTTACACACACTCCTCAGACTTCTCCACTTACTCTTGGGCATTCTTGGCTTGACTACATTGGAAGCACTATGGATCCTGATCATATCGATATCACATTTCCCATGTTTTTCTGTCATGTTTCTATTTACAATGATTCATTTCTTGGCTATACACAAAACATCACTCACTAGTATGCACATGGATGTCCACTACCACATTTCACTGATGAAGAGTACGCAATCGACATGTATAATTTACACTGGAATGGTTCCTTATATGATCAACCCCGTACTATTTCTTACCAAGTCTCAGATGCTTCACCGTTGGGCTTTGATCATGACACTGATGATCTCTTAGATTATTTTACTTGATTCATCTTCACATCACACACTTGGGGGCATCATGCTTACTTCCCCCTAGCATTATCAGGTGTCTCTCATTTCTAGCATTACGATATGTGCTTTGTGTCTAGTCTTTCTCATTCATCGTACACACATCGATACACACAACTTGTATCATCATTACCCTATGACGCACTCTAGTTCCACAGTTCATACTCGACTGTTGAAGGTATAAATCTGAAATAAACATCTCCACATTCACACTCTTTACACTTTATGATTTATGCTTCATTGATCTATTTCTCTAGTGCACATTATCAAACCATTTCTCTATGACCAACTCTTTGTTAAGGTTCACACTTTACTGTTGAGGGCATACTACATCCATGAACCTCGCACACTAGAAATTTCACACTCTGCGCTTCATGCTACATCTTTTGGGAATTTTCTTCTCACACATCATACAATCTTATTCTTTGATCTAGGCTCTATGCTTCATTTATTTATCTATCCAGCAAACATTTCGAACCATTTCCCGATGATACACTTTTTTCTATGGTTTGTTCTTGACTGTCAAGGAGTCTTTTATAAATGAACATCATTTTATACACATTCATACAAATCTGCTCTGGGGGCACATTGTTGCTATCATATTAACATTTCATATCATTCCATCTCACTCATTCACAACATGTTGCATATCTTGGTTGCACTTACTCTTGTTTTCTTTTACTCACATAGTACACTTTGCTTACTATGTTAGTTGGATATCTAGTATGTCATTATCTTTATCATTTACACATGCATGTTCTCTTGTTCTCTAGTTGTGACTGCAGGATTTTTACAAATCGTTACATGTAACATTGATGCTTAAAATTTTACCTCTTACTAGTCCCACTAAGGTTTATGGAGGCATTTATTTTCGTACACGCTACAAGTGTTATTGTTTCATTTTATAGTACTTCCTATTCTTACTAGCACACTACTTGTTTCATTGATACATACACACTTTGACATACTTCTTATCCTTCTAACATGCTAACACATGATTCATGTGCAACATTTTCCTTGCAAGAACTATTTTCTACCATGGTTGTCTGATACTTTGCTTAAAATTATTTTCCATTGTCTACCATTACATGTCATTTTTTGTGGGTTTTTCCCTATGTCTTACATTTTTATTGCTTGTATGCTTCTAGCCATTTCGGAATTTATTTTCTTGTGACATTTTGAGTGATGTCCCATGTTTGAAAACCACTTTTCATGGTATAATTGTCTTCACACTTGCTTTTTACATTGTTTTCTACTACATGCTTTGTTTGGTACTTTTCTACTAACACATGTTTCTAGCCACTTTGTTTGCATGTGCCTTGGTTTCTACCATGCAAATTCTTTCCCCCTGTAGGGTATCTATTTCAAATCAACATTTGGCCCTCTCCTTTGGGTTGTATACTCCTAATGACGTTGCATGTACCCCAAATGAGGGGGGGAATACATTGGGTGAATCAGTCACCCCATACAATAACTCAGAGCTTTAGTAAATGCCTACACAATATAGGAAAAAAATAGAGTACAGTTACAGAATGGCCCAGAATCTGACTTGGGTCCTCAGTTCAGCACAGAAACTAGCACCCAGATATCTACTATAGCGCCTAGATACTCTTAACCTTTCTTGGGTGCCTATGACTAGGGGGCAGTTACAGTTACTTTCTCATATTGGCATAGTTTTTAGTAGTTCATAGAATAGTTTTCATAGTATAAGCACACTCCTCTAATAATCATAATACATTCAATCTCCTTTTTTTCATTAGATCTAAATGGAACAAGCACAGAACAAAGTAGGATCACACCATCTGTAGTGGTTTATAAATTTGGGAAGTAGTCATGGATGGAGAGTAAAACCAAACCTCCCCCCCCCCCCAACACTCTTCTGTCATGGTGTGAGATCGGCCCAAAAACTTAGACTTGGCATGAAATTGTCCAAACTACAAAACAGTGACACATAGGTGGCTAACATCGAAGGTTAGTGACCACCTCAGTCCTATCCCAAGCGCCCTAGTCCCGAATCATCCGGATATTCCAAGATTTTCAGTGTTCGATTGTGATAGTCTACTCCTCATTTTTACCATTTTTCCATTCCAGAATACATCGTGATTAAGAAAATATCAACCAGGTATTTTATCTTCTCTCTTACACCTAGGGGTTTTATTTTTATCTATCTTTTTACTTGTATCAGATATGTGTCGTATCATTTATTTATCATACGTGACTCTAAAATTAGGATTTCACAAATTATAAATTTTTTAAATCAACATCATATCTACGGGATTCATTCCATATACACTATGTCTCATCTAAGGGTGGGTTGAGAGCCATAATGGAAAAAAATAGCTAGTAATAATGTCATGGAAGGTATAGGTATAACAACATGTGAAAGAGATAAAGAGAGAGAAAGGAAATAATGATCATATCCTAGGCATAGCCTACTAAAAAGGGATCATCAAGGAAATAATGATCATATTATAGTTATGTGTAGTGATATAAATGGCATGTAAGTCGATGATAGTCTTGAGTTGGACAACATGCTCAACTGAAGGATGTTAAGTGTGAGTAATAGTGATAGGGATACTGTCATCATCCTTCTTGTATGATCATAGTTGTAAGGAAAGAGGTAATTATGTAATAATGAACTCAGGATGATCAAAGGCATGATTGTGAATTTTTATTTTGATTGGGCTCGTCATCATAAAAATCAATAATATTAGGTGGAGTACGGCCCACAACCCTAGGATGACCACTAAAGTCACAAATAGAATTCACTCGATAGTTGAAGTATTGATATTATTGTAATGGGATAGTGGGAAGTTCTTCTATATTAGGATTTAAAATGTCCCAAACTATTGAAATAGGTCAAATTTCCAAGGGTTGGTATCTCCTTATACTTGATAGATAGACCTTACATTCACAACTTAACACATTAATAAGTGTATGATGCAACTACACACATATAATGAGTCAATGGTTTTCTTAGGAGGATATTATAAGACAAAGGGAAGTTGAGGATCAAGAATTTGACATGGTGAAAAGAAGCCAAATGTAGCCCATAGGGGGAATTTTTCTACAATCGTATCCAACACGTGTTTTGGGTAGATTTTAAATTTTCTATAAAGTAACCTAATGTATTGATGAAGTCAAAAGAAGTGACAAAATTACTAGAACCTTGATTTATAAGGGCTATCCTAACCATAGTTTGGATAATTTAAAATGAGATAAAGAGGGGAGGATCATCAGTGAAAAATATGAGCTCATTGTGTATCATGGAATCAAGGGGAAAGCAGATGCATAAGGATAAATCTATAGAAATGTCGGTAAAAAGGGATAACTCTTTGCATTGCCACATAATTCTCTCTTTCTAACTAGGTAGGGGAGGCTACTACCATAGAGTGGGTGGAAAAAAAAATTTGTAGTAAATAGTGTTGTTATGAGATTCTCACGATGTGGGGGTAAGGTACATAAGATTTTTAAGAATAGAATTTGGTTGGGAATGTGAGAAAGTTATGTGAGAGGGTCCTATTCTTATAAGTTGGGTTGTGCAGAAGTTTGAACCTGGGAGGGATCATTCTTAACAAATTATGAAGAAGGGGTTTAGGGAAAAAAAATGGAAGGAAGATGTAATCTACCATTTCTATGAGAAGAGCCATAATAGAAGTGATACCATAGAGACTGATGGCGTAGGTATGATCAGAGTGAAATAGGAGCTCATTAGGTATCTGGGAATTGAGGGGGAAGTGGATGTGTAATGATTGATTAATAGAAAGGTCGGTAGAAATGGATAACTCTTTGCATTATCACATAATTCTCTCTTCTGAACCAAGTAGGGAAATTTGATGCCCCAGAGCGAGTTGAAAATAAATACTAATAGCAAATATTTTTTCCATGAGATGCTTAAGAAGTGGGGGTGAGCTATGCAAGAGTTATAAGAACAAAATTTTGCCAGGAAGATGAGAAATTTCTACAAGAGGGTCCCATGCTTCTAAGTTGGGTTGTGCAATGGTCTAAATCTAGGAGGGATTAGTCTGAATAGATTATGAAGAAGTGGTTATGGTAGAAAGTTTTGAAAGTGAGATGTGATTTACCATTTCCATGGGATTGATTATGGTATAATTTCTACCACAAGGGATGATTACATAGGAATGATTATAGGTAGAGATGGATGAGATTGGTCTTGTAGAATTTTTTGTAATGGGGATGATGGCATTCACTTGGACTAAAGATTCAAGCATAAAGGTTGGGTTATGAGATGCTTGTCTTGAGGTATATGGATAAATGATCCTGTAAGGGAAGCATGCACTGAAGGAGAATATGAGGGTTGTATACATGTGATAATACATTTAGATCCATTCATGTGAATTAAATTATATTAGAGGCACTAGTAAAGGCATAATAGGTGTCAAAAACATTAGTAGATGCCTTAGAAACTTGATTAATGTTGAATTTTTCATGTTGAGATTGATCAAGTAAAGAGTCATTGAATATTTTTAGGTTCTCATTAGATTGGTGAATTTATTCATTTTGATCATGTTGTTGGGATTTTTCACATACTTTAATGGCCTCATCTAACCATTCTTGAGTAATAAATTTAGGGTTAAATTTGTTACCAAGGAGAAAGGCATAAGAAAAGGATCGAAGAGCACAAAAATTGTCATATGAGTGGCTGAAAATAACATTCCAAAAAAAATTACTTTCATATGTCATTGAGGGAGACGATGAGAGGGTTCTATCACCATAGTAAATGGAATAGGTATGAATCATACCAAATTTTCCTTAGATAAAGGTTGGTGACAGTGAGCATGGGAGGAGGTCGAGTGCGATTGAGTAGCAGATTAATTAATGTTATGTATGGTCCTATTAAAATAAGTACCTTGAGTAACAATATATGTGATTCTATCATCAATAAAATTCTTGTTTCTAGCACACATAAGGACTTTGACATTCTTAGGGGCTTGTCTCTTTCGAGAAGGATTTTCTAAATCTTTCTTGAGATAATATTGGTGCTTGGCTTGTTCGAATGCTTCTTCAAAAGAGGTAGGGGAAAATTCCTTGGCCTTGTATTGAAGGTGAGGCTCAACTTCTTCTTTAAGAATTAATTGGAATAGGCTCTCATCAGGCATGTTGTGTTCATTCATAGTGGATAAATTCTTCCAAAATTTTATGAAGGATTGGGTAGATTCATTATACATCTGCTTAAAATTGATTAAGGCATTAATTTTTTTTAGGAAGGTCATGATATTGGAATTCGTTGACTAGGGAAATTACAAAGTTCTCTAGCTTGACAATTGAGTTAGTTAGGAGGGTCTAATACTAATCCAATGCATCTACTATGAGGATCTTGGTAAAAACAACAAGTTGTTCTTGACTGAGTCCTTGTAAATATTAGAAAAGTATTTGATGTAAAAAAATGGGATCGATAGAAACATCATAAGTGATGGAAGGGGAAACACCTCCAATGTTCATAGTAGCAATGTAAGGAGCTAATGGTTCTTGTTAGATGACTTCAAGGGTTTTGTTATTAATAGAAGGTTTTAAAATGGGAATTCCATTAGGCCCAACTAGAAGTGGAGGGGGATAACCTTGATTTGTCATGCCCTAAGAGACTATTTGAGATCGATTGACAAGATGAGTTTCTAAGATTTGGAAAGAGTTAACACAAACTATTACTTCTATATTTCATATGGAAAGGATTTCCTAATTTATAGGCAATATGAATCCTAAAAAATAGGGGAGCTAGAAATGCTCTACCCAAAATGCATGAGTTGTTTAAAATAACTCAACAACTCTAACAAATAAAATATACATGAGATTATATCTCACAACTGATACTCCAAATATTAACAATACTATTTCACTCACACACATTATGTATATTATTCAAACCATACAAAATATATGTGAGCACTAATAATATGAATTCTTAACAGAGTTGGGATAGTTTGAAGTTTTATAAATTGATTTGCAACCATGATTTTTTATTGACTTAGAATAATCAATGAGTTGGGTAGAATCTGTATTAAGAGCGGTATCAATATTGTTGGCTGAATTGGGATTACACTCCATCTATGGGGGCTCAAAATGGTTAATATCATCATTTATATTTTAATAAAGGTAGTCATCAAGGTGTTTGCATAACATATAGGGAAACTCTCCTACATTAAGGAAATTTTTGTAGAAAGTTTTTCATAGCTAGAGTATAATTAAGTTCAAGGGCATCTTTGTTACGTGACTAAATCTCCATGTATTAATAAATGTGTAAAGTGGAAGAAATAAATAAGGGTTGATAAAAGATTACTTAAATGTAATATTAAAATTTATATTGTCTCATGAAAATATATGTTAAAATATAAAATGATTCCTTGTGAAATAGTAAATCATCCTGATATAAAATTGAATGATAAATTATCATGTGAAATTATAAGTTAATTAAATAATGAAAGGGTGTGTGGTTATAACCACTGCTTGGATATTATAAAGGGGGTGATCACATGATGGATGAGGGATAGGAGATGGAATTAAAATAATAAATATATTTTGGTAACCTTAAGAGTATAAAGACTAGAGCAAGTATGTTGTGAGTGAGATAGGGTGTAAAGAGTGCATCTGATTGGGCATACAAAATACACCCCAAATGTCTGTGTCCAAGGTTAAATCATTGTTGTACATGTGTTCATAATATAAATTCCTCATTTTGTGCAAGTGTAAATATGTTGGAGTGCTTCTACTCAACAAGGTTATATAGCCATCCATTAGAAACCCTTTGTATATGTACTCTAACCCTCTTAATATTAATGAAATAAAAAACTTTAATGTCTATTTTGTAGCTCTATATTTTTTCCTTTATAAGTATATGTGTAAATTGTTTATTTAATTATTATATACATAGTTGATCATGATACTTTTAGATTTACTTTTTACCATGCTTTTTTAAAATCACTATAATATTCTTTTTGAAATATTGGTCATGATATTCTGGTATTAGGGTAAAATTCCTCAAACCTTCAAATAATATAATAATATATAGGCATATTACATAATGCTAATAAATGCTATGGAATTAATAACCCACCAAAAATTGATATAGATTCAAAAAACCAAAAAAAATATCTTACATAAAATACTAAATCAAAAGAATAATGTACATTAGATTTTATATATAAATTGAGACATCATCCCTATAACATACAGTATAAGGTTATTCCACGACCGTTTAACCATATAATATAATAATACATAGGTAGATTGCATACTGCTAATAAATGGTGAGGAGTTAATAACCCCCCCCCCCCCCGCCAAATGATATATATTCAAAAAATCAAATAAATTATCATACATAAAATAATAAATTAAAAGCATAATGTACATTCCATTTTATATATAAATTGATACATCTTTTGGGGTGATAATGTCAAGTGGGATTAGCCACTTGGGCATGCCCCAACATTATTAAAGTTTATCTAATCAAACTTAAAGTGTGAATTATTTCACACTCAAAGAGTGAAGCAACCTAACTGATTCACCCACCCAATTTATTGGTGATCCCTCTTAGGATTATGTCTACAATGGCTATGCAGGATCGTACTAAAGACTGTGAGTTGTATGTAGGATGGGTCGGTTAACAAAATGATTTAGCTAATGAAAAAATGTGATACATAGCTCTGTAGAAGTGTGAAATCTAAGGAATGATGTGGAAGTGTTGGGTGAAATTGTATTAGATTCATAATAAAAGACAGTGCTTTACTAGTGGAGTTTTTCCTTGCGTTTTCTCCACTTAAATTTGGTGTTATCTATCTCTTATTCTTGTTCATTATTTACTTTCAAATCTTACTCATTTAACTTTGTTATTTTCTATTTATTTAAATTTATTTCCTTTTCTAATTGACTGCAGACCATAATCTATAATCTTCAACCTTTAATGATGGATCTGTGATCTTTAGATCTCAGTTTTCCTGCTAAATCTAACATGGTATTAGATCATGGTGATTGTGCATGTGAAGGATCGATCTAGAAGCATTTTGATGACTTGAAAGAGAAAAGAAACTTTAAGTTTATTAACAGATCTGCGAGACCCAAAATTTCCATAGGTATGTTTGAGCTAACCAGGTTTAAACTTCCAGTTCTTGCCTAATATTGTTTAAATTATTAGTTAAAAATGGGCTAAATGGTTTCTTAGACCTTTGCTTCTTCTTTCAATTCAGTCATTTATAGATTGAATCCACCGTCTGTGAGCTATTTTCTAGCTTTCCTACTTTAAATAACCATTACAGTCATTTTTTGAATGTGGATCTGAAATATTTAGTTAGATCCAGTTTATTCGGGACTATTAAGTTCTTCTTGGCTGTAAAATTTTTATTTTTCACCATTTTTATCTTTGTGAAGATTTGGCCAATTTTTTTGTGCCATCTGGCTTCGTTTTTTAAGTCATTTTCAGTTTTGCGAAGATTGGACCAATAATATTGCTTCACGTATCTTCCTTATTGTTCTTTTCGTGTTTGTGAAACCATACCCACTCTTAGAATGCCAAGTGGCTTCGATCTAACATCTTTGTGTCTCTACAAAGCTTGGGCCAATCTTTTTTTCTCATACGGCTTTGCCTTGATAGAATTATTTGAATTATTTTGACTTTGAAGCCTGAGAAAATCATATTGATCCATCTAACATTGCATTTTTTAGTTTTTATGAAGCCCGAGCCAATCAAATTGCTCCATCTTGCTTTGTGTTGTCAGAATATTGTTTATCTGATTGTCAGTTGAAATCTGCAAGCCTATAAGGGATTTACGTGTGTCTTTATGTTGTTAGAATTAGATTATCTATTTATAACATTTGCGAAACTTGAGCCAATAATATTACTCCAAGTGGCTCCGTATTCTACTTTGTCAGTCTTATTTTAACTTGTTTTTGATGGTTGCGAAGGGCAAACCAATAAAATAGCTCCAAGTATCTTTTATGTCGCATTTATCGAATATGTGAAATCTGAGCCACTATAATTGCTCCACATTTCAAACTTGTCATTCTTTTATTTGTGGCAGTAGTCATCTAATTAAAAATTTTCACCTTTTCACATTTGTTAGTTTTTTGTCAGTCTTGCAAAAAATGATCCATTTACAAGGCTCTACATGTCTTCAGTTTGCTTTAATATTTTTGGGTGCACTGCAAAGTGCGATCTAACAACATTTGGACATGTATATATATTTTTCATACTTGAAAAGTGTGAACTAATAGAAAAATGAAATGTATATTTTTTTTTCATGGTGTCAGACTTTAGTTCTTTGTTTCACGGGTTTATTAACTTTTTTCGTACCGCAACTTCTAAACCTTTTTCTTCATTCCATGGGTTTTTTTCTAAGTTTGTGAACTGTGAAATGTGAGAAAATTAAAAATCTATGCATAGCCTTTCTTTTTTCACTTGTTAGACTTGTAAAACATGATCTAATTGTTTTTTTACACGTATTCTAATTGTGTCAGGGTGTCAATCTTTACTTTGACTTTGCTAATAAAATCATGACACCTGTCTTATTTTTTTCCTAGGCCTCAACTTCATTTCAAGTTTGGTTTATAAATTTTTTGAGCCATTAATTTTTCAAAAAATGGCTTGTTTGACTTTAACTTTGCTATTGCATTATGTTAAAATGTGAAATGTGATCTAATTAATTTAAGACACATGTATAAGGTTGTATTTTAATTAATTATCATTCAGTATTATTAGCTGCATCCATGAAATGTGAGCTAATTAAAAGGTGACACATGTATTTGATTTATTTTAAAGATACATGTATTCATGCATGTTTGTTTGTCTTTTATCACGATTGTTATCAATTTCAGACCCAAAAAGGCTTTGACTTTAATCTATAAAAATTTTGCACCCGCCCGAGGATTTTTTTTAAATCCGACACATGCCTTTCTTGGTATTGTTGATCTGTGCCATGTGTCGAGCCCCATATGTTTTTTTAACTTATTTTATTTGTTAAAGTAGCTCGTTTTGAGCTCATTTTTAAGCTCGCCCCATTGAGTTGCAAAATAATTTTTCGAGCTTTCGTTATCTCACAGGTTTTTCTAATTTATCTTTGTACCGTAGCTTCCAAAGTTTATTTGTCTTGCAGATTCCAAATTAGGTAGGTCATCCTTTAGCTCCCTGAGTCAAGTTACTAAAGAACTCACTAAGATTCTGTAACTCGACCTCGACTCTGTTCTGTAAATTTGATATAAAATCAACCACTTCAAGCTAATTTTAGACCAAATCTAGCTATTTTTAATATTTGAAGAACTGTGCTATGATCTTAAGCTCATAATTAATTAATTAATTTATTTATTTATTTATTAGCTAATTTTCTTGTTAAAATAGTCTGTAAATGGAACACAACCTAGCCATGTTAAATTGATCCAGAACTTGACCAATTCAAGCTATTTTTTTAATCAAATTTGGGTTGTTTATTGTCATATAACAAATTAAAGAATCTGTAGCTAGTTCTTTGTCTCTGTTTGACTTCCTGATTTGTTTTTAACTGTCTTTGTCTCCATTACCTTTTGAACATTAAAATGGATAGTTCTATCAGTTTTCAATGGATAAGTCTCAGCTTTTAAATGGAACAAATTATAGCATTTCAAGAATTTGATTAAGAGCTTGTTTTATCACTAAAAATCTCTGGGATCTTGTTACTGGGAGACAAGCTACCCCTAAAAACTAGAAGCCCCTATCTCAAGACATGTAAATTTCTTGTCACAAAAAAATAAAGGATTATCACATAAGCAAAATAGAAGTTGATATAATATTTATTAATGCATCAAGTACATCATGTAAATAATATGTGCATATTCTTGTGATTTTTTTTTGTAAATCTGCCTCTCTTCCCTCCTCTGAATAACCAAAAATTGAAATTGTTCTACAAGCATGTTTTTGAGTTGTTTTTGATATAATGGATATAGACATTGAGGGGGAGATCTTTTAATCCTTGACTCTGACTAGGATTCCTATGTCAGGTGATTTCATGAGCATGGTTTCTCTAAATATATTTTTTGCTAATGATTCTCTTGTCAAAAAAGTCATGATCTCTTAATAGTAACTATGAACAAGGAAATAATTTGTAAAATATATGAAATGGGGTAAGAAACACTAAAGAATCCCCAAAGCTTCAAAAAAATAGTTCAATAGACCATCAAATAAGACATAAACAAGGATTTGTTACTTTTGCATGCATTAATCTTGAAAGAAACAAGTAAATCTAACATATCTAGTTATCATCTACTCCTGAAATATTTACAAATGAACCTAGATAGATTCTAAGAAATCAGTTTATGATTGTGAGGATAGAATCTCTCCATTAATGGATAAAGAGCCACATGGTTTCTTCCATTTACTCAAACTTCAATGGAAATAGCAAAGCAAAGAAATATTAGCTCAATATGACAAATGAAGAAAAGCTCTAATCCTCACAATAATACTATAATTTAGCCTAGAAAGGGGAAGTTTTCTTAAGAAAGTGAGAGGGGTAGTGGGGTATTTATAGGTTTTGATTTCCAAAAAGGTGATAATTTGGGTGCATTTGGGACAAATGAATAAGCCAAAAGGAACTTGTTATCCAAAATGAGCCCCCTGCTTATTTTGGCTAACTTGCCTTCTTTCTTTCCTTCCTTGTGATTCAATATAAAATTTTACACATTTTAGAAACTCAAAGGTTTCTAGAACTAGATTCATCAAATAGGATTTTTCTTCCCCTTTCCAGAAAGGTAAGGAAGTCCTCCTAACTCCTTGTATTTTGCAAGTTATGGCTCGGAAGAGTTTGGAGGGGAAATTTTCCCTAGACATGCCCGCAGCCAATGAGAAGCCGACACGTGTCTCAATGGTAGGCATTGGGGGAGTTTTTGGCACTTAGCCCTTTTGGATAAAAGGAATAAAGTAAAAAGTTCACCTGCAGTCCCGCGGAAGGAATGGAGAAAAGTTTGTTCAGGACCCGCCAAGTAATTGCATAGTGCCACAAGTCCACATCATCAGTGGAGATCGGGCCGATGGAGTGAAGTTGGAAATTTTTCCAAGAAGGTTGGTGGAGGTGCAAAGGAAAAAGTCATTCTGTGGGCCTGTGGAGGAGAATAAAAAGAAATTATTCGAGGCCCATGCCTAGTCAGGATGCACCACGTGTCCTGTCAGCGGCAGGAGTCGGGGCGGCGAATGAATTTGGTGAAAATTTCCAAAGTTGTAAAAAGTGCAAAAGGTAAAAGTTGAACTGCATCTCCACCCAGAATGAGATGGCGCCACATGTCCACATGTCACGAGGAGAGTGGCGTGTGAGGAAATTTTGGGAAATTTTCCCAATGTGAAATCAAAAGAAATGGTGAAGTTTGAGCCCATGATTCTATCAACGAACTAGGTGATGCCACGTGTCTTGGAGTGGTGAAGGCGCAGAGTTTTTTGGGGAAATTTTTCAAAAGGGAAAATTTTAAAGTTTGACCCTGTCGACCCAATTTTGACTCTGTTTTTCGTCATTTTTTCCCTAAATCTTCAAAGGGGCATAACTTTCAATCCCAAGCTCAGATTTTTGCGTTCTTTATATCATTGGAAAGATTGTGAAATTATCTACATGATGGATGTTTTAATTTTGATTTTTTATGGATATTTGCGAGATAAAATAGGAAAACATCTCCGGCATGTAAAAAACATAGAAAATGCCCCCAACCACCAAAATAAATGAAGTGTGGGCATCTTTTTTGCTCTACAGAGCAATGTACTTTGGCATATGGGTTTGTCCATGAATCCCATCACTTTGTAGGTGAGATTGAAGGGATTTTTTAGTGGTTAGAGTTTCAAATTGATTTTCTCAAGTTTTCCACATTTCTTTTATTTTGTTCAATGGTTAAAAGCCAGTTTTGGCTCATTTGTAAAAAGTTGTTCATCATTCTTCTCTACCTCTCCCTTATTTTCTTCCCCAGGGTTGAAAATGGAGTTTGAACCTCCTCCCCTACTCTGTAATGGCATTTTTTCCTCTTACCCATGAAATGATGTTTTGTGCAAACTTCTGGAGCAATAAAAAACGTGTTTTGTGATGCATTTGTCCATCCTTGCTCATTTTTGCTTGTTTTCTTCTTGCCTCTCTTCATTGCAAGTATTTGTGCATGTTTGGATGTTCATTGCAGGTTTTAGAGCTATTTTCATGGAGTTTTGGAACATTTTTTATGTGAAATCCATCCTTGGTTTTGTGATGCACTTGTCCATCCTTTACATTACTCACCTCTCTTTATTTCCATGGTAGTTTTGATAGATGTTCAACATTTTCCTTCTCTGGTGTATCACTGTTTTAGTACAGGCTCTATTTTTCCCTCTTTTCTCTCTCTATGTCTCCTTGGCATAGTTAGATTAGGATTAGATTAGCTTTCCTACACTGGAATAGCTTGTGGCAGGTAGTTTAGGAAGAGGAACCAACCTTCTCTGGAGAGCTTTCCCCATTTTCAAAGGTCCCACACTTTGGGAAAGCTCAATGTTGTGCATTCACACCAAATGACATTGCCTTAGAAAAGTAGATCCATAGGTCATTTTGGGGGTGCTGTGAATTTGCACTAACAGTTTTGGCATGCCCGGTGGGACCTTAGAGGTCTTCCACTTCATCTTTTGTAGGTTGGTGTGTTCCTATGAAGATTTCAGCCTTTGGAGGCAATTGCAAACACATCTAGCGACTCCATCTGGTAAACAACCCATCTCATAATTTGTAGACCCTCTTTCCATTCATTTTTCATCCATTCTTCTTTCCATCTCTTCCATCTTCTTTCATTCCATAAAGTTGTGCAATCATGACTTCATTTCCATCATGGAATTCACATTTACAACAACAGTATATTCCACCTCCAACATGTTTTACAACTCCTTCAAATCAGCATTTTGATCAAATTCAAAATCAGTATGCATATCCATATGAGCAAAACTAAAATTAGTTTGGTTGTGAAACATATCAAGAGCAAGGGTACACATGCAATGCTAGCAGTCAAATGCAAGATGTTGGTTTGTTGCAGAAGATCCAAAAAATGGAGATTGGCATGGTGCAATCAAGGGCTCAAGCATAACTAAAGGCATTTTAGATTGGTTTCAGAGAACCCTGTCCATGGGGAGGCCCTTTTCCAAGACACTTAAGCCATCAAGAGAAGCTAGACTTCATGGTGGAGATGCTGCCCCAACTTACACAATGGACAGTGGAGATAGAGGCCTATAAATTTGGTGTTGAGCAACCTTGTCAATGGGTAAGTTCTACACCATCATCTGGTTTTCCTCTTTCCATTCCTCAAGTAGCACCATCTCATTTTGAATGCCAAATTCTAAATCCAGCCCATGTTGTCCCAAGTGTTGATTTCATTTCTCCATCCCCTAGTCTTCCACCTTATCTCAATTCTTCTATCCTTTTCCTTTCCAAATATCCATTCCCTCTAAAGAAACAAGAATTTCTACCTCCTCCTCCACCACAAACAAATGTAAATTTTGGTTGAACTCCAATCTGGTTCTCCTCTTACCTTCCCAATTCCATGTGGGGAAGAAGAAATTACAAAAATCAGTCATGAAGGACAGCAAGAGGAAGAACCAAGAAAATAAGGAATGATTAAGAGCTTAGTAAGATTGGCTCTTAGATATGGGATTGAGAAAATTCCTTTTCTGGTGAAGCCTACAGAGGAGGTAAAGGTTGAAGAACAAGGGGTGGTTAGGACTGATTTTGTTACAGTAGAAAAAGAACAAGAAAAGAAAGAAGATCAATCATCAATTTTCTCAGAATGTAGTGCCCATGTTGGCACTTTACTTGAAGGAAATGCTGATACAATTCAAGTTGCACAATCAGCCATGGAAGAAGAAGATCTTACAATCCCAACTTGTCCTCTAGAGCAGTAGATTGAAGAGTTTGATTTGAAAAACTTCATGTAAGGGGAAGAGTTTAATCAAGAGAAAGATGGTCTTCAAGGAACAGAAGCAGGAGAAGCCATTCCAAATCCAAAAGAAGAGGAGCACATTCTAGCTGTGGAGGAGGAAGAACAACCATCTCCAAGTCCCATTGAAGAGGAGCAACTGGAAGAAATCAAATCAGAATTGGAATTAGATGAAGGAAGCATTATTGAAGATTTTTTGCTTTGATTTAAAGGGCCTGATTTGATTGATGAATCCATTATGGAGGTGACCAAAACAAATTCAGAGGCACTGAATCATGAGTGGGTTGGACAAGAAGCCTCATGTTTCTCTCCCACTTCATCTCTCCAAAAATATGATTTTTGGGATGAGTTCGAACTGACAAGCTTCATGTTTGAATATGAAGCTCCACATGGTGAAAAAAATGTAGATTTGAAGGTCACCATACAAAAGGGAGAGACCTTGTTGCAGCAGGACATTGAAGAGTTTGATTTTCCATCAGACTTAGAAGAATGTTTGGATGAAGAGCCAGCTGAAATTACAGCATTTTCTTCTTCACCATTCATTCTCCAACAACAAGAACTTGCTACCATGGAGAAGAGGATTCAAGGACAGCAGCCTGTAGTTTGCAACATGCCTCTTGAATCAAAGTTGGAAGAATTTGATCTTCCAAAAGCTACAATGGAGGAACTCCAGAACCAACAATGTATTGCAGCAGGTTACAATAATGCAAAATCAACTTCATTGGATGTTGCAATCGATAATGATGAGCTACATATTATAGAAGAGCTCCATACTTCCATGAGGGAAGAAAAAGAACACGAGGATTCCATCACCTCTTCTGCATCATCCATCCAAGAAGGTATACAAGAGGACTCCATTTTTGGATTTGAAAATCAGATAAATGTGCATATCGAATGGATCATACGTTTCCCAATCAGGTATTTGGCTTCATTGGAGCCAAAGGAGAAGTCAAAACTAGTCATGCTTGCTTCTAAGCATGAGGATGAGCTACAAAGTACTAAGGATCAGCTAAAATACCTCTTCAATCCAAATGTAGAGCAACTAAAATAGGTATTCAATTTGCTTTCAGCTGACACCTTGCTAATTTGAGTAGAAGACCAGCTTCTTGTTTATTTTCCACTCATCTAAGCAGCCATACTCAACTCCAAATCATTTGCATGGCTACCAATTTTGAAGAAAGGAAGTTATTTTACACAACCAGTTGTAGGGTTTGTTTAGTTTACCTTTGCTTCCAATTAAAGTAGAGTAGGTAGGTTTGCTTTCAGTAAAAAAATTGCTAGTGAACACTCTGCATATCCCACTTGGGGTATGTATAATTTCCAATTTTGTACATAGTTTTTGGTGATGTTCTATTGCTCTTGCATAGTCCATTTCAGTGGCATTTTGGTGAGGATCAACTCTAAGTTTCAGTGGGTTTCCAAGTGGCTCAGAGGTCATATTTTCATAGTTTAGATCATAATTGATTATCAAGATTGACTTCATGCCCAATGGATGCTTCAAAGGCCACTGATCATTCATCTAGCACGCAGATGACCCCTGAGAGTCACCAAATTGTTATCCAAAATGATTCCCCTGCTTATTTTGGCTAACTTTCCTTCTTTATTTCCTTCCTTGTGCTTCAATATCAAATTTTACACATTTTAGACACTCAAAGGTTTCTAGAATTAGCTTCATCAGATAGTATTTTTCTTCCCCTTTCTAGAAAGGTAAGGAAGTCCTCCTAACTCCTTGTATTTTGTAAGTTATGGATCGGGGGAGTTTGGAGGGGAAATTTTCCGTAGACACGCCCGCAACCAATGAGAAGCCAACACATGTCTTAGTGGCATGCATTGGGGGAAGTTTTTGGCACTTAGCCCTTTTCGATAAAAGGCACAAAGGAAAAATTTCTCCCGTGGGTCCGCGGAAGGAATGGAGAAAAGCTTGTTAAGGACCTATCAAGAAATTACATAGCGTCACGTGTCCATGTCGTTAGCAGAGGTCGGGTTGATGTAGCGAAGTTGGGAAATTTTCTAAGAAGGTTGGCAGAGGTGCAAAGGAAAAAATCAGCCTGCAGGCCCATGGAGCAGAAGGAAAAGAAATTGTTCAAGGCCCACGCCTAGTCAGGATGCGTCACATGTCTTGTTAGCGGCAGAAGGATTTAGCAAAATTTTCCAAAGTTTTAAAAAGCACAAAAGGTAAAATTCGAACCGCATCTCCGCCTAGAATGAGATGGTGCCACATGTCCACGTGTCACTGAAAGAGTGGGGTGCGGGGAAATTTTGGGAAATTTTCCCAATGTGAAATCAAAAGGAAAAGGTGAAGTTTGAGCCCGCGATTCCATCAGTGAACCAGGTGATGCCATGTGTCTCGGAGTGGTGGAGGTGTGGAGTTTTTTGGGGAAATTTTCCAAAAGGGAAAATTTTAAAGTTTGACCCCGCCAACCCAATTTTGACTCTATTTTTCGCCATTTTTTCCCTAAATCTTCAGAGGGGCATAACTTTCGATCCTGAGCTCGGATTTTCATGTTCTTTATATCATTGGAAATCTTGTGAAATTATATACATGATGGATGGTTAAATTTTTTTTTTTTATGGAGATTTGTGGGATAAAATAGGAAAAAGTATCTGGCATGTAAAAAACACAAAAAATGCCCCCAACCACCAAAATTAATGAAGTATGGGCCTCTTTCTTGCTCTGTAGAGAAATGTACTTTGGCATATGGGTTTTTCCATGAATCCCATCAATTTTTAGGAAAGATTGAAGGTATTTTTTTGTGGTTAGAGTTTCAAATTAATTTTCCCACATTTTCAACATTTCTTTCATTATGTTCAATGGTTAAAAGCCAATTTTGGCTCATTTGTAAAAAGTTGTTCATCATTCTTCTCTGCCTCTCCCTTATTTTCTTCCCCAGGGTCAAAAATAGAGTTTAAACCTCCTCCCCTACTTTGTAATGTAATTTTGGCCTCTTATCCATGAAATTATGTTTTGTGCAAACTTTTGGAGCAATAAAAAACGTGTTTTGTGATGCATTTATCCATCCTTGCTCGTTTTCGCTTGTTTTCTTCTTACCTCTCTTCATTGCAGGTATTTTTGCATGTTTGGATGTTCATTGAAAGTTTTGGAGTTGTGTTCATGGAGTTTTGGAACATTTTTTATGTGAAATTCATCCTTGGTTTTGTGATGCACTTGTCCATCCTTTCCATTTCTCACCTCTCTTTATTTCCATGGCAATTTTGATAGATGTTCAACATTTTCCTTCTCTGGTGTATCATTGTTTTTAGTGTAGGCTCCATTTTTTCCTCTTTTCTCTCTCTGTGTCTCCTTGGCATAGTTAGATTAGCTTGCCTGCACTGGAATATCTTGTGGCAGGTAGTTTAGTAAGAGGAACCATCCTTCTCTAGAGAGCTTTCCCCATTTGCAAAGGTCCCACACTTTGGGAAATCTCAATGTTGTGCATTCACACCAAATGACATTGCTTTAGAAAAGCATATCCATAGGTCATTTTGGGGGTGCTGTGAATTTTCACTAACAAAATTTTAGTGAGTCAAAGTAAGATTTGACTAGGCCTAGGAGAGGTTAAACATGGTTTAGGCTAGTTAAACTAGGTTTGGGATAATTAATCACAATTAGTGAGAAATTAGGGTTCTTAGAGGGTTGTGAGAGGTCTAATCAATCCAATGAAATGGATTGATTACCTAGGAAGCTAGTAGAAGTGGTCTAGAATAATACTAGAAGAGGGTTTAGTCAAAACAAGGCTAGATTAGCTTGATTAGTTGGTTACAAGAGTAATACGACCAAAAGGATGTCGTACAATGGGAGTTAGATGGATCTAATTGACAATGTGTTGTAAAATTGCAAGGAGTGGAATAGTTAGTGCAATATTAAGAATAATTTTGGTTCGATCAAACTACAGGTGTCTACATTTTCCCTTCTTTAGGGTAGCGTAAGCTACATCACTTTAGAGAAAGTAGACAAACACAAACAACTGAAATATTTTTTTAAGGGGTGGAAGAAAAATTAGTAGGGTGGAGAATGCCCCCTCGAATGTCAATAGGGTGATGTAAGAGGTTGATCGACGATCGAAAAGATGATAGAAATAAAATAGAAGAAAGAATAGTGTGAAAGAGAAGAAAGAGGAAGAAGAGAGAAAATATCAAGGGGGAGATATTGAGCTATTAAAAAAAAATTGTATAAGATAATATCGATTACATCATATTTCTAAGAATCTTCATCATCGGTCCTTATTAAAATACAAGCATACGATAAAAGTATAAAATGACATGAAAACCCATAATACAAACAATTATCCATTGTTGAAACTACCAACTCAATGTATCATACAAAATGTAATATAATACAAGAATTAAACAAGATGATCGAGCAAGGAAATAAGTTAAAACACACACACTCAAACCAACAACGTCTAAGAGAGTTACACAAATATTTTGTTATCGAGCATTAGTCCCAAATGTTTGTGATAAATGAAGAGGGTAAAAATGATGCCCCAAACAAATTATACATGCAAGGGAAATAACAAAGGGCACTTGGGCCTAATGAAAAAGCAATGTTCACAACGAAACAGTACCAGGCAACTTGTTGTGCCTCGAAGTATAGACAAAGTAAAAAATGTAGCTCTTGTAAATGATTGTAGAGTAAGATTATCCATAATTTGTTTTTTCAAAATAGGTGAAAACACCAGTAAGATACAAGATGAGTGCCATGCGAGAGACACATATTTCAGCTGTAAAATGAGCTTGTTACCAATTTTAGTCCATTTTCAAAGTTTTATGATTTTTTTAAGATTTTTTGAATGATTGTATATTTTTAAAAAAATTTATCGGTTAAAAGAATTTAAGAAATCGAAGAGTACCAAAAATCACATGAAAATTCCCCAGGGTGAAGAAAAGGGTGTCGGATAGTAGTAAAATGCCCTGGTGAGAAGAAGAAAGAGCAAAAAATAATTATAAAAAATAATTATCGCGACAGGTATCATAGAAGAAAAGAACAAAAAATAACACTTAGAATATTTGAAAACTACCCCAGGGTGAAGAAATGACCACTAGGTAGCACTTAGTGCTCTGGCGTAGCAAAAAATTAGTAAAAATAATTATTTAAAAACAAAAATAATTATTTTCGTGAGGAGAAGAAGCGTTAGAGTGATCACATCGGCCAAAACATGTTACAGAGGCATCACGGAAGGTTAAAATAGATAGATATACCACACTTGAGGGAGAGTAAACCATCGTGACCAATTCATTTGTTGTGGATCTCTTGCCGATTATCATCGCGAGTGACTTTACGAGCTAAGAGAAATGACGAGGCTTTAGAGGAGGAGGAGACGAGAAGACTGCATCTGAGAGTACCTACAAGAGGATAGCGATGGACCCTTCGTGAGTTCCCTATCCTTTCTTATTAATTTCGTCATTTTTTTCTTAATTTATTTTTTTGCCCTATTTTAAGGCTAAGGACCATCCCATTAGTAGCAACGACAACCTCTATTTAGCACCCATGTCCTAGAATTCCAAGAGAGGGGGAGAGTTATGGATGATACTCTTTGTATACAACACACCTTTGATATTTATGTATTCCTCTTATGAAGGCAAAATTTGATCGATGTATGTACATATGTACCATTTTGATTATATGCCTCTTATAAAGGCTTCAACATGATTCATGCCCTTTGATGACCAATTTTGTATCAATGATGTATGCTCATTTTTGGGACAGACATTTTTATATGTATATATGGACATTCGATGTTATATTTCCTCATGTTTTTATATGTCTTTATGATGATGACTCGTGTTTATGGATGTGTTGAATATATCATGATGTTTTATGATTCTGATTTCATATTTATGTATCATGATAGATGTTGATGATATACCAGATGTTTTTAGATTGATGATATATCCTTAGATGATATCATATGGTTTTTACATGAGGTATTTGGTAGATTAGAATGCGGGATGGTATTGATTATATTGGTGTCGGGGGATAGATTTTTGATCATGCACAATCCCTCTTGCCCCATGGATGATACAATATGTGATGGTTAGATTAGTATACATGGTTGATGTAAAACTTAGCATTTTTGTATATATGATGTACTAGATGATGTTACATGTGATGAATGATAGATGATATATGTGATAACAAATAGATGTGCAGTAAAAAACACACAATCAATATTTAACAAAACTAAACAAATATACACATCCAAAGCAACACAATAATACACAACTAGAAATGACCTCATGCAAAGCTTAACATATTAAATTGGTATTCAATCTAAGCAAGTAAAATGAATCCTAATAGATGCATACAAGAAATGATGAAAACATATTAATATTTTACAAGTATGAAAGTTCAAAAATGAACTCAATGCGACACATAATCAAATCAAACGAGATTAAATCTAAGGTAATCAAATGAACCATACTTTAAATTATACAACGTGAAAAGATAATACAACCAAAACAATACAAACCGAAAACTAAAAGAAATTTAATCACTACTTTGTTTTTGTAGGACAACATTGATATATTTTCTAATGTTTTTGGTGTTATCTCGAAAGATAATTTTTCAAGGCTATTGTTCACATTATTTTCGGGGTTTCCTTAAGACAATGTTACGAAGTTAGTGTAGCTTCATTCCTAAAGGGTTTTTTTTTAATGTTCAGATTTTTGTGTATCCTCTTTGAATGTTTTTGTATTTTCTAAGGTCCTATTTTGAAAGCCATGTAAAGTGACGAAGAAGCATGGATGCCCCCAGCATGATATGGGAATATAAAAAGGGAAGAATTCCATGCATGTATGTTCAAGAAGATGAAATGTGAAGGTTCCCCCAACATTAGATGGGAATATACAAAGGTGATTCCTTCATGCGGATACAAGAACAAATGAGCCAGATCACAGGCCTAGCAAGATAGGCTCGGTAGGGTTCGTAGACCAAATAAGGAAAACCAATCCTAGATAGAGGTGAGAGTTACCTGTCTATATCTAATAGTATCTTGTGACCAACGAATCCTCTTTGAGCACTAGAAACTAGTTTTCACCCAAAGACATGCCCAATGCGCCACAATTGCATGGTTTTCACATGTGGACGACATGTTTTCTTTTTACTGTTTTCTTGATTTTTTTTAGTTTTTTATTGTTTTTTCTTTTCTCCTTTCTATATTATTTAAGGTATTTTTTGACATCCGCCCCATGCTTAAGCATAGAACCACTTGAGGTACATGACATTCATGGGATTTGGAAGTTCTTCTCCATCGCAATGCACAAGTTTATATGCTTTTGATCCATATTTAGCAATGACCACATAAGGTCCTAACCAGTTAGCATCAAATTTTCCTTTATTTTCTCTATCTTTAACAATTTTTCTCTGATTTTATTTTAGAACAAGATCACCTATATAAAACTCATGATGAATGATATGTTTGTTATATCCTTTTGAAACTCGATTCTGATAAAATTTCAAGTGACTAAGCACTCTCATACGCTTCCCATCCAACAACTTTAACTTTGACAGTCAAGCAACTATATAGTCTTTGTCTTTATTAAGATAGTCCCAGAGAGATATTCTTAGGGAAGGAAGATCTACTTCTATGGGTATGATGGCTTCAGTTTCATAGACTAAGTAATATGGGGTCACACTAGTAGGAGTGTAGATGGAGGTTCAATAGGCCCAGAGGGTGGGATGTATTTGTAAGTGCCAATTACATCCAATCTTACTAACCATTTTCTCCATGATTCATACAAGAGTTATATTCATGGCTTCAACTTTTCCATTACCTTGAGTGTAATAGGGGTGGACCACTTGAGTTGGATTTGAAAGCATTGACATAATTATTTGACTATTTTTTTGAAAGACTTACCATTATTTGTGATTGTTTTGTTTTTGAAAGACTTACCATTATCTGTGACAATGGCAGAGGGAATATTGTAACAATAGATGAGGTGATTTATGATAAATTTGGAGATTTGTACACCAGTTATATAAGTGAGAGGCACAACCTCTACCCATTTAGTAAAATACTCGGTGGCGGTGATAATGTGGGTATGACTATAAAATTAAGTAAGATGGAGCTTCCTTATGAGATCAAGTCCCCATTTACAAAATGTCTAAGGTGTCATGATGGGTTGCAACGCATATGATGGTGTGTGTATCAAGTTACCATATTTCTAATAGAGTTCACACTTCTTGACAAAGTTACAATAGTCTGCTTCCATGGTGGGCCAATAATAGCCCACTCTCAAGAGTTTCTTAGCTAGAACCATGTCACTAGTGTGCACTCCACAAATGTCGACATGCACTTTTGTAATAGCATGGACTGACTCGGTAACATCCAAAAACCATAGCAAATTCCCGTCATAACCATGACGCTAGAGGTTGCCTCCTAGGAGGATGTAACAGGCTATACAACAAATAAGGGATATCTTCTCAGTATGGCTAATGTTTAGGGGAAATGCGCCATTTTGTAGGTAGTTAAATATGGGATCATACAAAGTCGAGAAAGGACCAAAAACTTCACATACCAAACAATACTCTGTCATGTCATAGGCGGGCACTCGTAAATACTCTACAAAGAACAACATTTTACTTTCTTGAGGCGGAATGCGTAATACGGATCTGATAGTAGCCATAACATCCGTGGACCTGTAATGTGATCTTGGTTGTTGTTCAAAAATAATTTTCATAAAATACTCCTTCAAGGTCTTGACCAATTTCTTATATGGAATGAGCTTCTCATCTTTGACCTTATACTCATCATTAACTTATTTAACGATTAGTTGGGAGTCACCGATGACTTGTAGTTGTTGGATATTCCAAGTGATAGCTAACTTAAGTCTAGTGATAAGCACCTCGTATTCTACAATATTATTAGTACATGGGAATCCCAAATGGAATTCTTGTGGAATAACCTCTCTCATGGGAGTGATGAGTACCACTCCAGCCCCTTACGCATGAAATGTGAACGATTCATCGAAGTAGACATGCCACACAACTAACTCTTTACTATATATCATGGATCCATCTAGAAGATCTAGACACAATGGTTCCATTCCTGGTGGGGGAGTTTTTTCCAACTGATCGGCCAATACCTGTCCTTTGAATGATTTTTTATTGACAAAATCGATGTCAAATTCAGTAAAGAGAATGATCCAATTAGCCATTCATCCCGTAAGGGTGGGTTTGGATAAAAGGTATTTGAGAGGTTCAACTTTGGATATTAACTTGGTTTTGTTATTAAGGAGGTAATGGAAAAGTTTCTGAAAGGTTAATATGACTACCAGGTAGGCATTTTCAATTTGTGGATAATTCAATTCATAGGTGATCAAGGTGTGATTGAGATAATAAACCACCCTTTCTTTATGGTTAAAGTCATATTGGGAAAGTAGTGCACCAATAACAAACTGGGTGGCTGAAATATACAGTAGGAGGGGTTCACCTGGGGTAGGCGGCATAAGAACAAGTGGGTTGATGAGGTATTGTTTAAGCAATGCAAATGCATTTTGAAAATCTGATTGAAAGTAACATATTTCTTTAATAGATGTGTGAATGGATGAAACTTATCCACAAGTTGTGAAATAAAACGACAGATTGCTTGAATTTTTCCACTTCCTAGTTGTTTGAGATTTGTAGGTGGAGGCATCTCTGTGATAGTTGTAACCTTTACAGGGTCCACCTCTATTCCTCTTTGTGAAATAATGAAACCCAAGAGATTTCCTGATAGAACACCAAAGACACACTTTATGGGATTCAAACGAACCTTATAATATCAAAGATGCTTGAAAATATATCTCAACACTTCAGCGTGCTCTCCTCTAGTTTTGGATTTTTCTAAGATATCATCAATGTAATCCTCCATGATTGCATTCATCATGTCAAGGAAGATGACAGTCATTCTGTGTTGATAGGTAACCCAAACATTGTTGAGCCCAAAAGGCATGACTTTGTAGCGAAACGTCCCCTATGCGGTGATGAAATTTTTCTTGTGTTGATCTTCCTTTACAAACCTAATTTGGTTATAACCTGAAAATCCATCCATTAAGGATAGCATCTCATAACCAGTAGTGGAGTCAACAATCATGTCAATATTAGGTAGAGGGAAGTTATCTTTAGGACATGCTTTGTTGATGTCTTGAAAGTTAGTGCAAATTTTGATACCCACTGGCTTCTTTTAAACTGGGACTATATTGGATATCCAATATGAATAGTCGATGGGTTTAATGAAGTCCATTGCTAACAATTTTTCTAGTTCATCTTTATCAAGCAGTGTAACCTTTAGATGCATCTTCCTCAATTTCTTCTTGATGAGTTTAGCATCTAGGTGCATAACGAGGTTTTACTCAACCAATTCGAGGTCTAAACCTGGCATATCTACGTATGACCACAAAAATATATATGTATATTATCGTGACAATGCTAATAAAACATTTTGTTCTTGGGTTAAGAGTGAAGCTCCCAACTTTATCATTCAAGGCTCCTCGTCTAAACCAATGTTAACGTTAATTATTTCTTTAAAAATCATTTTAAAATCATATTCCATCCATGTAGGATCAGGGGGAAGAGTAAGATCAACTTCCTTAGGTAGCTCATCATCATCTTTATAAGGATACTCCACTTTGTCTATGATTTCTTCATTTTTTTGTCTATTAGTGTCTCAAATATCTTTTCACTAGGAAACTTATGTTTGTTCTTTCTGCAAGGATTTTCTGAAGTATTCTTTCCCCTACTTGTGATATTTTTGTTCAGGAGTCCAAACATCTCTACTTCTTCTCCAAAGTATGCACAAGCATTTAGTTTGATGGAAAAACCTTTCTTATGACCTCCATTCGGAATAAATCCCTCTGTCCTATAAACTCTGCAAATACCTCATTATTCTCAAATAAATCAATTGGAACATGTGAAATTGTTGATCCCAATATACAAGTTCGGGACATAATAGGGTAAATTTGCAAATGAATGGGGTATTGGATCTAGACAACGTAAAAAACAGACTGAATTAGAAAATAGATTAGTGGAGGTAGGATCCTCATATAGGCTACTTTGGGAATTTGTATCACTGTTTGAATGAGACGAGCCATCCTCATTTTATTAAGAGGTGGCATCTATCTCGGCAAGGTGGATAATTATGGCACTATACTACTGAGTCCGTGTTCTGTTATAATTGAAATGAGGAATAAAAACAGGTTCTAACCTTCCTTGTGACATTGATTCAACATCGAAATCCATTATAACCCATCACATACATCATGTGGTGGCCTTTAATATAATATGCAGATCTTGGTGAAATGATGTCATGATTATCTTTAGGTACCCCCATGGCAAGATCTTCTAACATATTTTCCTTGGACAGAAGACCACTAGGAATAAACATTCTCCAGTGCTTTAGGGCATCTATCCCTATTAATTTTGAATTGGAAATATATTTTACAACGTTTCCTGGGTGACACTGAAAGATATGATACCAATAAGGCCAAATTTTTTTCCATGTGTCTTGGGTTTTATTGAAAGGTTTGATATTGATAAGGCCTACTGAAGATTGAATTGATCATCTGGACCATATTTTGCATACGTTTACCTCCCATGATGTGAAGGGATTGACCAATGACAAGGAAACATCTGATTATAAGGACTAAGTGCATCTAGATCAACATGTTCCTTTGATATATTTTGTTTGTAAGGGGATACAACAATATCTGCTAGAAGGACATTCATAAGATGTACGTGAGAAAAAATGTGTAAATGCTCTACAATGTACGTGAATGGATTCTGGAACACATGAGGATAGTGATTATCTACTCTCCATGGCATAACTTTATACACTGGTAGAAAGTGGAGGCAATGGCTTGCATGACATGGATCCATCAACATCCTAATAAACATGTTGTAAGGAAGATCCAATTCAAGGACATGAAACATCACATCATGATACGTCTGACCCTACCTCCATTGTGAACTACTATAATACCTGCTGATTCTCGCTACTTCATTATCATAGGCCGTGATTTTAATAGTTTTGACACCAAAATCTATTTCTGAATGGCCTATCTATTTTACCAGATTCAAAGTACAGATATTTATACCCAGGATCTATTGTCCATAAATACTCTTTTTATTTTACAATGAGTAACAAAGACCTCTATGTATAAGGGTAAGTTTTGCTCTAGGGTTATTATGTGGGATTGCAATGCAATAAAAAGTGATATGATCATTAGCAATCAAGGTGCACAATCATCACTTGCAAGGTGTGAAGGATCTAAATATGTGGAGACTCCTGAACTTTGAAACATTTTATATAATATGTTATTATGATCAGCAGATATCTTGGAGAAGATCCAGAATCAAGAATTTTAGTCAGGTGCTCTTCTCCAATTGTTCTATTAAATTGATATTAGACCTTCTTGATGGAAAAAGTAGGGGATTTGGTATTACCAAATGAGACACGTCGTGTACCAACAGTGTAAATTTTATCTAAGATCCTAATGGTATTAACATGTTCATCAGATGAATGGATACAAGATATAAAGGAGTCAAATGATTTATTGTCTACTGGATAATTGTAGGCAGTAGTTTGATAATCATTAAAGGCTTTCCCATGATCTGACTTCTTGTGTTTCTTATCTTCATGATTAGGAAATTTTTCTTTAAATATACCCATATTTTTGTTAGGTCCTTGTCATGAGTCAAATGGTGACCACTACGATCTTACCCTATTTAATGAGGTCTTGTATATAATGCCACAATCTTAATCATCTATCAATTTTATATCCTTTTACACGGTGGAAATCACAGTATTCATGCTCTTTGAACCAACATGGTTTAGGTGCATCTTCTAGATATGGTACCGTTCATGGTAGGGTATCATACCATGTTTAATGCATCTAACTATTTAAGTATAGTATGAATATAGATTCATTTAGAGGTGTAAATCTTGCACTTTTTGGGTACCTTTGGGTGAGGTCCTTGTGAAATTTTTAATAAGTTGGCCACTATGTAAATCTTGGAATCTTTTGGAGTTTATGATGTCATGGCTAATGACATGTTTGTTCTTATTTAAGAACTTTGATTTTTCTAGTGGGGTTTGTCTTGTGTTTATTCCTTCAAAATAGGTTTGAGTGTCCCTTTCACAATAAGATCCTTTTCGATCTAGTTTTCTTTCTCTATAACTTATTCAAAGTTAGAGCCATAGTGCATTTGTAAGTGAAAGGCTATTTCTAGGTTCAAATTGGGGACGAATATTCTTACTAACTATTTTTCTAGAAGGACACAAGGGAAACAACTTTCCAATACTCACCATCACTGTAAGAATCCTGCGAACGTCTCATTAGATTTTTTGTTATGTTGCACGGGTCATTCATGATGATATCATTCTCTATGTTGAAATATAAATGTCGTTACACAAAATTGTTCAGCAAGTGCATGCCATGTCATGATTGATCCCTTAGGTATACTGAAGAACCATTATAATGCCTCTGCTCCCATGCTGTGAGTAAATAAACATATCAATTAGTTATCATTATAAGTAACTTCCTGAACAAGCTATGTATAATTATTTGACATGATTACATGGATCACTTTTACTTTTATACTTTTCAAATTTGGGGATATCAAAATGTTTTGGAAATGGTTTGTGCAACATATCCTTATCAAAGGGGTAAGGACATAGTTATTCATATAAGTATTTTCTATTGTATCCTACATTTCTCTCTTGTAGAGTAGTAAGCATATTCTTCATTGACTAAAACTCTTGTTGAATGAGTTATTCCTTTGTGGGTGATAGCGTTCTGTTCACTTTAGCAACCTTGAAAATTGCATCATCATATGGATCCATGTGAAACTCACTTAATTTTGTTATAAGTCTATCCTTATGCACATTCTTACTTCGAAGATCCTAAGTTCGCTATTTTTTGACTGAGTTTTAGTATTTGTTTTGAATTATCTCTTATTCTGATTAAGTGATCATCTTCATCATCAAACCTAGGAGGTGGTGATTCATTGCACTCACGTTTAATTTTTACTCTACATGAAGCCTTAAAGTAAGGTGTTCGTGAATAGCCTGTTGGTTTTAGTGGGTCATCTTCGATATTGTTGTTATGTTTTCTTGAAGTGGAAACATACCCTATGTCAAAATAGTTATCCATATCTATGAGGTATGTTCACTGCAGTTATTATTCCTCTTTTGACATTAATGGTTTTAATCACCGCTTCACGCTCTTTCAGGAATTCTTGGATCCTAATTCAATAATTCTTGAAAGTACTTGGTCTTTATTATAATAAAGTATCTCTTTGAAGTGAACTAAGTCTAATTTGTGTTGGTCCTCTGATGTATCAGAATCTTCTCCACTATGATCAACTAGTAGGTTCAGTGTCTTTTACTTGTGAAAAGAGAGGTGTTGCAGTTATTACCAGTGAAGGGGTATGATGAACGAAAAGGATTTTCCTCTAAATCATGTTCATCTCAGTTTAGATGCCATTTTCGTGATTATAGGCATCACTTGTCGAAGTTTTTCTAGGTTTTTTCTAAGTGTATTTCAAGTTTATACGAAACCTAGGTGTATGTGATATGAATTGTTTAAATTCCTACTATTTCAAAATATTTCTTAAGTACAAAAAATATACAAATTCTTTTGTTAGGGAAAAATATGCAAATTATCTAATAAATCCGTCAAACACTCAACTTTTTTTAAAACACTCTATACCTGAAGCTATGGTTTCAATTCTAAGCACACAAAATTAGATAGTGACAACACCCTATCAATACCTAGGTCGAGTTGTAACATCAACAAGATCTAAGTACCAAAGTTTTCTTGATGCGATCTCTCCACAAGGTACACTATGACTAGTTCAAATGCCGAGAAAATTTAAGTCTTTTGATAATGGAAGTTGTGAATGTGAGTAACATAACAACACTGCCCCAAAACATTATCCATGCCTAGAATAATCAAGGTGTTAGTATCAAGATGATGTTATCATGATATGAATAATGTAATATCAACACTTTAAAAATACCTTAGATGTTGTTGGGATTGAAACTAAATACAAGTATAACAAGAAGTTGCTATTCATGCGAGTAGCATAACGTAATGATACAATAAGGAAACTTATATCAAGTTCTCAAAAGATGAAAACAAGATGTAAGTGTCACAATTATATGGCTAAAATGTGGGTAGAGTAACAAATCAAAGGGGAAATGATGATGAAAGGAAATCTTAGCTATGAAGATGATCCTGAAATCAAGATCATGTGGTTATCAAAGATATAAGAACGTATCCACGCACTTTAGACGTTTAACAAATCAGCCACAAACATGGATGAGTGTAAACAGAAAAAAAGTGGCAAATACTATCTATGACAAAAATCCCAAAATATGTCTTCCCTTGTCCCAAATGGGAAACAATAATGCAAAGGTATAGATCAAAAGATGAAAATAAACTTAGTGGAATTTGGGTAGAGTTTCACCTCATCCGAAGTTGAGAAAGAAACCAAGCTAAGTGATATGTCATTTAATTTCGTGATGAGAGACACTTAGATCCAACTTAAGTGGATTTGTTATCATGTTTGAAAAACAAGGTTTTGAGTCCAAGAAAGTTGTCACTTCATGATGGTTTGACAAGATGTGATAATGGAATAGCAAAGTGGGCTCCTTGAAAAAATGGCTTTCCTAAGCAATTCACTCAACTAGGTGTCAACAATTTGTCTAAATGTGAGATCGATTTTCCAAGGTTTCCCAAGGAGTATCTTGACTTTACTTTACCCCCTTCTAATACAATGACAAACTAGTGTGTTCAGTTGTATCATTACTAGGGTCGTGATACAGATAACTTTGATTCTAAAATCACAATGTATGACTAGTCAAGTGGGTAAGCAGAGCACTTCCTATTTCATCCACGATGAGGTTACTCAATGGTGGATTACTTTAGGGTTCCTAGAACCACCCCATTGTTGTAGCTTAAGGTGTTATGCCAAAGGGGTTATGTTCTAGTTGAGCGGATAGGACATGTACCCTTTTCTGAAACCTGTAATACAATGTGATGTATGTGGTGTTTTTTAAATCTTGTTTAACTTAATGTGGTTTTAAGTAGCACATTGCCATTTGAGAAACCTACAATGAAAACATGTATTAGCGGGTTTTGTGTTTCGAAACCACCTTTCTTCGACAAAAATTTTTTCCTACATGCGAGAAGTTAGTAATTTTCCAAAAGTTGACAATATAATAAAAGAGAGTTTACATGTTATATTTGATTCCCAAGGTCACCAAAAGGTGCGAGTGAAGATTATACACAACGTGAAACTGAACTACAAATGAGTAATGGAAAATAGTTTAAGCAATTTTGTGAAAAGGAATTTTTTTAACCAACTTTGAAAATTAATCCATTATGAATCTCAAATTAAGTGTTTAGAAAGCAAGAAGAAGGTTTTGGAATCATTTTTGGTTCCCAAGATCGTTTATAAGGCACAAGGGAAGAGCATACGCACTTTGAAAACCTCTATCAACTAATAAATGAAAAACTTAACTAAGTTAGTCAAAACTAAACCAAAAAGACCCTAAAAACAATTTAGCAAAAACCAGAAATTTTGATCTTACAATCTCGTGAAAATTTTCAACTTTTAACACTGGTTCCTGGGTGCCCATTCCAATGCATACAAACCCCAACCAATGGATACACACCCTAACTGACAGGTATGTGTGCAAAAAAAATGTGACTGTGGGGTTTAATACCTACACATCTAGTAAGATGCATATGCTATGGTTTTAACGAATACGCACCCTAGAGAATGGATACACAACCAAGGTATAATGCAAAGTCAACACAATCTTTTACAGACTCCTATGCATCTAGAGAGATGGATACGCCTCATGTTTCTAGCACTTACGCATGGGACATGACAGATACACACCTCCTTTGCAAATGGAATTTGAACAAGTTCAAAGTACAGACATAGACGAATACATGGACTAACTCAACGCATATGTGTCATGTTCAACATGCATATGCACGCTCTCTAGGACACCTATGTGTACCCCTTGTAAAAACCTCAAAATTCATGGAAATGAAAAAATTAAAGGATGAAACATGTTAGTTTTAAACAATGAAATCCTATTTCTATCTTGGATCCATTAAATGCTTTATCAAAAAGAATAAAACCCCCTTTTAAAATGTGAAATATATTAAAAGACAAGATTTTAATCCCTAGAAATCATAAAAGTGGTTAGAAATGGACATGTAAAGCCTAGAAAAGACTTCTAAAGGACTATGGAGTAACTCCCACCAGGCGTGCCAAATGTGAACAAGGAAATAATTTGTAAAAGCTATGAAATGGGGTAAGAAACACTCAAGAATCCCCAAAGCTTCAAACAAATAGTTCAATGGACCATCAGATAAGAGATAAACAAGGATTCATTACTTTTGCATGCATTAATCTTGAAAGAAACAAGCAAATCTAACATATCTAGTTATCCTCTACTCTTGAAATCTTTACAAATGAACCTAGGTAGATTCTAAGCAATCAATTTTATGATTGTGAGAATGGAAGCTCTCCATTAATGGCTAAAGAGCCACATGGTTTCTTCCATTTACTCAAACTTGAAGTTGTGAAATAGGAAAAGTCAAAAGCAATATTAGCTCAATATGAAAAATGAAGAGAAGCTCTAATCCTAGCAATAACACTATAGTTTAGCCTAGAAAGTGGAAGTGTTCTTGAGAAAGTGAGAGGGGTAGTGGGGTATTTATAGGTTTTGATTTCAAAAAATGGGAGACTTCGGGTGCATGTGGGACAAATAAATAAGCCAAAAAGTACTTTAGTGAGTCAAAGTAAGATTTGACTAGGCTTGGGAGAGGTTAATCATGGTTTAGGCTAATTAAACTAGGTTTGGGCTAATTAATCACAGTTAGTGAGGAATCAGGGTTTTGAGATGGTTGTGAAATGTCTAATCAATCCAATGAAATGGATTGATTATCTAGGAAGCTAGTAAAAGTGGTCTAGAATAATACTAGAAGAGGGTTTAGTCAATATGAGGTTATATTAGCCTGATTAGTCAGTTACAAGATGAATACGACCAAAAGGATGTATTCCAACGGGAGTTAGGTGGATCTAATTGACAATGTGTCGTAAATTTGCAAGGAGTAGAATAGTTAGTGTAATATTAATAATAAAATTGGTTTGATCAAACTACAGGTGTTTACAGTAACAAGAATATAATGTCTAGACTCAAGAGAAGTAAGACACTGTTTTTTTAATATTAAATCATGTTTTTTGGCATAAAAATTTTCATCATATATGACATGTCTAACCTTAAATTTTGTTTACATGGTCATTTTTTTATATGAATATTGTGATTACTCTTGAATTATTTGATTATCTGATCAACTCAGTTATCTATCGAGTTTTATCTTTTTATAAAAAGGCTTGGAAAAAGATACATGTTTGTTGAAACATATTTGGTAATTGTTAAGCATAATGATGTGTTAGTTGTTATCTAACTAGTTTTTAACCTTTATACTTAGTTAAAAGTTAAAATTAGTATGATTTCTATTATCCTTATTATGATATTTGAAGGTGTTCTATTGGATATGTAGATGGATTTGTGTTCAAGTTTTGATGTAGGCACCATCACTTGGAGTAGAAAAAGAGCCATGTGGCTAAGGAGGTTGTTGGTAGTGATACACATAGGAGCTAAAGGAAGTATCCGTCCTCTATGTGAAGGCAAAATTTCTCTTGATATATAATCCAACTCAAACATCAGAGATTATGTGAAGGTCAATTCATATTGAGAAGTCTTGCAAGTTTTGTTACTTTTTCAGCCTATCAAAGTTTTCCTTGAGGGGGAGTATGTATCAAAATGCCACCTCTTGATGTCTCATTATGAAAGAGTGGATCATGACCACCCGCCTTGTATGTAAAAAAGTGATCCTTTAGGGATTGGTTACACATTGTTGTAACATTGTAAACTTCTTATACTTCCTCCATTTTGTCATAAGTAAATGTGTCACTCTATGTGAAGTTACTTGTAAATCCCAATGAAGCTTTAGTTATGGGTATTCCTTAGTATATAAAAGTCTCCATAATTTTATGTAAGTATTCGTATTGTAAAGAACTGGTCTTATGAATCTTTTTTTGGGAATATCTATGGATTTCCCTTGTTGGCATGCTAATTCTAAATAATTGTTGTTGATTCATGGGTCTAAAACTTAGCATGTCTGATTGTGCTCTCCCACTTAACATTAAGGGGGAGTGATGGGGTGATAATTTCAAGTGGGATTAGTAACTTTGGCATGCCCCGACATTATTAAAGTTTTTCTAATCAAATTTAAATTTTTAATTCTTTCACACTCAAAGAATGAAGCGGCTTGACCAATTCACCTGACCAATTTACGAGGTGATCCCTCTTGGTATTGTGTCTACAATGGTGATGTAGGATTGTATTAAATATTATGAGTTATACGTATGATGGGTTGGTTAACTGAATGATTTAGATATTGAAAAAATGTGAGACATAGCTCTCCAGAAGTGTGAAATAGCTAAGGAGTGAAGTGGAAGTGTTGGGTGAAATTGCATTAGATTCATAATAAAAAGAAAGTGCTTTACTATTGGAGTTTTTCCTTCTATTTTCTCCACTTAAATCATGTATCATCTACCAATTGTTCTTGTTCATTATTTTATTTCAGATCTTTCTCATTTAACTCTATTATTTGTTATCTATTTCAAGTTATTTCCTTGTTGAATCGACTACAAACCATAATCTATAATCTTCATCCTTTAATAGCGGATCTGTAATCTTTAGATCTTAGTTTTCTTGCTAAATCTAACAACATCATCCCTATAACATAATATATAAGGTTATTCCATGACAATGAAAAATACAAAAAAACAAATATATGAAATAGTAAAATATGGTATAGACACAAAAGGAATCCATGTTATTATTTTTTTAAAGGGGAGGGGGGTTTATGAAATTGCATAGCTATTTAAAGTAATATTAACTCTGGGCATGGGGGAGGCTACAAAGGATCAATTACTTGCTTAGTGGAAACAAGCTTGAGATTTTGCATCTATTTAAGAATTTGTTTTCGAACCTAACACAAGAATAAAAAACGTTTTTCAATCTTCTTAATATGTTGAAATTTTTGATAATATAAGGAATGATGATCTACTTGGTTTGGTACCAACAAATTTGTAATCCTTCTATTTTTGCAACATCAAAAGAAGACCATCTTTAAATTATACTCTATAAAATTGTGGGCTAAGTTTGTTCCTTTTAAATTATTAATTGTTGTGAGTTGGTCATAAAATGTGGTACCAAAATTCCATTCTAATGTCCATGTTGTCCCCCATCCAAGGACTTTCTATTCATTTAATGACACCCCTCTTTGCTAAATATGGTTGAAATTAACCACAATTTCTATTCTCTTAAAATGGTTAGTGATTCCTTTAAGCCTTTCTGTTATATGTTCCTTAATGTTTTTTAATGCATGCTCCATCCAAATGTATCAAAATCCTAGTTAAAAATAAAATGGTGTTTTTCCTACCCTACACTGACCTGATATGAAAGGGTTAGGATATTTATGAAGATAATATGAGAATTATGAAGTGTATTTATTTAATCTCCCCTCTTTCAACAAAGCACACAATTAATGGAATTAATTGATGATAGGTAACTAGGTATAAAAATAATTAGAATAAAATCAAAATTTCTACCTTTTGAGTATAAAGACAGATGGAGATAATTTAGGGCACTTTGGAAGTCAAACTTGTGGGTGTGATTAGTTAAGTAATTTGTACATAATTTAGTAATTAGAAATAGTTAGTGGGAAAAAACATATAGCGTAATCTATTTATTTTATATATTGATATTGTATCTATCAAGTTTAGGATTTTAAATAGATGTTAAAACCATCATATCGATTAGTTATGTAAAATATAAAATAAAAAAAATTTCACATATGAGGTGGAAATTAGTAGTATATTAGTATGGATATCAGTTTTATTTTCACATAATATCTTCATGTTTTTAAGTGGACCATCATGGACTAATTTTCCACCATGTATTCAGAAGGATGTGATGATTTGATAAACTCTGAGAGGATAAACAATTGTATCAACAAGTACAAGGGGAAGTGTAAAACTTAACCCTAAAATAAGAAAAACTTAAAAGGAAATTTAAAAAATAAAAAGGATAAAAATGGTAAAGGGTAAAACTAAAAGAGAAAAGCAAGATAAAACTAACCCAATTCAAAAACAAAAACATAAAATTGATGAAACCTCCACTTTAGAAGATTCCTCTAATGACATCGACACTGAATCTAAATCCTCTGATATAGATGAGGATATAAACAAGAAAAAATAGCTAACTTTGTAAGAAAAATTAAAATTCCTAAATACTATGGAGAAATAGGAACTAATGAAGAAGAAGAAAATTGGTTATCTAGTTTAGAATCATATTTTGAGTTATAAGGAACTAGTAGTTATGGAAGATCCCACATAGCTAGTTTCCAATTGAAAGGAATGGTGTTAAATTGGTGGTAGGATATCATCAAACATCATAAGTTAGAAACAAAAAATGATTATATGGGATAGATTTTAAAGATTTATTTGAAAAAAAAAATATTTATGCCTATTTTATTTAGGAGAGATGTAATAAATTATTTACGTTAAAATAAAGTGGAGACTATTTAACAAATACAAAATTGATTTTGAGTGATTGATTAAACTGTTTCATACCATTTATAGAAGGAAAATAAATATTTATAATAATCATAAATGGTTAAGAGATGAATGTAAAGAAAATGTGTGGTGTGAAAAACAAAAATTTGTAGATGAAATAACACAAATGGGGGAATAATTTGAAAATATGAAAAATAATCAAATTAAGAGGAACGATGATTGAGAAAAGAACTACAATGGTTGTAATAAGGGTAAATGAAGCGATATAAATTCATACAATCATTGAGACCTCTAATGTAAAACCAACAAAGTTTCTACTCCCATCAAGAAAGGTTTCTCTTAATGAAAACCTCCTTCCACATTAAAATGTTGGACTTTTGGAGAAAACCGCTATGAACGAGATTTTCCACAGGAATCAAAACCACAATGTCAAATTCTAAAATTAAAAAAACCTAATACATAACCCAACATGAAAATTTATGCTAATGTATACATATGTATAATACACCTTCAAAAATCATTAATGGAACTTAAAGGAAAAATTAATGGGTAGAATGTTAATTTTCTTATAGATTATAATAACATTCATATATTTATCTCACCACAAGTTGTATCTAAACTTAAATTATCTTCCAGAACAATCAAACCCATCCAAGTAGAACTATCAGATGGTAGAATTATTTGATAAAGTAGTGTATTTATTGAATATTTTCCTTTTCATTTAGATAAAATTAATACCAATGATGATTATCATGTTTTTAAATCTAGGTAAATATGATCTTATCATAGGTATGAGACGGTTAGAAAACATAATTCCTATATTGGAAGTAAAAACAAGAAAGTACTTCTAGGTAATCAAATGGGGACATTTGAATTCCTACAAGGGAAGAAATGACCCCTAACCATGAAAACTATTTCAGTTATGCAATTAAAATGTAGTGTAAGGAAAATTTTTAAACTTTTTTGTGCTATGGTAACTCAACAAGAAGATAAGTTCAAATTAGACATTAATATTAAACATGTTGTTCCAAAATTTATGGATGTATTTCCTTATGAGATAAATTATTTACCTTTGAAAAGAACTATAAAACATGATATGTACTTAATTCCTGGAGATAAACTTGTATCGAAAGCTCTGTATCACCAATAAATTTTAGAGTTAGAAAAAATTAAAAAAATCAATTAGCCAAATTGCTTAAACAAGGAAAAATATGACCCAGTGTTTCTACATGGGGTTCTCCAGTGTTATTTGTGAATAAAATGATGGAAATATGTGGTTATGCATTAATTACCCCCGATTAATTAAACTTACCATTAAAAACTAATACCCTCTACTTAGATTAGATGACTTGTTAGACTAATTAAATGGTACCAAATTATTTTCAAAGATTGATCTATGGTCTAGATATCATCAAATACATATCAAAGAAATTGCTATTTCCAAAAATGAAATTTAGAACATGATACTGACATTATGAGTTTGTAGTAATTCGCTTTGGTTTGAATAATTCCCGTGTGAATTTCATAACCCTAATGCATGATGTGTTTTAACCTTATCTAGATGTGTCTGTAATCATATTTTTAGATGACATCTTGATATATTCTAAAAATTAGAAATATTGTGAATACCATATTAGATTAGTATTGAGAACACTAAGGAAAACCAACTATATGTAAAATTAAGTAAATTTGAAGTTTTCAAAAAAGAAATATCATATTTAGGACATATTATATCAAAAAAGGTATTTATCCTGACCCTAGAAAAATAAAATCTATTCAAGAATGAGCTATACCTAAAGATGCCCATAAAACTAGAGGTTTTCTAGGATTATCAGGATATTATTGTAATTTTTTATTTAACAAAAGTAATTTTTTATCGAATAACTGAGACTAAATGAATATAATAGTGAAAAGCAAGATCTAACATGAAAAGTATAAGCAATTGTGTAAGATGGGAAATAAGAGTGACTTAGCTTGTAACAAGAAATCTAGACTAATCTTGGGCTGGGAAATAGATTAAGAAGGATGGATCTAAACTATGTAGGCTCTGTCTAATAAATTAGAGTATGGAATTTCTTTAGAAAGAACCACCCAAAGGGGGACATGACCGCCCCAAGTGTTGGTGTCCTAACAAATTCTCTGATTCTGGTCTTTTCAGGGTATGAACTTATCTTCTTTCTTTCAATATTTGTTGCATCAACTTCACTACAAGGTTCATGTATCACACATGTACCTGTAAAAAAAACCTAGCCATCAACACAAATATCAAGTAAATATTAGATGGAATAAATAATGCATATGTTTGAGTTAGATAGACCTCAGTAATCTCCCCAATGTGAATGTCATTGAGCATTGCACTACATTTAAAACTCTATCTAACTCTTGTGTGTGTGTGTGTGTGTGTGTGTGTGTGTGTGTGAGTGAGTGAGATTGAATTATGTCCCTTGAAGTGAGGTTTCCCTTTTTCAAGTTGCATCAAGACAACAAGATACAATTAATTTTCCCCCAAGACGAATGTGTGAGATGGAATTCAGAATAATCCCTCATATGCAATGAATAATGTAACCCAAAATGTAGTCCTTGAGTGTTTCTCTTATATATGGTAGATAGAAAGTGATAGCCCAATTTTCTAGCCCTTAATAATAGTTAGTAGGTTGTATATATATATGACTTCCTTGTTTGATTTTTGACATTTAGTGACACCAAAATCTAACCCACATCATGAAATAAAGATTAGAAAAGGCCCAAAGTGAATAAGAATATTAAAAAGTTAGAAAATAAAGTAGATTAGACAAAACACCCAAAAGGGACACTAGCACCTAGGTGGTAGTGTCCTTACTAGGTGATAAGAAATAGACATGATATAAAGAATGGGGATAGGAATCCCTATGACATGAATAAAATATGTAAATCCAAAAATTATAATACAATGTCATAATCAAATTCAATCAAAAAAATTGAAGGACTATGAAATGGTGTCACCAGTGTCTAATCTTCATACTTCGAAATCATTTACACAAAAATATAATAGAGGCATGATGTAATAATAATAAGTTCATAATTTCTTGCCTACATTTTCCCCCCTTTATGATATTTAGATGAAATGCAATAGTATAAAGGATATAACAAGAACATACTTACAAAGGGATGAAGAAGTTGTAGTCAGAGTGTGAATCAAAATGTGGAGAATCATAGATAACCATTTTGATCCATGTGGGATGAGTGTGTCATTACAAGAGGATTTTTTGGATAGATAACATGCTAAGGAGATATAGGAGACTTTAAAAGTTGTAGATTTAAGGAAGGATTAGGAGTGATCAATTCTTGAATCAGTGTAAATAACTCTATGGATTTGAGTGTTCTTTTGCTAGAGAAAGAGTTTTGGGAGAGAGATCAGATTTTTTCTCCACCATGAAGCTTCCTCAAAATAGGTTCCACCACTCCAGATGGAAATGAACTAATAGAAACTTTTCTACTAGTCACAAAAAAACCCCACAAAGTGGTTCATAAAAGGTAATGACATCTCATTTCCCCTACTTTACAATTGTAAGGGTGTAAACTTTTTCAAATGGGAAAGTGCTTGGTTTAATTGGCTCCCAAGATAGGTCATTTGGGAGAAATATTTAAACTATTAGGATAGAATAAAAACAACTTGTATTGACTTGAAACATAGTATTTTATTGGACTTGATTAATTTGAAATTGTTTTGGAAGATTTAATTACCCCTAGATTGGGTCATTTAAGGGGAGAGTTGCAAGAATCTGATAAAAAATGTGAAAAATGGAGATAGTATGACACTTGAGATAGATTGAAACTATATTTTGGAGTAATATATTTTGTAGGAATTGAATATTGCTTTTTTATTTCTTGAAGATAATATGACAGTGCATGGTGTGATAGTGTATTGTATTGGAAATTTTACTTCAATTATTCTAGGATGGGCAATACGATGACCCCAAATATTTTCCCCCTTTTGACGATGGGGTGAGAGGTGAGTCATCGAACCATGAGTCAAAAGAAAATAGATGCACAGTTTAGAGAGAAATTTAAGGATTATAAAATATTATATTAAAGAGTGTGTTGTCATGTATTTTTTGCAAGTCAAAAAATTCAAACTTGAACCATGACAACTAAGCCCAAATATCAAAATTTTCTTGAATATCCCCCTAAAACCCTTTCCAAAACAATTTTTCTTATGTATCATGCTCATCCCAACCTTGTAGGTCATCCACATCTTTTGAAAAAAAAAATCGTAGTGTTTAAAATGATGTAACATGGTCATTCATCTCATTCAGCAAAGTGCTTCCAAAGGCTAGTTCTCTTATATGTCTAGAAATGTAAATTTTGGCTATTTCAAGGCAGATGTGCATCCTCCAAGAAAATAATAAATCCCATGATAAAAATAAGGTGGTATTGGAGAGTCATGAATGTGTTGGAAATGATTTAGGAAGATTTAGGGAAGTTATTGAGGTTTAGGAACATATTGTGCAAAAGTGGGTTTTTCAGGTATATGGAGTGTGTAGTCAAAATCGAAACCTAAAATTCTTCAAAGGATTCCAAGATCTACGTAAGGATTTTTAATGAAAAAATTAAGCCTTGGAAATATTAAGGATTTCTCTAAAAAAATTAATCATCACATTTTTCACAAGACTTGATGGTTTCTCAAGGAAGCTCAATCTTGGAAAACTCACTCTATTGTCCTAAAGAAAAATGAGCCATTTTTTTAATATGAAAGTATAATTGAAGTATAAAACATATCCCATTGTTCTTGACATAATCTTGTGAGTCAAAATAATATAAAATTTCATGTTAAAATACCATTTAGAGCTCTGGCAATCGTGTCTTCAAGATCTCTTTTATGCAAGGTACGCTTCTCATACTTAGTCATTTTTTGAGTGACACATGTCACCTTATGGATTCATGCATAAATTTTATGTCCCTATTGTACCTTTCCCAAGGGGACAAAAAAAATTTCCCCACCTCATCCCTCCTCTCTGGTCCCCCATATGACCTAGCTCAGCCCAGTGGAGTGTTGATCAAGATAAACTCATCTCCCTCTCCTCACACCACACAGTGACAATTTTCATCATCTAGTTGAGGTGAATTTTATTTTACCTATTCTGCATTCCCAAGGGGATATAGGGGAAAAAAATTCACTCCATCCTAGCCCCTCCTCAGGTTCTCCATATGACTAGCTCCCATGTGCCAAAGCATGTCTTTCTCCATCTCTCTCTCCTTACACCTTGTAACGAAACTTGTCATAATCAGGTTAAGGTAAATTTTATTGTCCCCCTTATATCCATTACAAAGGGGGGAAAGGGGAAAAAAATTTCCCCATACTCAATCCATCAAAATCCTAATTTTAAAACTCAAGCTTCTTTCTCACTCGTGAATAAAAAAAGTTGTTAGGGTAACTTAAAAAACACAAAATATCTTTCTTTAAATATTATTTCTCTACACCGTTTGACCTTGCTACCATTTTTTAATCCATTAAACTTGAAAAACCTGAGAAATGCTAGACATTCTTCCAATTTTTTTTCCAGGGCATCCATGAACATGAAAACATAGATTTATTCATAACTTTCAAGTTCGAAACCATATTCTAGTGAAATTTTTTCAGCAGATCATCATCCCAGGCACCTTTGAGAGGAATGTAAGTGAAAACCTGATGATGCCATATATTTTTAACAAAAAAAATACCTAAAACCCTTTCCATAGAATTTTATTTTTCATTTTGCAAGATTTCTTGCAGATAGATCACTATGAAAATTGGTTCACGGTATCCCGAAGACAAGTTGAATTTGATGAGGGTATTTTCGTTGAAAACGAACACTAGTAAGTGATTATTATAAAAATAATATGTGTTTGGTTCTACCAATTACTAAAAAAATGTAATCCTCCAAAAATTTTAAGATCTCTCTACTTAGAACATTCAAAAAATAGTGAAAATGGAAAACTAGGCAAAACAGGCAATATTCTTGAAAAAATAGCTTTCCCAAAAAAACAATGTCCAAAAAAGTAACTTAATAAACATAGAAACTTTCTAAAAACAATAAATCACAATAAATGAAGGTAATCTCAATATTTTAGGATCTTTAGATTACTAAATTTTATAAAAAATGAAAAATTTCCCCAAAAAGTATCTCCTAAGCCCTACCTGCTGAAAATAGAATGTTTCGAATTCAAGTGTATAAAATTGTTGGTTTTGTTTTATCTTATCTTGTTTGTTTTTAAAATCATGAATTTCAAGTTATCTGGTCTGGAATATGTTTCAACCCTAGTATTAGAATATCCAGGTGTGGGTGACATTGATATTGCCCACATGGACCTAGAAGACTTGTAGAGTTGGATGCTTTGAGGCCCAAAGGAACCAGTTGAAGATAATATTTTCACAAGTGGATTGTATGTTGCAGGAGGCCATCCCCATGTCTTTTCAAATTATAGAATTTTTGCTAGAATGTGCTCAACACTATGATCCAGAATCAATAATCATAAGAGAAAATGATAATTCTATACTTACAGTGCTCACTCTGAACGTCATTTCACAAAGTATGCAAATCCCAACAAGTAACAACATGGTCATAGTGACAAAAAAAATTAGTGAGTGGTCAAACAAAGAATCATATCTCTAGGGACTTACACTAGAATCATGGTTCAAAAAATTAGAGGAATCCTTCTTGTGTACTAGAATATTTGTCTAGAGGTGAGTTTCATGAAGGCTATTATAATGCGATCATTTTGCTAAGCACGGTAATGGGAGAAGAGGCCATAAGATATTTTCAAAATTTGATGGCACAATTCATCCTCATTTTCATCAAAGGAAATCAGATGATTGACTGGGTACAAATCATAAATGATAACATCCACCATCAATTACTTCAGTTGCAGGTCACCAAAAATTTCACAATGACATCATATCTGGTATACACTCTCGTGAGTACAAGACAATTTAGAGGCTTGAATCTTGCTAAAAATGTTTCTTTGAATGCCCCCACTTATTAAAGGTACCTACAACTTACTCTCAAAGAAATAAATCATCGTTTAAATATGCATTCACCATGTTCATCATATAATTGTTAGAGGGTAACCCAGAGTTGAGATTGTCTCCTCAACCCCAATAATTGATCGAGAGATATGGGTCATATTTCACTCAATTTAAAACCTTCTCTTATATAAGAGTTTCATGGTTTTATCTTGCTCCTCAAAATCTCCCGAGATACCTCAGTGACAAGGTTGTGATGTTCAAGTTATGTAGTTAGTTTTCCCATGTCGATGGAAAACTCAGAAACTACAAGAAGAAAGGTGTCATTTCCTATATCTCTTAGAACCTTCTCATGTAATAATTTCATTGATGCCTCAAATATTGAAACATCATTTACCCCCTTGAAATTTTATTCATATATACCTAGGGCATATTTTTACATTCAAGGCAACCCCGAGACCTTCCATCTTCCTTATTTGCACCATGTTCCCCAAATTGAAGATTACTGGGTCAACTCCTAGGATGATCTTGAGGTAAGAAATCGTGATCAAATAGAATGACCATTGGCCAAATGAGAAATTTCAGATTTTATTAGTTTGTGGATCGTGTAGAAGATGATGGGATCGAGTTGTATGATCCTAAATATCAAGCAATGAAGGTTTCACCTCTCCCTCAGATCTTGTGGAGCATTTGTGAGTTAGGGGATATCAATGAAAGAAATGAAATGGTAATCCAAATATCTAAGCAATGGTTCAATAAAAAGAGGTTTACACTCATTGAATCATGTGGTATTTAGACTCTCTTAAGATAGGTGTTTCATCTCTTGGCTCCTAAGGCAATTAAGAGGACCACGGGCTTTATTCGCTCAGTAGATCTCACTAAAAGGAAATCAATGGAATCTGATATCCCCCACTACATGAGGTTGTAATAGAAAGTAAGATTCATTCAAGACCTTATATAAGATCTAGAAAAAGGGGAGATTGATAATTCTCATCCTCTAATTTTGTATCAATCTCAAAACATCTCCTCCTCTACGGCAGAGCCAACTCAACAAATGTAAGATGTATCCTCTTACACTAAGATTGAAACTATTATCATGCCTAGTCTCGAACCTGAAACAATAGAGGTCTTACCATGGCTATAGGAAATGATTGGAGGAGTTACTCACACAAAATAATAGGAAATGGTACCATATTTTCAAGCCATCTCAAAGATGGTGAAGACTAAATGAGGTAACAAAGCTCAAATTACTTCCCTCTTTTTGTGGTGACTCAGGAAATTAGTATGTGGAAGTAGCTCAACATAAGGTGGTAAATGCCATTGGTAATATGACCATAATTCCTTTGAGGATACTAACGTATGAAGGATATGCTCATCTATTCAAACAAAATTCCATTCGCCTTTTTGTAAGAAATGAGGAGTACAAGGAGAATATTGAATAATTGGAAGAACATGTGAGAACTCTCACTTTATATGTTCAATCCTTCATGGATCCTAATGTCATCCCATATCTCCCATCTAAATGATTTACTCCAATCATAAGCTTTGATCCAGAATCAATCAATAAGACGTAGTGTTACATGATGCAGGGTAGATCCAATGATAAGTGGGTGAGTAAAATCCTTGAGAAAGGTAAGACCTTGTTTCTAGAAATTATTTCATTGTTTGAATTCATGCTTTCCACTGCTACAAAAGTGAAGATGACTAGGGATGAGATTTAAAAGGAAAAATAACATTGGTATTAGGTATTTCCACTGGTGATTGAGATGGGTAACATCAATCCTTCTATATTGGTAGACATAAATGTGTTCCATTCTACATCTGAAAACATGTCTCCAATTTTGTCCCGAATGTTGGTTAATCGATACAAGATGCTAAATAAAGCTCTTGATGATTTAGATTCAATTGATGATCTCATTTTGAAGATGTAGGAAGAAATAAACAAGGAATTTTTGAAGCTTTGAGTACCTATGGTAAATGATCTCCCGAATCCATTTGAAGAACTGATTGAAAAAGAGGTAGGAGACCCATTCTCCTTCATTGAAGACACATTGGAATCTCTTATGAAGATCATATATGTTATTTTCAACACTACAAAATATTATCAATCCTGGTTCACAAAATTCAAAAGTATCAATGTTAAGAAGACAAATTATAACACTAAGGAGTGGGCACACAAAAGATTCGTGCACAGGAACAAGGCACATTTGAAGGCATGGAAGAATAGGAAAGGAAACATGTACCAGGATAAGCTGATTTGGGACTTAGCAATTTTCATGGTTACGGGCTGTTTTTGGAGATAGTGTGTGGAGCACAAAAATGGATGGAGACTTATGCGACACACAAATTCTATTTTGGGGATGAGTGTCTATTGAGCGCTATGCATGAGTTCAGGACAATAATAGGATTACTATCACCAGTTAAATGTAGAAGATCTATTATTAGTGCACTTGCATGTGTGCATATTATTGTAAAGGTGCGTGGCTATTTTCAACATGCTACCTATTTCAGGAAGTTCGTAAGCGGTGAAGGGAAAGTACCCACTCCTTTAAGTATGTATTAGTCTGTGTAATTAGAGAGAAACATTGAGACATTATGTATGAGTTATGGTAGAGTTATGCTGTCGGATATGATGCTCACATAAACTTATGTTAATGTTATATGATGTAATAAGTTTCTATGTTTTGCAGTGTTTAATATAATGGGGTATATTGAGTGGATAAAGTGTTAATATTACTATAGTTTGTTCTTGTATGATCAATCTTGTCATAGTTATTGTTCAATTCATGATTCTTTAAGATCTAGTTCTAGTTATGCACTATTGAATGGGTATGCTCTGTAAAATGTTTATCCTTATTATGGTTCTGAATATGCTCTATCTTCAACATGTTAACGTCCTGCAAAAGTAACTCTAAAGAGGGGCTTGGTACCTTTTTGCACTTTAGTGAGCACTCAACTTAGGTTGAGTGATGTGCCAATGTGCCTGGGTTATTTGTGGTGGATTCTAGGCTGCATCATTGGTTCCATTTCCAAGACCTATTTTTTAGTTGTTTTCAATATGGTTTGTGATGAAGACGTGTTGGTTGACCCTAGAACATGTTGAGGAGTGGATAAAATATCTGGAAGAAGAGTACGCATGAAGGTTTAGCACTGGATCTGAGTTTGATGGATGTGCATGGGTGGAACAAAATTTGTATGACTATTTGTAAGAGATATTCTTCTTTATCTTTCCAGTATAACTATACGAGTGGTTGGTTTCTTATGCATCTAAATGGAATTGGAGGTATCACACACTTTTCTAGATGCAGGAAGAATTTCAGGACCTGTATGATGTTGATTTGATTTGGACATGCACTGTGGATACTTGGTTCCATGGTGTTTGTAATAGCTATATTCTGAAGTACTCAATTTCCACTTATTCTTTCCCAGATTTGGCTGAGTTCTAATTTTTGATGTTATCCCAGGGGAACTTACTTGTAAGGCATTCCACTAGAAAACAAGATCTTGATGGTGACCCTAAACTTGGAAGAAAAACTAATGACTAGCTAAACCTCACCACGCATAGGGACAGGATCAGGTTTGGTGAAAGATAGTAGACCTAGCAGTAGAAAGGAAAAGAAAAGAAAAGCATCTTAAGTAAAATGAGGCATGTGAAATGGATATGGAGAAGTAGTGGGATATTGCAAAGTAGATGGTGTTTAGGAGAGAGATGGCTCATGAAGGATTTGTAGCTCACACATAAGGCATGAAGTCAGGGCATCTAGAACTCCCCCATTTGGGAAAGCATGATAGGGAACCCTCCTTGACCTCATAAGGGAGCACGCCAATAGATAATACATGGGCTGGGGGCATGCATCTAAATCTACCTAGCAACCTATCCCTTGTGCTTGGTTTTCTAGTATCTAGTACATCCAATAGTCAGCAAGATAATTTGGTCGATAGGGAAGCAGGAGTAAGTCACATAACAAGTACATCCATGGCAAGGAAAATGACTTTGTTTTTATTTGGAGGTACCTTTTCAGGCACATCATCAGCACAGAATTTGAGTGCACAGAATTTTGGACTCACTTCTGGAAGTAGTACCACCACGCAGACTATAGGAGTTCAGTTCAGTACTACTATTGGGACACATGGAAGCACATCTTCTAGTCCTCTTCTGGCTATAGGTGGTGGATCAGGGGGTATAGGTGGCTCTATTTCTATTGTATCTGGTGGTTCTGGAGGCAAAGGTAACACATGAGGTTCTGGATTAGGTGGGCAGGGTCTGCACCAACCCCAAAATATTTACATGGAGATTTCTCTCTATCTTCCAGAGTATATGGGCATAGAATATGTTGTTGAACACATGCACATGTGTGAGATACTGTGGTACATAAAAGGGATCATGGATTTTGAGTGAAATGAAAGCCAATTTCTAACTACATTACAGTGATGCGCACATAATTAGTATAGGAATTTTGAGCCCATATCAAACTTTCGTAGATTATGCAGCATTAAAAGATGATTTCCTTAAAGAGTTCTATATCCCTGAATTTGAGCAGAAGCGTATAAGCATCCTCAAGGATATTAAACAGGGCACTACTGAGAGTGTCCGGGAGTATGATGCATGTTTCAAAACACTTTTTTCTAAGATTTATTATGATATTCATGCAATCTAGCATGCACAATGGTTCATTAGAGGGATGATCACACCTTTTAGAAGGGTGTTGTCGCATAACACATACACTGATCCGTGCAAAGCACTTGAATTAGCTTTGCACACTGAGGTAGTTGGAAGTATAGAAACTAGAGTCAACCCATTCCTGGAAGCAGGGATTGTATCTATGCCAAAGAAGTTGGAGAAATTATTGGCAAATTCATCACATGAGACATGCACTGGGATTTGATATATATACTGTGAAGTGGAATGGCACACAAAGGATAGTTATCCCCATAGGTCAGTGCACTCATTATTGTTAGACTGTGAGATATGTCATCTAAACCATAATGTTAGCCACTGCCCATTATTATAAAGTGCAATAAGGAAGAATGTACCTTGTTATTGTAAAATTTTCAAGTCCATGAATCATGATATAGAAGATTGCAAGTTGATTGGTTAAATCAATGATGCTATAGATATTGATGTGTAAGAGATATAGGAGTATCAGATAACTCTAAGGGTAAATGGTAAGAACCACAATGGGGATCAAAATCAAGCACGCTATGATTGGAACAAGGGGCGTTATGAAAGAGGACATGGAAGAGGTCGAGGATATTGTGGTGGACTTGGGGGTCGAGGACGTGGTAGTGGATGAGGATGATTTTCCTCACGGAAACGTGCTTTACATACGGATCTCCCTTACCACTACAGGAATGAATGTCCTTAGAAGATTACTTTTTATTTTTGTCAGAAGAGTCATATCTCTGAGGAATTAGTTCCTAGACCTATATGAGAATATTAGAAAGTAATATAAATAGGAAAACAAGCACGAACATGGATGGTTAGAATAAAACACATTGTTGAAAATAATTGGATGTTAAAGTTGGCACTCAGAACTTGAGGTATTTCCTGTGAAGATTACTACACACACTAAAGCTACTTATGCTAGAAAAGTGTTATAGTACTAATCCTACCATAACTGAAGGAGGACATGTTTTGCATGCAAGATATCTAGATCCTACGCACCAGAAGGAGGTTTATCAGGAGACTTTGGAGGTACTAAAAAAAATTTAGGGGGAAATTGAATGTACTTGAAAGGAGGTAATGCAAAATGGATAGATGGACTTGAAGGAGGCAACAAATATGGTCCAATCAGATATTGATGACTCTGAAGGAGGTATGCAAAATATTACACCAAGAAAAAATACCTTTCCATTACTATGGAGTTGGCTAAAGGGAAAAACTCTGCACAAATGGGTATTGAGAATAGACTTTCAGATCCTGCATGCAAATATTCACCCTCATAGCTTAGATTACAATAAGGAGATCACTCTTGAATGTTGTTGTGGATAGATGGCTCTTGAGTAATATATTGATTGACACAAGTGCACGGAGGTAAATGTGCTTACTTTAGATGCATGGGTACATATGGGGAGACCTCAATTATATCCATCTTCTAATGTATTGTTTATGTCTAATTGAACTAAGGCCACTCCCTTCGGAGTTTTAAAGATGTGTCCATTATTATACAAGGGGCCAAGTTCACTGAGGATTTTTAGGTTTTAGCACTTGCAAAAGCAAATAGTTTCCCATCGTCTACTTGGGTTCCCTTGGTGCTACACAAATAATGTTGATCTACAATTCAATTAGGGATATATAATTTATTGAGAACAAAAGGAGGAAAGTGTTATTATACCTTTAACAGGATGGGAAATATGCGCCTTATGTTGATCATTTGAGTGAAGAAGATTTGAAAAGGATATTTATGTAAACGTGTCAGTTCAGGACCCAAAATTACTCAAGCCATCCAAGGAAGGAATCCTCCAGTTGTAAGATGCATAGTATATTAGTGATACCACAAGTATTTCTTGTGATAATTGGGCTCATGGAATTTATGATATGGTTGGGCGTGAGGTAAGGAGCACATTTGCATGGAGAAGAAAACCTCAATATATTAGGAGGATAGGTAACAAATTTGTACCTTGGTACACTGGAGAAGGATACCCTACTGCTATTCCTGCATGCTAAGGAGGAACAATGGACAGATCAATTTGAAAGAATAAATATGCTAGTCATATACCCTACATGCAAGACAACAACATGTTCGTGGGTGGCTCATAGGGATAATCTTGTAGAATGGAATGAAGTTCAAGATTACTCTAACAAATCAGTTTTGAAGGAGAAATGTACCTACTCAAATATGCATATATCATGGTAATAAACTTATTCACCACCACGTTAAGAAGTGTGAGAGGATATAGATAGAGGGGAAGGAAGTTTTACCACCTTCTCTATGGGTGCACAAACTTTATTCCACATTTACAAGGTTTTACACGCGCTTAGTATGTATATGCAGAGCTAAATAGAGAGACTAGAAATTGGCAGGATTTCACTATAGGAATGGTCCAGAACGTTTGAATACTTCTCTACTAAACCCCCAATGGAAGAGACATTAAGGGTTATAAAGAACTTAATTATGGGAGACAGTGCAAAGGTGAAATAAATCGTTCAGGAGTTATTTGGTGAGAGTGAATCATGGAGCACACTTTGATAAAGAATAAGAGACAGATGTCAACACTACTGAAGTGCACTTTCTTTGAGAAAGAAAAACGTAAAGATGGTCTACATAGTGGACGATGAGGAAGTAGAAGATTTAGATATAGACCATTTAGCGGGTATGCGTGAGGTGTTAGACAATGCGGATAAAAACACACGCACCTATCATGAACCCATGAAGACAAAAAAAGTTGAATATTTGTATGATATTTTGAACCTGAAGGAGGCAATAATTGTGGTATTATTGGTCCTGACTCTGAAGTGGAAAAAATCATTGAGTTACTACGTGATTTTAAGGACTTATTTCCTAGGGGCTACCATGAATTAAAATTAGTGCATGAATAATTAGGAGAGATGAAGATTAAGATTAAGGAAGGTGTGCACCCAGTCAAGAAGATACCCTATATGAATGAACCATAACATTACGTGCATAAAAGTTAAGGAATAAATTGACAAGATGTTGAAATATGGTATCATCAAACTCCTAGAAGAATCAAGAGTGGGTTAGCCCCATGGTCGTAAGTATAAATAGAATATGGTTGGATTATGATTTGTGTGGATTACAGGGAATTTAATATTGTGTGTGTGATTGATCCCTTTCCTAAACATTTCACAGAGAGATATATTAGAAGTTGATTGCAGAGTGAGAAATCTATACTTTTATAGATGGATTCTTTGGATATCATCAAGTCAGGATTACATAAGAGGATCAAGAGAAAACAACTTTCACCACTGAATAGAGAATTTTTGCATATAATGTGATGCCATTTGGTCTTTTAAATATGCGCCTACTATATTTTTGTCCCATAGTTGTTCAAGAATTCAAGGATTCTATTCATAACTTCTTACATGTTTACTTGGATGATTGAACAGTGTATGGAATTGTTAAGGATCATTGTGACAATTTACACTTAATGTTTCAAATATGTAGACAATTTAGCATCTCTTTAAACAACAAGAAGTGCATGTTTACTACACCTTTTGGAACTTTTTTTAGGGCACATCATCTGCAAGGAATGTTTGCTAGTGGATCCAACTAAGGTTGTAGTTATTATAGGCTTTGAAGAGCCTACCAATTAGAGTGAGGTGCCTAGATTCTTGGGTCACACTGGGTATTATAGAAAATTTATCAAAGGATATGCTAAGATTGTTGCACCCTTAGAAGAGTTATTGTTATCACCTAATCACAACACCCTATGGTTTGTACAAGTGTTTGTGCTTGAGCTCACAGTGTGATTGGATAATATGGGTACTATCTCTAAGTTGTGGGACTTGCTACTTGAGATATACCTCCAGATAAAGTTGGTTCTTGCTCCTAAACTACCTGCCACAATCTAATATAATGTAGGAAAAACTATCTAATCCTAATGTAACTTTCCAAGGGACTATGGAGAGAGAATTCATGACAACAAAGCCTACACTAAAGTGGTGATACCCTAAAAATGGAGGGGTATGAGAATAGTCTTCAAATGTGTGAAAAGTAGAAGCAAAGTGCAAACTAGAAGGGGTGATAAAAGTTCTCCACAATCTAACAACTGCATTCACAACAATATTTCATGAAAACACAATGATAATGAATCCTTGCAACAATATAAGATAGACACAATATATATATGCAATGTTATTGAAGGGGCAAGAGGAATGCCAATAAACACAATAGGGGAAGAGAAATCCACAAACTTGTATCTATTACTTTCATTGATATGCATAGTTCAATCTATTAAAGAATAAGGGATTGGATCACCATGCAAGGAGTCCACTACAAGGGCATGTAGCACATTGGCTTCACAAAACAATTTTGATAGAGATTTGTTACTCAAAAACTATCTCCTTTACAATGAGCTCAACACTCTAATTTATAGATTTCTAAGAGGGGAGAGAGAGGGGGAAAATGAAAATCCTGAAATTTTTCCTTCAACCACTTACAGGATGTAGTAAATGAAGTGAAATTATGTTCTATTGCTTGAAAAATCCTCACCATATTTTCCCATGACTTGCAATAGTGAGAAATGTCAGCCCATGCTTCATTGAATGCATCCCAACTACCAATAAAACGTTTTTCTAAACCTGGCCACGTTTTCTACAAAAATCTTCATTAATGTCTCATCAAATTCTGAATTTATTTATTTCTATGTGTCGAGCTTAGAAACATGATTCCAACGGTACCAATTTTGTGTGTTTTTGTTGAGAAATTCAAAATTTATGGCCATCTGAGTGCGAGTAGCTATTTTGGGTCTGTCAGGCATTTCTGTCATTTAACAGGAATAAGCATTTAATTGACTAGAGCTAAAGATGTTTCTTTTATTTTCTATCCATTTGATGAGAATATTTTAGAAACTTTGAGTTCTCAATCTTTCTTCCTCTTGTTATTGTTTGTAGTATTGTTTCCTCTTAATTTCAATGCATGTGATGTAATTTCCAACTAGTGTAATGCAAGTCTCTGATTTCCTACTTGTAACATTAGTTTCTCTTGTATAATATTCTACTCCCTTTCCTGCTCTCCTAGAAAAAATTTCTATTGCAGGTATCTACAAGCTTTGTCACAGGGTCAATGGAGTGTCCCTATTAGATCCCTGATCGAAAGGCCACCACAAAAATCCACCTTTACTCATGCATGTATATACGGAAGCTACACCAGTTAAGTAGAGGGACTTAGATTCCCAAAGCATTGGCAAGAAATCCACAAGTTCTTCCAACTGACAAATTTTCTCGCCAACAGTTTTTGGTTCCCACCATGGGGCAAATTTAGCAGCATCTGTACCCAAAATATGACCACAAGGTCTAAAATTTCAAAACAAAAATCATAAAAAGATTTCACAAAAATCCATTGCTAAAAGACACACTGCTGATTTTCTACACGTGACTTTTCACATTTTGCAATCTCTTTTCATATTCCTATTGCAAATTTTTTCAGTGCTAGAATTCAAAGAAGGATTTGCCAAATCAAGAGCTAAAATAGAAGTATAAGAAACAATGGGAAATGAAGAAGAAATACCTCAGCACATTGTTCCATGGGGAAGGAATACAAGCCCACTTGCTCTCAAACCCGCTCTTCATGATCTACTAATGGGTTCCCACAAGAAATTTCCAAAGTTCAAAGGAAAAAACACAAAACATCCTGAAGAACACATCGATCTTTCACAACATCATGTTGAATTCTTGGTATCCAACATGAATATGTTGCTGTAAGACTGTTCATGGATTCTCTCTAAGAAAAACTAGCATAATGGTTCTACCTCCTACCTGCCCGATCAATCACTTGTTGGAACTACATCAAGACTTCCTTCGAGGAAAGATTCAAATCAACTGAAGGCTATTAAGACATCTTGGTGTAGTTTTCTCAAATGAAGAAAGGATAAATTGAAACCATGAGAGACTTTATGGCTCGCTTAGAACAGTTGCTTCACATGATACCCAAAGAAGATTAGTCATCTGAAAACAATATCAAAAGATTCTTCATCAATGCTCAATCATCAAAAGTAGGATTTTTTCTACAAAGAGCCCAACCAAGGAAAATTGTAGAATCAAAAAGGATGGCCATTGAACTTGACTATCTCATTCTATCAAGAAAGATTAAGAATCCCTCAAAGGGTAAATCTCAACATCCTTGAGATGAGGGAACCAATCCATCGCTGGAAAAGTTGGTGAATGAGATGACATCTTTGAAGAGGGAATTATTTGAACGAGTATCTTCTCAAAGAAGCAACACAAATAAAATTACAGGACCCTAAAGGCTCACCTTAGAGGCCCCACCCATGAACATAAATCACAGATTTCAAGAAATTGAAGAAGAGCTTGAACAAGAAAGTGAAGGTGGAAACTTCCTAGAGATCGATGAACTTGAGAATGATAGATAGATCATATTTTTTGAGTATTCTAAAGGTGATGAGGAATACAAAGAAAATGCACCCAGTTTCTCATGTGTGGTATTTACTCATTCTCAGTCCAAGAAAAGAGCATCTCCCTCCATTGCTACAAAATAAAAGAAGGTTGATGATTTTCCTATGGCGACTCCGTAAAACAAAATAATCAGTCGAGGATCCCCACTTCCATCTTCCATGAAGTCTGCATTATTGGAGCCTAATCCCGTAGCAAGTAAGAAGGCTCTCACAATCCCATGTAAGTCTTTCGATGTCTCTTCCAAGTCTAAATCTAAATTTGATCCTGTAAAATCTAGTACTTTGAAATCTCCTACTATACCTTTCAAAATACCCTCCATTCCCCAAAAATCTTCTCCTGATTCCAAACCTGTCCTAAATCAAAAATCGGTCCCTTCATCACCCTTGACTGCATCTTCTCTTTTTGACTTCATAGAATACGCAATCAAATCCAAAGTCTAAATTACTGAAACTGAATATTTACGGAATCATCCTAAACAATTTGAGTGGTTCGTCCGATATATCAAGAATGGTAGTCTAACACCCAATGTTGTAACTTCTAGTTCCAAAGGCATGTTGTCAAACCCACCTAAACCTCCCTCACAGAACATGATTTCTTTTAGTGCATCAAAGACTGATAAAATTGAACCTTTCTATGTCTCCCTTCTTGTTGGAGAATATGTATTAAACAATTACATAATAGATTCAGGTGCCTCAGATAATGTCATGCCCGTGAAGGTTTCTGAATCCCTCAAATTTACCATGACTCCACCTAGTGGCTCTTGTTACTCCCTAGAGTCAAAAGAAGTCCCACTTGTAGGGAAGATTAAAGATGCACATGTGGTTCTTACTTGATTTCCAGATAAGAAATTTTCAGCGATGATTTTGGTAGCAGACGTCCCAGCCTCATTCAGAATTTTGTTGAGTAGAAGTTTCTGCCGAGACTTGGGAGGGAAAATTCAGATGAATTGGTCATCTGCAACCATACCAGTGAAGGGAGACATGGAGAAATTGCTTCCTGAGAATAAGATGAGGTACACATTACAAAATTCTAGAAGCCCAAAATCTAACATATTGTATCAAGGTAGTAGGAAAATGAATCACTTTGTGGCAACCGAGGAGGAAGAGGATATCTCCATCTTGGTAGGTCCAAACATGCCTTCCCGAAGAGATTTGTAATTTGAAGAAGCATTGAGGAAATTTGAGTTACAAGAGGGCAGCCCCAAATTGTCGGATGATGTAAACCATGAAGAAGAGGAAATAGGCCTTGATGATTTTTAAAAAAGAAAAATTTAGCTTATGTGTTTATCCATGATGAGGAGTTATTCTCATTCCCATTTGGGGATGAAGATGACCTCAGTTAGGCCATCTATGGAAAGAAAAAATCAGCTTCTGATGATCTCGTGAAAGGTTTGAAAGAGATGCATGTAAAAGAACTACTGAAATATACAGAGGAAATTGAGGACCCCGAGCTCAGTATTTAACTCCTGATGGAAGATATGAATTTGTAAGACAAGTGTGAAGCTGATTTGGAAACCTCAACCACTGTGAAGATGGACTATGTTGAAATAAATCTAGATGAGAAATATGAAGTCCCTCTCAAGCCAATGGTTGGTGTATACAATGATGAAATTGAGGTATTTTATTTCCCATTTGAAGAGGAAGAATATTTCCATGATGAAAAAATCAAAAGTGATAAATTTTGAGGTCGTTGAAGATGAAGCTCTTTTTTATGAAGGATCAGTAGAGTACATCGATTCCCAATATGATGAGGTAAACCCTCTAGGTAGTTTCCTTGAGCTATAAAATAAAGAATCATCAAAGGTGTACAAAGAGGAGATGCAGGAAATGACGAAGCATAATTTTATGTAATAAATATTGGATGCAACAAAAGTTGTGGAAGACCCCAAACTGATTCTTGATCTCTTCACTTGTGTCATGGCCATACAATACAATTATGAGGTCGCTTCCAATCCTTCCATCAGTACTCAAGTACCTCATAGTGGAGTAAAGTAAAAGGATAATTTTGAGGTTTCTCATGGAAAAGAGGTCACTAAGCATAGATCTGAGGAAAAAAAGAATCCAAAATGTTCAAGTAATTTGAATGAAAATCAGCCCTAGATAAGCGATGAGATGCTTAATGAAGAATCAAATATGTGGATAAATGCGGAAGGAAACTGGCGCTATGAGACCAAATTCAAAGAGGATAAAGGTAATGGAATTTACAAGCAAAGACTTGAGCGTCAATAAGACCAGATGGAATCACTCCTACAAAGTAAAATGACAATCATGGAAGCACCTAGCTTCTATAAATAATTAAGGAAAGGAGGTTACTTTCTGGAACCAATCAATGGCTTCGCATAACAACATCACTCAGTGTTGCCCAGTCATGGGTAATTTTTAAGGATTGGAAAATGCTTCAATGAAAGTGGGTTGTCCCCCACCCTTTACCATAGGTGATTGCTAGGTGTTTTCCCCTTTCTTTTGCGTGTGTTTCCCTTCCTGTTGTGTGTGTCGTTTCCATTTCATGTGCATGTGTGTTTCCTTCTTCTCTCTTTCTCTCTTGTTGTAAGTTGTACATAACTCTGCAGGGCCCAATGCATAAGGCATTGTTCAATGAACTATATGTTCTAAAATTGAAATTCTATATTCCCATGTCATGTCTTTTCTATGCTCAGTTCGTGCCATGTCCTCAAGATAGAGCCAGTTGTTTTTGTGCAAATGTGCAACAAGGAAATTGACAATTTATGAGCATGAAAACTATACCCTTGTACCGAAATTTACATGTTTTATTGCTCCTAGGCACCCCAGGTCAAATACGTCATTTTGGTAACCCCCTATTTGATGTCAAATTGGTCCCCTAGGTGATTGAGGAAATTCAATTTAATCCCCTAGGTGATTTTAGGAAATTCTGAAAAGATGTTATCTTATGGCAGTATTGGGAAGGGCTATCGCTGGCCTTCCTAGGACTGGATCAACCCCCTGGAGTAGAACAGAAAGGAAAAATTCAACATGGAAGTGAATTGAAGACCTTAGAATATCATGGAAATTATTTTGGAAGGTTTGGCAAAGTTTTGAAAGACTTGGAGCAGTTTGAATGAAAAGCAAGGTTCACAAGCCTAGGCAGTACACAGACCTAAAACAACTGTTGAGCTTTAGAAGAAGATTTTGGGAGCTCCGGAAGGAGTTAGGAGTAAAAAAAAACATCTCTAGAAATATAATTCCAATCCCTAAATGATGGTGAAATTATATTTTTCACAACACTTTGGCACATCAGGTCTAATGGAAGTTTTTATCAGGCACACATAGAGTACCAAATCTAAATTTCCCCTTTTTATGGACAAAATGGATAAATCAAGACATGAGACCCACACTATTGAATTAAAAAGGAAATTTCCAATTAGGATCATATATAATTTCACCAAGAAATTCCACTGGGAGCTTAAGTTATCATCATTCCAAGTTACCCTCTTAGAGATAGTTCAAGAGTTAGTCAATTTTTAAGAGGACGTGTGTCAGCACCTGGAGCTTGGTAGGATTTTAAGTCCCCAAAGTCCCTAAGATAAGGTACACCAACCTTGAAAAAATTCACCCAGCCACCATGTGACCTCTGGGACCCTCATGTGACCTTCAGACTTGACAGTTCAGCCCTTAGGTGCATTTTTGGAGCTCAAATTCCCTGTCGTCGGATCGAGGACATGTGTCAGCTCCAAGAACATCGTGGAATTTAATGTCCCTCACGTCCCTGAGGTCAGTAACATTAGACATGCAAAAATGCACCCAGCCCCTATGGGGATTCCTTTGGTCATCCACATGACCGGCTATCAGCCCCCAGTACTTCTAGTGCTTTTTTCAAGCAAATCCCCTGCCATCGAATCGAGGACACGTGTCATCCTCTTGACCACCATGGAAATTTATGTCCCTAACATCCATGAGGTGAGGGACATTAGGGACATAAAAATGTGACCAGCCCCTTCATGTGCATTTTTTAAAAATTTAAATCTGGCACTTAGTCATTTTCTTCCTCTTTCTTCCTCTCATTTCTCCTCCACAGCTCCTCACCATGTCATGGCTTTGCTCAAGCTTGTTCAGACACCCAGTCCATCATTACTGATCCAAACCAGCTCTTCTATGGCCACATAAACACTCAATAAATGAAAATACATAGGTTTTAGGGGAAGGAATGATAAAAAGTGCTAAAGAAATGAAGAATGGGAAGAAAATGAAGGTTTTTTACCAGATAACCGTGAAGTCACCTGATCGAGAAATCTTCATATCTCACAAAATACAAGTCAAACTAAGATGTTTTATTTTGCATAATTCCTAATTTTTCAAGGTGGTCAAGATGCAATAAACTAGAGGTCAAATGGTGCCCAGAATTATTTGTTCCAACAAAATCTTCACTTCATGCACCGGCTCACATTTGTCGGATTTCCCATCATTCTGGAAATGGAAACAAGCTAAAAACTTACACACGAGATCCAAATGAAAAAAAATTTGAAATTTAGTTGTTTTCATCATAAACAGAGATCAAAATCAGACCTACAAATTTTGAGCTCCATTAATGGCTGCCATGGCAGCTCCGTGCTCAAAGCCACTACCAGGTGAAATTTTTAAATTTTATTTCCCAACATTCTAGTGGGAAAAATTATGTGAAATTTGGAGGAGGTGTCACGACAATGAGATGAGTCTAAAAAAATATCTTCCATCACAAAATGAACACTAGAAACACACTTTATATGTTTGGAAAGTCATCATTGAAGCAGATGTGGTGAAAGCAGTGTGTACCCAAGGTCACCAGGAAGCCAGGATGATTGCCTGGAGAAGAAAACAGTTAAGATGACCACTTACTAAAAATAGTAAGTTCCTTATATGGGTGCTTACTAAAAATAATAGGTCAACCCAAAAAGTGGCCGAGGTAAGGGTAATGTGCATAGGATTGAATGAGGAAGTTCATCACATCACAATGGTCAAGAAGAGGTAAAAATCACCTCTCACTAAAAACAATATATCATACGTAGGCTGGGAGTTGCGGTCATTAGCAGAACAGTTCACTCAGCTTTGTGAGCATTCATGAGCTAATTTGAAGGAGTTTCATAGTGTGAAAAAAGTTTGAAGATTCAAATTTTCACTACATTTGGAGATTTCCATCAACGAGGATCAACAAACTTCATTGGGAATGACATATCCTCTTCTTCTTCTCTCTCTCTTTCTCTCTCCCCTTCCCCCTAGTTTTTTCTCACTTTCTGATATTCTAATTTCACGTTGGGGTTGCACTTTTTCATATGTCGTAATGTTCTTAATGTAATAATTCACCTTTATGTTATGAAAAGGGACTTAATATTCTCCTAAGAATTTGAAAATTTTTAAGTTGCACAAGGACATATGAAAAGCCATTAGGGGATTGACGATAAGTCACCTCTCATTCTATAAATTGTAACACCATTCCCATTTCAAAGGTTTGGTTATTAATTTTTTAAGCTCAATATTTCATTCTACCTTGAGAGAACAAAGGAGATAGCCAAATTCTTCCATTCCCCTCATTCTCAAATTTCCTCTATTTCCTACACTATGTACAATTTCTACTTGAACACTAATACAAGAAGAAGGATTTTCTATCCTTTTTGATGAGAATATTTTAGAAAGTTTGAGTTCTCAATCTTACCTCTTCTTTTTGTTGTTTTGAGTATTTTTTCCTCTTAATTTTAATGCATGTGATGTAATTTCTAACTAGTGTAACATAAGTCAATGATTTCCTACTTCCAACATTAGCTTCTCTTGTCTAATATTCTCACTCCCTTTCCCACTCTCCTAGAAAATTATTCTCTTGTAGGTATCTTGTAGCTTTTCTGTAGGGTCAGTGGAGTGTCCCTGTTGGATCCCTGGTCGAAATGTAACCATAGAAATCCACATTTTATCGTGCATGCATATACAACAGTTGCATCGGTTAAGTAGAGGGACTTATATTTCAAGAGCATTGGAAAGAAATCCACAAGTTTTTCCAACCTACAAATTTTATCGCCAACATGATGTTGGAAGGAAATATTGGGATGATAAAGTTTATGTCGTGCTTTGGGCATATAGAACAACATACAAGAGGTTAAACAAGGTCACACCCTTTCAGTTGGTGTTTGGCGCAGAAGTAGTTCTTCCTATGGAATTCATGTTACCTTCTTTCATATTGCGCACGCTGGAGGTCTAGTTGATGAGAAAATATTAGAAGAAATAATTGATAAATTGATAGAGTTAGATGAGATGTATGTCATAGCATGTTGGATTCTGAATCAGGAAAAGGCTAGGAAGAAGGCACGGCATGATAAGCACATCAAGTTCAAAAAGCTTGAGATGGGACAGATGGTGCTTCTTTATGATTATAAGTTTTTGTGCCATCTAAGAAATCTTAAAGTGCATTGGTTGGGACCGTATGTTATCACTCATATCCTTTACTCAGGCACTTTCCAATTAGAGACGCTTGATGGAGTATGGTTACCGAATTACTTCAATAGGAGTAGGCTGAAGCCCTACTATAAATAAGTATTCTTGGTGTTTGTAATAAGGCAGTGTTGTGATTTAGAATAGGTTTTCATATCTATATTTCCTTAATTTATTTCCTTCTTCATCGTTATGCTTTGTCAATTTGGTTTGGTGTTTTATGTAATAAGTGTGTTTGTGCATTGGAAGCTAATTACCATCTGAAGTATTTTTATGTGCAAAGGACTACACATACCATTGGTGTGGGGTGGTTATTCACGAGAACAAAATTGTTACAATTCATAGTTAAGTATGGAAAGGAGTTGTTAGAGAGGAGATTGCTCTAAAAAATTACCATAAATGAAGATAAATGAGGGAACAATAGAACATGAGGTAAGCAGTGGCCATGGAGACTACCAAGGGAAGGCACAGTGGTGAGGTACTTAGGTGCATGGAAGCGTGCTGAAGAGAAGTATATAGCCAGAAGGTAGGAAGGTGTGCTAGAAGGTTATAGCTGGGGCGCGAAGATGTACCACGTGGAGATTGTGAAAATGGTCGATTAATGAGAGGATTTTTGATAGGTGAAGTAGCAATAAATGCAATAACTTTTTAAAAATATATATAAGGACGTGATGCAGGTTAATTTTTTAAGTTTGCGATCACAAGTATTTGAGCAAGCTAAGTGTGACTAAGCTGAGAAAATCATGTTGAGGTACAAATCATTGTGAAACAAGATGTGAAGAGTAGACTATTGCATGGAAGAGGCTTGTGTCCCCATTACTGAAGGGTTTGAGTGAAGAAAAAGTGTTGAGAAGGAACTAGGGCACGTGGTTTCATGCTAGGGCATGTAGATTCGAGCTAGGGTTTGATTTTACTCGTTATAGACAACAAAAGGTGGAATTTTTATGATGGTGCCAAAGAAAGCACCTGTAGCAGGAAAGAAAGGAAAGAAGGTTGAAGTTGAAGTTGAAGTTAAAATTTCTCTCGAGATTAATTTTTCAGAGATGTAGTACCCGGAAGGAGTAATAGTCAAACAAGAGTGTGATCTCCACATCCGCAGATGAAAAATAAGTGACTACAACCACCGTAACACTGATAATAAGGGATATTTGGATGTTTTGTTGAATAAGAAGACCAACAAGCACATGATGGAGGATATGCCAATGTATGACGATGCTGGGGAAAAATTCCTAAGGCATGTAGGAGTTTATCAGTTGTATGAGTTCCCATTTTTTGGAAAATATGAACCGTTGTACCAATGTCTTATGAGCCGAGTCCATGAGGACTTCCTTTATTTCACTGAACGAAGGGTTAGGATCACAACAGCCTTGGTTTTGCACTAACAGGATTGAAGAGCACAGGGGTAGACCTTGTTAGTGATATGACTGATAAAGCAACAATCATAGAAACAAGAAGGGAGTTGGGGTATACCAAGGGTCCATAAGGAATGGACATAGATAAGCTAAAGAAGTTTCCTATGGTGCAGGAAGCCATGCATCTACTCACCAAGTTGAATGACTAAGAGAGATGGTCACAAGTAAACACCATGTGGCTTCATATTGTAAAGAAAATGTCTTAGGGAGTAGTATACAACTTAGCAGGCTATATTATAGATACTATTGTTGAGGAAGTGTGTATAGGGGAAAAGATAAGATTTGGTGTTATCCTACTTTCTCTTGTATTTTTAGAAATTAGATTTTTTGATGGGCCAAAGATCAAGCTCTAGGAGTACCCTTAGAAAATAAGTCCCTCGCGGAGAATTTTAAAAAATATTTATGTGAAGGATCAATGAGTGGGCCATTTAAGCAGAGGGAAGAAATGTGGTATGACTGAATTTGTGTGGAATTTGAGGAGTTGTGATGAGTTTTTTCAATCCTCTTCATTAATAATGTCAATCCGGGTTGGTGTCCGAAGGTTGTATGCATTAAGAGAAGAAGATCTTGGGAATCAGTTCTTTTAAACACAATCCAAACTTGCATAAAATAAATCACACATGCAGAAATGTAAAAACACTTGCATAAAGGAAATCACACTTGCAGAAATATAAAGGCACACTTGCATAAAGTAAATCACACTTGCATAAAATGTAAACACACTTGCATAAAGGAAATTTTTGAATTGAAAATAAAGTAAATAGGAAAAGACACTTGTAGGTTCACAAAAGAAATTACATAAAATTAAAAAAGCTTAAATTTACAACAAAAGGAAAATTGTAGAAATAAAAAAATAAACATTAACACATTGATCCATCTTCCTTGGAATGAGTGGCCAACTCATTCCTTAGAAGAGGACTTAATTCATACTTTTAATTCAGAACTTGCAGAATAACTTTACTTCAAAATATTGGAAAGAAAGAATGGATCTTTATTTCTTGGGAGAAAAGAATTACATATCTCAGTGTGGAAGGTTACATTTATAAATCATGCATCCAAACAACTCCTTATTTTATGAAATATAATCTGATCTTATCTTTATTCTAATCCTAACAACTAAGATCTCCATCTCCACAAAATATGGAGAGAGATATATTATTAGAGTCAAAGTCTTACCTCACTGTTTTAGGAAGATTTGCTCCCAAATCTTCTCCTTACTTTTTGGTAACAAGAATCACAATGATTTTATTCTCCTAAATTATTAGGAGGTTTTTCTTACAAGATGATTTTGACCAAATACCTTTCCTGGATTTTCCATTTGACTTTGTTGTTTTTTATTGTGGAACTTTTGACGCTTTTCTAACACACTTTTTCCTCAGAATGTAGTTCACTAAAAGTTAGATATCTCTTCATTGGTAAAACCTCTAGAAAATATGAATTTCTTTTTGTTAATCACATTGCTATGAACAAAAACCTCTCTCAATTTTTCTATTTGAATTTTTTGTTTCTGTTTATGAAACTTTTAGTGCTCGTCTAATACACTTTTTCCTCAAAATCCATCGCACTAAAATTTAGATTTCTCTTTATCGGTAATAGATGTAGAAAATATGGAAGAGGTTTTTGTTAATCACATTTCTGTGAATAAAAACCTCTCTTATATTTTCCATTAGATTCTCTTATTATTCACGGTTCCCATTTTATACAAGTTTTGAAACTAAAACTGTCATTCCTTTTATGCAAGGTCTGGAACTAAAGTTGTCATTCCTTTTATGCAAGTTCTGGAACTAAAGTTTTCATTCCTTTTATGAAAGTTATGGAACTAAATTTATCATTCCTTTTATGCAAGTTTTGGAACTAACTGTCATTTTATACCTTGCAGCCTTGTCCACTATTTTAATTGCTTGAAAATATAAATACATGAATTGCAAGTTCCGGAACTAAATGTTATTTGATTGATGCAAGTTCCGGAACTAAATATGCAAGTTCCATAACTAAATCTACAAGTTCTAGAACTAAATGTACAAGTTCTAGAACTAAACATGCGATTTCTGTAACTAAATCTACGAGTGTTGAAACTAAATCTAGGAGTTGCGGAACTAAATCTATGAGTTTTGGAGCTAAATTAAAATAGATATAACTTTTGCATACAATCTTGGATTGAGATGATTCTTTTTTTAACTTTCATAATTTTTCGAGAAAAATCTGAATATGAAATCATATTTGAGTTTAAATTTACTATTTATGATCAATTATATTTTTCCCAAAACTAGCATTATCTTTCCTTTATGGCCTGCATACACAAGACTTTGCATCTTTTCCGAAATAATCAATAGGATTAGTCAAAAAAATAGATAACAAAATATTTATAAAGAATGAAAAATATATATATCCTATATTCTATCTTAAAAAATATAAGTTTCAAGATTACATTTAAATCCACTTTCAAAGGTAACTTGGAATGACAAAATAATGGTAATTTATGGCCAATTTATGGTCTCGTTAAGTGGCACATTCCCAATGAGATATCTTTGATATTAGGCAAGTAATTATAGTTCACGATGTACCAACACTTATGCATCACATGGTTTTCCATGAGGGATGGGACATGGAGCCCATGGTGTAAACTTCCATATGCCTTTATAATGCACTACTTCCAGACCTCAGTTCATAGATTTACTGATGTGTGTCGTTTGAATTTCAATGTAGACAAGGTAGAGTGTGACTACCACACCCTCAAGAAGACATATGTGTATCCAAGCTAGACTACCTACATTGATATGCTCATTTTAGATGTCATCAGTATGAAGCCAGTAAGCTTGGCTATTGGGGACAGTAGATCTACACTCGTATATCTTCAGCTTAAGCCTAAGATGGAGAATAAAAATTATGTGGAAAATGAGTTCATGCTCCTAGGGCCATCTAAGGGAAAACATACTGTGGATAACATGTCAGCTCTAAATCCTACATCGACTATAGAGGTAGATGAGGAGGAAGAAGAACACGAAGATAGTGGAGGCTTGGATCATAGAGATCGGGGGTAGCCCACAAACAGAGTGGATATTGAGTGCACGGTTACTCCACCTTAGGTGCAAGAAGGAGATGAGAACTTGGATGTGGAAGTAGTCCATGAAGAGCACTACTTTAAGAGTGTATTCAAAAGAATAAGGAACTAAGGTGCAGTAACCCCATAGCATGTAAGAAGATCACCATGAATCTCCCCTCAGAAAGAGGCAACTAAGAAGAAGAGGAGAAAGCTAAAGCTAAATGAGGAGGTGGAGGAGTCTGTAGAGAGCACACCTGGGACCCCAATGCTGCCAGAAGATATGGAAGATCCCAGAGATGAGGATATGAAGGATGAAGAGGAAGGGCTAAAGGACACAAAAGAATTAAACAATGAGCAACCTCACGCGCATGAGACTACTCAAGACGTCGAAGGGCCAACTCTAAACCTCTGCACTCAAGAACGTTCCTAAGGGACCGAGAACAAAGATAACAAGTGGAGAATATGTTATTACAAGTATGGGATATGTTGAGGACACAAGAAAAATCATCTGCACCCATTTTCAAAGCATAGTCGACCTGAAGGAGTTATATGGGTGGGAGATGATGGACCCAAACATGGCCACTACGCGCGCAAGGAAATAGTTATTCTTGTCCATGTAGGCTCACATGGATGAGCTATATTTTGATGTATGCAAGGATTCTTGTGTGTCAAGAAGAGTGAAGAAGGCATCTCAAAGCAAAAAAAAAATTGCTATGGTATCTCAGCAAGAAGATAAGTTCAAGTTAGACATTAATATTTTTTTACTAGTGGTAAATAGTTTTAAAGGGACTATACCCTGTTACAAAAAGGGCTCAACAGCCAAATATAACTATAAAGAAGAGACAAAAAAGTATCAAAATATAGATAGAACACTATGTCCCTCAGTAACCAAGAGATAGTTACAAGCAAGAAACAAAATAGAACATAAACTACAACAGAACAGCAAAAAAGCAACATAGTCATAGCAAAAAGACCAAAAAAGATTAGCAACTAAAATGACTCCCTCCAGCCTGAGTGAGTTTACTTCTTGGATGCTTTGTCAATTCTAGACTGGATCATTTATAGTGAGGTGAACAACGCCAATGTGATGATGTGTGTTGGGTCTGAAGCATTCAACTGCGAGATGGTCTGGCTCCTCTCTTTTTCATTCCCCCAAATAATGTCAAGGATCCCACTAAGCATGGTAATGCTTCAAAATTTCTACTCTAAAAATTCACTGATGGCTTTGAAGATAGCCATGTTGTGGTCATGTCTGTCTTTTTCTCTCCCTAATCTATTGTCCAGTGAGTTTGGCTTCTTATAAGTATCAGCAATCTGATCCTTCCCAATGTCATTATCATCATTAATTTTTCTTTTTCCTTTCTACTTGTCCATGCATTGTAAGTTCTTCTTAAGCTACTTCATTTCTTTCTCCAGAGACTCCAATCTATGAGGCACATGATTCCCCACCTGATGTAGGGCCATATCCATACCAACATTGTTGATATGCAGCAAATTTTGTGTAACTTCTAGCTCTTTGGTGCTTTTGAGAATCTGGGCAGAGTGAGGGGTGTCAGTTTTTGGAATCTTGGGGTTCTTGGTCTTAGATTTGGAAGGGGTGTCTAGAATGGGAGTGGGAGAAGAGGAGGTGGTGACGTGTAGATTGTTGGGAGAGGTTGGGAAGCTAGGGAATTTGGAGACACAAAGCTTATGTAGCAGGAAGATGAGGCCCTGGTGGAGAGGGATAGCACGAGAGTGTTTTTGAAAGTCCATAATAGAGCATTGAAGGGAATTAAGGAGGTAGTGTGGGAAGTAGATCGTAAAATGCTTCTAAAATGATTTAGAAAGACAAGGTGTTTAACAAGGACCATTTTGTATCACCCTTCCAGAGAAATATACCTAACCATCATATTTTTCACTTCATCATATGGATTAGGAATAAAACTTACCCTAATGCCCATAGAAATAAAGTCAACCTCCTTACCCTCATCAGATAATTTCTTAGCCTCGACAACCCTATCAATCCTCTTTCTGAAAAAATGATACCCCTCCAATTTGAGGCCTGTAGCCTCAGAAATCAGCTCTTCATTAATAGTAACAAGGTGGCCACCATATTTGACCTTTCTATCCTTCTATTCCATTACAAAATGAACTGAAATATTCTGATCGTGGCCCTAAATGTGTTCAATAAAATTGGAAATTCCACCCTTGTGTAAGATGTTCCAAAGCTCCTCATTATTTTTCCAATCTGGATCACAACATGGCTCCAATTGGCATGGTGCACCTCCCATTTTCTTCTTCTCCCTACAAATCCTACAAATTTTCTACTCAAAACCCTCATTTGAAACTATTTCTTCCTTATGTATGTCCTATTTTTTAAAAATCCATCCACCTATGTGAGGCTCAATTGAGTTAATATGGCTGTAATTAGGAAGATAATTCTCACATGTGTGATCTTTTAGCTCCACTAAGGCCCACTCCATGTCAATATTATTTTTACTCCACAATTGGATGCCCATATTTATCCACATTAATGTTATTATGTACCTCCTTAGGGATGCAATTTTCATTATCCCATATGGTTAGATTATAAGTGATGTCAACATTGGCCAAGGTATCCGCAACCTTATTCCCCTCCCTATAAGTATGCCTAATGATGATATTCTTGAAATTTTCACAAATATTTCTAGATTCCATAATAAATTCCTTGAAAGTCTAGCTAGGAGGAGAAATTTGATTTAGGTGATTGATGATGTTAAGTGAATCCCCTTCCAAAATTAAGTTTTGTATATTATAATCTTTGGAAACCCTTAGCCCCTATTGAGCAAATAGGGTTTCTACATAATGATTCATCTGAATCCCCATTTTACTAGCATAAGCAGCAACTAAATAACCTTTATGATCATGAATTACACCTCCCCTAGTAGAAAAACCAAGTTTATCCTTGGAGGCACCATCAAAGTTTAGTTTATGCCAGTTTATCTCAGGAGGGATCTAATGAATCAAATACCTATCAATGTTTGAGGTATTCCTAATCTGCAAATTTGTAGCTCCTATCTTCCAATTGGAAAGAATCTATTCTTCATTTTCAGAATATTTATTATTTTTGGGAGGTTTGAATCTCCCAATATTATCTTTAATAGCATGATAATCTTAACAAAATTGAGCTTGTAATGCTATTTATTGTTTCTAAAAATGATATCATTCCTATCTTTCCAAATTCTCCAAATAATATGGGGTGTGACCAGTTTCCAAAGTCTTCTCACAACACAGTGCTTAAAAGGAGGATTCCATTAGATCCAAAATTGAATGAAGTCCTTAGGTACAGTCCAAAAAACATTGAACTTGGAAAATGCATAACTCTAGATCATGGTAGCATACTCACAGTGGACAAAAAGGTGCTTAATATCTTCATAATATTTTTTGTAAAGGTGACACCGATTAGGCATAATGAATCCTTTCTTCATCAAGTTATCATTAGTGAGAATTCTACCTCTGAGCACAAGCCAAAAGAAAAAGTTAATTTTAGGGGTTAGCTCAGTCATCCAAATCTTGCTCCAATTAAACTCACTCTGTATATTCTCAAAGTAAGAATTATATACATATTTAACCGTATAATCCCCATCTCTAGATTTTTTCTAGACAATTTCATCCTTGACTTCCAACTAATTCAAGGGGATGAGGTCCAGTTGCTCCTAAAGAGAGGACAACATGGTGTTCAAATCAAATCTATCCATTGAGATTTGTCTCCATGTCTTCTTAATTCCATCAATTTCCATGTAATAAACGACCTTAGTACCATATTTATTTTCAAGACTATCCTTTGTTGCACCAAATCTATCATTAAGGCTAAAATTATACCAATTATCTCCCCAAAAATTGATGTCTCTTCCATTTCCCACTTTCCATCTACACCCTTGCTTGATAAAATTCCTGACTAGAATCAAGTTGTTCCAGAAAATGGAACCATGGGGAAGTTGTTCATCATGAAGGAAAGAGAAATTTTTTTGTTGTTCAAGATATTTAGCCTTTATGATATCAATCCATGGTTGTTCCTCTGATAGCATTCTCCAACCCATTTTTGCAATTAATGCCATATTCATTTTTCTTATATCTTTTATGCCCAATCCCCCAATCCTTTTAGGAGTGCACACGTTATCCCAGGAAACCAGGTGATATTTGAATTTTTCCTCCATTCCCTGCCATAAAAAGTGTTTCTGGATCCTTTCAATTTTTTCTCTGAAGGAAAAAAGAATGTTATAGAGAGACATAATGTACATAGGTAGATTTTGAAGAGTTCTTTTGATAAGCAGACATTTACCAACACTGGAAAGAATGGCTCCTTTCCATCCTTCCATTTTCTTTTGGAATCTTTCTAGTAAATCATTCCAGAATTTGTTTGAGACTTTTTTAATACCAAAGGGGAGCCCCAAATAAGTAGTGGGAAGTAAATTGATTTTACATCCCAATATTTTAGCAATTCTATTTTGTCTTTCCAAAGGATTATTGAAAAAGAAAATAGAACTTTTTTCAAATTTGATCTATTGTCCAGAAGCAGCCTCATAAAATTTTAGAATGGACTTGATCACCTTATCTTCCAGGATAGATGCCACTAAAATCAGGATAGTGTCATCCGCAAATTGCTGATGAGAAGCTGTTTGATTCGTAGAGGTAGGTTTAGTGCCTTTTAGAAGACCATCTTTAACAGCTTTGGTAATAGTTCTACTGAGGCTATCTGCCATAATAATGAAGAGCAGAGGGGATATAGGATCCCCTATCTTAATCCCCTACTGCTGGTAAAGTACCCCATTGGTTCACCATTAACCACCACAGAGAATATAGCAATTAAAATGTAAGTCTTGATAATTCTTTTGAATTTGTTGAGAAAACCAAATTTGGCCAAAACTTTGTCAAGAAAAGACCAGGAGACTTTATCAAAGGCTTTATTCATGTCAAGTTTAAGGACCATGCTTGCCTTTTTATTATTATCCATAGAGTGAATAATCTCATGCACCATGATCACACAATTTTGAATTATCCTTCCTTTGATGAACCCACTTTGTTGTTTCAAGATTAAATCATTCAAAATGGACTGTAGTCTGGTGGCAATAATCTTAGTAAAAATTTTGTAGACAGCATTAACCAAGCTAATGGGTTGGAAATATTTCAAGTCTTTAGCATCCATTTTTTTGGGATCCAGCATGATGTGAGTATTATTAAGCTCTTTCAGTAAATTTCTAGTTGTAAAAAATTCATTTACAGCCCTAAGGATATCATCCGAGCAAATTACCCAAAATTTTTGAAAAGAATCCATCTAGTCCCGGAGCCTTATCTCCTTCAAGAGTAAAAATAGCTTTCTGAAGCTCCTCCAAAGTAACAAATTTGGTAATATCTTTAAATATCTGCTCCTCAATTTTATCTTATGGGATAGCTTCTAACATAAAAGATTCAGCCATATCATTAGTAGCACTCTTCTCATTGAGCAATTTTTCATAGAATCTAATAGATTCTTCCTTGATGATCCACGGATATTTTATGATGATGTCGTTACCTTTAGAGACTTCTGTAATCCTATTACAGGCTCTATGCTTCAACGTGGTCATATGGAATAACTTCGTATTTTTGTCACCCTCTTTCAGTCATATAGCCCTAGATTTAAGTCTCCATAGGGATTCTTCCCTGCTACAAACCGTGTGCAACTCTGAAAGGATATTTTTTTCGTTAAATGATCCTCCACAGACCTCCCCTATGAGTTTATTTTATTTTCCAGATCTTAGATTCTCTGTTTTAATTCCTTTTTTCTCACAAAAACATTCCCAAAGACTTCTTTATTCCAAATTTTAACGTGTTTTTTGAAATTTTTAAGCTTTTAAATAAGCCTAAATTGAGCAGTTCCTTCTCCCCCCAATTCCACCATTCCTTGATCCTATTAAAGATGTCATCATGCTCCATCCACATCTTTTCAAGTTAGACATTAATATTAAACCTATTGTGTAAAAGTTTATGGATGTATTTCTTAATGAGATAAATGATTTACCTTTGAAAATAACTATAGAACATTCCATGTACTTAATTCATGGAGTCATACTTGCATCAAAATCCCCATATCACCAATCAATTCCAGAGTTAGAAAAATTTTAAGAAAATAATTAGCCAAATTTCTTAAATATGACCTGGTGTTTTTCCATGGGGTTCTCATGTGTTATTTGTGAAGAAAATGTTGGCACTATGTAGTAATGAATTAATTACCATCGATTAAATAAACATACCATTAAAAACTAATACCATCTACGGAGAAGAGATGACTTGTTAAACCAATTGAATGGCACAAAAAAAAATTCAAATATTAATCTACGATCTAGATACCATCAAGTACATATCAAAGAAATTGATATTTCCTAAATGAAATTTTGAACACGAGACCCACATTGTGAGTTTGTAGTAATTCCCTTTGGTTTGACTAATGCCCGTGCAAATTTTATGACCCTAATGTATGAAATGTTTCAACTTTATCTATATGTGATTATAATAATATTTTCAGATGACATACTAATATATTCTAAAAATGAGAAAGATTGTGAATGGCATATTAGATTAGTATTGGAAACACTAAGGAAAAACCAACTATATGAAAAATTAGGTTAATGTGAAATTTTCAAAAAAGAAATATCATATTTAGGACATATTAGATTAGAAAAAGGAATTTATCCCAACCCTACAAAAATAAAATCTATTCAAGAATGGCCTATAACTAAAGATGACCATAAAACTAGAAGTTTTCTAGGATTATCAGGATTTTATTATAAGTCTTTGATTTAACAAAATTAAATTTGTATTAAATAATTGAGATTAAAGGAATATAGCAAGGTAAGTGTATAGAAATGAGGGGCCAAAACGTGGTCTTAGGACAACCCTGTTTTCTGAAAATAAGAAACGTTAACTTGTAAAAATTATTTGAGATAGCTTCACTCAAAATCTGAAGATGTTATACGAGCATAAATTGTAGAATTTTGAGTCTAGTTTCTAAACTACTATTTTTCTTAAATGGTTAAGTGTAAGTGAGCCAAAGATCTAAAATTTTATGAGATGCTTCTATTTTTTGAAAAAATATAGTAGAGATTCTATCATGCCCCCCTCATTTTTTTATCACATCCTACATTTTCTTTCTATTTTTGTCACAAGAATAAGTTGTATGTATAAATAATTTACAAATGCTAAAGGACTAGGATTGTTACGTAGCATCACTTGCAGCTATAAATTTGTACAAATATCCCAAAAATATATATACTTATGCGTAGTTACGCACGCGACATCGTAACCACACTCATCGTCATGTATTCATGGATTACTTAATATTGTAACTTATTTTTTATGTATGTGTTTGTATGATTCTACTTTGCCTAGCTTGCTATAGATAATGATTTAGAAATGTTTAAAAATCTACACATGGCTACATTTTTATTATTTTGGTGCCGAGAAATAATGATCAATGTATTGATGTATGACTAACCATTTTAGTGTTTGACTACATCCGCCAAGGACCATAATACATTAATGAAGTTCTTCATTACAGTGTTGGTAATGTTTCCGGTCTACGATAAGGTAAACATTATTTGTTTTGATAACTAGCTTATCATTCAATGTGTTGAAGATACTAGAAATTGATATCAGACTATATCAGTTAACAATTTTAAAATGATTAAAGTAATGTTGATTACTTAGCGGGTCTAAGACCCCAAAGCATTAATATAGTTGTTTCATTTTTGTCAAACTTATTATGTTATTTTTTGACCTAAAATGGTCTTGGACCATGTTGTTGACCAAATTTCCTTGTGCATGCTCAGATTATTGAACTAGTACTAAATAAAATAAGTAACTTGAATATGTGATGGCTTAAGGTACCTTGAAATGGGATGAAGATGGATACATGCACAAAATGATAGATCCTTCTCCGCAATGAGCTAAGTGACCTATAAATCAAGATAGCTCAATATAAAATATTAGATTAGTAGATACGATGGGTGGGTTACCTGAAAAATTCAGTCCCAAGAAGTGAAAACTTCCTAGGATGGATGTTAACCCATGTTTTGATAAATATAAGATAAAATAAGATATTGATAAATTGGATGTAGGTAATTCTAAACCAAAATAGAAACTGAAATGCTAGATAAGAGATAGAAATACAAATCTGATCTAAATGGACATGAAGTAAATAAAACCTTGGTGGGTCGATAGTGACCTAAAACTACAGAGGGACAATCGACGGTGACTGGGGCAGGATGAGAAGAAAATGTAGAAAATAGGCCTGCAATACCTCCTGTAGTTGGATCTGAAGTTGATCTAGATCAGAAAGTGGTTCTGAGATGAATGAAGAACACTACAAAAAATGTTGGAAATAAAAATGATGTAAGAAAATTAATAAAAATGATGATGGATGTAATGAACACAGATCTAATCGACAGCGACCAAGCTCAGTCAATGGTAACTTGGGATGACAAAATGGATCTAAAGGTGATAGAAGAACAGAGTGATGGGATATGGATGTTAGATGGATACAAGATTAGAGAGATGGTGATAGGCGATCTAGATAATAGACAAATTGATAAAATGAAAGATAGGTTGACAGTGACTGGGACAAATCTAGGATTGGGTGTATGGAAAACAAAGGATGATAAGGATATAATGAGGGATGAGGTTATGAAAAATATCCAAGGTGGATGACGAAGACCTGCAAGAGGACTTGAAAGCTAAAAAGTTGATAAAAATGATGGAAATATAATAAGAAGGCTTCAAACAAACAAAAAGTATGTAAGATCTCCACTATGGTGAAAGAGGTCTTCAAAAGGTCAATCCAAGATGAGAGAAGTTACTGCTGAGAAAAGGAGAAACCTACAAAAAACAATACAAAGCCAAAAAAGACCCAAAAATTTATCCCTTTTCAAGGAGGAGGTGAAGGTGGATTTGTAGGGTCGACAATGACCTAGGTAGGTTGTCAAACCATCCATTTAGGCAATGGAATGAAGCACAACTCGAGGAAAAATGAGCCCAAATATATCTTATTAGGGTTTTGGGGGATAAGGACAAGGTAGGGTGTTTAGGGAAGATGAACAGGTAGGTGAGTGGTGAAAATCATTAAATAAAGGAAAGGGGATGATGAAATTATTAAATGCGAGCCTAGGGATGGAAAAATGAGAAGATTTAGGGAGAATAAATAAGTTAGGTGGTGATTAAGATTGATTAATGGAGATTATGGGTAATTAAGATAGATAAAATAATGGGATGGGTAAGATAGGATAAAAGGTGGGAAATAAAATGGAATAAATGTGATTTTGGAGGGAAGGGGAAGATTCAAATAGGTACCTGCATGTAAGAAGAGAGAAAACACGGGGTGAGGGGTAGCGATACCAAAAAATGGTGTCTAAATTTTCCCCTTTTTGTTGAGTAGTTTTTGTTGGGAAAGCCATGAGACAAAAACTAAAAGTTATGTAAGGATGATTGATGAGGTTTTCCTCCTTAAACTAGGGGTCAACGAAATGAAGGGAAGTTGATCATGAGTTTGAAAGAGATGGATGAAGAGGAAAGAGGTGAAAAGGATGAGAAAATAAAGATGATGAAAAAGGATGCCCCAAGTGAAAGGGAATGATTATGAATAAATATAAAAATAAAAATAAAAATATTATGGTGATCCTAGAAACACATCGGTAGGGACATAACACAACGTGTGATGGAGGCAATGTTAATGACCTACGGACCCTATGAGTTAGAAAAGTAGAGGTATTCTTATGGGAATTCACTTGAATAGATGTACAAGCCATGGGACCAATAGGTTGAAGGTGGTCATCACAATATGTACAAATAAATTTGAGGAGTGTCAAGAAAAAGATCTGACAAGGTGCAGGGGAAAACTATGCAATATCCTTCATACACGAGGAATAAAGAAAATATGCATCCTAGTGGGATGAGGATATGAGTAACTAATGGTGCCCCAAGAGGGAATGTAAATATGGCCTCAAAGTGGACTTAAGATGAGATATGGATGATATATTGGATAATATTGGATAAGATAAGGAAATAGATAAAATATCTTATGAGATAAAGGGAAAAGATAAGATAAATATGAGATAATATGGATAAGAGGATCCAGGATAAGATAAGATGATAGATTGGATGATATATGAGATTGATACAGTGAGATAAATTTAGATTAGATGTGAAAGATAAAACACTAGCTTGATAAGGTGGCCCAAATTGTATAAGCGTACACTTCATCATAGTAAAGAGCACATTTGGAATAAACACTCTTAGATTAGATTGGAGGTAAATAAGAGAGGGATCTAATCAAGAAAATACACTTACAGCCAATAAAATGTGTTAACACATAACCAATGTTAGCTATTTATTCCAAGGATCATTAGGGAAAGTGTGGAAGGTGGACTTATAAACCTAATGTCGACATGACATAAGGGGTTTAGATGTAACTCGTACATGGGAAAATAGGTTCTCCTTAGGTGGTGCTCCTAGGTTTATGCCCCAACTCTAAGCAGAAGGGTGCAAATTGATCAATGTGGAAATTTTTCTATGGATGAGAAATTTGATCGATACGGGAGGATTTATTAGGATGCTTACTTTTGAATTTATGCTCTTATTTTTTAATATATATAAGGATCATCAATGTGAGAATCCTTAGCTACCATGGATATGAGATGGTAACCATCCTTCAAAGAAGTGGTCTACATTTTCTTTATGCTTTTTTAGATTTGGATTTGATATTTTTTCTGTAAAAAATGACAGGATAAGATATGCATGATAGTTTTCCTTCGAGGGATCTATCTATACTTTTGGATATTTTTTCTTTTATGAAAAATGTTCCTTTGAGGGAGTAGTTTATTTTTAGGATATGATAGCTTTTGAAATGAGCATCAGGGAGTTTTGAATTTTTTATGGAGGAGCTAGAGATAGCTAGGTAGACCATTTAGGAGGGGATGAAGAATGTACAAATGATACCCATTGACTCTTAGTGTAGTTCCAATAGGTACATAAGAAGGAAATGGATGTAATGATTACAGGGTTCTCGCCAAGAACAAAGATCCTATCCATAAGCAATATGCTATGAGAAGAGTTGTGGTGCCCATATTCAAAGTAAAAAATAGGATAGTGATGGTAGACCACACAATTGTAATTCATTACGATGAAAGATGGAAGAGGCTAATGATGGATGGGTGACCACTCTGATGAATAAGTTCACATTGGTAGGTATGGTAACAGTAGAATGGTTGCATGTATAATGCATTAAGAGGTTTAATTTCTAGTTTACCATCGAGAGACGATAGGTTAAATATCCATACTTACGTGTTATAATATAAGGTCCAATCTAGTTGAGAGAAAAATTTCAGCATTGGCTACTTTCTAGAGTAGTGACGTTCTAATTTTGGGATGGGGTCACTGACATTAAATTCATACTCTTTTAGGTGCTTGTTAGATAGGGAATTGGATGGTATAATATGATAGCTTGGAGAATTTGAGATAGATAAAGGAGGGAATGTAAGAAGATTAAGAGTGAGGACTAGATACTACCCCAGTGAGAGATGGTGCATCACTTTAGGAAACTTGGGTGCATATATTGATGAGATAGTAGATGTCAAAGGATATCATGTAGGATTGTTAGGCTAGGTGGTGATGATGACCCTAGGTTTTTATTTGATATATGATTAAGGATTATGAGGATGAGGAGGATTGATAATTTGAATGGCGTCAATGAAGAGAGGGGGCCTCTCTTTAGGAGAAATAGAGCTTAAGGGGGGGACTATGATGAATGATTTGGATGGAGACCCTAATTTAGATTCCTTAAGAGGTGAGGATTTTATTGTAGGATTAGACTTGAATGTGTATGATATGGAAGGAAGATGGTGGTTTTATTTTATTACAACATTATCCTCTTCTATAAGATTATAGATGACATCTTGAAGGGCCTTACAATGTTCAATTTCATGTCTAGGGGTATGATGATAGGTACAAATGGAATTAGAATCTTGAACTATGAGGTTTTTTTCCATGTGGGTTAAAATAATTGATGGGAGGGAGGATGATTTTTTATGCTTGGAGGATTTGTTGAAATATTTCATTGTAGGAACCGATGGGAGTTGTTGAAGAAGAATGTATAGATGAAGTGGATTTGTGAATGGTAGATGAAAGTAAGAAATATTATTTTCTTTGATGAGGTTTGATGGGTACTTTTGACTCAGATTTAGATTTGGAAGAAGAAGTGGATGATTGTGACTTGGTGTAAAGTTTGATGATTGAGGATATATATTATTTGGATTTTGATTTTAGAAATGGGGATGTGGATGGTTTTGAAGGAGGATTAGGTTGTTTTGATTTGGATGTACTGATGATGGGGGTATTAGATGAAGGGTTTGGCCCTATGATGGATGGAAATTCTCCTAAGATTGATGATGTAACATTATATCGCATGGGAGGATTAGACTTGGGAGGAGGAAGCTCCAACTTATTGTGAGGATGTGTACGGGACTCTTGGATGGGCATGAAAAGGTTCTTAAATTTTTTTTTGAGTATTTAACTTTGGTAGTAATGATGATGATTTCTACTGGGAGATCTGTAGAAGTAGGCCCAGGTGATGTGGATTGTGTAATAGATGAGGATATGGAAGGTGGAAGGGTTTTTTGGATGATGTGTTTGATGAGATCAAAAGGGGTTGTAGATTGTGTAGATCTAGGATTTAATGGTGTAGAGATGATTGGTTTTGTATATGGGCCATGAATATCATTTTTGATTATCTTAACAGGGGGTGTTTGTGTAGTAGATTTTTTAAGAGATGGTATGGATGTGGATATGGATTCAGATGTTGATGTGGGTATAGTCATGATTGTAGATGTGGTTGATGTGGAGGTAGGTAGGGATGTATAAATAGGTTTTAAAGTGGGAGTTGATGAAGGAAGTAATGTAAGAGGATTAAGAGCGAGGACTAGATACTCCCCTAGTGAGGGATGGTGCATCACATTAGGAAACTTGGGTGCAAATATGGATGAGCTAGTAGATGTCAAAGGAGATGATGTAGGATTATTAGGAGGGGTGGTGATGATGACCCTAGGTTTTGATTTGATAGATGATTGAGGATTATGAGGATGAGGAGGATTGGTAATTTTAATGGCATCAATGAAGAGAGGGGGAATCTCTTTAGGAGAAATAGAGATTGAGGGAGGGACTACGATGAATGATTTGGATGGACATCATGACTTAGATTCCTTAAGAGGTGAAGATTTTATTGGAGACTTGAATGTGGATGATATGTAAGGAAGAGGGTGGTTTTATTTTATGAGAATATTATCCTATTCTATGAGATTATAGATAACATCTTGAAGGGACTTATAATATTCAATATCATTTTTGGGAGTATGATGATAGGTAAAAATGGAATTAGAATCAAACTATGAGGTTTTTGTCCATGTGGGTCAAAATAGTTTATGGGAGGAAGGATGATTGTTGATGCTTGGAGGATTTTTTGAAATATTTCATTGTAGGAACCGATGGGGGTTGTTGAAGAAGAATTTATATATGAAGTGGATTTGTGAATGGTAGATGAAGGTAAGAAATATTATTTACTTTGATGAAGTTTGATGGGAACTTTTGCCTCGGATTTAGATTTGGAAGAAGAAGTGGATGATTGTGACTTGGTGTCAATTTGATGATTGAGGATATATATGATTTGGATTTGGATTTTAGAAATGGGTATGTGGATGGTTTTGAAGGAGGATTAGTTTGTTTTGATTTGGATGTACTGATGATGGGGGTATTAGATGAAGGGTCTAGCCCTAAGATGGATGGAGATTCTCTTAAGAGTGATGATTTAACATTAGATCACATAAGAGGATTAGACTTGGGAGGAGGAATATCCAACTTATTGTGAGGATTTGTAAGGGACTCTTGGATGGGCATGCAAAGGTTTTTAGATTTTGGTTGTGAGGATTTACCTTTGGCAGTAATGATGATGATTTTGATTGGGTATTTGTAGAAGCAAGCCCAGGTGATGTGGACTGTGTAATAGATAAGGATATAGAAGGTGGAAGGGTTTTTTGGATGATGTGTTTGATGAGATCAAAAGGGGTTGTAGATTGTGTAGATCTAGGATTTTATGGTGTAGAGATGATTGTTTTTGTAGATGGGCCATGAATATCATTTGTGATTATCTTAAGAGGGGGTGTTTGTGTAGTATATGTTTTAAGAGATGGTATGGATGTGCATATGGATTTAGATGTTGATGTGGTTATACTTATGATTGTAGATGTGGTTGATGTGGAGGTAGGTAGGGATGTATAAATAGGTTTTAAAGTGGAATTTGATGAAGGAATGGGTGTGATAGATTGGGATTTAGTAGATATGGATGGTTTAGTAGATGTAGGTGCGTGTAGTGAAGATGTCAAGGTAGATGTTGGTGTAGTTGTAGGTGAAGGAATAGATGTGATAGGTTGAGATTTAGTAGATATGGATGGGGTGGTAGATGTCAAAATTGATGTTGATGTGGGTGTGATAGTTGTAGCTGTAAGTGCGGACATTAATGAGGTCATAGATAAAGGGGTAGGAATTGAAGTGGATATAAATTTAGTTAATGAAGGAATGATGGGTGTTGGAAAATGATCAGACATAGTTGTGGGTGCAATGGATGAAGATATGATGGGTGTAAGTAATGGATTTGGATACAATTTTACGATATTGATTGTGTGAGTATTAGATGCATAAGATATATTTAGTTGATGAAGGAATGATGGGTGTAGGAAAATGATCATACATATTCGTGGGTTTAATTGATGATAGATGATGGGTGTAAGTTATGGAGTTGGATTTGGGTTTACAGTATTGATTGTGTCAGCATTAGATGCATAATATATGTGGGTGGAGTTTGATTTGTTGATGGATGGTGAGTGAAGGCTTGTTTAAATACCTCAAGAGGATGATTAGGTGATGTATTAGGATTATCTACTTGAAGGTCACCATGATTTATGAAGTTTTGGACAAGGTATTTGAAGGTACGAAATTTCTTAATGTCTTGTAAAAATGCCCCATGCGATACCATACAAGTTGGGTCATAATTCATCAACAGGATGGAAGGGGGGAAGTTAAATAAGATGGTCTACCATCAATTTTTCAAATACTAAACTATAGGATTCCCCAAGAGGGATATAGTTAGGATGTGGTATATGAGCTCTTTGTGCAGGCTCCATGTAAGAATTGGATGTGGAGGAATATTTGATCATGATGGTGTTAGTGCCATTTTTGGATTTGTCACCGTGCATGGATGACTCGGTGAACTTGAGTTTGGTTTGATTGTATCAAAGTTTAAGATGGAATTTCTCAAGGGCACAAATTTCAAGGTTGTGAATAAAGGTAAATTCCTCTTTAAAGGTTTTAAATGATTGAATTTGAAGAGTGAAAGATATGTGCTTTACACAAGAACATGAGAAGAGTTCAATAAGCTCACTTTGTGGAAGGGAAAATGATAGTTGGTTGATGATGGTATGCCATCATATGACAAAATAAGCAAGAGATTCATCATCATACTATTTAATGGTGTAGATGTCCATGATAGTGATTTTACACACAATATTGATTGAGAAGTGTTCTAGGAACAATTACATGATTTTTTTGAAGGAGAATAATGAATGTTGTGGGATGTTGTTATACCAATCCAACGTAGATCTCGATAATGACATGTGAAACGTGTAAAGTATGAGGTCTTGATCATGGCTGATAAGGTAACATGAGTACCTAATGGCATGGAGATGTTATTGGACATTGTCCTTACTATTAAATTTAGAGAACTTTGGAAGTTCCCAATAAGGAGGATAAGGCTTGATGGGAAATGAGGGGTTGATGGGTTCATTGCAAATTTGATCATATGAGAATGTCATTTTGGATCCCAACGTAGTAGCTTCAATATTAGTCACTCTACTCAATAATGCTTACAAGGGATCATTAGATGGATGAGGTTGTGAAGTTAAAGGATGATATCATGATACATAAGAGGTGGATGGGTTAGGTTATTGATATATTTGATATGTTTGAGGATGCGTAGGTGCTGGTGGAAGTGGTTGATAAGGAGGGATGTACTTAAATGGTTGTGATTGAATGGGTTGAGATGAATGTTTTTGTTGAGAAATGGGGATGTGGTAAGATTGGTTAGATTGCATCGGTTGTTGTTGAGTGATAGGAATAGGATGATTTGGGATATAAGTAATTAGTGGTTAATGACTAACTAAAATAGAAATATTCTAGTGTAATATAATGTTATAGGAGCAGTAAAATGATTGAATAAATGGAACAATAAAATAAGATAACACACCTAAGAAAAATAAGCTAGGAAATATGAAATCATAATGTGAAAGAGAGAGTTAAGAATTCCTTAGATGATTCACATATGTCATGGAACTATTCTGATGTGTAGATCAGGTGAATAAGAGGAGGAAACAACCACATATAAGCCTGAGAAAGCATATATCTGAATTATCTGATTGGACCAGGGTGCTTGGAAAGGGATAGGGGTTCCTATGGTCACCCTGGTATGAGATATGGGCACCCTAGTCTGTAGATATCGCCAAAAAACCTCCTCTGAGGTGTCGTTGTATTTTCACTTGTGTTATCTTCTTATCGCATGAATTTCATTGAACTGGGTCGGATGTCACTGTGAATAGGATATGGAATAATCACCTACAAAACCCCAGACAAAGCATCAAATCCCTAAAAAAGAAAGATGCATATGAAGGGGTCAAATTATCCTTAGCGGGCGTAATGGTGGACTTACTAACTAAGCATTGCACTACATCTCAAACCCAATGTAGTTCTAGGTGTGTGTGTGTGTGTGTATGCAATCGTGCCCTATGTTTCTCTTGTGTCAGTCGCACTTTTTGAAGTAGCAAGAAAATAAATAGATGTAGAATGTAGTAAATGTGTGCATGGAAAAAATAGACTCCCCTCCTATGAAGTGTGATGTAAATGAACCATCTTTGTGTGCCATGTGATGGAGCTAGATGGATGTAAATTTAGCTTTATATGTCTTTAATGGACATAACTCTATATGGTGATATTATATGCTTAGTGTTTGGTCCCTCATTATGGTCTCATAACTTTATATTTATATGGATCTCTTGTTCTAATTTCATAAATAACCCTGAAAAGGTCGACCACCAAAAATAGAGAAAGCTCAAACGGAAAGAAAATACCCAAAAGGTGAGAGTAAAGTCCAAAGAGAATCAGGGTGCCCCATAGGGGACCAGGGCACTTGGGGCACCCCAGTCCTGGTTGGGCACCCCAGTCCTGGCTGGACACCCCAGTCATAGATAGGAAAAATCTAAAATGGCAATACATGCTAAGAAAGTGCAGGTGTAAGATTGAAAATATGACAACAAACAATGTAAAAATGGTGAAAGACATGGGTTAATTATTACTCTTATCACTTAAGAACCATATGAATAGTAATATGAGACCGGGACTAAATAATGACTCAAAGTGCGTGATTTTTTGTCTACAGTTGAGATGCTTGAATAGATTGGTTAGGAAGTATGTAATGAAAGGTGCTTTAAGGAGGAGATTGATAGATTTGAGTTGATTCAGATGGATGAGGTTGTGAAGTGATAACATTGGCATGGACATGGGAAGTGGAAATAAGGAGTAAAGTTAAATTATGTTGTTCAGATATGGGAGGAAGCAAGTGAGATTTTTGAGATGATTTAACAGGGACATATATGATTATAGTGGATGAAGAGGTCATGGAGATAGATGAAGTAATTTTGGTGTTAATATGAGGTAATTTGGGTAGAATATGCTCCACCAATTGAGTGGATTGATGGGATTGAGGTATTGTGATGGATTTAAGGAGAAGATAGTTATAAAGGGTGACAGGATTAGCATCAAGTAGTTCTTGAAACTCTAAGCATCAGAGAGGAATAGTAGGAGGTCCAAGTCTCTAAAGGAGTATTTAATGGAGGTGTAGTTGGTCTAGAGGAAATGGACTGATGGGAGATAGAAGGATTGGCTTCAAGATGAGGATTATTTTGGATGGCATGGATCTCGTGAAGAAAGACCATAGAAATAAGAGGTTGGAATACCAAAGGTGTGATGATCATCGGTATATAAGAAGTAGTGATAGCTATAGAAGTTTTTTGAGATAGATCATCAGAAGTGGAGATGTCATTGGGTTAGGTAGGTTGATGTGTTTTCTTGGCCTAAGAACATGTGATAACAAGCATAAAATAGAAAAACAAGAACTTATATAGTTTAGTAATAAACAAGTCAAGCAACACTTTTTTGATCATCTTGATTATTTACAAAATGTGAGAAAGAAAAGAAAAATGGTCTTGAAGGGTGCCTAGAAAATGGAAATCTATAGACAATTTCAGGTGGTTTTGGCTGGATTCCTTGATATACCCTAAGGTATGTGAGGCATGAATCCATGAAGAATTTGTAATGTGTACATAACATTACGGTGTCTTTCCTATTGGGTGATGAAATCCTAATAGTTCCACCTGGGAGGAAGTGTTTTAGATGTGTAAATTGGTGTATTTATTTTAGGGTGTGTTTGATGAAGTGTATTCAACATTTTAAACCCCCTAGTTAAACTAGATTTCTAAGCAAGGATGAGAGGTTCTTTTTAGATCCAAAATGAAATGTGTAGATTCGATGATAACAACAGACAAGTGATAAAATGTGATAAAAGAAAGAGATGGGGAATAAAAATAAGGAATACCTGGATAACACTTTTCCTTTTTATTAAAAATTTAATTTTTGAGCAAGCAAGAAAAATCCAATCCAATCAACATGATCCAACACAAGAAAGAAAATCAATGCTCCTACCTGCGAGGTTATTTGAAGATAGATAGAAATAAAATGAAAATAAAAGACTCACCAAGAAAGTGTGGTTCCCACCGAGCATGCCAAAAATTTGATTAAATTCCCTCATTCTTTCTTAGATTAGCGAACTAGTACCAAATAAAATAAGTAACTTGAATATGCAAGGGTTTAAGGTACCTCGAAATGGGATGATGATGGATATGGGTACAAAATGATAGATACTTGTCTACATCAAGCTAAGTAACCTGCAAATCAAGAGAGCTCAATAGAAAAATATTGTATTAGTAGGTAGGATGGGTGGGTTTCCTGAAAAATTCAGTACCGAGAAGTGAAAACTTCCTAAGATGGATGTCAACCCACATTTTTATAAAGAAAGATAAAATAAGATATTAATAAATTATATATAGCTGATTCTGAACCAAAACAGAATTTGAAATGCTATAAGAGATAGAAATTCAGATATGATCTAAATATACATGAAGTAAATCAAACCTGGGTGGGTCGACAGTGAATCAAGACTATAAAGGTCTAGTCGACGGTGACTGGGGCAGGATGAGAAGAAAATGCTGAAAATGTGCTTGCAATACCTCTTGTAGCTAGATCTGAAGTTGATATGGATTGGAAAGTGGTTCTAATATGAAGGAAGAACACTACTGAATAGGTTGGAAACAAAAAGGATGCAAGAAAATTTACAATGGATGCAATGAAGATATATATAGTCAACAATGATCAGGCTGAGTTAATGAAAACTTGGGATGACATAATGAATCTAAAGGTGATAGAAGGGTAGAGTGATTGGATATAGATGTTGGATAATTGCAAGATCAAAGAGATGGTGACAGATGATTTGGATGAAAAAGAAACTGTAATGTCCCAAACCCCGAATCAATGGGAAATATGCAAATAACCAACTCTTCAACACTCCAATCAAGTGCAAATATCAAAAGTCGGTCAAACATTATTCAAACCAATCAAATAGATGAATCAATAAACCCAATAAATGGGTTTAATGGCCTCTAACAAGTGGATCACTCACATCTAAAATTGTACCCCTCAGAAACTAGACTTCTTTGACCAATGAGTTCATGCAAACATACTCTAAAATCAGCCCTTCAAATAACACAGGAACATACTACTACCTGGTGCCAATGTGAGGATGTTTTAGTCATACAATCAGCTATGAATCTCTCCCAAAATCATACTTCAAACTCAACTTAAGTTACTTGTACAATTCACTATTGAAAAGAGATTCAAAACACACTATTAACACTTAATAATTGCTCTCAAAGAGTCATTGGTAATTAATGAATAAAAATGCATAGCATGCTGATTGTATATGGCTTTAATATCTAATAAAACCCTTGATACTTCACCGTTGGTAATAAGACTGAGAATACTCCATTGATTTTCTCCTAAAATGCTCCAAAACAAGTTGTTGTTGAAGGGAATTAAGGAATATTACACTAATCAAAACCCAAACCTTATTGATAAGTTTTACCTTCCCAATGTTTTCCTAGAATAGATCGCATACATTCCCAGATTGGTTGTTGTTTTTAGAGAGGGAGAACGGCTCAAAAAATTAATCAATATGACCCTCTAGATGAGGTCGTTGGGTAAGGAATGATTAGATTATTAAGCATGAAATCCACTGCCAACTTATCCAACAAATTGCTACATTAGAGAAGACAAAAATCTTGCACTAATTCCACCGGTTCACAACAGTAAATACATCCAAATCATATCACAATACCATAAAGGGAAAATAATTGTAATATATAGCATGAAGATATGCAAAGGCTGGATATTCCACACTCAGAAATATATGTAAAACAGCTCACAAATATCATAAGAGAAATCACTACAACAAGGGCATAATAACATGCAAAAGGTTGATTGATCCACACTACTAAATGCATGCAAACAATCTACAATAAAACCAATGGAATTCACTAGGGTTTGGAGGAATTATTCACCAAAAATCAATTTGCAAAACACTCACAAAACTAGCTGCTACAGTGATGACGCTATAGTACAAATGCAGATTTTCACTTGCAAGTTTGACCAAATATTTTCCAAAGCCAAAAACATGGATCTCTCATATAACTCCTTCAAATTAATCTTCAATAACCAGTCACAATAGATCTCCAAAGCAATTTGTATCAAAAATGGGAATGCATCCCAACTCTAATCATAGAGCATAAAATAAATATCATCATAACATAATATTAATAATGATCCTAGCACTCCTTTTATAAGCAAGGAGGCACAAAAGTTGAAATCCCTAGGAGAGGGAAATTATTAAATAAAAGTACTCTGTTTTCCCTAGGTGTGGCATCCCCTTTTAAAAGGGTGATTTTATCAATAAAATCCACCTAAATAATTATTTAATTAATTCCCCATTTAATTTTTATATTTTGGGAATTAAATTAAATAATCTTTGATGCAGCCTAGAATTGTTAGTTAACACCTAGTCACGATGGCACATCACTTAGCCTAGGCTGAGCACTCACCTGAAACACACAAAGGTACCAAGTCCCTCTTAATAGTTGTAATAGTAGAATGGCGGTATGATAAAATAGTAAACATATATTTTAGGAACTAATCCATCCATTCACCATTTATATCCAACCAGATCTATAAGGGCTAAAATTATATCATCATGAAAGTAATAACATGCATTGATAAAACACATCACACACTTTGTTCGGCTAATTTCCTTTATCTATTCAGTGAACCAACAATACAATAGCTTCATACAATACCAGGCATGCGTGGATGGATCTGTTACAATCATCCAGTCACATGTGGTTTCATCCATTCTCTATGTATGTCTCTCTATATATCCTTTAAGTAGTTCATTACATATATATATATAGGGAGGGGAACTAACCCTTCACCACTTAACTCTACCAGAAATAGGTCACATGCTAATAACAGCCATGCACCTTTTTACGATTATAGCCATACATACAAGTATGATATCTATAGATTGTTGATAGTTAACTAAAGTGATGGATCTATGCTTAACTTATGTCCATGCAAGATTGAGTTGACATGTCCTTCCAAAATCCCCACAAAGAGTGGCACACAAATCTTGGCATCGCTTTGTGTACTCCACATGCCAGTCTCTAAGAATAGACCTGATCTCCAAAATCAGCTAAGTCCTTGAGAGTCTTACCCTATATCTCCATGCATGACGCCTTCCTATTACATCATGCTTTCGCTCATGTGTCATTCTTCCGCGTGGACTCTGAGTGCAAGTTCAAATAAGTGTTTTCTCTTATCAACATTACCCCACACTAATCTCATTGTTGCCCCAACAATGGCAATGCTCAAAACTTATACATAGAATGGATAAATAAATAATAAAGAATTTTGAATAAGAATCTTGAATAATAATTTGGAAGAAGATATACACAGCTTAACAAAAATGTTTAGGCCTTAGGTCCCTCTGTTTCATCCTAAAGCATCAACTCTGGATATTCTTATTTGATATCTACTTCTAGGTTCTCCCACGTTGTTAGCGCTGCTCTTGTTGTTTCTGGCACGTCTGCAATGATGGACCACAGCTCTTCCATGGAGATTTTCCCTTTCTCATTTTGTATTACAAGCATTATGCTTGACATAGAGGTTTACAACCCTTCCAGTACATCCATCCTCTAAGCAATGAGCTTTCCTAGCTCCTCCAACCTCTCCTTATGTGGTGCCTACACCACATCTAGTGCCTCACACTTCTGTTTTACCAGGACTAGGCACTCAGTGTGGCCTAGGGAAGCATCCTTCATCACTTTGTGGACCTCATTTTCTTCCTCCAAGGTTTTTACCAAGATTAATGCATCTGGGGTTGTGCATATGGTTCACGCATGATTGGCCTTCTTCAGTTCATCGTGGGTGGCTTACAGTAGACCTTCATAAGTAGTAATTTTCCTAGCTACTGCAGCCTGTGCCTTTTCTATCTTTTCCCCAGAGTCCTTGGGCTATGAGGATTCACGCACCTTTTCATCCTCCAACACTAATGTTATCATTATTTTCACATAGTGCATCGCAGAAGGAAATTCTTTTGGTACGCGAGATTCCAGATTTAGGCGTACCTTTAGAACATCATCTCCAATTCCCTCTGCCATACTAACAAAAGTGTCATAATTTCTTTTGATCAAGTCCTTTTCCTAGACTAGGCACACTATCTCCACATCCTTGGTCTTTAATCTCTCTGTCAGCACTTTGATGGTAGCATATTTATCTATGTTTCTTCTTACTACCTTGGAGAATACTTTTACTAGAGCATTTCTCATCTAACATCATTGTTGGTTTGATTTTCATGTGGTGCATTTCAGGTGCCTTCTTCAGCTGCCGTCATGCACACGATTCTTCATCGACATCAAATTCAGGCTCGTCCATGTGTGTGTGCATAGACCACGAGAGTTGCTTCCTTGTGCACAGAGTCACCTTGTCTTCGTCCATGAGCACCCATCCAAATAAATCCTTCTACTCGATGGTACTCTGGAACTGAGCACGAATGATCAGCTTTGGGTCTTTTGCATACCCCATGGAATGTGCCTTGGCATCCTCCCCTATTTGACGGGATCGAGGTCCTCTTGGAATGGCTACATCAAGGTTCAAAATACCAGATGTATCCCCACCCTTGTCATGTGTAGCCTCTGATTGACCCCCTTATTCTCCTTCCATCTTCTCTTCCTCATGTTGAGGCTCCTCCCTAGTTGGAGATGAAGGAACCTTCTCCTCAAATTCCTCCATTTCCTCGCTCAGCCTGAGTTTTCTCTATTTCTTCTACTCTAGCTCCTTCACCTGCTGGGTTCCTCCTTATGCCCTTGTGCACTTAAAAACCTTCTTAAATATCTGTGCGCCATGCTCCTCCCTCGTAGCTCCTTCTCCTTGGGGAGTTGTCACGCACTCCCCCTCCTGGTCAGATGGCTACTTCCTTCTCTGCACCAGACCACCACTATCTTTGAGTTCTTCATCCTCTTCCTCCTCATCTTGCTTGGGCGTAGAGGGCCTAGGCACTAGAATGTTCTCCATAGTATGCTTTCCCTTCAGTGGCCCTGGAAGCACGAATTCATTCTCCAAGTAATTGTTATTCTCCATTTTAGGCTTTAGTTGGAGGTATATTAACACAACCCTGATATCTGTGATGGCCACTTTCTCTAGCTTAATGCTTAAGATTTCCAAGATGTTATTCTCGTTATATGCATTCCTCCCTGGATATCCATAAGTCTTTCTCAGGGTGTGATACTCATAGTCTACCTTGTATGCATTAAATACCAACCTCTGTGTGTTGGTGAATCGATGAACTGCATCTTGGAAGAAATGTGCAGGGAATGCATATGGAAATTTGCACTAGGGGCTCCATAACCCATCTACCATTAGAAAGTGCATAATACAGAAATGCTGATAAACTACAAATTGTACCTATTTTCCCAAGACCGAGGGAAAATCCTTGGGTATGCACCATTCTTCCCCAAACACCACGTGGAGCCTATCATACCACATCTCAGCGCGCTCCTTAACCTCCTCCATCATCAACCCTTTGTAAATATATTTGCTAAATTGCTCAGCTAGAGACTTATGATTCATGGGGTATTCCCATATGTTTTCCTTTGGGCCATCAGGTACCCTGATCTCCATGAATACTAAACTCAGTAAGATACAACCAAAACTTATCTTACTCCCTTTGCATGCTTCCTTGACTATCCGCTCTGCAATGAATCCGGCGATGTTATAAGTGTTTCCCTCTAACATGCACTTGGCCACATGCAACCACATAGAATTGACTTGTGACCAACGCTCTTGGTCATTCAACTTTGTGGTTAGATGTGCTGCTGCCTGTACTATTGGACAATTTTTCAACTTGTCAATGTCCATCCCGTGTGGTCCTTTATGGTATCCCAGTGCCTTCTGTGTCTCCAAAATGGCACTTTTTTCAGCTAAGTTGGTCTTAATTTCTTCACTCATTTCCCGTAATCCAATAGCTATGGCAATGAGGATGGGTGTCAGTCTTACCCTTCGTCCTGCAAAGTAGAAGAAGTCCTCATGGACTCGGCTCATCAACCATCTATACAAAGGTGCATACTTCCCAAAGTATGGAAGCTCATAAAGCTGGTAGACACCATTTCCCTTGAGTAGCTTTTCCCTGGCATCATCATATATCGGCATGCCATCTTTAGTGCACCTGTTTGTTCAAGAGGTGAGTGGGTCATCTAACTTCTTCTAGTTTTCACTGGTTCGGTGATTGTATTCACTTATCTTTCTCTATCTTATGTGGGTATTCCATTCTTGCCCCATGATAACTTCTTCATGGTACTACATTTCAGAGAAATTTCTCTCTGGGGCCATCTCCTCCTCTTCTTCCACCACCACCTTCTTCTTTTCTTTTATCGGTGTTGCTTTCTTCTTTAGTGCCATTTTTTACATGGTTTTATTTTGTAGGTCAACTGCGGTGTGTTTTGAGTATTTTCTTCAAACCCTAACTTGATTCCTTTGTGCCCTAATTTGTAATTATGAACTTGCACACCCTAACTATGTTGTATTACTCTACTTTTTCAAACCATTCTTCTATGGGATACAATCCCTTCTAATACACAACTCTCTTCTCCGCGCCTGGTTCACTTACTTCGCACCTTAAATTAGTTAGCTTTATGCTCTTCGTGTATAGGCTCTCTATCAAATTCTCATAGTCGCAAGGGTAAAAATTAAATCGCATCCTGTCCTTATATAGATTTCTACTTTTTTCTGCATTAATTACTCCACCTACTAAATTCTCCTCATTTATGACCCGTTTTTATCATTTCTGCATGGTATGTTTTTGCACCAAAGCTATAACCTTCTAGCGCTCCTCTTTACCCTCTATCATGGAATTCTCTTCAGTGCACCCCTTCACGCTCGAGTACCTCATCACTACATGGTCTCTTGGTAACTACCATGGCCACTGATTTCCTCGCATTATACTTTCCCTTATCCATATTCATTCTTTCTTATCTTGAGAAGCAATCTTTTGTCAGTTACCCTTAGTAACCTTCTTTCAACACCCACAGTGTGATATCTTCATAGCATATCCCTGAGAGTCACCAACAATCCACCCCACATGAAAAGGATGTGCAGTCCTCTGTGCATCAACATGCTTCATATTGTAGTTAGTTTCATGCACACAAGCGTGCTTATTTACACAAACAAGAGCTAAAATTGACAAAACATAGCAACGATTAAAGAAATAAATTAAGGAAATACATAAAGGGAAACCTAATGTATCTAGTAATACTACCTTATTACAAACACCAAGAAGACTTATTTATAGTAGGGCTTCAACCTACTTCTGTTAAAGTAACTGGGAAACTGCGTGCCATCAATTATTTCCAACTGGAAAGCACCTGACTCAAGGATATGAGTGATAACATATGGCCCCAACCAATGCACCTTGAGCTTTCCTGGATGGCGCAAAAACTTGGAGTCATATAGAAGTATCAGTTGTCCCACCACAAGTTTATTATCCCTGATGTGCCGATCATGCCATGCCTTTTGTCACACTCTCTCCTGTTTCTGACTCCAGCGTGCGATGGCGCGCTGCTCATCGAGCTGAACCATCTTCGTAATCTGTTCTTCCAAGGCTTGCTCATCAACTAGACCTCCAGCATGCACAATGCACAAAGTAGGTAACATAAATTCTAGAGGTAGAACAGCTTCCACACCAAACACCAATTGAAAAGGTGTAGCTTTGGTTAATCTTTTGTATGTTGTTCTATAAGCCCAAAGGACAGCTGATACTTTATCATCCCAATCTTTCCTCCCAACATCACAAATCTTGGTCAATGTGTGGCTCAAAATCTTGTTAAATGCCTTAGCAGTTCCATTTACCTAAGGGTGATAGGGTGTAGTTTTATGGTGGGAAACCATAAACTCATCTAAAAGAATTCGTATTGTCTCATTTAAAAAATGTGTGCCCCTATCACTTGTTAAACTTAAAGGACAGTCATACCTTGTGAGGACATTCTCCCATAAGAACCATGCTATTGTAGCCGATGTACAGTCCTTTGTAGGTGTTGCTTCTACCCATAGGGTAAGATAATCTATACAAGTGATGATATAGCGTGACCCAGTCCTACGCGCGGTTGGGGAGATAGGCCCGACAAATTCAATTGCCCATTTCTCAAAGGGTTCTGCACTTGTTATGGGTCATAGGGGCATCTCATCCCATTTTCCTGGTCGACCGAGATGTTGACAATGGTCACACATCTTGTAATAATCTTTACAATCCTTGTACAATGTTTCCCACCATAACCCGGAAAGTAGGATCTTGTGTGTTATTATATCACCTGCATAATGGCCACTGGCAATACCACCATGTGATTCTTCCATTATGTCCTTTTGTTCATACTCCAAGACACAATGGCATAACACCTTATCTCTGCCTAACTTGTACAAATCACCACTAATTAACATTAATGGTGCCGCACGAATAGCAAGTTGCTTCTTCTCTAAAGCTTTCATGCCTTCGGGTGCCATACCAGTTCTTAGAAAGACAGCAATGTCCTCCAATTCCGATGGCGCGTGTTGTAACCTATACAGTTGTGCATCAAGCATGGTCACTTCTATTGTTTTTGCTTCTTCCCTTGATTGAATTATAGACAAGTGATCCAGTCTAGAATTGCTTTTTCCTGGTTTTACCACAACCGTAAAGTCAAACTCTTGAAATAAGAGTACCCACCGGCATATGTACCCCTGTAAAACGGGATTGTTCACCAAATATTTTAATTTCATGTGATATGTATAAAACAAAAATGGTGTGGCCAATAAATACTGACAAAATTTGTGCAAGGCATAGATCATGGACAAGGCCTCGCACTTTGTAGTGGTATAATTCTATTTTGTAGCTGTCAACTTCCTACTAGCAAAGCAAATGGGATGATCAATGATACCTTCACCTGGTTGAGCTAAGATAGCACCAATGGTTGTGCCAAAAGCATCCACATGAACATGAAAAGGTTTATCCCATGAAGGCAAATACAAGATAGGCGGTAGTAAGTTTCTGCTTTAATATCTCAAACACGCGCTGTTGTGACTCCCCCCAATAGAATGTACCTTTTCCTTGGAGCAATTCCTCTAGGGGTGCAGAAATTTTTTCATACCCTTTGATAAACTTCTGGTAATACCCTATATGACCAAAAAATTTGTGCACCTCACGCTGACTGGCCGGCACTTTCAAGCCAATGATGACTGCAACTTTAGTTGAATCAACTAACAACCCTTCCTTGCGATGATATGTCCTAAAAGTGTGCCAAATAGAGTAGCAAAGATGCACTTCTTGATATTTAATGAGATACTCAACTAGTGGCATCTTTCAAACATTAAGCACATATTGTCACAATGATCCTTAATCAGCCCATAAACGGTCCAATCATCAAGATAGACCTATAAAAATTTATGAATAAAATCCTTAAAGGCTTGTACCACTATTCTTGAAAATACAGCAGGTGCATTCTTCAATCCAAAGTGCATCATAGTATAAGCAAAGCTTCCCCATTCAGTAGTGAAGGTGGTCTTCTCTTGATCTTCCGGGGCAATCCTAACCTGATGGTACCCTAAAAACCCATTTGTAAATGAATATATTTCACGCCCAGCCACTCCTAATATTTCCTCTATGAATGGCAAAAGGGATCTATAATACATGCTACATTCAACTTCTTATAGTCAACACAAATTTGAATCCTGCCATCCTTTTTTATACTTATCACCATAGGACTGACCCATTATGATTCATCCAGTGGTCGAATGATCCTGGATTTCAGCATCTTGTCAATCTCCTCCTTTACTTTCTTGAAAAAATTAGGATTCATTCTATATGGCCGCTTCCTAATAGGGCGCACACCTTCCTTGAGCTTTATCCTCATTTTACCGAGTGATATATGCACGCCTCTAAGTTCATGGTATCCTCTTGGGAATAAGTCCTCATAATCGTGAAGCAACTTGATGATCTTTTCTACTTCTGATTCTGACCAGTAATCCCCAATTATTACCTCCTTAGGTGCATTTTTTGTGCCTATATTGACCTTTTTGTCTTCATAGGTTCGTGATATGCGCATGCATCTACATTTTCACTGGATAACACTTTACGTGTTCCATGTGAATGATCCACGTCCAAGTGCTCAACTTCCTCCTCATCAATTATGTATACCATCTTCCCCTTATCTTTCTCAAAAGAAGCGTGCTCAAGTAATATGACATCATCTTCTTCATCCACAAAGCACACCCCTGTCTTTGTCTCACCAAATAATTCCTGAACAAGTTCCTCTGCTTTCCCTCTGTTTCCCATGGTTAAGCACTTGATAAAACTTAAAGTTGTGTTCACTGGTGGTGTAGATGAAAAGAAGTCAAACGTTTGGATCATCCTTGCAGTCAAAATTTGTCAGTTGTTAGTGTCATGATGTAATTCAGCATAGACATACCAAGCACGCTCGTAACCTTTTAGAGTAGAATAAAACCGATGCACCCAAAGTGAAGGCAGTAATGCTTCCTGGCCTACTGTCCAGAATCTCTCACACTGCTGGATATGATGTTGAGTAGGTTGATCACCATGATAGGGGTGTATGTTTGTAGGTGCATTACCCCTTGAAAATCTGGTTTATAAGGGGGTCCCAATCATTTCCCATTCCAAGAGATTATCCATGTGGACTACCCACCAGTGCATGGCCATCTCACCCAAAGTATATGACAGCATAGTGCGTCGTTTAAGTTCGTCAGCCCAATTTGTTTCTATGGCCTATAAGAACCCAGCCAAATCTTCAGATTTGGTATAGCATGGTATTATGTGACCTTTACATCGAACAGAGTGAGAACCCATCTTTCCAGTAACCACACGCTTAACTTTGCACCCCACTAGTTCATAAGTGCCATGAGCCCAATTATCGCAAGCAATACTAGTAATATCGCTGACTGACTGAGAATCTTCCCAATGAAGTGTTCCTTCTTTGGATGGATCATTGACCTCTAGGTCCTGAATACCACGTACATAGATTATGTTCAAGTCCTCTTCGCTTAAAGGTTCCACAAATGGCACGTATTTCCCATCTGTCAAGGGTATTATGACCCTTTCCTCCTTGTTCTCGAATCTGATATACCCTTTGTTAAACCTCAAATCAGCATTGTTCGCATAACACCAAGGGCACCCAAGTAAAGATGGGAAACTATCTGCTTCCGCAAGCACTAGCACTTCAAAGTCTCCTGTGAACTTGGCCCCTTGTATAGTGATAGATGCATCCTTTAAAACTCCTATGGGAGTAGCTTTTGTTCTATTTGCCATGAACAATACATTAGATGATGGCTGCAATGGGGTCTCCCCATTTGTTCCCATGCATCTAATGTAAGTACATTTACTTCCGCACCTGTGTCAATCAGAATATTGCTCAGCAGCCACCCGTCCACAACAGCATTCAAAGTGATCTCCTTATCATAGTCAATGCTATCATGAGGGAGATTCGCATGGAGTATTTGTCTTCTAGTCTTAGTCCTTGCACACAGAGTATTCCCTTTCAACCAATTTCCTAATAAAGGAATAATATTCTCCTGGCACAACATTCTACATACCTCTCTGATGTCGTCAATATCTGATGGGGCTTGTTCTGTATCCTTGTTCTCCAACTTCTGAGACTTCTCTTTTAATCCTTGTATCTCACCTTGAAGGCTCCTAAGGACCTCCATTGTGTCCTGATAGACTTCTTTCTGATGAGATGGATCTGGATATCTAGTGTGCAAAAATTCCTCTCTAGTGATTGTCGGCTTCTGTTGCAACATCTCTCTTACGCGTGCCGCCTCAACTCGTGTGGTTATCTTGACTATTACCACCTTAGGTTCTGGTGTTAACTTTGGCATCCACTAATTCTCTATCAAGTGCTGGATTCTAACCATCCCCGCACCCTTATTTTCTTGCTTGTGCTGCTTACTGAGATGCTCATACAAGTTCGGGAACTCTTCGTAACTATGTCCCTTCCCACAAAATGAACAGGAAATATTCTACAGGCATTCGTGCCTATAATGGTCAAGTGAACCACATGTATAGAAAGTTCCTCAAGGGAATTCACTCCTTCCTCCACCTCGGCCTCATCCTCCATATCCACCTCTATATCCTCATCCTCTTTCACGAGCCCCTTCAAACCTTCTTTCATTCCTATCATAGCGAGTTTTATTATAATCCCTATCCTAATGCTCATTCTTCCCTTTAAAATTATCAGCCACACTCACCTATCTGACCCCAATATCAATGGCATCATGGATCTGGCCAATCAATCTACAGTCCTCAGTATCATGGGTCATGGACCTACAAACTTTACATAAGGAGGATACATTCTTCCTGATCGTGCATTGTAGGAGAGGGCAGTGACTAGCATCATGGTTCAAATGACAAATCTCATAGTTTAATAATAATGAATGTACAGTTATGCGAGGGAAACTATCCTTAGTGTGCTCTTCCACTTCACAATCTGTACACCAGATCCTTGAGCATGTTTCATGAGCTGAGTTTGCCAATAATTCCTCTAACTATTTCGCCATAGCCACTATCTGAGCTTCCAAAAATGGACTAACTCCAGTGTCAATACTCCCAACTGCTTCATCGCGTAAAGCGGCTTCCAATGCTTTGCACGGATTGGTATAAGTTTTATGTGACAGTGCTCTCCAAAATGGAGTAATCAGTCTCCTAACAAACCATTGTGCATGCTAACTTGCACATGAATGTCATAAGAGAGTTTGGATGGAAGTGTTTTAAATCATGCATCATACTCACATACACTTTTAGTAGTGCCTTTCTTTATATCCTTGAGTCCACTTATACTCTTGTGCTCAAACTCAGGGATATGGAACTCTTTTAAGAAAGCATCTTTCAATGTTACATAGTCAATACAAGTTTGATTGGGGTCAAACTTCCTATACCAGTTGTGTGCACGCGCCTGCAATAAAGTATCAAATTGACTTGCCTTGCGTTCAGGTACTTTAATACCTTTTGCGGGCCATAATATTTCACACATATGAACATGTTCAGTAGCATCCTCGATACCTCTGTATTCTGGGAGACAAAGGGACATCTCCATATAAATGTTTTGGGGTTGCTGTGGGCCTTGACCACCCGACCCAGAACCTCCTTGGTTTCCTCTTCCTCCAATATCACCCAAACCACCGGAACTAGAACTTCCCATACCAGCCGATCCTCCAAAATTTGGAATAGGGTCCATGGATCTAGTCCCCTATGCCCCAACAGTGGTACTATACTGGACCCCTACTATCTAGGAAGTGGTCCCAGCTCCATAAGTGATTCCCACACTCGGCGTGCTCATATTTTGTGTAGATGATGAGCTTGATAACGTACCCCCAAAGAATAATGAAGTTATCTGTGCTGCCATTGGTGTACTTACTATCTGACCTATGTTTGTGCTTTCACTTCCTAAATTAAAACTGCTTTTACCTATTGTACTAGATACTGGAAAACCAAGCACAAGGGCTAGGTCAACAGGTTGGCTTAGCGCACCCGTGGCCCAAGTCATGTCTACTGGCATGCTTCCATGTGAGGCCAAAGAGGGTTCTCTATCATGCTTCCCTAGATAGGGGAGTTCCTGATGCTCTTGCTCTTCTTCCTCCCCATGAGCCTCAAATCCTTCATGAGCCATCTCTCTCCACAATACCATCCATTCTGTAATTTCTTGCCTCTTACATAATTCCCTCTCTTGCGCCTCATCATACTTCAGTCACCTTTCTTCCCTCTATCGTGTTACCGCTAGGTCTGCCATCTTTCACCAATCCTATTCCTGCCCCCGCGCATGGAGATTCTTTAGCTCTCTATGGTTTTAGCTTCTAATTTCAATGTTACCATTAGTATTTTGATATCCAGTAGAATACCTTACAAATATGTCCCTCTAGGATACCATAGAAACTGGAACTCTGCTACCTCTAGGCACGAACAAGTCGAAATTGAATACTCCAGAATATAGTTATTTAGGACACCGTGAAACCAGGTATCTACCACGTGATTCCAGCTTAGGTCAGCATCATAGAGTGTTTGAAATTCCTCCTATGTCCAAACAAGCGTATGATACCTCCAATTTCACTTAGATGCATATGCAGTCAACCATTCATACAATTCTACTGGAAAGATAGCAAATAAGCTCTCGTATAAACTGTCATACATATTCTACTCTACCCAAGTACGTGCACTAAATCCAGATCCAGTATCAAACCTCCGTGCGTATTCTTCTGAGATCATGAATCCATTCTTCAACACATTCTAGGGTTAGCCAGTATTTCTTCATCGCAAACCATTCTGAAACAACTAAAAAAGAGGTCCTGGCAACGGAACCAATGATGTAGCCTAGAATTATTACTTAACACCTAGTCACACTGGCACATCACTCAGCCTAGGCTGAGCGCTCACCCGAATCATGGAAAGGTACCAAGTCCCTCTTAATAGTTGTAATAGCAGAATGGCGGTATGATAAAATAGTAAACATATATTTTAGGAACTAATCCATCCATTCACCATTTATATCCAGCCAAATCTATAAGGGCTAAAAGTATATCATCATGAAAGTAATAACATGCATTGATAAAAACACATCACACACTTTTTTCAGCCAATTTCCTTTATCTATTCATTGAACCAACAATCTAGTAGCTTCATACAATACCAGGCATGCGCGCATGGATCTGTTACAATCATCCAGTTGCATGTGGTTCCATCCATTCTCTATGTATGTCTCTTTATATATCCTTTAAGTAGTTCATTACATATATATATATAGGGAGGGGAATTAACCCTTCACCACTTAACTCTACCAGAAATAGGTCGCATGCTAATAACAACCACGCGCCTTTTTACAATTATAGCCATACATGCAAGTATGCTATCTATAGATTGTTGATAGTTAACTGAAGTGATTGATCTATGCTTAACTTGTGTCCATGCAAGAGTGAGTTGACATGTCCTTCCAAAATCCCCATGAAGAGTGGCGCACAAATCTCGACATCGCTTTGTGTACTCCACATGTCAGTCTCTAAGAATAGACCTGATCTCCAAAATCAGCTAAGTCCTTGAGATTCTTACCCTACATCTCTGTGTGTGAGGCCTTCCTATTACTTCATGCTTTTGCTCCTGTGCCATTCTTCTGCGCGGACTCTGAGTGCAAGTTCAACTAAGTGTTTTCTCTTATCAACAATCTTCATAATTAAATAATTAAATAATTATTTCTCCAGGAAATAATATTTAATTATTTAATAAAAATGTTCCCCTTGCAACATCCCAAAGCCCACAGGTAAGTATAGGCTAAGGGTCTTTAGGAATGGGGACATTACAGTCCTCCCTTCCCAAGATTGCTTGCCCTCAAACAATAGCAAGCTCATGCCTTCGGTACCACCATGGTAGCACTCCAAGAATTGGGTTCCCATGCCACTTAAGTGGAGTAGAATTTGTAAGATCTTTCACTGCTTCATCCTCCTAAAAGTGGGGAGTGAAAACTGCTGCAATTTATTCCTCAAACCTGCACATGAAACAAACCAGTTAGAAAAATGAGTGTTGAAGAACACTCTCCTAGCTTCTCCTTGGTATCTCCATGGCTTGGATAGTGGCCAACTTCCTTTCATGCATGGGCTACCCCCACAAACTACTATGCAGTCCCATACTCTGATGTAGTCTTGTCATTTCTCATCAAAAATCAGACTTAGCCCTTCCCAATCAATCATGCATGAGTTGCAAACCAACACCCATAACCATATCATCATGTGTACTTCAAAAATCTAAACCGTAAGAGGAATTAAGAGGCTAATCATGACGATGTTAGATACCAAAATGATGGGGCAGCAGTTAGTCTTCCATGTCATCATCCTAATATCAATTCATGTGTGTTGGGAAACAATTTTAGAAGCTATCAAACTTAAAATATTGCATACAAAAACCCCATATTGTATGGGAAACAACTCCAACAATACATATTTTATTTTTTTGTCATTTTCTAGCAAGTACTCAATATGCTCCTATTTTTTCTTACTTAGGACAGCAGGATGACATTCCCCTTATTTATATCCCAAGATAATCTCTATGCTCCCAACACTTATTTCAAAATCTAGAAGTTGTAAATTGCCATGGCATAGGGAAAATAGAATATTTGATCCCAATGTGCAAGACATCAAAACATTCATGTGAAGAAATGACATACCCCTCATGATGATAGAATTCATGTTTGTATCATTATGCCATCTCCTAATCTCATTATCATGTAAAATGATAGGCAACACATGATTTAGTTTTACCTTATCACTTACCAAGTCATTTATAAGGTTACTTCTCCCATGCTTGGTTGCCCCTTGTTCTTCTTCCTTAGCTGCCATGAGAATCATAGAATATGGATCATGTGAAGACCTTATACCATGGCCCTTCTTCTCCTTCAAACCCTTTTTAGAAGCCCCAAAATTTGTAGCCATGCAAGCAATGTCAACAAGATCCATCCCACACATTTCATTTACCAAATTTCCTTTTGAAAACACAAGAATCAAATGTCTAAGTGACAGCCCATCATGTACAAATTTCATAACAACAAGATAAAGTGCATGAAATGACTCTAAACAGACCTCAATATTGTGAAGAATGACTTCGTACCTTTGAGGGATGACATTACCTAGGTAAAAATCCTCATCATGATTGAAATTTGAACCATGCACAATCCACAAGAGTTGAAATTTACCAAGATATAACTGTTGTACCAAAACTGAAAGTGAATTTCTTACCATGTAATATGTGGTCCATGTAATTCCCTTATTTCACAATGCCTTCATGATTACCACTTGTGTCTTGAACTCCCCAAAGTGAATGGTTGAATATTTCTTTTCTCATTGGTGAGAAGAAATAAGAGAATCAACAAGATGAGACACATCTTTCTTCAAAGCACTACCGAGCTCCCCATATTCATCAACAACTTCATCATTCTTATTAGCTAAATCAAATTTTGAATAATCCATTACCTTAGCATTTTATTTTTTTGTGCCTTCACATTTTGTGCAAGTATTAGATACAAAAACCTCATTATTATGCTTCAAATAACTCATACCTTGAGGATCCATTCTCATATCCTTTTCTGAAACTTGGCTATCATATATGTCTTCATCTTGATATTATTCATAACACCTTTTGCTAAGGTGTGAGAAATGCATGATGCCTCCTGTCTCAATTCTTTCTTAAGCACATTCAACAATTGTTGAGCAACATCATCATATTCATTTATCATTGTAGACATGATACTTTATATTGTAACCATTAAATTTTCTGAATGGTTATCATGTATGAACCCAAAGAATACCTCAAACATATAAAGGATAAGATAATTACAACCAAGATCTAACATCAATACACAAGACTTTACCTTTGCCATAGTTTCCAGGATTTTTACCCTCTTGTTGTAAAAAGGGCTTGTGATGTTCCAAAGGCCTTGAAAACTTCCGACCATGTTTTTGAATATGTCTCTCATGATATCGTCATTGTAGGGAAGATTAGGGGTTGTGACCCTTGTAACTTCAGCAATGCAAGTAATAACCATAATTTTCAGTCTCACATCTTCATGCCAAAATATCTTAGGCTTAATCAACTGAAACATCAATGAATTAATCATGTACTTATCTGATTGTTCGACCATGGCCAAACAATTTTTTGTTTCCTCCAAGTCCTTAAGCAAGGCACCCTTGGAATGATGTGGATGCTTAAGCTCCTTCCCAACCCTGGTGATCCTTTCTTTCAACCCACCTTCACTCATTAACTCCATGGTTTAACTCATCCTCTTATCTTTGCATACAAATATGAAAATACAAATCCTGCATTCACAAATGACCCACACAAATAGAGGAAGGAAGCTCTGATACCACTCTAATGTCCCAAACCCATAATCAATGGGAAATATGCAAAAAACCAACTCTTCAACACTCCAATCAAGTGCAAATATCAAAAGTCAGTCAAACACTATTCAAACCAATCAAATAGATTACTTAATAAACACAATAAAGGGGTTTAATGGCCTCTAACGAGTGGCTCACTCACAGCTGAAATTGTACCCCTTAGAAACCAGACTTCTTTGACCAATGAGTTCATGCAAACATACTCTAAAATCAGCCCTTCAAATAACACAGGAACATATTACTACCTGCTGCCAATGTGAGGATATTTCAGTCATGCAATCAGCTATAAATCTCTCCCAAAATCATACTTCAAACTCAACTTAAGTTACTTGTATAGTTCGTTGTTGAAAGGAGATTCAAAACACACTACTAACACTTAATAATTACTCTTAAAGAGTTGCTGGTAATTAATGAATAAAAACACACAGCATGTTGATTGTATATGTCTTTAATATGCAAGAAAACCCTTGATACTTCACCGCTGGTAATAATACTGAGAATAATCCATTGATTTACTCCTAAAATTCTTCAAAACTAGTCATTGTTGAAGGGAATTAAGGTAGATTAAACTAATCAAAACCCAAACCTTATTGATAAGTTTTACCTTGCCAATGTTTACCCAGAATAGATTTCATACATTCCCAAATTGGTTGTTTTTAGAGAGGGAGAAAACCTCAAACAATTAATCAATATGACCCTCTAGATGAGGTCATTGGGCAACGAATGATCATATTATTAAGCATGAAATCCATTGCCAACTTATCCAACAAATCATTGCATTAGAGAAGACAAAAATCTTGCACTAATTCCATCGATTCACAATAGTAAATACATATAAATCAGATCACAATACCATGAAGGGAAAATCGCTGCAATATATAGCATGAAGATATGCAAAGGTTGGATATTCCACACTCAAAAATATATGCAAAACAGCTCGCAAATATCATAAGAGAAGTCACTACAGCAAGGGCATAATAACATGTAAAAGGTTGATCGACCCACACTACTAAATGCATGCAAATAGTCCACAATAAAACCAATTGAAATCACTAGGGTTTGGAGGAATTATTCACCAAAAATCAATTTCCAAAACACTCACAAAACCAGATGCTACAGTGATGACACTACAATGATTCACTACAGTAAAAATGTATATTTTCACTTGCAAGTTTGACCAGATATTTGCCAAAGCCAAAAAAATGGATCTCTCATATAACTCCTTCAATTTAATCTTCAATAACCAGTCATAATAGATCTCCAAAGCAATTTGTATCAAAATTGAGCATGCATCCCAACTCCAAGCATGGAGCATAAAATAAATATCATCATAACATAATAATAATAATGATCCTAGCACTCCTTTTATAAGTAAGGAGGCACAAAATTGGAAACCCTAGGAGAGGGAAATTATTAAATAAAAGCATTTTTTTTTCCCTAGGTGTGGCGTCCCCTTTTCAAAGGGCGATTTTATCAATAAAAGCCACCTAAATATTTATTTAATTAATTCCCCATTTAATTTTTATATTTTGGGAATTAAATTAAATAATCTTCATAATTAAATAATTAAATAATTATTTCTCTAGGCAATAATATTTAATTATTTAATAAAAATGTTCCCCTTGCAACATCCCAAAGCCTGCGGGGAAGTATAGGCTAAGTGTCTTTAGAATTGGGGACATTACAGAAACTGATAAAATGAAGGTTGGGTCGACAAAAACCAGACAAGGTCGATGAAAATCAGGATAGATCTAGGATTGGGTATATGGAAAATGAAGGATGAGAATGATATAATAAGGGTTGAGGCTGTGACAGAGCTCCAAGATGGCTAAAAAGGACCTGCAAGAGGACTAGAAAGATGTAAAGTTGATACAAAATAATGGCAACATGATAAGAAGGCTTCAAAAAAACACAAAGTATCCAAGATTTCCACAATGGTGAAAAGAGGTCTTTAAAGGTAAATCCAAGATGAGAGTAGTTGTTGCTGAGAAGAGGAAAAACCTATAAAAAACAAGCTAAAACCAAAAGAGACCCAAAATTACATCCTTTTGTAAGGAGGATGATACATGAGCATCATTGTAGATAGTCAATTTTGGTTTTTATAATCTTCTAGGTGTGTCAAGAGTTTATTTGGAGGTTCTTATAATGTACTGAGTCCATTTGGACTCACCTTGTGTGTAATAAGAGGTTTCCCTCTAAAACCTCATATTTTAATTTCAAATTTCCTTGTTAATATTTTTTAGTCTGGGAGGTTATAAAAGTATGTCATTATGGTCTAGAGACCTATTTCCTATCCTAACATGATCTAATCAACCTACCTAATTCCTAACTCAACATGAGTGGTTATTCCATGGGTTAGTGAAAGAGTTAGAACCCTAACTAACTCATTTTCCTTATGATTGCAAGAGATGTATTCAAATGCTAGAGTTGGTATGAGGAATTAGAAGGTTGAGAAGGTGGAAGATGGCTCTGTAGCAGACCCAAAAAGCTTCAAGAAGTTATGTAATCTTTTTATGATCAATTAAATGGGAGTCTTCTTGAGTGTATCTATGTATTTTATGTATGTATTATGTTTGAACATGATTTATAATTTAAATTGGAGTGATTTTCCTCTAATGAATTTCCATGCAAGTGGATGGGATTATGAGTTATTGTATAATAAGGAACATGAGGCATTTAGTAGTTTGGTAAATTGGATAATTATGACAGTGTCCAAGAAGGTAAGTAACACTATTTTCTCAAGTTAAGATTCATGGGATGATGGTTTATATGGTTTCAAGAGACCTCCAAAATTTATAGGGGTTAAAAACTATGAGATTACATTTCAAAAATTATCTAAGTGGGATTGGAGTGATGGGGGTTTTAAAATTGTGAGTTACCCTCTTGCATGTAAAATGGTGTTAGTGCCTGACTATGTGTGGTAGACAATAGTTGTATGGATGAATAAAAGACTTTACAAGTTAATACTCAATTATTTGTGGTGAATATCATGTCTTAAAGGTCATAATTTTTGGAAGGAATAATTAACCCATGAAACCTTCCTTTAGCAAGAAAATGGTGAACTTATTGTGTAACTCACACTTCGCGGGTTCCTCTGGACTGAGACAAGAAAACCAAGCTAAAGAATCAATTACGAACCTTAAAAAGGAAAAGTAATTAGAGGTAAAGAATATTTTTAGTGAATTTCTTGTGCTCAAGAACTTTGAAGACCATACACACTCAAGATTATGTTAAGATTGATAGAACTCATAAACTCTTATTGTGCACTCACAGGTTAGACCTTAGGATACAATCTCCAAGTGAAAGGTTAATAAATGCATTCTTATAGAGGTCTATGGACTCATGAAAACATTAAGGGACATATATATAATTATATATATATATATATATATATATATATATATATATATGCTGATAAGTCATTCAAACAGGGAAGATAAAGGAAAAGATTCCAAAATCTGAGGTTGACTATAGGTGATCGATTTGAAAGGCATTAAGGGTGAATTTTGGTGTGGAAACCCTAATTTTATATTTTAGAGATTTGCAAAGTATTTTTTAAGTGAGAAGGAAGGTAACAAGAATGTCTACAGATATTTAAATCCTTGGAATAGTTTAGTGAAGGATGTGATTTCTTTGTATAACTTGCATGCATGCACCCATGAAGTATAAGGTAGGACAATCAAGGACAGTACACTTTTAAGGGATTTGAGATTGATAATACTCCACTATTAAATAATTCTCAAAATTTATACTAACATAGAGATAAAATCAAAAATTTAGGTTTTGAGGACAAATATTGAGCATTTGGTAGAAGAAAATGTCTTCTTGGGCTAGAAACCCTATCATAGCTCGTGTTTGAGGAAAGAAACCCTTATAATTAGAAAAATGACATAAAATTTGATAGGTAGTATTGTAACAACATGCACTAAAGGATTCTCAAATAAATTTAACATTTCATTGGTGTGATTTTGACATTTTCTTGACAGTCTCCAAAAGGACACAGTGCACAGTCAGGGAGGCTAATTGTCAGAAGAGATTAACACAGAGATTAAGCTTCAAATCTTGAGTTAAGAATTGAAACTTATAGGTATGGACAAAGATCCTAATGGGTGCCTAGAAACATCCATTTTATGTCTTGGTGTCTCTTATAAAGGAAGATATGAGTGACAAAATAGTGAGATAGGGTTGGTAGGAGCTTTGTGGGCTACAAATGAGAGAGTGTGCTAAAAGGAGCTACAAAAATATTTGAGATCTAAGTTTTAGCATACACTTCAGAGGTCATATAATAGGGCTACTTGATTTGAAAAATTTTCTTGGGTAGCTGTATAAGCCTCCCACCATGGATGATCCAAACACATTGTTTTAAGAGAATGGGAAGGGAAGTTTTAATAGAGGCAATGAAGAATAGTCTCTCAATTATTTTGATTTCATTCCTTTAGTAGAACTAATAGTGATTTGAATAGAATGAACATGGTACAACCACCTATTGGATTCAAAGAGACCAAAAGGCCAAAAATTGCATGTTGAACCAAGAAACTAGCACAAGGAATGTGAAGAGTAATTGAAGGAAAGGTGAGTACTTATAAAAAAATCATGAAATTAAATGACATTAGAACATGGAAGGCCATAGTAAAGGAATGATAAATTAGGGTATCATGTAAATGGAATGATATATTACCTAGAAGATAAAACTTTACAATTTGAACTAGTGTTGAATCTAGAAATCAAGACTTCAAAAATAAGGAATTAGACCCATTGAATGTAATTGAATATTGCTAACATTTTGAATTCATGAAAAGGTGTGGTGCACTACATCAGAGGAGGTGAAGGTGGATTTATAGGGTTGATGATGACCTAGGTAGGTCATTGGTGAGTTTGGAGAGTCATCCATTTGAGCGGTGGAATGATGCCCAAATCGAGGCAAAATGAGCTCAAAGAGATCTTATTAGGGTTTTTGGGGATAAGGATGAGCTAGGGTGTCTAGGGAAGATGAACAGGTAGGTGAGAGGTGAAAAACATTAAATACAAGCCTAAGGATGGAAAATAGAGAAAAATTAGGGAGAATAAACAAGTTAGGTGGTGATTAAGATTGATTAACAGAGATTATGGGTAATTAAGATAGATAAAATAATGGGATGGGTAAGATAGGATTAAAGGCAGGAAATAAATAATAATAAAAAGGAATAAATGGGATTTGGAGGGAAGGGGAAGATTCAAATAGGTGCATGAATGTAAGAAGAGAGTGGATGAGGGGTGAGGGGTAGCGATACCAAAAATTGGTGTCTACACATGTATAGATGACATTAATATTGTCTACACATGTATAGATGACATGAATAACAAAGGAAAGGTAAGTCATTACGCATTTGTGAGTTTAAGAGGTCTAATACCAATGACATATTTTAATTGTTTTAAACTTAATGGTCTTCTACCATATCTTATGACATGGAGAATTTTTTATTAATTTGCTTGATAATCGACCACACCATACATTGCAAAGAAGATTTGATTGGTTGATATGATGGTCTTTGAATGAACATAAGAACTCCATGTAAAAGTGAATTTGATTGAATTTAGATTTTATTTATTTATTATGTGGACACAGTCCACCATGTATCCAAACTGGATTGTTATTATTTAATTTATATGTTTTTAAATGATCTTAGATCACTCGTAAATTTGTTTAAATTGGAAGGAAATTTGACATTGTCAGTGGTGAGTTTATGTGACACTTGCAAGCATTGAAGGGAATTTACTACGCTAATTTCTCTCAAACTTTATAAGATTATTCAAGAATATAATCAACATGCAAAAAAAGTTCTTTTTTAATAGTTTTTTTATCATTCTAGAGCTTTGTTTAGATGGGATGTGCATGGCATAGGGGGAGAAACCTATTTTAGTTGAGATTTTTGTGGCTTATATTTTCTAAAAAGAGTAATAGAATATTAATAGCTTAAATGGCGTTTAAGCTATATGAGTCAAGAGACGTTTTGGGATTTTTTTGTTTGATTTTTATGGAGAATCAACACGAGGAAAATAGGAAAAAGTTACATAATTTTCATTAAATACATGCATGGATTTTTGACTCTCTCTTCTTGCTATTCATTTCGAATGAGTTTAATAATTAATGGGTCATTCTATTTCTTGGTTTGTTTGATTTTTCATTATAGTTTGGGTTGGAAAATAAAGGAAAAACAATAAGGAAATCAATTTCTTATCTAGGTTCTTTCATAATTTAAAAGTGGAAGTTATTTTGATTAGCTGGCATTTGGGTTTGATTTGTTGTCATGTTATGGCTTTTTTATCTTGTTAAAAACCATATTTACAAAATGCACATGATGGGTATGAATTACTTTAATTTCCCTTGTCTATTTTTTCTCAACTTGTACCATTTTTGGTCTGCATGATTAAGATTTTAATATTCTTCATTTATTCATGTTAATGACTGTGACTATGGATTAAATAGTTTTTGGGTATCAATTATTCTTGTTGTTTAAACTTTTGTAGCAATTAAAATACATTGCAGGTATATGAAGCATTACAGGCATGATAAATACTTTATTTTTGGGGATTTAATTAGTTGTATATGAGTTCCGCAATGAATATTCCTTGTGTTGGTTTCATCTCCTCCATTGCATTCTTCATATCTAGTGGTTGATGTGTTTGATAATGGTCATTGTTAGTGCAATAGGAAGAGGAGTCTTCTTTGAAATTTATCTTGAACCCAAATCATGTATAAGCATAAAATAAACTTTGTTCATTACTGTAAATTTTTGAATGCTTCATATTAAAATTTCAGGCTTTGTCTACCTTCATCGATTGATGTAGTGACTGATATTCTTTATTAAATTGATTTATAGTAGTTACTTGGTGGAATTTCTATTTAAATTTTTTTATTTTTTTGGGTTATATGGAGTTATTAGAGCATTTGGTTCTATTATTAAATATGTCATGTAGACAAACTATTGCAGATACAGTAGGTTATTATATTGTTGGTCGTAATGGAACCTTAGTGATAACCAAAATGATTGTCTTTTAAGTGAAATGATGTAAATAGAGAAATTAATTATGCCACTTATGTTATCATTGTATCTTAATTATTGTTATGTGACAAATTCCCCACATTGTGAAAATTAACGTTCTAATCAAAATAAAATAAATTAATTATTATGTATTCTAAAGTTATTTAATCAAGAGAAAAGACATAAAAATTAAGTCCTAAAGTTATTCAAAAATTAACGGAGTATGAATAAAATAAGACCCCCTCTAAACAAATATGTATATGATTTCATAACTATTGTTTTTATGTAATATATATATATATATATATATTCTTTTTGAATGCAATAAAATTTATTTCAGATGTTTAATAAAGTACATAAATAAATAAGTTATAAACTGGGAAAATAACTATTACAATATTCCATTAAAATTATAATTAATAAATGGGAAAAAGACCCATTACATTTTTTATTTTTAATCAAATTATTAAATTAATTTATCCTTGTTCCTATCTAATGTTGAAGAATTTTCAAAATTTGTGTTTTGTCTTAGATAAGGAAGGTTTTGATAATTTAATTTAAATATAGAAATAAAATAATTACAAAGACAAAGATAAAGCAACTGAGGTCAGCAGTTGCTTTAGGAGGGGAGAAATGTTATGTGACAAATTCCCCACATTGAGAAAATTAAAGTTCTTATCAAAATAAAATAAATTAATTATTATGTATTCTAAAATTATTTAATCAAGAGAAAAGACATAAAATTTAAGTCCTAAAGTTATTCAAAAATTAACATAGTATGAATAAAAGAAGACCCCCTTTAAAATAGGGTGGGATATATGTACATACATATCCCTTTAAAATAGGGAGGAATAAAAGAAAGGTTTCCCGAACTCATTTTAAAATGAGGGATTAAAATAATGAACCCGTTATGGGTAAATGTAATTAATTAATAAGTTTTTTTATGAGTGGGTGTGTTGATTACCAACCCACCCGGGGGAAATTATTTATACATGTGGTGAGTGGGGATTTGATAAATACGTAGGTAAATGTGTGCTCAAGTAATTTTTATTTGATTCTGAGTGAAGGAAAGTGGTGGGAATTGGAGAGGGGAACTTTAGAGGGTGTCCTAACTAAGGTACATGAAGTATAACCCAAGATGGTTCCTAGCCAGGGAAAGAATATTATTCATTAAATATTTCCTCCTAATAATTTCGCCATAGCTTGAGGTGTTGAATCTTCGGTATCACCTAAAAGTTACTTGAGCAACACATAGTCCTCACCACCCCTTTAGAGACATATATTTAATATCTACTACTTTTTGTTTAGTATACAATATGATGGTTTTATATGGTAAAGTATTTAATTAACATTAGGATTATTAATCTAGGATAATTCACATCACAATTATAATAAAGGTATGTTGTGATAACAATTGTCTATTGTATCTATAAGTTAGATTCTTGTCAATTATCATCTTGGGAAAGGAACTCTATTTACCTTTTTTTTAATACTCTTGGGTATAAAGATGATAGTCATGGGGTAGATGATTTATGGTTACATGTGGTATTGTTATTAGTTTTAACTATTAAGACTTTGTTCGGTTATTTATGTGATGTTGAATTCAAAGATGTGAATGGAAGTAAAGATGTTAAGATACTACTTGTTGATCATGAATCAATGTGTGTTGGAGTCATGGTATTAATCAATAAGTTCACTTCCTTTGGAGTCATGGTACGAGGAAGATGTGTGTGTGTGTGTGTGTGTGTGTGTGTGTGTGTGTGTGTGTCTTCCTCATACCATATTAAGTCTATATATACATACATACATTACATGTGTGTGTGTAGACTTAATATGGTATGAAGAAGATATTATTTCCATTATAAGTTAATCTTAATAGCTTCACCACTTCATAATGTAAAAAAATGATTAAGAGTTGTTAATCCATGTCAATTCATTAAATTGGACATGTATATCATTTTATCTATCATATAGCTTGTATGTCAGGGTAGTTATTATGAAGTGATTAAAGGATTGGATAACAATTGACTCATCATGCATTGATTATTATTGTTTTCTTGATGAATGTAATGATTGTATTTTCACTTGGATTAAGTAAGAAAGTATTACTTCGCAGATAGTATAAGGAAGTTGGGCCTAATGCATTAAATTATTATCTTAAAAAGTCACTTTATGACTATGTACTATTGTTATTTATTATTAATTAATGAGTGTTGTTTAGATCAGTATATGATTGTGTAAAGTGACATACTTGTACCAGTTTTTTACAACAGAGTATTTATTGTAAATTGATTTTAAATGTGCTAACACAATTACTTCAAGATGTCATTATGATTTAATGATTATATGGATGAAAATAATGAGACAAAACAAGTAAATATAACATTGTACTTATAGAAGATAAGTATGTTAATAAGATATATCTACTTCCTTAGTTCACCATAAATAAACAAGATGATATGTAGAAGTTTATAAGTATGAAAAAAAGGAGACATAATGTTGTCTTTTAACAACAACAACATACATGATTATGATAATGTATACTTGTTATGGAAATAATATTTGTTTCTATGGTACCTTTGTGTTGTCATGCATTTTTACAAGGGAAAAATTCAAGTTGAAAACATGAAAACTATACCTAAGTATCGAAAGTTTTTCTCAAAGCACCTCTTGAGTAATCCTCTGCATTAGTCTACCCTCAATTTCATGCCTATCCCTAATCCTCATAAGTCCTCATATGTGTTGTGTATACTTTCCTTGATGTTTTAAATGTCAAAATATGGTCATTCAGTACAATGCTTTTGAGAGAGAATTCTTCGGTAGGCTTAGAAAGGATATTTTTAGCCTTTCCAAGACAGGTGTGTGCCCTCTGAGGCAGATTTGAAAGCTAAAAATCATCAAGAAGTGGTATGAATGAGCTAATAACACGTTTTAATAGATTTAGGAGTATTTGGGAGTGTTTTAGATGTTTAGGAATAAGTTGTGCAACTGCAAATTTCTAAGGTGCAAGGAGTAAGCAACGGAAAAAAGCACTTGAACTTCAATGGAAGAATCCAAGAGCTCCAGAATGAGTCAAGAGGAAAATAATATACCATTAGAAATATATTTAAATTTCTAAATTATGGAAAAATAAAATTATTCTCAAGGCATAGGCACTTCTCATAACAGAATAATTTGTGCAAACTCACCTAATGGTCCCAAATGAAAAAGTAGAATTATTTTAGATAAAAAGGCATAATAAAGTCCTTAAAACCCTTGCATTTATCGCAAAATGGTATTGGTATTCAAATTGATATAGAATTTCACCTAAAAAGACCTCCTACAACTCCGGTAAAGTTCGTTTCATGATTTTGGGAATTAGTCAAATTTGCAATTGGAAGCCTTGCACATTTTGGTGTCTGGACTATCCCAACTGTTAAGGAAAGATTTAAAAATTGGGACAATGATACAGCCTATAATTTAGTGATATGAACCCTATGAAACCCTAGATGTGTTGGTACATCACTAAGTCTAAACTGAGCACTCACCCAAAGCGCGCAAAGGTACCAGGTCCCTCTTTAGGGTTGTTAAAGTATGATGTTAGCATGATGGATTCTTAACATATATATAGTTCTATTACTAGCTCATCATTCTACAGAGCATACTAGATATATATATAAGGAAAATCATAATTAAGTACTAACCATGATGAGATCAAAAACATACTAGATTCAGATACACATAGAACTAACACTTAGATTTAGCCAATGTCCTTCATTATATTCAATGCAATATGTTTACAGAAGCCTCATTACAATATCACTAGTATGCACGTAACATTTTTAACAACATATCTCTGTATATCTCGATCTCCTCTGTATATATCTATTACATAGTTTACTACAAATATATAAGGGTGGGGAATTTTCATTCACCATTTATTCATTCCAAAAATAGGTCGCATGCTTATTATTAGCCACGCACCTTTACAAAAATAGTCACACATGCAAGTGCACTAACAATAGACTATTGGTATCTAACTGATAGTAGTAGATCTATTTCCATCATGTACCCATGAAAAATTCTTTGTATCTGATCCCCCAAGAATATCCAATGCACAACGCGCACATCTCTATGCCTTGTTTGTTTTCTCTGCACATCAATCTCTTAAAATAGACCCTCATGAGTGAAACAATGGCTAAGTCCTGTAAAGATGAAATTTTGTTCCGCACACACATGTTTTCCATATCTATTCTTTCCTTTGAATATGAATCACTTATCTATGCATGGAATTATTGTGTGCTTTTTATCAAGTGTTCTTTGATCAACATTACCCCACACTAATTTCATTATCACCCCGACAATGGTCATCTCCAAAAACTGAAGTAAAGAATAGAAGAATGGAAAGAATGGAAAGAATGAAAGAATGTTTTTACTCCATAGTTTCTTCTTTTGTAGCCTAACCAAATAATTCAGGATATTCCTATTTTTATTTCAGCCTCCAAGGTTTGCCACTCAGTGAGTGGTTCCACTGCTCTTTCTAGAATGTCCACAGTAATGGAATCCAAGTTCATCTTTTGCAATCTCCCCTTTTTTATTTTGCAAGACCAACACAATGTTAAAAATTACATTCATACTTCCATCTAGTAAATCCATACTTCCGTACGTAATGAGCTTCCCAAGCTCTTCCCGCTGAGTCTTGTGTGGTTCTTGTGCTGTTACCAAGGCCTCACGCTTCTGGTTAACCATTGATAATCTTTTTGTGTGGCCCAATGTTTCATCCTTCATTTATTTCTAGACCTAATTATTCTCCTCCATGATTTTTATGTTGATAAGCACCTTTAGAGCTGTGTAGATGTTCAAGGATTGGTCTGCTTTCTTCAATTCTTCTTTCAGCTCTTACAACAGTCCTTCACAGGATGTAATCTTCCACATCACTAATGCCTTATCTCGTTCTGCTTCTTGTGTTGGATCCTTTTAGCGCTGGCATGCGTAGAGGCTCATCTTCAAGCACTAGGTCCACCAACTTTCCTACATAGTGTATTGCTGAAGGAAATGTTTGTGGTACCTTTGGATCTAAGTGTGGCCTAGCTCTCATGACATTGTCACAAATATCCTCTGTGATGCTGATAAATATAGTGTTATTTTTCTGCGCTAAGTCTCTCTTCTACGTTAGGCATGCTATTTCCCCATCCTTAGTTTTGATCTCTTCCTTAAGTTCCCTAATCATGGAAGCCTTGTCGATATTCCACCTCACCACCTCTATTGAGACTATGACCAATGCATTACTCACCTGTTCATCTGACATGATAGTAGGCTTTACTGTTATGTGTCTACCCTAAGGTGTTTTCTTCAACCTCCTTGATACGCACGACTCCTCACATACAACAAAATCTAGCTTATCCATGTGTGTGTGCATGGACCATGATAACTACTTCCTCATGTGCACTATGGCCATATCTTCATCCATTAGTTCCTAGCTAAATAATTCCTTTTGCGACAAAGTGCTCTGGAAACAGGTGTGGAAAAGTTTACCTACATCCTCTGCATAACCCATAGCTGGTGGAATGTGCTCTCCACTTGTTCTTCTAGACCGAGGCTTCTTAGGAACTTGAGCTTCCAAATTTGGGACTTGTGTCTCCGTGTCCTAAGGATTCTCTTTAGCTGTATCATCTATTCCCTTTTCCTCCTCTTCTCCTTGCTTCATGTCTTCATCTTTCTGTTCTACATTCTCTAGAGGTGTAGGAGAAGTAGGTACACTTTCCTCTAAATATTATACCTCTTCATTAAACTTCAATTTCCTTCTCCTTTACATTGTTTTCTCCTTTGGTGGAGAGAGTTTGGGTGATTGTACTCAGTCACCTTCCTCTAGATATTGCATTTATGAAAAATTGCTTTCAGGAGCTATCTCCTTTTCTTATTCTACTACCTTCTTCTTTCCCTTCACTCCTATTGCAACTAATTTCTTGGGTGCCATTTCTACCTTAAAATTCTTTCTGCATCCTTATCTCTTGAATTCTATAATGTTTGAATCAAACACTAGCTCAATTCAGTGTTCCCTAGGTGAAATCACGTGCTCTAGCTCCTCTCTATCACCTTGCTTCATTCAAACCCTTCACCACTGGGGATGCAAGATCTTTTTGCACCAAGATCTCCATTTGTCATGACTGGTTACACACCTTTTGCACCTCAATATGATCACTCGGCTCTTCACACTTGGTTCCTTTTCAAATACTCTTAATCGCAATGGTAAAAATGAACTCGCATCCGATCCTTACATAGATTTTCAATTTTTTGATGCATTCATTGCTCCTTCACCTACCAAATATCCTCTCATTAATTGACCAATTCCATCCTTTCCATGCATTACATCTTAGCACCTCATCTATAACCTTCTAGCATGCCTTCCTACCCTCTGGTCACAGATTTCTCTTCAACGCACTTCCTTACACCCGAGTATCTCATCATTGCACCTTTTCGGGTAGTTGTTATGGCATCTACTTACCTCGTGTTATATTTTTCCTTAATTCATCTTCATATTTGGCCACTTTTTAGAGGTAATCCTTTGAATTGAAGAGAACCCGTAGCAGCTTATTCCTTTTATTCCTTTCATCTTTCAATTCCCACAATCTTGTACCTAAATATTCACAACCACCCTACACTAAAAGTATGTGCAGTCCACTATGCATAAACATAATTCATATAGTAATTAGCTTCATGCGCACAAGTGTGCTTATTTTACAACACATCAACTAAATTAAAAAATCATAGCGATAAAGAAGGAAACACATTAAGGAAATACAAAATTGAAAACCTAATCTAAATGGAAATACAGCCTTATTACAAACACCAAGAAGACTTATTTATAGTAGGGCTTCAACCTACTCCCATTGAAGTAAACAGGTAGCCGTGTTCCATCTAGTGCTTCTAACTGGAAAGCACCTATTTCAAGGATGTAAGTGATAACATACGGCCCTAACCAATGTACGTTAAGTTTGCTTGGATGGCGCAAGAACTTAGAGTCATAGAGAAATACCATTTTTCCAATACGTTAAGTTTGCTTGGATGGCGCAAGAACTTAGAGTCATAGAGAAGTACCATGTTTTCCAATCTCAAACTTCTTATCCCTTATGTTTCTGTTATGCCATGCTTTCTGGGTAAGTGCACCAAGTTGGGGGACAATTAAGTGGACATCAAATCCAGAATTTTACATTAAAAACAAAAAAACATCAAATTTAGTCTTCCATGGACTTGAACCATGCCGAAAAGTCATAAATATGTCATAAAAATGGTACCATCGTGTAGGGGAGACTATTAGCTTTGTAGAAATATTGATTTTAAAGTGAATAGAATAGGATAAATATCATTTTATAATTTTTTACTAATAGTAGGTCTTTAAGACACTTTTTCCTGTGAATGTTTATGTTTTAAGACTGAAAATTTTGTTTCACTTGTCATAATGTGATAAAATTCCTTAATGTGATAAAATTTATACCATCCCAACCATGGTGAAATTATATACATGTTCAAAAAAAAAATTATTTGATTTCAATATTTTTTGATGAAGTTATGGCGGGAAAACGGAAAGTGCTCTATATTCTTTATGTTTTCATAACACTTTCACGGAAAAAATCATAAAAAATAAAATATTTCTAAAAAAAATACAAAATAAAATCCATCCCAAGATATATAGCAGCATCTAACTTCTCACCAAATGAGAAAAATATATATCAATTTTTGGTCATCCAAATCGTGGGCAAACGGACTACAATATTATAGGTGTTTTTTAATAAAAATACCAAGTTATTGAATTTTGAGTGTTTAATATAGCTAATCTTGTCCATTTTTTTAAAAAAATAGTATTTTAGAAACTAGATTCTATATGCTACAATTCATATTACTATAAGTTTTTCTAATTTTGAGTTTATGTATTGCTAATAATCCCTACAAGTTGATATTATGTTGTTATATTTACAATATGATGTCCACTTATGACCCCTTTTTTGTCCCCCAACTTACTGCACTTACCCTTCTGCCTGGCCTTTTCCTGCTTCTTACTCCAACGTGATATGGTTCATCTCTCATCCATCTAAATTACCTTTTCAATCCATTCTTCTAAATCTTACTCATCAGCTAGACCTCCAACATGTACAATACACAAAGAAGGTAACATAAACTCCATAAGAAGAATGAATTCTGCACCAAACACTAACTAAAATGGTGTGGCTTTGTTTAACCTTTTATATGTTGTTCTATTTTCCCAAAGTACTGCAGATACTTTATCATCCCAATCCTTTCTTCCAACATCACATATTTTTGTCAATGTGTGGCTCAAAATATTTCTAAAAGCCTCAGTAGTTCCATTTTCTTGAGGATGATAAGGTGTAATTTTATGGTGCGTAATCATGAACTCGTCTAATAAAATTCTCATTGTCTCATTAACAATATGTGTGCCCCTATCACTAGTCAAACTCAAAGGACATCCATACCTTGTAATAATATGTTCCCATAGAAACTAAGTTGTTGTAGCCGATGTACAGTCCTTGGTAGGTGCTGCTTCTTCCCACTATGTTAGATAGTTTGTGCAAGTGATAATGTAGCGTGATCTAGTTCTACACGTAGCTGGTGAAATAGGACCCACAAAATCTATAGCCCATTTCTTAAATGGTTCTATTCTAGTAATAGGTCTCAGAAGCATTTCATCTCGTTGACCTGGTCTTCCAAGACGTTGACAATGATCACATGCCTTAATAAATTCCTTACAATCTTTATAGAGGGTCTCCCACCATAATCCAACGAGTAGAATATTACGCATTGTGGCATCGCCTATATAGTGGCCTCCTACAATTCCACCATGAGCTTCTTCCATAATTATCATGCACTCATGTTCTAATACACAACGGTGCAATATTTCATCCCGATCCATTTTGTACAAGTTACCACTAATTAATATATAAGGTACAATGTGTATAGCAAGTTGTTTATTCTCCAATTATTTCATTCCTTTTGGTGTCATCCTTGTGTGTAAAAATATAGCAATGTCCTCTCGTTCTGATGGCACATGTTGTAACCTATATAACTGTGCATCTGGCATGGTATCCTTAATTTCCTGTGCTTCTTCTCCTAACTATATTCTTGATAAATGGTCTGGTCCAAAATATTTTTTTCCTAGTTTTACCACAACTGTGAAATCAAACTCTTGAAATAAGAGCACCCATCGACATATGTGCCCTTGTAAAATAGGTTTATTGACCAAATACTTCAATTCCATGTGATCTGTAAAAAAGATGAATGGTGTGGCTAGTATGTACTGGACAAATTTATGTAATGCATAGATCATTGACAAAGCTTCATGCTCTGTAGTTGTGTAATTCTATTCTGCAAGAGTCAACTTTCTACTAGTAAAACACATAAGATGATCTGTAATACCTTATCTACGTTGAGCCAACACCGCACCAATGGTCATGCCAGAGGCGTCAACATGTACATGAAATTGTTTTTCCCACAAAGAAAAATGTAGAATAGGCGTGGTAGTAAGTTTCTCCTTTAATGTCTTGAATGTGCGTTGATGTTGTTCTCCCCAGTATAACATACCTTTCCCTTTCAATAACTCTTCTCAAGGGTGTGGTAACTTTGGTATAACCTTTAATAAATTTTCTATAATATCCTGTATGTCCCAAAAATCCATGCACCTCACTTTGACTGGTAGGCCCCCCTAGGCCTATAATGATTGCAACCTTCGTTGGGTCAACTAACAAACACTCCTTACATATTATGTGTCCTAAAAGTATCCCAAATGGTGTAGAAAATATGTACTTCTTGATGTTTAAAGAGATACTCAACTACCTACACCATTCAAAGATTAAATGTATATTCTCATAGTGGTCCTTAACTAATCCATACACCGTCTAATCATCTAAATATACTTGTAAGAAGTTATAAGTAAATTCCTTCAATGCTTGGAAAACTATGCACAAAAATATAGAAGGCACATTTTTCAAACCAAAATGTATGACATTATAGGTGAAGCTACCCCATTCATTAGTAAATGTAGCATTTTCCTGATCCTCCTGGGAAATCCTAACCTAATGATACCCAAAGAACCCATCTATAAATGAATATATTTCACACCTTACAACTCCTAGTATTTCCTCAGTAAATGGCGTAGGGAATGGATCTGTTACACATGCAACATTTAGCTCCCTGTAGTCCACACATATTCTAATCCATCCATCCTTCTTAATACTGATCACCATTGGCCTAACCCATTCTGACTCATCAAGGGGCTTGATAATTTGACACTTCAATATGTTATCAATCTCTTCTTTGACCTTTCCATGCAAATTAGGGTTAATTTTGTAAGGCCTCTTTCTAACTGGGCATGCACCCTCTTTAATATTTATCTTCATCTCCCCTAACGATTCATGCACGCCTTTGAGTTCATGGTACCCCATAGGAAATAGGTCCCGGTAGTCCCTTAGTAACTCTATGATTTTTTCCACTTCAAAGTCTGACCAATAGTCTCCAATTATGGCTTCCTTAGGCTCAATCTCTATTCCAATATTCACCTTCTTTGTCTTCATTGGTTCATGATACGTGCGCATGGTCCTATCCACACTGTCCAATACCTCATGCCTTCCTATTAAATGGTTTACATCTAGATTATCTACTTCTTCATCATCCACTAGGTAGACCATTTTTCCTCTCTCTTTTGCAAACCAAGCGTGTTGAAGTAATGTTGCATAAACCATTGGTTCTTGTTCAAGATGCGCTCCTGAGTCCTCTTTATCTAATAATTCATGGAGGATTTCTTCATCCTTGGCACTATCCCCCATAGTTAATTGCTTGATAACTTTCAATGCTTCTTCTACCAGAGGTTTTATAGAGAATAATTCAAACATCTGGGCCATTTCTGTAATTAAATTCTGCCAATTTCTAGTTTCTCTATGGAGTTCCGCATATACATACCAAACACATGCGTAGCCTTATAAAGTGGAATAAAACTAGTGCTCCCATAGTGAAGGTGGTAAAGATTCCAACTCTTCTGTCCAGAGTCTCTCACACTTCTGAACATGGTGTTGAACATGTTTATCACCATGATAATTGCATATTTGTGTAGGTGCATTGCTCCTAAATAACCTAGTAGTAAGAGCAACCCCAATTTCATCCCATTCGACCAGATTATCCCTGTGGAACACCCACCAACATGCTTCTATCCCACGTAGTGTCTATGCTAGCATATTTTTCCTCTCCAGTGGGTCTATCCATTTTTCTTCCATGGCATGCAGGAATACCATGGGATTCCCTTCTCCTGTGTAATAAGGTACCAAGGTGTTACCTATCCTCCTGACATAACGCGTTTTGTGCCTTGAGGGAATATTCTCTATACTTCATGCCCTACCAACTCATAAGTGTTGTGAGCCCAATTATCAAAAGCAACACTTGTAGTATCACTAATAGACTGTGCATCCTCCCACTGAATTAGTCCTTTGGTTAGTTCAATCATCTCTAGATTTTAGATGGCACGTACATAAATCCTATTCAGATCTTCTTCACTTAAAGGCTCAACATAAGGCACAAACTTTCCATCTGTCAAAGGGATAATGAACCTTTCCTCTTTATTTTCAAAACTGATATAGCCCTTGTTGAACCGAAGATCAACATTATTTTCATAGTGTCAAGGACACCCTAGTAGATCTGGGAAGCTATCTGATTGTGCCAGTGTTAAAACTTCAAAGTATCTAGTGAACTTGCCTCCTTGTATGGTAATGGATGCATCTTTTAAAACCCCTACGAGAGTGGCCTTAGTCCGATTAGCCATGAATAATAAATTAGAGGATGGATGCAATGGGGGTCTTCCCATTTGTACCCATGTATCCAAGGTAAGAATATTAATTTCCATGTCTGTATCAATCAAGCATATTACTTAAAAAAACCAATCCACAACAACATTCAGAGTGATTTCCTTGTCATAATCTAAGATATGAGGAGGGATATTTGCATCCAGGATATGCCGTCCAGTCTCAATACTTATGCGCAAAGTGTTTCCTTTCAACCAACTTCCTAACAGTGGAATGATTTTCTCCTGGTGCAACATTTTGCACACTTCTCTTAAGTCATCTATATTAGTTTGGACCATCTTTGAAACTTTCTTCTACTCCTTTAAATAATGTATCTCACCTTGAAGATTCATTAACACTTCCATGGTATCCTGATAAACCTTCTTCTGATAGGAAGGATTTGGGTATCGTGCATGAAGAAACTCATCCTTAGTGATGGTAGGTTTCTATTGTAAGACCTCCCCATCATGTGGTGCCTCAGTGTGGGTCGTGATCCTCACTTGTAGTGCATTAGACTCTACTTCCATTTTGGGCATCCATTTATTTTCCATAGTGCACGTTGTATCCTAACCATCTCGGCACCTTTTTTTCTTGCTTATGTTTCTTACTTAGATGCTCATGTAAGTCCGAGAACTCTTCATAGCTATGATTCTTTTCACAGAAAGAACATGTAATATTCTGAGGACATTCACACCTATAGTGGTCAGGAGATCTGCAAGTATAACATGTTCTGTGAGGAAACTCACTTCTTCCACCACCATGGCCTCATCCTCTGAATCCAACTCGGTATCCTCAACCTCTTCCACGACTACCTTCAAAACACCCCTCATTACGATCATAGCATGCCTAATTGTGCTCCCATTCCTAATGCTCATTCTGTCTTTTAGAGTTATCTGAAACTCTTTTCTTCCATACACCAATATCTATAGCATCATCGATCTATCCAATCAATTGGTAGTCCTCTTTGACTTGAGTTATGGACAAACAGATTTTACAGTAGCTTGAAACGTTCTTCCTTATCGTGCATTGTAATAATGGGAAGCAGATATCATCATGGTTTAAGTGACATATCTCACAATCCATCAGCAACGAGCGTACTGTTCTGCAAGGAAAACTATCCTTTGTGTGACCCTCTACTTCACAATCTGTACACCAAATTCCTGAGCATGTTTCATGGGATGAATTTTTTGATAATTTCTCTAGCTATTTTTTCATAGTTGTAATTTTTGCCTCTAAGAATGGGCTAACGCCAATGTTAATATTCCCAACTGCCTCAGCATGTAGGGCTGATTCCAATGCATTACACGGATCAGAATATGTCTTATGTGACAACACCCTCCTAAATGGTGTAATCGATCCCCCAACAAACCATTGTGCATTCTGGCTTGCGTGAATATCATAAGAAAGTTTAGATAGAAGCCTTTTAAAATGGGCATCATACTCGTACACACTTTCAGTAGTGCCTTGCTTAATATCCTTGAGTGCACTTATACTCTTCTTCTCAAATTTAGGGATATGAAACTCTTTTAAGAACGCATCCTTCAGTGTTGCATAATCCACGCAAGTCTGATCAGGGTCAAACTTTTTGTACCAGTTGTGTGTGCACCCTTGTAACGTAGTAGCAAATTGGCTTTCCCTATGCTCAGAAGCTATGATTCCTTTTGCACGCCACAATATTTCACACATATGCACACAATACATGGCTAATAAATAGCCAAACAAATAGTAAAAATAACCTCCTATAATTTAGGAGTGGTTATAAACAATAAGCTAAATATGTGAAGCTGTTTACAACAACTTCACATATAATTCTAGGTAATAGTATCTCAACAATTCATAATTTTTACACTATAATATTCCCAACATACACCCCCTTAGTGTGAACATGGGGTGAAGTGTAGTTGAAACCAGAATCATATGCCTACGCATATTTTTAGGTCTACATACTGCTTCTCTCCTCTGGACACCAACTGCCCTCCTATACAACTATTTCACTGACTGACACCTTCCATGCCACATCACAACACTTCAAGAGAACATATAGGAATACTCGCATGTACCAAGCAAACATACACAAACTGTTGCTCTTTATTCTGCACACTAGATAAAATAAACACACAACTGGAAATAAATATGTCACCACCAAAAAATATGACCTCGTCATTGGTGACTGACGAGAGGTGCTGAGTAGCCTCCATCCTCCATTTCCTCCTACCTCCAGTTTGGTTATTTTTAGAAGAGATAATCTTCATCACTAGGTCAAGAAAGTTCTTCATCAGTTGCATAATCTTCCCAGTCAATTTCTTCTTCAACAATATAAGCCTTTTGATCAATCTTATCATCCAGTAGATCTTGTGCCCGCTTTTTACAATTTAAAATGACATGCCCCACTTCTTACAATCAGTTAACATTTGATCTCTTTCAAACTTATGAATGAAATCGGGTGAAATTTTCTTAGTTGTTTCTCATTCCAAGATCCTTCAAGAACATTGTAGTAGTATAATAGATAATTATTTGAATATTTAATGGTAGTGAACCCTATTTTTATTCCCTAGCATCTTCTATTTTAGTTTCTAGGAATTCTGACGGGTAGATTGAGTTGAAATTCAGAGCACGATATCGTAACGAGGAACCTAATCCAGTGATGTAACATTTGTTGTAACCTGAGGTGGAAAAATGTAGCTTCTAAATACATTAAGTACATGACATCCTCACTTTCTAAAATAATTAACTTATTGAAAATATTAAGTCCCCTCAAATCAATGCAATTAGAGAACATTGAAAATGAGAAACTAGGAAACCTTTCCAAAAATAGAAGAAAAGCATAATAAAGAAAAAAGTAAAAAAGAAAGTGCCTAAAAAATAGAAAGTGTCTGAAAATGGTAAAGCTTCATCAATGGAGTTGAATTGAATATTCCATAGGCTCAATAAGTTCACATTTGAGAAAAAAGGTGAAATTTCCCAAAATAGTAGGTCATGGTTCCACCTGCTAAAAATAAAAAGTCTTCATTTCGAGTGTAGAAATTTGTAGTAGTAGGCTCTGTATTTAGTTTTCTTGCTGATTTTTTTAATCCTCGTAGGGTTTTATGATGGTTTCATAACTCAAAAAGGTAAATTCATCCTTCATGGAGGTCTTAAGACATCATTTTGATCGTAGATATGTCCAAGAACAAACGCAGAGCACTACAAGGCGTAACGGGTAAAATTCTAGGGTTTTTTATTCATTTAAAAGAGATTCAAAAGATTTGAATCCCCATTGTAATTCAAAGTAAACAACTCATCAAATAGGTAAGATTCACCCATATCCCTCCAGTGAGCCGGTTGAGTAAGCTCAGTAAGTTGTTCAAAGTGAGATGAGCTAGTTGGGTGAGTGAAAAGGAGTTGGTTGAGCCAAGCCATGTAAATTCAAGAAAGATTGATTCATTACAAAACCTTTCTCTTTAAAGGAATATAGGTATATATTCCCTAATGGCAGAGCTTCCCCATGGTGATCAAGATTTGTTTCCAAAACAAGCTCTTGAAAAGTGCTTCGATGATTGACATTATGTCAACTTCTGAAGATCCATTTCCATTGATAAAACAAATTCTCAAAAGTGGGCCAAGGAAAACACATCTTGCTATCATGCCCAATCTTGAAGAAATATCAGGAACATTAAATTCCAAGTGAAGAAAGGACCAGACAACATCTCGTTTCTTCAATGGAGTCTCATGTAACCAATATGCTAAAGTTTTTTGGCCTAAGATTGAAAATCCTATTGAGGGCACAACTCCATCAAACTAGGAGCTGACCCGCATCTCATTACATCAAGCTTCATACGAGGGTAACTCCCATTTTTTTAAAGAATTTTCTTCCCACCTCCTCAGTTAGAATGAAGAATAGAATAAAAAAATTGTGCAATTGGAGGAATGGTTAAAATCTCTCAATTCTTACATTTAACCCTTCACATAACCTGAATGCACATCCTCTCTTCCAATTGAATACATTCCTCCAATCAGCAGTGTTAATCTAGAGGTAGTTAAGAAGGCCCTAGGATACATGATACAGGGGAATGCTAGTGAGAAATGGGTTGAGAAAATCATCAAGTAAGCAATGGCATTGTTTTCAGAAGTCATCTCTCTCATCAATTACATACGTGTAACTTTTTCAGAAGTCAAGAAAGTAAAGGAGGGGTTTGTAAAATAGGTCAATCATTTAGATGAGATGTTCTCACTAAATTTTGAGATGATCTCCTTCGAATATCACACCCTCATGAGTAATAATGTGTTCACATCCACTATAGATAACTTTTCTAAAGTTTGTATCTACATCGTGGATATGAAATATGAAATTATCAAGAATTTCATATTTGTTTCACCGCTTTCTTTATGGATTTGACGAAATAGATAAGGGTATGGGCCAAGGAGGAATACCTGTTGTGATAGTCGGTTGGAGGTTATGCATGCATTCTGACTTCTTAATCCAATGCTGATTGTGTGAGCTTCCTTTTAGCTATGAGGAACTACCTAAAATACAAGAAAAGACCACAAAAAAGAGTTAAACAATATATGCCAGTGGCCTACCTAGCATGTGCTAGATCCAAGAAATGTGGTACTTCCTTGGTGGCAGTCAACCCACTATTTAATATAACTTAATGTAAGAAATGACGTAAATAAATGATGTCCTAATGTATTTGATATGATTTGGGTATCTCATCCCAATACAATAAGAAAACCTAATATAACAGGATAGATTATAATTAGATCTGGAGGTAGGGTAGGTAGTCAAGGTGTTGGGACAGGTCAAGGTCAGATTCTGGGTAGCTTGGGTTTCTTGGATGTAGGTTTTTAAGTTGCTGTTGTTGGTAGGATTGCCAAATATAGAGACTGACATCAGTGATTGCCAAATATAGAGACTGACATCAGTGAGGCATGACTAATGATGGTTAAAAGGGAACCGATGATGGTTAAGGAGAGATGGTAGAAATTCAATAAACTAGGTTTTGAGAACTTTTTGAGGTAAGACAATGATGTGTGAGGGAAAATGGCTAGGTTTGTGGATGGTGCTAGGGGTACTCAGAGGTATTAAGGAATCAAGTATATGTGATTAAATGATTATGGGTGATGGAATGGTTAGATTCATAGGAATATAACAAGGGTGGGATGAAAAATGCAAATAGATGCTGATAAACAAAGATTAAGGAACTTTGTAATATGAATATACATGAAATGATGTAGGTTAGAGATACACTTACTAGTGTTTGCAGATTCAATGGCTAGATGATGGTGATGGTTGACCTCTAGAATGGTGCTCAGTATCACAGAAGTGCTTCTTGGAATGCTACTATGGATGTAAATACCTTTGGATCTATCTTGGTGTTGGCTATGGCTGTCTAGATGTGTGAAAGGGCTCTAGTTCTTGCTTGTATGTAAGTATCCTTCATTCCAAAACTTGATAATGTGGCAAACCTCCTAAACAAGGTTCCAAAAAAGATATATGGTAATCGATCATGGTTTAGTGTAATTGGCATCGGTTTAGGGTTGACTGGCATTAGTTAAGGTGGGAAATCCTAGGTTTACAAAAATGACAGATCTTGGCAATCTCCTAACCAGTTATGTCTATTCTCATGGATCAAAATGGGATTTTGCACTTAGATAACTGGGAATAATAGGCATGTGATTTTAGGGTTAAACTAAGTCTTAGTTAATTAAGGTAGGTAAGAATAATTCTTAGTTAGTTATGGTGAGTGAATATTGAGTCCTAGTAAAAGGGAAACATGCTAAGAATAGGTTTGTGATGAGGTGTCTAGGTGAGGTTGTGGGATGACGTGTATACGTGAGGTGGAAATTAGTTTTAATTAAAATAGTTAAATAATGAAGATTGTGAGCATGGGTATTAATTTAATTATAAATAATTAAACTAATATTAATGTGGGGTAAAAGGGTCATGGTTAGGTGAATATGTTTAAGTTGGCTATTTGAAAAGGGACCAAGGGGAGTGTGACCAAATTTTGGTGTCTACATTTTGCCCCTTTTTGTTGCGTAGCTTGTATTGGTAAGTGACACTAATAAAAATAGGAAGTGATTGCCCCATGTGTGGGTGAAGGTGATCCCCCTCAAACTAGGCACTGATGAGGTGTAAGACGGAATCGGTGAGTGGTTTGATAAATGTGTAGTGGGTGAAGATAGGAGGGAAAGATTATGAGGACCATGGGAAAGGGTGATGGTCAAGTCAGGTAATAGGTAATAGGATGGGGTCAAAATCAGGTCATGGGACCCAATGGTAATCAAATGCACACACATGTAGAGATTGCAATATGCTACCAAGTTGAAGATCTTGCAAACTCTACATCATCCATGGTCAATATGTTTATTCAAAAAAGGGTGAAGGGTTAGGGTATCCAAGGCATAGGATATGGTCTGGAACACAATGTAGGTCAGGTGAAGGAATGTTTAGGTATGTTCTGGTACACCAAAGGTTTGGTCGGTATAAATGGTACATGAAATAGGAAAGGTATGGTTGTTATGCTAAAAAAACATAGGTGACAGTAATCTTCAAGGTATAGCGAGTACATAAGGTCAATGGTCACACCAAGTAGGCCAAGGTTAAGTAAATAGGTTGTGGCATAGGTAAGGTCAAGATATAGGTAAAATAAAACATCCTAAGATGCAACTAAGGAAATTGTAAGGGAAGTGTGGGATTGAAGGTATGGTTCCATAGGTGTCTCGGGCTAACGAAAGGGGTGAGGGCACTAATGGTTGCAGGTAAAAGGGGAGCTTAACAAGGCCAAATAGTTATAAGGGTTAAACAATTCTACTGGTTATAGGTTAGGTTGTTAAAATAGGAAGAATGTCGGTTGTCTAGGGCACAAATTTTTCCGGTGTCAGTCAGGTAAGGTTGGGTTTATAAAGAGATGGAAAAATTCCATATTTCATACGGAATCATTGTTGTGTTCCTTGACTTTGGAGTTGATGCCTCATTGGCTGATAGAGCCATTTGATCCTTTTTTACTTTTTTGGGTGAGCCAGGTGTAGTGACAGATGACCACCATGCCAACAACCAGCTGAGGTAGGATTCGAGTACAAGTTTGGTGAGAGGAGGTTTGTAAAATTGGAGATGGGTCCAATAGCTTAGGGGGGGGTATAATTTGAAATTTGTGGTTGGAGTACAGGAGTAGATTTGGTAGGGTAAATAGGGTGGGGATGGCAAAGCCAAGATTTGCACCACCATGTAGGATAGGCACCACGATGAGGTTTGAGAATTTTGGGAGAAATAATTTTTCATTCGGTTTTGACAGCAACCGAAAAAAGGTTTGGTGAATGTCGAATTGGCTGGCATTGGGTCAAAGTAGGTGACATACTCGGGGATGGACCAATGGGTATAATTTTGAATTTATAGTTAAAATAGTTCAAGAAACAAGGTAGGGAGGGAGAAAAAAAGATAGGTCCTAGGTAGAAAGGTAACTTTATTAAAAATGAGTAGGGTAATAGGTTTAAATGGTACGAGTGGATGGGTGTAAAAAGGGGGTAATCTGTAGGATAGGGTTACAATAGGCAATAAGATTTGAGAATAGGTTTAGGTAAGAGATATGTTGGGTATGGTGAAGGTTTAACAATGCTATGATTTGTTGGGCACCGCTAGGGACAGTTGACCGATGAGAGATAAAGTATTGCCATATTACTAGCATGTCCAGTGAGTGTGATCGGTTGAGCATTAGCTAACATTACAAATGTGGCCTTATTAGCAGGTCAGACAATAAAGGAGATAGTTTGGGAGCTCAGCTTGATGGTCACTCATCGATGATCGGATTCAGACCAACACATTTCATTTGTGACCGATGATCACAGTCACTATAGAGGATGTGTATAGGATACTGTACGGTTATGATCAGTGGGGAGAAGTTTACTCCATTTCTTCAGAGGCATCATAGGATCTGATGTTGGAGGTGTTTGGAGAAAGGATAGAAGATATGTGGTTCCATAGTGTGAGCCTGAGCTATGGAGATATGTACATGCAGCCCGATCCTGAGGATATGAGGTCAGTGGTCCTTATTATGGAGGTAGTGTGTTGTTTTGTGTTGTTAGATGCAGAGGGTGGGAGATTCCCATGGGAGATAATGGGGGTTCTCCATGACATGATGGAGGATAGGACCCATTTTTTCTCAGGCACCAACATACTTGGTGTAATTATACAGGGAGTTATGGGCCTATGGGAGGTTGCGGATGTTCATTTTGTGTTGCACCTTTCTTCTCTACTACTAAGCATATGAGCACATTATATGTGTGCATCTAGTTGGTATGCCCTCGACCGGAATGCATTCGATGGAGGCTTGGTTCGAGTTGGTTACAAGTGTTGGGTGTATGTTGTTAGAGAGCACAGGGTTGTCAGGGATACTCATGATGTGGCATATTATAGGCAGGCATTGGAGGGATTATCTGGTGTTGACATCATTTGGAGGCCGCATGTTGACTTCCCTTCATACAAGAAGACGATGGTGGAACTGGAAGAGTTATAACTACTCAGGTGGATATAGGGGTGTTGTGCTGGTGAGCATGATATGATACATGTTGACAGGTTCAGACAACAGTTTGGGCTACTCCAGGACATGCCACCATCGTTACCTCAGTACATGAGGGTGATGTGGAGAGGCCTATGCCTCTACCACAACTGACAATGTTAATTGGGAAGGAGAGGCAGGAAGTGGACTGGTGGATTGATGACTCTGGGGTTACATATAGGTATAGGAAGTGGTGGGCAGTCCAACTACAAGCAAAAACCATCTAGGTTAAGGAAACCTATACTTGGCTACCCTTACAGTTCAGAGGGCTACTTTACAGGGGCAAGTTGGAACTTTATAGGCCCAAATTACAAGTTTACAGGGGTAGGTTGAGGAATAGGTGTCCAATTACAGGCACATGGCATGGCATTATAGGCCACATTAAGGGACAGGCACCCACACAAGGTGGAGATGGAGATGAGGCGACAAGCTTTACAGGCCCATGTAGCACAGGGCTAGTTGGCCACAAGGCACTAGGCCTATACAAGGCACCAACACAGGCTCAGGGTACAGGGTCCCATGGTACAAGAAGCAACGGTATAAGGTCTCATGGTATAGGTATAGGGTCTGAGACCGATGGTGCCATCGCAAACAATACCAATGGCCATGTTAAGGGATGCATTGAGCAAGGCGTAGTATTATCAAGACCATATCACTACTTGCAGGGATAGGTGTCCCCTCTTATGTAGATTACAGAGCACAGTAGGCCTCGAGTGAGAGGACTCGATCTTGCACATATAGTGTAAAGAGTACAAGGGGCCGGTGAGCCCATAAACAAGGTTAGTGAGAGGTGACTATCTCATGGAGGCCAGATATAGTTGTAGGACAGGAAAAGGTGAGGGATAGACCCATACACGATGGAGAGATGGTGGTAGGTGCATCGGGCTAGAGGAGAGGAGGAGGAGACAGATGAGACCGACCTGGAAATCATGGTGGGGTGACGATTAGTCACCATATATTATTTAAGATATAGATTTTTGTATTTTTTTATTTATAGCAGCTTGCATGCTGAAGATAGCGAGGATGTACATGATATTTTTTGAGATTTTGATTATTACACTATCCTGTGTGCCGAATATGTTGAGACTGTATATGATATGCACATACATATTGATTTTACTTCTGTGCATGTATGTATGGACACATAGATTCTGATGATTTTTATAGATATGGTGATATTTATGGTATGATGTTAGGGCTTATGTGTGTAATTTCCAGTGTTATTGTTTATGTGATGGAAACTAGATGGATTAGGCGTGATTGAGTCAAGTTCATAGGCATGATTGAGTGAGGTCACTTAGGCATGTTGGAGTCAGGTTTATTTAGGTTGATGAAGTCAGGTCACTTAGGCATGGTGGAGTCATGTTGGTTTATGGGAGTTAGGTATAGGCATGGAGTCATCATAGGCATGGTTGAGTAAGGTCAAGGCATGATGGAGTTAGGTAAGGCATGATGGAGAGGTCACTTAAGCATGGTTTATGGGTTATGATTTAAGTTCTAAGTTGTTGGTAACATGGAAGACATGATGATATGCAGGTTTGGTTTAAATTTCTAAATATTTGTTCTGGTGGAAATATAAAAATGATAAATGAATGATTTGATGAAGTGGTAAAAATGTTTGTTAATTTTTACTTGTTTGATTTTAATTTCCAATTGTTGATATAAAATGGAAACTACCTAAGGTAGAATGTGAATAAGAAAGTGAAGGGGAAATTGGTTAGGGTAAAGGGTGTTTGAGCTAACCTCCAAGGGCCCCCTACCCTTGGAGTGCAGCCTACATAGCCCCGATGAAAAGGGACCTCAGGTTGATGTAGTTATCCTATAAGTTAGGGAATAATGTGATGAGGTAGATGAATGGGTTAGTAGGTTTTAGGTATGATTGAGTGTAGGTCATAGGCATGGTTGAGTCTTAGGTGGTTGATGTCTTGGGTGATAGGCATGGTTGAGTCATTTAAATGTAGGTTTCGATGGTAAAATCTTGTATAGGAGAATCAAAAAGTAATGAAGAAGGTAAAGGGTAAGAGGTGATCCAAAAGAGTTGCCACTAATTGGTTAGAACCATAACAAGTCTACCATACCAAAGGTGGGATTATGAAAGCAAGACCCTAAAGGCATTGTATAATGGACCATTCTAAGGGTGAAAAAGTCACATGATCATGAAATGTTGGAGTTTGCGGCAAGTCCCTTGAGCAGAGAGAAAATTAGGGTGAAAATGGCAATGAGGTGAAAGTGGGTGGTATTGCATAACTTAGTATACGATGGCATGTTTACTTGGCAAGAAACCCATGACCAAAAATAGGAAAGTCCATGACAAATAATTTATCATTTTTCTTTTTTTTTTTATTTTTGGTAGACTTATCGATGTGGGAAGTATATATGGGATGACTATATTATATCCTTGAGGTCTTCATGAAGCTGAACAATGCAGGAAGCTTCTGAATTTTTTATTATATTTTTGCAGTGACTTTATATAGCTATCCTTCAAGGGAGCAGTCTATTTATAACAAAGAGATAGAGAGAAGAGATGTCCTTTTTGATGGAGTCATCTATTTGATATAAGTTTGACTTAAGGAGTTGAATCCCATTTTATTTTTGGATGTTTAAGTCATGGACAAGACTATAGAGGAAGATTAGGTTGTTGTTTAGAAGACAAAACCATAGTACACAGATTCTAACTATGAAAGAGATGGTTGCAAGTGACGAATGACCATGGGATTCCATCTTTGAAAAAGATGAAAAGTATCCATGAGAATCATGCTATGAGTAGATCCGTGATACTCATGTTACCCCAAATTCGCCCCCAGCAAATTTGGCCAAACAAGACCCCGCACATAAAAAAAATCTGAAGGGGACAATTTAGACCCACAAGCTCACATTCCAGAATGACAAATAAAGAGACAGGAAAGCTTGACTCAAGGATCGCAGGGTCAAAATGAGGCTGAACAACATAAAAAAAATAGAGGCCCAAAGGAGGCAAACACGACCCTATATTGGAAGAAATCAAAAGGTCATTTCAGTCGAACATCCTACGTTCCAAGTATCGATAGTCGGGTTGCAGGTGGACTCAAAAATGGAGGAGCAGGGTTGATAAGGAAGTAAACACTATCAAGGAAAATAGGGGCTCAGAAGTAAGAAACGAAGAAAGGTTCAAAGTATTCGGGCTTTATAAATAAATCCAGAGTGAGCCTAAATTGGTTAAGTATTGAAGAATCAGTGAAAGCTTCCACATGCCCCATCGGTGCTTATCCAAAGGTTAATTCCAAAGAGGAGACCCCAAACAAGCACCAATCTTCCATGTGTCCCAAGTCCAAAAGTGAAATAGAGATAGTCGTTGAAAATTCCAAGCTCCGGACAGGCCAGCAAAAACCTCCACGCATCGTCTCGACGCAACACCAAAGTTGGGTCTAAAGAGTGATCCTCAAATGAGCGTCAGCTCGACACATGTCCTAGAATCAGAGAAAGGTCTCATCAGCCATTGAAAATTCATAAACCAGTGGAGGGTGCCATGTGTCACCTCAGCACAATTTTAAAGGCGTGACCCAAAATAGATCCCCAAACGAGCGCCAGCTTGCCACGTGTTCAGGGTCTAAAAAATTAAGAGCAGCCGTTAAAAATTCCAAGAGCCTGCATAAGCCTCCACATGTCTCAACCACGTAACTTCAAAATCAAAACTGGGGGTAATTTCCAAATGAGCACAAAGCCTCCATGTGTCCAAGGTCATACTTTTGCCCCTGCTAAGCAAGGAGACTTAGGAAAAATTACAAGGGAACCTGAGGCGCTCACAGAAACTACCACGTGTCAATCCGGAACAATTTCAAAAGCATAAGGATCCATATCTCCAAGATGCGCGAGGCTACCACATAGACCTTGTGTGGACAGACTCTTTTAAAAATTAAGTGCTTGACTCGAGGAACTTTAGACAGCCATATCTTTCGACTAGAAACTCATATTTGGGCAGGCGAAGACTTTTTGGAAACGTCTCAACACCCTCTATGCCATGAAAGCATAAAATACTATTTTTAGCATGGTTTAGTGGCTGAAAATTATGAAAATGTCTCTCCAGACATTAACATAGAATCTAATTACTTCAACCACCAGATTAGATTTGATTTTATCCACCGTTCATCTTCCTCAACACGCCAAGCAGGCATAGGGAACTAGGATTGAAATATTGTAGGTGAATTTAAAAGGTTCATTTATTGATGGTGGTTGAGCTTTCAAGGTAGGATTCAATGCATATCTCAAGGTGGTTGAAGTAGGATTCGAATTCTTCCCTCCTCTCTCTCACTCTTCCTATATTGTAATGAAGGGGCATATTCAAGTGGTTGGTTGTTGTTTCTCCTTTTCCCCCCTCTCTCTTTCTTCCTTAGGGTAGAATGTGGATTCTAAGCCTCCTCCCATGGCTCTGTAATGGCATTTTCCTACCTCTTTCCCATTGATGATGTACCGTGTAAAATTTTGGAGAAATAAAATCTGTTTTGTGATGCCTCTATCCATCCTTGGCTTATTTTGTTGTCTCTTCTTACCTCTCATCGTTGCAAGGTATATTGTGCATACTCTGATGTTTGTTGTAGGTTCTAGGAGCTGTGCTTAATGGATTTCAAAGTGGTGTTCTGTGTGAAAAATATCTTTGGTCTGTAGTGCATCTTGTCCACCCTTTCCTCTGCTCACCTCTCTCCACTTCAGGAAGTTGGATTTTTGATCAACCACTTCCTTTTCTGGTGTATCACCACTTAGTGTAGGCTCTTCCTCTCTCTCTCTCTGTCCCCTTGGAATGGTTATATTAGGATGGAATAGGTTCTACCTGCACTGGAGTAGCTTGTGGCAGGTAGATTAGGAAGCAAGAACCGACTTTCTCCAGAGGTCCATCTCAAGTTTTGCAAGTCCCACAGCTTGAGATGTGGTCCCATGTTGTGCAATCACACCAAATGCCCCACTTCACACCCAGGCCATTCGAGGGTGTTGTGATTCTGCACTAACAACTCATATTGACAATAAGGATGATAGGTGACGGGTAATCACATGATTATTGTTTAATTGTTGATCCTCAAAATAGGTAATATGGAAGGTGAACAACACTTAAGGGACGAGCGGTCAATAGATAGAAGGTGATGTAGGACTTGTTTCGACAATAAAATGGTTTGAGATGTAAGGCATTGAGGGGTTCAAGTTCAAGTTTATCTTTGAGTGAAGACAAATGATAAGCACCTGATCCATATGTATGAGTAATGATATAGGGTCTAAGCTAATTAGGAGAAAATTTTCCCCGTTTACTTTTCTCTTCTTTTGTTACATGTTGATTTTCCTTCAGGATGAGGTCACCGACATGGAAGGTTCATTCATGGACAAATTTTTAGTAGATTTGCAGACGGTTAAGAGCATTGAGATGACGTTCATCTAACAACTCAAGTTTTGCTTAATGGTCCTGGTGAAATTCATCATCGTTGAGAATTTCTTGTAGTGAGATGTAGAGAGATGGAATCTGGAATTTGAGAGGCAAGACAGCTTCTATACCATACACCAGAGAAAAAGGTGTGGCAGCAGTCGAAGTGTAAATACTAGTGCGATAATCCCATAAGGTAAAAGTAATGTGCATATGCAAATCCTTCCCAATATCATCAACTACTTCCATAAGAATTTTGTTCAAGGTTTTATTGGTTGATTCTGATTGGCCATTGATTTGTGGGTAATAAGGGGATGAGAAACTGAATTGAATGCCAAAATCATCACACAGCTTGCGTAGGGTTTTGTTTTTTAATTGCTTTTCGTTATCAGTAATGAGGCGATGAGGAACACCAAACTAAAAAATGATGTGATGGTTGATGAATTCACATATTTTCTCACTTTTTGTATAAATTAGGGTAATGGCTTCTGTTAGCATAATTTAGCATAGGCATATTTATTACATTTTCTTTATTTAATAATGTGCAACATGTGCACTCTAGTCTAGTGACTTGCATTCAATATTGTTATGTTCGATAACATTCAATATTAGTATTAGTAGTAATTACATGTGCATGTGAGATGGGTTTTATCATCTCGTAGTTGGTGCCTGATAGGGTGTCATGTCTATCCATATGAGGCTATCTAATTTCTATAAATATTACAACTCTTGCATTGTTATGTAATTTGATTTCATGATCAAAAATATTTGTAAGGCTTCCGTCCCTCTTTGGTCATTACAATCTAATTTTATTCTATCATTTGGTATCAGAGCAGGTTCTATCCAAGCAAGGTTGAAGAGGAACACTATTGCAGAGGATCCATTGGAGAAGAAGATCTACATCAAAGGAGAGTCATTAAAGCATCCCGCAGTCTGCATTCCTTCCAAGCATCCCTCAACTAAAATTTGACCTATCCACTTATTTGAAAGGTTTTTTTTTTTTTTATTAGTCATTGGCATAGCTAATTGATCCAACATATTGGCAGAATATTTCAGATTTGGAGATCTTTGAAAAAAAAGATATTGGAAAAAAAAAAAAAAGATTTGTGAAAAAAAAAAATCTTAAAAAAAAGGAGAAAGATCTTGAAAAAAAATTGTAGATCTAAAAAAAGAGTGAAAAAAAAAAATCAGATCTGAAAGTGGAGGTGTGAAGAATTCGGGAGCAAAGCTTGAAGCAGTCCCATCAACAAAATTCCAGCAGATAGCTCTTAGAAAAAAGGACGTAAATTTTTCATACAATGTCAGATTGATGTGCCATTTTTTTTATGGAAAGATAAGGAGGAGGCGTACATCATCTTCAGATTCGGCCTCTACATGTGACAAAAAGTCTGTACAAGTCGGATCATTTTTTCTAAAAAAAAATTAGATCTAGCTGGTAAATTAGTAAGATCTCAAAAACCAAGATTTCGATTCTTCTAAAATTTTGTGAGTTTTAATAAAAATATTGTATGATGCTGCTGTAAAAATTTTAGAAAAACCCAGATCACGGTTTGAGAGAAAAGGTGAAAACAATATTCAGATTGTTTGTTTGGATCTTGGGAACAAAAAGGTCAGTGGTTCAATTCCCACTCTCTCCATATTTTTTATTAAATTTTTTTTTTTTGGAAAATTTGGAGAAATTACTAAATTTTGGGAGATTTCCAAATTTAGAAGCTCACCAAACACATTTAGAGCCACCGCTAAATTTAGCAGAAAAACACCTATTGGGGGTAAAAAATATTTTTGGCCTAAATTGTGTATTTTGTGATTCTGGACACTTTTTGTAAAGAGGGGGAACACAAAAGCTTCATTTTGATGTACTTTTGGAGCATTTTGTAATAATCTTGGTGCAAAAAGTGTAAAAATAAAAAAAAGTAAAAAAAAGTACAAATTTTTATTTTATGTTTGGTTCTATCACACGAGATCTTTGATCTCATAGCAGTGTTCAGTATATACGGTGCCTCTGGGAAGTGCTTACGGGTGATGTCATCATGACTACTACTGCACTTAACGCCTATCATAGCTGCCTAAACATTGTTTGGGCATCGACCCTATAAATTCGACGGGGAGTAATAAGGACACAATACACACACATTTGAGCCCTCCCATCCATTTGTGCTTGCACAAACCCCTCTCTGTACTATCTATGTACCACGTACTAAATGTTTTCACGTGCGTTAACACCTCTTTCCGTACTGATGGGTATATTAAAAGGGTGATCTTCTTCCATGTACCGACGGGTATATCGGAAGGGAGCATATATAGAAAGGTTTGGTATATCAGCCTGACGGTATATTGAGAGGGAGACCATAAACCTGGAGTGATAAGAGCCTTACCCTTTGTCAAAAATTCATAGTTTCAAAAATTTAGATTGCAGAAATGGGTGCACAAGCACCAAAGTTCTTCTTTCCAGATTCACAATTTCTTATAGGAGACAACTATGCTGCATAGAAACTGAAGATCAAGATGTTACTTGAGTTTGAAGACCTATGGACAATTGTAGATAGAACAACAACAAGATCACTTGATGATGGAAGACAAGTTCAATTTAACAGGGCCAATCAAAAGGCCAAGTTGATCATCTTGTTTGGCATAACGGATGGTGTGCAACCCCGCATTAGAGATGCCACATCAGCCAAGGATGCATGGGATAAGTTGAGCACAGTCTTTGCGGAAAAGAACAATAATGCCATCTTCAACCTACTATCATAACTACATACTCTCAAGTTCAAGCACAATGAGAAGGTTGAATTTTTTTTAGACGAGTTGTTACTTTGAGGGCATCTCTATTGGCATTGGGAAAAGAGATAAGTGATGAAGACCTCGTACCAATTGTGTTGCGAGCACTTCATCCTTCCTACAAAATCTTTGTGACAGCTATCAATATGAGTGAACACACAGTCACCTTTGAGAAGTTGGTCAATCTACTCCAACAAGAATAGGAAATGAACAACAATAATCATGAAGATGAGCAAGCACTATCTTCCAATCATAAAGGAAAGGGAAAATTTCAGTCCAATCACAAGAAGTCCCAACAAAATCAAAGTCAACAAAGGGACCAAATTCAACGAGACAACACCAAGAAGTGTCCCATTTGCAATAGAGGGGGACATGACATCAAGGATTATTAGTACAATTCCTACAAAAAGGGTTCATCAGGCAATTCAAAACCCAATAATCAACAGGGTAACAACAATTCAAATCAAGGGAAGTCCAACAACAACAATCAAGGGTAGAAAAATGGTAATTAGCAAAGAAAATCCAAACAACAAGGGTACATTTCCACACATGAGGATGATTCAGATGAAGGACACCACATGTATTCTGCTCAATTTGATGAAGAAACCAAGTCCACACAAGATATCTGGTATGTTGACTCGGGTGCAACTTGACACATGACTGGACACAAGGATTGGCTCTACACACTAAGTGACTCACCTAACAAGAACCATGTGTCATTAGGTGATGACTCATCATACAATGTTAAGGGAATTGGAAACAATTCACTACCTCTTGGAAAGTATAACTACAAAATCACAGATGTATTGTATGTACCTGGGTTGACCAAGAATTTGCTATCAGTTAGTCAACTCCTTGATCACAACTTGAAGTTGGATTTTGACAGTAATAATGGAGAAAAAGTGTGTTTGATAAGAGATAAGTCAAGAGGTTCCAAGATTGTAGCAAGAGCCTCCAATGTGGGATGCATGTTCCAACTTGATTTTGTCCACAAGGATGATCAAGCTCTAGTGGCCAAAGACACACAATCTACAGAACTATGGCATCGTAGATATGGTCACATCAATTTTGGCTATCTCCAAACACTTCAGAAGGGAAACATGGTGAAAGGATTGCCTACACTCAAGCACAACATTGACAAGTGTCACAATTGCCTAGCTGGAAAGAAACACATAGTACCATTCCAAAAGAACACATATAGAGCTAAGGGAAAGCTTGATTTGGTGCACACCGATCTTTGTGGGCCCATGCAACCAAGTCATTATAGATGTCAATAATTCATGCTTTGTGTTGATGAATACTCAAGAAATATGTGGATATATTGTCTAAGAAACAAGAGTCAAGCCTTTGAGACATTTCAGAAGTTCAAAGCACTTATTGAAAATGAAGTTGGTCACAAGATCAAAACTCTCCTCTCAGATTGAGGGGGGGAATTCACAAGCCATGAGTTCAAGACTTACCTAGAAGCTCATGGGATTTGTCGACAAATGCCTCCTACTCACACACCACAGGAGAATGGTATAGTCTAGAGAAGGAATCGTACTATCATGGAAATGGTGCGATGTATGATTGATGACTTAGGTTTAACAAAGACATTTTGGGCAAAAGCTGCAAGAACTGCACTCTATTTTTTGAACAGAGTGCCCACAATAGCTCTTGAAGGAGTGGTACCTCAAGAAGCATGGTCAAATCGGAAACCATCAATTGCACACCTAAGAGTATTTGGGTGTAAAGCTAGCATGCACATACCCAAGAAGTATAGGAACAAGTTGGATATAAAAGCTGAGAAACTGATATTCATTGGATACAGTGAAGAAGCACTTAGGTACAGATTATGGGATCTGAAAGCAAAGCAAGTATACACAAGAAGGGATGTTGAGTTCTTTGAGAAGAAACAAGTAGATGATCCACTCAACGACACAACAAACATGCAGAATATACCTCTTATGAAGACAAAATTTGATGTTCCCACTGAAGATGACAGTGATGAATTGGATGATGGTGAAAACTTGGGTCCACCATAAGCCAATGGAATAGCTAAGAAGTTACCTAAATGGTATACTCAATTAATAAGAGATGTAAATTTGGATGAAGCACCTAGCACATCATCCAATTCTAGACCTAGAACTCACAGTTAGGCTCTGAAGAGGTCAATTATGCCCTAATGAGTAGAGTTGTTGAAACAGTTGATCCATCTATAGTTTAGAAAGCCCTATAATCAAAATCTTGGAAAGATGCCATGGATTCAGAGTATCAGTCAGTGATGAAGAACAACACATGGCAACTTGTTGACCTTCCACCAGGGAAGCAACCCATTGGATGCAGATGGATATTCAAGACTAAGTATAAATCAGATGGGACTATTGACAAGTATAAAGTAAGAATTGTAGCAAAGGGGTATGCACAACAAGAAGACATTGATTATGAGGAGACATTTTCTCCCACAGCCAAGATCAAGACAATCAAGATGACCTTTGCTCTAGCTACACAATTTGGTTGGAAAGCCCACCAAATGGATGTGAAAAGTTCCTTTCTTAATGGATATTTGCAAGAAGAAGTCAATATGACTCAGCCAGAGGGTTATGTAATACCACGAAAAGAGATTATGGTATGCAGACTCATAAAATCTCTATATGGCCTAAAACAGGCACCCCGGGCATGGTACATCAAAATTGATGAGTATCTCATAAGTCATGGATTCAAAAGGAATCCTTATGACCCCAATCTCTACCTCAAAAATCAAGGGGGGAGATTTTCATTGTGGTTGTTTATGTCAACGATCTAGTCATTACAGGAAGTTCTTTGAAGATGATCGATGCAATAAAGAAGGATTTTAATCGATCGTTTGACATGACAAATCTCGGGCTCATCCACTATTGTCTTGGGCTGGAAGTATGGAAAAAAAAGAATCATATCTTTGTGACACAATTGAAATACACCAAGACAACGCTCAAGAAATTTAGGATGATGGACTGCACTCCTATTGCTACACCTATGGAAGCAAGACTTCAGTTATCTCATTCCAATCCATCACCACCAGTGAATGTAAATCTCTATCAGCAGTTGATCGAGAGTCTCATTTACCTGACATATACTAGACTAGATATCAGCTTTGCAGTCAACTATTTATCATGCTTCATGAGAGAACCAAAAATATGTCATTTGGAAAGTAGCAAAGAGAATACTAAAATATCTAAAGGGTACAGTTGACCTTGGTCTAGAGTACAAGAAGAACGACAACTTCTTCTTGACCGGATATTCAGATTCAGATCATACAAGAAACATGGATGATAGGAAGTCAACATCAGGCTTCGTCTTCTTTATGGGATCTGGACCGATATCATGGGGAAGCAAGAAACAGAATTTTGTTTCTCACTCTTCTATAGAAGCAGAGTATCGAGCTGCAGGTGAAGCTATTTGTGAAGCAATATGGCTACGCCGAATACTAGAAGGAATTGGTCTACCAAAATAGAAATATACTCCAATATATGTTGATAATGAAGGAGTTCTGAAGCTTGTTCGCAATCCAGTATTTCATGATAGAACCAAGCATATTAAAGTACAAGTTCATTTCATACATGAGCATGTCTTGAAGCATAACATATAGCTCCAGTTTTGTCCTACAGCTGAATAGAAGGTAGATGTTTTCACTAAGTCACTTGCACGTGACAAATTCACACTGTTCAGAGAGTTCCTCTCCACTTCATTGGAAACTATGCAAAATTAAGGGGAGGAATGTTAGCATAATTTAGCATAGGCATATTTATTGCATTTTATTGCATTGTCTTTTATTTAATAATGTGCAACATGTGCACTCTAGTCTAGTGACTTGCATTCAATATTGTTATGTTGGATAACATTCAGTATTGGTATTAGTAGTAATTACATGTGCATGTGAGATGGGTTTTATCATCTCGTAGTTGGTGCCTGATAGGGTGTCATGTCTATCCATATGAGGCTATCTAATATCTATAAATATTACAGCTCTTGCATTGTTATGTAATTTGATTTCATGATCAATAATATTTGTGAGGCTTCCATCCCTCTTTGGTCATTGCAATCTAATTATATTATATCATTTGGTATCAGAGCTATACCATTGTTATCAGCTTCTACCCATTTAGTGTAGTATTCAGTAGTGGTTATAATCTATTGATGGTATTGTGAAAAATGAGGATTGATCTCTCTGACAAGATACAAACCTCATTGAGAGAAAGGCCAAAGGTCTCGTGTGACCTATAAGGCATGATTTAGTGTGTGATGAGGATTAGCATGTTGTAGGCATTTCACACAACATTTTACATAGTCATGACAGTCACAGTTTAGGGTTGGCCAGTAATATCCAAGGTGAAGAATGTGTTTAGCGATGGCTGAACCACTAAAGTGGCCTCCAAAAATTATGTAGTGAACTTCCTTGATGGTGTAGGGAATTTCAGAACTTAAAAGGAATCATAAGAGAATATCGTCGAAGCCATGTGTATAAAGGAGACCACCCATGAGGACATAGCCAAAGACACTTTTAAGAAAGGAACATTGTCCATTATGAGTGAGATCAGGAGTAGAATGGAAAGGGATAAGTAGTTTGCAAACTGCTTATACCAAAGGTCATATGGGTCAGGTGCAACAGTTCCGATGGAGTAGACCTCATGAGGTAAATAAGAGGGTGATTGTAACCTTTGTACTGTGACAAATATTTTAGAATCGGAAGGTGAAGTAGGTATCTGAGAAACCAAGAAGGTCATGGTATCCACAAATTTATTAGTAGAACGTGGGGTGGTTTGAAGTTCATAATGGCAAAGGTAGTCAAAAGTATGTCTACATGATGCTTGTACTTTTGCATTATTTCATTACGACACTAGTATATACCATTAACTTGATTTAAAACAAGCTAGAAATCACCAAAGATATTGATTAACTTAACATCTAAGGCATAAGTAGCCTGAAGACCCAACACAAGTGCCTCATATTCAGCGATATTTTTTGTACAATCAAAATCCAGTTTGAAAGATAAAGGCATGGGTTCACCACCAAGAAGAATGAGGATAACACCTACACCACCCCCATGCTAACATTTGGAACCATCAAAGAAGAGGTTCATTTGGTAAGTGGTATCATCCAAGGAGAGGGTAACAATGGATTTGTCGGGGAAATCAAAGTTATAGGGTTTATTTCCGGAAAGTGGTGTGTCTTCCAGTTTTTCAGCAATGGCTTGGCCTTTGATAGAGTTTTGATGGATGAATTCGAGGTCAAGGTCATCAAGAAGCATGAGCCAGTGTGTAGCAAGTTGATGTTGGTAGGGTTTGGCATAAATTAGGGATAATTTTAGTGGTGAATATTCATAATATGGTGAAATTTTCATTTTAGGAAAATTTGAAAACGTGATTTTTTCGGAGCGGGTCGGTGTCTCGTTCGCTTAAAATTTATAGTATATTTTTTTTTGGGGGTTGGCTTTGTCTTCATTTAAAAACGTATCTTATAAAAACCTAGGTGATTTGTCAGGTAGTATACTATGGTACTACCACAAGTAGCTTACCAAATTACCAATAGCGTGAAGTTTGAACTAGCATACTCTTAAGCACAAGAGATTGTTATTAGCCTATATTAGAGATGAAAAAGGTTTTGTGGTTGGGTAGGTAATGTTGAAGCTTGGTGGTGACAAAAACTAAGGCTAAGTAGAGTTTTTCGGTGTGGATGTATCTAGTTTAATATTCTAAAAGGGTACGGCTTATTTAATAAACCGCTTGCTCTTTGTGTTGCTCGTCACAATGAGCAAGCATAACACCTAAAGAATGGTTAGTGGTGGAAATGTGTAGATCAAAGGGTTGGTCATCCTTATGATGAATGAGCAGTGGTGGTTGAAGAAGGTATTGTTTTAAGGCATTACGGCATTCATCATCCCATTTGAATGAGACTTCCTTCTTGAGGAGATGATGAAATGGTTGACAGCGGTTGGAAAGTTATGGAAAAAAGATGAATGGATTACAAATTACCTTACAAGCTTTGAATTTTATGGAGATTAGTATACAAAGGAATTTCTAGAATAGCCTTTACTTTAGCAGGATCGACTTCTATGCCACGCAAAGAAACGATGAAACCAAGGAGTTTTCTTGAAAGTATTGCAAAGACACACTTCTTAGGTTGAAGGTGAACACAATATTTGATGAGGCAGTAAAAGATGACCTTCAGGACTATCAGGTGTTTAGCCCAATGTTTTTATTTTGCAAGAAGGTCATCTACGTAATATTACAATATATGATGCATGATGTCATGGAATATATAAGTCATTAGTCGGTGATATGTGTCACCAGCATTTTTAAGGCCAAAAGGCATGACTTGATAACCAGAAGGTCCCCCAAGGAGTGATGAAGGTAGTTTTGTGTTGATCTTCTAGAGCAAGTAGTATTTGATTATAACTTGAGAAACCATCCATGAGTGATAGCATCTCATGGCTGGTGGTGAGATCAACTAGTTAGTCAATACCAAGTAGAGGAAAGTTGTCGTTGGGGCAAGCTAAGTTGAGGTCATGGAAATCTCCACAAATGCAGAGTCCCCCTGTCACTTTTGTGATAGGAATGATGTTAGAAATCCATTGGGAATAGTCAATGGGTAGGATGAAGGAAATCAAGAGAAGGCATTGAAGTTCTTCTTTGACCAGAAGAGAAATACTAGGATACATTTTTTGCAGCTTTTGTTTTATGGGTTTGGCATCAGGAATGGTTACGATATTGTGGACCGCAATGTTTGGGTCAATACCGGGAATATCAGCATAGGACCAAGCAAAAGTGTTGTTATGGTCCCAGAGGAAATAAGTACAAGCTTCCTATTCAGCAACATTTAAAGATTGGTTTATCTTTAGAATGTGTGGGTTGTCTTGAGTGATAAAGTTGATTTCGATAGTTGATTTTTTCAACATGGTTTACATCTCAGAAGGTAAGGACCAGTGAATATACAAATATTCTACACCAAGGTAGGTGAGGATAGACTCATCGTCCTAACATTGAATGACGTTAATAGAGGGTGTATCATCATCGATCATATTAGGATACAAGAATGGAAGAGAAGAGGGAACCTCGCCATCACGTTGATAGGTCACAGGTCATAGGGAAATCATGTTTACAAAAGAAAGGGTTATAAAGAATAGATTCAGGATCTATAGACTCTGTGGGTGAAGGTGGTGACATTGGTGAATGGGGTGAAGAAGGTTTTTCTTCCTTAATGAGGTCGACGTGGGCCTTCTTGGAAGGTGGTGTGGAAAATCCAACGCCACTATGATTGTTGTGTTTACAGGTGGTACATGAAATGACATTATGGCAGCTTTGTTCATAAAACCGGAGCCAAATCCTTTCCATGTGCAATGGTGAAGGAAAGTGTGGGTGAAGTGACAGTTAGTAAGGGATTGTAGGTTAGATGAAAACGGTCTTGTTTGGGATGGAGGTTTAGGTGAATAAGTGGAAATGTCAAGTCCCCCATATGTTAGGTTAGTGTGAAGGTGGGGAGGACCATAAGGGAAAAGCTCACCTATACGGTAGTCATAACTAGGGTGTTGGCGCAAGTTCCCATACTCTTTTGGAGTGAAAAATGTGTTGATATTGTATAGGCAGTACTCCCCTAGAGTGAGGTGTTGAAAAACACCTTCTAAGGGATCATTAGTTGATATGTGGGTGGTGCGGATAGATGACTCACTAGATGATTGGGTAGGATGGGTATCGGTTGGCTGGGAAGTAGAGGGCTCAGCTGTAGAGGTTGAGGTGGTAGTAGGAATAGAAGATTTAGATGTGGGAGAGATGGCGGAAAAATTGGTGGATGGGGTTGTGGGTAAAGAAGAAGTGGGGGTAGTGGCAGATGCCTTCACCGGTATAAGTACATCGTTCGGCTAGTATAACATGTTACAAGTTTTTAATGGCGACAGGTCGGTAGGGATGGTATAGTTATGTCCTTCATGTTCAAATTTTACACAGTGGTGTAAAGTTGAAGGGACACAACCCATGTTGTGAATCCAAGGTCTATTGAGCAATAGGTTATACTAGAACTCCCCCTCTAATACGTATAATAGTTCCAAGATAGTGCGAGGACATACGCGAACATGAAGGATAATGGTGCCAATGGTGGAGGTAACAACATTGTTAAAGGGGCACAATGTAATGGGGTTATTATGCATACAATTTGAAAGGATACGCATTTAATTGTATGGGTGGGAAGATATGTTAATACTAGCACCACCATCAATCATGACACGCCGTACACGTATGTTCTTGATATAGATGGAAATGAAAAGGGTAGGATTAGGTCATCTGACTGGAGAGGTATAATCTCCTCATTAGAGAAGCTAAGGGTGGAAACTTGAGGAGTGGGCATGGGGGTAGAAGAAGGAGATGATTTTGTAAGTGAGTTCACAAGGTGAGGAGTAATAATGGAGGCCACTGGTGTGTGTTCATTACGTAAAACTTCAATGGATTGTAAAACCTTGATAAGGGCTTGTCTATGAGATTCAGGAGTTTGGACGAGATCATACAAAGAAATCTTTAGAGGGGACTGATGTAATTATTTTATCATTATGCGATGGGTGACCCTGTCAAATATAGGGTATTTAGGTCTGCGGATGGTGATTTTGGGTGCGGGTGCCGATGGTATATAGGGCACCGGGTTGGTTAATGGGCTAGTTGATTTTTCTTTTCCTTTTTCTTTCTGAGCATCGATGGTAACGTGAACCATGTTAATTTAAGGGGAGATGGATGGAGAGGGTGTGCCATGAAAGGTGTAATGGCATGAGGGACAAACCCTAACGGTGGATAAGAGAATTTTTGAAATGAGTAGGGTGCACTGACATTTGGGTGGTGATTTGGCCAACTCTCTAATACGGGCCATGTTGATCTCAAATTTTGGAGATGGATAAAATAGTTTTAGGGATGGAGATACTAGTCACTGAATCAGTAAAGGATGATGATGTGTAGTGATAGGTGAAGGTGGAAAATGATCCTCATCAATAAGGTCATCATCATTAAAAAAAAAATTGGGAGGACAAAGTTGGAGAAGAATGGTCTTTAGAGCCTTACAATTTTGGACAAAACATCTTGCTATCATGCCCAGTCTTGAAGAAATATCAGGAACATTAAATTCTAAATGAAGAAATAAGGCCCATACAACATCCTGCTTCTTCAACAGAGTCTCATGTAACCAATATGTTGAATTTTTTAGGCCTAAGATTGAAAATCCTATTGAGGGCATGACTCCATCAAACTATGAGCTGACCTGCATCTCATTGGTTCAAGCTTCATACGAGGGTGACTCCTAATTTTTTTAAAGAATTTTCTTCCCATCTCCTCACTCAAAATGAATAATAGAATGAAACAATTATGCAATTAGAGGAATGGTTAAAATCTCTCAATGCTTACATTTAACCCTTCACATAACCCGAATCCACATCCTCTCTTTTGATTGAATACATTCCTCTAATCAACAGTGTTGAACTAGAGGTAGTTAAGAAGGCCCTAGGATACATGATACAGGGGATTGCTAGTGAGAAATGGGTTGAGAAAATCATCAAGAAATTAATTCATTGTTTTCATAAGTCATCTCTCTCATCAATTGCATCCTTGCAACTTTTCAGAATTCAATAAAGTAAAGGAGTTTAGAAAAGAGTTCAATCATTTAGATGAGATGTTCCCACTGATTTTTGAGATGATCTCCTTCTAATATCACACCCTCATGAGTAATAATGTGTTCACATCCACTGTAGATAACTTGTCTAAAGTTTGTATCCGTATCATGGATATGAAATATGAAATTCTCAAGAATGTCATATTTGTTTCACCTCTTCCTTTATGGATTTGAAGAAACAGATAATGGTATGGGCCAAGGAGGAATACCTATTATGATGGTCAGTTCGAGATTATGTGTGCATACTAACTTCTTGATCCAATGTTGATTATGTGAGATTCCTTTTGGCTAGGAGGAACTACCTAAAATATAAAACAAGACCACAAAAGAGAGTTAAACAATATATGTCAGTGGGTTTCCTAGCGTGTGCTAGATCCAGGAAGTGTGGTACTTCCTTGGTGGAATTTAACCCATTGTTTAATACAATTTAATGTAAGAAATGATGTAAATAAATTATGTCCTACTATAGTTGATATGATTTGGGTATCTCATCCAAATATAATAAGAAAATCTAATACAATAGGCTAAGTTATGATCATATCGGAGGTAGGGTAGGGTAGTCAAGGTGCTGGAACAAGTCAGGGTTAGATTCCTAGGTAGCTTGGATTTCTTCGATGCAAGTTATTAGGTTTCTGTTATGGTAGGATTACCAAATATAGATACCAATGCCAATGAGGTATGATAGACGATGGTTAAGGTGAGATAGCAGAAATTCAATAAATTCAGTTTTGAGAAATTGTATGAGACCGAACAGAGATGGTAAGGGGAATAGTTAGGTCTGTGGAGGTGTTGGCAATACTCAAAGGTATTCAGGAATCAAGTATAGGTGATTAAATGATTTTGGGTGATGGAATGGTTGGGTTCAATGGAAGGTAACAAGGGTGGGATGAAAAATACAAATAGATGCTAATAAACAGAGATGAAGAAACTTTGTAATCTAAACAAGTATGAAATGATGCAAGTTGGAGATACAGTTACTAGTGTTTGTAGATTTGATGGCTGGATGATGGTGATGGTTGATCTATATAATGGTGCTCAGTGCCATGGAAGTGCCTCTTGGAATTCTACTGTGGATTCAAATACCTTCGGATCTGTCTTGGTGTTGGCTATGGCTGTCTAGATGTGTGAAAAGGATCTAGTTTTTGCTTGCATGCAGATCTCCTTCGCTCCAAAAATTGAGAATGTGGACAACCTCCAAAAAAATGTTATCAAAATGGATATATGGTAACCGACAATGTTTTAAGGTAACCGGCGTCGGTTTATTTTTGACCAGCGTCGGTTAAGGTGGGAAATCCTAGGTTTACTAAAAATGACAGATCTTGGCAATCTCTTGACTAGTTCTATCTATTCTCATGGATCAAAATGGGATTTTACGCTTAGATAATTGGGAATATGGTTAGAGGAAGAATAGGCATGTGATTTTAGGGTTAAACTAAGTCTTAGTTAATTAATTTAGGTAGGACTATTTATTAGTTAGTTATGGTGAGTGAATATTGAGTCCTAGTAAAAGGGAAACATGCCAAGAATAGTTTTGTGATGAGGTGTCTAGGTGAGTTGGTGGGGTGAGGTGTAAATTAGTTTTAATTAAGGTAATTAAATAATTAATATAGTGAGGATGAGTATTACTTTAATTATAAATAATTACACTGATATTAATGTGGGCTAAAAGGGTCATGGTTAGGTGAATATGTTTAAGTTGGCTATTTGAAAAGGGACCAAGGGGAGTGTGACCCAATTTTGGTGTCTACAATATCTGAGTTGGATTCTTGTAGACAACATGATTTTGATATATTAAATGATACCTATAATTGTTTTCAAATACTTGATTTCCCTCTATTCATTGAAGATTCATCATCAAAATAACTCATTGTTTCCTTCCATGAGCAAGTCAAAAAGAGGTAGGTGACTCTCTTTCCTTCAATGAACACAACTTAGAGTCCCTGGCCAACATCATAGGTTGCATTGTTGCAATTACAATGGATCATGAAGAGTGGCTCCATCAATGCAAGAAGATCAGTGATTTCCATGAGACATGGACCAAGGTGTTGGGTTGCATTTTCATTCCAAAGGTAGATAAGTTGACATCTTCAATAGCTTAATTCAGTAAGGAATTTAAAGAGCAAGAGCTCGTCTTGGGAACTTCTCATCAAGGAGCATGAATCAGTAAGGTTTCTCATTACACGGAGTTTCTTTATCAAATACAGAAACTTCTTCCATCTTTCTACCTATTCCTTACCTCCCCTTTCTAATTCTTCATTGAGCATAATCATTGTATTTTGTCTCTGTAGACACCTAAAATTAGCACCACTAATTTCCCTATCCATGTGCATTAATCCCTCAATGATATCAAATTAAAATAAGTCACCTAACTCCATATCACATGCATTATTTAATCTATCAAACCCTTATCCTAAGTTATACTCTCCCCCATGATATTTACTCCATGTAAATATTATCTTACACCTGTAAAAACCATTCTACAACTGTAAAATCCTATTTTACCCATCATAAACCACCTAACCATCTTAAAACCATCTAAACCTATTTTATTAACACATCTAAACCTCCACATGTCATCCACAACCTCCCCTTAACCATTTACCTTTATCAAGTATCTGAAAAACCCTATTTGGAAGTTGTTTCAACCAATTCCCAAACATTTTCCCCAAAATAGTGGATCGTCGATGATCCTAACCGATCGTCAGTGATTATAAATAAGATTTTTGTCTCCTCTCTCAAGGATCTTTAGAAATATTTTACTCATGCTTAGACTTCATTTTATACTTCTTAGATAATTTACCTCTTTCTAGATATCATCAAGAGCTTGTATCAACCTCCAGTAACTATCAGCACATCATTTTGATAGTCTCTCTCATCAATCAACTATCAAGAATCTCCATAGCAAGACATCAACTTCAATCAACTCCATTCAATAATTTGAGGCATATTTTAGCTCTTTTTCACATCCAAAGGTATTCCTCTACTTTTTTTATTCACTCAAACATCAAAACAATAAAAATTTATCATTTTAGAGCTTTGTTTATCATTTTTAGTAGATTTTTCTTTTTAGCAGTAATCACCAGTGATTACCTAGATCACTAGCGATCAGCCTAAATCATCGGTGATCCCTGTCAAATTAAAAAAATTCATCAATTTAACAATTTATCATCATTTTTATCAATTTTTTTGTATTTAAATTGTTCCTTGCAAGGATGGTTTTACTTTAGATGGTAGTACCTGAGGAGTGGGCATGGGGTCAATAAGGAGCTATTTGTAATGAAGTTCACAAGGAGTAGTATAATGGAGGCCACTGGTGTGTGTTCATTTCAGTAAAACTTCAATGGCTTGTAAAACCTTGATAAGGTCTTGTCTATGATATTCCGGAGTTTATACGAGATCATACCAAGAAATCTTTAGATGGCTGTGTTATTTGTTATCATTACTGCGCTGGGTGACCCTGTCAAATATAGGGATTTAGGTCTGGCGGATGGTGATTTTGTCGGGTGCCGATGGGTATATAGGGCACCGGTTGGTTAATGGGCTAGTTGATTTTTCTTTTTCCTTTTTTCTTTCTGATCATCGATGGTAACCTGAACCCGTGTTCCTTGCCGTGGCACCCCAGTCTTGGATGGAGCGGTGTGCCATGAAAGGTGAACTGGCATGAGGGCCCAACTCCTAACTTGGCTAAGATAATTTTTGAAATGCGTAGGGTGCACTGACATTTTGGGGGTGGTGATTTGGCCAACTCTCTAATACGTGGCCATTTGATCTCAAATTTTTGGAGAGGGGATAAAATATCTAGGGATGGAGATACTAGTCACTGAATCATAAAGGATATGCATGTGTAGTGACGGTGAAGGTGGAAATGATCCTCATCAATAAGGTCATCATCATTAAAAAAAAATTGGGAGGACAAAAGTTGGATAACTAAGTGGTCTTTAAGCCTCACAAATTTTGGACAAAACATCCTCCTGATATCATGACCAGTCTTGAAGAAATATCAAGGAACATTAAATTCTAAATGAAGAAGAAATAAGGCCATAACATCACCTGCTTCTTCAACAGAGTCTCATAGTAACCAATATGTTGACTTTTTAGGCCTAAAGATTGAAAATTCCTATTGAGGGCATGACTCCATCAAACTATGAGCTGACCTGCATCTCATTGGTTCAAGCTTCATACGAGGGTGACTCCTAATTTTTTTAAAGAATTTTCTTCCCATCTCCTCCACTCAAAATGAATAAAGAATGAAACAATATGCAATTAGAGGAATGGTAAAATCTCTTCAATGCTTACATTTAACCCTTCACATAACCCGAATCCAACATCCTCTCTTTTGATTGAATACATTCCTCTCATCAACAGTGTTGAACTAGAGGTAGTTAAGAAGGCCCTAGGATACATGATACAGGGGATTGCTAGTGAGAAATGGGTTGAGAAAATCATCAAGAAATTAATTCATTGTTTTCATAAGTCATCTCTCTCATCAATTGCATCCTTGCAACTTTTCAGAATTCAATAAAGTAAAGGAGTTTAGAAAAGAGTTCAATCATTTAGATGAGATGTTCCCACTGATTTTTGAGATGATCTCCTTCTAAATCACACCCTCATGAGTAATTAATGTGTTCACATCCACTGTAGATAACTTGTCTAAAGTTTGTATCCGTATCATGGATATGACATATGAAATTCTCAAGAATGTCATATTTGTTTCACCTCTTCCTTTATGGATTTGAAGAAACAGATAATGGTATGGGCCAAGGAGGCATACCTATTATGATGGTCAGTCGAGATTATTGTGCATACTAATTCTTGATCCAATGTTGATTATGGAGATTCCTTTTGGCTAGGAGGAACTACCTAAATAATATAAACAAGACCACAAAAGAAGTTAAACAATATATGTCAGTGGGTGTTCCTAGCGTGTGCTAGATCCAGGAAGTGTGGTACTTCCTTGGTGGAATTTAACCCATTGTTTAATACAATTTAATGTAAGAAATGATGTAAATAAATTATGTCCTACTATAGTTGATATGATTTGGGTATCTCATCCAAATATAATAAGAAAATCTAATACAATAGGCTAAGTTATGATCATATCTGGAGGTAGGGTAGGTAGTCAAGGTGCTGGAACAAGTCAGGGTTAGATTCTAGGTAGCTTGGATTTCTTCGATGCAAGTTATTAGGTTTCTGTTATTGGTAGGATTACCAAATATAGATACCAATGCCAATGAGGTATGATAGACGATGGTTAAGGTGAGATAGCAGAAATTCAATAAATTCAGTTTTGAGAAATTGTATGAGACCGAACAGAGATGGTAAGGGGAATAGTAGGTCTGTGGAGGTGTTGGCAATACTCAAAGGTATTCAGGAATCAAGTATAGGTGATTAAATGATTTTGGGTGATGGAATGGTTGGGTTCAATGGAAGGTAACAAGGGTGGGATGAAAAATACAAATAGATTGCTAATAAACAGAGATGAAGAAACTTTGTAATCTAAACAAGTATGAAATGATGCAAGTTGGAGATACAGTTACTAGTGTTTGTAGATTTGATGGCTGGATGATGGTGATGGTTGATCTATATAATGGTGCTCAGTGCCATGGAAGTGCCTCTTGGAATTCTACTGTGGATTCAAATACCTTCGGATCTGTCTTGGTGTTGGCTATGGCTGTCTAGATGTGTGAAAAGGATCTAGTTTTTGCTTGCATGCAGATCTCCTTCGCTCCAAAAATTGAGAATGTGGACAACCTCCAAAAAAAATGTTATCAAAAGGGATATATGGTAACCGACAATGTTTTAAGGTAACCGGCGTCGGTTTATTTTTGACCAGCGGTCGGTTAAGGTGGGAAATCCTAGGCTTTACTAAAAAATGACAGATCTTGGCAATCTCTTGACTAGTTCTATCTATTCTCATGGATCAAAATGGGATTTTACGCTTAGATAATTGGGAATATGGTTAGAGGAAGAATAGGCATGTGATTTAGGGTTAAACTAAGTCTTAGTTAATTAATTTAGGTAGGACTATTTATTAGTTAGTTATGGTGAGTGAATATTGAGTCCTAGTAAAAGGGAAACATGCCAAGAATAGTTTTGTGATGAGGTGTCTAGGTGAGTTGGTGGGGTGAGGTGTAAATTAGTTTTAATTAAGGTAATTAAATAATTAATATAGTGAGGATGAGTATTACTTTAATTATAAATAATTACACTGATCTTAATGTGGGCTAAAAGGGTCATGTTAGGTGAATGTGTTTAAGTTGGCTATTTGAAAAGGGACCAAGGGGTGTGTGACTCAATTTTGGTGTCTAAAATATCTGAGTTGGATTCTTGTAGACAAATGATTTTGATATATTAAATGATACCTATAATTGTTTTCAAATACTTGATTTCCCTCTATTCATTGAGATTCATCATCAAAATAACTCATTGTTTCCTTCCATGAGCAAGTCAAAAAGAGGTAGGTGACTCTCTTTCCTTCAATGAACACAACTTAGAGTCCCTGGCCAACATCATAGGTTGCATTGTTGCAATTACAATGGATCATGAAGAGTGGCTCCATCAATGCAAGAAGATCAGTGATTTCCATGAGACATGGACCAAGGTGTTGGGTTGCATTTTCATTCCAAAGGTAGATAAGTTGACATCTTCAATAGCTTAATTCAGTAAGGAATTTAAATAGCAAGAGCTCGTCTTGGGAACTTCTCATCAAGGAGCATGAATCAGTAAGGTTTCTCATTACACGGAGTTTCTTTATCAAATACAGAAACTTCTTCCATCTTTCTACCTATTCCTTACCTCCCCTTTCTAATTCTTCATTGAGCATAATCATTGTATTTTGTCTCTGTAGACACCTAAAATTAGCATCGGTAATTTCCTTATCCATGTGCACTAACCCCTCAAAATTTTCAAATTAAAATAAGTCATCTAACTCCATCCCACACACACTACTTAATCTATTAAACCCTTATCCTAAGTTACATTCTCTCCCATTATATTTAATCCTTGTAAATATTATTCTACACCTGTAAATACCCATAATTCACCCATCCTAAACCACCTAACCACTTTAAATCTACCCTAACCATCTTAAAACCACTTACACATATTTTATTAACACATCTCAACCTCCACACATTTTCCATAACATCCCCTTAACCATTTACCCTCATCAATTACCCGAAAACTCTGTTTGGAAATGGTTTCAACCACTTCCCAAACATTTTCCCCTAAAAAAGTGGATCATCAGCATTCCTAACCAATCACCAGTGATTATAATTAGGAGTTTTTCCTCCTCTCTTAGGGATCTTCAGAAATATTTTGGTCATGCCAAAAATTCATTTTTTACTTCTCAGATAATGTAAATCATTCCATATATCATCAAGAGCCTGTGTCAACCTCCAACAACTATCAACACATCATTTTGATATTCTTTTTTGTCAATCAACTCTCAGGAAGCTCAACAACAGGATGTCAACTTCAATCAAATCCATTTGACGATTTGAGGCATATTTTAGCTCATTTTCACATCTAAAGGTATTCCTTTGCTTTTTTTTATCATTTATAGTTCATACAAGTATAAAAACAATCAAAATTATCATTTTAGAGCTTTGTTTATCGTTTTTAAAAAAGATTTCTTTTTATTAGTAATCACCAGCAATTACCTGAATCACCACCGATCGGCCTAAATCGCTAGAGACCCCTGTCAAAATTAAATCTTTTCATCAATTTATCGACTTATCATCATTTTTATCAATCTATTTGCATTTAAATTCTTTGCAAGCATGGTTTTACTTTAGATGGAAGTACATGGCCGGTCGCATCCCATTACAGGCATTTACTACCTTCCTATAGTTCAGCAGCCCTTCTTCTCAAAACAATACAACATCCTTCATGAGTTAATATTTTGTGTAATATGGTTTTCCACTAACATCGAGGAAGACATCGACAAGATCAGATCTTGATTTTCTCCACTGACATTCGAACAAGATACCGAAGATACTTTTGAGGTACAATTATTTCAAGTCTATCTAGATCACATTCTACCCTTGCTTGGACCACCTTTGAAGTTGTACACAGGACTTACCCTTAAACCTTGATTTCTAGAGATTCTCATCTATTATCTCTATTATTGTCTATTTATTCCTTTATAATTATCTTTATCAATTTATTTAATTGTCTGGAAGAAATATGACATCCTAAAAGGAAGTTCTTTTGGATTCTCCTAGAATCAGCCTTTGCTGTGAAGCTTGTTTATCCATTTATCTAATTATATCTTGTTTAGCTGTCTTTAATTTACATGTTTCTTCATCAGTGGCGTGAAGAAGGATATCTATCCAACATCAATTGATATCCATCATCGTGGGTATCGGTAAACCCATCTGTCTTATGAGGTTAGTTTATTTTTGTTATTTCATTTTATTAAGCTAAAGTTGGATAGTAAAAATTATATAGTACATTATAGCACACGCCGTAGTAAGACCTCAGTTCCCATTTTGTTTCATCTAAATTAATTTTTCATTCATTGTAGGACTTTTACTATGTACTCTCCAGTGATCCAGTCAAATCAGCATAGTGATTGGTGTGAATTGCCAGCGATTCCTATCAATCACCGATAATCTCTATGACTACTTCTCATTACTGAATTAGTCAACCTCTAATATCATTTAATATTTCTATTTTTTTTCTGCTAACCCTTACATGTTCCTTCTCTAGGGGCTATTGTTCTTGCTGTGTTATTGATGTGCTAAAAAATTAAAAAATTAAAAAATAAAAAGGAAGCATTTTATAGGCGTGTCGTCGATTTCCTTTATTTTTCTTTTAAATAATTGTATTTTTGTCTATTTTCCTCATCAAAATAAATATTTATTTTGGGCTTAAAACGAACTTTTCATTTTGTTTGATCATATAGTTTAATTAGGATGTTAATAGATCACATTCACTTAAATATCTCCCACACATAACGAAAATAACTTAAAACAACATACTTACATCAAAAGATTCCTAATCAGGTAGACCTACTTGGATTTTATCACCAAGAGGAGAATTCGACTTTATATTCTGGTCTAGTATAATTAATTGGATTTTGGTATATTAGCTAAGCACATGACTCCCTTATCGTTGTGGGGGCGTGTTGTGAGGGGGTAGGCCCCAATACCAGGTTGTATACCGGCACCAACACAAATTTGGGTCTCATGTACCTTTGGGTATATCAATGAATCCAACCTTACAAATTCCTGAAGCCATCCATAGACGGCCATTTCCTTAGGACCTATCAAACCATTTTACACATTTCACTTTTTCTTATAAATTAATAAAGATAATCAAAAATTACTTTTGTGTGATTTGTTTGTCTGCTTGTAATCAACCAATCTAGTTTCATTTTTTCATTTTAGGTGATTTTTTCCTTTCATGGTTACTACAAGACAATAATATTCATATCCAAATCTCTGAAAGTATGACTGAAAAATTCCAACGGTCCATTGAAAACCTTCAAACCTGCATCAAGGATGCCTCACATATACTTGAACAATGTCTAGCTACTCTATTGCATCGACCAAAAGATCAAGAATAACCCCATTCTCCTAGTAGCCAATCTAAATCATCTGAAAGACCTAATCCACCTATTCCTCATTTATTTGATGGTGGAGATCATGTCTTTTATGATATTTAGATTTGAACCCTGTTTCCCTCAATGCATATATTACTTATTCCCATGGTGATCACCTCTAACCATTCACACATTAGCTATGACCTTATCTACCTAACCCCTTGTGTAATTATTCCCATCTTCTTGACCCTAACCACAAGTTGGTCATCTAATAAGTACATCCCTATCCTACTAGCAGCCAATCGAAAATCTCCACTATCGTGTCTTTATCTCATGTCATTTATTTCAACCTTAATGTCATCTCTTCACAAGACATGACCAATCAACAACCTACATCTTCACTAGACCTTTTTACTAGATCCACATCATCTCAAAATAATACCAATACTTATTTCATCCACGAACAACTCCTCTAGTTGCCTCTACCATCCAGACATACCTCCTATAATTTCTGTCACTATCCCTACTAGTGTGTCTCAGCCATTACACCTCACAACAAACTACACCACCCATCCAAAACATTACCATGTCTATCCCTGTATCCATACCTCTCATCAACATTAGTTCTATTGCTAGCACTCATCCTACTTCACAATAATCATCAACCCCACCTATTTCACAAATTTCCTCATGAAACATACCTCAACAATCACATCAACTTATTTCCTCACAACACATACCTCAACAGTCACATCCACTTATGTCCTCTGACATATTTCAACAATCACAACCTCTCATCCACACTTCCATTCCCCTTCAATAAGAATCTCAATATTCTTAACCCCTCTTCCACACATCCACACCTCTTTAGTACACACCTCAACAATCTTAGCCTCTTCTAAACACATCCATGCCCATCCAATATCAATATATTCAACATTAAAATTCGTTAGTTTCACAACCCATTTATAATATCCACACAAATGCTCCTTAGCAAAACATCCCCTTTAATAAAAATATCCTTTAACCATATCTGTAACCTAATCAACCTCCATATAATCAATTTAGTTCATCTTCATCTAATACACAACAACAACCACAAACTGGCCCTTTTCATACCTTGATGAACAAAATATCTAGCCTCGAAGAAGCCTATATGGGTCCCAAAAACACATTATCATACGAATAGATATGCAACGAGCACATCCACTCATTAGTGCCTTACAAATCTTATCCTCTACACTAGGAAATTCCTAAGTTCCTCACATTCTACAGCAAATAATACCTACCCTCAACAACATATATAGACCTTATAGCATGCCTATTATCTTATATCTCGTGATCATGACTTAATGCTTAGGACATTTCCCATGTCTCTAATAAACCCTGCCTTAGACTGGTATAACGGAATCCCATAGTATTCAATCTTCTCCTTTGCATGTAACTCGCTCAACTCTTCCTCAAACATTTCTCAATCAACATTGCATGAAAAATCACTATCTTTCCGACCTGTACACGATCAAACAATTTTAAGATGAATCTATTGGTGAATTTTTTCCCCGTTGGAGAGGTATTATCAACCAACTATCATTTTCTCTCCCATAGACTGAGCTTATAGAATTATTCTCCCGTTCATGTGTTAAACATATATCATCCACTCTACAAATCCAATCTTTCCATACATTTGACGAAGCCTTTACTATGGCCCATAAACTTGAGCTACGTTCTCTTAAAGCCAGTAAGGTTAAACTTAGATCAAAAAATCCAAAACCTGAATTTTCATCCAAATCATCCTCTAGTAACGACAAGTCTAAATCATCAGTTAATGCAGTAGTTTTCAAAACCACTCCCAAGGAGCGTTCCACCACTGAACGCTCATCGACCTCAACACAACTACACACCCATCGGAGAATCATATAGCTCGGTATATTAAAAAAACGTCCTCGTACTATAAACATGAATACTCTTGCCCCTTATCTATCCCATTGAGACATTTGTATATCAAAACCTCTTGGTATTCAAATAATGATTACTGTAAATACCATAGGGTAAAAGGTCACAACATCAAAAACTGTCGTTCATTTAGAAATTTCCTGTAGGATCTCATAGATAAAGGTGAGTTATAATTAAATAACCCAAACACACCTCCAAATCAAAATTTAGATGTTTTCAAACATCCTTTTCCAAATCATCCACCACCTACTAGTGAACCACAATCAAATTACATTCATTATATTGGAAATACCATTAAAGATCAATCATCCATACCTTCAGTATTTGAGGCTCCTGTAACTGATTCATCATCTAAAACACACATGAATAGCCATCATATGATAACAAAAAATAAACCCTCTACTACCTCTAGTGCTTCTACATCAGAAACACTCACGGAACCCAATGCTATATCTATACGGGTTCCATCATTGAAAATGTCAAAAAACTATTTCATATTTACCTCGTCATCCCTGAAATCTTCCTAATTTTTTAAAAAGAAATCCACCATTATATTTCCTACCCCCAAACCAGACAAACCTATAGAATCATCTATGTCCACACCATCCTCTTCGAGATCTTCTGATAAGAAACCTATTTTACAATAAAATATCTCTTATGAAGAAGCATTCACTCAACACTACCTCCATAGTAGTCTTAACAAATATCATTATATAATCTCGAGTTCCTCTATCTAAACAAGGTAACTATCATATCACGTAATCATTCAACTCCCTCAATATCAAACTTAAAGATCATGCCCTCTATATTAGGACCACATCCTTCATCAAATTTATCATTTAATGTCACAGAATCAAAAACCATTCCACAGCGCAAATCTTAAAAGAATAATATCAAAAGTAATCCCTTCAATTCTCCTACCGTCAGAAGAGCATGTGCTCCCCTCCACACCTACTTCCAAATGTTATTACGCATCAACCCTAGAGAACCTTATCCAATAATAGATCATCATATTACCCTCTCTCAAACCATCTAGAGCTCATGGGTGGAAGCCATCCTAGTATAATTTGGAAGCTTTTGTGATTATCATCGCACACTAGGACAATGTACAGAGGACTAAAAATCCCTTAAGGTGGCTGTCAAAATCCTTGCTAACAAATTCCTTCTTCCTAGTGACTTGAAACCATAAAAAAAGACTCATCAAACCACCCCTTCCAAACCATTATTTACATCCACATTCATCAAAAATGAGGATTCTTCTAGGAAAACCTCCCTTCATCGGATAGATACAGTACAGGTTACGACTAGAACACATACTCATGAACAAGTACCTCATAAAATAACAATTCCAAGGTTTTTATCACCCTTGCACTAGAATCCAAAATCCAACTCTACTCCCGATTCTAATCCAAATCCTTAAGGCCAAGGTATCCATTCTTGTCACTCCACCCTACACAGTCTACTACCCCTATCCAAAATACCATTATCAAACAACTCCATCGAGATCTTATAAAGATGTCCCTTTACGAGATTGTACAGATGTCATTTACACACAGAAAAACCATGATCAAAGACCTCTAATCCATATCAGTACCTTCAGATGATCTACAGCATTTTGTAAATCTAGTAGGTACCCTTAAAAAATCCACAACCATTTCGGTTGATAGTACAAAAATACCCTTATTACAACTGGAAGATCACGACTTCCCTTTATTTATCATCACTCAGATCGATGACAACCTATCTAAATGAGTTATGATTGATAACAGTGCCAGCATTAACATAATATCTTCGCATTCCTTTAACCAAATTCATCTACCTAGTGCTATATTCTCTTAATCACCTGTCTTACTATGAGGTTTTATTGATACAATTTTTCCCACGTTAGGTATAGTCGTTATCGCAATCAAATTCAAGGTCTAAAATATTCACGAACTCTTCTATTTTGTAGAAGGAGAATTTTAATATAACATACTATTAGGCGAATCGTTTGCAATATAACATACTATTAAACACGAAGGTAAAACATTCACAGTTCTTGCAAACCCAAACCCATTCAAAGCATGTCATATGATATACAGAGTCAATGACATGTTTATTCCAAAAACCAACATGATATCCTCCAATGAATATTCCACCAGCTCATTAGTCTCCTCATTTATATTACCAAATGATACCTCATCTCCTTTGTTAGGGAAGTATCGCCTCCACACTTAACAAACTTCCTAAACTTAAACCTAAAAAATAACCAATGTATGAACAATGTCAGGTATGAAGGTACATTGCATTTTAAAACCAATCTCATTTATGGAGGGATCAATCATTCCTCTATACCACCTACATTCCAACATCAATCCAAACCATTCATATCATATTTCAAGTTCTTATATAACCAAGTCTTCACTCATATGTATCTTCACCGTTGTTCCTGGAAAGGCTTTGGATTTAGATGTTATGAATAGGGTATCTCTAACTTAATCATCGAACACTCCCTTAAACCACATGAAAAATATGGATTAGGATATGATAAGTCAGCTTCCAAATCCTCCATGCAACCCCCACCTATAATCATCACAGAACTAGAATTGTCTTCTTCCCACACAAGATGACCCTATGGACACAAACAACACCATCTCCATACAACCTAACTTTTTTTAGTCAATGCTATCACCTTAGGACCGTTGACTTATCAAACTAGATGTGGTACCAAAAATATTCCTCTCATTTTACAAGAAATTATTGAAAAGGACTCTCCCACTATTGGAATTCTTCAATGCCATGATGACCAATCTATTCTCTCCTATATGGGAAAAGAAGACCATTATCTCTAGAAAAACTTACTGCCAGATACATCAACCCTCTTTAATGAATCCAATATTGAAATTTTTATCACCCTCAAAATCACCCTCACTTTCCAAGTTAAGTTCTGAAAATTTTGAGTTGGTGCCTTCGAGATATGTCTGAGTAAAGTGAGAAGTCTTGAGAGATAGAAAAAATTATGTTTTGAAGTCGTTGGTGCTCAGTTTTAATCTCACCCTTTTCACTTGAAAATTCTTCAGTCTTCACAATTTGAAATATTTTCTATTTCCCCGTCTGGATACTTGAAAATATTTTCCTTCATTTGAATGTTTTCAATCCTTCTCTTTGGTTGAGGATCACGTCGAGCCTCGTGTCATTTGTAGTTTTCTTCCTGTGAAAATCAATTTGTAATCTGGGCATGAATGGTGGAGTTTTTCCCCTTCATTTTATATTTTATGGGTGTATATTCCCTATCAATTTTTTTCCCCAACATCCATAGGTACATGGAAATATTTAATTGGATGCGGCAGGACGGGTTCTTTTTGCAAACTTTTCATTTTTGGTTTTTTTAGAAAAAGTGTCAAATTGGTCCCATGGCCCTAAAGGATCCTGATTGGCTATTTGGCTGAAAGGTGGCCCCTTTTTGTGTTTTGATTCTTTAAAATGTCAAAGTTAGAAAGGCAGGTCCTTTTTGTGTTTTGAGGCATTATGGCAAAAGCCATAAAATGTAAAAATAATGCCTAAGGCCCACAAAGGGACACGTGGCCATTTTTAAGTCAAAAGCGGAGAGGCAAGTTGTCAGGACACTTTAGGAATTTTACCTTTGTTTCCATAAAGGGCTTAAAGTTATAAAGTGACCCGCGGCCCCACTCATGCTAAGGGATAAAGCCAAATGTTGAGCCAGCATCGAAAGTCAAAGTGGAGAGGCGGGTCAGTGGAAAACTTTTAGTTTTCGAGATTTTCTTTGAAAAGAGTTAAAATTGTAAAAGTGAGCCATAACTCCATCACCACTCAAGTGAAGCCACGTGTCAGTCCTATATTACAAGTGAATGGGTGGACCAATATGTCTAAAATTCATAATCTTTATAAAAATCATAAAATGCAAAAGGCACCCCAAGGCCCGCTTCAACAAATCTCTTCCACGTGGACGACCCATTTTTTAATTTTGCGATTCAATGCGTCTAGTTTTGTCGCCAAGAATGGAAATAGGAGAGGTGTTGAAGAATTTAAAATTTCATATTCTTGAGCTAGTTGGCACCCCTGAACTTCAGTCGAGTATTTCTTCTTTGAGATCTTGAAACACTTCTTTTAATTCCTAATTAGTTCTTAATCTTTTGATTAAAAGAAGTTGTAACTGAATGTAACCGTTTTTAGAATCTATTTAGTGGGTTCTCTACGCCATTGTTCATGGTTGGATCCTGGAATTCTTGAAATGTTATAGATTCAAAATTAATCAATACAGAAGAATTTCCACTTCATTTCCATCTGTTATTCCTTCTTTCCTCATCTGGAACCCGCAGATCATTAATATTTTATGATAAGAAACTTTGTGTTCTTATTTATATGATTTTTGTAACTTTGTGTCCATGGAATTATATCTGTTGTGAAAGTGAATGATTCTATTCTACATCTCCCTTGATCAATACGTATAAGGTTATACTCTACTATCTATATTTCCTAAAAGTATTTTTATGTTCTTCCTCTCTCATCTCCTTGGTTCTTCTTTTTTTTTTGTATTAATAATCTTTCAAGATTAAAACGTTTCAAATTATTAGGAATCCACACTTTGAAAGTTGTAAATTTGTATATAAGATTTGTTGCTTGCTTTCAATAAGGGAACCTCTCTCATAAAGAGGAGGGACTTGTTGTCCCCTGACTATGGTTTATTAAGGAACAATTTTAAAACCCAACAGACATTAACATAGGAATCCCACATGATCCTCATATTGTCAATGTCAGTCAGTCCTTAGACCCATAAGAACTGCATGATTTCACTCCTTTCCTCATAGTCAAGCCTTTGCAGGGTCATATAGTGATATGTCAAGCATTGACTCAGACATCTTTGTAGACAATATTTTCACTTACCCTGACAAAAAACAAGTCAAACAAAAGTTACGTAAAATGTACCCTCACGTAACTCTTCTCATCAAAGAAGAGTTGAAATGCTTGCTTTCTTCTAATTTCATCATACCCATCGATTATCCACAATGGGTCTCTAATATAGTCCCTACAACCAAATCATCCAAGAAATTATGCATCTGTACCGACTTCTAAGACTTTAATCTCTCCTATCTCAAAGATGATTTTCCCCTCCCAAATATTAACCATCTCATTGATCTAACTGTCGGTCATGAAATTCTCTCCCTCATGGATGGCTTCTCTAGCTACAACTAGGTCCTTATTTCTACCGAACATCAACACAAAACTGACTTTATTACCCCTTAAGGGACTTTATTTTATCAATTAATTCCCTTTATACTCAAGAATGTTGAAGCCACTTACCAGCGTGCAATGAATTACATTTTTCATGATCTTATCCATAAAATAGTATAATATTATTTTTATGACCTCTTAGGAAAATCCAATCAACGAAGAGATCACCTCACTTTCCTAGACGTTATCTTCACTCATCTCATCAAATACCTTCTCCTTCTTAATCCCGCTAAGTATGTTTTCAGTGTCCTCAATAGAAAACTCTTATGGCTCATAGTTTCTATCTAAGGAATTGAATTAGATCCTGCCAAGATTAAAGATATCATTAAAATGCCTCCTCCAACTAACCTCAAACATCTTCGCAGCCTTCAAGGGAAGTTCTAATCCATCCAAAATTTTATCTCACAACTTTCTGGCCATTTTCAACCCTTCCATAATCTTCTTCAAAAATATGTCAATTATAAATGGGATACTAACTTCCAACAAGCTTTCAATGAACTCAAAAAATATCTCTTGTCACCGCCCATGCTCATACCTCCATACAAAATGGATCCTTTCTACCTTTAGATATCTACTTCTGACCATGCCTTAGGTGCAATGCTTTCTCATAGAGATGATTAGGGCCGTGAATAAGATATTTATTACATAAGCCACACACTCCATGAATATGAGACACGTTACACTGAAGCTGAAAATTTTTGTTGTGCCTTGTACTTTACAACGTATAAAATTCATCATTATCTCCTTAATCACAAGACTTTTGTCATGACCAGATGTAATCCTCTTGAAATCATGCATTCTAAACCTCATCATAGTGAGCACTTTACTTAGTGGTTTATGCTTATGACTGAGTTTGACCTTGAATTTATCTCACAAAAATATATCAAAGAACAAGCTATCGTTGATCAACTCACTGAAGCCCCTCTTCCCGAAGAACGCACTCCACACAAATAATTTCTAGATAAATCCATTAACACCATCGATCCTAAATTCACCCATATCAAGATGACCCTCTTCTTTGCAAATCTGAATTTCAGCAAGGGGTAGGCATCATTATTGTTATAATACCTCCCTGAGGGACTCACATCTTTCTATCCTTCAAACTTAACTTTGAATGTACTAGTAACATGGTGGAATATGAAGCTTTAATCATGGGTCTCCAAACAGTAGTTATGCTAGTGATTATGCAAAATATGGATATATATGCCTAATCTAATTGCTATTATAGGAGTAAATAATTATAGCAATGAAGTACAGGAATTAATCCAAGCAAGCTAAGAAAAATCATATAAAACCCTAAGTGCAAAGAGAGGGTAAGAATCCTTAGCTAATTTTTAGAAAATCCTTGAGGTGTGTAGAGTTGGGGAACTAGAAAATACGAAGCATTGACTATCACACCAAATCTCAGAAAAATGCATATCTGGAAGAACAAGCTAGACGGGAGCACCTAGAGAGGGACATGGGCACTTGTAGGCACCCTAGGCATATTTCTGAGCATCTGGGTTTGTGGAAATGCTCAGGATACCTCCTCTGAGTCATCACTAGTTGTTTTTTTTATTTTCCTTTAGTCACATAGTGATTGTCGAAGTTGATAGAACCTACAATGAAGTATTTACCTGCAAAACCCTCAAATAGACATCAAATCCTAAAAAAGAAAGATGCAAAATGAGAGGTCATACTATCCTAAGATGACACAATGGTGAACTTATGATTGAGTGTTGCACTACATCTCAGACCCAATGTATTTTTGTGTTTGTGTGTGTGGAATTGTGCCCTGGGTAGGTCTTGTGTGAGATGCTCTTGATAGCGAGAAACTAGCTAAATGTAATAGATATGTGCATGGAATAGAATGAAATTCCATCCTATGAAGTGTATGAAGAATAACCAGCCCTTGTGTCCCTTGGATGGTTCTAGATGGATGTAATGGAGCTCTTAGATGTTTGATAGATGCAACCTTAGGTGGTGATAGGTAATGCTTAGTTTTTGGTTCTTTATTATGATCACATAACTTTATAGTTATATGATTACCTTGCTTAAATTTTGTAATTAACCCTGAAAAGGTCAACTACTAAAAATATAATATGCTCAAATGACTAGAAAGGACCTAAAAGGTGTGAACAAAGTATATTGTGGTAGATATTATATTGATTGCAGATTCATTAATTGAGAGCAATATTGAGAAGAATGATGGTTAACTGAAACATTTATCATTCTCATAGGAGTGTGTGATTGCAGATTTGTTAACTGAGAGCAATATTGAGAAGAATTTTGGGATATTCTCATAGGAGTGTGTTACTCTCATTTGGAAGGCATTTTTACAATAGGGCTATACTCATAATGTGGTTTTCTCAATCATGACTTTATTCAGTTAAAGGATGAAATGATTATTAAATATGATGGGGGTGTTCCCTCGGTAGAAGACAGATGATAATTTCTAGACACAATAGTGGAACAAGAAAAGAGGTTTAAACTGCGGTGTAAGACGTCAAGTAAATCCATAATGAGGTGTTCATGGATGGATTAGAAACACTATATAGACATGGATTTATGTGACTCAGTTCCTTTAATTACTTCTGAGATTGATGCAATGGCCCTGAATGTTGAGGAGGTTTGATCTAATGACATTTGCATCAATAGTTTAGTACCAGATGGAAAAGGACAATAGGATGGTGGTGTGGTTCTATTTCCTACAAATGCGTGTATTGAATTTCATACGAAACTAGGTGTTTCACCATTTTCTTTAAGTTTTTAGATGAAATAGATAAGGGTATGAGTCATGGAGGAATACCTATTGTAATGGTCGGTTAGAGGTCATTACGAACATTTTGACTTCTTGATCCAATGATGAATTTGAGAGCTTCCTTTTGGCTAGGAGGAACTACCTAAAATACAAAACAAGACCACAAGAAAGAGTTAAACAATATATGTCAGTGTGTTGCCTAGTGTATGCTAGATCCAGGAAGTGTGATAATTCCTTGACAGCAGTCATCCCACTGTTTAGTACAATTTAATGCAAGAAATGATATAAATAAACAAGGTTCTACTGTATTTGATATGATTTAGGTATCTCATCCAAATACAATAAGAAAATCTAACATAACAAGCTATGTTATGATCAGATCTGGAAATAAGTTAAATAATCAAGGTGTTGAAACAGGTCAAGGTCATGTTTTGGGTCACTTGGGAAAAGGTTATTGGGATCTGTTATTAGCAGGATTACCAAATACAGAGACCGACATCGGTTTGGTATGACCGATGATATTTTAGTAAGAACCAATGACGGTTAAGGCATGCTGATAATAACTCAATAGTTCATGGTTTTGGGGATTCTTCTGAGGTTGAATTAGAGATGGTAAGGATTTGGTTTACATCTGTGGAGGTGTTATGAATATTCAGAGGTACTCAAGAATGGATAGAGGTGATTAAAATGGTTATGAGTGATGGGAATGGTAGGGTTCACAAGAAGGCAATAGTGGTGAGGTAAAAATATAAATGGTGGTTGATAAACAAAGGTGAAGAACCCTTATAAAATAAATAGAAATGAAATGGTGCAGGTTAGAAACACACTTACTGATGTGTAGGTTCAATGGTTGGGTGGTGGTGATGGATGATTGGTGAAATGGCGGTCAGTGTCGCAGTAGTGCTTCCTACAGTGAATGCAAATACCTTATGATCAATGGTTGTGTTTGCTATGGCTATCTAGATGTGCAAAAGATCTTTGGTTCTTGCTTGCATGTAGATCTCATTTTCTCCCATAACTCGAGAATGTGGCCAACCTTTGAAAAAAGGTTACTAAAATGGTTATATGGTAACCGATGACAGTTTAGGGTGACCGGCTTCGGTTTCGGGTTGACTGGCATCGGTTAAGGTGAGATATCCTAGGTTGCCTAAAATAACAGATCTTGGCTATCTTTTTCTAGATTTTCTAGTTGGTGTCAAGTCTAAATGGAACATTACACTTGGATACGTGGGAATGTGGTTAGAGGAAGAATAGGCATGTGGTTTTATGGTTATACTAAGTGTTAGTTCATTAAGGTAATAAGGGATAAGTCTTAGTTAGTTATGGAAACATGCTATGAATATGTCTATGGTGAGGTGTCTAGGTGAGGTGGCTAGGTGAGGTGTGCATCCATTTAATTAAAGTAATTAAATTAATAAATGGAGTGAGGGTGAGTATTGATTTAATTGTGGATAGTTAAATTAATGTTAATATGGGGTGAAAGGGGGCTAATGTTAGGTGAGTATGTTTAAGTTAGTTATTCAAAAGGGGACCAAGGGGAGTGTGACCCAATTTTGGTGTCTATATTTTTTCCCTTTTGTTGTGTAGCTTGTATTAGTAAGTAACACTGACAAAAATAGGAAGTGATTGCCCCATGTGTGGGTGAAGGCAATCCCCCTCAAACCAGGCACCGATGAGGTGAAATACGGAATCGGTGAGTGGTTTGATAAATGTGTAGGTGGGGAAGATAGGTGGGGAAGGGTTTGAGTATTGAGTGAAAGGGTGATGGTCTACTCGGGTAATGGGTAGTAGCCTATGATCAAAATCATGTCATAGGTAATGGAAATCAAATGCACACACACGTATAGATTGTAGCATGGTACCAAGTTGAAGAGCTTGCAAACTCTACATTGTCCAAGGTCGATAGGTTTATCCAAACAAGGGCGAAGTGATTCAGGTATCCAAGGTATAAGATATGGTTGAGAAACACAACATAGGTCAGGTGTAGGAATGTTTAGGTATTCTCCGATACACCAAAGGTTTGGTTGGGATAAACAGCACGGAAATAGGCAAGGTATGGTTGTTAGGCTAAAACAACATAGGTAATAGCATCACAAGGTATAGTGAGTACATAAGGTCAATGGTCACACCAAGTAGGTCAAGTTAAGGAAAACAGGTCATGACATGGGTAAGGCCAAGGTATAGGCAAAATAACAACTCCTAAGATGCAATAAAGGAAATGTAGGGGTAGGTTGAGCTTGTAGGTATGTTTCAATGAGTGGCCGGAATGATAACATTTGTGTTGGCAATAATGGTTACAAGCAAAGGAAGCGTAGGAAGGCTAAATAATTAGAAGGGTTGATTGATGCCAGTTATAGGGTGACTGAGGTCAGTTAGCTAGGGAACAAATATGACTGGTGTCGATCATATCGGGTTGTGTTTATAAAACAAAAATTCTATATTTTATGGACTCGTTGTTGTTTTGTGACATTAGAGAAAACAACAGATCTGTTTGACTTTTTGTAACTTTTTCTGAGAGAGAAGGACAGGGCATTATACCCAGCTAAGGTGGAGGGTATGAGTTAGTGAGAGGAGCTTAGGAGATTGGTCCACGAGCTTGGGGTGTCAATTGGATTGGTTGGATTAGAGGATTATGTTGGTATATTTTAGGCATGATTGAATGTAGGTCATAGGCATGGTTGAGTTTAGGTCATATGCATGGTTGAGTCGTTTAGATGTAGGTGTCGATGGTCTATTCTTTTTTAGGATAATCAATAAGTAATGAGGAAGGAAAATGGTAAGAGGTGGTAAAAGAACTGCTTATTTGATAAGAACCCTAATGAGTCTACCATACCCCCGATGGACATATGAACGTAAGACCCTAAAGGCATTGCATAATGGACTATTCTAAGAGTGAAGAAATCCATATGAACGTGAAATGTCACAGTTGCAAAAATTCCATTCAGTAGGGAGAAAATTAGATTGAAAAGGTAATAAGGTGAAAGTGGGTGGCTTAGCGTAACTTAGTGTATGATAGTATTTTTACCTAGCAAGAAACCTAGGATCAAAAATAGGAAATTCCATGACAAAAAAGTTATCATTTTCTTTATTTTTTTGTTTTGAATAGATTGATCGATGCAGGAAGTCTATATGGGATGATTATATAATCTCCTTGAGGTCTTATTGAAGTTAATCGATGCTGGAAGCTTCTGGATATTTTTATTGTATTTTTGCAATGACTTTATATAGTTATCCTTCAAGGGAGCAATCTATTTATAACAGTGAGAGATGTTCCTTTTTGAGGTAGTCAACTTTTAATAGAAGTTTGACTGAAGGAGTTGAATCCCATTTTGTTTTTAGACATTTAATTCATGGACAAGACTATATAGGAAGATTAGGTTCTTTTTTAGAAGACAAAATTGTAGTGCAAAGGGTTAACTATGAAAGAGTTGGTTTCAAGTGATGAATGACCATGGGATTCCATCTTTTAAAAAAATATGAAAAGTATCCATGAGAATCATGTTATGAGTAGAGTCGTGGTACTCATATTAAAGATAAGGCTGAAAGGTGATGGGTAATCACACGATTCTTGTTTAGTCGTTGATCCTCAAAAATGGGTAGTATGGAAGGTGAACAACTCTCAAGGGACGAGTGGTCGATTGACAAAAATTTATATAGGACTTTATTTCAACAATAAAATGGTTGAAGATGTAAGGCATTGAGGGGCTTAGGTTCAGGTTTACCTTCGAGTGAAGACAAATGATAAGCACCTGATCCATAGGCATGGGTAACGATATAGGGTCCAAGCCAATTAGGATAAAAATTACCCCGTTTACTTTTCTCTTCTTTGGTTACATGTTGATTTCCCTTCAGGATGAGGTCACCAACTGGAAAGGTTTGTTCATGGAAACATTTTTCATTGGCACGCTTGATACATTTTTGGTAGATTTGGAGATAGTTAAGAGGATTGAGATAGCATTCATCTAATAACTCAAGTTGTGTTAAATGGTCCTGGCAAAAATCATCATCATTGAGCATTTCTTATAGTGAGATGCAAACTGATGGAATCTGGACTTCGAGCGGCAAGATAGCCTCGGTATCGTAGACCATAGAAAAAGGTGTGGTAGCAGTTGAAGTGTGAATACTAATGCGATAATCCCACAAGGCGAAAGGAATGTGTGAATGCAAATCCTTTCCAGTATCATCAACAACTTTCATAAGAATTTTTTGTAAGGTTTTATTGGTTGATTATGCTTGGCCATTGGTTTATGGGTAATACGGTGACGAGAAATTGAGTTGGATGCCAAAAGCATCACACATCTTATGTAGGGTTTTGTTTTTGAATTGCTTTATATTATCAATGATGAGATGGTGAGGAACACCAAAGTGACAAATGATGTGATGGTTGATGAATTCACATATTTTCTCATCTTTTGTAGAAATGAAGGGAATCGCTTCTACCCATTTAGTATAATATTTAGTAGAAGTTATAATCCATTAATGGCATTGTAAAGAATGGGGATTGATCTCTTGAAAATATCCAAGCCCCATTAAGAAAAATGTAAAAGGTCTCATGCTACCTGTAAGGCATGACTAGGTGTGTGATGAAGATTAGCATGTTGTTGGCATTTCACACAATGTTTGACATAGTCACAACAATCTCGGTTTAGGGTTGGCCAATAATAGCCAAGGCAAAGAATGTGTTTAGTGACAGCTAAATCACTAAAGTGGCCTCCACAAATTCCATCGTGAACTTCCTTGATGGTGTAGGGAATTTTAGAACTTGTAAGGCATCGTAAGAGAATGCCATCAAATCCACACTTATAAAGGAGACCACACATGATGACATAGCGAGAAACACTTTTAAGAGATACACGTTGTCCATTATGAGTGAGATCAGAAGGTAGAATGGAAAGGGAAATATAGTTTATAAACTGCTTATACCAAAGGTCACATGGGTCAGGGGCAACAGTTCCAACGGATTATACCTTGCAAGGTAAATAAGAGGGTGATTGTAACCTTTGTATTATGACCAAAATTTTATAGTCGGCGGGTAAAGTGGGTATCTGAGAAGCCAAGCAGGCCATGGTATTTACAAACTTATTGGTAGAATGGGGGGTGGTTTGAAGTTTGTAATGGTCAAAGGTAGTCAAAAGTATGTCTACATGATGTTTATACTTTTGAAGTATTTCATTACAACATTGGTATATACCATTGACTTGGTTTACAACCAGCTGAGAATCACCAAAGATATTTATTTACTTAACATTTAAGGCATAAGCATCCTAGAGACCTAATACGAGTGCTTCATATTCAGCGATATTGTTTGTAAAATAAAAATCTAGTTTGAAAGATAAAGGCATAGATTCACCTTCAAGTGGAACGAGGATAACACCAGCTCCACCCCCACACTGACACTTGGAGCTGTCAAAGAAGAGTGTCATTTGGTAAGTGGTATCGTCCAAGGAGAGGGTATCTATGGATTCATCTGGGAAATTGAAGTTAGAGAGTTGATTCCTGGAAAGAGGTGCATCTGCTATTTGGTCTGTGATGGCTTGGCCTTCAATATACTTTTAATGGATTAATTCGAGGTCAAGGTCAGCCAGAAGCATGAACCAACGTGCAGCACATTCATGTTGGTAGGGTTTGGCGTACATGTAATGTAAGGGTTCAGTATTGGTGATGAAAAAGGTTTTGTGGTTGAGCAAGTAATGACGAATTTTGGTGGTGACAAAAACTATGGCTAACCAGAGTTTTTTGGCGTAGGTATATCTAGTTTCATAGTCCAAAAGGGTAAGGCTTATGTAATAAAATGCTTTATCTCTATGTTGTTTGTCACGATGAGTGAACATGGCACTCAGAGAATGATCAGTGGTGGAAATGTATAGGTAAAAGGGTTGGTTATCCTTAGGAGGAATTATCACTTGTGGTTGAAGAAGGTATTGTTTTAAGGCATCGAAGGCTTTATGGCATTCATCATCCCAGTTGAATGAAACATCCTTCTTAAGGAGATGATGAAATTGTTGACAGAGGTCAAAAATTTACGAGATAAAATGACAAATGGATTTCAACTTACCTTGCAAGCTTTGAAGTTGATGGAGATTAATAGGTGGAGGCATTTTGAGAATAGCCTTCAATTTAGTAGGATCAACTTCTATACCATGCAAAGAAACATTGAAACCAATGAGTTTTCCTAAAAGTACCGCAAAGATGCACTTCTTAGGTTGAAGGTGAACACAGTACTTAATGAGGTGGTCAAAGATGATCTTGAGGAATATCAGGTGTTCATCTTGATGTTTGGATTTGGCCAAAATGTCATCTACGTAATATTCCAATATGTGATGAATGATGTCATGGAAGATATAAGTCATGGCTCACTGATATGTAGGACCAGCGTTTTTAAGGCCAAAAGGCATGACTTGATAGCAGAAGGTCCCCCAAGGAGTGATGAATTTAGTTTTGAGTTGATCTTCTGGAGTGAGTAATATTTGATTATAACCTGAGAAACCATCCATGAGTGATAACATTTCATGGCTGGAGGTAAGATCAACTAGTTGGTCAATGCCTGGTAGGGGAAAATCATCTTTGGGATAAGCTAGGTTGAGGTCACGGAAGTCCGTGGAAATGTGGAGTCCCCCTGTTGCCTTTGTGATAGGAATGATGTTATAAAACCATTGAGGATATTCAATGGGTAGGATGAAGGAAACTGAGAGAAGCCATTGAAGTTCTTCTTTGACCAAAAGAGCAATGTGATGATGCATGTTCCACAACTTTTGTTTGATGGGTTTGGTATTAGGAATGGTTACGATATTGTGGACCATAAGTTTTGGGTAATTACCGGGCATATCAGCATAGGACCAAGCAAAAGCATTGATATGGTCCTGAAGGAAAGAGGTAAAAGCTTTCTGTTCAACAACATCTAAAGACTGACCTATCTTTAAGATGTGCAGGTCGTCTTGATGTTAATGTTGATTTCGATAGTTGATTCTTTCAACATGGTTTGCGTATCAGAAGGTAACAACCGGTGAATATACAATCTTCCACACCAAGGTAGGTGAGGATAGACTATTTGTCCTAACATTGAATGACATTAATAGAGGGTGTATCATCATCGATCATGTTAGGATACAAGAAAGGAAGAGAAGAGGGAACCTTATCATCACGTTGATAGGTCAGAGGTCCCAGGGAAATTGTGTTTACGAAAAAAAAAAGTTAGGAGGAATTGATTTGGAATCTATTGACTTCGTGGGTGAAGGTGGTTACATTGGTGAATGGGGTGAAGAAGGTTTTTCTTCCTCAATGAGGTCAATGCAGACCTTCTTGGGAGGTGGTGCAACAAATGCAATACCACTGTGATCGTTGTGTTTATGTGTGGTACATGAAATGACAGTATGGTGGCCTTGTTCATAAAATCCGAAGCCAAAGCCTTCCATGTGCAATGGTGAAGGAAAGTGTGGGTGAAGCAGTGGTTAGTAAGGGATTGTAGGTCAGATGAAAATGGTCATGTTTGGGATGGAGGTTCAGGTGAATAAGTGGCAACATCAAGTCCCCCATACATTATATTAGTATGAAGGTGGGGAGGACCATAAGGAAAAACCTTTCCTACGTAGTAGTCATAACTAGGGTATTGGCGCAGGTTCCCATACTCTTGTGGAGTGAGTAATGTGTCGATATTGTATAGGCGGTACTCCCCCAGAGTGAGGTGTTGAAAAACACCTGCTAAGGGATTAGTAGTCGATATGTGGGTAGCAAGGATAGATGATCCATTAGATGATTGGGTAGGAGGGGTATCAGTAAGTTGAGAAGTAGGGTGGTCAACTGTGGAAGCTATAGTGGTAGTAGGAATAGAAGAATTATATGTGGGAGAGGTGGTGACATCATTGGTGGATGGGCTTGTGGGTGAAAGATAATTGGGGGTAGTGGTAGATGCCTTGACTAGTACAATTACAACATGCTACATGTTTTGAATGGCGACGAGTCGATGACAATGGTGTAGTTATGTCCTTCATGCTCAAATTTTACACAACAGTGTAAAGTTGAAGGGACACAACCCATGACGTGAATCCAGGGTCTGCCGAGCAATAGGTTATACTGGAACTCCCCCTCTAAGACGTAGAATAACTCTAGGACAATGCAAGGGCCTACATGAACATGAAGGATAATAGTGCCAAGGGTGGAGGTGATGGCATCGTTGAAGGACCGCATAATAGTTGGGTTATTATGCATATGGCTAGAAGGGATACACATTTAATTGTATGCATGGGAAGAGATGATGTTAATGCTAGCACCACAATCGATCATGATGCATCATATGCGTATGTTATCAATATAGAAAGAAATTTATAGGTTGGGATCAGGGTCATCTAACTAGAGAGGTACAATCTCCTCATTAGAGAAGTTGAGGGCGGCGACATGAGGAGTGGGCATACGGGTAGAATGAGGTCACGTGGTGAGGGGTGATAATCGATGCCACTGGTGTGGGTTCATTGGGTATAACTTTAATGGATTGTAAAACCTCGATAAGGGCTTGTCTATGGGATTTAAAAGTTTAGACGAGATCATACAAAGACATCTTTAGGAGACTGATGTAATTGTTTTACCATTATGCGATGGGTGACCCCGTCAGAGATAGGGTATGTAGGTCCATGGATGGTTATTTTAGGAGTGGGTGCAGATGGTATATTGGGTATAGGGTTGGTTGATGGGCCAGTTGCTTTTTCTTTTCCTTTGTCTTTCTGAGCGTGTGTAGCAACGTGAACCATGTTAATCTGAGGGGCGGTGGATGGAGAGGGTGTGTCATGAAAGGTATAACTACATGAGGGGGAAAGTTCTAGTGATGGATAAGATCCTTGATAAATGAGTAGGGTGTATTGATATTTGGGTGGTGGTTTGGCCAACTCTCTAATACGGGCCATGTTCATCTCAAATTTTGGAGATGGGAAAAATGGTTATGGAGGTGAAGATATTGATCGTTGAATGGGTAAAGGATTATGATGTATGGTGATAGGTGAAGGTGGAGTATGGTCCTCATCAATAATGTCATCATCGTCAAAATTTTATTCAGGAGGAAAAATTTGAAGAAGAATGGTCTTCAGAGCCTTATAATTTTTGACATCATGTCATGGCACATGATGATAGGCACAAATATTGGTTTCATCAAACCCTTTTGGTTTGGGTTTGAGAGGATCGTAAGGTCGAAGTGGTAGTAATGTGATGATGGAAGTCTCTAAGAGATTGGTTAAAATGTTGGCGTAGGACCACGCTAATGGATCATAATGGGAAGTGAGCATATGTTTGGGTACAGGTGTGGATGATTGTGAGGGAAGAGGCTTTATAGGAGAGGGAATGGGTTGGTCTACTAATTTGATGAATGGTAGGGTCTTATGTTTTGATGGCATCTGCTTGCGTAAAGGTGGGGTAGAAGAGCTACCACTGGAAGGTTTTTTTTTGTTTAACTACTTTATTGGAGGGTAGTGGGTTCTTATCTTTGGGTTGCACCTTCTTGGGTAAAGGTGAAATGGGGGTACGGGATGCAGAAGGGAAAGTAGATGGCAGAAGAGGACGGGTTACCCATGGGGGAAATCAGGTTGTGGTGGTGGTGGTTGGTAGAGGTTGGGTAGACAACATTGGTTGAAGTTGTATAGGCAAGGTTGAGGTTATAGTAACTGGTGGAGGTATAGGTGGCAAGAAGTGTTCAAGTTAGGGTGAGGAAGTTTGGGTTTTGCGTGAATGATGTGTAACAAAGGCTCATGAGGCAGGGTTACGTTGTTTAGCTTTTGACTGGCCTTGGGTATGATATTGTTTGGTCAAGGTTGATGGATGAGGCCCTAGGGTGGATGGAAGTGGGGAAGGTGACAAAGGTGTGGTAGGTGAGATTGGTGTATACAGCCTAGAAGGTTGGATTTTCCTTTTAGGCAGAGGGATAATTTTGGTGTGGGTTTGAGATGATGTAGTTAAGTCTATTCTGACAGGTGAGTAAGTCTTGATGTTGGCATGACATCAAAAGTAGTGATGGGTTTAGATATGGGTGAGGAGATAGGTGTGGGTTGGCTTTCAAGTTTTGAAATGGTTTTGGTCATGGGTAAAGGTTTGGATGTAGGTAGAGATGATTAAGAAGCCATTTCAATCAACATAGTCAGTGTAGTTTTAGCTGCTGAAAATACCTTTGGGTAGATCATGGAAGTATCCTTAAGCAACATTTGCATTTCGTTCAAAACAGGGAGCCGAAGATGTCCCCAAAGCATAGAATGATCAACATAATCCAAAGAATCAACCAGCCATGAAAATGGGACTACTGAAGAAGAGGATGGAATGGGTTAGGTGACAATCCCTGTAAAATATGTCTGCGAGACAGGGAATTGGCTAGCCTTGAATTTTGTAGGTAAAATAGTCGAGATCATGTCAATAGGGTCCTGGGATGCTGGGGGAAAATTGTCCCTAATGAGTAGTTACATGTCTAAATAATATCCCATGGGTAGGAGAGATAATAGGTGGGGTGAGGTAAACTTCTCCCTTGGTGGAAGAGAAGGTGATGATGATTCTCTTGTGGATGGGAAAATAACAAGTGTTGATGGTTTAGTAGGTTGGGAGGTAGATGATGAAACGACAATGGTAGAAAGTGTGGGTTCCTCTGTGAGAGTAAGAGGAGATGAGGGGGACTCCTCTATGGGTGGAGGAGTAGAAGAGGTATGCTCCTCTGTGGGTAGATGATCTTGTGCCAAGATTTCCTCAATAGATGAAGTAGGTAGGTTTTAAGGAATAGTTAGTATGATATCAAAAACTACATGGACTTCATGGACATTGTTGTCACTAGATGAAGGCTTTCTATTGGTCTGAGGTAGTTGGAATTTTAATTGGTTAATAAGACTCTGGAAGTGGGCAAATGAAATATGTGAGATTCGTCTTCATACTGTCAGGTTGAATAGAGATCAGTCATGGTGACTTTCTTGGTAACATTGTTTGAAAAATGATCTAAGAAAGTTTGGGCTACTTGATTAAAGGAATAAATAGAATTTTGCAGTAGTCCACTATACCATTCCAATACTGGGCTTATCAAGGACATTGAAAAAGTTTGTAGGATTAAAGCGTCATCGTGGGAAATTAGGTAACACCCATGTTTGAATGACCACAAGTTTTATTACAGGTATTCTTTACTGTTGAAGTGATTGAATTTAGGCATTTCCCAATGCACTGGGTACGGATGAATGGAAAAGATGGATGGATAGGCTCGTTACAGATTTCATCATACGTTAAAGAATTACATGAGCCAGAAACATATGCTTCTAAGTTCTGCATCTTTTCCATCATCATTTTAATGAGATTGTTAGTAGGTTAGGATGAATGGGTGCCCCTAGAGAAAAAGGGGGTTGATGTTGAATTTATGAGGTGGGTGGTATACTAGTGTATGGTGGCACTGAGTATAAGAACTATGCAAGAGGAATAGATGTAGGTGCCACATAGCCAGAATAAGTGATAGATGAGGTTGGGGGTTGTTGGTAGTATGTGTAAGAGGGTGAAGTAGTTGTAACAACTCTAGTGGTGATTAGGGGTAAGGACTGCGAGATAGAAAGGACAAGGTTTTGAAAAGGGGGTGTAAGTTGCTGACACTGGGGGTGGTTGCAATGTAATGTGTATATGTGAAGTGGCATGTGTAGATAAGGCTATACTTATAGTGGTTTTTTGGGGGGGTAATTGATGTTGCGGGTGCAACATATGACATAGACACTGCAATTATAGTGGTTTTGGGATTTAGCTAAGACACCATAGGTGGTAAAGTGGATGACAGTAGCGTCGAGATGGTGCTAGTTGACACAGAAGTGGGGGCTAGAGAAGGAGGGATAGTTACGGCCATGTTGTATATTAATTATCCTGAGGAATCCCATGTGGAAGAATGAGCAAGGTAGTACTGGAGGGCAGCGGGATTCTAATCGAGGAGTCTCACAAAATCCTCATCACTGGTAGCGATGGGGATGAGTTGAGTCGGATCCATAGGTGATAGGATGGATGGCGATGATGGACTAGGTGGGAGTGGCTGACGGATGGCGTAAAATATGAGGGTGTTAGTTTGGTTGTGAGTCAACACCATGTGAATTAGCATACGTCGAGTGAACTATACTCTGTAAATGACACAGGGAACAGCAAAGATGGGACAAAACATATTCTGAGAGGGAAAGTTTTTAAATTTTTTGATTAAAATCAAAACAGGGTGATTGACGCTGGTCAAACTGACTGATGACAGTTAAGGGGTGACCAATGATGGTTACAGGAACCGATACCGGTTATTGTAAGAAAATAATAGTTTCAAAAAATGAGGTAGAAACTTATGACTGTTAGAGAGGAAGGTTATATTTGATACTATTACTAGAGTACAGAGAACATATACACAGAAACTCTAAATAGAAGAGAAGGTGACATAAGTGTCTTTTGGGTAAACTAACCAAAAGAACAAGGAATGGGCACTAATTAGGTAAACTGATGGCTGTCATATGTAAAATGATGACAATCGTTGGACCGATGTCGGTTACTGTGAAATCTGAAGAATGAAGAAAAATATATTTTTATGAATTTAGATGAGATGAATAATCAACCCAAAAGTTTGGGTATGATAAGATGAGGTCCTAACACACTTTGAGAAAGTTATAATACTCCAACTATAATGGCAGAGTGTGAAAGGAAAAATGAAAAATAAAGAATCGTATCCTTACACCTCAAAATGCAAGTCAAGAAAAAGCTAAGAAAAATACGTAATCCAACAAGTGAATTTAGTGTGTTTAGCTTATGTTATTTAAAATAATGACTCGTGAATTTAGAGTAGATTTTTTGGTTGGGAAGGCTTCCTACGAAGAAGTAATTTCTAAAGGTGAGGTTTCAGGTTATGTTATGGCGGGGGCGGGTAGTCCTCTAATGGGGTACTGGATAGAGATAACCAGTTGGGTGCCCATTGTCAATCCTCTGATCGTGTGATTGTTGACAGATTCTTCTATGTGGGATGTTGTTTAAGAAGATCTATAAATTTCAAATTTGTGCAGTTTAGACAAAGAGAGAGAGAGAATCAAGTGCAATCTATGGTTCAATTGTGTCAACAATCAGCTGGGAATGACTTCCAAAGTATAGGTTTCCCTCATTTTTAATGTGAGCTATAATGCAACAAATCATAATGTTATGCAAGTGTTTTAAGCCCAAATCAAAGTGTGATATTTGATATAGCAAGTAATGAATAGGAAGAGGGATGCTCTTTCACTAATGCAATACTAATGAAAGAAAAGAAGTATGCTTTTTATAGCACCAAAAACACAATTGCTTTTAGATAATAAAAAGAAGGGAAGATTCCAAAGAACAAAATTAATGTGGAATTTTTTAGGAAGGGAAACAAACACACAAATTTCACCTAGGAATGAATAGAACGCAAGGAACCCCGCATGGGTCCCATCGAGCGTGCCAAAATGTATCACCATTTTCTTTAAGTTTTTAGACGAAGCAGATAAGGGTATGGGTCAAGGAGGAATACCTATTGTGATGGTCAGTTGGAGGTAGTTGCATGCATTCTGACTTCTTGATCTAATGTTGACTGTGATAGCTTCCTTTTGGCTAGGAGGAACTACCTGAAATACAAAACAAGCAGACTCCATGTCTAATGGACTTCTAAGGCTAGTGATCTCTTTCATCTAGTAGGCAGATGGTCCCAAAAGTCACCAAAATTATTATCCAAATAGATCTCCTAATGATTTGGATAAATTTCATACACATCATGCTCCCCTTTTCATTCTTTTATCTCCTTCCATTTTCCCTTGTACACCTTCCTCCTGCACACCTACTTTCTTTCCTATCCCATTACACACTCCTTGCGTGCACCTCTACAAACTTACCTTTCAATCAGTTGTCCCTGGCATTCCTCTTGTGCACTTACATAGATTCAGTTCCTTAATGTGCCCTCTTTTCTTCCTTCCTCCTGCATGCGCACCACCCCTCTATTTCCCTTTCGCACGCTTTCTTCTCACTCTCGCACGTCACGTGCACTTTCATTCACCTCTTTCTACTTTCCCCCCCACACTACTTTCTTCCATGTGCACCTCTCTTCACCTTTTTCTTCCACTTCTCCCTTGCACCCACATTCTGCGCGTTCATCTTCTTTCCACGTGTCAACCCTACGCTCCTTCATAGGTAAAATCTTGAATGGGTTTTTAAATGAGTGTGGAGCCTCCATGCATCCAGTTTCATAAAAGGATAGGTTTGGGGTTGAATAGTCAAAGCAGAGGTAGGCCAGCGGAGAGGGCCACATGTCAGCGTGGCACTATTTCAAAGATAAAATTTTGGGTGGGTTTCCAAACAAGTGCCACGCCACCACATGTCCAGGGTCAGACTTTTGGCCCCATCAAACAAAGAGACTCAGGAAAAATACAAAGAATCCCAAGGAGCTCATGGAGGCTGCCACATGTCAATCCATTGCGTTTTCAAAAGCAAAAGGTAGGGGCTAAATCTCCAAGGTGCGTAAGGCTGCCACATGGACCCGATATGGAAAATCTTAAAAATATTGTGCGCCCACAATCCAAATATTCAAATGGCCATATCTTTTGACTGGAAACTCATATTTGGGAAGGAGATGACTTTTTGGAAATGTCTCAACATCCTCCACCCCATGGAAACATAAAATATCATTCTTAACAAGCTTTGGTGGGTGAAAAATGGGAAAAACTCAATCAGGCCATTAAAGCGGAATCAAATTTCTTCAACCACCATATCCAATTCAATTCGATCTATCGTTCTTCTTTCTTCAACACACCAAGCAGATAAGGAACCATACATGACAGATTTGGGGTGGATTTGAGAGAGGCATTGATTGATAGTGGTTGAGTTGTCAAAGCAGGATTCAATACATCTCGGGGTGATTGAAGCAAGATTATAATTTTTCCCTCTTCTCTCTCTTTTTCTTCCTATATATTGTAATGTAGAGGCATATTCAAATGGTTGGACACTTTGGATCCTTACGCATGTTGCTAAGGACTCCATATTTTCTATATTTTGAGTTTTATACCTACATACTTGGATCTTGCATGTGGATATTGGCCTCCTTATCATTGTAATAGTTCTGTGCATTTTTGGAAGTAATAGAAGCATCATTTTGTGACTATTCTTTGTCCTAACGTGTTTTTATTCCTTCTTCTTGCCTCTTCTCTTATATTGTGTATTATTGTGCTATTTAAGTCCCCTACAGTTCCATACTTGGTTGTGTTCCACGAGAGCGATCTGGTGAATGTGTATTTCATTGTGTTACTCGTGCCTAGCCTTCTTTCACGCATTTCCTATCATTCTCACTCTGAACAGATAGTGTTCACCCCTCTTTTCTGGTGCTATCACCTTTTAGTTTAGTTTACTTCATGTTATCCTTCTCTCCTTTGTCCCTTGGAATTTTTAGCTTAGTTTCCCCTTTCAGCACTAGGAGTAGCAGTAGTAGTAGAAATAGATAGAGGAACTGGCCTTCTCCAAAGATCTATTTCAAGCTTGCAAGGTCCCACAACTTGGGGATGGTTCCATTATGGTCTCAAACTCCTCGGCCCTTTCGAGATTTAAGATGCATGTACACATTTGAGCAACCAATAGTTTCTGGCACGCCCAGTGGGACCAGCATTGAAAGATCAAATTTCATATCTCTAAGTTCTGGTGTGTGAAGTTAGTGTTTATGCCTTTGGAGGCTCATTTCAAATGCATCTGACGACTCCCAATATTTTGAAATCTTTGTTTCAGTAGTCTTAAGTGCCTTTCATGAGAAGAGTGTACACAAGGAGAAGTGCAGTAGTTGAAGATTCTTTTGAATACCTCCAGCTATCCCCGAGAATATTTCATTCCAAAAATCTCGTGCATGCATCTCTATCTCCAGCACGCCATACCCACTCAACTCCTCCTCAAAACACTCAACTTGTGCTCCCTACAATGGTGAATCAGTAACCTCCTCCATTAAGAAGCTTTACAAACTTTGATGGAGGGAGCCCCTTACTCCTAGCCGTGTAGCATGATATGCCAAATGGCATAATCAAGAGTATTCCTTACTTTAATTTTGAGAATCAAGTCACCCCTCAGGAGCATATCCAGGATGTAGCTAATGTGTGTTCACTTTATCTGATCACACATAATGATGTAGCAGTCAGGATTATTACAGCCTCTTTCAAAGGTAAAGCACTTCAGTGGTATAGAGGCTTGAGACTTGGATTTATTAGCACTTGGGATGAGCTAGGAATAGCTCTATGCAGCTATTTTGAAGACAAGTCAGATCACCTATCTTTGGTGGAGCAACTGACAACAACAAGAAGGGCACCCAATGAGCAGATGACTGATTTCAACATCAGATTTCAGAAGAGTTGGGACATAATTCCTCTTATGGTAAGACCTATAGCCCAACATGCTTTCCTTTATTATCTAACAGCACTCAATAGTGATATTTTAGTGATGATACAATCTACGGGAGGTAGGACTTTACCAGATGCTTATAGCATTGCGGTAAGGGTAGAAAATAGTCTCATTCAGGTAGGAAAGTTGGCTCCAAGGCCATCAATGCCCTTGTTCTTAGAAATTTCGCAAGCACCCCAGCCTTTTATAGCCTTTATTCCTACTCCTGAGAAGAGCGCACAACCGGTTGCCACAACATCCTATTCTCCATCATAGAAAAAGGAAAACAAAGAAATGAAGGTCATGATTAGAAATTTGTCAAACAAAATCATATCATTAGAAAAGCAACATGCACAAGCCTATAGAGGCAATTCCAATCAGGTGTATGGCCAAGGGAATCAGCCTTGGTGGAATCAGTATGGAAATCAAAGATACGCGCCCAACCAGTAGAATGATAGGTGGCAGCCTAATGCACGTCTACCCTTGCAATTTGTCCCTCCCGCACCTTCTCTCCCAACACCCAATGCAATCCAGGAGCTTGTTCTGGTTCAAAACAATTTGGCACAAGAGTCTAAATGGTGCTTCCCTTGTAAAATGCCTCATAGTCAATATCATTGTGCTAATGTTGCACGTGCCCAAGCCTTCATGATCTAGAATACTTTGTCCTGTGAGCCATCAATGAGCACTCATGAAGCAAGTAATCCAAAAAGACCAAAAGATCCTCTAGAAATGAATTTTATATTCTTTGGTGCAGAGGACTTCTATGCAATCAACCAAGCTGTAGAAGATACAAGCAGGTCACACACCCAAGTTGCAGACAACAAAAGATATGAGAAAATAATAATAGAGTCAGGTGCATAGGCCACAGTCCCAGTAACACAAGTAGATCTTTAGAAGAAAAAAGAATCAGACAAGACCTCTTACAGTAAGCATTCAAATCCCTATGTAGGAGATCTCGCATAAAGCTCCTTCTGAAGCAGCACGCGCTCATCCTTTAGTAGGACAGGCCTCTTCTCCAGCCAAAATTTAGGATTTTCTACCTGAACAGTCAAGAATGGATATTGTTCCCCAAATGCTTAAGGTGGGGGGATTTTATTCAGCATTTTTGACCAAATGAATAAAAAAAACATAAATGTCACAATGTGGGATACCCTAACCATTCCATCTCAGCGGGATTTGTTACATGAATCTCTGGCGCAACTTCTGTGCGCTGACCCGGTTATGCAAAATCCATATGCTTCTGTCAAAATCTGCTAAGAAGAGGATAAACAAGTAAGTAAAGTTACTAAAATTCCACCCTTTTATATGTCCTTGATTATAGGAAAACACCTAGTGCATAACTGCTTGATTGACTCAGGCGCTAGTACTTTTGTTATGCTTAAGAAGATAGTTGATGTCTTAGGTCTGAAATATAGCCATTTGTGTAAAAAAGTCCTACAACTTGATGGCTCAATTATAACCACCTTAGGAGTCATCAAGAATCTTTAGTTAACCCTTCATGCATGTCCAAGCTTGACAATTACTCAAGATGTGTCAATTATTGACCTACCTCCTTTGTTTTCCCTATGTCTATCAAGAGAATTTACTGCTAAAGTGCGTGGTTACTTGTCTTTTGATTGGTATCATATGTTACTCAAGACAAGGTATGGTACCTGGTTTACCATACAAGTTGAGCCTATATTTTCTTATCATGTAGAGCCATATGTCCCATTCCCTCTCTAAGCCAATTGTCTTATCCAAGAAGAACAGGTTTCAGTTCCTGAAGAGCATTCTCTTCCACCCTCTATTCCAGACCTAGTGATTGATGAATGGGTGGAAAGGCATCACAAATTTGATCCCTATACTGAGGAACTACAAGCATATGGAACTGGGCTTGGTACTTATTGCATTCTAGAAGAAGAGGTTATTCTTCCACGTGGGCTCATGAAATAAAAAGTTTAAACTGGGCTATGGAAGTTATATTTTGATGGATCCAAAAGGAGAAATGGTGCAATAGTAGGAGTGGTTCTCATTTCCCCTAAGGATGAGAAATTATTCTTCGCGCATAGGCTGTAGTTTGCATGTTCTAATAATGTGGTAGAATATGAAGCATTGGTTCATGGCTTTCTTATTGTTGAAAAGAAGAAAATTAAAGTGTTGCAGATCTTTGGGGACACAGAATTGGTCATCCACCAGGTCACCAAAAAAATTTAGACAAAGAATAAGCTTCTTAAATCTTATAAACATAGAGTTTGGGACCTACTTGAGAGCTTTAATGCCCTTAATTTGTAGTTAGTCCCACGCAGAATGAACAAAGAAGCTGACCAAATGGCCGCCCTCAGTTCACAATTTTCTCCTACTAAGGAGTTTGTCAAAGGAAACACTCAGCACATTAAGATGGTGATCATACCATCTATCCCAGACAATAACACCAACTGGCAAGTGTTTGACAGTGACGCGCAGATCATCTAGTTTATCCAGAATGAAGCTAAATTTTCATCAAGTATGCAAGCTAACCTACATAACAGCTATGGTGACCAAGTAATACAGCTGAAGACAAATAATTTTCCTAAAGGGCTAGTCACCTTAGAGAAAATGTTCAGCCCTGATTATAAGTTCAAAGGTGAAGAAAGATATATGCACACCACGTAAGAAGATTGCTCCTCCATTACTATTGTGCGTGGAAAGGAGCTGTTGCTCAGCAGGACTTGTGTGCATCAAGAAAAATAGGCCTTCATCTCTCTCTGTCAAAAATAAAATGACATTTTCTCATGGGAGTATGAAGACCTCAAAGGTTTTGATCCAAGTGTTTCTCAACACTCCATTGACCTTGATCCTGGTATCAAGCCCGTCAAAAAAAATCAGTGGCCAGTCAATCCAAAGATAGAGCCCCTCATGAGAAAGGAACTATCAAAACTCATTGAGGAAAAATATATCTTTCCTATTAAATACTCTACCTGGGTTGCAGATTTGGTTCTAGTACGCAAGAAGAATGGTGAAATCAGACTTTGTGTTGATTTTAGAGACTTGAATAAGGCATCTCTAAAGGATAATTATCCTTTGCCTTCAATGGAGCGGATTCTGTAGACTGTAGCCGGTGCGCAAAGGTTCTCCATGCTAGATGGGTATTCGGGTTTCAACCAAATCCTGGTTAAGGAAGAGGATCAATTCAAAACAACATTTACAACTAAGTGGGGAACATATGCATACCAGAAAATGTCCTTTGGTCTGTCAAATGTGTGTGCAACGTTTCAGCACACCATGGATATTGCCTTCAAAGGTTACATCAATGAGTTCATCTTGGTTTACCTGGATGATATAACTGTCTTCTGAAAGCAAGTCATGGATCACATGCCGCACCTTGAAAATATCTTTAAGAGATGTAGGGAATTTGAGGTATCTCTTAACCCCAAGAAGTGTAATTTTGCGGTGGCTCAGGGTAAGATATTAGGCCATGTGGTTTCAAAATATGGTATCACGATTGATCCTGAGTGCATTTTAACCATCCTAGCCCTTTCCCTATCGGCGCACAAAAAGGCCTTACAGTCCTTCCTTGGCAAGATTAACTTTGTTAGGCATTTTATCCCTAACTTTGTGGGACTGGTTCAGCCCATCACCCTCATGCTCAAAAAGGACATCGCCTTCAGATGGACAATAGAAGGAAGAAAAAGCTTCAACAAGATCAAGAAAGAGATTTCTTGTGTGCCAACCCTCATCAACCCAAACTATTCAAAGGATTTTATCCTTTATAATTATGGCACTGTAAGCATTATTGTTGTCTTAACACAAGAAAATGAACAAGGGTTGAAACAACCAGTGGCCTTCTTCAGCTAGACGTTGAAGGATTATGAATTGAAATACAGTCACATGGAGAAGCGGGTCTTCGCCATCATGTGTGTGCTTAAGAAATTCAAGAGCATGCTCACCATAAATCACATCAATGTGTTAGTCTCCCACTCATCTATCAGAGACTTCATCATGAGAGAAGAAATCAGTGAGAAGAGAGAGCGATGGGTGACAAAAATCATGGAATATGATGTGACTATAAAGGCCACAAAGCTGGTAAGAGGTAGTTCACTCTGCAAGAAAATTGTTGAGGATGCGCAGAGTGAACATAAGGCTTCATTATTTCTAGATGAAGACCTCCTGCGTGTAGAACATGAACAAAATATGGACCTCGGCATGGTTGACTGGATGAAGGACATGATCACATTCCTTTCTGAGGGTGTGTACCCTCCTAGTTTGAACAAGGAAAAGAGAAGGCATTTGAGGTTGCAATCTATCCCTTATGTTTTTATTGATGGACTTCTCTTCAAAAGAAATCTAGATGGCGTGTTGTTAAGATGTATCAATGGTGTATAGACTGAGCAAGTGTTAGTAGAGTTTCATGATGAATTATTTGGTGGACACTTCTCTGCCAAAACTACAGCAATGAAGATTATAATGGCAGGTATCTTTTGGCCTACCCTATTTGCATATGCACATAGGTGGGTCACAAAATGCAAGGAGTGCACTTTCTTTGTAGGAAATAAAAGATAGGCAGCACTTCCCCTCCGACCAATCCAAGCAGATCAACCTTTTGCACAATGGGGTCTTGACTTCATAGGCATGATCAATATGCCTTCAAGCATTAGACATAAGTGGGTGCTGACAGCTACAGATTACTTCACCAGATGGATAGAAGCTGTCGCGCTTAAGGAATCAACTGAGGCAGTCATCCTTGACTTTCTCGAAGGTTTAGTCACAAGGTTTGGTGTTCCTCAAACCATTATCTCTGATAATGCAAAGGCCTTCCTTGGTGCTAAAATCACTTATTGGGCTCTAATTTTGGGTATTTACCTGAAAACCTCTTCCAACTATTACCCTCAGGGAAATGGTTTGGCAGAATAAAAAAACAAGAACCTGATCAAAATCATGAAGCGCACAATGAACATCATTCAAAGATAGTGGCATACAAAGGTCTTGCGCGTGCTCTGGGCAGATAGAATCACAATCAAAAAGGCAATAGGAACTTCGCATTACAAGCTTGTCTATGGCAAGGAGGTTGCCCTTCCTTTGACACTAGAACTAAATCCATTGGCATTTTCCCAGCAGCTAGAATTTGAGGATGCGGAGAAATAGAAATCAGGATGGTAGAGTTGGTTCATCTTGAAGAGCTCAAAAACTAGACCATGATCAAGCTAGAACAGCATCAGCAAGCAACAAAGAAATGGTTTGACATAAAGGCTAGGCCTCAAGATTTCAATGTTGGGGACATGGTTCTAAAATGGGATGCTGAAAGAGCTAAACCAGGGCACCATTCAAATTTTGATGCACTTTGGAGTGGCCCATATATCATCAAGTCTTACAAAGAAGCTAAATCTTTAGAGTTAACTCCCAGTAAATAGGATCCATCTCAATTCCATTAGATTTGCTACATCTTGTTGTATATATTAAAATAGTTACAATTCCTCCAAGTGTGCTCCGCACACATTGTTTGTTTGTACATAGTTCTTTCCCCTCACATGCTTCCTACGTGCACTCTTTTATTACTTCCAGAATGCAGAGCTTCTCTCAACAGTTGTGAGACTCAAAACAGAGTGCAGATATGATTTTCAAGTGATTACAGGGGCATTTTTATGATTGAAAAAGTATACTCCATGTCCAATGGACTTCTAAGGCTATTGATCTCTTTCATCTAGTAGGAAGGTGGTCATGAAAGTTTCCAAAACTATTATCCAAATATCTCTCCTAGCGATTTGGATAACTTGTATACACATCCTACTCCCCTTTGCATTTTTTTATCTCCTTCCATTTTCCCTTACACACCTGTTTTCTCTCCTATCTTGTCCTACACTCCTTGTGCACACCTCTGAAGACTTACCTCCCAATCAACCGTCCCTGTCATTCTTCTTGCGCACTTACATATATTCAGTTCCTTTGTGTGCCCTCTTTTTTGCCTTCCTCCTGCACGCGTGCCACCCCTCAGTTTCCCTTTTGCGTGCTTGCTTCTCTCTCATGTGCGTCACGCACGCTTTCATTCGCCTCTTTCTGTTTTCCCCCCATGCCTCTTTCTTCCATGTGCACCTCTTTTTGCCTCTTTCTTCCACTTCTCCCTTACACCCACATCCTGCACATTCACCTTCTTTCCACATGTCACCTCGATGCTCCTTCAAAGGTAAAATCTTAAGCAAGTTTTTAAATGAGCATAGAGCCTCCACGCGTCCAGTTTCATAAAAGGACAGGGTCAAGGTTGAATAGTCAAAGCAGAGGTAGGCCAGTGGAGAGTGCCAAGTGTTAGCACAGTGTTATTTCAAAGATAAAATTTGGGGCAGGTTTCCAAACAAGTGCCACGCTGCCACGTGTCCATGGTCAGACTTTTTCCCCCCCCAAGAAAAGAGACTCAAGAAAAATATAAAGAATCCCAAGGAGCTCACAGAAGCCACCACATGTTAGTCCAGTGTGTTTTCAAAAGTGAAAGGCAAGGGCCGAATCTTCAAGGTGTGCAAGGCTGCCACATGGACCCGGTATGGCAAACTCTTAAAATATTGTGCGCCCACAATCCAAATTTTCAAATGGCCATATCTTTTGACTGGAAACTCAGATTTGGGTGGGAGAATACTTTTTGGAAATGTCTCGACACCCTCCATGCCATGAAAACATAAAATATCATTCTTAACAGGATTTGGTGGGTGAAAATGGGAAAACTTCTATAAGGCCATTAAAGCAGAATCAGATTTCTTCAACACCCAAATCTAATTCGATTTGATCTGTCGTTCTTCCTTCTTCAATGCGCCAAGAAAACAGGGAACCAGACATGACATATTTGGGGTGAATTTGAGAGAGGAATCAATTGATAGTGGTTGAGCTGTCAAAGCAGGATTCAATGCGTCTCGAGGTGGTTGAATCAGGATTCTAATTTTTCCCTCTTCTCTCTCTTATTCTTCCTATATATTGTAATGAAGAGGCATATTCAAATGGTTGGACACTCTGGATCCTTATGCATGTTGATAAGGACTCCATGTTTTCTGTATTTTGAGTTGCAGACCTCCATACTTGGCTCTTGCATGTGGATATCATCCTCCTTATCATTGTAACAGTTCTATGCATTTTTGGAAGTAATAGAAGCATCATTTTGTGACTATTCTCTTTCGTAACATGTTTGCATTCCTTTTTCTCCCCTCTTCCCTTCCATTTTGTATTGTTGTGCTATTTAAGTCCCCTACAGTTCCATACTTAGTTGTGTTTCACAAGAATGATTTGGTGAATGTGTATTTCATTGTGTTACTCGTGCCTAGCCTTCTTTCACGCATTCCTTATCATTCTCACTTAGAACAGATAGTGCTCACCCCTCTTTTCTGGTGCTATCACCTTTTAGTGTAGTTGACTTCATGTTATCCTTCTTTCCTTTGTCCCTTGCAATTCTTAGCTTAGTTTCCCCTTTCAACACTAGGAGTAACAGTAGTAGTAGAAATAGATAGACGAACCGGCCTTCTCCGAAGATCCGTCCCAAGCTCACAAGGTCCCACAACTTGGGGAAGGTTCCATTGTAGTCTCAAACACCTCGGCCCTTTCGATATTCGAGATGTGGGTGCATGTTTGAGCAACCAACGGTTTGTTTGTACAATATATAGCTTCTTGTTTCTTTCCTTTTTTTATTTTGGTTCTTGTTGGTGTTTTTGGTTGTTGGTGTTGTTTGCTCTCATTGTGGTGGCTTGTGGTTTTGATCAATTTTTGGAATTTTTTGCATAATGGATATGCAGTTGGTCTTTTCTTCTTGGTGTTGATTCTAGTGTTCTTTGGACACCCATTGGGGGTGTCCATCCCTGATTTGGAGCTGATGTCGTTGCCCGTAATTGTTGCCCTTTTATGTGATTGAAGCATCATATGTCTTCCTGGTTAAGCCTATATTTTTTATGTTTTGGATGTTTTGAAGTAAAGGTGGTAGGTATTTTGGTGTGTTGAGGAAACAACCGGTTGTTTTTATGTAAGTACAAGTATCGGGTGTGAAAATTTAATTCTCCCCGGTACCCGAGGTGAAGAAAGTTTTTGGAAATAGTGAATGTATTGTGAGGTGTTTTTCTTTTCTTTGGTATTTTTGCGAAGCATGGGGCGGGTACTTGAACCTGAAATGAAGGTGGAAATTGGAAATAAATTCCCAGAGGAAGTTACATTATTATCAAATATCATTCAATTCCTGAAGTGTACGAAGTGATGGTTTGACCCTGAGACCCGATAAGGTATGAGTGTTTGGTGCACGTTGTATTCATCCCTTCGGAGCCCATAATCAATTTTACACTCCACTTTGTTTGAAAATTTTCTAAGTTCATATTGTGGGCTCGGATGTATGGTTATGTGATAATAATTATGCTTAGTATGTATTCATGATTTCTCTAACGTATATCATAGAAGGAAAAACTACCAATTATTTTTTGTTAGCAGAACAAAACTAGGAGTAATTCAGTAGTGAGCAGGTTATTTTCCTCTTGTAAATTAGTATGTAGCTATGGAAAGTGTGTGCTTAATATTGTGCATATTATGTGAGGGAATCAAATGTATGAAAAAAAATTATAATGTAATGAACATGAAAATAATGATGTATCTCAATAATGTTAAAACAAATGAAAGAAAGATATTCCATACAAAGAAAATAAAAATAGATAAATTGTAATTATGTATATTATGAACAAAATGGGATTCTATTACAGGGGGCCTTTCCCCTGAGAATATACGTATGCACACAAAATATGAAAATAAGGGAAAATATGTTACACAAGAGGAATTAAGGGCCAACTGATATTGTCTCACCGGTGAAGGTCGGCACATGCTTTAGTAGATGGTCCCTGGACTGAATAAAATCCTCTTGGGCCATAGAACTGAAAATAGATTGTATGTCCCCCGCTAGGCCCTATAACATCCCATTTTTCACCAGCTCAGGAATCTCCACCTATGGTCCATTAAGGATTTGATTGAATTCTCTCTTCTTCTCAAGAGAATTCACCCATTTAGAAAGGGGGATTCATCTTATGTAATCCTTTTTCCTACGATCAGTGAAGTATCAAGCTATGAAATATGGAGTTGTTTGAATCTTAGCAAGGGTAGTTTCTAAGGATGAGAGTCACTTTTCTGTGTCGAGTGTGTTTAAACCAGAAGGTTTTCCTTTATCTTTTACATGCAGTGGACTTGACACAACAAGATATGCATTTAACTGAAATAGATCATAATAGAATTTTAGCATGTGTAAGTGATCATTTTACACATGTGGATAGTGATGAAACCAAAAATATTTTAGGTGTTTCATCTATAGATAGCACTCGGGGTGTACTAGGTGATGATGAAGGGTTTGAAATATAGGGAACGAGGCACGCATTTCAGACAACCTATTCAAGAAAGAAAAAATCATAGGATTCTAGGTTAAGCCATCAAGGGGATTTTCCTGGGCATTGCGTACTCTAAAAACATGCAAGATGAAGGCTTTATTCAGACAAGTTAGTTGGAATAATTTTCCCAAGTTTGGGAGTTCTTCCTCATTGGGATGTGCTCTTAAAAATTAAGTGGCCATGATGCATGGATTTTTTATACAAGTAGGATGTGAGACACTCAGTGTAATTTAGGTGGTATATTTATGGCCCATTGTGTTATGCTCTAATAGGCATGGTTCTCATGTTGGCATGTCTAGAATAATTATGCCACAATAACTATAATATCCATCCTAGATCAACAAACATGTGTTGGAGTTAGATTACAATTGATTATTAATGTGAAGTGTGTCACCGGAGATGGAGTAAATGTCCACACCTTTGGAAAATGTCTTGTCAGTTTAAATTCATTAGCCATATCACATTTATTCACATATGGAAAACTAGTATTAAATTAATATGATGTGGAAAATATAATGCCTCGTCATTATTAGCATGATGGTGATAGGATAGAAGAGAGAAAAATTAAGGGTTGTCATGGACGAATATTTCTCGTTATTCTTTGGAATCTTAGCGTGGTGGCCTAAGCGTGAGTTAGTTAGAATTTAGAGGGATATTCTGTAAAACCCTAAAATGGATAAGGATATATATGAGGGTTTAATGTTATAGAAAGGGAGATGATTTTTTTAGGAGAAGACTCAGAGGAGGAGTTCTAGGATTTTTTAGGTGCATAATCAACCATGGAAATTTATAATTTCATGATGTAGGCATTGTGTGTTTTTCATTCACTTGGAATTTATGTTAAAGTGATTGCTAATGTACATTCATTAACAATATTTGAGATCGTTTGTGTGTATGTGTGTGTTTCCCTTATTCTTTCCAAGTGTAATGGATTTTTTATAGATGGTCTACTGTAATTCTCTTGGTTATGCTCTTCTTGTGGAATGATTTTTTGGGTGAAATATTTTGTGTCTTTTCATTAAGACCTTATGTAGGTTATGGCTGTGATTTTATGTGAAGATACCATGTTATTGTTTAGGTTTTGTTAGGGTGGTGTGTGAGATTGATGTCCTTTGGGGGTACTTCAGGATGTTATCTTCGGGACCTATAAAATTCCTTGCTAACCAGACAAGATTGGGTATTGTGTTTATTTATCTTGTGGGTCCCTTGATTTATAACATTCAACATAATTAGCACATGGCGATTTACATTTAGAGGTACTGAGCTAAATTATCAAGGATCATGATTGTATGTTTTCTTGGAGGTTCCTCGTGACTAATTTCTTGTGCAACATCCATTTTATGTATCCCCCATCTTCATGAAGTAACAAGGGCATGGTGAAAAAATGGTTGATATGTTTCTTGACCCTCCTAGTTCCTTTGAGTTTCAGTTCTTCCTCTTTATAAAATTGTATCCACTTCACAATTAACACTAACTTCTTCGAGTCTCATTTTTGTTTGTGCGGATCTTGCCTTATTTTTTATTTTACACATTATCCTGGAATAATTCATGTAAATCATTGGGGTTTAATGTGTTGATCGTACCAAAACTTTCTTTAATAACCTGTATCGGGGTCCCCGGATGATTGCAGTGATTCATGACCACTCTTTAGAGTGAGTGTTACATTCATTGGCTGGATCTGACTCCCGATTGTTTATTCTTGGTGGACTCGGGATGTTATCCTGATTCCCTCCCTTATATTGTACCCTCCAAGTCACATCTCGAGTCCTCTCACCCTAACTTAGAAAGAGTCAAAAGTATTAAGGAAATCAGCCACATCCTTTGTTAAGGTGCCTCCCCATCACTCCCGCCAAGAGAATGGATTGGAGAACAGAGGAAGACCTCATCCCCGGATACATAATGACAATTTTTTTGAGTCCATCCCTCTTACCCCAACCTCCATGCATCTATGCCACTCTCTCTCCCATGGGGTGTAAATCCAAGAGCCAACAAAGTGTACATGTAACAAGTAAATGTAAGCAAGACTAAATATAACCAAGATCTGCAGTATAGTATGGATGAGATGGAATGGAATGTAGTGTGAATGATAGGAGCAGTGTGCCCACCAAGTGGATGTGTATGTATACAATGAGGTTCATTTATCTATGCCCCCTCAGTAGTAAAGAATGAACCGTAAAAAAGAGTGTGTCATTAGGAAATGGTTTGGATTTTTTATACGAAAAAGATGTGATCTTCAAAGCACAAAGTGTAGAGTGTAAACATGTGAGTGAGTGAGTGAGTGAGTGATTGAATGCACGAGTGTGATGAGGTCCATTTGAGATATATACCCTCAACAGTTGAGTATGGACCACATAACTAGAGTGTGTCATAGGGTAATGACCGTAACATGTAGAAGTAGATGTAAGAGATATATAGTGTGAATGTGTATAGTGAGTGAGAGGAAAATTGTATAGTAGATGCTATGAGAGAAGATGTCCAAGTATATGATGCACAATCTATGAAGTATGTATAATGTAATTTGAATGTATGATGTGCAGTGTGTGAGGTTCATGTCTATAATATGCCCTTAACAGTCAAGTATGAACCATAGCACAAGAGTGTGTCATCAGTAAATGATGGTACAATCGTGCATATTGTGTGTAAAGAGCTAGGTGTGATGTAATGATATTATAAGAAACATGTCTATGCTAGAGGGGGGAAAGAATAAGTGTGATGCCCCGACTGTGTGATGGTGAGTGCACTAGCTGATAAAGTGAAAGATGAAGGCCCTCCACCTGATGTTGGTGAAGATGAAGGTGTGTGAATATGCTCAAAGATTGGTGGTGTATGAGATAGACACTGTGTAGGTGAATGCAACCTATATGCATGTGATCGATGAGTATATAATGGGTACCTTTGTGGGATAAAATATGGAGGCAATGGAGACCTATGTGAAGAAGAACACGGAGGTGGTGATAAACCTATATGAAGAAGAGTGCAGAGGTGATGAAACATACATGAAGAAGAGCATGGAGGTGATGGGAACCTACGTGGAAAAGATCACAAAGGTGATGGATACCTACGTGGAAAAGACTGTGGAGGTGATGGACACCTAGACTGATGTACTGGAATAATAGAGTGATGAGACCACACGGGTTGTGTGTAAACATGGGAGCTAGGAGTGGATTGTGCTTTAGGATCGATACGCTATGGGGAAGTAGATGGGCTAGGTGATGTTATGACAACCTTAAGAGGAGGTGATAACCATGGAGTGGATGGAGGCACACCATTGATAAAGATGACTTATTTGTTGTGAATGAACTTGAGATGTAAGTGATTCATGGAGATGATAGACTGAGACCGATGAATCTAATTAATACCTAAGATCATGTCATACCCTTCGATTTATTGTGCTACAAGAAAGGACACAAGCATAGTGAGAGGACCAACAGTAACGAGAAGCTTGACGACCCCATATGAATTATCCATTGGATATGAAATTCATGATAGTGGATATCCAATAGCAACAAGAAGTGGAAAAAAACATGTGTTGAGATGCCATGATGGATTAGATTTGGTGACATTGATAGGGATGGATACAATAGAAGTGATAATGTGTAATTGATCAGAATAGAATGCAGCATGATAATCATGATCATAGAAACAAATGATTGGTGGAGAAATGTCAGCATGAGCAACTAAGAAATCAAGATTCCTTGATGTAGGAAGAGGCAGTGCACTATATGTATGATTAGCCGAGGAAGCATTTGCTTACTTGTCATATTTTGGAAGTGGATTATTGAATATCTTGAGCTTATTATTTTCATTGACTGGTGCAGAGGACATAGGCTCTAGAAGCTCAAGTTTTTTATCATCGATAATATCTTGGATGAAAGTGTCAAGTTTAAAACACCTATCTGTAGAATTTCTAACACATTGATGATAGTCGCAATGAAATTTATCATTGTAATTTTGACCTTGTTGTCCACCCAAAATTCCATGCTCTTAAGAAAGTGAATTTTCAAAATTTTGAGTTTAAGTGTCTTCTCTGTTGTGCTGAAAGTGTTAAAAGTTGTGAAATTGAGAAAATCTATGTTTTTGGGTCATTTCATGTGTTTTTCGGGCCTGTCAGACATTTTTTTCCTGCGTGTCCCAAGTTCAAAAGTGCGCTCTGTTCCCCGATCGGCCGATCTCCCCAAAGTTTGTCTTTTTCGGGCCCGTCGGACATTTTTGTCCCAAATGTCCCAAGTCAAATTGTGCAAGTTGTTCCATTTTCGGCCGATTCGCCCGAACCGCGTACTTCACACTTTCACGTCCCAAATGTCCCAAGCTCTTCCGGACCCATTGTCACCTTTTCGTCCGATCGCCAAGTCGCGTGTTTCACGCATTCGCGTCTCACATGTCCCAAATGAACCAAGTGCCATTCGTGCTTATTTTTCCCGCTCTACCCGAATATCATGCTTATTCAAATTGGTAGGTATGTATTAAATGCACATTCATTATCTTTCTCTCTCCTAATCAGCTATATAACGGGCATCCCCCCTTTGCATTTTTCACACTTCTTCCACGCTATCCTTTGCTCGAACCCTTGTAATATAATTTCCTGCGCGTGTATCCTTTCCCTTTGTAATTCCTTCCCGAAGTCAAGCTCGCGTCTCTGTCCTCCGAATTACTATCAATATGAAGATCAAATTTCAGGGACAGGAGCAAATCTCGCCACTAGCTGCCGTTCACAATATTGGGGACAGTGAAGCTCATCATCTTGATTTCAATGATTTTTGGGCAAGGATGGCGGATGCAAACCCTACACCTATGGCACAGATGATTCACGATAGTGGTTTGGATTTCACTGGAGGTTTCCCGATCTCGGTACAGTGCACTGATACAGTGCTTTCATGTGGAGCTCACTTCGACCCTGATTCGAGTGAATTAACCAATGTACACGGGGAACTCATTGCCAAGTTGGATGTTGCCGCCATTAGCACTGCTTTGAGGATCCCAGAGATGGATAATGCCATAGTTGTTTCCCGGGATCAAGCACAGGCCCTGTTTAACCAAGACAGCGACAAATACAAGGTACGGGTGGTGAAGTCATGGCTTAAAAACCCTAAGAAGGGAGCGTCTCACCTATCCAAGATTCTCTTCCAAGTAGATTTCAATGAAGAGTTGTCAGATTTCATAATCCTACTGGCTCGAGTGATGGGCTTACCTTCTACTAACGAGTTCCATTTCTGGATGTGCCCACTTATCAGCATGGTGTGCGAGGGAACTCAAAATATCAACTGGGCAGAAATCATCTGCATGAATTTGGCGGAGCAGCTGTCCAATGTACAGCAAACGGAAGTTCTACATGACTTCGTACCTGATGTATACCCTAGCGGCATCAAGACAATGGTTTGGTTTTTCTTACATTGATGCCCACAAGGATGACCCTATATATGCCTACTGCCCACAATTCACCCTAGAGACCAGCAATCGTAATTTCAGAAGAGTAAATGATGCTTTCACCATGTATGTGGTCAGGCTGCTCGAGGGTGACACTGCTAGAAGGTTTTCAGACGAAGCCATGAACCTGATATCACACTACGGATTTTATTCAATTCAGAAAATTCTCTTATATCAGGCTTGCTGGCTATGAGAGAACCCCTCTGAGGCTTCCCATGTTCTGTAATGATAAGATGGCTTTGATTGAAGTATGCAGGTAATCAGACAAATTGCACAGAACCTGCAGAGACAAGAAGATTTCTGGTTTGCACTTTCCCATCTCTTTGGGAAATTACACTTGTAAAACAGCCTTGGACCTTGGTGTTAGAGACATCGTTGACAGTGACTGTGCAGATGATTTTGAAGCTAGAAGGAGGCACTTAGCTTTAGTAGGCTTCTTGGTTGGTTTAAAAGGGGTTTTACTTTGAAAGTATGTAGAGGATGAAGCTTGCTCCTAATACTTCAGCTTGCCTATAGATAAGAATTTATTTTTTTGTAGCTTGAGAGTGTGGCACAAGTGATCAAATGAGGGATATGTCTCAAATAGAATACTCTCCTGAAGAGGTGGTAATAAACATTGAATGAATAAGTCTTGAAGATCATATTCCACAAGAACATTAGACATCTTAGCTAGGTCATTTTTGTATCGTAAGACATAATTCGCTATATGTTCATTAGACCCTTATTTAAGTTGTGCAAGTTGCACATATTAAATCTTAGAGGTGATATTTATAGAGAAGTGATCGATAAAAGCATCAGCTATATGCGTGAGATATGTTATCAAGTGGATAGGTAAGTCAAAGTCCTGGGTTTACAGCGTGGATAGAACCAACCCATATCACGGAGACTACGAGGAAAAATGTTTGCTAAGATAGTGTGATCATCCACATAGTCAAGACATATCACGTGAAAGGCTTGAAGATGCTCAGTGGGTCCCTCCCAATAACTGACCACCTGTCTTCTTCTCCTTATTCTTCTCTCTTCTTCCCATTCTTTTTCCGTTTCCTTTGTAAAAATTTGAGGTATTGTGGGTCACCATGGCCTTTGAAGATTGGAAACTTATGGGAGTTAAAGTTTGGTGGTAGTAGATATGCATAAATGGCATGTGCAAAAGGAGTTTGAAGGAGTTAAGTGGAGTTAATAGATAGAGTTTTCAATTCATTGTAACTTCGCATACATAAAGAATTACTCTGTTATCTATAATACATGAGAAGCGGTGAGTTGTAGCTGGTGAATTTATGTCTGCAAATCTTGATATAAAGAACTTAAATCATGTATATTTGAAGAATATTCAGGTTGTGTAGTGAGAGTATTAGGTTGAATGATGGGGATGAAGCTTGCTCCTGATACTTCAGCTTGCCTATAGATAGTGAATTTATTTTTTTATAGCTGGTAGAATGGAAACTGGAATATGAAGAGGTTGAGTTAATACCATGGGATCTGAAGAGTGAGTTGTGCAAGTTGCACATATTAAATCTTAGAGGTGATATTTATAGAGAAGTGATCGATAAAAGCATCAGCTATATGCGTGAGATATGTTATCAAGTGGATAGGTAAGTCATAGAACCAACCCATTGCATAATCATGGAGACTGCGAGGAAAAATGTTTGCTAGGATAGTGTGATCATCCACATAGTCAAGACATATCACGTGAAAGGCTTGAAGATGCTCTTGTGGGTCACCATGGCCTTTGAAGATTGGCAACTTATGGGAGTTAAAGTTTGGTGGTAGTAGATATGCATAAATTGCATGTGCAAAAGGAGTATGAAGGAGTTAAGTGGAGTTAATAGATGGAGATACATGAGAAGCAGTGAGTTATAGCTGGTGAATTTATGTCTGCAAATCTTGATATAAAGAAGTTAAATCAGGTATATTCGAAGAATATCCAGGTTGTGCAGTGAGAGTATTAAGTTGAATGATGGGAGCAGTAGTGGTAGGAATGGAAACTAGAATATGAAGAGGTTGAGTTGATACCATGGGATCTGAAGAGTGAGTGATAGGAGGTGTCGAAGTAGCACCATGATTATTTTAACAACAATCAAAGCATGTAGAATATGTGTAAGATGAGTGGGATTATTACACAAAGCTTGTCAAAAGTCAGTAAGTGTGTTTAATTTTTGTTTATTGACATTCGTATCCTCCTCATATGACTTTTCACTATCATTTGCTTCTATTTCATTAAGGGGAATATTATGAGAGTTAGCAAAAGGATTTATAATTGTAGCCATTGATGTAGGGACTTTAACCATTCATTTGGAAACCCTACGGAAGGATGAAGGAAGCTTGAGATGCTCAAGAGATCCAAATCGACCACCATATGTGATGGGCATAAAAAACCCCTAGGAAGAAGGTGGATTCGAGCGTTGGGTTCACCAAAATGATTATAAAAAATATGAAAAATATGCCTAATCTAATTGATATTGTAGCAGTAAATAATTACAGTAATGAAGTACAAGAATTAAGCCAAGCAAGCTAAGAAAAAATATATGAAACCCTAAGTGCAAAGAGAGGGTAAGAAGCCTTAATTGATTTGCATAAATCCCAAAGGTGTATAGACCTAGGAAACTGGAACATATGAAGCACTGACCGTCACACCGAAGCTCAGAAAAATGTAGATATGGAAGAACAAGCTTGACTGGGGCACCTGGAGAGGGACAGGGGCACCTGTGGGTGCCCTAGGCCTATTTATGGGCACCTGGGTCTACAGAAATTCTCAAGAAACCTCCTCTGAGTGTTCACTAGTTTTTCACTGTTGTTTTCCTTTGGTCTCTATGAGGTTTCATAGTGATCACTAAAGTCACTAGAAACCTGCAATGAAGTATTAACCTGTAACAACCACAAATAGACATCAAATCCTAAAAAAGAAAGATGTAAAATAATGGGTCAAACTATCCTCAACTGTAACAATGGTGAACTTATGAGTGAGCATTTCACTACATGTTAGACACAATGTAGTTATATGTGTGTGTGTGTGTGGAATTTTGCCCTAGGTGGATCTTGTAAGAGTCACTGTTGATAACGAGTAAGTAGCTAAATGAAAATAAATATAATAGATGTGTGCATGGAATAGAATAAACTTCCCTCCTATAAATTTTATGCAGAATAACCATCCCATGTGTCCCTTGGATGGTGTAATAGATCTCTTAGATGCTTGATAGATGCAACCTTAGGTGGTGATAGTTAATGCTTAGTGCTTGGTCATTTATTATGATCACATAACTTTATGTTTATATGATTCCCTTGATTGAATTTCATAATTAACCCCAAAAATGTTGACTACCAAAAATATAAGATTATTAAATGGATAGAAAGGACCCAAAAAGAGTGAACAAAGTACACTGAGGTCAAGGGTGCCTAGAGGGGACGAGGGCACCTAGCGTTGGCATCATGGTTGGGCGTTGGTGTCCAAAATGATAAATGTCAAAGTGTAAAAATGTAGACAGGGAAAGTAAGTGTGTAAGACCAAAAAAAATGATGGATGTAGTCACCAAACCATGCACTTTGAGTCAATATTTAGTCTTAGTCTCATACTACTATTCATATGGTTTTTGAGTGAATAAAGTACTAATTAACCCATTTTCTTTGCCATTTGGCCATTTTACTTCACTTTTTGTCATCACTTCTAATCCTATAACCATACTTACCCAGTTGTTTTTGTCATTCTACATTATTCCTATTCCTGACCAAGTCGTCTAGCCAAGAATGGGGCACCCCATGCGCCCTGGTCCCTTATGGGTGCCCTAATCCTCTTTGTACTTTGCTTCCATTTTTTGGGCACTTTCTATCCATTTGAGCTTTTTATATTTTTATGGTTGGAATTTTCGGGGTTAATTATGAAATTAGAACAAGAGAACCATATAAATATAAATTTATGAGACCATAATGAGGGACCAAGCACTAAGCACTTAGTATCACCATCTAGAGTTGCATCCATCAAAGGCACCTAAAGCTATAATTGCATCCATCTAGCTCCATCACAAGGCACACAAGGTTGGTCCATCTGCATCACACTTCATAGGAGGGGATTCTATTGTTTCCACACACACATTTATTACATTCCACATCTAGTTATTGATCACTATTTCACAAAGTGTGACTGGAACAAGAGCAACCTAGGGCACGATTTGCACACACACACATAGAACTGCATTGGATCTAATGTAGTATAGTGTTCAGTTAGTAATTCCACCATTATGTCTATTGAGGATAGTTTTAACCCTTCATTTGCATATTATTTTTAGGGGTTTGTACTTTTCTTGGGTTTTTGCAGGTCTTTCCTTCATCACCAGTTTACAACGATATCCAGTGTAGTTCAACGAAGTTAGTGCGATAGGGAGAAACTACAAATGAACATCCAGTGACACCTCAAAGGATGGTTTCAAACTATTTCTATAGACCATGACACCTACATGTGCCCTTGTCCCTCTCCAGGTGCCCTTTTCCAGGAAGGGAGCTTGGATATATGCTTTTTGAAGCTTTTTTGTGGTCGTTCCTCCTCTTGTTTTCCTTGATCACACTGCAACACAACCTCACACCTTATTCAAATCAGATAAGGAATTCCTAATCCCTCTTTCACATGAGGTATTTATATTTCTATTTACTTAGTTGCTTAGGTCACTTTCTTTATTTTATTTAGTTGTTATTTACTACTTTGCATAGTATTAAATTAGGCTAGGATTTCCCATTTTAGCATAATCATTTTTGTGATCCCCACCCTCGACACCACCTTTCGCTTAGGGTTATGTTTCTCTTATTCACCATGGCTCAATCTTCTGAATAATATACTAAAGCCCATCTTAATGACATCAATGATCCTATCGTTGAGCATCCCTAAGATCTAGATTTCCTTCTATTTGTTTCTCGTGAGGAAGCCACAAACCTTATGGAACTTAATGCATACGTCATTGTTCCCACCAAATTTACTACCTAACCAATTGTTTGTACTCTTCCAAACATCTCCATTATTCCCATTTATATTACTACTCCTACTAATCATTATACCCCACCCCTTGTTTCAAATACATGGCAACCTCCCTCTGCTGGCACTCAAGATCTAGCCTCTCTTTATCAATACCTTTAAGAACAAATTCATCACCTACAACAAGCTACTTCCCATGTGTCTCCATCTTTGGATTCTACTATATTACTACATACTCCATTCACACCTATTATATCCACCTATTCATTTCCGTCAAACTTTGTCACCCCTAAACAACCTATTTTTAATGGCCATAGTGACCCACAACAGCATCTCCAAGCTTTCCATGTGGCTTGTCTAGATTTTTCGGATGATCATATCCTTTTAGCTAATATTTTTCCTTGTAGTTTTCATGATTATGTGATGTGTTAGTTTTACAACCTACTTGTATACTCGGTATCCTCCTTCACACATCTAGTTGATTTTTTTCTCACCCAATTCTCTATAAATATAGGCTCTAAGATCTCATATGCCCAACTCACATAGCTTAAACAAGGATCTAATGAACACTTAGAAAATTATGTTTTAAGATACAAAAACAACTTAGCCAAGATGTCAAATTTTCTTGCGAACAGTGACCTCTAGGACTTGTTTATCCAAATTATTCTACTGCTTCTCCATAAGAGTGTTCTCTTTGAGACCTCTCCTTCTTCTCATCATCTTTTCCATGCTCTTAATCTTTTTTAAACAAATATCTTAGCTATAGGAAAGCTTAAATACCAAGATAAATCATCATCCTCTATGTGTTTTTCAAGTAAGACAACATTTAAACCATCTACAACCAAACCTACTGATGTAAAATTTATTATCAATGTGGTAGCTGCTACTAAAGAAGTTTAGTCACAACCACCTCAGCAAACATTCACCAAATTTCCTATTGCCCAACAGATTATCTTACAATAGCTTCTTGAAAGTAACCTTGTCACACTTCCTCCACCACTTGAATTGGATCCATCCTAACCAAAAGGAAGGAATTTCAATGAGAATTTCTATTGTGATTATCATCATTGTGTGGGGTACTCTACCAATAGGTGTTTCAAACTCTACACCATAATCCAAGACCTCATTGAAAACAACAAGCTCAAATTTCTTGAGGTTACAAACTCTCCACTAGTTAATGAAAATCGCAAGCTCAAATTTTTTAATAACCCACCTTCACAAAACGATAAGAAAGTGGTTGATTCGTCAACTAATCATACTTATCACGCAATGCCTCCACCTAAATCGAGGGCTCTTAATTTCTTAGTTACTAACACCGACACTTCTCCCTTGGTTATTATTTTCTCTGATTATGATTATCATGCTACATTCTCTTCAAATCACATACACATTCACATATCTATCGAAATGGTCCCCGTCAATAATACTACGGCTGATCCATCTTGTCCTATCAGTGCATGTTCTTTGCCACTTCTTGATGTTATCGGTTATTCGCACTCACAAATCTCTTATCTGATGAACAATTCATATGGTGTTGTTAAGATACATGTTACAATTGGTCCCCTTACTATGTTGGTACCCTTCCTCATGGGCCAATCAGTTGATGGTTGTGACATGCTTCTAGGACTCAACTGGATTTGTAGGTCTTAATCCATCCTCTCTATGAATCATTTGTGACTCAAATTCATTCATAACAATCGCATTATTTCTATCGATGGTGTACCTCCATGGTCGTCACCTTCTTGAGCACTAGTTCAAGAATCCCCTAATCCATCTACCACATCACAACCTATGTTAGTTAAAGCATAATCTACTCTTAATTCACTTACTTGTATGCCATCTACGTGGGTGCACCATTCTGCTAGTCCTACACAGCGATATAGGTCTATTATGCGCACAGTTACAGGCTCTTAGCATAAATCTCCACCTCGTTTTATTCCGCGTAGATCTCCATCACCCACACATTTTTTTTCACCCACAAATTTTTCATATACTCATCCATCACATGCACGTAGACTTCACTTACCTACTAGTGACTATCTACTATTTTGCCACTACTAGAGCATGATAATACGCTTTCACCATCACTAGCATCAGATGAGGGACCTTCGTCCTTTACTTTCATTGGTTAGTTCATTCACTTACACACACTTGGGGACATAACATTCACATGTTACCCCCCCTCAATATTAGAATCAACATATGTTTCATACTCGCATTTATCAACCTCCTAGCATAGGAATTTTCATCAACACTCTATGCTTCTACACATTATACTAGTGTTCATCACACATGTGTCATACTCCTATTGTCTACGAGTCTAGCTTTACATACTATTCATCATACATACTACATAGCACGCATTTCACACTATTAGACTATCTACACATCTTTCATTGCATTCTATACATCACATATATACACATTTAACTCATCACATGGTTCTTCTCATCACACATACAACATATTCTTATACCTGATGACGCACTCTAGTCTCACGGTCCATACTAGACTATTGAGGGTATACAAAAAAAGGACCACATCACACTCACATGTTCACCATTGATCTTCTCATGCGACATTCCTAGGATTAGTGATATATGCCTTAGGCTATAGGGTCACTTCTTTTAGCATCATCTTGTGATAGGCTACCTCATCACCTTCACTTGCATTGTTTAGTGGTATACGCTTTAGGCTAAATCACCACCTCCTTTATATTCATCTAGTCATGATATATGTTTAAGCTATAGAGTCATGCACACCTCATTTCTATATCACCTCTCATCACTACACACTCATCACAACATGCTACATCACAAAGTTTGACCATTTCCTGATGATTCACTCTCATTTTTGGTTCATTCTTTACTATTGAGGGGGCATACTAAATGAACCTCACTGCATATAACTCCATTCACTTGGGGACGCACATCTCCTATAATCCATTTTTCATTCCATTCCATCCATCCACATCATACTACATTTTATGGTTACATTTACTCTTGCTTGCACTTGTCTTCACATGTTCACTTTACTACACATGTTAGATAGATCTCTTATATCTCATTATATTTTCCATTGTTAGGAAATATTATTGATAACATTATTAAGTATGTAAATAATAAAATACAATCTCATATTGAGTTGTATTTTATAGTTTGACTTGAGTTGTAGTACAACTTACTAGAGCTATTCTAGGTGAGATATATTGGGGATAAGTATGAGAAAATAAAGGTTGAGATATATGAGGAAGATAAGACTTGACTCCTAGTTTATAGGATCAAGTATTTGTATAAGAAGCTCACCAAGAAATGAATAAAACATCCCGAATGAATTCAATTACATTTTTTTATTATTTCGGAGTTTATTTATCATATTATATTGTAGCTTCTAACAGTGGTATCAGAGCAGGGATTCCAGGATGAGAGTCTTTGAATAAAAATTTCTCAGTGCAATGTCCACGACCTAATAAGGTGGATATACTGATTACATCATCCTGCGTATTGGAGCATTCTGCCCGTGAATTGAATCATTCTGCTTGCGCATTGCATAGTTGTTCATATGTATTGCATCATCCTTCTGCATGCGCATTCTATCGATCGTCTTATGTATTGCATCACCATTCTAGTAACTTTTATTGGCATGTGTATTGTATCGTTGTTTTGGTAACTTTGCATTTTTTATTTTATTTTTTTCCATTTTTGGACATACTGAAAAAAACTGCAAACACAAAAAATAAATTTGCCATTTTTGGAAAGGGTCCGAAAAGAAGTTGAATTTAGAACTTATAAGCACGATAACTTTCAGCTGATAACTCAGATTGAGGTATCATGTTTTTTTAATGTGTATTTTTTTAAGTTCTATGCATTGATCCTATTGTTTTTTCTGTTGGATAAAAAAATATTATTTTTCCATTTTTGGCAAAAAAAATTTAAAAAAATAATAATAATAAATTGTCTCACTTTTGTTTGGACGCACTTTCGCTTGTACGCGACGTCCATAGTGAGGGGGTGCATTATCGGTTGAAACCGACACCCAAGAGAATTGTAATATGATCCTAAAAGATATATTTGCTAACTAAGTAGCAAACTGATTGGAGGCAGGAGGCAAAGGAGGAGGAGGTTGATCAGCATCTCTTGTTAGTCACCAATAAAGAGACTACTTTAAGTGTATTGGTGACCTCTTTTTTCAGTTGTGTGTTTGCTTTTTGTTGTAATAAGGAACAGTGGATTATTCATGTTCACGTTTGTAATAGATTTCCTATATGTAATCTCCTAAAATGGGAATATGATGAGGGCTAAAAATAAACTGTAAACATCATGATCTACTCGGTTTGTGGTAAGCCACTTTGAAAACCACTTCCTTGGTTTGTGGTAAACCACCCTTTTCTGGTTTATGGTAAACCACTTTGAAAAACCATTTCATTGGTTGATGATAAACCATTTTGAAAATCATCCAGGGCATGAGTCAACATCAGGTGACAAGTTACAGTTCAAGATAAGTTTTCCCCATGTTAACACTAAGGGGGTGATTGTTAGGAAAAAAAGGTCATGAGCAACAGGCGTGCTACAGAGGTTGGCATTCTGCTGAGATGTGAAAATGTTTTTCTACCTTGTTCACATTAGGGGAGTTTATATTAGGAATTAATAATGTTAACAATAGGGGAGTGAATGTTAGGAAATATTATTGATAACATTATTAAGTGTGTAAATAATAAAATACAAGCTCATATTGAGTTGTATTTTATAGTTGTACGTGAGTTGTAGTACAACTTACTAGATCTATTCTAGGTGAGATATATTGGGGATGAGTATGAGAAAATAAAGGTTGAGAGATATGAGGAAGATAAGACTTGACTCCTAGTTTATAGGATCAAGTATTTGTATAAGAAGCTCACCAAGAAATGAATAAAACATCCGAATGAATTCAATTGCATTTTTTTATTATTCCAGAGTTTATTTCTCATATTATATTACAGCTTCTAATAGCCATACACACATACACATTCACATCCTTTTCTAGTTTTGATCACATATACATAACTTCTACTCACAACACCGATACTTCACACACTACATATTGGGGGCATCCACATTCGTACACTACAGGTGCTATTGTTTCATTTTTTACTTAGTACTTTCCATTTTCAAGCTATACATGATTTGACATACTTTCTATTTTTCTAACATGCTAATGGGTGCTTCATGTGCAACATTTGTTATGCAAGGATATTTGCTTCTATACTTTTTTGTTGTCAGTTATTATTTGTCTTGTTTGCACGCCTCACGATTTTTTGTGTATACACACTTATTTTTTTACAGCCATGATGGCCTTGAGCGTCTTGTGACACCATGAGTGGTGTCCCATGTTTGTAACCCACTTTACGTTGTCTTTGGTTTTCTTTTTGAGTGTTTACATTGTATGCTCATGTTTTAGCTTATACATCGTTTTCTACATGAATGTTTTTTCGTACTAACGCTTGTTTTTTCTACCCACTTTTCTGTGTGTGCCTTGGTCTTTACCAACCACATTCCCTTCCCCCTACAGGGTAGAGTTTGAGTTACGTGGTCGGTCTTCTTTTAGGGCCACATTCTCCTATCCACGACATTTTATACGCCCCCAAAGGGGGGGCATCATTTGGGGTTTACACACAATACCGATATAGTTCATTCTACATTTTAGTCTACATTCATCATCCATTGCATAGTTTAGTTTGCAGTGAGTGGGTTCAGACCATGAACCCCATACATAGCGTATTTTACAGGGTAGATTTTCCTTATCATTCTGGGGATCAGTTATAGGTTGGAGGATACAATGGAATTTCCTCCTTACACCACTTCGGCCAATGGATTCGGATTGCCCAAAAAACTAGACAATACAGAGATCTCTTGACCAATCTCAAGGAAATAGTTACAGGTTATAGAATAACACAACTTTCTCCCTACACTTCTTCAGTCATAGTGGCATGAGATGATTTGACGGTCTATGGACTAGTCAAAGACCATTGTGACAATTTGCACTTAATGTTTGAAAGACATAGACAGTTGAGTATCTCTTTGAACTTCAAGAAATGCATATTTTCTACACCATTTGGAATATTGTTATGACACATAATCTGCAAGGAAGGTTTGTTGGTTGATCCAACTAAGGTTGTAGTCATTATCGACCTAAAAGATCCTACCAATCAAAGTGAGGTGCGTGGATTATTGGGTCACATGGGGGTATTATAGAAAATCATAAAGGGGTATGCCAAGGTTTCCGCACATTTGGAGGAGTTACAGAAAGGGAAAGGTACATTCTACTGGGGAGAACCCCAATAGCGTGCATTCGAGACATTAAAGGAGAAACTTACTACTATGCCTATTCGGTGCTTTCCTTCGTGGGACCAACTATTTCATGTACATGTGGATGCCTCTAGCACGGTGTTGGCTCAACCGAGAGAAATTATTATAGATCATCCTATCTGTTTTGCTAGTAGAAAGTTGACTCCTGCAGAAAAAATTACACAACTACAGAGCGTGAAGCTTTGTCAATGATCTATGCGCTACATAAATTCAGGCAGTACCTGCTAGCTACACCATTTGTCTTTTATACAAATCACATGGCATTGAAGTATTTGGTAAACAAGCCCATTTTATAGGGGTGCATATGTAGATGGGTACTCTTATTTCAAGAATTTGATTTCACAGTTGTGGTAAAACTAGGGAAAAGTAATTATGGACTAGACCATTTATCTAGAATACAGTCAGGAGAAGAAGCACAGGCAATTGAGGATACCATGTCAAGATGCACAGTTATATAGGTTACAATGAGTGCCATTAGAATTAGAGGACATTGATGTCTTTCTATGAATAGGTATGGCACTAGAAGGAATGAAATCCTTAGAGAAGAAACAACTTGCTATACGTGCGTCACCCTATATGTTGATTAGCGGTGACCTATACAAGATAGGTCAGGATGAAGTATTGTGCTGTTGTTTACTAGAAAATGAACGCATGGACATCATGGAGGAAGATCATGGTGGTATTACAGGTGGCCACTATGTAGGTGACACCACTGCGTGTAAGATTCTACTCGTTGGATTATGGTGGGAGACCCTGTATAAATATTGTAAAGCATATTGCAAGGCTTGTGATCACTGTTAGCACCTTGGGAAACCAGGTCAACAAGATGAAATGCCTCTAAGACCTATTACTAGTGTAGAACCATTTGAGAAATGGGCTATTGATTTTTTGGGTCCTATTTCACTAGCCGTTCGTAGGACTGGATCGCGCTATATCATAACTTGCATAGATTATCTGACAAGGTGGGTAGAAGTAGCATCTACAAAGGATTTTACTGTGGCTACAACATCAGGTTTCTATGGGAAAATATTATTACGAGGTATGGATGCCCTTTAAGTTTGACCAGTGATAGGGGCACACACTTTCTGAATGAGACAATCAGAATTTTATTGGATGAATTCATGATTGCACACCATAAGACTACACCATATCATCCTCAGGAAAATGGAACTGTTGAGGCTTTCAACAAGATTTTGAGCCAGACATTGACAAAAAATTGTGATGTTGGGAGAAAGGATTGGGATGATAAAGTATTTGCAGTGCTTTGGGCATATCACACAACATATAAAAGGTTGAACAAAGCCACACCATTTCAGTTAGTGTTTGGCACAGAAGTAGTTCTTCCTATGGAATTCATGTTACCGTCTTTGTGTATTACGTGCGCTAGAGGTCTAGCTGATGAAAAAGCATTAGAAGAATAGATTGAAAATTTAATCAAGTTGGATGAGCAACAAGCAATAGCACGTTGGAGTAAAAAACAAGAAAAGGCCAGGTAGAAAGCATGGCATGACAGGCACATCAGGGATAAAAATCTTGAGATAGGACAGATGGTGCTTCTCTATGATTCTAAGTTTTTGTGCCATCTAGGAAAACTCAAAGTACATTGGTTGGGGCCATATGTTGTCACTCACATACTTGAAACATGTGCTTGTCAATTAGAGATGCTTGATGGAATAAGGTTACCTAGGTACTTCAATGGGAGTAGGATGAAGGCCCTACTATAAATAAGTCTTCTTGGTGTTTGTAATAAGGCAATGTTGCCATTTAGATTAGGTTTTCAATTCTGTATTTTCCTTAATATATTTCATTCTTTGTCACTATGCTTTGTCAATTTAGTTGGTGTTTTTGTGTAATAAGTGCGTTTACGTGCCAGAAGCTAATTACTATTTGAAGAATTTATATGTGTAGAGGACTACACATACCCTTAGTGTGGGGTGGTTATTGATATCCAAGTACAAGACTATTGAAAATAAGTACACATGAAAGGAACAAACTACTATGGGTGCTATTCAAAGTTGGAGGATTGAAAAAAAAGAGATTGCTTCTGTGGAAATGAGGACCACAGGTGGAGATGAATGAAGAAACAAGTATAATGCGAGGTAAGAAGAGACCATGGGAACTACCAAGGAAAGGCGTAGTGGTGAGGTACTTGGGCGCATGGAGGTGTGCTGAAGAGAAGTTCACAGCTAGAAGGTAAGAAGGCCCGCCAGAAGGTTATAGCTTGGGCATGAAGATGTACCTCACAGAAAAAACAAAAATGGTCAATTAATGAGAGGATTGTTGGTAGGTGAAGGAGCAATAAATGCACTAAATTTTTGAAAATATATATAAGGATGGGATGCGAGTTCATTTTTACCATTGCAATTGAGAGAATTTGAAAAGAGCTAAGTGCAAAAATGAGCTGAAGCAATCATGTTGAGGTGCGAAAAGTGTGAAACCAGATGTGGAGAGAATATTTGTGCATAGGAGAAGCTTGTGTTCCCATAGGTGAAGGGTTTAAGTGAAGCAGACGAATTACAAAGGAGCTAGGGCACGTGATTTCCATTAGGGCATGAAGATTGAACTAGGGTTTTAACTTGCTCATTAAAGAGGGTAGAAAGGAGAAATTTTCAAATGGCAGCAAAGAAAGCACCTACAACAGGAGTAAAAGGGAAGAAGAAGCTCAAAGTGGAAGAAGAAATTGCTCCCGAGAGTAATTTCTCTGAAATGCAGTATCCAGAAGGCATGATTGTGGGACAAGAATGGGATTCCCACATCCGTAAATGTAAAATCAGTGATTACAACCATTGTACATCAGATAATAAGAAAGAGCTAGATGTGTTGTTGAGTACAAAAATGAACAAACACACAACATAAGACATGCCAGTGTACGATGACATTGGTGATAAGTTACTAAAGTATATTTGAGTCTACCAGTTGTACGAGCTGCCATACTTTGGAAAGTATGAACCATTATATCGATGGTTGATGAGCAGAGTCCATGAGGACTTCTTCTACTTCAGAGGACGGAGGGTTAGAATCACACCACCTTGATTTCAACAGTGAAAGGACTAAGGGCCTCATGAGCAGATCTGGAGAGTGACTTAACAGATAAAGAAACAATCCTGGAGACAAGGAAGGAGCTATGATATACCAAGGGTCTGTGAAGCATGGACATCAAAAAATTGAAGAAGTACCCAGTAGTACAGGAAGTTTCCCATCTTGTAACAAAGTTGAATGACCAAGAAAGGTGGTCGCAGGTGAATACAATGTGGCTGCACGTTGCAAGGAAGATGTCTCAAGGAGTGATCTACAATCTAGTGGATTAAATAGAAAAGACAATCATTGAAGAAGCGTGTACAGGTGACAGAATTAGTTTTGGTGCTAATTTATTGTCTTTGGTGTTTATGGAGATTGGAATGCCCGATGGGCCAAAGGAAAAGATTTGGGAGTACCCCACGAAAATAAATCTCTGGACAGAAATATTTAATAAATACTTATGTAAAGGGACCATGGGTGGGCCATTTAAATAGAGGTTGGATATGTGGTATGACAGGCTCCATGCAGCATTTGAAGAGGAGTGGCACATACCCAAGGAGTTACCTTCGGTGGTGGGTAAGGAAGTACAGTTTGTAGTCTACCAACATTTTTGCATCATGCGATTTGTAATGAAGGATGGATCTTGGAGCCCTTGGTGCAAACTACCATATGCCTTCACAGCATGCTACTTCTAGGCATCAGTTCACTGGTTCACAGATGTGCACCGCCTAAGCTTCATCACAGACAAGGTAGATTGTGATTATCACACTCTGAGAAAAACATATGTATATCTAGGATGGACTGCGTACATTGAGAGGATTATATCATATACAATGAGCATGAAGCTGGTAAGCTTGGCCGTTTGAGAGGTTGGAGCTAGTGCTTGTGTATATTCAACTTAAGCCCAAGATGGAGAACAAAAATATGTGGAAAATGAGTTCACACTTGTAGGGCCGCCTAAGGGTAAGCATATAGTAGAAAATGTTTCAACCCCACATCCTGTAGAGACCATAATGGTAGATGAAGAGGAAGAGGAACAGAAGATAGTGGTGGCCTAGATCATAGAGGAAGAAGACAACCTACAGACAAGGTAGAAATAGAGCACAGGACTATACCACCTCAGGGGAAAGAGGGAGATGATGAGGACCTGGATGTAGTAAAATGAGAGTGACACTTCAAAAGAGAATTCAGGAGAATAAGAACCCAAGGTGCTACTCCATAATTAGTGTGCAGATTAACATGAATCTCTCCATAGAAGGAGCCAGTTAAGAAGAGAAGAAGGAAGTTGAAGCTAAATAAGGAGGTAGAAGAATCTGAGGAGAGTGTGCCTGAATATCCTACACCTCCAGAGGACATAGAAGAGCCAAAGGAAAAATAAATGAAGGATGGAGAAGAAGGAGAAAAGGGGTAGATGAGACAGTGCAAGAGACTTCTCAGGGCATAGTAAAACAAGCTCTAAATCTTGACGCTCAAGTTCCTAAGGGGCCAAGATCAAAGAGGAAAAGTGGGGAGTATACTGCACCGATCATGGGCTACTATGAGGACACAAGTAAAATTATCCACACCCGTTTCTAAAGCACTGTGGGCCTTAAGTGAATTGTATGGATGCGAGTTGATGGATGAGGATATGGTAACCATGTGCACAAGGAAGTAGATGTCTAGGTCAATGCAGACACATATGGACGAACCAGAATTGGACGTATGTGAAGAGTCTTGTGTATCCAGAAGATTGAAAAAGAAACCTCAAGATAGACACATAACAATAAAGCCTACTGTTATGTAAGATGAGCAGGTCCACAATGCATTGGTAAAGGTATCAATAGAGGTTGCAAGGAGGAATGCAGATAAAAAGCAACTATTAGGGTGCTGAAAGAAGATATTAAAGCCAAGGATGTAGAGATAAACAAGAAAGAGAAGGACTTAGAGTTAAAAAGAATGGGTTTATCATTGGCATGGTAGAGGAGATTGGGGATCACATGTCCTCCAAGCAAGACCACACTTAGAGTCCAAGGTGCCCAAAAAGTTCCCTTTGTCTATGCATTATGTGTGAACTTTGGTTTATATGGTGCTTGAGGATGGACCAACTATGGTGCATGCCAGCCAAAAGACCTTGAAAAGGAAGCAGAGTGAGGGAAAAGGCTGTAATGATTAGAAAAATTTCATCTTTTGAGGGACTGCTGCAAGCCCTACAGGAAGAGCTGAAGAAAGTGGATCAAGCATTGAACATCTACACAACTCCGAAAGCAGTGATCATCAATAAGAACAATGGTAAAGGAAAATGAAGTCCTAAAAGTATGAAGGATGAAACATTGGGATGAATGGAGAGAGGTTGACATTGGTGAAGTAAAAGTGCAAGGCCCTTGCAGTGGCACTAGGAGCCCCATAAGCAAAGGTTTTTTGGATGAGCTAGGGAAGCTTATAGCACAAAATATGGATTTACTGGAAGGAATAATATCTGCAATGGCTAACATTATGTTAGTCTTACAGAATGAAAAGGGAGACATTTCCCAAGATGAGATAGAATCTATTACAGTAGATATTCCAAAAAAGGAGAGGCATGACATGTTGAGTGAATGGTAGACCCTAGAGGCAGAAATAAAGGAAGAATATCCATAACTCATTCTTCTAGTTGAAGCAGAGGGTATTTCTGAGTAAATAATTATTTTGTATAGAAAATTATTTACTATCTTTTATTTATATTCTTTCTCATTCTTTGATCATTCAAAAGATAACCATTTCCGGGGTGGAAATGTAATTAGTGTGGGGTAATGTTAAATATAAAATGTATAACACTTAGCAGAAGGCATACAAAAGATTTAAATGGAAGAGCAAAGTGCGTTCAAAGGCGTGAGAAGATCGGAAGGGAATCACACAAGGAGGACAAAGACAAATTCTAGACTTAGCTGTTTTCATGATGATGATCTATTTTTGGAATATGGTGTGTGGAGCACACAAATGGGATGAATAATTACACAACATGCATGGGCTATTTTTGGGAGAACGGTTGTAGAATGCTTTACATGGATGCGGGCTAAAGATAGAATTACAACTGATAGTTAACCAAGAGAAATCTATTGTTAGCACACTTGCATGTGTGGCTGTAATTGTAAAGGCACATGGCTATTTTCAGAATGTGACCTATTTTTGGGATTAGATAAGTGGTGAAGGGAAAGTCCCCACCCTTATAAATATGTAATGAACTACATAGTATAGAAGAGGTAGATAAGGACTAGATTACTACGAGATTACACTATCAAATTTGTTACGCACATGAGCATATGATGCCATTATTGTAAGAATATTATGTATATTTATCATGATTAATATAATGGACTGTATTGGATGAATTAGAGTGTTAATTATGAGCATAATTTGATCTTACATACTTTATTTCATCATGGTTATCATTTAAACATGTTATTCTCTAGAACTAGATCTATACATGCATTGTAGAATGATGTATTAATGATGGATCTGAATGCATTAAGTCTTCATCATGCTAACATCCTGTAATAGCAACCCTAAAGAGGGGCCTGGTACCTTTACACACTTTAGGTGAGCACTCAGTCTAGGCTGAGTGATGTGCCAGTGTGCTTGGGATTTTTCTGGTAGATTCTAGGCTGCATCATTAGGCAGTTGTCTAGTCCATGGACATCACTCTATCACACGTACCATCTCCCTTAGCACACACACCATTTACTTGCACACTCTTAATGAATAATTCATGCTAGAAACATATTCCATTTGATCTTATATGCGATGACACTATATAGACACATGATGGGTTGGCTCACTTAGGCTTTGCTTTTGAGGACCTCTATCCTACACCATATGTTTCTCGTATTTATTATGGGTATGTCATCATCACTACCTTTTATGGTCTTCATATTTTTCACCTCACGATCTTTCTCACACACACTCCTCGATCCTCAAAACTTACGTTAGGACAATCATGGCTCGATTATATTGGGGGAACTCTCGATCCTAAACATATAGACATATCATTTCCTATTCCCTTTGGATGTGTTTTCATTTGCAATAGCTCTTTCCTAGGATACACTAAAAATATCACTCATTGGTATGTGCACGGTTGTCCACTTCATCCATTCATTTATGAGGAATATGTTATGGGCATGTACAACTTACACCTTAATGGCTCACTATGTGATCAACCAAACACTATTGCTTATCAAGTCACTAATGATTACCCATTTGACTATGATTCTGAGAGCAATGATCTCCTCGATGACATTACATGATTGCCTCTTTCATCACACATACATTGGGGGCATAGTATTCACATCCCCCTCTCTCTCATCATAATATCATCATAGGCACATCTCTTATCTTTGCATTATCATACATCCACATCCTTATATAGTTTTACATCACACTTCTAGCATTTTCACATTGTTATACATACATCCTATAATCATACGCTTTCATCACTGCACACATCGAATGACGGACATGTGTTCTTCATTATCATTGGTTAGTTTATTCACTCATATATACTTGGGGGAATTACATCAATTACACCCCCCACTCACCCTAGCATCTATTATCTTTACATTTGCATATAGACATTCACATCACGCGTTCTAGCATTGACCACTACCCGATGACACACTCTTATGTTTTGGTTAACACTTGACTATTGAGGGATTATTACACATGAACCCCACACACTACACTAGAGGACTTACACACTCCATTTACTCACATATTACGTGTCATGCACCATACATTCTATATTTCATCTACAATATTTTGGACATTTGTGCATCTTACATCATACTAGACTTCATCATACATACTTGCATCTAGCATTCCATACTACTCCTCATACATACTACTTTTAGTCTACACTGTACATTACGTCTTATACTATAGACACCTATAATTTAGCTCCAGTAATTTAAATACTTAAATTACGCTAATTATCCCCTTTCCCACAAATTGATGACATATCGTCAATATAGCATGTTTTCTCTTCTATCATCGTTAATTAACTACATTACGCTAGTTAATTGGACCTTATATCCGGCAAAGACGACAATTAACAACCTTTCGTTAATTAAACCCCTTTCTACCTGAATTAATTAATTATTCTTAATTAATTAAGTTTCCTCCTATATTAGATAAATAAACTTTCATTTATCTAATTAAATCCTTTCTATCCCCTAAATCATGTTACTTATCTTCTAAGCTAGCCTAATAGGCTCATCTCCTCATTAATAATCACCTTTGATTAATTATATGCACCCCTAATTCCCATGGGTCACTAAAGGTCAAATTAAACTCTCCTAAGGTTGACTCAACCCTCGTTAAACCTTCTTTATCCACAACTAACCCAACCTCTCTATTATCCCACATGTAAAGGGATGTAGAGATTCTTTTATCTATTGGGCTATATAAGGAGCCATCCTCCTACCTTTCCACTTACACCTAAATGAGCATAGAGCCTATATTATAGCCATTTCATCATCCTAGGGCATTCTTCATTAGAGTGGAGCTAAGCATCATACATTTGCATTCAATCATCCAAGTTATTTTGTGAAGATCAATGGAGTTAATCAAGAAAGGTCTTGTTACCATGAATTGATGAACATCCATCCTCAATCCTCTTGGATCAAACAATAACTATCAACCCTTTGATAGCTAAATGATCTACCTAGGTCCATTTCATTGATTTAGCTTTATAAAGAGTAGAGAAATAAGAGTTAGCATGTTAGCTTGAGGTTTATTTTCAAGGTTATAATGCATAGTGTTGATGTTTATTACTTGTTTAGATCTTAGCATGATGATGCATAGATTTTAGTTTAGCATTGTATTGCGACTATTAGGTGTTAGTCTTGATTTTATTTGCATAGCTAACTAATTCTTGCACACATTTGGCATGCCCAGTGAGACTCGAACCTTAGTCCCTTAGCATTGTAGTTCAATTTTTTTTGTTATATCAATATTTGGCTAACGCTTGATATGCACGTGTGAAATAATGTTAAATTTATTATGATTTTGAGTGTTGTTTAGGGGTTTAATTTTGATGGGTTATTGTCAATTTTGAGCGAACATGTGAAAAAATTGAGCTTTTTGAGCTTTCTTATGTCAATGTGTTGTATTATGACATCATCACCAGGTACAATTTTGCAGGGGGCACAGGCACTCATTCCCTAGTGCAGACATCATTTTACCAGCACACACACACTACTGCAATATTGTACCATGTTTCCTTTCAAAACTGTCAGACCAGTGCAGGCACATAAAACAGAGCGCAAGCACTCATTTCCTAGTGCAGAGATCATTTTGCCAACGCACACGCATTGTTGCAGTATTGTACCTTGTTTTCTGTCAAAATTGTCAGACTAGCACAGACACCTGAACCATAGCACATGCATCCTTATGATGGTGCACACACTTCGTGTCTTGCATAGTTGCACATATACCTATTTACTAGCGCAGACATCATTCTGCCAGTGCACATGCACTGTCATATTTGTTTGACTATCTATTTTGCTTCCCACACACACACATCTATCTGCTAGCGCAGGCATGCTAAGGCAAACACATACATATCTATGGCAGTTTAGGCACTCTGTAGCTTTACTAGTCCACACATAGGCATGCATGCACCATAAACCACATGCATATACCCTAATCTAAGCACATGTAGCACAACCTAGTTTTGAATATCAGTTTATCATTTACAAAAGCTTGTGTCATTAAAATACTAACATTTTACAGGTTTATTCTGATTAATTTCTATTTTGTAGGGTGTATTTACATGCTTTTATTTAAATTGTATTAAATTTGGATAAACATTGCATGTTTAATCATAAGATTAAAGTCATGTATGCTCTTCCCTTGCACCTTTCTAGGAAATCTTGGGAATCATAAACAATTATTATCTCTTTATTTTGCTTTGAAAAACGTTGGGAATGTCAAATTTGGTTGAAATAAACATGCATCACGTTTGATTTAAGTATTTTCCATTTTTTGATTTCTTAGTTGGATCTTGCGTCATGTATGCTCTTCTCTTGCATCTTAGGATGATTTTGAGAATCAAAAACGGCACTTGTCCTCTTTGTGTGCATGGAAAATTACTAATCCATTGTGCAGGATCAAAAATTATTGTCAAAGAAGGGAGAAATTGAGAAAAAACAAAACTACTAATATAGTTTCCGTGTAAATTGTCAAAAGGTGTTCAAGCAAACTACATTAAGCTAAACAAAATAAAAAACACACCACAAACATCACACTATATTTACAGGTTTCAGAAAAGGGTACGTCCATATCCACTCAACTAGAACATAACACCCTTGGCATTACACCTTTAGCTAAAATAATGGGGTTGGTTCTAGGAACCCTAAAGTATTCCACGCAAGAGGGAACCTTGTGGATGAAACAAGAAGTGCTCCGTATAACCTACTTAACTAGTTTTACAAATTGTGAGATTTAACATCAAAGTTATACGTATCGTGACCTCGGTGAGAGTACATGATGGATGCATTTATTGCCCACTATACTTGAAGGGGGTAGAGTAAAGTCAGGATAATCCTTGGGAAACCTTGGAAAACCGAGCTCGCATCTAGATAACTTGTGGCACCTAGTTGAGTGAACCACCTATGAAGCTATCTTTGACCAGGAGCCAACTTTGACCATGTTGAAACCAATTTGAGTTGAGATTTATCGTAAAGGGAGAACTTTTTCGAAGTCATACCCTTGTTTTTCAAACAAGGGAAACTCCATTAAAGTTTGAATGGCAAATTATTCATCACAAGGATTGTAAAATTTACTTTTACTTAGTTTCCACTTGCCCTAGGGCGAGGGGAAACTCTACCGAAGTGAAACCAAACTCTCTTCAACACCAATTTATCTACTTCCTTCACTTTCTTTTGACACTTTGTTGATCAAAAGAGGAGTGACTACCCTTGTGTTGCTAATTTATTTGTATTCGCCACTTTTGTGTCCGTTTATGCTCATATGTGTTTGTGGTTGAGTTATTAAATGTCTAAAGTGTGTGAAAATGTTTTCATATTTTTGGCTAGATTTTCTACATAGCTGAAAACCTAGGCAATCATTAGATAAATCCCCCTCATTTACCGGTGAGGCTCCCGTGTAATATTTTGTCAGTTGTATTTCCTAATATATATTTTTTGGTATTACTTTAACTATGTAGCTCATGAACCATAGCTAGACAATTTTGCAATAAGTAAGTAGTTGTAAGCAATATGTGTAAGAAAGAGAAATAATTAAATGTGAGAAGAAAAGAAAGGAAATGTGTAACCTAACCAATAGTTGGTAGAGTTGATTACATGTACATAGAAGAAACAAATAGATCTTAAAATGCAAAATTTGAAGCAAGGGAAAGTTTCAGATCTAGATCTAAGACAACACATAGTTCATGCATATATCTAAAAAGAAATAAGAGACGAATGCACCATTGACACAAAGTTCTTTGGAAATCTCTTCTCTATTCCTATCCTTGCAGAAAGTTATCAGGGGTTTCAGCTCAAAGTCTAGAACACAAGAATTCTGATTACAAATTCCGATCCTTTAACCTGTAGGTTCTTCCTCTACTTATAGTGTGTAGAGGGGAAATTATAAATGGGAAACTACAACTAAACTAGAACATGAAGAAGTAGTAAAGAGAAAAATTGGAAATCATCTTCCTATAATTCCTCTCTTAGTGACATGCATCAGGAGTTTAAGCCAAATTTGTGCACATCTATCACCTATCTTGGAGAATCTTTCCAAATAACTTAAAGTAATGATTTTTAAACCAATAACTTTAATCTTACATTTTCATCCAGGAACATAGAAAATAAGAGAAGAAAGAAGAGAAGAATGAAGATCTACCAGCTTTAACACCTATATTTTCTTTTTGTTCTGATATTGAATATACTTGTCAAACATGTAATTCAACACCTTCCCATATGTTTTAACAATATCCTCTCTCTCAGTTTTGAACTGCAACGACCCTATGTATAAAGCAGTAGTATTAGTCTTTACCTTCTCTAAACTAGGCCTATATCCCTCAACATCTACCTAAAGCTTTATGAGTCTGTCAATTGAATCCATCGTGAAAGGTATGGTTGCTCCGTCAACTTCTTTCCACACAACCAGAATAAATTCCTCATGGGAAGTAGATAATTCATCTGGGATGCTCTCCACACTTCTCCCATCTTACTTTCCAGCAAGTGCATCCTTTTCAGCATGAGCTTGAGGATCTCTACAAAAAAGGAAACTAAAATTTCTAATTGTTTCCTCTTTTCCACCAATCCACCAGGTACAATCTACTCTACAATTAGCACATCCTTTACCAAAAAGTGTATCTTAGCTAAAGTATCCGAATGACTTTCCACAACTATGTTCTCATCTTCTATTTGTGTCATTAGTTCCTTTAGCTAAGATAATGCCCTATGCATATTCTCCAATTCAGCTGGTATTCTTTTGAACTGCTCTGAAGCTTGGTGAATGATTTGCTCTTTCCACTAAGAAATAGCTTTGACCTAGTCCCCTACATCTTCCACCTCTTACATCAGATGATTACTCACCTACTCATGTGCTAGAATGGGCTTAGAGGAAGGTTTGGAAACCTTAGCAATGATCTCACATAGATGTGACACCTGCTTTTGAAGATTGGCTCTCTCAGCCTTCTCTTTGTCAAGCTTAAGGAATAAAGCGTTCATCAGTGTCTGTGTATCCTACTTTAATCCTTCTGTGGTAGTTTGACCTATTGGCACTTTAGTCACTATTATATCATCCGTCGTGAGCTCTCCCTTATGCTTTCCTTCTATTGGAATTGATAACTCAGTGAATTTCTATCCTAATTCTTCAATAATCAACCTAGAAGTTATTTTGGAAACTTTAGGTCTTCTATCTCTTCTGCCCAAACTCAAGAGTAGTTGAAAGTCATGTTCCTCCAGGTTAATCTCCTCTCTAGCTTATGGGATTATCTGTAAATCCAACCATGATGAAAAGTTTCTTCTCGAGGAATGAGAAGTCACTGAATGTACCACCATCTCATGCTCTAATTCTTCTCTATCCGAATTTGCCACCATGTTGTGACTGTCACCCTCTGAATTTTCCAAAGATAATGTTTTTTCAAACTCTGCCATCTGTTCTTTCAACTTCTCCACATGGAGAGGTGAGGATCTGAGTGGTTGAGGAGAAAATACAAATGACGCTGGATTCAACAGAGGAATAACAATTTTGGGGTTGCCAAAGTGTTATGAGTTGATGTTAGAGAAGCTGGAACTAACACGACAGCTGTAGATTTGGCCTTCTCCTGCACGTTAGACTTCTTGTGAACTTTAAGATTTTTTGGCCTTCAGCTACTTTCACCTTCATGCTTTCTTTTGTTGGAGTCTCATGTGGTAAAGTTACATGTGATCTGATTCATCAAATCTTCATCCAGGTAATACCCCTTTGTCGACAACCAGTTCGAAGTGTTAACCAAAACTACAAAAGATCTTTCTTCAATCATCTAACAGCCACAAATGTTTTCCCAAAGAGCATCTCTATCTCCTCCCATCTGATGGTATGATTCAAGTACACATGCCTATTATTTGTGAGATCTACAAGTATATGTGCCAAACCATAATCAGACACTTGTTGCGTTGATAACCTATTGAAGTCTTTCTTTCTAAATTCATACTCATTTTTGCACCTCATCCAAAAGTCTTCCAACAAAGGTACATGTGAGTATTCCCGGGAGATTATCTTCTTTGCTACCCCATATGGGTCAAAGTTTAGCCGAGCTAGGAAGAACTCAAACTCATACTCAGAAAACATTTTAGCTTCGACTCCTCTAGCTTTGTGGATGCTCTGGCAGCTATAATAACCCACTGTGACTAGAAAGAAACCCATAGACTTATGTCACTTTGATTATAATTCATGCATCTCCATGAGTTGTTTGCACATCTCCATAATGGCCCACTTGTCATTTGGATACCCTTGTAACTTCACTAGTTCTCCCAAAAATCTAGTTACCCTGAGATAGGTGAAGTCAAGAAACTGGATAAAGATACAGCCATGCTGGGATACAGCTTCCCAAGCTTCTTTACTTACTTTGTTGTTCTTCATGTCACTATTTAATTTTCAGATGAATTCATAGAAGAACCCATCATTGACTACCTTGTAATATTTGTGGCACTTAGAAACTGCCAACTGTGGGAAGAACTCAAAAATAAGATCTTTCGCCAGCATGCCCCATCTATCCCACTTGGAAAATATACCCTGCGAGGCTACTAAATATACCATGTATGAAGTCATTTTGAAGTTGTATGTCCACCTCACACTCCAGAGTTGCTCATTGATGTTTTCACTGATGATTTTTGCCTAATTGATTATTGAATCAGCTCTGTTGATCTCAATGGTCCTCATGAAAGCATACATCCATGAGCGGAAGTTGTGAGTATTTGCTTCTCCACTTAACCTATAAAGCAATTTAGTAATATCATCCACCTCCTACACCAAATTGGATCATGGAAGAGTCCTCGGGAACTTTGATGGAGACATGTTCTTCTTCATATATATGTTATTCATTATGCCCATGCAATCTGCTTTGTGTTTCTCCCATTTGTTGCTAGCATATAGCATGATAATTGCAATCACCACCTATCATGTTGAAATCTTCAAACAATAATTAATAAACTGTGCATCCATCCTAATTATTGTCTTTCCCGCAGCATCTCATATTTTTCTAGAAAGAGGATGATATGACCTTGTACACTCCATAACAAATTTGAGCAACCGAGATATGACTGGAAATGTTGATGCTTGAATAATTCCACTACTTTTTATTTACTGCATGAGAGATGTATTTCCAGCCCTGGATCTATCAATTATTTTGGAGATGGGTTCAGGGCCTATGTATGTGTCGTTGATATCAACAAATTTGGAAGTTATGCATGATTTTTTTGATCCTTCTCTTTCATCAAGCTTCATCATGGTCGAAGCAATCTTTTTCTGTGTTCTTTTTCTTTTAATCCTGCCAAAATTCTTTGCAAATGGATCAATTTGTTCAGATCTAACAATTTCTTCAGATTCGGAAGATATATTCAATGTACCTAACATTGATTTGAACTCCCTTTCATCTGTATGAACATCTGTAATGAATACCTATAATTATTTCAGGCAAAGATGAAGTCTAGAGCATGAATATTTGATTTGTCACAAAAAATATGTATATAAAGATTGCTGCCCTAAAATTCGAGGCTTTGCTTGCATGAAAAGCAAGCATAAATATTTTAAAATTCACTTGGGCACTTATACCAGCATGCAGATAATTATCATGGCACAAATCAAGTTATTCCAACCCTAAGCCCCAAACCTTGAAGCTTCCTGACAATGAAAAACACCTTATGATGCACAAAACCTCCTTTCTTTGGCGCCAAAACTATCTGGGCTACAATCCTTAGCAAAAATAATTAATTGCTTCTTTATTATGGCAGTCCATGCTTATATAACCCTCAACATATTATTTTTAATAATTGCCCTTCTTATTTTTGGCAATTTAATTAATAAACAATCATGTTTATTCACCCAAATTGGGCGCCCAATTATGCATGTTGTTGGTTGCTTTTAAATAAATTTATTTTATTTGTTTTTAGCATGCATCCTTCAGTTATCTTTGGCTTGACTTCTTGCTTTGACTTTCATCCCATTCTTGGCACCAAAATTAGGTAAAGAAGCTATTAATAAATATCATCAAAAGCATTATTTAATGCCTAGATGGGTCGCACTTTTTGGCAAGGGTGAATGCTAAAAATAATAATTTGACTTTGATGGGAATTTCCACCTTGCACTGTAACTCCAAAAATCTCTTCTTCCACTTAAGCTATTTGACTTCCATAATGGGAATTTTTATCCTGCAAGGCAGGTAAGAAATTCCCACCTGCCTACCACTGCCAAAATTCCCACTGAAAAATTAAAACCTCTCCCAAAAAGTGTGACTTGAATTAAATCTTTGATAAAGTGCAACTTGCATGGGTGAATAAATCTCTTTGGTGGGAAAAGTTAGCCTGCTAGGCAGGTAGAAAATTTCCATCGGTGCTTTAAGTGATTTTTCTTTATTTTATAATGGGAATTTTTACCCTACAAGGCAGGTAAGAAATTCCTGCCTACCTGTCGCCTCTAATATTCTCATCATAGCTTAAGTGACTTTGATTTCATGGGAAAAAGTATCGTGCAAGGCAAGTAAGAAATTCCTGCCTACCTACCACTACCAAAAATCTCATTGCAGCTTAAACCCATTCATTCCAAAAAGTGTGACTTACCTAAGAGAGGTTTTTTTTGCATGACTTCATCTTATTTTATCAAAAGTTTACATTTTGAGGTTGATTCCTTCTGGTGTTGAGGCCGTAAATGATCTCTAGATGCTCCAGGAAATTAAACAGATTATACAGGACAAAGTGTTTCACACAGAATGCTTATGTTCCTGGAATAGAGTTGCTTCTATCCTTTCATTCCTTTGAGAAACAGATAAGGGTTAGGGCTAGGAGGAATACATGTTGAATGTTGAGAGGGCGTGCGCGTACCGTAGAGAGAGATCAGATCGATTGCAAAGAACTTTTTTTTGTCTGGGAAGGACTACCTGCAAGTAAGAATACAAGACCACCAGATTCTAATTAGACAATAAATGAGGGAACTTCCTTGGGCCCAGGAAGTATTAAACTTCCTTTCGAAGGTGGTCAGTTCCCTTGCTAATATGAATTAACACAAATTATTGCAAAATTACAATTTAATTACCTTGTTAAAACAATAGAGGAAAGGGCTAGTTTTGGTTTTGAATCACAGTGACCGATGCCAGTCATTGTCACCGGTACCAGTTTCTTCTAACTGATGTCGGTAGGGGCAGTGGTTTAGGGGATTTTAGTGAAGGTTGGCTATAAGGTGGCTATGGTGTTTATAAGGCTAGTAAATGATTGGGGATAGGTAATGGGGTGTTGGAGAAGGCTCAGAGGGTATGGGAGTTTTTCTTGGGGCAGTGTAGGGGTAGAGGAATGATAGTTAGATGCAGGGTGTTACCGGGTAGTAGATCTAGGAATAGACTTATAATTGTTGTGATTTAGAAGTTCAAGAAATGTTATCAAAAGAACATACAAGATACTACTTACTAGTTCCTCATGAAGATACAGGTCCAAAGACTGTGATAACGAAGGCAGGGCTCAGGTAGGATGATCGGACAATCAAAGATGAGCTATCTTCTCTCCCAATGCTTGGATGAGTGTCACTGGGCTCTGGTTACTCAGTTGCAGTCTTGGGCTTGATGTCCTTCTCTACAAACTCCTTTCTTTCCTTCACTTGTCTCTGCTCGGCCAAGTGAATTCCCGATCTTTCCCAATGAATTTTCCGATTCCAGATTCCAGGTCCCTTATTTTTTGGTTGGGGGAGTTCATTTACAGGGAACCGATGGCAGTTACGTAACCGACGGTGGTCGAGTAGGAACCGATATCGGTTAAGTCAAAGTGGACTATTTTTAGTAAAGTAGCCAACTTTCCCTCCTTTTCTCCCGAGGAATTAGTTGTGGGCTTGGTCAAGTCATTATTAGGTTGATTTTGGTGTAGGTGAGGAGTAATTAGTCATGGGTGTGGATGTAGACCAAGTTATAGGTCTTAATTAGGTTAGTTTAGGGTTAGGGCTAGGTCATGATGATGTGGCGAAATGTGGTGGCAGGTTTGGAGATGTGGATTTATTAATTATAAGGTAATTAATAAATAATTGTGCAAGGTTTAGGTGGTAAGGCTAGGTTGCGAAATGAGATGCGGGGCACGGGGGGTCGTAAGACACAAATTTGGTGTCTACACAAAGAATGGACCCAGGGGAATTAAATAGAAAGACCACAGGGAAAACTAGAGAAAAATGCAAAAGAAACAAATAAAAATGAAAAACATTGCCAGAAGTCACAAACAAAGCTTTGAATTCATTCCTTGTGAAAATCCTATTGAAATGCATGAATACTGGCATGCAAAATTCTCAATAGAGAATCTTTGTAATAAAATTCATCAGGTCTCCTGGTAACACTCTCACTGTCACTTAATCGATTTTGATAAAAATGTTTTGAAGGAAAATCCTGAATTTGAGGATGTATTCGATACTGAGCAGATAACAACATAGTTGGTTGACCTGCTTGTTGGAAGTGACTTTCCAAAATGAAAAGGTGAGTCAACTCAACTAAAACTTTATCTCGTTCTTCTATTACAGCTGGAATATTTTGCAACAACTGATGATGACTGTGGTCGCGTGCAACCAAAACATCAAGATCAACACCAACGGTACCTTGGGATCACCCCTGCGGTAGCTGTCACACTTAGCTCTCTCTGGGAGGCCACTGATTTTCTGAGATAAGTTTACTTCTCCACCCCCGTAGCTGCTGCATATAGCCAATTACTTTCTCACGGAACTTTCCTAGGAGACTTTCAGTTCTAACACTTCACTGATACTGCCTGTGTAGCACGATTTTGAGAATCCACACCCACCCCTCGCAACATCAGGGTGACAGACCTTCATTTCACCATCAATGAATCCACGATCCAGAACACGTTGTATCAATTCATCTGTTGCAACATTGGATGGAGCGCAAACAAGCATTCGTGGTTTAGGGCAAAGTTTAGGAAGCATGCGGAACAGTGTGCGATCCATACTCTGAATAACATCATCGATTGATCCTGTGCCAATACTGTTTACATTATAGTAGGATTGCCTGTAGCTTTCAAGAGCAAGTTTCTTAAGCAGTGCACCATAATAGTGTTGATATTGAACAAGATGAATAACATTCAACATTCCCCAGACTGTGTGTGTCCTTCCTGTCCCTGGCGCGTGGAAATCTTCCTCTGTCAATTTTTTGGCTTTTCCCTTACACCTCCTATGTGGGAAAGTTTGGAGCTTGGTAAACCTCTTATGCATGCATGAGAGATTTTTATCTTTATTGTTAGTTTCCCTGCAGGCTTCATGGCTTTTGGTATGATTGTTCTCCTCCACGTATGTTTCTCCCTTCTTCCTGCATGGGAGATTGCTGTCCTCTGTTTCTTTTAATCTTTATTCTTTTGAAAATTGTTCCTTTCTTTCTTTCCCTCAGCACGTGGAAAAGAATTCTTTTGTCTTTTATTTGAAAACATGCGCAGGTTTTGTATTTGTTTGGCAGTGCGTGGAGTTCCTGGGATAGTTCTACCTATCCTGTCTTTTCCTTCAGCCAATGTGCATGTATCTCTCTTGCATAATGTTAACAAAGTATTATGTCTTCCTATCTTCTAACTTTTTCCACCGGGTTTGATGGAGGAAGTTACGAGGATTAATTCAACTTCCTCTCATCCCGGGTAGTGGCTTAAGTGCCAGGGGAAATGGGAAAAGTAACGGGCAATTGCCAACGGAAATGGCAAAATGGGTTGGCAATCCCCGTCCAATTTCCCCATGCGGAAAATTGGGGAATTTTATGCCCATTTGCCAATCCATGATTTGGTAATTGGTAGAGGAAAACCCACGTGCGGGAAATTTGAAGGAAATTGCCAGGAAAGTGGAAATCCGGGTTCGGGAAGCCAACCCGGCAGTTAGAAACAAAAGCTTACTTCCCCGGCACTAAAACTTGTCGGATGAACCTTAATTTATATTTATTTAATTAAATACTCCTTAAGTGATTTTTAAAAAAATTAATTTAATCAAACAAGGAGCAATTAATTAATTAAATATTAATTAATTATTTTAATGTATTTTAATGCATTTTATAGCCTGGCGGGAAGAGTTCTTGCCGAAAATCACAAAACGAAGACCGAAACGATCACAAAAATAAGACGATTGCAAGGAGTCCAATGAACCACGCAAAGTAATACTTTTCAGCAAATTTTCTAATTTTTAATTATTTAATTGTTTTTTTGACAATTCTTGCGCTGTCAAAATTGGCTGATAACAATGCCTCATTCATTTATTTAAAATTTACATAAGTGGTGACATTTTTGTTATTCATCTTAAAACACCAACTACCATTTTGGAAACAAGACTTAGGAAGTAAATCATTTGACTGATTGGTTTTAGAACTAAGCATCGTTGTGTTATTGTGTCTTATTTGTCACGTTTGAACTTACTCATTTAAAGAAAATCACTCTGGGCTCATTTATCCTTTGACATTTATTATAAATTTTGAATTATTAACATTCTTTTGACATTTCACTTAGGCTTAATCAATACATCTTGTGATTAAATTCAAAAAACATCTTAGTGACACTCTCATACATCATGGCCCCTAAAACAAGATTGGGTGCCAAAAAGCAAGCATTTTGAAACGAACACAAGCACAAAATTGGGAAACTTCAAACAAACAAGGGTCAAATACCTTTATTGGCCATGATCTCAGGCCTCTATTTTCTGTAGAGAAATAAGTAGGAGGAGATGGTAGATCATAGCGGCGATGAGTTAGGGTCACCATGCACAGAATTTGATTTTGACTCCGCCTTATTATATGAATTCATTTTTAGAAACAAAGATCGGGTGCTAGCAAGAGTGGGGGAATTATTATCTATAATGCCTACATAACATGAGACAATCCCACCCATGAATGAGGCTAATGAGGAAGAATAACCTCTCATCAACATGGATGGTATCCTGACACATGGGTACACTTCCACATCTAATGTAGGAAATGATAATATGATGGGTTATAAAATTCCTTTTATCAAAATACCACGTAGAGTTAGGCTAGAACATGAAAATGTGGAACAACTTCCATGCACAACGCAAGAATAAGAAGAACCTCTCGAGGAAGAAGTCACTATTCAACAACAAATCCAAAACCTTAGTCAAAAATTAGCTTTAATAACATCTCATGTACAGAAGGGAACAACCAAAAATGTACATAAGGAGAAGCCTAAAGTCAAAAGTAGTGAACTTCACATGGAAAACCAAGAAGGAGAAAATACGGAATATAGTCACATGTATGTTCCCGCTTCTCCTACTAAGGAGTAATTACTTACACAAGAAATCCAATGCATGAAAGCAATGCTTACAATCCTTCAAGAAAGTAATGTTGGGTATAGTAAAAATTACCAATATGAAGCACTATGCCCCCATCCATTTGATAAAGCTATGACACTTCAACCCTTTCCTAAGAAATTTGACATGCCAAAATTTGACAAGTATATAGGGAAAGGTGAACCACGAGATCATGTGAAATATTTTTACATGGCAAGTCAAGATGTGGCATATACTGACAATTACCTCATATGACTCTTTCCAAAGAGTCTAGGGGGACAAGCCTTGGAATGGTTCACTCGCTTACCTCATGGGTCTATCTTTACATGGCCTGAAGTAGCAGAAAGGTTTGTTTGACATTTCTCATACAACATAGAAAGTGACATAACTATGGTAGACTTGTGTAGTATTAAATTACACCCTACTGAAACATTCGCAATATTTTTACAAAGATGGAAAAGGATAGCCAACCGCTTCCATTGTGCATTTCCTGAAAAACTAGCTTGTGAGCATCTTTGTGCCTAATCTAAACCCAAAAATCACTTTTCATTTACAAATGCATTGTGCCCATACCTTCAAAGAGATCATTGAAAATGGTATACAACTAGAAAAATCCATCATTGTAAAAGGAACAATCAAATCACCTTCTAAAGATAATCAAAATTCCAAACCAATCTAAAAGCCAAAGATCTTTAAAAAAAACAAGAACGTGGTGGGAGACGAAATCATGGATTCCAAATGAGTGCAAACAGTTCAAGTTGGTCAAATTTTTCAGCTTACCAAAGGACCTATTCAACCACCACTTAAGCCTAGAACATGTACTCCTCTTAATGAGTCTTTGTTTGTAATATTGAAGCAATTAGATGTGGTCCACATGGTGACTTATCCTACAAATGCAACCTTTTGATGAAATTTCTCATAAACCATCATGGTATAAAGAGCATGAATATTTTGATTTTCATCGTGTAAAGGGACACAAGATAGACAAGTGCCTAAGACTTCTCCACTGTATCCAAGATCTCATTGAAAATGGAGAGATATAAGTTGACATCCCAGAAATAAATCAGTCACCAAACAAAAAGATGGGGATATTCAAAGAACCATTCCATAAAAATGGAAAATCAGATGAGAAAATATTGGATCAAGGAGATTCATCCCAAAGCTATAAAGCTACAAACTATCTATACGCCAAAAGTGACAATAATCATTAAGACTCACTCATTGGATGTGTTCGGTCTTCTAATGAGCATGTGAATACCATGAGGATCAACGAAAAGGATTTCATTGTGGTAACAAGGTGCACCCATATCATGATCCCAGAACCCTCTCCGTCAACCCCTCAGGATGGTCAGTATAACATCTTAGAACAACTTGAGAAGACATCTGCCAAGATTTCAATATTATATCTTCTTAAGATATAAAATGTACACAAGGACATCTTATAAATAGCTCTTTAGGGGTCATGAGTGCCAATGGAAGTAGACCCTTCACATTTACAAGCTCTAATGGAAAACATTGGACCAAATGAACTCATCTCCTTTAACCACGAAGAAATCACCAACGAAGATCACACACATAATCTTCCCCTGTATATAGAGGTATTTATTACCCGCCAAAAGATAAAACGGGTTCTTGTGGATAATGGGTCGGGATTGAATATATGTAAATTGAAACTAATAAAATAACTGGGACATAGAGGAATATCTAGAGTCCCATATTATTACCATAACTGCTTATGACAACGCGGAGTGGGAGTCAACTGGAACAATCACACTACCAATGGAAGTAGGACCAACTTGTCACAATACCAAGTTTCACATCTTAGACTTGGAACTTCCATATAATATGCTTCTTAGCCACCCTTGGATTCATGCCATGCATGTAATACCATCAACATTCCATCAGTGCATCAAGTTAAAACATGACAGGACACATTGTTACAATACAAGGAGATCCAGGACCTTTCATTCACTATAGAGCTCTCAATAGCTTTTCTCGTAAGGGTACATATGTGTGTCCTTCTATTGATATAGTTGTTCCCCTTCAATCAAAAGCTATGGAATCACGAGTTGATTGGGACTCCCTCATCACTTGCACTCGAGAAGCTTCTACATCTACTTCTCCTTTTGATTCATGGGAGATGAAAGTTCAGGAGTATGGTTGTGGAGAATAAAATGTGCAACAAGCTCTCCTAGTTTCAGACCTATCTTTTTCACCTAAATCAAGAGGTCAACCCAACTATCATTTCAAATGGCCTAGAGATGAATGAAATATTGGGACATTCTTACCTGGGGATTACTTCTAGAAGATAATTTGCTGGAACCACCTATAACTTGGGTCCTGGAGGACACTTAGCCGACCTGCTACCAAATCCCTGAAGTATCAAAAGTCTAGCCAAATGATGTATTCTATGGGCTACAAGGGCCTAGGATGTGGAAAGAATGAGAAAGGACCAAGAGAACCAGTTCCACTTCCACATTTCAAAATGGAAAGATATGGTATCAAAATTCAACCCTATGGATTGCACCCCAATGATCAAGATGCTACCTGTTCTGAGCGAGGATAGCTCTGATTATTTAGACAGTGACACAGATTCCCACTGTATCCAATATGAGGATCTTACCTCCACGAACCTTTTCATGGATACCGATGTCCTTACCTTAACTCCCACTAAACTTAACTCCCACTGATCCTAAAATTGACCTTGTCTACCATTCCCTTCTTGATTGGGACCAACAACGTCATGTGTTATTGGACCTTTTTTGAGAATGATGAGGCCATTGCAGAGTTTATGGGCATACGAGATACTATTCCAATTAGAGACCATAAGAAAGGTTTCTACATTGACTTAGATACCTGTGCCTATTTCAGAGAGGAAGCTGAGCTTCATGGTTAGAAAAACTTAAGAAAAAGTGAAGGGAAAAAAGTTTCCAATGAAAATCCTCTGAAAAATCAAAAGTCCAAGTCACATAGTGAAAACCTCTTTGAGGCACTAGCTAAAAAACAAGTAAAAAAATCAACGGACAAAAAAAGTGACCATGCTGAGGGTGAATATCTCATAGAGACACCCTTGGAAGAAGATCTCAACCTTCCTCCTGATCTTACGCATATGGAGGATATGTCAAAAATGTTGGTAGAAGAAACCATTGATGTAAATATTGGAATAGAAGAAGACCCAAAGATAGTCAAGTTGGGAGCTTCATTCTTTAGAACATAAGAATATAAGACATTCACCTTGCTTCTAAGAGAATTTTTGGACATATTCGCATGGTCTTATAAAGATATGTTAGGATTAGATCCAACTTTGGTAGTGCATAAACTTAGTTTTGCATGCAAACGCAAAGCCCATTAAACAAAAGCTAAGAAAAATGCATCCACGGTAGCTCTTCTAGTTAAAGAATAGTTAGAGAGATTTTTAGCAACAAGATTCATTAGACCCATTGACTACTCAGAATGGATATCAAACATAGTTCTAATAAAAAAAAAACTTGTTGGAATCAAAATTTACACAGAATTTAGAGACATCAACAAGGCATGTCCGAAATATGATTTCCCTTTTCCCAACATTGACATGATTGTCGATTCAACTACAGGATATGAAATGCTATCTCTTATGGATGGATTTTCAGGCTACAATCAAATCAAGATAGCAGAAGAAGATCAACACAAGACATCCTTTCACAACCCCTTGGGGGACATTCTGTTATCAGGTAATGAACTTCGGCCTCAAAAATGATGGTGTAACTTATCAAAAGGGAAATGACAGTGGTATTCCATGATATGATTGCATGACATCATGGAGGACTATGTAGATGATATCCTGGGGAATTCCAAGACAAGAGAAGACCACCTGGAAGTTTTTTAGCGTATCTTCGAAAGCCTATGGGAATATAAGGTTAGGTTGAATCCAAAGAAATGTGTGTTTGGAGTATTATCAGGGAAGCTGCTAGGCTTCATTGTATCAAGAAGATGGATTGAGGTGGACCCAGCCAAAGTCACTTCCATTACTGAAATGCCTCCTCCCAAGAATATCAAACAGTTGTGCAGCCTGAAGGAAAAATACAAGCCATTCTCCACTTCATTTCACAGCTTGTTGAAAAGTGTCATTTCTTTACTCATCTTGTTAAAAAGGATGTTGATTTTTTGGGGACCCAAGCAACAACAGGCCTTCACCTTGCTTAAACAATACTTTCCAATCTGTCTGTCCTCATGCCTCCAACCCCAGGTGAGCCACTTTTGCTATACATATCCACTACATAATTTTATATTGGCGCTTTGCTTGCACAATATGACCTAAGCCAAAAGGATAAATTCATCTACTACCTTAGTCATACCTTGATTTCCTATGAGCTCAACTATCCACAAATTGAAAAATCTTGTCTGGCTGTCATTTTTACCTTTCAAAAACTTTTCCATTACCTATTGAATAATAAAACCAATCTTATATCTAAAATTGACCCAATCAAATACCTATTTTCAAAACCTGCCCTTACAGGTAGAATGGCTAATTGGATCATTCTACTCAATGAATTTGACATTGAATACGTACACCAGATTCAGTTAAAGGACAAGTGCTTGCCAACCAATTAGCAGAAGCATGCTCTTACCTAGAACAGAAACTATAAGTCTGGATATTGCTAGATGCATCATTGATGTATATTGAAGGAATCTATCATGTGACAAGTCCACTTTGATGGATCATTCACTTTCCATGGTTCAGGGGCAGGTGTAGTACTAATCACTCCTTCAGGAGATCCTATCCCACAAGCTTTCCGTCTTGGTTTTCCTTACACAAATAACATTGTAGAATATGAGGCATTCATCGTTGGGTTGAAGCTAGCGATCAAGTGGAATATCCACCATGTCAAGGTCATTGGTGACTCACAACTGATTATCAAACAAGTCAACAATGAGTACAAGGTCAAGGATGACAAGCTCATCCCATATAAAAAATTGGTGGAAACACTAAAATAATACTTTGTGTGCATCACCTTTGAGAAAATTCCAAGGGCACAAAACTGATTTGTAGATGCAATGGCGACAATGGGTTCTATGCTACAAATTCTACCAGAAAACAATGATATGCCATTTTTTGTTGAAAATCTACGTCAACCCCCATATGATATGCTGGAATCTTGTTTGGCATGTGAAGTTGTTGGTCCCTACTCCTCGTGGTATGCACCTATCTATGACTACCTTAAAAGTGTCACCTTCCCTACTAACATTTCTTGACCCAACAAACAAAACCTTATCTACCAAATAGCCCATTACATCCTCCTAAGAGGTACACTCTATCATCGTGGCTATGATGGGAATTTGTTGCATTGTCTAGATGTAGCAGATTCGGTCCAAGTAATCAAGGAAGTACATGAAGGGGTGTGTGGTTCCCATACGAATGGAATGGTCCTAGAAAAGAAGTTGTTATGGGTGGGCTACTACTGGCCTACTATGGAGACAAATTGCTGCAACCATGTAAGGAAATGTGTTCTATGTCAGAAGTATGGAAATTTCATCCATGCACCATCATAGCCTTTACAACCAATAACAACACCATGGCCATTTTCCAAATGGGGACTGGATTTAATAGGGAAACTCACCCCTACCTCATCTGATGGTCATACCCACATCATCACAGCCACATAATATTTCACTAAGTGGGTGGAGGTTGTTCCATTAACCTATGTTACAGGTGCTCAGATATCAAAGTTCATCATCAATCACCTTATTTTCCAGTATGGTATTCCTGCTTCCATAAATACTAATAATAGAAAATCATTCAAGAACAATACAGTGAAATATCTTTGTCATCAATTTCAAATAAGATTAAAGTGGTCCACGCCATATTACCCTCAAGGTAATGGGTAAGCTGAAGCCACTAACAAAACATTGGTTCGGATCATGGAAAAGATGGTGAGTAAGACAGGTCGTAACTGGCATTTGCAAATTCACCCAGCCCTCTGGGCTTATAGGACCTCCATTCGCACTCTTATTGTTACAAAACCCTACTCCATAGTGTTTAGAATAGAATCTATCATCCCATTGGAAATAGAAATTCCTTCCCTAAGGATATCTCTTAGGGATTATCTGGACAAAGATGAGGATTACAAAGTGGCCAGGATGGTAGAATTGGAACTCCTAGATGAAAAGTGCATTTGTGCCCTTAACCATCTCAAGGTATATCAAACTAGAGTCTCCTGGAACTAGAACAAAAGGGTCATAACTCGTCAATTTGAGGTCGGAGATTTGGTCATGAAAGAGAATTAGTTAAACACAAGGACAAGAAAGAGAGAAGAAAGGAAATTTTGAACCGCACTTTTAGGACCTTACGTCATTGTGGAAAAATATGGAACAAGAGCATACAAACTTGCTCATCCTAATGGAGACAAGCTCCATGAGCCTATGAATGTCATGCCACCTTAAGCGGTTCTATGCTTAAACATGGCCCAAATTCATAAAAACAAACAAAAAAAATAAAAAAGGATCAAAATAAAAAAGTACAAAAAGGAAAAAAAAGAAGAGAGAAAATAGGTCATCCATATGTGAAAACCACGCAATTATGGCGCTTTGGATAGATCCCTTGGTGAAAACTGGCTTCCGACACCTGAGTAGGACTCGTTATTCACAAGCATCTTGCATCTAGGGGGTACTTTTACTTAGCTCTAGGGATAGTTCCACACCTATGTCTGAGATTCCTTATGATCCCATCATGTCAAGCCTTGATCCAGCTATTTCTCCTCTTGTAAATTGGTGAAGGGATTGGATTTCCTTTTTATATTCCCCATCTAAATACTGGGGTCACCTTCATAGTTTCAAATTCCTGTATATAACACGTGGTACCTACCCTTGTATATTCTCCATCTAACACTGGGGGAATCCACGTTTCTCAGTTTCTTGTACATAGCTTTGGAAAACCTTATAAAATCACAAAAACATTCAAATATGTTTCTAAAAACATTCAAATATGTTGAAAATCAAAAAACATTCAAAATGCTGAAAATCATAAAACATTTGCATAAACAATAAAAAACATTAGAAAACACAAAAATAATAGAAAATTGTTTCACAAAATTCCCACAAATGCAAAACACACTAAAAAAAATCTTACAAAAACATAGCTTTAGTTTACTTGTTTTATTCTTGTTTCTTGTTTTGTTTATTAGGCTTGTGTACATTCTGTTCCTTGTATAGTTTTTCTTGCTTATACATTTATATAGGTTTGTTACTTGATTCATATTTTCTTTCTTAGATTAGATTCATTGCTTACTTGTACATATGAAGTGTGTTTTTGCATGCTTTTAAATAATTATACATAGTTGTGTTAATTCATGTTATTTGGCAATGTATATTTGATAGGTTTGTTAACATTTTCTTGTGTTTGCTTGTTGCATTTGCATGTTTTTTTATCACATCATCATATCTCCATCAATATCATCACATCGAACATCATCTATACATCATATATAAATAAATAGCTAAATATACATCATACATGAATGCTAAGCAAATCAGCACATATTGTATCATCAAATGGGGGCAAGAGGAATCGTAAATATCAAAATCTATCCCCCCCGTACCAATATCATCATATCATCCCGTACCAACAAAGTAAAATAAAGTATCTCATAACTACAACATTTGATATCATCTAAGGATATATCATAAATATAACACATGGGATACATCATCATAACCATCATCATGATACATACAAACATGTGAAATAAAACCATACAACATCATGATATAATCAACATCCATAATAAATCATCATCATAAGGTACATCACAACATGAAATTGTACAACATCAAATGTCCATATATACATGTCTAAAATGTTTATCTCAACAGGATATACATCATCGAGTACAAAATGGGCCGTTAAGGGCAAAAAGTCATATTAAATCCTTCATCAGAAACGTACATCAAAATGATATATTGTATACATCGGTCAAAAATAATAAAGCCTTCATAAGAGGAATGTATCAAAAGGTACATACATATCTATAAATACATAAGAGTAATGTCTGACTTGAACCCTCATTAGGATTATGTGGCCTGTGTGCCAAGGGAGGACCCATAACCTGTACACTATGCTAACCTGTCAGCTGCCCTCGTAGCTTCTAAACTGATCTACCATATGTTAATGGCCTCTGTGACCTTTCTAGTCCACTCGACTACTAGTTATAGCTTGGTGCCTGCTAACTCTCTTGAATGAACTCATAAAAGAAAGAGTGGTAGTAGGATTATCTTCCCTTAGTTATCACTAAATCCTTGTGTGTGTATAGTGTCATTGTAGCCCCACTGTGTGTATAGTGTCACTACTATAGGGAATCTCTGGTGGTGGTCTCACACCTGTAACCATGCACCATCTAATATGGTCGATCATTAGGGAAAAATTGTGGCATACCAAGCTAGGTAATCTGGTATCTTCCTAGGGTCATTGATCTATCGTGATGGGGCCCAAACTTGTGGTATAATCTAATCAAAGTTGGCGCTAGCTCTAGTTATATGAATATGGGGGCCTATGGTCCACCACTTAGCATCATGATGAGTGTACAACATATCGAGATGAGGAACACCCTGAATGATACCCAACTGTCGCTGGAATCAGTCAATCCTATAAAAATTTGTAATATAACTATAGCTACCTAGGAGAAAGTGCTCTGCCATGCAAATGTTGATCTCTACCCCATCCTCTGACCACTGTATATGCCTGTAGGGCCTCTAGATAATGTCTCTCTATTGTAGCTCATCAAAATATTGACGATAATAGTAGGTATTGCCCAGGTTCCCTCAGATACTATCCCCAACAGGAACCTATCTTATGATTGTAGGTTCCTCTGGAGCTTGCACACGCAGTATGCTAACAACATGACCAATAACTATGTGGTCCCATAACCAAATTTGTAATAACAAAGCAGGCCCCACAATCTTCTAACGGTGGTATGTGATAAAATGAAGGTCCCAATATAGATGTGCCAGTATGCACTAGCCCTAGCAGTATCTATTACCACTGTATAGACCATAAATAATGGTAATCATGCCCAATGGAAATGAAATCCTTGTCTTATCAGTGAGTAAAAATCCACTGATAAGAGCCATCAGATATAAGAGTCCCCGGTGAATGGTGTGATCTGATATATAATAATGTAAATAAATTGTCATACCCTGATGGGGTATGTCCTCCCTAAATAAGACATCATTGATCACCTCTATAATTTGTCCAAAGTTGTTGGTATACTCAATCAAGGAGCCAATAATGGGGATGCGTAGAATACGTCAGGCATCCTCTATGGTAATAGTAATCTCCCCTGTAGGGAGCCAGAAGCACTGACTCTCATTGTGCCATCGCTCTATCAATACTATCAGAAGGTCATGATCTAATTTGATAGATGGCATCCAAGCCATGTGACTTAAACCAACCACCTCTAATAGTACCTATATGTCACGATGATATTTCCAAGGCAGGCTCACCTCTATCTCAGTAATACAACTATCTCGATCTCTAGTCCATAATAGTGGAAATCATCTATGCACAACACAACAAGTGTTAGGCACTAAACTTTCCTCTATTTTCTACCATATACTAATTTTTCATTTTCCTCTATAAATAAATCCTCTCAATTTTCTAATTCTTCCTATATTTTTATTCTATGCTGGGAAATTTTTCCCTTTTTGGTGTCAGCATGCCCATACAGGCGTGTATGCACCCCGTTCAGTGTATACATGCATAGTACATATGCATGCCTTCTTTGGTGCCTATGCACACATCTTCATGTATGTGCACCCCCTCCTAGCTAACCCAACCCATACATGTGTGCACATGCTTCATTGTTCCTGCATGGCCATTTTGGCACATGCATGCATAGGCACATGTTTCTAACCCCTTATTAGTGATTGCAAGCACTTATTGGTGCTCTATGCACGTACATAGTGGTGAGATATGATATGTGTGCACATGCATGCACACACTTTTGTGGTGCCTGTGCACCCCCCTAAGGATGCATGTTCCCCTGAGGATACACATGTGCACCTTTCCTAGGGTTAAAAACATTTAATAAAGTAATAAATGCATGAAAGTACAAGGGCAAGGTTAAGCTACTCATGAAGGGGCCATCATCTGCATGATGGACATACTCCCAAACTCAGTCGGCGCATCTCCTACAGGATCGTGCTCTCACCATCGTCTTCATCACTCTTAGAGGTCTCACGGTAACTTTTGACAGAGGTTTGTAACAAATGAACTGATCATAATGATTTACCCCCCCCCCCTGTGTGGGGTATATTTATTCATTTTCACCGACTGTGATGTCTTAGGAGCATGTTTTGACCACCGTTCTCATTCTAACCCTTCTTCTACTCATCATGAATGATTATTTTATTAAAAAAATATTTTATTTAATTTTTCACCGTACTGAGGCATTATTTGCTGCCTAGCACTTGCTTCTTCTCACTAGGACAATTTTATTGCTTCTAGGTAATATCACTCCTTCTACACACTCCACGAATAATTATTTTTATTAAATAACTATTTTATTAATTTTTCGCTACTTTGGGGCAGTACTTGCCACCTAGCAATCCTTTCTTCTCCATGGGACATTTCTTTCGCTCCTAGGAGACTCTTTCTGATTATTCTGAATTCTTCTATATTCAAAATCTCAAAATCTAAAAATTTTAAAATGCAAAAATCAATAAAAATCAAAATAATCCATCAAAACTCTAAATTTTTTTTAAAAAATCAGTTTTAAATCCTAAAAATTGTAAAAAACTTTTTTGCAAAAATAGATAAACAACCCAAAATGGCTGAAACTTGTGTCTTGTGCACGGTACTTCTCCCATATCTTGTTTGAATCTTCATGTGTTCATAAACCACACAACTCACAGATCATCAGTTTTACAACCATTTACAAAGCTAGCTTGCTTGCTTCGTCGGTATTTTGTGGTACATTCAATTACCTGATATTATTTCATTGCACACAATGCTTTATCATTGGACCGTTACGTCCTCCATCACTTTCCCTGACATATTTTCTTTCTTGGGGCATTATTTTTAACCCTTGTTATCAAACATGAACATTTGGGATTTTCAGCTTGATAAAAAATACATTTGTGCAATAGTCTTGACCATTTTTGGTTTAAGTATGTGTGTTTGTACTTATTTCACAGTTACATGAGCTTGTTTACTTCTCGTATTGCATTACTTTTTGTATGTTGCATTGGGTTGGTGTTTTCAACAATGGAAAATTGTCTGTAGTATGACTTTTAATGTCATTCTACTTTTGTCGTATGCTTATATTTTTAATAAAGACTGATGACATAGATCTTTGGCTATATGATGACACTACGGATATTCCAATGCAATGGGTGAAGGCTAGTTCTCCTCTCCTTTTCTTCATATTTCTTCTATATCATTCTCCTCTTGACACCATTCTTCCATTTTATTTGGGGCATCATGCCCCTACCTATTCTTCTCCTCCACTTGGGGTATCTTGTCCCTCGTTTTCTTTCCATTTATCTCATCTTTTTCGATCATCGATCACCTTCCTTCATCACTCCATCAACACTCGAGGGAGCATCTCTCACTTATAGTAATTTTTCTTCTACCCCTTCAAAATTTTACATGTCTACTATCTTTGAAGTGGCGCCACTTACGCCACCCCAAAGAGGGGGCAAATGTAGACACCTACAATTTAGCTTTAGCAATTTAAATACTTAAATTGCGCTAATTATTTCCTTCCCCGCAAATTTACGATAAATCGTCAATATAGCACATTTTATCTTCGATCGTTGTTAATTAACTACATTACACTAGTTAATTGGCCCTTCTATCCAGCTAAGACAACAATTAACGACCTTCCATTAATTAAAACCCTTTCTGCCTGAATTAATTAATTATTCTTAATTAATTAAGTTTCCTCCTCTATTAGATAAATAAACTTCCATTTATTTAATTTAATCCTTCATATCCCCTAAATCATGTTAATTCTCTTCTAAGCTATCCTAATAGGCCCATCTCCTCATTAATTAATCACCTTTGATTAATTATATGCACCCTTAATTCCCATGGGTCACTAAAGGACAAATTAAACTCTCCTAAGGTTGACTCAACCCTTCCCTAAACCTTCCTTATCCACAACTAACACAACCTCTCTATTATCCCACATGTAAAGGGATGTAGAGATTCTTTTACCCATTGGGCTATATAAAGAGTCCTCCTCCTACCTTTCTACTTACACCTAAATGAGAATAGAGCCTAACCTATAGCCATTTTATCATCTTAGAGCATTCTTCATTAGAGTGGAGCTAAGCACCATCCATTTGCATTCAATCATCCAAGCTATTTTTTAAAGATCAACGGAGTCAATCAAGAAAGGCCTTATTGCCATGACTTAATGAACCTCCATCCTCAATCCTCTTGGATCAAGAAACAACTATCAACCCTTTGATATCTAAAGGATCTACCTAGGTCCATTTCATTGATTTAGATTTTGAAAGAGTATAGCAATAAGTGTTAGCATGTTAGCTTGAGGTTTATTTTCAAGGTTCTAATGCATAATGTTGATGTTTATTACTTGTTTAGCTATTATCATGATGGTGCATAGATTTTAGTTTAGCATTGTATTGCGACTATTAGGTGTTAGTCTTGATTTTATTTACATAGCTAAATAATTCTTGCACACATATACCTAGTACATTACACATTCTACTCCTTACTTGGTCCTCTTTCATCATTACGCATACTACATTGTCCTCTACGCGTTGCACTCACTACCCTATGACGCACTTTAGTTCCTCGGTCCATACTCAACTGCGGAGGGTTTACAAATCAAATGGACCTTACACTCATCACACATTTACTATTAGACCTTTCATCATGTGACACTTCCATTCTAGTGACATACGCTTTAGGCTAAATCTTCACCCATTTTAACATTTCGTAGTGGTATACACCTTAGGTTACATCACCATTCCTCATCTTGTAGTGATATATGCTTAGGGATAAATCATCACTCACCCATTCATCTCATAGTGATATATGCTTAGGTTGAATCTTCACTTATACATTCCATTTGGTCGTGATATACGCTTCAACTATAGGGTTCATGCACACATCATTTTTAGGTCAGATCTCATCAATACACATACACATTCATCATAGCATGTTAGAAACAACACACACTTCGATCATTTCCCAATGACACACTCTCAGTTATGGTTCATTTCAGACTACTGAGGGGGAAAACAAAATGAACCTCATTGCATACATTTCCATTAACTCGGGGGGCACACAACTCCTATCACTCCATTTTACATTCCATTCAATCGATCCACAACATATTGCATATTATGGTTGCTTTTATTCTTGCTTACTTTTGTTTGTTCATTGTAGTCTTTTATTTTATCAAGAACAACCCAAGGTGCGCTAACATATCACTCAGAAAAATTTGAGTGCTCACCCGAAGCATGCACGGGTGCTAGGTCCCTTTTTAATGGCAACTTTGTCAAGGAGTTAACATGAAAAGACATAAATTCTAGATCCATAACATCCATGCAAAGATAAACCACAACTAGATCTAGATCACAACCATATGCAAGGATGAGTTAAAAAAGAATCAAGATCAGGTTTATTATGTAAGATTGTAGTCATTTTCACCCTTATCACAAAAGAAAGGTACCCCATGCGCGTCGGCCTTATCACCTAGCGGATGTTGGGCACTCACCTGAGGCATGTGCGGGTGCCGAGTCTCTCTTTTATGTGAGTTTAGTGGCAAATATCATCATCTATGATTTTTGTTTAAGAGATTTAAATGGAGTTAAGACATTCAAGAACCATAGAGCTCAGAACGACCTCTAGATCCTTGCAGTAATTATAGACAGAAAGCACTTAATAGATCATATAACTTGCACCATAACAGAAAGAAGTATACACGCATCCATACTTAGAATAACCATAAATGAAAGAGAACATATTAGAAAGACGTATGATCTAGAATCATCGATATTCATATTCATATAACTGGTAACCTCATTACATCCATGGAGCCATTATAGAATGTCACAGAGAAACAGACCGCAGTCATGCTTTTCAACTGGACTAATGTAGCGAGGCTATCAAAGAAAAACTTATAATCCCCATACCCATTATACGTTCTCTCCCAAATACCATTACCCACTAACAGAGTTCTTGCAGTATTTCTGCAGAGCTCCGCCCTCTTTTTGTTCTCTCCTTGTTTAATCTATAGGTTCTAGTATTTATAGCCTCTCTGGGTTGCCAACTCATCCTTCAGTGCCCTCAAATCCGATGTCAAGTGTCTGAATGTGGTCCTCCATACGAGCATGCTCTCCCAGGCCTGAGCTTTCCAGTTTTCACCATGATGTGCTTCTAGAAGCTTCTACCGCATGCATGCTCCTTCCTGGGCCAACTTGTCGCCAGGCTAGCACCTTATCCACACAACATGCACAGTCGGGTCATGCTTTTCAATTGTTTTGTCCCAAATGCCCAATTTGGCCAAGTCTCGAACCCTTGGTTCTATTCGTGTGCACCGCGCATGCCATGAGCTTCCTTAAACCCTGCCCTGCGCACTTTTTCCTTGCGTGCCTCTCTTCAACTAGGACCTGTGCGCATACGTGCCTTTTGTACTTAGCCAACATTCTAGGGGCCCAACAAAGATCCAATTACAAGTAAATCAATATCCAATATCCATCCACAAAGATCCATTGTGTTAATCATTGTAAAACACATAAGTTGAATACATACATAAGAGTATCACCATAAGTCATGCGCACTCATAAACCACTAACATAACTCTACTACAAAGCGGAACTACTAAAACCATGCAAATAAATACATATATATAGGGGTGGAAACTTGACCTTCACCACCTAAGCATCCTCAAAATAGGTTGCATGCTAAGAATAGCCGTGTGTCGCTTACAAAGATAACAAGGGAGCATGTAAGCTCTTTTTACAACAGTTCTCATATAGATAAATTCAGTTCCAATCCTATTTTTAGCCTAAAACTCTGCATGTCGCTTAACCTTCCACTCGTCCCAAAATAGCCTTGCGTAGCCTACAAGTCTTCATGCTTTAGTTCGAACTGTAAGTTCCTTGCTCCAAAAATAGACTCTTCCTGCATGGAATATTCCCTTATGTGTCGCCCACTCCATCTCTATATTTAGCATCTTGCCCAAAATTATCTAAGTCCTCGATCCTTCTAAAACCAATCCTTGAGTGCCCTTTTCTGTCTCCCGCATGTGAATATTGACATCCATGCTCGCGCTCACCATATTCTCTCCTACGCGTGTTTCCTCTGTAGATCTTATACGTGTACTCTTCAATACTTAGTCATATTTCCAAGGCCCAACATTACCCCACACTAGGTATATTTCTCGTCCTTGGAAACACTATGTTTGATCTCATGTTGAGAGATAAAGAATCCTTCAATTAAATAAAGAATAAAGAATGTCCTTATGACTTACGCTAAAGAATGAAAAAAATTGAATTTTACTGGGAAAAAAGAATTGGGAATTCCTTATTCACTAACTCTTCCAATGTTACCACCCCTCTAACTCAATGCTTGCTTGAGTAAAGGCATCCCCTATAATAGCAGTTGCCTCTTCAAATGTCAAATCCTCGCCCTTTGCTTTCAACGTTTTGACCAAAGTCTCTAGTTGTTTTCCTGTATCAGCCAACACGTCCATCTTGCACATAACTTGAGGGTAGAGGTATCTCAACTTATTTTTAATGGAGGCTCTCAGTGAATCAATTGCTTCCCATTTCTACTCAATTTTTACCAATATCTTCTCATGTTCTACCCTATTTCCTTTTTTTTTGGCCTGGAACTCTTTCAAATATGCCTCATCTTTTGCAACGAGCAACCACACTACATGATCTCTATCTTCACAATTGTCATAGACAACTTCCACCACGTGAGCTACTACTTTCACTGATTCAAGTAACTTAGTGTATTGTGTTATGGTGGCTTCAATTTGCTCTTTTTCTTGTTGTTTTTGCTGCACCATAACTTGTTCTGTAGATTTTAAGCCAAGGGTTGCCATTTGGGAAGCAATTATGCGTGTTAAATCCTCAAGACAATGAAAAGTAGACTCATACGTTGTCTTATCTAGGGGTGTCATGTCCAGGTGTGCAATTAAAATTGCATCAGCTATGCATTCTACCTTTTTGTACAGTGTGTGCATTTGTCCTTTCTCGTCCCTTAACTCCTACCGTAAATGTGCAATAATTTCTTCCTTCTCCTTTATCTTCTTATCCCTTTCAATTAATTTTTTATTCTTCTCTTCCATCTCCTTCTGCATAACCCACAATTTGTTATTCTTATCAAAAATTCTAGCACCAATCTCCACCAATTGTTTATTAAGCACATTGCATGTTTTTTCATCTAATAAGCCTTGTGATTCTACTATCGGGAATGTCTCATTTGCGGTTTTCACTCCCCATATACATATCAAGGCATTTGCACTTACTTCAAATTATGGTTCATCAATGTGTGATGTCAATGCCCATGCCAACATTTTCCTTGCGCGCGGTATCGCATTATTATTGTCAAAAACCGACCAGAAAAACAATTAGTTTGTGGGTACTATGTTATGATATATGGCACACAAGACCTTGTTAGGGTTGTTATCATATCCCATTATTGGGCCCTGAGAGATATAATTTGTCCTTCTCCTTACCCAAACACCTCTGGAAAAACCTACTCCAAGTGAGGCCCCCATGCTCAAGGACTCAATCTGTCCTTTACATTATGCCTCCTCGACCTGTGCTACCTCATGCTCTACCAAATGTTCAATGATCTTCACAACCTCTTTCTCCAATATCTTTTGTAGATCAGAATCTGAGGTGTGCCTGACATCTTGCCCGATAGTTGACTCCAACTCTTTCTCTACATTTTGGGTGACGGCCGCCCTGACCCCACCTTCATCCACATCCATGGCATGGGTCTCCTCAATGTGCTCACTTTTGCCTTCTTCCTCTGATTCATGGATGGTGTAAACTTGATGGATTTCCTACCTCACCACCCTTTCCTCACTTCCAGATTACTCTTCGTTGCTCTCTGTCTCCTCACATTCTGAACTTGGGAGCACCTTTTAATTCTTCTACATTGGTGACCCTCTTCTAGTTGACCACCTCCTTGCATAAATGCTCAACCCAGATGCCTTTCACATTGATGCCTACCCTTCAGGTGCACTCGAATCAGGATTCATGTCCTTACTTCCTTCTGCACTTTTACTGGTAGCGGGAATCTCTTCAAGCACACTCTTCTTTTGTTCAACTTTCCTCCATGCAGAGGGTTCCTCGGGTATACTTACATCATCCTCAATGAAAGCTCTGTTAGCAAACCTGGGCCGTAGATATATATATATATATATATATATATATATATATATATATATATATATATATTAGTAGCTATTGGCAGCATCACGGGCTTGTACAGGTGGATATTTTCTAATACATATTTTTCTTCACAAGTGCTCTTCTTCAGATACACAAGTGTTTGAAGCATCTCTTGATGCTCTTCATCCCCTTTGCTTAAATCAAGCCTCAACTTTTGCACTTCCTTAAACCTATTCACTGCAACTTGAAATTACTCTCCTAAAAAGGAAAACGTAAGTTTGTCTCATGGGCTCATAGTTCCATATTTTAAAATGAACCACCCAATGCAAAATTGTTGGTAGACCATGAACTTAGCAATCCCTTTCACCAAAGTAGGTAACTTGACCAGAATCTGCATCTCTACGCCGAAGTCATTGTACATCTGCTTGTACAACTTATCTAGGCGCGTACCACTTATCCATGCATGCCTTGTATGTCGAGGTTACTGAATCACAAGTATACTTCATAAATCTATTTGCAAGAGAGGGGTTCTCATCAAGATATTCCCATATCTTGTCCTTTGGCCCATCGGGAACCCCAATCTCTAAGAACACTATCAACAGTAAGATGCTTCCAAACATTATCTTATCACCATCACGTGATAAATCCATCTCTTATTCACCTATGTCCACCTTTCTTTCCCATTCAACTTGGTGAGTAAGTATGTGGCCATCCTCATGACATGATCATTCAGTTTAACAATATCATATACGCACCCTCCTTTCTTTTACTCAAACTCCACTGCAATTTTCTTCACCTCTGCATCGTTTCTCAGGTTGTCTTCCAGCGCAACCCCTATGTCAATCAAGCCAGTGTATTTCTCAATCAGTTGCACAATAATGTGCATCCTTCTTCCAACGAAGTAGAAATAGTCCCCATGGATGCGCGACATCAACCATTTATATAGCCTTTTAGACTTCCTAAAGAAAATAAGCTTGTATAATTGTAATAGTCCAACATTCTTCAACAACATCTTCACCTTGTCATCATATACAGGCTTGTCATCAGGTGTCCTCTCAGCAGCCAGTTACATAAGATTTTTTGCCATGTCGCAGGCCGTTAGGTCAGTCCTATGATTGTAATCACTCACCACAATGCTTCTGACATGTGATACCCATTCTTTCCCAGCAATACCCTATCTGAGTATTACATTTTAGACTACCATTCTTCCTGAACATCAATGGTAGGTTCCTATTTTTCCTTTCCCTTGTTCTTTTTCTTTGGTGAGGTTTCCACTACTCTCTTCGGTGCCATTTTAGTCATGTGATATCAAAAATTTACCTCTATCATTGTTCTCTTTAATACTTCAAATCTCCTGCCACAAACCCTTAGCACAATATTAATATACTTCTTTGTCTAAACTTTGAATGTCGTGCCCTAATTTACAAAACCCTAACTAGAGAAAATTGAAATCCACACCACATCGTCCAATCTACAAGACTCCTTCCAAAGGAACTCTCCTCACTTAGCCATGTTCTCCTTCACCCTCTAGTTCACGATTCTTCAACTTTGCAACCAATTTCTTGCTCGATCGTTGAATTTTTCCCTAGATCGTATGATAACTCTTCACAAATTCATGCAAGGTAAGGTAAAAATGATTTACCCCGACACTCCTTTTATATTTTTTCAATTTTTACCCACATTAGTTTCTTGTCAACAATCGTCATATGACTGCATTTAATTTGGATTTACCACTTTTTCCCATCGTTTCTATAGTTCCAATGTGCGTACCAATTACAACCTTCTGGCACGTAAACTACTCCATCAATCACAGACCCCTTTATGTGCGCTCCAAGCACTGGAGTGCATAAACTTAGGCATCCTATACCAAGTAGCTATCCATACCGTTGCCTACCTCATGTTACCCTATGCGCTTATTCAATGTATGTGGATTTTCCATCTCGGTATTTTCTTTACAACCATCATTCCCCTTTTGACACTTTAGCACTGCTTCAACAGCCAACATCACTAAATGATTATTCACACTCCTTGTTCTTGGCCCATTGTAAACATCAACTCTTGTACGTGCAATTCTACTTAAAATACACCCCACACTAAATGTATGTGTGGTCCTCTACACATGAACTCAATAGATAGTAATCAATTACCCATGGACAAATTCCCTTACAAAACACTGAACTAAATTAACAAAGAACAGAAAATGATGAAAGGTAACACATAAAAAGGAAAACATCAAAGAAAATATAATCTAGCGTGAAATACTACCTTATTACAAAAACAAAGAAGACTTGTTTATAGTAGGGCTTCAACCTACTCTTGTTGAAGTAAACACAGGTAACCTGAGTGGCATCCCAACGCATCCTATAACTGGAAAGTTGCTTGAATAAAGTATGTAATTCACAACATACGGTCCCAACTGAATGTAATTGGAACTTTCTAGGGGTGCCACAAAAAACTTTGAATCATACAGATAGAACCATCTGTCTAACCTAAATTTTCTTGTTCTTAATATGCCTCAATCATGCCATGCCTTCTTCCTATCCTTTTCTGTCTATCTGACTCGAACGTGCTAATATCGTGCACATTTTATCTAAATATATAATTTTATCAATGTCGCTCTTGAAGTGATTATGGTCATTATCCAGACTTCCTGCACACATGTAGTACACAAGGAGGGTAACATAAATTATAGTAGTAAAATAGCTTCTGTGCGCTTAAACACCAATTGAAAGGATGTGGCTTTGTTCACTATTTTGTAAGTAGTCTTGTATACCCAAACTACAAAAGATACTTTATCATCCCAGATACTTTATCATCCCAATCCTTCCTTCCAACATCACAGATATTTCGTCAATATATGTCCCAATATCTTGTGGAAAGCCTCAGCAGTGCCATTGGAATGTGGGTGATAGGGTGTTGTTTTATGGTGTGCCACCATAAATTTTTCCAATAGTATCATGATGGTCTCATTAAGAAAATGAGTACCCCTATCACTTGTCAGACACAGTGGACATCCATACCTGCTAATTATGTTCTCCCATAGAAACCTTGTTGTTGTAGCTGTTGTACAATCCTTTGTAGGCGTTGCTTCTGCCCACCTTGTAAGATAATATGTACAAGTTATAATGTAGCGTAATCCATGTCTACTAATGCGCATGGGTGGGGAATAGGACCCACAAAGTCGATTGCCCACTTTTACAAAATTTTCTACACTAGCAATAGGCCTCAAAGGAATTTCATCCTATATGCTACTAGGCTTTCCAAGGTGCTGACAATGGTCACAAGCCTTGCAATACTCTCTTACAATCCTTGTAAATAGTGTTTCCCACCAAAGGCATACCAATAAAATCTTGTGCACACGGTTGCACTTCCTGCATAATGTCCACCAACAATCCCACGATGAGCTTCCTACATAATACAACTTGCTCATGCATTAACTAGTACGACACAGTTTTTGTATTTCAGCAAAATGTCTCAAGGACCAAACATGTGAAGTGAAAATGAAACGATCAAAACATGATTTTTAAGTGCGTGATACCAAGGTGTATGGCATCCAGTTATTTACTAAGATGATTTTAAGAACTCCTTTATAATATCCCTTTTAGCGCCACTACCATGTAAATGCAAAGCAATACCACAAAAAGAGTATTAAATAGCACAGGACAGTGGAATGCAGACTAGCATATGCTTAGATCGTAGAAAGCTTGGTGCTTCCTCGAGACACAGGTTGTCAATCCTCATCCCGACCGTTTGGCCCATAATTTCAATTTAATGTAAAGTATGAAGGTGCTGAAATAAATAGGTCTCTATTGCAATGTACTGATTTAGGTTTCTCATACACACTTTAGATGTCTATGCTAGATATTGAATACTAAATTATCAAAAAACCGGGTTTTTCAGGTCAAGTAGGTTTGTCTAAGTTATGGTAAGGGTCTGAGGATGGCAGGTTTGAGGTCTAGGTTGAGTATTGGGTGAATGGGAAGCTTCGCTAGTCCTGAGAATGTATAGGATGCGTCATAGAGATCCGGTATCGGTCAGGTGATACAATGCACGATATGGAGAGGATGAGTTACTCGATCAAAATGGTAATTAAATGGCTTATGGTAGGGAAATAGGTAGATAAACTTATTACAAAATGGGTTTTTAGCCTCTTTGTGATTGCACAGAGAGTGAGGGTATATGGTTGGGTCATAATATGGCTATTAGAAGACTATAAGAATGTCCTAAGAAGGAGGTTAAGAAGTGGTGAATAAGGCTTGGGGAAATGGTTATAATAGTGGGTATGGTCCCTAAGAAGGTGATATGCAGGTAATTGGAAGAAATGAAATACAAGAAAGCAAGTAAGAGATCTACCACAAGCCTTCTTTGCAAAATAAGCAAAAATGATGAATATGCTAGAAATGACTTAGTATTTTGTAGATCCTATGAATGGAGATGGTTGGTGGTTGATCGAAGAAGAGATGGCTGAGTCTAATGTCGCGTCACAGTGCAACCTTTATGTGCTCCACGTGAGTATTCCAATGCTCTGGAAGGAGAACCTAGGCTAGGACTTGTGAATGCACTGTGGTAAAAAGCTGTGTGTTCATCATCTGGATGCAGGAGAAGACTTGTTAAGATTCGAGCTTGAATGCAATAAGGCTCCATAACTGAACAAAAATAGGTGAAGAGTTGTGAAAGTGTATTTAAAGTGATCGATGGCAGTTATGTAACCGGCTCTGACTTGAGGATAAATCTGACGTCAGTGTAGGGGTGAAATAGTAATTTTTACCAAAAATAGGAGTTGGTTTAGATCTTCCTAGTAAAAGGCACATTTTCCAAGGATCTGGGTCCACTTAGGGAAGTGGAATTATTCCAGTTAGGAAAAGCTAATGAAGATTCATAGAAGAAATCCATATTCAGGTTTAGGAAGAAGTCTCATTTAGTTAGGTCTGAAAATGGTGACTCAATATGATCGAGTGAGGACTTGGTCATTATGAGTTAAATGCCTCTGGAATGGGTCTTCCTGAGGTGGATGTGTGAGGATTAAATTAACTTAATTAAATAATTAAATTAATGACTAACGCGAGGATAAATATTAATTCAATTACTAAGTGATTAAATTAATATCAATGTGAGGTAAAGGAGTCATGGCTAGGTGTGTGATGTTATATAACTCTAATTAAATACGGTACTGCCAGAAAGAGAGGTTGATCACCCTCCAAAGTTTGGAGATTTATTCAATCTCATGAAAGCTAGAAAATTTCATGGGAGTATCGTTCATGATTAAGTACAAATGCCACAAAAAAAATTTCATCTTCATAATACCATGCAGGTAACTATGTTATGAAGATATCAATTGTACCAATTAACCACGAAAAGGCTGAATGCACGACATCGTATAGCAAGTTGTTTCTTCTCCAAAGCCTTCATTCCTTTAGGTGTCACATGTTCTTTGAAGAGTTAAATATCCTCTGTTAAATAGATCATAGTTCTATTACTCTTACGTGGAGTCACCATCTATGTAAATTTGAAGGTGCATCGGAACAAGAGTTGATCCACCTGCTTAAGAAAACCAAAATAGCAGGGTTGCAAACATGTCTTATTGACCAGATACTTAAGTTTGCATGTGATTTGTATAAAATATGAATGAAGTTTTCATCCTTGTAAATCAAGTATTTCCTAAACTTTATGAAAACGAGATAAATCAAGAGACAATGCTTCAAAATCCATAGTTGAAATTTTTGTTTAGTCAAAATGTCCCAATTTCCTACTTGTAAAGCAAATAGGATGATTAAAAATACCCTCTCCATGTTATGATAATACTGTGCCAATGGCCATGCCAGAGGCATCCACATGCACATGGAATGGTTTGGTCCATGAAGGAAAGCGCTTAGTATAGGCACAAAAGTAAGTCTTTCCTTTAATGTCTCAAATGTATGCTATTTCTCCTCACCCCAATGGAACTTTCCCTTACTCTTCAACAATTCCTATAAGGGTGTGGCTATCCTAGCATAACCCTTGATAAAGTTCCTATAATAACCTGTATGCCCAAGAATCCATGCACCTTGCTCTAGTTAGTAGGTTCCTCTAAGCCCAAAATTGATACAACCTTAGAAGGATCTACCAACAAGCCTTTATTTACATATGATATGTCCCAACAGAGTTCCAAAGGGTGTAGCAAAGACACACTTCTTGATGTTTAGGAGATGTTCAACTATCAGAACCTCTCAAACATAAGTCTTAAATTATCACAATGATCTTTTACTAGCCCATAAACTATCCAATCATCCAAGTAAACCTGTAAAAACTTATGAATAAAGTCTTGAAATGTTTGCACAAAAATGCACGAAAAGACTATAGGTGCATTCTTCAATCCAAAAGGCATAACTGTGTATGCAAAAATTCCCCACTCAGTGGTGAAAGTTGTCTTCTCTTGATCTTACTTAGCAATCCTAACCTGATGATATCCAGAAAATCCATTAGTGAAGGAGTAGATCTTGCACCTATGACACCTTCCAAAATATCCTTTGTAAATGGTGTGGGAAAGGGATCTATTACACAAGCAACATTTAACTCCCTATAATCCACACAAATCCTTATCCTTCCATCTTTCTTTATGTTTATCACCATAGGGCTAACCCACTCTGACTCCTCAATGGGCTCAATGATTCCAAATGTCAACATCTTATCAATCTCTTCCTTTACCTTGATGCACAAATTAGGATTCATCTTATAAGGCCTCTTCCTAACCGGGTGCACACCTTCCTTTAACTTGATCCTCATCTCACCCAAAGAGTGATGTACCCCTTTCAACTCATGATGACCTCTAGGAAATAATCTTGGAAGTCATATACCAACTCAATTATTTTTGTAACCTCTGAATCAGACTAGTAATCACCAATAATGGCCTCCTTAGGTTCTGCATTGGTTCCAATGTTGACCTTCTTTATTTTCATAGGCTCATGATATTACACACCTGCTCATCTACACTGTCTAAGACCTTGCACGTACCCATAGTATGATCAACATCCAGATTCTCCACTTCCTCATCATCAATCATGTAAACCAGTTTACCTTTCTCTTTTTCTAACCAGGCACGCCCAAGTTGTTCTTCATCTGTCTCTTCTTCTTCAAAGCGTGCCTCCAGATCTGACTCACCTAGTAATTTCTGAATAATATCCTTAGCCTTTGCACTATCTCCCATAGTCAAGTGCTTCATAATTTGTAATGCCTCATTCACCAGTGGTTTAGTAGAAAAATAGTCAAAGGTCTGAATCATACATGCAGTCAGTTCTTGCCAATTCCCTGTTTCTCTATTCAACTCTGCATAAACATACCATGCATGCACACAACCACACAAAGTGAAGTAAAACTTATGCACCCACAGTGAAGGTGGTAAGGCCTCCTACCCCTCTGTCCAAAGTTTCTCACACTACTGAACATGATGTGAAAGCGTCGGGCCCCCCATGAAATTAACATGTCTTGGTAGGTGCATTGATCCTAAGAAATCTAGTAGAGAAGGTGATTCTCACTTCTCGCCACTCTAAAATACTATCTATGTGTGTAATCCACCAGCGTTGCTATCCCACACAAGGTATATACCAACATATTCCTTCTCTCCACTTGATCTTTCCACTGGGATTCCATAGCATGTATAAATACATTAGGATTCCCTTCGCCAGTGTACCTTGGTACCTGGTTACTACCCAAATTCCTGACACAGAGTGGCCTGCTACACATTAATGTACTCTTCATCTCACGCCCAACTATTTCATAAGTCTCATGCACCCAGTTGTCACAAGCAACATTGGTTGTATCACTCATAGGCTATGCATCATCCCATTGAATAACACCTTCCTTTAATGGCTAAAGCACTTCAGGATCTCTAATGGTGCACACATAAATTCTATTTAAATCCTCTTCACTTAAAGGTTCTACATAAGGTGTAGATTTCCCATCTGTCAAAGGAATAATCATGCGCTCTTCCTTATTCTCAAAATTGATATAACCTTTAATGAAGCACGAATCAACATTATTCGCATAACACCAAGGGTGCCCAAACAATGCTGGAAAACTATCTGCTTCGGAAAGCGCCAAGACCTCAAAGTCCCCAGTAAACTTGGCCCCTTGTATAGTAATAGTGGCATCCTTCAATACTCCAATGGGCATGGCTTTAGTCCTATTCGCCATATACAACATGTTTGAAGATGGATGTAATGGTGGCCTCCCCATCTGATTCCATGCATCCAAGGTGAGTACATTTACTTCTGCACATGTATCAATCAGTATATTACTCAACAACCATCCATCAACAACTACATTCAAAGTGATCTCTTTATCATACTCAAGACTGTGAGGAGGTAAGTTTACATGCAATATCTATCTCTCACACTCAACTCTAGTGCACGACACCTTCTCCCTTAACCATTCCCCTAATAAAGGAATGATGTTTTCTTGGTGCAACATCTTACAAACCTCCTTTAAGTCATCAACCTCTTTATGAGGAAGTTCAACTACTTTTTCCTGCTCTACCTTCCATGACTTCTCTTTCAAGCATTGTATCTCACCCTTCAATTTTCTAATAACCTCCATAGTTTTGTGATAAACTTCCTTCTGATGGGCAGGATCTGGATACTTTGCATGTAATACCTCCTGTTTTGTAATAATAGGTTTTTGCTTCAAAGTTTCACATGCACACGCATCCTCGGCACGTGTAGTCACCAACACAGGTATTATCTCAGGGTCAGGTGCTATCTTCGACATCCACTGATCTTCCACAACACGTTTTACTCTAACCATCCCTACGCCCTTATCATGCTTGTGTTGTTTTCTCATATGTTCATACAAATCCAGACATTCCTCAAACATGTGATTCTTTCCATATCAGGAGAAAATAATGTTCTGAGGGAATTCACACCTATAATGATTAGGGGATCCGCATGTGAAACAAGTCCCTCATGGGAATTCACCTCTTCCACCACCGCGACCTCGGCCTTTGAATCCTCCACGGTAACCTCTACCTCTACCACCTCCATCAGAGTGCCCTTCATTGTGATTATGATTATGATGTTCACCTTGTTCTTTAGAATTGTTTGCAACACTGGTCTAGCGTACACCAGTTTCAATGGCATCATGAATATGATTAATTAATCTACAATTCTCTGTATCATGAGTGGTAGATTTACAAATATTACAATAACAAGACACATTCTTCCTGATCACATGCTGCAATAGGGGGCACCTACTTGAATCATGATCCAAGTGATAGATCTCACAATTCAGCAACATGGCACACACCGATTTATGAGGGAAAATATCCTTAGTATGTCCTTCCACCTTGTAATCCATACACCAAATACCACTGCACGTCTCATGGGCTGAATTAGCTGACAGTTTTCCAATTGTTTTTCCATAGATGCAATCTAAGCTTCCAAAAATGGGCTAACTCCAGTGTCTACGCTTCCAACTGCCTTAACGCGTAGAGTTGCCTCCAAAGCCTCGCGCGGATCGGTAAATTTCTTATGAGAAAGAACCCTTCTGAAAGGTGTGATCAAACCACCAACAAACCACTGTGCATGTTGGCTAGGGTGAATATCATAAGACAACTTTGATAGCAAAGTTTTAAAGCGTGCATCATACTCCCTTACACTCTCAGACATGCCCTGTTTAATGTCCTTCAGTGCAATGATGTTTTTCTGTTCAAACTCAAGTATATGGAACTCAACTAAGAAAGCATCATGCAACGCATTGTAGTCTACACAAGTCTAGTTCGGATCATACTTCCTGTACCAACTATGCGTGTGCCCTTGCAAAGTAGTAGCAAACTGACTTTCCTTATGCTCAGGAGTTGTGATTCCCTTAGCGTGCCATAGTATTTCACACATATGTACATGCTCAGCTACATATTCAATTCCTCTATATTATAGTAAGTGAAGAGACATTTCATAATAAACTTTTGGGGTTGGTGCAGACCATGCCCACCAGATCCAAAACATGTATTACCTCTAGTATTCCCTCCACCTCCAGATCCACCAGATCCCAAACCACATGATCCTCTTGATCCTCCTCCTATAACGGGAACCAGACCATAGGATATGCTTCCTTATGTCCCAACTATTGTGTTAAATTGAATGCCCACGGTTCTATGAAGTTGTGCTACTTCCAGATGTGTTACCAACATTTTACGTGCCCAAGCTCTATGTAGATGATGCACCAGAAAATATACCTCCAACCAGGACCCCCAAACAAATAAAGACTGATGTGCCACCATAGATGAATGTGCTATTTAATTAAGTCCTGAATTTAATGGAAAACGAAATCTACTTGTCGCTACTAAAGCACCTATACTAGCTCGATTCTCAATAATTGTCTTAGGAACTGGAACACCAAGCGCAAGGGCTAGGTTGTTAGGTGGGATTAGATGTGCGCCCATGGCTCTTAGTCGTTCTTCCTCAGACGCGCTCTCATCTAGAATCCAAGGGGTTCTCTCTATGCTTTACCTAAATGGGGGAGAACTAGATGCTCTGGCTCCACATCTTCCACGTGAGCCCAAAATCCTTCCTGAGCCATCTCTCTCCTCAACTCCAAAGACTCCTCAATGTCGCATCTCTTCATCAATTCCCTCTCTCGTGCTTCATTATACTTAAGCCACCTTTCTTCTCTCTACCTTTCTACCACCATGTCCACCATCTTTCACCACACCTACTCCTGCCCCCATGCGTGGTGGGGTTTAGCTAGCCATAGGTCACTCTTCCAAATCTAGAGTTACAATCAAGATCTTAATCACTAAAGGGATAGCACGCAAATATGATCTTTTAGGTTCGCACAAAAACTGAAACTTAGAAACCTCTAGATAGGAATAATTAAAAACAACATATTCCAAAGTGTAACTATGCAAAACACCACTCCACTACTGATCTACAGCATGTGTCCAAGCCAAATCAACATCATGCAGAGTCTGGTAATCTTCCTGAGTCCATACAATTGTTTTATACCTCCAATTTCTCTTTGATGCATATGCTACTAGCCACTCATACAACTCTATAGGGAAACAACAAAATAACATCTCATAGAGTTCATGATACATATTTTCTTCAACCCACACACGCATCAAAATCAGGTCTAGTGTTAAATCTGTGAGAAAAATCTTCCTCTAAATTATCTACCCAACTCTCAATACTGGCCAAAGTCAACCGATACGTCTTCATCATGCAACATCCTTGCAATAACTTGAAAAGAGGTCCTGACAACAAAACCAAAATGTAGTCTTTTATTTTACCAAGAACAACCCAAGGCGCGCTAGCACATCACTCAGACAGATTTGAGCACTCACTTGAAGCGCGCAAGGGTACCAAGTCCCTCTTTTATGGCATATTTGTCAAGGAGTTAGCATGAAAAGACATATAATCCAGATCCATAACAACCATGCAAAGATAAACCACAACTAGATCTATATCACAACCATATGTAAGAATGAGCTAAACAAGAATCAAGATCAGGTTTACTATGCAAGATCCAGTTACAGATAAGTCAATAACCAATATCCATCCACAAAGATCCATTGTATTAATCACTGTAAAACACAAAAGCTGAATACATACATAAAAGTATCACCATAAGTCATGCATGCTCATAAACCAACAACATAACTCTACTACAAAGTGAAACTACTAAAACCATGCAAATCAATACATATATATAGGGGTGGGGACTTTCCCTTCACCACCTAAGCATCCTCAAAATAGGTTGCATGCTAAGAATAGCCATGCATCGCTTACAAAGATAACAAGGGAGCATGCAAGCTCTTTTAACAATAGTTCTCCTATAGATAACTTCAGTTCTAATCCTGTTTTTAGCCCAAAACTCTACATGTCACTTGACCTTCCACTTGTCCCAAAATAGCCTTGTGTAGCCTACAAGTCTTCATGCTCTAGTTCAAATTGCTAGTTCCTTGCTCCAAAAATAGACTCTTCCTACATGGAATCTTCCCTTGTGTGTCACCCACTCCATCTCTATATTTAACATCTTGCCCAAAATTATCTAAGTCCTTAATCCTTCTAAAAACATTCCTTGAGCACCCTTTTCTGACTCTTGCATGTGAATACTGACATCTATGTGCGCGCTCACCATATTCTCTCATGTGTGTGCTTCCTTTGTAGATCTTATGAGTGCATGCTCTTCAATACTTAGTCATATTTTTAAGGCACAGCATTCATGATCACTTTATTACACATGTTATTTAGCTTGCATGTATACCATTTATCTATATCGTCCACACATGTGAATTCACACCTTTTTCTAGTTGTGATCACAGATACAAGTCTCTTACATGCAACATGAATGCTCTCCTTTTACCCTTCCTACACTGGTCGCTATGGGCATCCACATTCGTCTCTCACAGGTGTTATTATTTCATTTTGTACTTAGCACTTTACATTACTTGGTTATACATGCTTTTGACATACTCGTATCTTTCTAAACATGTTAACGGGTGCTTCATGTGCAACATTATTATACAAGGATATTTGCTTCCATACTTGTTTGTTACATTGTCTATCTTTGTTTGGTTCCTATATGTGGGATTTGCCCTATGTTTGGTGTGCACACTTGTTTGTGTTTGCGGCCATGATGGCCTTGCGTGTCTTGCAACATCGTGAGTGATGTCCCATGTTTGTAACCCACTTTTTGTGGCTTACTTATCTTCTTGTGTGTTTACATTACTTTGTTTGGTAGCTTATAAACTATTTTCATAGATTACACATTGTCTTTGACATGCATGTTTGTTCGTACTAACAAGTTTCTTTGGCTAGCCATCCTTGTTTGTGTGCGCCTTGGTTTCTACCAAGCGCATTCCCTTCCCCCTACAGGAAAAAGTTTCAAAGTTCATGCGGTTGGTTCTCTTTTGGTGTTGCATTCTCCTATCAGTGATGTCACATGCACCCCTAAAAAGGGGGGTCATCATTTGGGGTTTTAAAGTCTACATAGTGCGTTTATACCGGTTCAATTCAGTGCACTTTCTGCCCTTGGCATTGTGGGTTTACATACATCAAGTGAGTTCAGACTAGTCTACGAACTCCATACACAATGACTTTTACAGGATATGGTGTCCTTAGTATTTAGAGGAGCAGTTAAAGGTTGGAGGATACAATGGAATTCCTCCCTATACTTCTTCTACCATCGGCGTCAGATCGCCCAAAAAAGTAGGACGATACAGAGATCTCTTCACACAGTTCAGGGAAACAATTAAAGGTTAGAGGACACAAAGCATTTCCTCCCTATACTTCTTCGTCCTATGGCATCAAATCACCCAAAAAACCCTAACAGTATAGGATATCCTTCTGCACACTTTCTCTTTACATGGATCAGGTGCACATGTTCCATTTACACTTTTTCATTTACATATTTTATATTTACACGCATCTTTCACATTGCATTTTTAAACATACATGCATACATACATACATACATATTTGACTACTTGATCATTTTCTCCTTGCAGGTCTGGCTGTATGAGAAATAAGCAATCAAATCGGGGAAAAATGACAACATCATCAACAATAAACACTTTGCAACAACACACACTTTACTAACCATGCAGGTACACTACACACATCAACAACTACACACACGTTTATGCCCTAGGTTCACTCTCATCACCTTTTTTACGCATTTTCATCTCTAGTTTTCACTCTCCATCATCTTTTTATCACTCCACTCTTTGTCTAGTCCTTTGACACACCTTCTTCATCACTTTACATCGGCATCAAGCACACATATCTATCTATTTTATGTTACTGAGCTTTCTGCTCACCAACATAAAGTGGGGGAAATGTAGTCACTAAATCATGTAATTTAGATATTATTTATCTCGGTTTCATACTACTATTTAGAAGGTTCTTGAGTGAAGAAAGTAATAATCAACCCTCACATTTTTTCCATCTTCTTTTATTTTATTTTTTCATTCCTGACCTTTTACATCTATATGCCCAGCCTGGTTAGGTCATTTGCCATTATTTTAGCCTCGACTGGGGTGCCCAGGCCAGTACTAAGGTGCCCATGGGTGCCCTGGTCCCACCATGGGCGCCTCGATACTTCTAGAACTTTTCTGCCACTTTTTTGGCTCTTTCTATCCATTTGAGGTCTTTATCTTTTTGGTGCTCGGCCATTTCGGGGTTAATTACAAAATTAGATCAAGAGAATCCTATAAATATAAAGCTATGAGACCATAATGAGGGACCAAGCACTAGTCACTACTATCATCCCCTTAGAGTTGCATCCATCTATTACATTGGACATCACTTGTATACATATAGCTTCATCATAAGGCACAAAGCTAGGTCATCTGCATCACGCACAACATAGGGGGATTCTATTCTATTCCATGCACACATTTTATTACATTTTCTACATCTAGTTATTGTTCGCTACTTCACAAAGTGCGATTGGCACAAGAGCACCTAGGGTACATTATGCACACACTCACCAAAACTACATTTGGGTCTGAAATGTAGTGCAACACTCAGTTAGTAAGCCCACTGTTGTGGCAGCTGAGGTCAATCCGACCCATTCATTTGCATTCTTCTTTTTTAGGGTTATGATACTCCTTGGTCTTTTTATCGTCTTGGAATATCAATGACATCTGAGGAAATATAATGAAGCTAATGCGACATACATCTAGGGTCTCAGACCACCTACTAAACCCGTGAAGATCAGTTTCAGAGCTTTTGCACATACTAGGGCACCCAGTTTGCAGACCAGAGCGCCCATAGGCACTCTAGTCCCGTTCTAGGCACTTTAGTCCAACCAAATACTCTGGATCCATCCTTTTCAGGGTTTTTGCATAGTCATTCCTGCTTTCGGTTTCTCCAGTCACCTCTGTGACACAGTCCAACTAGCTCCTCTAATCAACTAAGTTCTTTCCTCTTCTCTCTTTCCTATTAGGGTTGGCATTTCCTTTTGCATAGTTGTTTGGACCATCTATATACTTATTTATTGCATTTATTTACTTTATTTACAATTTTTCATAGCTTAGAATTAACTATAGTGATCTATATTTACATTTTTAGTCAATCACATCATTCATAAAGTTTCAATAATTTAATAGATGATGATGGTGCAACTCAAGGCTCCCAACTATTAATCAAAACTTATTAATGCAAAGCTTACACCAATCTTTATTCAATGTACTACTAGAAATTACCTTTATCAATTTAATCCATCCTATTAATGCCTTGTGTGGATGTCGAATTTGAGGATCCCAAAGTGGGATGTGACAAAAAAGCCTTGAACAAGGCTTCACTTTGAGCATAATTTCATGGGAGATATTTGAAGGAGTCAAGAAATCTTTGTGACAAAATTTGGGATGATTTTCAAAGGGTTTTCTCAATCAAAATATCCCCAAATAATCTACATGTGCTTATAGAGGAGTCTTTTCTCTTTCTGAATATGCTTTTGAGTTGTTATGATCTTCATGACACATGTAAACGTATGGATAAGTAGTTATCATGTAGTTGTTCAAAGAGTGAGTTGTTTTTAGCGGTCAAGGGTGCAATCATGAAAGTTTTGGATGAATGACAACTTGATCTTGATCCTTTCTCCCTGTTTTCATGGGTTTCCATTGATCCTTTCTCAATGATTATCCTTAAACAAATATCAGCTTGTTTCCTTGGGAACCAAGGAACCTCCATGGTTGTGGATCATCGTAAAACATGAAATATACCTCGAGGATCAACTTTGGGTGAATTTCTTCAGTTTGGCATCTCCAAAACTTCCAGATCCTTGCCAAAGGCATCTTCTAAGGCATCCAAAGATCATCCCTTCTCACCTCTTCTTTTCTATAAATACAAATTAGTTTCTATTTGTAAACATCCTCTCTCGAATGCAAGGTCATGTTGCCCAATTGTGTGGCTAGACATTTTGAGTTGTAGATCTCCGATCTAAACTTGTGTAATGCATTCAATGACTTCCAAATGGTTATAAATGTATTGTGTATATGCTGGGACACTAATACGATGTTGATTATGGATCTTTTATGCCCTTTGGCCTCTATTTTTTTCTTCTTACCTCTTTTTTCTACCATTTCATGCTTTGTGTGGGCTATATTTGCATGATTTTTTTATGTCTAATTGTGTCTAAAAAATGGGGATCATTGGAGTATGATTTAATGCAGGGTTGGTTGTGGCTATTATCTACCCTTTGTGCTTCGTGTGTATTCTTTGTCCATTTCTTCATTTGAGGGAGGGAGATCCACTACTTCTTGGTGTCATCACCATCCTTTTTCATGCCATCCCTCTTTCCCTTTTCCCCCATTTTTGTACCTTAGTGTTTAGAGTAGTTTTGGTGGCTAGAATTATGGTGGATTAGTGTGGGAACCATATTTTTCTAGAGGTCTTTCCTAAAGAGCTAAGGTACCACGCCTTGGGGACATTCCCATTTTATCTTTGAGATATAAAAAGTCTTCCAACTTTGTGGATATTTTATTGGTGCACAATTTTAGATGACAACATTAAACAAGAGTAAAATCACTTTAGGCATTACACAAGGGTTATAATCAACACAAGTGTTAGGTCACATAGTTGAGTCACACCCCATCTCGCTACTATTGTGCTTGGTGCATTCTATACTACACAAATAACTTTTTATCTTGGTGTCAAGATATACAAGGGCACCCCTAGGGGGTTGGCTATCTTTACACATTTGCACAAGCACCTAAGAGAACTACACGAGTCTTGATTCGATGTCAAGGATATGTAGTACAACACTAAGATTGGTTCAACAATTGGAAGTCTAACCCTACAAGGTGGTCCAACCTTAAACACCCACGTATTTTTCTTCTTTGGTTTGTTGATGCTCTAATGAAGGGTTATACAGGTTGTCAGGGTTTCTATTTTGTTGCAGGTCATTATAGGTCATCCCAATTTTGTGCGAAGAAAAGTGACATAGAGCGAGCACCATTTCCAGACAAGAAACACACCTAAAAAGTTCTAAATCCCAATTTCTTTTGGTCCTAGACCGTATAACCCTTGTCATGGACTGTACAACTCCTACCCATACCGTATAAATCCTATACAATCCTGAACCTGTAAGTTTTATGGTTCTATAATCTTTTATGTAGAATCCAGAGTCTGAAATTCTCCTATTTTACAGTCTAGCACACCCGAATCATTCTAATGTTTACTGAACAAGCTAAGTCTCTATTTTCTTTTGTATTTTGAACAAGTTCCTTATCATATATTAATTGCTTAGTTTATTTCAAGTTAGAATGTATTATTATAATACTGTATAATCAATGATAAAAAGTTAATAGATCAAAATAGTCTACTTATTTCTAATCCTTGCACCTCTTCATAAAAATATAATTAAGATGTAAACATTTGAAACCTAAATGAAATGAAATTAAATTTCATTTCAAAAGTCATTCTCATTTGCTACAAAATTACAATGTTCCTTACATTATGAATTGAATTGAATTGAAAGATTTTAATTACGTCCACGAGACCAATAGGTCTATGGGACCAAAGAATTGCACCAAACCATCTTAGACCATAGTGGGCTTCTTGAACTCTTTTAAGAGGTTGTTTCTCTTCTAGCTGATTTGCGATAACATTTCCCCCAAGCCCTTTATTCTGTTTTCCTCAAATAGCTCTACCATGAACCCACTGTTTAGGATTTCTTCATATCTGGATCGAATATCCGTGAACTTAGGACATTGGAGAATAAAGTGTGCTTCTATTTCAATTGCCCCTGTATTGTACAATACACAAGTTCTCTCTTCCCACTGCTCCTTGGGTAATGTCCACCTCCCTGTTTCACATCTAAGTTTGTGAGATCTAGTCCTTAGTTGAGCAATGAGGATCTTCTCTCTCCATTTTATTTTGGCCACTATATAGGCTTTTTCACCATGGTCGCATGTTGGATTGAACTCAGTAATGTAATGTTGACGCTTCCTGCTTGTTTTCTTTTGCCACATCATCATTCTGAACTTTTCATTTACATAGTTTTTGATGTCTTTGATAAGTTTTGGGCATTCGCTTAAATTGATATCTCATTTTTTATCCATTTGCAGTTCTGCTTCATCCACGTGTTCTTTCATCTATGTAACTCTTTGTCCATTGCAACCCTAGGCCATCTGTCTGTCTTCATGTTTCCAACTTTTTTCAGGTAACCTACGAGCCTGGTCATAACAGTTGCCTCCAGGGGGAAAGAATTTGTTTCAGCCATGGTTATTTCATAGGGAACTGTAGCCTTAATTTTGAAATGGTGCGTTATAAGTCTTTTTTGAATTTTTTCTAGTTGTCTCCATTTTGAATTTGCCATTTCACTAGCCCATACCTCGCAGCCATACAACACCACTGGAATGACAAGCAACCCAAATAGGACCTTAGTGGTCTTCCAATCCCACAGCTCAACGTTTCTGCACTTATTTTGGAGCGCAAAGAGAGCTCTCCAACCTCCTTGTATTCGCTTCATCCTACACATGTCCCACTTGAGCTTGCTTTGAAAATCGAGGCCTAGATATTTATACTCCGACACTACTTCTAGAGGTTCACCTTCAAATTGAAATTTGGGTTGTTGGCTTGTCTTCGTCATGGAGAAAATCATAATTTTGGTTTTTCCAATGTTTACTTGCATCCCTATTTCTTTGCAGAAAAGCTCTAAAGAGAGCAGGTGGTTCTTTAGGTCTTGGATTATTCCTACCATTAGAATTAGATCATCCACATAAAGCAGGAGTTTTACCACATACTTAGCTAGGTGCACCGCGTTACCTCAGAATTTGTTTATCCAATCTTCTAATTTGTCGATGTATAGCCCAAATAAAGTTGGAGAGAGAGGGCAACCTTGTTTGACACCTATATCACTCCCGAACCCTACATGGGTTTTGATTTTAGCTTTTACTTGCTCATATAATCTATGAACGACTGCCTTGTAATGTGTTGGAACCCCTAATTCCTCCATTCTGCTTCGTGGTATTGTGTCGAAAGATTTTTTGAAATCTACAAAACAAAAACAGGCATCTTTTTTTCTTTCCCACCCATTTTCAACTAGATGCCTGAGTGTGACACAATGATCAATGGTTGAGTGTTTGGGTCTAAAACCTACTTGCCCTTTTGCTCTCTTTCCTCCTCCCTCCACCCAGTTGCTGATCCGACGTTCTATCATACTCCCGAATAAATTTGCAAATAGAGGATTGACCGCGATGGTTCGATAATTTGAAGGGTTATTTACATCTCCACTTTTGAACAAAGGTATGGTTAGGTTGGTTGTTCACTCTTTCGGGAAGCCGTTCCGAATGACCCCATTGAAGATTGTTTTGATTTCAGGTGCTAGAATGTTTGCCCCCCCATTTTAGGTGTTCTGCTTGAAGGTTGTCTATGTCATGAGCTTTACCTATTGCAAGCTTTTTGATCTCCTGCATGTTGTCTTCATTTGTGAAAAAGGTGTCTTTGACCATGATATTAGGAGGAGGTACTTGCTCACTTTCCCGTTCATATAGTTGCTTTGAGTATTCTAACCATTGGTTTGCTGTTATGTTGTTCTTTGTTTGCATTTTCTCCCTACAAAGTTTCCTCAAGAACCTCTTTGGTGCATATTTCCCTAAATAGATTAGTTCCTTCCTTCTGGATTTAGTATACTCCTCTTTTTTTCTTCTCAATAACTACTCATACATTTTTTGTTTTCCTTTGTTCAATCTGCTAGCTTCTTTAGCAACTTTCGTGTTGCTTGCAGTCTTCATCATACCATGGGTTTGCTGGGAAGCTATTTGTTGCCTTATTTTTAGGCTTCACTCTCTTGCACATGTTTAGGGATTCTTGGATAACATGCATTAGCCACTCACTCCTCGTGCAATCTGTATCATGTTCTCCCTGCTTTTCTCTTTCTTGAAGCTTATCCTGTAGTGTTGCTCTAAAAATTTGTTGATTTACTCAATCTAGAGAATGCTTCTTTGAAACTGAGGTTTACTTTGGCTAGACACAACCTGATTTTCATTGCGCTTGTCCACTATACATTGGATTTTCATAAAAAAATGGTTTGTGATCTGATTTAAGTTCCACTGGAAACTCTTCTACTTCTAGTTCTTATATTCTGGATATACAGTTTTGTGAGCAGATGGAATAGTCAATTACGCTCTTCCCATTGCGAGTCTTGCAAGTATATTTTCCTGAACCTTTCTATTTTCTCATACCATTACATATAATCAAGTTGTGTATGCTGCACATGCCTAATATCTCCTCTATGTACCGTGTAATAGCTCCATACTCATCATCTGAAACTTTGAGCCATTGCTGATTTTCCTCTTTTGTCTCCCAAAGAGGATTGAAATCTAGATCACCATTCCTTCCAACAATGTTTGCTTGTCTACTTGCTATCCTTGCATTGAAATCGCCTATTAGCACAATTTCCCCGATCTTGCTATATTCTTAGATGTCCTTTTTTAAGGAGTATGGATCTTCCCGATCTAGATCATGTTTCTTGTAGAATGTGGAGTTCTTAGGCGCAAAATAACATGCCACTATGTTAAGGATATTGTTATTCTGTATGATTCTTATCCAGATGTACTATTTGTTTTCATCTTGTTTCTCTATTATGATATTTCTGCCCCATTCATCCTTTATTAACACCATTATACCTTCATGTCCCTTTCCATTCTCTGCCGCTTTATTCCAAATTGTTGCTTTCTTGTAACCCACAAAATTCGGTGTATTGCATCCATCATGTTCCTCTGTTTCTGTTAGAATGATTATATCTCTATCTCCGGCTACGGGCCTTAACCCGAGTCCTCTTCTCCAAGGGTAACCTCTACAACTCCAACTTACCAATGTAAGATGTTTCTAGGCGGGCCATACTTCATAATTGCTACAGGTTTGTTTCGCTATATGCTTTCCCATTTTTTAGGTAAGCCCTTCTCCCTTCATTCCTCGTGCTTTCACTTTTTCCCATTCTTTGTTTATGTGTAATAGCTGCTCGAAGGTTAGTATAAGATAAAATAAATTAGTAAGAAAATAAAATCAAAGCCTCAATCATAAGCCGCGAGCCCACACTCTATAATATAAAATGCCATTTTGAACCCAAATTCTGAAAACTTCTTCATTCAATACCTCACTATACTACCCCTCTGATCTTAACGGAAAATTGCAGAGTATTAAACAAGGTTTTCGCATTGCAGGGTATAATTTGAAACAAGGTCTCCGTATTGCATTGCAGAATTTAGTTTTAAACGAGGTTTTCGCACTTGAGAATTTGATTTTAAACAAAGTTTCCTGGCATAGCAGCATTTTATTTTGGGAATTTTGCGATGGCAGGAATGGGAGCAGGAGCAGCCCCGCCGCATTTTCAATTCCACCACGAATACAGTAATCCTCCTCCTCTCTATCGCCACGAATACACGAACAATAACAATAATAATAATAATCTTCACTACTACCCATCTCCTCCTCCGTCCGTTTCTGCACCGCCTCATTACATGCCTCCACTTCAGCCATTTGCCCCTCCCCCCCCCTTTCCTCCTCCTTATAATAATGGTAGCAGTCAAAGACATAACAGACATCAAGAGGCCAGCAACAGCAGCATTCATAAAGAGAGAGTAAGGACCCTTTTCATCTCTGGTCTTCCCGAAGACGTTAAACCCCGCGAGATTTTCAATCTCTTTCGCAGGCGATCCGGGTTCCAAACTTGCCAGCTCAAATACACCGGTCATGGATATCAGGTAATTTTATTTTTGCCTATCTTTCTTTTTCCTCTTTTCGCTGCCTCGTAGTAGAGATTCAGAAGGCCAGGGATAAAATAGATTCGGCATTGGTTTATGTTTGTGTTGATGTTCAGCAATGTTTTGACATCTGGGTATGTTTCTTTTTTAAAATTGGGCGGGGCTATATGATTGCCCTTAATCTGGTGTGGTTTGAACTTGTACCGCGTTTGTTTGTTTGCCAGATAAACTTTGATTTTAAATATGGGCGATGCTGAAATTCATCCCATTAAACCTAGGTATGTTGTGTACAGATGTACCTCATATTCACCACACCACAACCTCATCACGTGTCTGTGGGGGTTACTTGCTGAATTTACTCTATATTTATTACACCACAACCTCATCTGTTGTGGTTATGTGCTCGAATGTACATTATATCCATTACACCACAACCATATCACATATCTGTTGGGGTTATGTGCTCAAATATATTTGTTATACCATAACCTCGTCACATACCCATCAGGATTATGTGGTTGAGTTCACCCCATATTCATTACATCACAACCTCATCACATATTTGTTGGGATTACACGTTCGAATGGACCCTCATTACATGCCTGTTGGGGTTATGGATTGCTATGTTACTATGACAGGGATTTGAAACTTCGTCATGTACTTATTAGTGTCCTCAATTACAGCATCTGCCATCTGGGTATGTTAGTTTAACTTAATTTTTGTTTTTAAATTTTTCATTTTCAAAGCGATCCCTAAATTTTAATTGAGAGGTCTGTGAAATCTCAGAGCAAAATACAAATAGCACTGTTTTTTTTTTGGATAAAGGTAAAAGTTGAGGGTGTTGAGAGGACCCACATCCTATTACAAAGAGCCCCAGAGGTCAGATATAGCATTAAAGCCTGGAAGAAAAGATGCTTGAAAGCAAATGAAGCAAAGGACCAAATAGTTGCCGACCAAACACAAAGAAGAAAGAAATACCAGAAATGAAAGAGAGGAGAAGCAACTGTCCAAAAAAGACAAGTTGCAGCAGTCCCAAAGGAGAAGAAGTGAACAGAAAAGCTGCACCCAGCAGAAGCAGAAGGAAGAACAAAGGAAGAAGAGGAGATGCAGCCCAAGAGGGCTACAAGACCGAGAAGAGAACAGCAGGATAGTGAGGGGAAGATATAGATAGGGAAATCAGTGTCTTCCCTTCTTTCCTTTCTTCGAATGAACTAATTGCCATGTACCCTGTCTAATCATCTCTGAAATAAGAGGATTATATTCCGTTAAGTCCAAGGCTGAGGATCTCACAAGGGGGAGGCCATTATCTTTATCCGAGTCAGAATGATCAGATTCATGGGGCCGCTTCGACGCCAGGGATGGTCCTTCCGAAGAGGGAGACAAGTAACTGCCCAACTTCTGAAGAAGGGGCTGAATCATTGACAGCAGCTCTTGCAGAAGTAGCTGCAGCTGTGGAGACACCAGATACAGCAGAAGGGGCTGTAGCTGCAACTGAGGGAGCTGTAGCTGCAACTGAAGGAGCTGTAGCTGTAGTTCTTTGATTTTCCAAGTCAGCATTGTCTTCTTCCTCTGAGAATTCATCTTCTTCTAAATCAAAATACAAATAACACTGTTGCCAGGGAAAATTATAAGGGATTTTTAGAAAATGTTTCTGAAAGCTTCCAATAAATGTAATTTTGCGAGAAAAACCTCAAAGCTCCAATTTAAAGGATTGTTTTAAAAATAATTATGAGGGATGTTTGGACCACATTCTTTTCTGGGATAGATTTAGGCTACATATTTTAGAATTTCAAGTCTGGGTGATGCTGTGATGCATCCCATTAAACCTGGGTGATGATCGAATGCATCACATTCTTTTCACCTGAACCTTGCCACATGTCAGATACCTTATGGTTGCGAGAGCCATTTGAACCTGGACATACTTTTATGACTGTCTCCATTATATTGACGGCAATTCCTAAATTTGAAGGCAATTGCTTTTATTTTGAAGGCATTTTAAATTTTACCTAAAGTTCTTTGAAATCTCTGAGCAAAAGATAGAGAACATTCCTGCCAGGGAAATTTATAAGGGATGGATTTCTTTGTTAAGTGTGGAATAACTGGCGAATGATTTCATTTAAAAAAATAATCAACATCATAAATACCACAGGCTAATATTCTAGAAAAATCTTAGAATTTAGTATTGATACCTGGAATGTATTGGGGAGCCTGATAGGCTATTGTTTTTTTTTTCTGAAAATATGCTCATTGGAAAATCGAACTTTCAAATTTTGTAAATAATGACCAATTGACAGAAACAAGCCCATAAAAATTTACGTGCTTATATATACTATTTATATATTACATGTCATAATATTGGAGATCTTAGCACATTAATAAGTCTGCTCCTGTCTGCCACCTACTGATGATAAATCTACCACCTACTGACAATATATTCTTCTTGCTTCTTCTGTTCAGACCATAGTAGCCAGATTCGACTCAGCAATACTGCAAGGAAAAATTGACTCGATATCAGAGTCAGATTTGGTTTGAGAACCCCAGATTTAGCAAAAGACTTAAAAAATGAAAAATCATAGAACACAGGAAATTCCTTGAAAGAATTATATTTTTCATTCCCTGACAATTCAAATTCAAAATGTCCAAATATAAAGGAATTCATCCTAACAAATGTACTAAATATCAAAATGTAATTCAATTATGTAAACTTTATATGAACAAGAAATATCTGGTTTATATTTTATGTTTTAAAAAAAGGGCCATAATCCAAAATCCATGGATTCATCATATCCGTGGCATGAAAAACACACAAGATCCAAATGCTAGAGAGGAGGTGCTTGGTCCAACACTGCTGGGTCAATCTCTGTTCAATCTCCAATACATTTTGGGAGTAACCATAGGTGCATCAGATTCTCTTTGCTGCCACAGGAGCTTCTTTGCTGCCCCGGGAGCTTCTTCAGCCTTGGATGTTAGGGGGGATTCTAGAGGAGTGCTTTGCATTTTTGTAGGATTACCCAACCTGCCCCCCTCAGCCCTATATATTCCCTGAGGAGCATTATCAGATCCTGTATTGGCCCTTTCACAGTGATAGATGATGACACAGAGGATTCCTCTATCTTGGGCAAGGTCAGAGGTGTTTGATGGGACTATGAATATCATCAACCCCTGCTCTTCGGCGGTTCTTACTTCCCCCACATGGCTATTTGTACTGTTACTCTAATCATATGGGTTGGGGGATTTAGTGCGTTGGGTTTACCCCAGTTTTACTTTCAGTGCTTTTGTCCGTCATCTTTTATTTAGTTGGTCTCTGTTCCTAGGGTCCTTTTAGCCTACCAATTTCTATTGTATTTGGGTGCATTCTTGAGTCCCACGGACCTACTTTTGGTCATTCATGGACAATAATATAATTTCTTTCTTTCTTTCTTTCTCTCTGCCCGTGCATCCGGCTCTTTGTGACACTGCCTATCAGTGAAAATCTGAGATTCACTCCTCACAAATCTCCATTCATTTAGATATTTCATTCTTCTAATTATCTCTCTTTCCACATGGCTTATTTTACTGGATGCATTCCTAACTATATGTAAACTAGATTAACTCAGGAGTCTGTGTACTTAGTTTTCAAGGACCTTGCACCTGCAAATGTACTTAAAAGCGTAATGAAGTCTGTATGCCAATTAGTTTTGATAGCAGTCTTCCTAATGCTTCTTGTTTTCTGTTGTCAATTTGCTCGTATACATTCAACAGCTGCTAACCCCATGCTCTCAGTTGAAATTTCTTCACAAGTCGTCATTCTGCTAATCTGTTTTGTTTGTCATAAACTGGCTGGAGCACCTGCTCGTTGTTGACCTACTTGAGTGACATGACAAAAAATGGGTTTTGATTGATTGTCTCTTGATATCGGTTGAGTCTTTTGCCAGTATTCGAACCAAATTCGAGACTTGGAGATTCCTGCTATGATGTTTGGGATCACAGAGGGTTGATAACTTCCTCGGAGCAATATTTATCTACATTGTTATGTTTGTTCCAGCTGATTTAAGGTGCCTCTTATGTTATTCCTGTAAGAGATAGCTGGAAGTAGAAAAAAGCACAATTCAACATATTTATCGATTATATGTCAGTGGGCTGAGATGTGCCAATTTTATATGTAGTACATAACATTGCATCATCCTGTGAAATGTTTCTGTCTGGAGAACACGGCCAGGCCAAATTGAAAAATGCTCTAAAGTTTACTCTCAATATTACTAAAAGTTCACACAATCAAGATACTTATCTGACAATATTTTAGTAGTCTACCACTAATAAATGAAATATGTGATAATCATGACTCTTTGAACAAAACCATCAAAGCACAATTTGTACCTCAGGCAACACCTTGCGTTTTGATGGCGTCACAGCTAGTGAACATTTGGCAGTTAGTCCTAGTCACAGCTGTATAAAAGTCCCTACAATAAACAGGGCAAGTAAATAATATAATATATTTATTTCTTTTTATAATTTGGAATCTAACCTAGAAATCACAAATGAGGGTTTGAACCTATCCATGACTAAAAGATTACAAATGTTTATTGTCATACATATGGCAACAAGACAATATGATTGGAATGGAGGATTTTATGAAACTACAAAATGCTTTTACACAGACATCAAAGCTTATCAAGTTTATACAACATGATATTTTTTACTGATGTATAAATATAATAGTTTATTATCATAAACAGCCTAAAGGCAAAACAACATGAGGACTTGAGGTAAGAGGTAGAACCCTTAAGAAGACTAGATCTTGAGCCTTGATCATAAGAAGCCTTAGGGGTTAGATCTAGTGAAGCTACATGATGGACACCCTAGAGGTGACTATATCTATAGGTTGCAATTGCTAGTCGTTGATACCAAATGATATGGACTAAAAGAGTCAATCGTAACAACAGGAAGAGAGGGACAAGAGGTTTTTGCAACTATACATGTTGTACACTAATGTGTAATATATGTTTATATGTATTTATCAGTATTTAAATCATCAGAACATTTAATGCTGTACATTTCTTAAAATAAGCAGAGGAGCCTTCCTTATCACTCACATATAGAGTAGTTACGGGATGATATGTCTTAAAAAGTGCATCGCTCATCCTCGTGTTGTCCTCTCAAAATTTCCCCCCTCTTTTGAGAAGTTCAAAATCATAAATTTTGAGGTTAATCGCCTTTTCTGTTGTTTTAGTAAGGGAAAAAGTCAAAAAGTTGGAAAGAATCTGCATTTTTGGGTCATTTTGTGTGATTTGCGGGTTTGTTAGACATTTTTGTCCCATATGTCCCAAGTTCATTCGGGCTCCCTGTTCGCCGATCGACCGCTTTACCTGAAGTCCATTTCTTTTGGGCCCGTCGAAACTTTTTGTCCCAAGTAACACAAGTTCACCTAGGCTCAATGTTCACCTTTCACCCGCATCGGATGAATCACACACTTCGCGTACTTTCATCCCTCATGTCCCGAAAGCATTTGTGCATTTTTTTTCCCGCGTCGCCCACATCGGCCAAATCACGCTTTTGCATTCCACGTGTCCCAAATGAACCAAAGGCCATCTGAGATAATTTTTCCCGCTCTTCCCAAATATCTTACTTTTCAAGTTGGTAGATGTGTATTTAATGCACATTTATTACCTTTCACTCTTCTAAACAGCTATTTAATAAGCTTCCCCCTTACGCATTTTTGCACATTACTTTCTTGCTATCTATTTCTCATACCCTCGCAATCAAAATTTTTGTGCACGCACTCATTTCCCCTACAAATTTCATCGAGAGTCTAGACTGTGACCTTATTTCTCAAGTTGTTATCAGCATGAAGATCAAATTTCAAGGTCAGGAGAAAATTTCACCGCTCGAGTCTGCCGTTCCTGATATCGGGGACAGTGAAGTTCGTCACCTGGACTTCAGAGATTTCTGGACTAGGATGACAGACTCGAACCCCTCTCCTATGGCACAAATGATTCATGATAGTGGCTTGGAATTCACTGCTAGTTTCCCAATCTCAGTAAAATGTGCAGGTACAGTACTCACCTGCGGTGCTCATTTCAATCCTGACTCGAGTGAGCTAATGAATGTGCATGGGGAACTCATTTCCAAGCTTGATGCTGCCGCCATTGGCACTACCCTAAGGATTCTTGAGATGGAAAATTCTATAGTAATCTCTCAGAACCAAGCACAGGCCGTCTTCGACCAGGACAGTGAGAAATACAAGGCGAGGGTGGCGAAGTCTTGGCTTAAAAACCCTAAAAAGGGGGCATCCCGTCTATCCAAGGTTCTGTTTCGTACTGATTTCAATGAGGAGCTGTCAGATTTTATAATCCTATTAGCTCAGGTCATGGGCTTACCCTCTACTAATGAGTTCCATTTCTGGATGTGCCCCCTTATCAACATGGTGAGTGAAGGAACTCAGAATATCAATTGGGTAGAAATCATTAGAATGAACTTAGCAGAGCAGCTATCCAATGTACAACAAACCAAGAAGTTATACATGACTTCATACCTGATGTATACCCTAGCAGTATCAAGGTAATGGTTTGGATTCACATACATTGATGCTCATAAGGGTGACCCTGTATATGCCTACTGCCCTTAATTCACCCTGGATACTAGCAATCACAACTTTAGGAGGGTGAATGATGCTTTCACCATGTACATTGTAAGGATTCTGGAGAGCGATACTGCAAGGAGGTTCTCAGATGAAGCCATGAGCCTAATAGCAAAGTACAGTGCTTACTTCATCCAATTCAGAAAATTCTCCTATATCAGGCTTGCAGGCTATGAGAGCACCCCTCTTAAGCTCCCTATGTTCTACAATGATAAAATGGCCTTGATAGAGATATGCAGGCAATTAGACAAGTTACATAGGACCTGCACGGATAAGAAAATTACTGGCCTGCATTTCCCCATATATTTGGGAAACTACACTTGCAAGACGACTCTAGATGCACAAAACATAGAAAGAGCCCTAGCTCCCATCACTCTCCATTTCTTTAGGCCAAAAACTTGTTTTGATTTAAAGAAATTCATTAAACAGAACATAAAAATAAATTACTATCATAGGGGAGACACAGAAGACTATTGGGTTGACTGTGCTGATGATTTTGAGGCAAGAAGGAGACATTACGGTAGGTTTTCTCTTCAACTGATTCATGAGCTTAATTTGTATCAAGTCCCGGAAGGGCTTCAGGATGATAATTCCAACATATTTTCATATGAGTATGACACCTTGATCAAACACACTCCCTTGGAGGATTTGGATTGGTTAAAAAAGTAATAATATGATCTGGTTGAAATCTTAGCCCCTATCTTAGTAAGAACCAAGATCTGGTTTGATAGGAAAGTATGTTAGCTTAGAAGGCATTCAGGTGAGTCCTCCTCCAAGGATAATTCAACACCAAGGAAGGAAACATTGACACCCAGTTCGGAAGCACCTGTTCAGACTCCTCCTACCTCATCAACTAAAGGTCCTACATCCTCCACTCCTTCCTCATCCACTCAATTATATCAGAAGAAAATCAAGGAGGTAAAAAAGGAGCCTGTTGAAGAAGATCCCATGATGAAGCATTCAGAATTTCCCTCATGTCTAGAGAACATTATTGTTCTCAGTGAAAGCGAAGAGAGTGAAGTGCCTGCTTCCATAAGTGCTCCAGAAGCCCCAATCGATAAAGACAAAGAAGTCTAAAGCACTGAGCTTCCAAGCACCATTGACTCCTCTGTACCAGAAGCCCCGAGCATCCCACTCATATCTCAACTGGAGGCAACAGCAGTGCACACTTTGAGTGCCATGAGTTCCCTTTCTCTCCCTCTTTCCCTACCTTCTTCTTTCTCCTCCTCTTTTGCATGGGTACAACCTTTCCTCGATAGTAGGAAGAGAAAGTCTTCCTCCCAAATCTCAGGACCCAATTTTGATGCTGTAGCAGAATTATTAGGCACTAATCCTCCTACTCCTGCCAAGAAGGCCAAGACCACCTCTAGAATAGTATCTAATGTTCAGGGCCAGAAATTCCTAGAGATAGCCAAGCCCAAAGTAGACAAGCCAGAGCATGATTTGCAAGCGTCTGATCTAGAGCTCTCAAGGATTCCCATGGGAGAGTCCACCGCTGAAGGTGAGATTCACAATATCCAAGAAACAATCACTAGGGTCATTGGGAGAGTTGAAAAAGGGTGACAAACTATAGAGCAGTTGGAAGAGCAGGCTCAAGTTCTTACAGGTTTTATCAAGTCACTGTTGTCCAAGGATAAAGTTTTAGACACCACCCCACTGACCACTCTTCCACCACCTATAATCCTCAGTCAAGATGAAGTCTAGAGTATCAAAGATATACACAGATATTCCATCTATGGAAGAGATATGGAGGCTATGGTGGATGATATGTTTGTTGCAGGGTTGAATTTCATTAGTGAAGCCTTTTAACTCAATGAGAAGGTGAATAATCTGCAACAGAAGCTCTCCTCCACTATTGGAAATATAGATAAAGAGCTCAAACTCTGGAGTAGCTGTATACTAGACCTTCATCTTATGGGGCAGACCGATGAAAATATTTTAATGGAAAGCAAGGTCTTTTATGATACAAAAGATAATTTGTCAAAATCATGGGTATACAGTGTGGAATGGAAAATCAAGGTGCTGGAGGAGGCTTTGGGAGAATTGAAAAATAGCTGGTAGAAGGGTGAGGCCTTCAAGACTTTGGTGGTATCTGCTTTTAAGGATATCCATTGTCACCTCCAAGATGAAACCTTAGGTGTGCCCTTCTCATTGCAAGAAATCAAGGCTCAATTCAAAGATTTTGTTAAAGATAATCTGTTCAGAGAAGATTCCATCACAAAGGAAAAGATGAAAGAAATATGCTCTCTCCAGTCTGCTATCGAAGAAGCAAGCAAGGATTATCATACACACATCGAATTCGACAAAGAGATGGAGAAATGTCTTGGATTTTAGACTTAGTCCACCGCCAACACATCAGTTCATCATGGCAGAGACATAGCAGAGGCGTTAAAAAGATTTAGACAACGGATCCTCAAATCAATGGGTCCTCCTCAGTCATGAACACTTGTCTTTTCCTCTTGATTCTTCTCCTTTCTTCCTTTCTTCATCTCGGATTTATTGTAATTAGTTGGGGTATTGCGATTAGCATTCCTTTTAACTAAGCATTAATTAAAAGAAGTAGTTACCAAGAGTAACTGATTTGTAAACTATATAATGGTCTCTCTTCACCATTTTGTGGGGAACTTTGCTTATTTCTGAAAGTTTAAGAAATAATACGACAATCAATACAAAAGGATCTTCTTTCTTTGTTCATCTGATTCCTTTATTTCGTAGCTATTTGTTAAATATTAGTAGATCATTTGTTTGCATAATACCAAGAAGCTTTGTATTCTTGTAAATGTTATTTATGGAACTGTGTGTCCCTCCAAATTGCATCTTAGTAATTCAAATACAAATGGTCCAATTCTAATTCATTGTATTCTGGCATGCATAAGGAATTATTTTGTTAGCTATAATTCTGGAAAATACTTTTCTGCTCATTTCCTTGTCTTCATTCTTCTATGCTTTTGTGTTTGATAATCTATTTTAGTTCACAAAGCTTTCATGATACCCAAGTTCCACATCCAAGTTATATGTTTATACATTTGTAAATAAGTTTTGCTTTTAAATAAGGGAACCTCTCCCATCAAAGAGGAGAGACTTCTTGTCCCCTGACTGTTTCTCTCATTAGGATCTTCTTTTGACGACCAACACCTCGGATAGTCACAATGCACATAAATTGAACTAGTTGGACATCTGAAACTGAAGTTCATATTGAACGCCAAATGAAGAGGAGGCACCTGAGCTAGGAGGTAGATGATCTGATCAGGTGTTGAGCCATTGTCTAAACTCCATGGCATGTATATTTCCTTAGAAAAATACATTAATTTTCTTAGCATTTTATAATAGGAAGGCAGGAAACTTTATCCTGCACCTGATTATATGCCAAGATTAAGGCCCGACCCTTCTCATGGACTTTGTGTTCAAGGGCATGGCATGGGACATATTGTTGATGGAAGCACGACCAATAATGTTTCCAAGTACCAAGTTCCCTTGGGTGTTAGAATCTTGCAACCTATGTCACAAGGTACACCAAATTTTATGGAAAAAGTTTGAACTTTGCTGAATTTTATTGTTGCTGAACATGTACTCGAACTTTATCCATTATTTTTGTAAGGGAAGTTTTTGACATGCTTTTGCATATATATATATATATACAAGGCAGGAAACTTTATCCTGCACCTGATTATATGCCAAGATTAAGGCCCGACCCTTCTCATGGACTTTGTGTTCAAGGGCATGGCATGGGACATATTGTTGATGGAAGCACGACCAATAATGTTTCCAAGTACCAAGTTTCCTTGGGTGTTAGAATCTTGCAACCTATGTCACAAGGTACACCAAATTTTATGGAAAAAGTTTGAACTTTGCTGAATTTTATTGTTGCTGAACATGAACTCGAACTTTATCCTTTATTTTTGTAAGGGAAGTTTTTGACATGCTTTTGCATATATATATCGAGTGAAGGCACTAGATGGAAAGCTCTCTCCAACCTATCTCTCTATTATATTTATGCATTTTTTAAGAAAATGAAAATGATAAAAAAATTATTTTGTTTGAACTTTAAGATGATTTTTCTTTTTCTTTTTTGAACTTTATCCATTGGCAAACTTGAACCGAACCTTATCCTCATTGAACATTAGTTTGAACGTGAACCTTATGACTTAGCTTGCAATGCATAGTTACCTAGGACTTCGGGACGTAGGGGCGACAATTTTGTTTCAAATTTTTGGGACGATGAGGGGACGGCTAATAAAATTAATATATAAAATTTATATATAAAATTTATATATATTACAAATATAACATGAATACGTCAATAAACTAAGACTTAAAACTGAAAGTTTGAAGATTGAAACCATTAATCCAATTGTTCATCACATAAGCCAAGGCCCAAAATGCTATGATTAACATTCAATGTTTCATATTGAGTCATTGACATTAACATAGAAATTGGAACTGGGAATTTGAGATACATTGATACTTTATACTAGATAGAGATACATTGATACAACAACAATATCAATATGACAATGAAAAACAAGTCTTTATTAATCAACATGATTGTAAAAGAAAAAAAAGAGACAAATTTTAAAAAACCAAAAAGTGTTGGGTTGTAGGGGATGCCTGTATGTTGTTAGGAAATTACTTTGTTAGTGCTCCATTAATTTATGTGTGAATAATAATTACATGTGTAATTATTATCAAGTAAGTATAAGGTATTAGTAGGTTAGTAAATTGCTATTAGTTATAAACAACAATAACAATTATATGTATTTAGGGGATGTGAGTTACAACAAATTCACGTAGAGTCATTTGTGTTGTTATAGCTACCTCCTAAATTATAGGGGAGCTATTTCCTATTTATATGGGAGTGTTTGTAATGAAGTTTGTAGAAAGATTATTGAAATTATAATTCGTATTGTGTTCTTATTATCTGATATCTCTCTATAAATCTGCTGCATTCTTTTCATTTGGTACCAGAGCAGGGTTTTCAAGAGATAATGGAGATTTAATATGAGTTGAGGGGAAACCACACCCTGTTTATTTCCCCAAAATGATAGGATATTTTTAGAGAATACACATGTTTTAGAATATAGAGACATTTTTAATATCAATTGAATCTCCATTGTTGTTTTGTTTTTGTGTTGCTATTGTAGAGAAAGAGAAAGTGTGAAGGAGCCAGTTCTTTCAGTCTGGTTTGATAAAGAATTTTTGATAGCATCTTTATATGAAGTTATGGCCAATATTCATTGAGATTTGAATTAAATTCATCTTGCACCACGTTTATCTATGCCTTCATTCATTTCTTAGATTAAAAGCTGTGCGTTTTAGTCATCCTGTGCAGCTGCTGTGGATGCTTCCTCAATTTTTCGCAATTTGCAGTTAACAAGCTTCAAACACATGTAAAAAAGAGGATCTGGTGAATTTTTACAGGGATCGCCAACGATTTTGATAATCGTCAACGATTCTGTCCAATCACCAATGATTCTGGATCTGAACCGCAATCGCCAACGATTTTGTTGAATCGCCAGCAATTCCTTAGAAATTGTCGATGATTCTCTGCATGAATGGAAAGATCTTGAAACCAGATTCCCGACGCATTTTACGGTTTGTAAAACAGAGTACGGTTCTCAAGTTATCATCAAAACATTAGAGGTTGGTTTTTGTCAGATTTAGAGCCTCTTCATCATATAGATCAACAATATTTGCATTATGAGCCTCAAAGATAAATCAGGGTAATTTAGCAACATGAAACTAGAGGATGGTGGCAAACGGAGGTCGGAGGTCAATCAACGACCTCTCGTCAGTCACAAACGATAGGGCCGCACAGATGGTTTGGTGGCATTTTTTTAGAGTATGTTTGCTTTCAATATTTTTCAGTGTGCTTTAGATTTCAGTGTTCCTGTTTGGTTTGTGGAATAAGTGGAAATTTCACATTGAGGGGAGAACATGATTCAATGTTCCATTTCTTTTTTGTCATCTTTTTCTTATGAGCAACAGTATTCTAAAAAATTTCCTATGTTCCCAGCAGTGAAATGTGATGAGGGTTGATAATATTACTTGGCACATCATGATGTGGTTGTAGGTAAACCACTTGAAAACCTTCACTTTTTGGTTTGTGGTAAATCACTTTACAAAACCACCACTTTTGGTTGTTGGTAAACCATATGCAAAACCATCACCTTTTGGTTTGTGGTACTCCACTTTGTAAAACCACCATTCTCGGTTTGTGGTCAACCGTATGTAAAACCATCCATTGGGTTTGTGATCATTCTGTGAAAATCACCTATTCATGAAAGCAGGTGCAAGTACAAAGGCAGGTTTTCCCTATGTTCGCACTAAGGGGGGAATGTCAGGAAATTACTTTGTTAGTGCTCCATTAGTTTATGTGTGAATAATAATTACATGTGTAATTATTATCAAGTAAATATAAGTTTTTAGTAGGTGAGTAAATTGTTATTAGTTGTTATAAACAACAATAACAATTATATATATTTAGGGGATGTGAGTTACAACAAACTCATGTAAAGTCATTTGTGTTGTTACAGCTACCTCCTAAATTATAGGGGAGCTATTTCCTATTTATATGGGAGTGTATGTAATGAAGTTTGCAAAAAGATTATTGAAAATATAATTCGTATTGTGTTCTTATTATTTGATCTCTCTTTGTAAATCTGCTGCATTCTTTTCAAATCTCCCAATGACATCCCTCAAATGTCTTGGGGATGTCACGATGTCTGTTGATTCATAAAGCACCTAGGACATCCCGAGCATGTCCCCTGAACTCAGGGGACGTCCCCTTCAGTTTTTTACATTTTCCGGGATGTTGGGGGGATGTTTCGTTCCCATCCCCAAGTCCTCGAGACGTCCTAAACATCTAGGACGGATTGGGGATGGTGGGTGCGCATCCCCACATAACAGTGTTGCAACAACTTTCAATTGTTTTTAGGGGACGTCCCCAGGATGTCCCCATCAGTTTTTCATTTTTCGGGATGTTGGGGGGGGGCGCGTCTTGTTCCCATCCCCAAGTCCCTAGGATGTCCCAAACGTCCGGGACAGCTTGGGGATGGGGGTTGTGCATCCTCGTGTAGCACTGTTGCAACAACAACTTTCAGTTGTTTTCAGCACTGAACAAGCACACTTGTAAAACCCAATGTTTTGAGCTTTCAAAGACCATAAAGTGCAGATTTTTCTTGGAGCTAAGAAATGTTATAACCATGACAACCAAAAGAATATCACCCAGAAAGCAAGCTTCTAAAGAAGAAGGGTATGGACAAGGCATATTCTAAAAGAAGAAAGGTATGTATACATGGAAGCTTCTTGGACAAGAAATAGAAGGAAGCTTCTAGAGAATCTACATAAAGACGATAAAAGATATTTTACTAGTTCATATGACTGTCTTATTAGGACAGGATCAAAAACTATGGCCAAATGTTGACCATAAATTTTAATTATATTGGACATGTTTGCCTGTGTCTATAAGGGGCATTTTAAAAAAATTCAAACTTAGAGAGTTTTGAAACTAAATTTCTATTCTCCTTTTTAAATTACAATTCCTTCCGAGTTTATATTTTTTGTGCTTTTCTTGATGTCTTTCTCCTTTCCATTCTTGTTTTTCTCTGAAGACAACACCAATTTTTTTTATTTTATTCTTTACTTTGCATGAACAATGAGTTTAGTACCTTTATCATCCACATGTGCATCATTTCTCTCAGCGGTTGTCTTTTCTTCAATCTTGAGTACTTGTTTATTTTCCTATTATCTTGGCTTCTCTTTTTCTTCTTGTCTTTGAAAATCATCTTGATTTTTAGAAGGTGCAGACATCTTTTTTTGATCTTTTCTAGCTTTTGGTTCTTCTTTGCACAATTAATTGCTAGTTCATGGTAGATTTTTCATCAAAAAGCTATGTTCTCATAGTCAAGCTGCTGGCTTCATTAGGTTCCTACCATATCTAGTTTTATCATGTCGGACAGACCTCTACATGTATTTTCTGGCATTGACAGAGTTTTAGAAATTGACGGTGTTGTTTCTGAAACCGAGCTTTAAATGTGTTTGTGCAGCTTAAATAATGGATTACTCACAACTTAATATGTAAGATTTATGTACATATGTTGAAGCATATTACCTATTCAAGTTACAGAAAAGTTTATAAATTCTTTTAAAGCTATACATATTTCTTTACCTTTGCAGTTTACCAGCTTATCAATCCTATATAGTTTTATGTTTTTATATGTTATGCAAAAAAAATCATCTTTGCAGAATTTTAATTCCTGAAAGGGTTTGACATTTGCTACTGTGACAGATAGTTGCATTTGCTGTATTCTCCCACCAAGAGTATGCGCTAGATGCAAAGGACGCTCTTAATGTAAGAAGCTGTTCAAAACCTGGTATTTTTAGCTTTGTTTGCGTTTTATTCTCAAGTCTATATTTCTTTGCTGCAGTGGCTACTGTGATTGCCTGTGTCTTTGCTATGAAGAGAAACCAAATTCAGTTTGACCAAAATTTCCCCATTGTTACATAAGTATGAAATAAGAAATTCCTTTTCACTGAACCTTGACATTGATAATCTATTGCTATCATTATTTCTGTGGTTATTAGAGTAACCCATTAGCCTGCTAAAATTTTAGGGAATGGTAAAATTATTCTCATATACAATGATTAATTTGTTAAAATAAATAGAGGCCACATATTAACTTGTTCGCTGTTTCTGAGGTATGTTATGCATCTACTGCCATTTCTTTGAGCCTGTATGATACTTCAATAGATTTTTTTTATGTAGCAAGGGGAATTATTCTAAAAGTGCTTGTCTTCTTCACGAAGCATTAATGATCGGATGAATATTATTTGAAACGTCTTTTTAATTTCATCTCAAGTAAATAATTTTGTTGGGAAACCTTTTCCTAGGCTTGACAATAAACTTGCTGAGATCTTTGGTGTCTCGTGAACAGTATTTTCTATAATGGACCACCATTGACACGTGACATCAAATGTTCATTATCGCTCTTAGATCTTCCTAGACTTAGGGCTCTTGGTGATTCAGTTCTTGTTCCTTCGACTGGTTTGCTGCCATGGCTCTCCCTGGATGACAAAAACACTGATCTTTCGAGACTGATTTACTTCTTTTGTATATGTTCATCCTCATAAATGGACTCCTTCCTTTCATATACATGTTAGATGCCCACTCTCATCTTAAAATGGAGGGTGGGAGAGGTCTAATGTGAATCAAAATAAGTGCCCAAAGAGGTAAAGCTATTGTGATTGAAATAATGACTTGAAATCATCATTAGAAAACTGATATTAATCTTCTTGTGCATTCTTGATCCGGATTTTAGGAGAAATCCAATCTGGTGGATGACAGAGTAAATTCCTAAATATGCTATAGCAGAAACGAATTCATGGAAATAATGGAGAGATCATCAAAAGGGAAATGGAAGCAATTGTGATGCAGACAGAAATGAGGAGGCCAAATTAATGGTTGTCGTACTCCCCAACCTAACACTCTAGAGATACTGGACAACACTCAGACACACACACCCAGAACTGAAACCCAAAATTTCATCCTCATAAATGGACTCCTTCCTTTCATATACATGTTAGATGCCCACTCTCATCTTAAAATGGAGGGTGGGAGAAGTCTAATGTGAATCAAAATAAGTGCCCAAAGAGGTAAAGGTATTGTGATTGAAATAATGACTTGAAATCGTCATTGGAAAATTGATATTAATCTTCTTGTGCATTCTTGATCCGGATTTTTAGGAGCAATCCAATCTGGTGGATAACAGAGTAAATTTCTAAATATGCTATAGTAGAAACGAATTCATGGAAATAATGGAGAGATCATCAAAAGGGAAATGGAAGCAATTGTGATGCAGACAGAAATGAGGAGGCCAAATTAATGGTTGTCTTACTCCCCAACCTAACACTCTAGAGATACTGGACAACACTCAGACACACACCCAGAACTGAAACCCAAAATTTCATTTCTTTATTGAAAGCTAGGGACTTGTTATGGAGATTCCCATGCACACATACACTTGCTCTTTTGATTCCAACACATGAATATGAGCATAAAAACAGTCCCTTTGATGGACTTCTACAGTTCTATTTTGTCGATTTGAACAAACCTCCCCCATCTTGCAAACTATCTCTCCCTAGTTCTGCTGAGGTCTTTCTCCTTCTTGATCCTTCCTTTCTCGGAGTTCCAACTCATCAAACTGCAAAACTGCCTCTTCTTGATCTCTGACAGATCCCTTTGATGTTGTGACAGTTCTCAATGTCTCTTTGCCTTCCCAAAATGCTTGGAAACACTCAAAACCAAAGTTACTAGGAGACGGGTAGAGTTATCAGTGGTACAAGGAGATGGGGACGGGTACATCATTTTTCAGAAAAATAGGAGACATTTAACGTAGACACAACAATACATATGTGAAAGTATACATGTAAATTTTAGAGATGCAAAATTATACAGCCTAAAAAAACATTAGTAATCAGTGTTACACATGGACATGCACCCCCCATCCCAGCTGTCCTGGATGTTCCGGGGACTTGGGGACAGGGATGAGACGTCCCCCTCATGTCTCAAAATGCTCCCTTAGTTTAGGGGGCATCCAAGGGTGTCACCTGAGTTCGGCCCCTTAGTTCAAGGGATGTCCCCTTAGTTTAGGGGACACACTTGGGATGTCCTGAGTGCTTTAGAATTTAGGGAACACTGTAGGGGACATCTTGATGTACCCAAGACGGTCAAGGGATGTCCCGGGGTCCCCTATGACCCAACTGTATTTTACGATAAAAAAATAAAAAATACTCTTTTTAAAAGTTAAAAACTTATTTTTATCTTTAACCTAAAAGGTAATTACTCAACCCTAACCCTAAATGGCTCCCAAAAACTTATACAAACACAACTCATACTCATTGTAATCACACAAAGAGCAAAGAGCAAGGAGAAGGAGAAAGAGAAAGAGCAAGGAGAAGGAGAGAGAGAGAGCAAGAGCAAGACATATGTTCAATGATTCTTTGCTTGTTTTTTTTAATTTCCAAATGTAAACTTCAAAATTCAAAGTGGGTTAAACAAGGGACGACATTGATGTTTTTTTTATAAATAATTTGTAAGTGCATTCATCGCTGTTTTTCTTTTATTTTTTTTAAATTTCCAAATGCAAGCAACAAAATGGGTTAAACAAGGGAGGGCATGGCTGTTTTTTTTAAATTTCAAAGTGCATACATTGCCGTTTTTGTTTTGTCTTTTTCTATTTTCAAATGCAAGCAACAAAATGGGTTAAACAAGGGACAATTTTTTTTTCAAAGTGGATACATTGCTAGTTTTTTGTAAAATTATTTCCAAATGAGAAATGGGTTAAACAAGGGCATTTGCCATTTGAACATTGCTGTTTTTTAAATTTCTAAATGCAAGCATGGTTAAAATTAAAAAAACTTAAACATGGGTGTTGTTTTTTTTAATTACAAATGCAAAATGTGTTAAAAACTTTAAAATGTATAGTTATGTTGTTTTTTAATTATTGCAGCCTCAAAATGAGTTCAGACAATGAGTGTGAAACTGAATGTGAGATTGAAATAAGTAATGAGATGGGTGGGGCTGTGCAAGGAGAAACAACAACTGATAGTTCACATGGGAGTGTTGACAAGTTTAATTACCCCTCCACGATGTTGAATAAATATGCTAGAGGACTGTTTGATAAAAAAATCTTTGAAACAATTTACTCAAATTGTTGAGGGTCCTAATCAAACATTTCAAGGGGGACTAAAACATGGAAGCGCAATAAATGTTCATTGAGTTGTTGAATTTGCACTTATTGCACATCTCAGAGAAAGGTGTAGGCCTCCATGGACAACTATCACTTGAAGAGAGGGTAGAAATGGTGAGGTTGTGTTGTCACAAGACTTGAAAATGTCGAAAATTTTAAATTTTTTGAGTCTTGGGTAGCCTCTTGCATTTTCTTTGCCACTCCTGCTTCATGTTAATTTAGTATGATAAAGGAGAAGTTAGGAGTTAGACAAATTTTAATGTTTTAGGATGATGAATCGAATGAATTAGATGATTGAGGAACAGGAGGAACTGTTCCCTTGTTCCTCCTATTCCCCATTTTGCTGTCATGATTGCTTTCATAGGCTCTGTCGGCTCCATCGGCCATATCGGGAACCGATGGAACATTTGCCCCGCTTTCCTCACTTCCTCCTGTTTGCCGCTTCTCCGCTATCTTCACTGCATTGGCTACGTCAGTCATTGCGGGCACTTTCAGAACTTTCAACCCCGTACCCTTAGGCCTTAAGTTCTCCGACTCCCCGTTCTTCCCGACTCCCTCTCCACTATTAGACACTTAGAACATTTTGGGTACTAAGGGAATTGACGGAAATGTTCCTCGCTACCTCAAGTTCCCTGAAACGCCAATTCGCCCGTTTAAAAACACACAAAATAACAATTAGAGAGTGGGGGTTTTGTGAAACTAGTTCCGTCGGGCATGTTTGCACATGATTAACCATTTTAAAAGGCTTGTTTGGGAAGTTAGTAGGATAGGAGTTGACATTGACAATAAATACCCCTCCCACTCCATTTTCTCCCTCACTTTCACGAACTTGCTACTATTCTATCGTTTTGTGCCTTGCCTTCTTCCCCACGTCTAAACCATTGTTTTGCTCGTTTCTCCCTCATTTTAAAGCCAAATTCAAAAATTCGAGTTGCGTTGGGAACATTGGGAGGTCGCCTTCCTTTTCATCTATCTGGTGGGTGGATATATCTCTGTTTCACCCACTTTTGAAATTGTGTTCGTTTAGGTGCTCTTCCTCTCAAAAAACCAATTGTTTTCAAGTTGGTATCTAGTTTGCCAAAATGAAGTTCCAGTAAACTGGATATGAACACATTTCCTCCCTCGAGACCTCAATTCTTGAAATAGGGGACAATGATATTAAACACATTGATTTAAATGACTTCTGGGCCAGAATGAGAGATAATAGCCCAAGTATATCAGCCCGAAGCATTTTGAATAGTGTATTAGCTCATGCAGGGGGTTTTCCCACATCCGTCAAGTGTGCAAACACAATTTTAGCTTGTGCTTCTTGTTTTGATCCCCAAATTAAGGAATTAATTTATTAAAGGATCCTCAGGGGCAAGTCATTGCACAACTGGATGCTCATCATATCAACTTGGCTCTGGGAATTCCTACCTTTGAAGGTTCCAAGGTGTTAACCAAAGCTGATACCCAAAAGGAGTATGAACTCATCCCTAACAAGTATCAAGCCATGATTGCCAAATCTTGGCTAGAGGTCAAGAAGAGGGGGCCTTTAAAGTTGCCTAAAACTCTTTATAGGATTTACTTTGTTGAAGAACTGCAAGATATCATAACTTTACTAGCAAGGGTAATGGGCTTACCTTATACTCACGAATTTTGGGATTGGATGTGCATTTATATTGACTTGATCTGTGAAGGCACACAACCTTTGAATTGGGGAGAAATTATCTGCAAAAACTTAACAACTCACTTAAGTGCACCAAACCAAAACATTTTACATGACCTCCTATTTGATGTACACCATAGCTAGGTACAAAATATGGATTGGTTTGTCAAGCCAGGACAACAGGCAAAATTTTGCTATTTATGATTTCTACACTTAGTCGACCTACGAGAATAGCAAGAGCCAACACATGAGAGTAAATGATGCCTTCACAATGTTCCTAGTAAGGTTGTTGGAAGGAAATGTAACAAGTAGAGTTTCTAAGGAGGCTAGGTAGCTGATCTTAGTTTATGACAACGTATTTTTTCAGTTCAAGAAGTTTTCCTACATTTGGACAAGTTTTGAAGGAGCTCCTTACAAGCTTCCAATCTATTGTAGCGACAAGATTATTGTAGTTGAACTTTGTAGACAACTAGACCTTCTTCACAGTAGTTGCAGATATAAGAAGATCTCTGACATCCAATTTCCCATAACTTTGGGAAATTACACATGTATAACTGCCTTGGATACCCAAAATGTAGAGAGAACCATCTCTCCTTTCAACCTGCACCCTTACTAGAAGAGGGCTTATTTTGATAGTAAGAAATTTATTGGTAAAAATCTTTGACTCTCATATCATCACCTGCCAACATTCGAGGACTATTGGGAAGACTATGAGGATGACTATGAGGTCAGAAAGAGAGCATATGGCAGATTAACTCTACAACAAGTCTAGGATTTCAAATTATTTACAATGCCGAAAGGAATGATTGATGGTGGTTCAAATCTTTTCTCTCCAGAATTCACTAATTTAATTCAATACACTCCTCTTCCTACCGTTGATTGGTCACAAAAGGAAAAGGATAATCCAAATGATCTTAACACTCTTGTTCTTTTGAGGACAATCAAAGAATTGAAGGATTCTCAACAGGGAGCTTCTTCTCAAGAGGCATCTTCTTCGCTGGAAGCAACTCCTCACCAAACTCCTCCCTCTCCATTGGACTCTGGAACTAAAGTCTATGGTAAAAACGATAAAACTAAGGAGGGAGAAAAGAAGGCTGAGACATCAAGAAAAGGAGATGATGATGAGACATAGGAAGTAGGAGGGGAAGCAACCTTTGAGCGATCAAAGAAAGGTGAAGAAGAAATTAGTGAAAAGAAACAAGATGAAGAAGAAGAGACTGAAGAGAGTGATGATGGGGAATTGAGGTAGCAGGCCCTAACTTAGGAAAGACAAGTGTCTCCAGGCCCAAGTTGGATGTGAGAAGATCTTCTTCTTCTCTTGTAACTTCCACTATAGCAGTTCCAGTAACTCAACCTCCTGTTTCGCAAATTGCACTTGCCTTGCGTCCTCTGACAACATCATTGGGAGATTCATTCACCTGGGTTCAACCCATGGTAGACAACAACAAGATAAAGGCTCAATCCAAGATCGAGGTTCCCAAAAATGATGCAATAGTTGCTCTTCTTGGTACTTCACCTCCTCCTAAGAAAGCCAAGTTTGTTTCTCGTCTTGTCTCTGATTACACAAGACAACCATTCTTAGAAATTGCTAAACCAAAAGAAGACGAGTGAAAAAGACATTTCAAGTATCTGATTACGAGTTGACTAGGATCTCCTTGGGAGAATCAACCCCCGAAGGTGAAGTGCACAATCTTAGGGAATCTGTTTCCAAGGTCATTGAAAGGGTTGAGAAAGGAAAACAAACTCAAGAGCAATTGGAGGAACATGTACAAATATTGGCTAATTTCATTAAATCCTTTCTATCATCTGATAAACTCCATTGGATCCAACCCCTTTGTCTGCCCTTCCGCCAACCACTATCACTGCTGATATTGATCTGAAGGCAATAGCAAAATTACACAAACACGCAACTCTTGGCAAAGCATTTGAAGCTTGGGTGGAGAAAATTCTAGTCATAGGATTATAATTTATTGATGAAGCCTGTAAGACTTATGACAACATTGTTTCGACTCAGGTGTAGATCAGTTCAGGAATTAACGACATTGATAAGGAAAATAAAATTTGGGCAAATGTTATTCAAGATCTTTGCATTATGGCCCTTACAGACGAGAAAATTCTTCTTTTTGAGAAGATTTTCAATGACTCTAAAAACAATCTATCTAGAACTTGATCTTTCAGTGTTGAGTGGAGAATAAAGGTTCTGGAGGAAGCCTCAACCGAGTTGCAAAATGTGATCCAAAAGGGAGAATTTTTGAAAGCTCAAATTTTTGTAGAACTACGAGCTCGCCGATGTGATATTTTCAAGAATAATTTATCTGAATGGAACTTAGTTGATCACATTAAAAAATATTTTAATAAGCTCATCAAGGAAAATTTGTTCAAGACAAAATTTGTTAAGGATAAAATGAAAGAATTGTCAGAACTCAACAATGTGATCGTGGAAACAACAAAAGGACTAGCTTAGTATGAAGGAACAACAAAGGAGATGGAGTTTTCTCTTGGGAGTTGGTTGACAAATCTAGCTCAAACTATTATACCAAAGGACTCGAAGATATCAACCACAGTTATGAAATTCCGAATCCATGTCTTAAAGCTGAAAGTTCCTGCTTCTTCTGTCTCTCCTCTTCCTTCTTCTTCAGGTTCTTGATACTACTAGTTCTATTTTGTCATTGACTTTATTTTGTAAAAAAAAAAGAGAAGTATGTAATATAAAGTCATTTAAATATAACTCAATTAATTAAGTGTTTTATCTCTTAATTAGACAACTAGTTAGTTGGGGTAGTTATCCTTCCCCTCTTGCCTATATAAGGCTCTTATTTCTATTGTAAAGGGGTTGGATATTGGTGATTTTGGATTGTAAGAAATATAGGTTTTGAATACAAAAGAAAACCCTTCTTCCTCTCTTCTCTCTTGTTCTGTCTACTGGTTGTTCTTGATTCTTTTCTATTCCATGTACTGTTTGCATTATCTGAGTATTGAAACTTTGTGTTCCTTCTAATGTGCTAGAAAATATTGAACTTTGTTTCAACTTATATCTTGCTCACTATGGTAGAATTCGTTATGCAAACATATTATGTCTTTAGGTTCTATTGATATGCAGGAGTAAAATGAGGTCTGCATTTTTCTCATTTGAAAGTGTTATCATTTCCTTTTATTTTCAGGTTTTGTGGGTATAGTGATCTTGTACAACCAAGGGGAACTACGTATCCTTGATATATAAGCTTGCAAACTGTGTGTCCCAAGATTTATCAGTCTTACTCGATGCCTGCATTGTTGCTTTTACTTCAATCATTCTCTTTCTAACCCCTCTTTTGTATTTGAGGCTATGGAATCAATAATCCAAACCAATATCCACATTAAGAATTGTTAAACTGTATATTTGTGAATATCTTAGAGTCCCAAGTTTTGGTTTGGTTCGTGCCTGTGGTGTTGGTGGCATTTAACACCCCTTCTAGTTCTCATTCTCAGAGAACTTCTAAGAGTGGTTTCTCAAATACTCCAACTTATGAGGTGAATGAAGTGGATGCTTTTAGTAGTAGGGGGAAGAGGAAGGTTGTGGCCTCCAATCCAGTTGTGGACATGTATGATACAAAGGCTGGGGAAGAGGCTGATGATGTCATTGGAAAATTCTTTTATGCTACAGATGTCACATTTCATGCTGCTTGCTCTCCTTGTTGCAATGAGGCTATGGCTAAGGGAGCCAAAGAAAGTGTAAGTTGTGTGCCTTAAGAGACAAAGTTGAGGACCACAATCTTGGATAAAAACGATTCTAAGGCTAACTTATTGATGGAGGAAATGAGGTGCACATGGGTCTCTCATAGTTGCAACATCATCATGGATGGGTGGATGGATATTAAATACCACCTAGTCATAAATATTATTGTTTTATGTAGAAAAGGTCCTTACTTTTTGATGGCAATTGACTGTTTAAGAAAGAAGAAGGATTTGGAGTTCCAATTCACCATTTTGTGAGATGTTGTTGAGGAGGTTGTCCCCGCCGACGTTGTGTAGATTATAACAGATGCAACTTACGTGTGTAGGGTAGTAGGTAAACTTGTTGAGGCTCACTACCAACATATATTTTGGACCCCATGTGTGCATGCCATGAACAATGCACTGAGAGACATTGGAAAAATCTATCGGGTCATAAGTGTACTGGGAAATGCTAGAGATGTGCAGATGTTCATTTGTAACCACCATACATTATTGACACTCTTTCGTTGGTTTTTGAGGAACAAGTTCTTCAAGATAGTGGACACATGTTTTGCATCTTATTTTATTTTGTTAGATATGATGGTTGAGTCGCAAGAGTCTTTACAATGTATGGTCATGACATCAGAGTGGTCTAGGTTTGATGGGTCCAAGATAGAGTAGGGGAAGAAGGTGAAAGCAATGGTGGTGAAAGAGCCATTTTGGACAGATGTGTAATACATCACATCCATTGTATTTATGGTTTTCAGTGTCCAAAATACGAGGATTTTGATAACCCCAACCTTGGTGAGATATATGAGTGTATTGACAATATGCTTGGCCAGATGAAGGTTGTTATTTAGGCAAGGGACCCCACCTTGGAGTTTTACCATCACCATGTTTAGCCCATCATTGAGCGTAGATGGGAGAAGTTGAACACCCCTTTACATAGTTGAATTTGCACTAAATCCGAAGTGGTATCATGAGAGGTCTGATAGGGTTGTCCCTGTAGATGATTAGGAGGTAAGGAAGGGTTTCTAGTAAGCACTAAAAAATGTGTAATGTAGAGGATGGCCCGCAAGTCAGAATTGATTGGCTCAAGCATAGTTAGCAAACTTAGCGAGTACTCGCCGAGTTGCCGAGTACTCGCCAAAACCCTGCCTAAACGAATATTCGCCAATATTCGACGAATATTCCCCTACGAGTTTTCATAGCGAATATTCTTACAAGGAGATCGTTATCTTTGAGTTTAAGGTTATTTATTTTAGTGAAAAAATCAGCAGAATCTTTTGAGGCATGATGGAGGATGACTAGTTTGGGAGTCGCAGTTGCTTAGTTAAGAATTTGGCAAGGCCAAAGGTTGGGTATTCAATTATACTCAAATGGGACAAAGGAATAATATCTTTATGAATTTTAGTTTAGATTTTGGAAATAAAGGGGCTTTAGGTGTTTATTAATTTGTGCTTAATGGAAGGGTCAAGAGATTGCCAACTACCTTGCACTTGTTTCAGTTTTGACAATTTATTCCTATTATTTATAGCATCCAATTCATAACACTTATCAGTCAGCTGATGTATTTGCATGATGATGCAATTTTGTATTGCATTTGTATTCAAATCTAATATAAAACACTTCTTCAACATTTTATAGACTCATTTGATATATTTTGTGTAAAATTTATGTTTTTTAAAGAAATTTGCATATTTTTTAAGTTGCCGATTATTCCCGAATATTTGCTGAGTCTTGCCAAGTCATTTTTTTTGAGTTTGCTGAAATATTTGCTGAATTCGAGTATGCGAACTATGGGCTCAAGTTTGCTTATCTAAAAGGTTACAAAACTTTGGCAAAGATAGACAGAGACACGTTGGCGCAAGAGAGTCCAGTTAGTAGTGATAGTATGGACCTCTAGGGTTGCTACGTATACTTGCCATTTGCCTTCTTTCTCAGGTTTCTAGTTCCCCTACTTTTTAGAGGAATTGGTCATCATATGGGTGGATCCAATCTCTTAAGAGGAACAAACTTATCTCTAAGAGAGAGGAGAAACTTGTTGCTGTACATAGTGCCTTGCGTCTCATGAATCGTAAGACACCTACGTATAAGGAGAACTTGACATTACGGTAGGATGTACATCCAAAGGATTCGAGGCAAATTGACGAAGATCGGGAGCAATGAGGATTGGTTGAGATTCCCGTTGCAGATGTAGATGATTCTGATACAGATACATCTTGCGACAAGGAGCGGTTCGTGAGTGTTCCTTTAGAGGACTTTGATTATTGAATTGTCATTTTGGTTATGTAATTATGAGTTATGACATAATAACATATGTAGTTGTACTCTTCTCAGGCTGATTAATGAAGACTTGTTTTTCATTGTCATATTGATATTGTTGATGTATCATTGTATCTCTATCTAGTATGAAGTATCAATGTATCTTGGATTATCGGTTCTAATTTCTATGTTAATGCCAATGACTCAATATGAAACATTGCAATATGAACATTGAATATTAAATATAACATTTTGGTTTATGTGATGAATAATTGGATTAATAAATCAATCGTCAAACTTTCAGTTTTAATTCTTAGTATATTGAATTATTCATGTTTTATTATATATATAAATTTAATATATTTTTTATTAGCTGTCCACAAAATATGTTTTTTTTGCTGTCTCGGAAACCCTGTCCCTATGTCCTGCCATCTTGGAGTCTTAGGTAACTATGTCAATAACTCTTTAAAGTAAAGATATTAGATGTCGACAAAAGTTAAAAGTAATTATATTGATATTTATCTTTGATATATCATTGTGTTTAGGGTCAAGAATACAAAATATATTTTAAAAAATCATTAAAATGCAAGTCTCCAAGATGAGTACCAACAAGTACTAGTCTCTGAGATGATTACCAGTCTCCAAGACACATTTTTGCGTTAGGAGATGAGTGTCCGTACAATATACTAAAAACAGACCATTCTTAGACATTTTGCCGTTACTTTTTGTGCACAAAAGCTGCAGACGAAACCGCTACTTTGTGCAGTTCGGTAGTTTTGCAACTGCTGCCTGTGTAAACCAGTGGTTTTGCCATCTGCTGCAAAAAAGATTCTTTGGACCAGAGAAGATGATTGAAACCACTTCCATGTCTTTTCTCGGACACTTTACCTATGGGGGTTGCTTTTGGCCCTGTTGCTCATCGCAAGACGATAATTTGCCACACAACATGCACACAAGCTGCACTTTGTGTTTGGGTGATGCAAGATTGCTTGTGGACCTGGATGTTTTGCATTAATTAGACACATAGAAATAACAATCTTAATGGCAAAGACTGAACCAGATATCTCTTCATATGATGGTTATGTACGATGCTACTTATATCTAAAAAGAGATGTATAGCTACGATCCTGTCTCTAATTTTTCAGTATCAAGCAGTGCAGCTTTATACAACTGCGTACAATAGAAAATGAATATACATTAGTGGAAGATGGAATGGTTCATCTTCCAATGGTTATTGAAAGGTTGGTGCCACACCCAAGCAACCGAATTGAGTTAGTGTTGAGTTGTAAATGTTTTCAAAAGACTTTTGAATGGTCAACTTGTTCGCGCCATAATTCCTTCATTATTACTTCAATTTTTTATGATGACCTCATTTTGGAAATGGAAGGTTCCACCCCCTATGTTGCTCTTTCCCAATTTTGGTGTTTTCTTTGCTTTTATGTATCTTTGCCATCACAAATCTGATTGTCGAATTTTTTCCCTCCTAAAATCATGGCATAATGGCCTATCAGATACAATCAGAGAAACTATGTTATTCCACACCACCTCTTCGATGCCGAAAACATTCACCATTTAACCAGAAATCACAAAATATGGTCTGTACCTAGATTTGGACCCCTTGGAATTCGGTCCAGGTTTGTCATCTTCATCAATTCTAGAACATTTGTAATGTCCCCTAAAGGACACTTTTCAACCCCAAACAGATTTGAGGCAAATCCCTCAAGCCAAATGCAAAATACAGAAGATATAACAATTATTTTCAATGCAGATCTGATTCATAAAGGAAAAATGCGACTAGGGCTAGATAAGAAAATGCATGAAATGTCATAAACCCATTGGATCTTTAGCCCAAACAAATCAACAATATTTATAATGATAGAATCATGAAAGAAATACCGGAATAGAGCTCCAAAACACGTTGAAATAATTTTATAAAATCTACAGACAGGCTGCCCTCAGACACAACTGTAAATGATACTTCTAGGACTCCAAAAATTCTGAAAATGAGAGAATTTGACGTATAAAAATCAGGAGTAATAACAGCCACTTAAAATAGCTCCAAAGTAGCCCTGAAACATCATGAATCATCTCCATAGGCGGTCGCTCTAACTAGAATAAGGGCATTAGAAGAATGATAGCAATTTTCTTTTCAAACCCTTGCCAAAAATTTGCAACTTTATTGCCTTCTACTGCTGGAAAATACGGAAATAATACTACTGGATCAATGAAATAATACTACTGGATCAATGATGCACAATGGAAACCCCAAGGTGGAGAATCCCCTTGTTCTCTTGGAGGGTTTTCATCCTCAAGACTATTTCTAAAGGGTTTCGTCTTTAGAAATCTTTTTGACAAAGCTATAAGCTTCAGACAAAATCAGAAATAAGAGAATAATCAAGTGGTATCCTCCTAAGGCAAGTCAACTTGCTTTTATAACACTTATGACCCAAATAGCCACTCTTGATGACCAACTAGATTTTTTCCTCATTAAATGCTTTTTCCCACCTACCGTTTATCCTTAAGCAAGTCACATTTTCCTTGGATAAATCATTTTTGGCTAAATGCTTTTTGTTTTTTGTTTGCCTTTTTTTTTCTATTTTTTAAGTTTATAATAATTTATTATAATTGCTTATAATATTTTATTTTATTTTATATATTTTTTTAACTTTATAATAAAATATCAAAACTTAAGTCTCCCCTTTAATTTCTTCCTTAGCCGTTGGGAAGACCAAATGGGCTAAGGGTCTTCGTCATGATTATCTTAGGAAGTGGGACATTTCAATCCTCCCTTCCCAAGATTACTTGCCCTCAAGCAATTCCAGACTTTTTTGTCTAAGTGTCATGCACAATAGACAAAACATGCTGAAATGTTTCAAGATCCTGGCACCTATACCTGTTAAATGAGCTAAAACTTGCCACCACTTGTCATTCACAAGATGCTCATATATACATGGCTGCATCCAAGGTATTACATAATGTAGATTGCAAATTTTATTTTCTAGTTCATCACTTTTCTTAAAACAAATCTGAATATGCAACATATATGACATTATTTTACTTGTCCCATACCTTATGAAGTCATCATGATCCACAAATGGCTGAATTTCTTCATAAATCCGCTGCTGCAATGTTCTACTTCTTTTTTCACCAGTCACATCTTGTGTAATCTGCCTTTCTTGGAATACTCCTATCATGCTCTTAGCTGCCATTCTTTGAGGAAATCCCTTCCTCATACCTTGCAAAACAATTTCCTTGTCTTGCACTTTGAATTTCAACTCCATGGTTTGATAGGTTTGGATGAATTCACCCAAGGATTGAAGCCATTGTACACCAAGTACTAAATCCAAACCATTAATACCAACAATACAAAATTTGTCACTTCCCTCATGACCTCCCATGGTGAATTAGAGTTGAGGAATTTTCTTGGTGCATGTGATTGAATGTCCATCTGCTACAATCACATTGAATTCTTAGAAGTCTACTTCTTGCAAACCCAATTTGGCAACCAAATCTTCATCAATGAAGTTGTGTGTTGTTCTACTATCAATCAATATGGTGATCTTTTGCCCACAAAAATCACCTCTCGCATTAAAAACATAGAAACTAGGCAACACTGTTAATGTAGCTAAAGTAGCACCTGTGACAACCACCTCATCTTTCTTCGCTTGATCTTTTGTATCAGCATTACCTTCATCCTCATCATTATCTGAAACAACTAAAATGTAATGGATATATCCTTTACCTTTGTAATGATGATTGGGTGTCAATGGGTCCTTACAATCAAAGCATAATTTCTTCCTCCTTAATTCATTTCCTTACAATCAAAGACATAATTTCTTTACCATTCAATGTGCTTTACCTTGCTGCCCAAACTGCTGCTCCTTGCTTACCTGGGGTTGTCCTTGGTCCACATGAACTTGTGCTGCCCCAAAGGTGATCTTGTCTGCTGCCACTAACTGTAGATTTCTATTTTTTCCCGCTGTAAATTTCAGATTTAGTGATCTTTTGATAACATCTTGAAGAGATGGAGGCTCAAAAGCCTTTACCAAACCTCTAAGGGGTTCGGTCAAGCCCTCCATGAACAAAACAATTAATCTTCTTTCACTAATATCTGAAACCATGACTGCTAATTTATGAAAATTAGCAACATACCTTTCCATGGATACCTCTTGCTTGAGTTGTGCCAACTCCTTGAAATGTACCTCTGGATCTTTCATGTCAAACCTTTTTGTTAGCCTTTTGCCAAACTATTCAAGAGTGGTAATGGAACCATGTCCTTGTGTTACTAGACCATGGTACCACCATTTGTGAGCCACACCTTCTAAATGCAAGGCGACAAATTTAAGAGCCTCTTCCTCATACATAGGATTTAGTGACAAGTATCTAACTTTTGCAACCAGGCTCTAACAAAACATTTATCCGTACCATCAAATGTAGGAAGAGTAATCTTACCCAATCTATGCTGAATAACTTTCCTTGGCTCTTAAGGACGACTCACCTTCTTCCTTGGTCCCTCGCGTCTTCTAAGCTGGCAAAAGTCTTTGAATGAAAGCAAATCCTTTGTGTTGGGATTCAATGATGCATACTCATCTCCATATAAATTGATTTCTTCAGCGAACCCATGTGTTGGTGGCTGCTCCCTCTCCTCTTGCTACTCATTTTTTTGAAAGAAACTAGCACGAAAGAACTTGGAAGGAGTCTTGTTTGAAACTCTTTGTGTATGATGACTAGAAGAGCTTTTTTCATCATGATTGCTTTGATTCCCTTGTAAGGCTCTTACCCAAATCAACAATGGCTCCTATAAAGGAGTCTCTAAGATCTCTATGTGACTCCATTAAACGGTTCTGCAGTTCTCTATTACCTCTAGGGAACATCTCATTCATATAACTCAACTCATCATTGGGAAGAGGTCTTTCTCTATCATCCATAGTCCCCTTTTTTGGAGTATTTCTTCTTTGATATACTACATGGTTTTTTGCTGATTGCATTTAGATTTGACCTTGCTTCTTTTCCTCACAGGTTGGGAGGATTAACTGCTCTGATACCACTGTAATGTCCACTAAAGGACACTTTTCAACCCCCAAATAAATTTGAGGCAAATCCCTCAAGCCGAAAACAGATTATAAAAGATATAGCAATTATTTTAATGCAGATTTGAATTATAAAGGAGAAATGGGACTAGGGCTAGATAAGAAAATGCATGAAATATGTCATAAACCCGTTGGATCTTTAACCCAAACAAAGAAACAATATTTATAATGATAAAATCATGAAAGAAATACCGGAATAGAGCTCCAAAACACGCTGGAATAATTTTATAAAATCTGCAGACAGGCTGCCCTTAGACACAACTGTAAATGATACTTCCAGGACTCCAAAAATTCTGAAAATGGGATGATTTGATGTATAAAAATCAGGAGTAATAATAACTAGAAACAACTCCAAATCAGCCCTAGAACATCATGAATCATCTCCATAGGTGGTTGCTCTAACAACTGAAATAAGGGCATAGAAAAAAGATAACAATTTTCTCTTCAAATGCTTGCCAAGATCTACAACTTTGATTTGCCTTCTACTACTAGAAAATACTGAAATAATACTACTGGGTCCTCAATGATGCACAATGGAAACGCCAAGGTGGATCCCCTTGTTCTCTTGGAGGGTTTTTGTCCTCAAGAGAGTATTTCTAAAGGGTTTCGTCTTTAGAAATATTTTTGACAAAGCTATAAGCTTCAGACAAAATCAGAAATAAGAGAATACGCAAGTGGTATCCTCCTAAGGCAAGTCAACTTGCTTTTATAACACTTATGACCCAAATAGCCACCCTTGATGACCAACTAGATTTTTTCCTCATTAAATGCTTTTTCCCACCTACTGTTTCTCCTTAAGCAAGTTGCATTTTCCTTGGATAAATCATTTTTGGCTAAATGCTTTTTGTTTTTTGTTTTCCTTTTTTTCTATTTTTAAGTTTATAATAATTTTATTATATGTGCTTATAATATTTTATTTTATTTTTGCACTTTATAATAAAATATCATAACTTAAGTCTCCCTTGTAATTTCACCCCTTAGCCGTTGGGAAAACAAAATTGGGCTTAGGGTTTTCGACTTGAAAGGGGATATTAGGTCATTGGTCTGCATAATTTCAACACCATAGATAGAATTCGCCAAAAACTCTCAAAAAATTGGACTTGCCAAACGACTAAATCGTAGGTAAAGATGGTTCACTCTCAAAAGGGATCATTGTAAGAAAAACTCGCCGAGTAATTTATCTCATTCATTTAAGTGACTCGCAAAAAAACTTGCAAAACGAATAAATCGCCCAAAACTTAATTTAGGAAAAAGGGAACTCGCCGAGTTTTGGGGAATACTCACCGAGTTAACTTGGTGAGTACTCGCCAAAAGTCGGCGAGTTCGTGGGAAAACTCGTCCACGGTGATTGTACGTGCAAACACTGTTTAACACACTTAAAAACCGCTTTTTTTAACACGGTTTTGGCTCTATAATGGCCCTACTACTCCCTCATTTTCACTCACACAACCATTTGAGCTTGCATTGCTTGTGTTGAGTGGATTTTGAAGCGAATTCAAGGAGAGAATTTGGAGATTTGCATTTGGAGGTAAATTTTTTTTTTTAAGAAAATTAAAGTTGAAGTTTTTCCAAATTTTCCTGTATATTATTTAGGTTTTATAGATTCCTATTGTAATTCTAAATACAAGTTATGTAAAATCGGAATGCTTTGCATTTGATTTTATACTCATTTGCAGCTAGAGGTATGTATTTTTTTTTTTAACGCAAATTCGTTGTAAATTAGTTAAATTTTATGTTTGCATATTGTAATCGATTCGTTGAATAAATCCATGTTATTGTGGTTGTGAATTTTTTTATACTCATGCAGTTAGAGTTATGTACATATATATTTTTTACGCAAATCCTTCTAGTCCTAAATTTTATCTCCTGTAGTCCCTCATCTGCTGCAAATACATGTACCCTGTAAAATTGAATGCATTTTTATTCAATGAAGTATTCCTGTGTGATCCAGGCCTATTTGGTTATTTAACAATCATTAAGTTTACGTTTTAATTTTTTAAATGTACATTGTATTGCAGCCTTAGATCTTAACAATGGCATCAGGCTGGGCATCAGGTTCGTGCATGTCTGGCGTCAAAATCACTAGCAATTTGCAACACGTTCCTGCTGAATGCTATGTTCCCACAGCATGGAAATATGCTATACGTGGAGCTAGCTCAATAGGAGCAAATTTTTTGCAATTTTTGTTACAGACAAAAATGTCTGGAGGCATCAATCGTTTCTGAAGATATCACTTTGCAACTATTGTTTGCCGAGATGTTACGGTTTGCCCCAACGTTACGGAAGCGGCAAAGCGAGAGATCTAGAGTGAGAGTTGACAGAGCTAGAGGAATTAAGAAACTAGAGAGGGAAAGGCTGCAGGCAGCTGTTAGCACAAACTATTAGACCTGGGGCTGCAATGGATAGAGGATTTAGACGATGATGCGGCAACAATTGTGGGCTCTACTCGTGGTCCACGCATATGAAACCGAGGAAGAGCCGGAAGAGGCCCATCATCTTCTCATCGAGTTCGAGCAAAGGCATACTGAGTTTTTTTCTGGCAAGGAACACACCTGCGAGCACAACCTTCATTGCAAGGTACATTCTGGAATAAGGATATGCATGAGGAAGTGAATCAAGCTCTATGCAAATTTTTGGTACTAGCCAACAACCTTCCGTTCAATGTGCTGCAAAGAGCCCATACTGGGAGTACTTGGTGACAGCTGTTGACAGTTTCAGGGAAAGGGTACAAGGCACCCTCTCCAAAAGATTTGAGTGGGAAATTGCTTTTGAGGTTGCAATTGCAAATGCCACTACAGTATTCTAGAAGAGCAGAAATGAAAACTTCTGTTTATCAATGTAACAAATTCGGATGCACCATTCTTCTACTTAGATGGGTGGACGGATGGAAGGAACCGCACCCTCTATTAATTTTTTAGCAGCTTCAAATGGTGACATGGTGTTTTTGAAGTCTATTAATGCCTCTAACATAGATAAAAAAATGCAGAGATATTTGAGCTTACTGTTATGTTAGAGACAGTTGTATTAGAGGTTGCACATACAAAATGTTGTGCAAGTTGTCACAGACAATGTAGCAACATATGTGGTGGCTGGGAGATTACTGCAGGATGAGACATCCATCACTCTTTTAAACTCCTTGTGCAACTCATTGCCTTAACCTTCTTTTGGAATGACGGGCAAATTTGATTGGGTGAGATGGAGTTGTAGAAGATGCAAGATTCTATAATTAAAGTACATATACAATCACCCTTGGGTTCTGAGCTTGATGAGAGAACACACAAAGGGGAAAGAGACTTGTTCGAGCTAGGTGTCACAAGGTTTGGGGAACTAACTTCTTGACGTTGCAAAGTATTTCTAGTTTGTTGACATCTTTAAAGCAAATGTTTATGAGTCAAGCTTGGCTAGACTCACAATATTCTAAGAAAGCTGATGGAGAGAGGGTTGCAAACATAGTTTTTGATGATGCCTTTGCAAAGAGCTATGCAGAGATCATCAAGGTAACTTCAAACTTTCGATTTATATTTCATTCCTTTATTTTAATTTGTTAAATTATAAATATTGTTCTACTTTTCACTTTTTTACTGTCTAATTTGTAAGTTTGTAACTTACATTTTAATTTGTGTGTAGGTGTCAGAGCCGTTGGTGAAGGTTTTGTGCGTTGGTTGATGGGGAGCAAAACCCTATGGGATACATTTATGAGGATCATGGATAGGGCCAAAGAGTCTATCCAAAACTATTACAGGGGGGAATATTAACGGTCAGATTTGGTCCCATTTTGGAGTATTACGATCGGATGGTGTAACAATGTAACTCCACCAACCTATTCATTACAGTTAGGGGTACCGCCTCAACCCCAATGTTTTTCTTGTTCCGACAGCTTCACATATGTTAATGGAGAGGTTATGGAGGACCTTATCAGCAATGCATTGAGAGGATGATACCCAGAAATAATGTTGAGATCGAGGGAAAGCAGATTTCCTATTTTAGAGCTGTAGAGTTACAAGTCAACAGCTAAGGGGAGACTTTGTCTAGGATTGGTCAATAGCTGTTCGAGGGAGATACCACTAAGGCCACCAGGTAATAAAAATACTGGAATGTCTTACCATCTTACTTATTAGTTACAACCAATTTGATTTTATTAATTAAGTTATGGAAATCTTTTGAATATCTTGTTTGTAGATTCTTGGTGGGAAGATTGGGGAGGACATACCCCAAATCTTCAATGAAGTTAGATCCTTGAGAATTCTAGCTCAACCTTGTAGCACTTCTGGATGTGATTGCAACTGGAGTTTGTTTGAGGCCATTCACACGAAGAAGCGCAACAAGCTGACTCAAAAAAGTCTCAAGAGCAACTTGGTTTTTGTTGCAATACAATCTTTGGCTTCGCACAAGAAAAGTGGAGGTCACATCAGATAGAGCTTGCAACATTTCAATGAGATTGATCCATATAGTGAATTACTTGATTACGCAAGAAATTGAGAACCCTACAGTTCACAGAGGATATAATTGGTTGATTTTGAGAGCTTCAGCTATGAAGGCAGAGGTATCCAACAGAAGCAGGAGATATTGGACTGGATGACATCATTGCAGATGTATCTCGAACATGCCCAGGCACCAGGAGCTCAAAACTACATGCATTCACCAACTACTTGAGGTTGTCTTCTCCATGATCTTAGCATACTCGCATTACCTTCTAGGAGGTGGTGAGGAGTCTGCAAAAAAGTGCCATAACTAGTAGAGTCACTAGACCCTCTCCCCAAGTTTTCGCCAAGATTTGGGAAGAGAAAATCGCAATTTATTGTACTATTGTTACTTGCATGATATGACAATGTTCATGATGATATTTTTCAATGTCAATCATCATAAATTCATATTACTTATCAGCCGGTTGTTGTATTCGCATGATGATGCGATTTTGTATTGTATTTGTATTCAAATCTAATAGAAAACACTTCTCCAACATTTTATGGGCTCATTTGATACATTTTGTAGCTATGTGTTGCTTAAAATTTATGTTTTATAATAGAAATTAAGCGTATTTTTAAAGTTGTCGAGTATATTTTTCAAGTCGAAATTTTATTGGTATGCTGAGTACTTATGGAGTACAAGTATGTGAACTATGGTTGAAAGTTGAAAAGCAACTTGGAAGGTAGTTTGATGGATCTTGTGGTTTGACGTCGAGGCCCAAATACTCCAACCTTGTTCGCTAGGACATGCAAAGGAACCACTATGACACCACTAATCCAGGGCCCACATGGTGAGCTGGTGGATAACACCCTAAATGAGGATTTTCATACATGTTGGAGATGGTCTATGTTTTGTTAATGATGGCTCATGTTTGGTGGACGACATTCTCTTTTTGCTTCAATTCAATGAATTATTTTCAAGCTGCAGGTAATCTGGATATTGTTGAACTACTTTTGGTTTACCATGAAGGAATGCAATTTAATGACATCAAACATTCAGAACAAAGGGTAGTACAGGAATATTAAACTGTTGTCCTCGACTACGCCTTTTGGCCTAATCTTAGGCCCTTACCATCTGTGGTCGAGCCTTGTGGAGGAATCCTTAGGTTTTTGAGGCATTGGATTCTCACCAATGTTTGCGTTACTCAAGCTGACATTCTCACTTCGCTTTGTCCACATCTGCTCGTGCAGATGCTTCCCTCTGAGGTGGAACACTCCCTTACCACCGTTATTTTTACATCCCACAACTTCTGTAGATCGCTTAGTCCCAATCATCTTCAGTGCAGGAGTGCTCGAGCAAGAAGCTATTACATACTCTTTAAGGATTGCTGCATGGATGGCGCCAAGTCCGACCTGCACGTGATGCGTCACATTGTTGCGGGAGAGTGCGCAGCACCAATGGAAGGTGAATTGATGGTCCTAGAGATACCACAAACCTGTGGATGAAGTTTTGGAGTACCACAAGCTATGAGAATAGGCTTGACAATACCGCAGGAACCGCTGACATTAGATGCTCCTAGATCACACGTCATGCGATATTCAGGGTAGAAGTTTTTCTTAATAACTATTAAGTCTTTCAATATATATGCAACATATGCCAAGCAAATCAGGCTCAACTATTGTAGTAAAAGTGGTATATTTGTACAACTATCTTGGTGCTCCCTTCACCAGACCATCTTTCAGCATGACTACTACAGCATAGGCAAGATTTACAGACCGTGTTGAAAAATATGTTACCAGCTCTAAAAATGTTTGGGGTGCTGAAACTTCCTGAAAACACATTGAATTTTTTTAGAGCGTTTCTAAGCCATTTCCCAAACTAGACAACAGCCATAAATCATGCTGGCTAATTTATTTCCAAGATTCCCAGCATGAGGAACAACTTTTCAATAGTTTATATGGGGATCTCAATAGAAGCTAATTTTGTGTAAAAGGTAAACAATATCACACAATAATAATTTTACTACTAGAACGACTGTACTTGTTTCTCATTTTGTTGCTCATCATTATGTCAGGAACAAGCATGTAAGTTATGGAATAAGTTGCCACTGTTTCTTTGGAGATAGAGTCTGAACACTCTGGTTATTTTTTTCATTTCCATGTTCTTCGATTAAGACACGAAATACATTAGGCTCACAAATATACTCCTAAGATACTTATTCTAAGGAGCTGCATAATCAGAAGACTCCATGCCTACAAGTCGATATAAATTGTCAAGAAAACATTTTGTTTCCTAAAGTTATGTAAAAATTCATGTAGAATTTTCTATTTTATGGTCATTTACTTAGACCTCATGGAAACAATTGTCAATGTAAAACTGTTCAAAAATTGAAAGCATTTTACATGTACTAGGCCTATATATCTTTCCTCTGGTAGACCCTTACAGACTAATAGCTTGTTTATGTTGGTTCTGCTACCAAGATACGCCTAATCAGTAGCTGGTAGCTATGTGGAAGTCTGATGTTGAATTTGTTTGTTTTGTACTATGGTAGAGTAAGGATTTTTACTTTTGAACCAGCCTCACATGCTAGCAGATGCCATGCAATGTTTTTACCTATAAACATTTGCTAAAATTTTATCCGTAAAAATTCTGAAACAACAGAAGAAACAAAACGTGAACAGGGTTTGACTTTTGATCCTGAGACAGGAGCAACTTTTAAATAGTAATGCTTGCAATAATGTGCAAATTCTCGAATAAGCTCTGTTTTTGGTCGAAACTAAGCCTAGGAAACCATACGCGCTTGAAGTACTTGTTGCGAGATTGCTACTGGTACATGAATATTTTCGGTGTTTACCCATTGTTTCAACTTTCAATCATCGAGAATTTAGTGAAACTGAGCTTGACCAGTAAAATTAGCATACGTAGATGGGACTTGAACCTCAGAGTTTCTAATTTGTTATTCTGGTTCTATGCAGATGATGGAAGCCATAGTCCTTATGATAAAAAAATCAGAGGACCAATTGGCGTACCAGGAGTATCTGATGATGAAGGTAAGCTCTCGTACACTTGTCATCTTTGTCAATAAGGTCAGATAATTTTTGGCGAGAAAGTTTACTCAAATGATATGAAAATACGATTTACAACAAGTAGGCAGACATCACAGCACTTCACTTTCGCACCTACTTTCCCACGTACTTTCCCACTGAAGTGACAAGATCAAGAATCTCCAATTTGGGCCCTCATTAGAAGAGAGTATATATTTTGTAAGCAAAAGTGCTTAGCACAAACCTGAGTTGATAATCCATCCTGGAAATTTATGTTACAGGATTCATCCTTAGAACCTTCACAAGCCAAATTACATTTTATGTACCAAAAGGTATGACGGGAAAATCAGCTGAGGACTATACTGTAAGAACCATGTAAATTTCTTGAAAAGAAAGGATCAGCAAAATGGTGGGTTCCAATGAACATGTCTAGGGAAGATATCATGAAAGCACCAACAAATATGAGACTAACTGTCTAGGAAAGCTATAGTTCAAAAAATTATGCTTAAAGTTCTCTTGCCTGACATGTTGTACACAGAAACTGTTGGGGCTATTGGTTATAGCTAGTTTGTTAATCCTTTTCATCCTAAAATTCTAATCTTTTGTAACTGATCACCTGGAGTTAAGTTTCTTAATGTTAGTGGGCCTAACACTCCTAAAAATCCACAAGAGAAAGTGGAGAACGCATTTACCATTAGGTGAATCATGATTCCTCTTTCTTTGTTCAACATCTAAGGTTTGCCTTAAATCTAGCATCAAAATCAATCATATTGATCAGTTCCATGTAGGATGGCTTATATCTCCTATCATCAGATTCATTGAAGTATCACTTTATGAGAACCAATTATCTCGCTTTGAGCCTCACAAACTGCTCCAATTTTCACATACCTTTCCTTGAAGGGAATCTTAAATGTAGTATGGGAAGACAATCAAGAGAGCAATAGAACTGTTCAAAATACCATATATTATTGCCATTGAGATCTCTAAAATGTTGTAGATTCAACTCAAGTGAGAACTGTCTATTTGCCAAGTCTTCCAAATTCTTTTCAGAACACGAGCCCTGAATGGTGAAATCTGAAGCATTACATATTAACATTGATTAGCGAAAAGGACTCCCCCCCGCAAATGTTCTCTTTAGCTGAGAAAATCCGATACCTAATCAAAATCTCCCTCAAATGTGAAATATCCCTTGTGGGATACCACTTAAAAATGCACCAAAAAATATAAAATTGCAGCAAACACAAATTCTGATTTTTGCAGATTTTTAACAGCTAGGGCAGCAAACTGAAGTAAATTGATATCTCTCAAAATACTCACTCAAATCACTTGAAATTTTTAGGAGAGCTTGCTAATATTATAAAGAACATAAGAAAATTATTTTTGGAATTTTTAGAATAATATAATGTAGCCAGAAAATTACAGAAAACTCTAAACAGTGGTAAAACTTTAAAAATTCGTAACTTCTCCAATAAGCAAGATAAAATTATGAAATTCTGGGAATTACATATACTAATATGGAGAATAAAACCCCAACCTTTAGATTTGAAAGTGGCAACCCGAAAACCCTCCAAATAAGGGCTGCAATCTCCAAAACAAGTCGCCCCCTTTGGAAAGTGATCAAAACCCTTTGAAAAGTCTCTAGAAATGATGCCAAACCCTGCTTTTATCGCTGCCGTAAATCTGATCAGAAAACCCTTTGATTTTCTCATTAATGTCTCTAAAACCCTCAAAATCCTTCCTCTGAAACCTTTGAAAATATCTCTGTAAAACAGCCCTGAAAACAACTCCAAATGACAAGGTATGGTAGATCTCTCACTACCGAAAAATGCTTTGCTAGCTAGGGATGGATCTCTCACCACCAAAGCTAGGGTTCCTGTGGGATTTCATTCCACAAGCTGTAAATTTGCAAGCAACAGTTGCACATGAAGGAAAATAATTATGTATGCAAGAATCCCCTTTCCTTTTTCCTCCCACTCCTTAATATAATTTTTCCCAAGGCAAAAGAGCCCCAAAAAAGCCCAAGTCGCATTTTTCCTTAGGAAGGACTAATAAAATAAAAGTAACTTAAGTTACTTTTCCCTTTTTAAATCACCATGTTCCAAAAGTGATTCCAACGCAAAATTAGAACATTAAGTGTCATGTGGCCCCTTCCTAACGACAAAACATAATATCTAGTCCCTCCAAAACACTTTACACTTATGTCAACGAAGAATTATAACAAAATGGACTAGATATTCATACCCAATAGCTCCCAACGTCCATAGCCCCTTGGGTATGACCAAGGCTTGGACTCGAATTGGCCCTTAGGCCTTTGGCGTAGGAAAGGGGACATTGCAAAATGTCTCTTTAAATCTCCTTTACAGCCGACACCGAACCTTGTTTCCTTACATCAACCAGCCAAAGACATCCTTTTTCTCTATCTAGAATGCCAATCTACAAGTACACAAGGGGTAAACCTATTCTATAGCAAGCCTTGTCCCAAAGATAATTTCCAAGGATCTTCATAAGCTTGTGGTAGCTAGAATCATTAGGGAATTATTTTGTATGCCAACCTGATATACAGTCAGAATGTTTTTAACATAATATGTGTTGATTAGAAAATAGAAAAAGATATCTGATTTGTGAACAGAGAATGAATATTAATACAATACAATACAAGGAGGCACCTATCACAGAGATGTGGCCCTATGAGGTGTTTGTTGATGACTAATTAGAATTATAGCATGCCTTTCTATGTATTATCCTTAAAGCACATACAAATGATATACAATAAGATCTTGATAAGATTTCAGAGTAGTGACACATCGAATTAGGATGGATTTATTTGAGATCCATCTTGATTGGGATCAAGTATTGTTTAAGGTAATACTTGCATTTTGTTGACTAGTATATTGTCCATTTGAACTTTCCTGAGTATCTTATAGACCGTTTATTATTAAGAATCTTTAGAATTCCTGTGTTGGGATTAAATCTTGTGATTATAGCAATGGGGATGGTGATAAGTTTCTATTTTAGTTTCCGTTGATACACATTGGTTGCTATTTTTGTTTGTTTCTAAGCCATTATTATTTGTAGCAGTAGGAAGAGTATTGATATGTAATAACTTCTAGTTTAAGTTCTTTCTTGAATGAGGCTTGACCGATATTTTAAATTTCAGTATTTGATAAAAACATGTTTGGCTTCAACTTCTTTGTTTACGTAACATTGAAATTTATTGCCTCAATTGAAGTTTCTTTGTCGACAAAAGACCTAAAGGCTATCCTTCTTTTATAAATCAAGTTATCTCTGCATCTTTCCTGGATAATTTTTTGTCCAAAATCCTCCAATTAATGTTCATGAACATAGAATTTTCTTCAAAACTTTTATGTTGTGTTGGCAAAATTTGATTTTGATTTTTTAGTTCCTGGATTTCATCATTCAATTTGTCAAATTACATTTTAATAATGCAATTTCATGTTTAGGCTTTTCTTCCTTGGACCATTTCCCTAAAAAATATTTATTCAACTTGATCCCAAGTTAAATTAAATTTAAGTTGAATATCTATGTTATTCCACCACTCTATTGCCTCCTTTTAAATAAGATCACGGCATCCATGTTCTTGAATAGGGCTTTGGAAGATAGATCCAAAACTTGGAAATAAAAAAGACAGAACACAGTTGTCTCCAAATAAAGTAACCAAAATATTTACCCGTGGAAATCTCAAAGATCCTAAAGTAGAGTTTCTCTAAACATTCCGCTTGTCTTTTGCATCTTTGTTTCTTGAAAAAGCAGGTACAAGATTAGCAATATCAGAAACCATTTGTTCCTTATGCATTTATATGGCAAACCTTTATGTTTGTAGAGGTTATGGGTGAGCCTATTTAGAAATTTCTAGAAGTGACTTGATTTTTTCTTAAATACTTTAGAATCTTTAGTTTTTTTATATATCATTTGGCTTCCGTCTTGTAGTGCCCCCCGGCAGGTGACCGAAAAAACACATCAGAATTGTTATTCACCGTTACACAATCGGGGACTGAAATCAATGCCTCTTGATTTCCTAGTCCTATGCATAACAATCAAGCAAAAAATGGTAAAAAAGAATACCATGTATAGTGCAGTCAACCAAAAAATGGTAGACCTATGAATTGGGTAAGAATATAACATCCTAGAATTAATAGAAATAATGAATATGCTTTTGGCCAAAAGACTTAGGATAACAACATGTACACATTCCTAATGAAATCTGACATTGTATTAGGGCATGAAATAATCCTACTTGACTAATCATGAGGGAAGACTTTGAGTCTATCCGCAATCAACCCCTAACCCCTAGCACTTGCCATGTGTGAAAAACTGCATTACGTTATCTAACCCATCCATATAGGTCACTTCCTAGTTCATATACACATCTCTTAAAACATTCCCTTTTTTCCCACTAGCATTTCGTAATAGGACATTTCTATTTCCATAAACAAACAACTTGGGAAAACTAGAACTAGGACACAGAATGGTAGGGGGGGTTTAAGCCTTCCCGATACAATGTCATTCAACCTCTACAAATTAATGCTATAAGGACCTTAATCGCAATTTGTAGTCCCGAGAACCACTTACAAAACAAGCCATGAATAGGATGTGAGCTAACACAACCCTCTTGGATGTCCCTTACCACTCAAAAGCGTTGTTATTGCATGAATCCTAGACCTGGTTTGCCCTCACATGAAAAAAGACTATAATTTGATCTGTGAATAGTGACCAGGACGGATGCGCTTATATCATAGGAAAAAGTATGTCCATAAATGTGCTCACCACTTTATAAAAGGGCACATCAAAATGTGTGTACGAACAATTATAGAAATCTTGTTAATATTATAAGTGCAAAAACGGACTATTTCGCATGTCATGTCATGGAGATTATGTGCAACCTTGTTTTAGCTTGCAATATCTTCATAGGGCTGTCATACACAAGATATTTCAGATGTTACCCCAAACGCACCAAAACACGATGCAGTCAATTTTTTCATAGTTGACATAGACAGGCGAATGCGCCTTGGCGCATGCAAGAAAGTGCAATATCACTTTTTAGAAGGCGTGAAATATTGATGTTTTTTTGTCATTTTTTTTGTGTATCAAATGGTGATATAAACCTAAAGGATAATGAATCACTGAAATATGCACAAATTGAAATTCAAATATGTTGAATATGATGTCATTACAGGTGCAGTAACCCTATCCAAAAAATACCAAAATGACTAAGCATTCGAAGAACTGAATTTTATCAAAAACCATAGCTGAAAAGAAAGAGCAATTTTAAGATAAACGCATGAGAAGCCCCTGTCTGGAACGTAAGACAGACCCTTGGCAACAAAATATAATGGTAGACAATGAAAGTTACCCGTAAAGATTGCCTACTACACAACAAAGAAATTTTTCATGCAAACAAAGATGAATTGACAGGCTGATTAGTAGTCAGGCTCGGTTGAAGACTACCCATAAAGTGATAAGATAATTTATACTTATGAAGAACCAAAAAGGATAAATCTTGATTCTTGGTACAATGGGTCAACCTGTACAATACAATTCCCTTAAGATGGAAATGCATAAACCACAGGTAAAACCATTGAAATTTTTTAGTGTCTCCTGAAACACACACATGCCAAAGACGAAGCCGAAGAAGTAGTCAAAGGAAGAATTGAAAGATTTCAAGGGATGACAAAGGTGGTATGTGGAAATGCCTAGTAATTACCCAAGAGATCATGAATGTAGCCTTCAAGGTATGTATAAATGAAATTGGTGAAATCTGCTGTTCTTGAGTCCTTGCAAGATCAGGTTACTGTAAGAACGATTATTTTCAGACGCCAAAGGGCATGTTGCGATGAAATGTCAAGTCCTCCCAATTGGGTTACATGACTTATGTTCCAAACAGTCTTCTAGTAGTAGAATTTAGAGGGATTTTATTGGCTGTGCACAGATCCCGAAATCATCTGATTTAAGGATCATAGAAACTCATCTAATGGCCCACGGATAAGCAACATGAGATTAAACTATGTTAATTTATGATTTAGTGTTAGTTAATATTAGTTTTTAGGTTAACAAATCAACGGTTTAAATATGCTGAACCTGTCGAGTGTAGCCATCTCTGGAAGCTTTATAAAATGACGGACACACAATGAAGGATGGTATAGCATATCTGGTAAATCCTCTCTATTTTGCTATAGGTGATGATAGCTAAATTGGTTCAGATACAAGGAGTGCCTAAGCTGACTCTGTTAATAAGGAACAATAAAACTTGAAATGTCACAGGCTTAGAGCTATAACTTTATTAATTTTACAGTCAACTATGGCGACCATGGTAACAATAATTGTAAATTCAGATTAAAATCTGTACTTGTGTTGAGGAGATAGACCATGAATCTGAAAATCTTGATGTAATGTCTAGACTGTGAATAAAATCGCGGATTAGTGAGGAGAATTCAAGTCTCCAAGCGCTGGCACATGAAGGGAGTTTCGTCAGCTTTGAGTATAAAATTGATGGTTTCAGATTGTGCCTAAAACTTGCGATTTCAAATGTTTGTGAAATTCATTAAGAATGATTCAATGTCCCGACGTTCCAATCAAGGTCTTATGAAGATAAATGATTTTTCAAAAGTCCAAAAAAATGGAACTAAAATCCATTCCAGGTGCATTGAAGAAGGGCATCCACCACTGGTTTAGGGAATCCCATCCTCAAAAATTATCAGTCAACTTTTGGCCATGAAACAAACACCCGAGCTTTTTGGCCCCTTCAATAATGATAACTGAGTCGTCCTTTTTCAAGGTGATGGTGGAGATAAAGTTACCTTTTTAGAGGTCGAATGAAATTATGTCATATTATATCCCATTTTAACCCTGCCTGCGAACTACGGGAATGGAAAATGGAGGATTCAGGTCTGCTTCGATGCTAAAGATGCTTTAAGAAAAGGTCTGATAATTACAGTTTATAGCCCTTCCAAAAGGGTTTCATTGGCAATGCCTGAATCGTTGATGCAAAGACAAGGATCAAATTGGAGGACCTTTTTCTGGGTATTCAGTCCTCCATTCTAAGTTATTCAGCTTTGCTAGTTTCATATCTAAATGAAGATATGTGTCAGGAAAAAGGAAATCACTTGTAGAAAATGATGGCTTCCCCAATAACTTCACATTGGAAAGTTAAAATCCATGATGCTCAATTAATGAATCAAAATTGTGGGTATGAAGTTAAGTGCGATCCAAATGCAACACTATCCATTGAGTGTTGCCAAATGACAGAGTGTAGAAGGCTCCATTAACGATAAAGCTTGAAAGCTATACCTCGGGCTTAGCCCATCTACATTGGAATTTTTCATGAACTCCATCATCTATAAGATTCTGTGTGAAATCATCCCGTTAAGGATATCTAGATGATACTGCACCCTAGCGAGAGTCGATCACAGGCTGTTTGGGTAAAGAAGCAGTGAACATTAGGAAATCTTGGATGCAGAAATGTGACTGAGTAAAGTGTCAACTCTTTCGATAAGGATCATGCATGGGGATGATCACTATGTCCAGTCAAGGAAATAATAAGATCATCAACTGACCATAGACAGTTGAAAGGTTCAAATGTCTGTGGGGAGAGTCTCAATGACATTTTTTGGCTACTAAGCCATTCTGTGAAACATTGATGGATTCTCGTATAGCTGAAAATCAATGCATTGCATGAATCTTGGTCAATCCAAGTAGGATGTTCACGAAACTCTGGAAGATGATGATATTCAAGCTGTTCTTGACTAAAGATTTTTTTAAGCAGAAAGTGCTCCATGAAATAATATGGGCAATGCCTCACATGAAAGAGTACTATACTCCATCCTTTTTTTATGAGTAAAGGTTCCTGTGGGTAACTTTGGCAGATAAAGCCACCAGGGAGCAAGTTGAGTGTATTATTGCAAGCTCCAAGACAATCATAAAATGACCTGAAAGTTGTCGCATTCGATGCTAATGCATGTTCTCAAAGGAAAGGTCAAAGATTCTTCCTTATAAGCTGAATATTTTAGTTGGCAATATCCTTCAGACACTGAAGGATTTAGAAGTGGAAGCTATCAAGTGAATTCGTCACTGCTTGATAGAAATGGCTGTCTTTGAAGCCTCATTATTAGGAGGTGGGGATTTCTGCTCTACAGCTGATATCTCTTGTTCAAGATACTTGATACATGGATGGTTGTCTAGAAAGTTTGAGAGTTTGTGGATCATTAAGGGCAAAACTTACTTTTTGGGCTTGATGGATTTCGAGATCATAATAATCTGTTTAATGGCAGCACTATGCCGAAGAGAAGCTCAGATGGATACCTTGTCCAACTAATTCTGAAGAAGGGGGTTCTATAATAGGTTCTCAGGAATGATGGAATGACGGGAACTCAATTTTTCAACTTGTAGAACTACATCTAGTTTACAATTACATGGGGATGGCAATAGGTTAATGGACCTGAACAACATTAGAAGACATGCAGACCATCCTGTAGTTCAAGTTGAAAGTTTTGAGATTGAGGGATAACTTCTTTATATAGTGTGATTTGTAAACTCTTCAACTTTGGAATTATCCACAAAATCACAATTAATCGCGCTGCTATTCTACTTTATATTAGAAAATAACAGGGATAGCTAGTGAATGAATTAAACCTGTGCCTAGAATCAACAATTTGCAGAAAGGGAAAGAATATAGACTCATACACCAACAATTTTATCCTGGAAAACCTCCAGAGGAGGAAAAACCAGTCGGGAAGGGAAATTGCTCTTTCTTCCCACTTTTATTGGCCAATTCAATAATAAGTACATAAATTACAATAAGTATGAAAGAGAAGTAGATAATATCTCACACTTCCTCCCAGTTACTTGCTTTCTCTGTCTCAATTACTCCTTGCTTCTACAAATCACAATTCCAACACTAAGAGCTTCTTACTCACTTGCTTCATGCTTCGATGCCTTTGTTCTCTTCCATAACATGCATTTATAGCCTTTCTCATGTTCTCCTGTGCACTGGAGAATGGGAAAGGTCATGCAGAAGAAGAGACATGGACACCCTTTGGAATTTTGGGACTGTTTGTGTCATATTTTATTTTCTGCAAGAGCTCTGCAAGAGCCAGGACTACCGCCCAATGCAGACCGGCGGTCCCAGGACCACCGCCCTAGTGGGGTGGCAGTTCTGTAACCACTACCCTGCATAGGGCGGCGGTCCTGTCACTAAACAGACAGAACCTCCGTGTATCATTTTTTTCTTCTTCGTGTTGGCTGATTTGATAAAGTAGAGTCATTTTGGATCCCTATGGATCACACCTCCCCTACTTAGGAGGATTTTGGTCCCACAAAAATCTTAGTGGGGGAGTAGATGAGGAAATAATTCCCTCACTTGCTCCTTCAAGTACCACCGGGCCTACCTTGGTGTCTTTCCTTTCAGTCCAATCTGCCAAGACTCCTGTGGACCTCTCCTAGTCTCTCTAACCTTCTGCTGCAGTACTACATCCTCCTCCAATTCACCTTGTGAGTCCAAGACACAATCCTCAATGGAAGGTAGCAACTGTAGTTCTTCATCTTCATCTAGCATGGATGGCTCATATAGGTGCAAGTTCTCGCAGTTTACTATAGAGTACATCCTCATGAATGACAGAAAATCAAGTCAAAAGGCATTTTCTCCAACCTGACTCCAATATGGTGAAGGGTCCATATCGAATGTAGTGGCTTGAGCTTCCGTGCTTGACCTTGTAGTCTCTCCTTGCTCAAGTAAAGCCAAACTCTATCTCCAACATGAAGCTTATGTTCCCTTCTATGTTGATCATGCCTAGCTTTGTACTTGGCCTAAGATTTCTCTAGTTGTTCCTTGACTTTGAGATGGATTTTCCAGATCCTCTCAATGATATTGTTTTCTCTAGTCACCTATGTGTCTTGTGTATCCTTCTCATCCTACTGTCCAACTGTTATGTCCAATGGATTTTTAGGTAGATATCCCAAGCATGCTATAAACGGTGACTTCATAGTGGATGTGTATACTGATCGGTTATAGGAATGTTGAATGTTGGATAAGGAATCATCCCAAGTCCTTGGGTATTTTTTTGTTATACCCTCTGATCAACTGTACCAAATTCCTATTTACCACCTTTGTCTATCCATCTATTTATGGATGGAAATTTGTGCTCCTCTGTAACCTGGTTCCATCTTGTCCCACAAAGAAGTCCAAAATTTCCCCAAAGAACCTGGAATCCCTGTCAGAAACAATAGACTTTGGCAAACCAAAATGCACCCATACATTAGCAAAGAAAAGATCTTTCCAACCTCATGTTCTTTTATTGTCTTTTTACATGCCATAAGAATACACATCTTACTAAATCTATCAACAACAACATAGAGATAGTCATGGCCATGTTTAGACATAGGTAATTCTCCTACAAAATCCATAGAAATGTCCTCCCACGGACGAGTAGGTACTGGCAAAGGCATATACAAACCTTCCTTCCTAGTCTTAGGCTTGCTAGTACAACAAAGTTTACATCCCCATATAAATTTTGATACTTCTTCTTGCATATTGGGCCAATACATGTACCTTTGCAAGTGGGCTAGGGTCTTACCAACACCGAAATGTCCCACTAATTTCGAGGTATGTGCTTCCCTCATCAATAGAATTCTCTTATTTTGGCACACAAAGTTTCCCCCATCAATAAAGCATCCCATCTTTGAGATAACAATCTTCAATCCCTGTCCTTTTAGCCCCTTGGGACTGCAACTGCTGAAATGTCACCCCAAAGTCTTTGTCCTGGGCATATGCCTCTCCAATAAGCTTCCTTCGTGAAGGGCTCAATCTGAGAGATAGTGGCCAAACAAGGAAAACTTCTCTCTTGTGTGGGTGGCCTAGACAACATGTTTACCACCAAGTTTGTACTACCCTTCTTGTATTTAATCACTAGATGGAATTGCTGAAGAAACCCCATCCATTTGTAGTGCCTTGCCTGCTGTAATTTAGACTATGCTTACAAATACTAGAGAGGTTTGTGGTCAGTGTGCACAATAGTTTCTTTACCCAACAAATAATGCTTCCATTTTTTAATTTCCTGAACTAGTGCATACATTTCCTTATCATATACTGAATATCCTTTAACTACTGAAGTGAAAGTTTTAGAATGATAACATACGGGTTTACCTCCTTGAAGCAACACTGCGCCCATGGCGTAATCACTGACATTTGTCTCTACTTCAAAAGGCTGCTGCAAATTAGGAAGAGCAAGTACTGGAGCATGACTAATCTTGTATTTCAATAAACTCAAAGGATTTTTCTTGTTCCTTACCCCATTCAAAACCCTTACTCTTTGCGGCCACTGTGTGTAGAGGTGCTACAATCGTGGAGAAGCCCAATGAACTTCCACATGTACTGTACTGCTCTCAAAAACTCCTAGTTTCTGTGGCTCCTGTTGGTGTTGGCCAATTAGTGATGGATTCCATCTTCTTTGGATCCACTCGTATCTCTCCTCCTCCAACCACATGCCCAATATAGACAAGTGAATCTGTTTGGAAAATTCACATTTCTTCATATTACAAAGCAGTTGTTTCTCCCTGAGAACTTGCAAGACTTGCTGCAAATGAGTTAGATGTTCTTCCCATGTGGCACTAAAAATCAAGATATCATCTAGATATACAATGACACATGAATCTATGAAATCCCGCAATACATCATTCATCAATCTCATAAATGTAGCGGGTGCATTGCATAACCCAAAAGGAAGTACTAACCATTCATACAAACCTTGTTTTGTCTTAAAGGCAGTCTTCCATATATCCTCCTCCTTCATTCTGACTTGGTGATAACCTGACTTGAGATCCAACTTTGTGAAAAATTTGGCATGCTGAAGCTGGTCCAAGAGATCATCTATGCGGGGAAGTGGATATCTGTTCTTTATGGTGATCTTGTTCAAAGTACGGTAGTCGATGCACATTCTCCAAGAACCATCCTTCTTTGGCACCATCACAATAGGTGAACCACATGGTGAGGTGCTCAGACGTATCACCCCTTGGTCTAGTAGTTCCTAGAGTTGTTTCTTTACTTCAGTACTCTCAAGCAAGGATTGCCTATACAACCCGAATGTTCGGTAGAGGGGATTCTGGCAATCGCTGAATCTCATGCTCAACTTCCCGTTTTGGTGGTAACCCGCTAGGAGCTTGAAATACTTCCTGAAAAAACTAACTAATACTATCTAAATCATGCTTTCCCTGGTTAGAAATCTCTGCAACTTCTACCCCATCTTGTTAATCCTTTAATAAAAGTAAACAAAACTGATTATGATTTACCTGAATAAGTCATTTTGCTTGGTTAGCACTTACCATAGTAACCCGTGTCTTATGCTAGTGTGCTCGGATGTTGTAGCTGATCCCATCCTTGACCCATCTATACCAGTTTTTCCTCCTCATAAATATAGCATCCCTAACATACAAGTAAGGACTCCCGAATACAACATCAAAAGTATCAAGTGGAATAACGTCAACTTCAAAAGCATCAATATGTTGGGAATTTATCCCAAACTTGACCTTACATCTTGTTACCTAAATTTCAACACCCTTCTTCACCCAACCCAAAGGATAAGGGTGTGGATGCTCGTAAGTCTCAAGACCAAACTTCTTTACAACTGCTTCAGAAAATCAAGTTAGACTGAGAACCGGTATCAACCAAAGCATTTACCTTAGTTCTCTTGATTTGGATTTTGATCTGGAATAGTCTACTCATCTCCTCTTCCTGGCTTTCCATGTTGGTGGCCGTGCATCCAAGCCTCTCGTCTACATCAGAGTCATCTTTGATTTCCACCTCCATTTCTGTTTTCACAGCTGTCATGGACTTCTTTGAGTCCTTGGTTCGGTTCTTCGGATGTAACTCCGGATGTAACTTCCAACATGTAGCGTCAATATGACCATTGATATCACAATTCTTGCAAAAATTCTTGGGATCTTTACAAGTATTCAAAGTAGTGGCAGCTTGTTTACCTTTCCCTTTCCACTTACCCTTGTTACTTGTTTGCCCAAACTCTTTCTTCTGCTGATTTGTTGACTGCTTTATCCTTGGCTCTGCTTCTCCTTGCTTCTTTTCATCATCTATGTAGTACGCCTGTACACATGCTTCGTTGAGATCTTTGGGTTTTGTGGAGATGACTTTTCTTTGAAGGTGAGTGTGAAGTCCTCCCAAGTACTTGGTCAGAATATCCTCATCCTCCAAGTCCATGTTAAGCAACATGGCTTGCCTCCGAAACTCCGTAGTATAGTCTTGCACACTTTGACCACTGCCTTGTCTAAAATACTGCCATTTAATCATTTGGTCAGTCTTATGGCCAATAGGATAGAAGTTAGCTTTAAGTAATTCTTTAAATTCTTGCCAAGATTTCACAATAGGACGCTTCTTCTTTTCACAAGTGGCTAGATGGGTTTCCCACCAACCCAGAGCATGTCCCTCCATCTTGAGACGTGCAAAGGTGATCCTCTGTGCCTCAGTGACATTATGGACGCTAAAGTAGACTTCTAACTATTTTAACCATTTATCAAGCAACTCTGCATCTACTTGTCCTTCAAAGGTTTTAATCTCAACTTTCGTTTCAACTTTAAAGGGAGTATGATCGGATTTTACCTTTTCTCTTGTGTTAGAAGTCTCTTCTTCATGCCCTTCCCCATAACTTTCCCCATGGTGGCTCCTTCCTATGCCAAACTTTTCAGCTAAGCCCCGAACCACTGAGTCCACGGAGTCTTTTTTGACAGAAGCCGTCTTCTGTAAATCAACAAGCTCTTCTTGCCTTCTAAACATCCTATCCATCATGGTCTCCAACATCTCAATTCTACGGACCAAGTTCTCTTCCTCCATTTGTCCCCAAATTCTCTAACTTTCCACTTCTTGAAGAAATTTCTGGATCGCAAAGTAAAGCCTCTTCGCCTTTAGATCTCGTCACTGTCATACTGTTAGTGCAAATTCTGAGCTTGCATATTCCGCCCTAATTTTCCATGTCTATTTTTGCTCAGAAAATGTTTTATCTCTTGAATGGGTGATCTGCAATTCGGCTTATCCAGTTTAGTGAACTTTCAAAAAGCTTGTAAAATGCTCCATAGGTTTTGTTGTTTATGCCCTTTCTGAAATAATTTTCCAAATTGCCCCCACTTCGTGCCTTAATTTTTTCATTTTTATCAGGCTGTGTTATTTCTCCTTTGTGAAATCATGAAAAAACTCGAGTTGGATCGAGTCTTGAAGTTTTGCAATTAGTTTCCCAATCCCCAGGTCGAAAACAATGTCAAAATCATGATTCAATTGGTTTAAGATCAAGAAATCTGCCATCCTTGTTAAAATTTTTGATTTCTAGGGCATCCTGTGAATTTTTGGTGTTTTGACGGTTATACGGGTGTCATCAGCCCATCAAATTCATCATCATAACATTATTGCAACGTGGCGGGTTCCTATTGGCCGGGGGTGGTGGGAAAATGTTTTCTAAAATTTGTCGTTTTTTTTGCAAATTTTGGAAAAAGGAAAATTTTGGCCCAAAGGCTCCTTGCCAATAGTAAGAGTGCCTACGTGGCACATTTGATTGGCTCGAGGAGGTGGGTGGCGGGCTTGCCTTAGAAATTTTTCTTTTATTTTGCAAAATTTTCTAAGTCAAATTTTGAGCCTGAAAGCCGCAGCGAATGGGAAGAGGACACGTGGCTTGGGAGAATGTTGGTGGTGGAAGAAGGTTGGTAAATTTTTTTATTTTTTGGTTCAAGACTGTCAAGGTTAAATTTTTGACCCAAAGGCCCTCATCACAATAGTAGATGGACATGTGTCCAAAGAAAAGTCAGCATGGGAGGGCAACACTTTTGATGAATTTGAAGTTTTTAAAATTCAAAACTTTAAAGTTAAAATTCTAGCCAAAGTCTCCTGGTGGACAAATCATGAAGTGCCGAATCCAGACGTGTCTCAAAAGGTAGAAATGGGGAGGCACGTGCCCGAGGAGAATTTTAAAATTTTGCAAATTTTGGTAGGGAGGTCTGAGGGAAGAATTGGAGGCTTGGACCCGCAGCGAATGGGAGAATGCCACGTGGCGAGGAAGAGAGCGGGTGTTCGGGCCCGCGGAGAATTTTGAGCAAAATTTCCTTTTTTCAAAAAGGTAGCAAAATGGATAGGATTGGCCTGCATTTTTAATGGGGCCCACACATGGACACGTGGCGGGCCTAGGAGGCAGGCGGGGAAATTTTGCTAAATTTTCCAAAATTTGAAAAAGGTCGCAAACGCATTTTTAAAAGACGGGAGCCCAATCCAATCATGTTTTGACACGTGTCCTACCTTGTCTAGAGTCAAAAAGGGTATCTTTGAACTTATTCGTGGATCTCATCTGCCACATGGAAGGAGGACATTTAATGTCGATACAAAATCAATGGTTACTGTGTAATTTTCATTTTTTGGCCACCATGGGAGCTCCAAGGAGCTTGGAAATCACATTTCTTCATCAAATTTCATCAAACCTTATATGATTTTGGGTCCACTCAGCCTTCTGAGAACATTGGTGACATTTTCATGAACTAATTTGCTGTTTGTGGTTTTTGATGTAATTTTTGCCCCATCCCAATGTAAAAAACGTGAAAATTGAAAATCAAAAATTGCAGAGGTGAAATGTTGAGGGGTAAAGGTAAAAAATGATAAGTAAAACATGATGGCATGCCTGAATGACAAAAATTTGACCTTGGGATGGATAAGGATCCGAATTTGTGTAATATTTTAATTTTTTTGTGCATCCCTGAAAATATTCGAGTTGTTTTCAATTTTATGTCATTTTCATGAAAGGATAAGGGTTTTTGTAAAAAATTTGATCCCTCAAGCATATTCTTTGCTTGGGAGGAAAGAATCCAAGATGGCATTGAGGTATATCATGATATTTTTAGAGGATAATTGAAAAGAGGAGGAGAAAAAGGACGTAGAATTTTTTCAAGCAAAAAATAGGAAGAAGCCCATTTTTCTCTGAGAAAACCGCCTGAGAGCCATTTTCAATTCCATTTTTGTATCATATTTCATCATGTTGAGTTGGTTTCAGTTGTAAAGCCATCAACAAGCTCTGAGATTGTTCTTATAGCACTCCCCTGCTGATGTATTTGATCAAATTTTGGATTATTTGGTGTTATCTCTTGGCAAAATTTGTATATGCTTATGTTTCAGAATGATTTCAATTTGTGTTTATTGCTCATGTTGCAATCTTGTGTTTAGGATCTCTTTGATCATACAGGGTCTCATTTCTTGTTGATGGTTTAATGGTATTTACAATCTTATATTCAAAAGATCCTTCATCTGATAGAAGATAAACAAATTTAAAATCATTTTATTGTCCTTGAATATTGAGATTGTTTGTAAACCTTTGGATGCACCGTAGGTCATGATCAAATAGGGATTTCTAGATACTTTGTTGGTATTTTGTTTCAAGTTTTTGTGACAGGTTATCAAAGGTTGTGCGGAAGAGTGTAGATCTGGGCCTCCATTTGGTGCACATATCCTGGTTGAAGGAGTATTTTAAACCCACTGAAAAATCTCTTGTTGTTTAGGTGTTACGAATCTCTTGCAAAGGTTCTCAAAGAAGTTGGTAATTCCTAGCTAGTCTTGTCTAAACATCTCCCAACAAAATTTCATTCAAACTAACTCATCCTACCCATACTACCCCCTGCATTGCATTGTGTGTCAACAAAAGAATACAATCCATTCACAAAAATGCACAAAGCATATCAGGATTTTATCATGTCTCTAGCAGCCTTAGCCTTGTCTTGAAAGCATTTCCATCATTTAGTAGTGACAACTCTTTTGAGTTTGAATAATGGATAATTGATCATGTTTTCCCAAGGCCATCTCTATACAATGTGCAAAGCATAGGGATATCTCCACCTCCTTCATCAAACAAAGGCTGCAATATAGGTTCTCTTACCTTGGTTGAAAGGCACAACCTAGAATAGTGAGGATTAGATCAAAATCCTTTTGAGGTGCTACCCACTCCTTCAAATCTTGAGTCCTAACAAGTCAGATAGATGTGTTCCCCGGCTATCAACGACACACAAATCATTTATCTGCCCTTGAGTGTTTTGTGAGATCCACGATGCTGCTTGAGTTGTGAAGGAGATTAAGTTTGGGTACCAACACATACAAATCCAAGAACGAATACCACAGTCCTGAATAATTGTTAGCTCTAACACCAAAATGATTTGTAAACTCTTCAACTTTGGAATTATCCACAGAATTACAATTAATCACTGCTGTTCTACTTTCTATTAGAAAACTATAGAGATAGCTAGTGAATGAATTAAACTTGTGCCTAGATTCAACAATTTGTAGAAAGGGATAGAATATAGACTCATACACCAACAATTTTATCCTGGAAAACCTCCAGAGGAGGAAAAACTAGTCGGGAAGGGCAATTGCTCGTTTTTACCACTTTTATTGGCCAATTCAATAAGTACAAAATTTACAATAAGTATGAAAGAGAAGTAGATAATATCTCACACTTCCTCCCAGTTGCTTGCTCTGTCTCAATTACTCCTTGCTTCTACAAATCACAATTCCAACACTAAGAGCTTCTGACTCACTTGCTTCATGCTTTGATGCCTTTTGTTTTCTTCCATAACATGCATTTATAGCCTTTTTCATGTTCTCTCGTGCATTGGAGAATGGGAAAGGTCATGCAGAAGAAGAGACATGGACACCCTTTGGAATTCTGGGACTGTTCACGTCATATTTTATTTTCTGTTTGCAAGAGCCAAGACTGCCGCCCAATGCAGACCAGCGGTCCCAGGACCGCCGCCTTGGTGGGGCGGTGGTTCTGTAACTGTCGCCCTGCACATGGCTGCAATCCTGTCACTAAACAAACTGAACCTCCGTGTATCATTTTTTTCTTCTTTGTGTTGGCTGATTTGATAAAGTAGAGTCATTTTGGATCCCTATAGATCACCCGAAAATGAATTTCCCGAATAATTCTATCAAATCTCTCAATTAACCTAGTAGTAAACTCACCATATGAGTGGATGTGATTGTGTCCTTGTGTAATTAGCCCATGGTACCACCACTCATGTGCTATTCCTACAAGATGAAACGTGACAAATTTGATGGCTTCATCTTCCATCATTGGCCTGAGTGATAGGAAAGTGTCCAACTTTTGTGTCCAAGAGCGAGCTGTACACTTACTAGATCCATCAAGGTAGGAAGTGTCAACTTCCCTAAAGTCTGTTGGAGGTCTCTCTAATTTGTTTGTGGTCTTGTTTTAGCTCTTGGTCCACCTTTGTTTATCTTCAAATTGATGAAAATAATGAGAGATATAGCATCCCTAATTTTACTTGTAAGGACCCTGTATTCCTCATAACTCACTGCAATATCTTCAACAATGGAGGTTTGAATTTCCATCTCTGCAACTGCTTCTTTACTACGAAGGAAGCTAGGCTTGAAGGGCCTAGCAATAAAGCCAATCGATGTCCTTTGAGTGGCTGATTATTGTTCACCCCTAAAGAACTCCCTTTCCCATTGTGAGCTCTTTGCATATTTGTGTTTTGTATGGTGTGGGCTAATTTAGCCATCATGTCAACTAACCGTTCTTGGCCTTGCACAAGCCTATCAATACAAACCTCATATGGATCCTTGTTACTGTTACTCATAACTTCATTTTCTTTTCTGGCAGCTTTAGGGACTTGTTGCCCTAACTTGTACTTTGGTTGATCTGGGCTCTTTCTCCTCTCTTTGACAATACCTGAATTCCCTATCACTTCCGTGCATAACTTGCCTCTAGATTTTTTTATTACCCACAAGCTGGCAAGAAATTTGGCTTTGATACCATTGTAATATCCCTTTTTATAAAATTTTCAATATTCTGTTTTTTTTGTAATTTTAATGAGTATTGATGTTGATATAAACCCTAAATAATAATAAATCATTGAAATGTGCAAAAGTGAAAATACCCAATTGCAATATTTATTCAAATATGTTGAATATGAATTTATTGCATCAAACCTTAACTTGAAACTGCATAGAAAGCTTGAAAATTGAATTTTCTCTTAAACCCTAGCTAAAAGAGAAATTCTGAAAGTTAGGCACCTTGGTGGAAGGTACGACATACCCTTGGCAACAATAATAAATCCCTGTGAGTGTGATGTCCAAAATTTTCCCTAAAAAGAATGATGCCAAGGTTGGAAGTGTAATGCAGACGATATAACAAACTATAATTGCAAGTACAAGAGTGAATAGTGATGCCATGAATAGTGACATCAAGCTAAAATGTCATTTCTGAAGAATATTTTTTTTTATTTTTTTGAACTATTGCAGCCCCATACACAACCATAAATCAGACTGTCTGTATTTATGTGATGGATTTCCTTTGATTTTGAAAGCTCTGGTGTAATCCCTGATTGGAATTAACAAATGGGTGTGAGGGTTTTTGTCTTCTGTGTCGAAAATGGAAGATGCTGCCCCAAACTTGCAAACAAGCGTTTGTGAAATTGTTCGAATGATTCAATTTTTCCAATCAGTTCTTTTAATAAGTTCTTTTTCATCCAAAACCCTAAAAGTAATTAAAATTACTTTTAATTAGATATTCACCTTTTTCCATCCTCATAATTATTAATCTCTTTTGTCCATGTAATTAATATTTTCTTTTTGGCCCATTTTAATAATAATACACTAAGTGTCCTTTTTCCAAGCTATAACTTAAAGTACCCTTCTGGACAACTTAATGAATTATTATTATATTTTGCCCTTTTTAATCCCCCTAGCCTATGGGAAATAAACATAGGCTTCGGGTTCTCCGATTTAATTAATTCGAGAAAGGGGATATTGCAAACCGTCATGTCCGTTGAGTACTTAGGTTCTAATTTCAGGGTCCATGTTTATTGTCATAACGAGGTTGAAATTTCATATCACTTGTCTAACTTTACATCATGGTTCTAATTCCGCTTTAACGTCTTATAATAGTTCCACTATACATTTCTCACTTCATATCTTTCATGATAATCTCCTCATAAAACCATATAACTAGGTTAGTGAGTTTATTTACATGGTTTAGAATCATTTTGTTTACCCTCCCATTTTCTAGGCTTCTTTAGATCATGATCTTAGATTGTCATCATATCCATTTTATAACATATTGGGATTAAATTTTATATATATCTTTATAAGAAAATCTCCAAGTTTATCTTATTTACACCTCACGGTTTATACCTTGCTTGGTCGGGTAAAACTACATGTTTTCTTCTTATATTTTTGGACTCACTTCAAAGCCAATATTAATTTTAAAAATGTGTATGGTTTATAAAAGATATTTGGTGGAGAGGGAGTCGAACATGTGACCTCTCTCTACTAAATATGCATTGGCTTAAAGTTTTGGTCTTTGGTTTTCTATTATGTGAGTTAAGATCCAACACTTAGCAAAACAACATGGCTAGGGGTCGATCCTGCAACCTTTGGCTGCAGTTTCCCGAGCCTTACCATTTTGCCACATGCGCAAACGTGTGTAAATTTACTCCATTTCAAATTTAACATAAGCAAAAGGTAAAAACCTGGTTTCCTATGCACTAGTATCTTCTCTGCGTCTCTGTTCTTTCCCTCCTAGCCGCTCTGAGCTCTTCCTATAATTCCTTCCTCTCCTCTCAACCCCTATGCGAAAGCCTCTATGTCTATATAAATTTTCCTCTCTTCCTCGTTTCCTCGATTTATAATTTTCTCTCTTCTAATTTTTGCCTTCCACCATCTATTTCTGCCTTCATGCATTCTATTATGGGTTTAAATGTTTTTGCTTTTCTAATTTTTGGGAGTCAAACTCCTGTTTAAATTGTTCATGCAAATCTTTTATTAATTTACCGCCCCTCGTTCATATTTAGCTTTATGTTTTAGCACATGGCTAAAAATAGCTTGTTAAGCTCGAGTTCAATGCTCCACATTACTTGCCATGTGGGCATGAGGGTGTCCCAAACTGTGGTTTGCAGCGGATAATGTTTGCAAAGGCGACAATTTAATTTGGGGGCTCTTGAGCTTGGTGAGCTCCCATAAGCTTTGCAAAACGTTCTACATTTATCACACATTGGTAGTGGGTCGACAGTGGGAGTGATTTAAAAGCTATCGCATTACTTTATTAACTTGCCCCCTTATGCGTTTTTCTCCCCGCCCATTGCGTGCGACTCGCCCACGAGCTAGGTTCCTAGCTTGATGAGTTATGGTGTGCGGTGAGTGAGTTAAGTTAGCTCGACTCGGTCAAAATGTATAGCAAAAGATTTGAGTTGTATGATGAATTCGGTTGGAATGCAAAAGAATATAGCTTGGCGAGCTATGGCTCGTGGGCTTGGTTGAGCTCAACACCACTTGATGTAATACGAGCTTGGTATGATGCGATACAAACTTAGCTCGGATGTGATATGATGAGCTCGGTTGGCAATGTATGCAATGCGAGGTTCCAATGCAACTTGGTCGAGTTCAATACAACTTGATGTAATATGAGCTCGATGCGAATGAGTAACTCGGTTGAGTTCATTGTGACACGAGCACCATTTGGATGTGGTAAAATGCCAAGGTAATGTGATGCGAGTATAAAGTAAATAACTCCGTCAGCTCGCTAATGAACTCAACGAGCTCAACCCACCTTTAGAGTGACTAGGATTTAATCCCGCATGCAAGGTGTGAAAGCACTATGAGGTATTTATAAGTAAAAGGCCTTCCATTGTATGGTAGGAAGTCGTGGCATATAGCCACGCCACCCTAGGTCAATTGGGGCCAATAGGTGAATGAGAATAGGGCTTCCTCAATGATGCAATTCGACTCTAGAGAAAACTATGAGGTTAGGGCGGAGAAATAAGGAATTGGAGGTATAAGGCGAAATGGGAGAAATATGACAAAGATATGCACAAGGCCACTTAGGACCGACAAGCCAAGTTACTGCCCACAACAACACCCTTTTTATTGAACCTCATAATGACCCGTGTTTGTGTAAAAGCACAATATTTATTATAACGTTCTCAACAACACTACATAATCGCCAAACGTAAGCAAATGACGTGATAACGTAATGCAAGCGAACCATTGTCACAAAGCGACAATGTGCTGCTTGGCAAAAATACAATATGACATTGCACTTCTCACTGAAGCTAGAGTGCGCAACCTCTGTTAGCTGTCGTGGAGTGATCAACAAACTGGTGCCTTGCATGAGGCAACACCAAATAAAGGAAATTAGTCAACAAGTAAACTAATGACCATACTTTTAGTTTTGACATTGTTTTCCGTGCATTGTATCAAACATGGTAAATCTTTTTTCCGTACCCATTTTCTGCATCTTTTTGCCTCTCCCCAATGATACCCTTTCTCAAGTTGGAGAACACTTGTACACATGCAAACGAGAGTTCCTAGTGCATTATCCATTCCTAACAATGAAATCAATTGAATTGAACTGTAAGATATATATATATATATATATATATATATATAGTAATCCCAAACTGCAATATGAATCCAAAATAACATCTACTGGTAATCATTCAATTGATAATAACTGTTTTACTCCCAAAACATGTAATAAGGCTAACTAAAGCAAAATCAAACAATATAATGTGCCGTATCAATGTGGCAGCTGCCAGCTAGTCATCAGAAAGTCTCTGAAATAATGAAAGCATGAATATGGGTGCAACAATCCAATGTGCTTTTCCTATCATCAATTTCAAAAAAGTAGACAACAAAAAAGTCTCATGTAGAAGCTAACTTTCAAACACTATAGGCTACGACCAATGAACTTAAAGGAATCCAAATGGAGGTTGTTAGACTACAAATAAGGCATGCTCTTGCTATTGTTTCCTGTTATTGTTAATTAAGTTTGAGGATCTCTGCATAGGTGTAATATCTGGCTTCTTAAACAATGAACACCATCTCTGGGAGAGCAACAACCTGGTTAGCAAAAAGCCTTTTTTATTGTGGCCTTCATGCGATTAGTCCTCTTGTACCTAAATGCCTCTGTATCAAAGTTGGGCAGATTAGTGGCCCGTTGTTTCATAACATCTGTTAATGATTGCTGCTCATTATTTGTGCTTGTTGCAACCTTGGGAGACTTTGGGGCATCTCCCCTTTTCATAGCTATGTAGCACCTATAGCAAGCAAGCACGAAAACTTTCCAAAACACCTAGCTAGCTGGGTTTGAACGGATGATGAAACAAACCTTTTGAATGGGGATGATGATAAGATGGTTTGGGCTTGTAATACAAGGCCATGTCCAAACCACATGCTCAGAACAACCAAAGACTACTGCTCTTGTCTTAGGTAGGATGCCAACTCACGTAGAAGGCTAATATCATAGCAGCTATGTTACAGGAAGAGGCAGAAGATAACTCTGCAAGCAAGCTGAATTTTTTTTTTTGTCTCTATGTTTGGTTTTGATTTTAAAGCACTGTTTGTTATGCATCAATCTCATGCATGTCTTGGCCATAGGTTGACATTTGCAGTAAGAATGTTATTGCATATAGAAAAGCAGCCAGGAGAACAATTCCAATTAAATCAACCGCACAACCGGAATTGGAAAGGCATTCAATTTCATTTTGATCCTCAACATGTTTCCATTAATCATCAGGTGATATAAATTCGGGTCAATGGCGCCTACAGTCTCATAAAGAGCTTAGCTGTTTTCAATCCTATCCTTGGTAAGCTTACACCTAATATTTCTGGTTTAAACTCCAGTGATCCATTAAACAGGAAGGATCCAAGGCAATCAAATCTCCAATCTTGTGAAGCATGAGGAGATCAATATAAAATGGTGCATGATATCAATAAATCCATTGCTGACCTCTCAATATTAGTGTCGAGAATCTTCCTTGTAACGAATTCATGCATTATTGCTTAATAACCATGCTTGAAAAGTTAAAAGTCAAATCTTGACTTAGTAATTTATTATTCCATTAGACTGTTTACAAGGTTAGATTTCAAGCCAATTTAAAGTCATACATTGTGTATAGTTTCAAATTGATGGCAACTAATGTTATCATGGTTTGTTCCAAACAAACCAAATCCTTCTAGATGTCAAAGAACACTTTAGACTCAATTAGTGCTTTAGTTGAGGTCAAATTTATGGCATAGTTTTACATTTGAATTATTTCGATGTATATATAATTTTCTAGAATTTTGTTTTAGTTATATATGTGTTTTTATATTTTATTTTTAGAGATCCTGTGGTATACATTCTAGGTTTTTTTCTTCGTGTCATGTGTTTGAAATGTATGTTCATTTTATGTAATGTTCTAAAGTTTTGTTGTGGTTATGTAGGCTTTTATATTTGGAGACACTATTATGTGCAATTTTGGGATTTGGTAGAGTCATGGATAGGCTTGATATTTTTGTAAAATGTTTGCACTTGGTTTAGTGAATGAATGTATATGTACCTTTCTATGTCTAACAACTCTGCTGTAGCATTCTCTGTGCTAGAAAATTTATTTCACACACATACATATACTCAATGTTGTATCAACCAACAATTCTTTTAGTATCCATTTTTGGATTGTTTAAAGGTTCACTAAATTTTCAAGATGATGTTTTTGAATAGCCTAGTGATTTTCCTTGTTTATACAATAATTGAAGATATTTACCAGAATTTCAATAATTTGAGTTTGAAGGACATCCCTTAAATTTCTTCCTGTTATCAATGTTACTGAGTAAGTTGCTGCATTCATCGAATCTTAGACGATAGCAAAAAATTATTTGGATTTTGCAAATAAAATTGTATGGATCAAATGGCGAATCACATTAGTGAATATCATAAAAAAATGTTTTAATTCCTTTGCAATTCATCTTTAGGGTTTTAATGAAAGTCAAAATTCTGTCACTTTATTCAATTGTATTCTACTCGCATAGTCACTTTCATAGTTTATTTTGTTTGTCAAGTCCTACATTTGCACTTTAAAACCCTACAAATGTATATCTGGGAGTGTAGGAAACACGTATATTTTCCATGATTTACAATCGACTAGATTGTAGAACCAGAAAGGGGGGTACCTTACAGGTTTGTAGTTGGGTGGTTTTAGCCCATGGTTTATATAGCCCATGGGTTTATAGCCCATGGGTTTGGAACCCATGGTAATGTAATACTGCTTTGACAGTTTCCTATTGATGTGCTTACATATAGCTATACATGCATTAGGGTAAAACAAAAGTTGGAAGTACATTATTGTATTTTAAACAATTGAGTTAATGCAAAAAAGGAGTTATTGTGTTGGGTTTTTCCTGTAAGGGTTTTCTCAGGGTAAATTGTGTGTACGCTATAATCTTGTGTATATGCCATTCTTTCTATTTTGTTTAGCTTAAAATATTCTATTAGTATTGCTTCTCTTGTATTAGTTTGTTAGGTCGTTTTTCTCTTTGGTGAGGAAAAGTCGTGAATCTGTGAGGAAAAGTTTGGCAAAAAAGTTGGAAGTACATTATTGTATTTTAAACAATTGAGTTAATGCAAAAAAGAAATTATTGTGTTGGGTTTTTCCTGTAAGGGTTTTCTTAGGGTAAATTGTGTGTACGCTATAATCTTGTGTATATGCCATTCTTTCTATTTTCTTTAGCTTAAAAGATTCTATTAGTATTGCTTCTCTTGTATTAGTTTGTTAGGTCATTTTTCTCTTTGGTGAGGAAAAGCTTGGCAAAAAATGCGGAGAAACCGCCCTATAGAAAAGAAGCCACATAGCAAAGAAACAACTGGTAAGAGTATTGTGAAGACTGAAGCGTTCAAACAACTAGGGAAATTTGATATTTTTAATGTTTATTTTAAATTTTTAAATTATTTTACAAAGCTATATGTTTATAAGTTTTATAGACAGTTTTTTTAAAGCTTTAATTATTTTAATAAAATTAAACTTGTGATTTTTAGAGTAATTTTATGAAATCCCAAGTTTTTGAAGGATGTGATTTTTGGTTTTATATATTGTTATAAGTTATGGTTAATAAAATATAAAAAATATGAGGAGTTTTTTTAAGTGTATACATTTACAATAGAATTTGTATGTATGATAATCATTTATTTTATTATTTAAAATTGGTTTTTATGTAGTTTTTTGTTGTTTATTTCGTAGTAATGTATGTATTAACTTTATATTATTTTTGTTTATTTTAAAAAAGGATATGAAAACCTCATTGCAAAATACCCTTCAAGTTCAAATGACATTAGTTATTTTATTTGTCAAGAAAATGCAGTAACATATTACTATATTAGTATGACACCTCGAAAAACAACTATAAGGATGTAAATTTATGAACCAAGAGGGTTGAAACAATAATGTCATATGCATTTTATGTCAACATTCTTTTAAAAGCACGTTAACAAGGGTAATGGGCCATCTAGCATATCAGATGGTGAAGGACGCGTTGTTGAAACATGTTTGAATGTCACTGGTGTAATATAAGCAACATTGGAGAAAGACTACAAGTATTCATTAGCACTAAATCAGGAACATGCACTAACAACAATGAATCCAAGAGGAACTTTCTAGGCCCAAAACAATCCAAACATCTTTCTCCGTCATGTCCACAACTCAATAATGCCACAAAAAGGTAGTGGAAGGACGACACTAAACCATTTTTTGAAGCTTCTAGAAAAAGAATAGATTGATGATGCATGGGCTGATTTCTTTTATGAATCTGCCATTACATTTCATGTTGCCGATAGTCCTCATTAAAAAATTGTTGCTCAACAATCATTTTCATTCATCAAAACGAACTTGACTCCAAGTTTAGAGGCTCTGAGGACTACTTTTTTGAAGAGATCAAAATATAAGGTTTCCAAAAAAGTTGGAGGTCAACAAGTTTGCACTATTTTGAATGATGGTTGGTTAAATATGCATGAAAGGCCATTGATCAATGTGCTCGTTTATTCCCTAAAGGTGTTGTATATTAAGGTAATTGACACCATGGAACTTAAGAAAACTTCCAAGTATGTCTTCAATATTTTAGGTGAAGTGATTCTTGAAGTTGGTGTAGAAAACATAGTCCTAGCTATTGATAATACTAGCAATTGTGTGGGAGCTAGAAAGTTGATAGTAGAGAAGTACCTACACATTTAGTGGAGTCCTTGTGCAGGCTATTGCATTGCTTTACTACTCCATGACTTAGCCAAATTTCCTTGGGTACATGAAGCAATCAAAAAAGGAAGAATAATCGTCAATTTCATTAAAAACCATCCTCTTACATTGAGTTTATACAAGAAACATGCATCCAAGGAATTGTTAAAGCCATGTGATACAAAATTTGCATCCTATATCACTTTGAAAAGAGTGGTTGAGCAAAAAGGAGTTCGTCGATCTGTTGTTTGTAGTAAAGAGAGGGAAGATTCTATTCTTAGAAAAGGTTCTAAAGGTAAGTATGTGGAGCAAATAATTCTAAGCTCTAACTTTTGGGAAAATACTGCCAAGGTTTCAAAAATGTGTGCACCCATGTTCGCATGCTTCACATGGTTGATGACAACACCCCCTGTATCGGCATGTACCATTGTAAAGAAGCCATCCAAAAAACATTTAGTAATGTGGAAGTAGAATACAATGAGCTATAGGATATTTGTGATGGAAGATGGAGGATGATGCATACTCATATGCATGTAGCAACATGTTATTTGGAACCAACACTGTATCACATATAAAAGATCGGCTGTGAAGTCACGAGTGGAATTTATGCAGCCATTGAAAGCTTGTTCTTAATCAAGATGCTGCAAAGAAAAGTAGAGAACAACTAAGGGTATACAAAAGAGGAGATGGGTTTAATCAACACTAGATATGTAGGAAATGGATGGAGATGAATGGTTGTGATTGTGTGATGTAGATACTCCTGAACTACAACATTTAATGCTTTGAGTCTTGAGTCAGGGAGTAAGTGCATCAACTTGTGAGAGTAATTGGAGTGGCTTTGACTATGTTCAATCAAATAAAAGGAATAGGTGGTTATCAGGAAAGTTGGGTAAGTTTATGTTCATAATAATTTGCGATTCACCACGAGAAAAGTGAAAAAAGATGCATGTACTTCAAAGAAAAAAGAAGCCTTTGACCATGTTCAATCAAAGAAAAAGAATAGGTTGCTATCAGGAAAGTTGGGGGACCTTGTTTATGTTCACAACAATTTGCGATTGACCACGAGAAAAGTGACAAAAGATGCATGTATTTCAAAGAAAAAAGAAGCCTCAACCTGTCCTAAAAGACTCTTCTGATGAAGATGATCCCCATTTTGTTTGTGATGAACATAAGGGTGAATTTAGTGAATTTGGTAATGATGATACTAGTGATGATGACATTGAGCTAATTGTTCTTGACAATTTACAACTTTTTGATGTAATATGTAGGCCTTAACCCATACTACGTAGAGAAGTTCAAGAATATAATCCATCAGTTTTTGTTTTTTTAAAATATTGTTATTCGACACATGTTTTTTGAAGTTTTTCATTTCAATCAATTTATTATGATAGCCTGATAGGTACTTGTTGGAAAGTTGTTTTGACATGTTTACTTAATGAAATGTGAAATTATCTTTCTTTGTTGAAAATTAAATATGAAGAGGTACATTTCTTATAGTCAAACTTAATCAACGATTTTATAGTTGAATTTTTAGCAACATTTTTTTTACGAATTTTACCCACCATGAATTCAAATACGGCGATTTAGGTTGAAACCATATTAGGTGTCTGTTTTGGCATAAAGGTAAGAAAGGAAAATGCCCATTTTCATCCAATTCAAAGTTGGAAAGTTGAAGAGAAAATTTTGAAGCTAAAGATCAAGAATCAGCCTATGGAGGATTGAGGGGCTGGCCCTTCTAGAGTTGGGTGAAGAGTGACTTTGGCAGAGAAAAGATGTTGATTATTTCTCTTAAGTCTTTAAAAGTGTAGAGTTTGTGGCTAAGAATCAAAACGTAGTAGGTGCAGCCATGGCTTCTCGCCTAGGGTTCCTAGGAGTTTTTTTTATTTTTAATTTTTTTGAAGGGGTAAGAAGTGGGACCATGCTTTCTCCTCACACATGCAAAGTGGCAAAAAATAAGAATTTTTAAAATTATTTTTTGGTGACATGTCAATGTCAACTATAAACTGGTGCCAACTGATGAGCACGACCTATATCAAGACCCATCAAACTACATTTGGATCACATGAAGCTTAGCTTAAGAGTGGACAAATCTGTAATTCAAGGCCCGACATGTTTATGATGATTAGAAGTTTAAGTGTGTATGTGGGCTAAGAAGGTCAATAGATTATCCTCTTACTCTTCTTAATAATATATATTAGGGTATAGATAGAAGACCATTTTGGGCCTACACACAAGCAAATTTATAACCAAGGGGTGTATGGATCGTGGATTTAGAAAACGGTAATCCACACTCTATCAAGGCATAGGGTTTCAAATCCTAAGTCTAGGATAGGGGATGGAGTCTTACTAAAGTCGTAGATTGTAAGAGAGGATATATTAGAGAAATGTGTTTATAAAGAGATCATAATTAGGGTTGTAAGATAAACAAAGGTTGTAAAAGATAGATAAGGGTTGTAACTTGTAAGTCAAGTGGTGGATGTCAGGCAAGTGCTGATAAGAATAATGCAATAGACTACTCTATCCTAGTCTTATATATGATGCATCAATCATAAAGGAAAGTTAGAGATACTGTTGTGAAGACCATTGACGCATTAGCCCCATAGTGTTAGGAGCACCTAATGAGAGAGATGATGTGGGGGACCACAAGACAGATAAAAAGAAGACCTAAGTAAACAATAGTTGGGGATGCCAAATACTTTGTGAACTTTGCTAGTGTAACTCCTATTCTTGAGTGTTGTAGAACCAATGCTTCAAAGATTGTCTTCGAAGTGTAAACAAAGCTACTCCTAAACCTTTAAGGCCTTAAGAGCAGTTTCACGAGCGCAAGCAAACCAATAGACAATATGTGATGATGGTAAAATGTTCTTAAAGGACATCTATAAATAGTGGACATGATCAATCATTGTAGCACTTCATATCCAACATATAGTTGGCCATTAAAAAGTACAACTAGATGGTATCAAATGTGGTCGATTTCCTCGGCTCTAGGCAATGATAAATCACGGGCTCCTAAGGAAAGCATTATGAGGTGGACAAAAAGCTCAGGAGCCGATGTGAAGGTGATCCTATGTAGGTATGAAGGTGTTGTAAGTAGACATGTAGGCGATAGTAAGAGGATGGTTAGGAGTGTTAGCCATTGTGTGTTAGTGTTGTCATTGATGTCAAGTCCATTGATGACAAAGGGTGTCATGAGGTCATGTGAGTCTCTATATGATGTTAATCGGGTGTTAAGCATGAAGGTTGATTGGTAGTGTCAGGATTAGGTGAGTTCTAGGAGGTCTTGGAGCATTGTTGAGTATGCCGAGTCATTGTATGAGCTCTCTTGAGTTGGTTGGGTGTTGTCATGAGGTCATTCATAGTCCACGAGGTGTGTTACTGATGTACATGGGTCTGCATGAGGTCAACAAAGTCAGTTCATGGGTTGCTAGTCTTGAGTTAGGTTATTCTAGGTTTGTTTCTAGCTTTGCAGCATGCAAAATGAGGTAGAAATGTGAGTTTTGGACCCAACCAGTCATGGTGGAGCATGGTAGAAGAATGGTGGCAGTGTACTTGATGTGTATGGCGAGTTTCAAGTCAAAACTCAGAGGTTTAGTGGTGTTTCAGGGTCCTTGGGAAGCAAGCAGGTGAAAAATAGGCATGTTGGCATAGGTAAGTCATTGTGGCTGGAGAGTTTTAGGCATGTTTGGGTTGTGGTGAGTCTGAGCAGCTAGAGGATGTTGTCACGATGCTTCATGACAAGTTTTAGGTCATTCTAACATGGGAATTGAAAGATATGCAGTTTTTAGCAAAATCGGGTGAGTTTCAATGTGGTTTTAAAACAAAAGTGGACCTTTTGATGCTTGTTGTGATTTGTATGCTTTGCACTGGAACCTAATCTCTTTGGCATAACTTCTTAGGTCAGTTATGAAGGTTTCACAAAAAGAATGAGGTGGTTTGATCGTCACGTTTTTATGAATGATCGTTAACAAGGTAAAGTGGTTTGAAAACCTAGCAAAACCCTAGCTAGGAGCAGCTTGGAGAAAGTTGAGTATACCAACCCAATTTTGATTGGTTTTGCAAAAGTGATGATTGGATGTTGTAGAGGACTCTTTCAGCTTTCCAGAAAGGTAAGATAGTACTTTTGACCATATGTGGGCCCCACCTGAAATTGCTTGTTTTTGAAGAAGTTTGGTTTGTGGCAAAATTCTCCAAAGAAGGTAAAGATTAAATTGACATTGTTTTTAGCCCTTGAGTTGTTCTAGATGTCTATGAAGGTTTCAAGTCATGTTTGGGTTGAAAAATGGCAAAGTGTGCCCTATTTATGAAGACTGGTTTTTGGGGCTGTTTGGAGCAACTTTCAATAAAATTGACATTGCAGGAGCTACAAGAGGAGTTAGGAGCTGATTCAAGTTGTGTTATGAAGCTGGTTCAGAGAGATTTCCATTGGTATATCAAACTTGATGATTGGATAAGGCATGCAAAAGCTATGAGTTGTTCTTTGAGGGTCAAGTTTGAAGATTGCTTGTTTTAGCAGGGTGCTAAGTAGCTCTATGAGGTAAAGTGATGAGTTTGAGTTCTACATGATTGATGAAGGTTGCTAAGTGTTTAGGCATCATTTCTAAGTGTGTTCCATGCTTTGGTTGAGTGTGGAAGTGTGTTTTGGTGTGATGGAGTATGTTAAGGCCATGTCTAGTTCTTGAGACCTAGAAGGCATAAGGAGTAGGTTGTAGAGTTTGGCTTGGTTGAAGGCCTTCCACTTGGAGTTGAAAGGAGTTCCAATATGTTATGGAAAAACGATTAAGAGAGATTTCTAGTGGTATAAGATTTGTCTCATGGTGAGCTGATCTGATGGCTTTTTCAGGTTGATTTGTGAGAAAGAAGGTAGCTGCATTTTCAGGACAAGTTTGCTTAGGCTGAAAGAACGAGTTGGTTGAGGCCTCAAATGGATTGGTTGATGCTTGCTATCACCTAGACAGTGAAGAGGGGTGAATTTTGTACCTAGTGAAAGCCTTTGGAGGTCTTGGAAGTGACAACAAGAGTGCAAATTAGTTGAGTTTGCAAAACTGATTTTTGGGCAGCTTGTTTTGGTGAAGAGTAAAGTTGCTATGGTTTTAGAAAATGAATGTTTCATGATGTCTAACCTGCATGGATGTGCTCTACAGGTTCTGAGGTTTCCATAGAGTGGTCACATGCCATATTCGAGAAATTCTTGGGTGGTCTTGAGGCTCAAAGGTAAAATCAGGATGTTGAAAGCATTTGTTTTGAGAAGAATATGATCAGTGGGCCCATTTAATGAAATAGTTGATTGGTCCAAGAAAATGTGCGACCATGTATGGTGCTTATATGTTATATTACTCATGTATGGTGAATATGGGAGCTTGACTAATCATGGTTTTGGTATGAGTGGATTTTTCTCGTCCTAATGATAGGGTTTTGAGGCATTTTGGTGCATGATAAGTGGTTTTGGGCATGGCCGATCTATATAGGTCATATGTGACCATTGTAATGAATGTTATTATGCTGTATTGGTCGAATTAGTTATGAAGGACCGACCTCTCTTGGGTTAGAAGGAAGAGAAGGCTATATAACTAGTGTTTTGAGTCCATTTGTGGGCTAGTCTTGCATGGGCGAAAAATGTGACCTAGGAGAGAGTGAATTTTAGGTATGAGGGCATGTTTTGAAGGTTGATCAGATGTATTATAGGTTGAGGAAGGTTTGATGGCATGTGTGCAAGTGTTTAGAGCCAATACAAGGCAAAGAAGAAGAAGATTGAGCAAACTAGAGGAATGAGGGTTTGAGCAAAGGTTTATGAGCTGAAATTGTGATCTCCATCAGTTGTGGTAGCAACAAAATTAAGAGATCATCATTATAAGGTGGCTGAGTTGGTGCTTGGTCATCTTGGGGGGTTGTAGCCTCCTTGTGGAGTTGGTGCTTCACAAAATTAGGGTTTATTGCTCTTTGTAGAGTTGGTGCTCTACTAAACTAGGGGTTGGTGCTCCTTGTGAAGTTGGTGCTTCACTAAATCTCTTTGCTTTGTGTAATATAAGCAGAGTTTCAGTGAGTTTTCTTCCCCACGAGGGTTTCCCACTTATATTTTGTGTCTATGTGCTTCTTCTCATGTGTTATGGTTATTTGAATGTATTGTGCACACTAAATAAGCAATGGTTGAATGTATGTGTATGGATGAATGTTAATGTTTGTTGTAATTAATGGTTAATGAAATAAGAAATTTATAGGACTGATTCACCCCCCCTCAGTCCATTGTGCTTCCAACAAGGAGATGTCAAAGGAGGTATAAAGGATAGGATATCTAAGGCATCAAGGACTGCACATCAATTCTCTATCACAATTATTGCTAACCAACCTGACCATTTCCGGTATACCCCTCCCGGTAATGCCTTGTGAACCATCACTCGGGGGGTTAATGTGCCAATGGTGCATGCAAGGGAAAAGTTGGTAAGAGTTAAAAAAATAAGGTGTATGCCAATTGTTCTATCTTTCGAAGTAGTTGTTTTCCCCTGTTGTAATGGAAAAGAACGTAGAAGAAAATAAATAGTCCAAGAAGCTGGGGTATTTTAGGTTTGGGAAAAAATATTGGTTTTGTGTTAGAGTGAAGTTGGCTTAGTGAGGGAGTCTTTCAAGGACGTGAGTGAGTGCTATTTGCAAGAGAGAGATTTATCTAGTGAGGAATTATTCCATTTTCCGTATTAGTTGATCTTCCCTTTTGTAATGGAAAAGAACCTAGATGATAAATCCACGATCTATTAAGCTAGGGGCTTTTGGATATGGGAAAGTTTAATGGGATTTTGGAAGAGTGATGCTAGAAAAGTGAGGGAATCTCGCAAGTGAGTGAGTGCTACTTACAAGGGACAAATTTCTAGAAATTCCGAAGTCAAGCTAAGTTTAGTGTTTGTATTTGTCAGTGTTTTTAAAACCAGTCGGGTCGGTTCGACCGGTTCAATGTTTTTTTTTTCAGACCGGTATACAAACTGGACCGGTCGACTGGTTCGGTACCAAACTGGTCCAACCGGTCCGGTTTTGCTTTGAACCGGCCTAGCTGGAAAATGCACGGTAATATGGAGCTAATTTTGCAAAAAGACAATTTTCTAATTAAAAGTTCAGCCTTTTAGCTGACCTAAACACCAATTTTGCTATAAACACCTTTCTTACATGTTATATAGTATATACATGAACAAACTTTGCATATTTTGTGTGTAATTGTTGGAATCATGGTTTCTAATCTTTCAAATATATTGTTTTCATTAAAAATGTAATTTTTTATGTGTTTTTAGTAAACCGGTTCATAAAGTTTGAACCGGTCCGGTTCCGGTTCCTATTCAGTCCAACCCTCGACCGGTTCTAAGTCCGGTTCCGATTTTTAAAACATTGGTATTTGTAATTTGGCTTTTGAGGATAGAATGTGGAAGGGTCGCGTGGTTATGTATTTTTCCAAACATTTGTAGTAATGAAGTTTGAGTTGTGTGGTTTCTCTCAGCTAGCTATAAATGTGAGTATATTTCTACAAAATAAATAAAGTGGTATTGTGTTTGTGCATTCTAACCTGATTGAGTGGTTGAGTGTTGTCCATTTAATCTTTGATTATGTCCTCACCTTCAAAGTAAAACAAAACCTTGCCTCCTTTAAGGTCAAGGGACTTTCAAGCTGTTTTGTGAGCAAAACATGCCTGATCGTAACCATAGGAGGAGAGGTAAAAATACTTTCAACCTCTCTTTTAAAGTTGTTCTGTTGCAAGATCATCTTCGAAAGATATGACATTCAGCTGTATTGATGGGTTTCTTTCTACTTTATGTTATATTTTAAGACTATCAAGAAAGAACTTGGATGATTCATATACAATTCTATTATCTTGAGACTGTGTATATTTTCATGATGTTGATTTTTTGAAGTTTATGTTTTTGGATCCATCATGTTGTTTAAAAATAATTCCAATGTTTTGGGTATGATACATGTAACTGTTATCCAAAATTCACCCCCCATGGTAATTTTGATAACATGCATCAAATTATTCAGTCCCGAGCAAGTAAGATTGATTCGAGGCCCAAAATCATGTTTTTCGGGGTACCCTCGGCCTTTTTTTCTAACTCTCCCATCCAAGAAGAAATCCCAACAAGTTAGAAAAAATGGAAAAAATGCAAAAATAAGGTTGCAGGACTGTTTTAAAGCATTTCGGGTTTGAAGGGTTCGGGTCGTACTGAGGTTCGTCGTACCAAGCTTGGGCCCGAAAAAAGCAAGAAAATCAGCTAAGTCAGACATTTTTGTCCCAGGCGGTCCGTGGGACAGTTGGGATGTCGGGACGTGAGGGACGCGAAAAGCCGAATAGGCCGAAAGCAAGGAAAAATCGCCTAAGTCTTTTGTTTCGCGCCGTTCGGGACAGTTGGGACAAAAGTACGCGTGGGACGCGAATCGGCCGGTTTGCCGAAAGACAGTCCATTTCGGGCGGTTCGGAGATATTTGTCCCAGGCAGTCCGCGGGACAGTCGGGACAAAGCTACGCGAGGGATGCGTGGGATGCGAAAAAGCCGCAAACAGGAACAAGAAAGCCCGAATCGGCCGAAGCAGGAGATTTTCGTCCGGGACAGCTGGGACAAAGGTACGTGAGGGACGCGTGGGACACGAAAAGGCGAAAAGGCCGCAAACAGGAACAAGGAAGCCCGAATCGGCCGATGCGGGAGAATGTGTCCCAGGAAGTGGCGGGGAAAAGAGGACTTAGAAAATTTTCCAAAGACAATAGTTTTGGCCCGCTGTCCCTGTCCCAGGCAGGTCCGCGGGACAGTCGGGACAAAGGCTACGCGAGGGATGCGTGGGATGCGAAAAAGCCGCAAACAGGAACAAGGAAGCCCGAATCGGCCGAAGCAGGAGATTTTCGTCCGGGACAGCTGGGACAAAGGTACGTGAGGGACGCGTGGGACACGAAAAGGCGAAAAGGCCGCAAACAGGAACAAGGAAGCCCGAATCGGCCGATGCGGGAGAATGTGTCCCAGGAAGTGGCGGGGAAAAGAGGACTTAGAAAATTTTCCAAAGACAACAGTTTTGGCCCGCTGTCCCTGCCATCGAATGGAATCTTGACATGTGTCATCCAAGTGGCGGAGCGCGGGGAGGAAATGGGAAATTTTCGCAAAGTGAAAAATGCCAAATTTTCGAAGGGCAAAGTGTGCCCCTCAGGCCCGAGCCAATAAAATAGTGCCACGTGTCCAAGTGGCAGAAATTTTCAAAGGATGAGCCCGCGGACGAATCAGAGCCTGACACATGTCATCCAAGTGGCGGAGTGCGGGGAAAATTTAAAAAATTCTCCAAAGACCAAACGAGGTAAAATTCAAAATTTTTTCCTGCCGATCCGTTTTGGGCCTGTTTTTGCCCTAAATCTTCAAATGGCCATAACTTTCGATCCAGAGCTCGGATTTTCGCGTTCTTTATATCAATGGAAAGCTAGTGAAATTCTCTACATGATTCCGGGGTCAATCTTGCATTTTGGTTCAGTTTGGAGAGAGAAAATCAAGAAACGTCTCTGACACGTGGTAATGGCCAGAAGTGACGTTTCAACAACCAGTTTTAATGCAAAATGGGTCGCATTCTTCTTCAGCATGGCCAAAATGTCAGGGCATGGGTCTGTAAGGACACCCATGCTGTTTTAATGCATCTTCATTCAATGAGGAATGGCTCCCACGTTTTTTCATGTTTTCTCTCTCCTGGGCTCGACCCATGCATTGTAAAAGCCAGATTTGGCTCATTTTTTAAAGGTTGTTCATCTTTCTGCTCAGCTCTCCTTTCTTTTCTTCCCCAGGGTTGAAAATGGAGTTTGAACCTCCTCCCCTGCTCTGTCATGGCGTCTTTTGCCTTTTACCATTAAAATGATGTTCTGTGCAAACTTCTGGAGCAACAAAAAACGTGTTTTGTGATGCATCTGTCCATCCTTGCTCTTTTTTTACTTGTTTTCTTCTTGCCTCTCTTCATTGCAGGTATTTGTGCACGTTTAAATGTTCATTGCAAGGTTGGAGCTGTGTTCATAGCAGTTTTGATAGATGTTCAGCATTTTCCTTCTCTGGTGTATCACCGCTTTAGTGTAGGATTTCATTTTATGCATTCTCTCTCCCTGTCTCCTTGGAGGTTAGATTAGGATTAGATTAGCTTGCCTGCACTGGAACAACTTGTGGCAGGTAGTTTAGGAAGAGGAACCAGCCTTCTCTGGAGATTCCTTTCTCATTTTTGCAAGTCCCACACTTGGAGAGAGGTTTCAATGTTGTGCAATCACACTAGATGCCTGAAACATCAACTTAGAAACCTGATTTGCATCCAGGGGTGCTGCTGATTTGCACTAACAGTACCCATCTTTAGGGAGGAATTAGATAAAAACTTTAATTAACTCCGAGGATGAACTACACCACTTGAAATTATCAATACTTAATTCTAGTACTTTTTTGGAATCAAGTATGCCAGGTAACCTTCAATATGGAGATAAATATATATATTCCCTAAAAATTTATCTCCAAAAGTTGGAATCTTTTTCAAATGATTTAATAAAGCTCTCCTTGAGCTTCCAATGTCAAGGCCATTATCTCTATTTAGATTTATTGGTCTCTTTTTGATTTCTATAGTTTCTCTAACCTTTCTTTTCCAGAAACCCTCCTTTTGCACAATTAATTTGGCTTGATCAATGTAGATGTGGTGTTTGGAAACATTATCTTGCCTTGATTATATCTCCTGCACTATGATGTTCCATTTTATGCAATTAGTGTATTTAGTGTTGCTACATCCCCTGCAATGAAGAGTTATAACAATCCTCATCAAGCTGAATTTTCTTCCTAATCTTCTTCCTGATCTATTCCTTACCATAATTTTCCAATGGATCACACCATAAAATCTGTTTGCACTTAGCAGAAGATTCTTGCAAAAGCTGCAGGAAACTTATGATGCTAAATCTGAGATCTCAAGTTTGTGTAGGGTCTTCAACCTTACACTATTGAAGAACATTAATTGTATCGACTGTTTGAAGGTGATCATAATTGTTAATTGCATTAAGAACTTCGGCACTTCTGCTCAAAGAGCTACAATAATGAAAAGCGTCAGACTGATCACAATACTTCAACAACCTGGCATGAATCCTGGAGTCTCCTGATTTGAGTTAGTACACCATCTAGTTACCATTCATACTTTTGTTTCCAGATGAGGTCAATAATGTGTAATGAAATACTGCAATTGTTTATGCCTAGCTTTCTGCACTGAACAGCCTCTCCGGACACTTGGCTGTATTGAAATCCCCTCCAACCAACCACCTTTTGGGGGAATATTATTGCCCATCCAGTTAAATAGTAAAATACTTAATATGATAGACGATCTACAAAAGCAGCCAAAGGGGTGGCGGCGGTGGAGTGTAATAGTGTGAGATGTCAATTAAAATGGCCAACCTTAAATGTGATGTCCATTTGACCTTCACAGGGCAGTTTTTCTTCTTACTTTGAAAAGGGAATCGAAAAAATGTGATATCTTAGCCACATGTTGGAGTTTGGATTTTTTTTCTTTGTTTTCTTTCCATCTTTCTTGCTTGTAAAGATGTTTTCAAGCCAACGCATGGGTGGAGTTAGGCTGGGGCCCTAGACTACCAATCAGCATATCGTTTTCAAAGAAGGTAATGGATCCGTTAATCAATATGGAACACCCTTCAATGGATGAAACTATGTGAAAAATCCAAGATAGATGCCTCGGGATTCATATCTATTGGTGTTTTTCCAGATAGGATGTATTTAAGTCTTATGATATCTGTACTAGTTAACTTCTCGCTGGACCAAAACTTGAGCAAAAACACAAAGAAAGAAAGAAATCAATAAATTATACTAATTTCCATGTATGACCAAAGTAGCTTTTGGGACTCAAAGTACAACCAATAACAATAATGTGTGGGAGTCAAACAAAGCTCCATCCTTGAAAGAGAAAAAAGTCTACAAAATTTAAGAGCACAAAGCAAAAATTCAAACAACTAGGGTGGGTAAACCCTAAACACACCAGTACAAATAATTTCATCTATTCTAAGCATTGCATAACAATACCCATTGCCAGAGAAGATATAATGTCTCTATAGAGAAAAAGCCAATTGTTAATAGCGATACGCCTGTCTGCAGCTAAAAGAGTTGGCATCCAATTAATAAATTATACTAATGTCCATGTCTGACTAAGGTAGTTTTTGGGACTCAAAGTACAACCAATAACAATAGCATGTGGGAGCCAAACAAATTTCCAGCCCTAAAAGAGACAAAAGTCTACAAGATAAAGTTAAGAGCACATAGAAAAAATTCAAACTATATAATGTTCCTTTCTGGGACTTTAACTGAAAAAGGAGGAATCACACAAACCCAAAATTATTAAATTTTGATTTTTGGACCAACAAACTGAATTTTATGACAACTGGAAATCAACTGTCTGAATTTTGTAACAGCAGTTTGGAAATGAGGAAAGACTACTCAAATATCATCAACAAACTCAACCAAAATGTAGATAGGTATTTTAGGAAGTATTTGACACACTTTTTACCATCAAATCTGATCATACACGTAACTGAAAATTAATTCTGAACAGCAGAAGTACAGCTCATAAAAATTATGAAATGAAGGGTTTCCAAATCCTAATAACCACAAAGAAATATAGATTCCGGCTTTAAAAATTATGCCAATTTAGAATACGAAATTAGATTTGCAACTTGTGCCCTAGAAGGCACCTAGATGCTATCAACACTTAGTCACCCCAACTAGGAAAGACTCATAAATGCATGCAAACCACTTGTAGATATCTTCTTTGATCTTTCAATGCCCAAATCTAAAAAGGGTCTTCAAGTTGTCTTCACTTTACCCAAAAAAATGGAAGGTTTTCGTCCTCCAACCAGCCACAAGAAAGGTTTTCGTCCTCCTTGGAAAAACCACACAATTGGATTTTGGCCCAAAAGTGGAATGACAATGAGCCAATAGCCCAAAGATCAAGTTTAGATAAAATTCGCGAAAATAGATAGTGAAAATGAAGTCCTTGATCCCTTTTTATATCCCTCCTTTGCCGCTAAAGCCAAAATAGAAAGACCGTCTTCATAAAGCTTCATGGGTCTTTTAATTTGCTTTTAAAGTGCCTCTAACCCAGCTGACCTGCTTAAATAAAGAAACACTTAAAGAAAACATTAAAAATTAGCAAAAGAAAAATGAAATGGGAATGCGATTCCTTCCCTAGCTCATTTAACTTCGTTGCCACGGAAAGGGAATGGCAAGAAGTCCATAATTAGGCTCTTAAATTGAAAAATGGGATATTACAGTTCTCCCTTCCCAAAATTGCTTGTCCTCAAGCAATTGCAAGTGCCCGGATCCCATATACGTCTTAACTGCTCCTTTGTGCAATTATCATCCAAGCATTGGTGGCCCGCCGTTTCTCTCCTACTGTCCCAAATACCAATGTAATCTTGCTCTTCTCTTTCAAAAATCAGAATGAGGGGGACTAGAATTCCATCTTTACTTGCACAAAATAATACAAGTATGTTAGTGTGTAGTGAATACAACTCCCGGATATTAAAATGTCTCTTTATGTTCCAAAACCTTGAGAAGAACAAACTGAAAATGCACCAAACAGCATGCCTCCTTGGTCGAACAACCCTCAAATTGACCCTTTGATCAAGGTGGTTGCCATCCCATCTTCTTCCTATGACTAAGCAATCAATTCCTTTAGAGAAATAACACCATGGTGACTGTATGGGGGCTGTATAATGTCTACAACAGCCACGAAATGCTTGTAATTTCTTCAACCATATGATTGGCAGTTCCTTCCCCGGTGGCTTATAAGTAGGCAAGTAAATGGAAAAGTTGTGAACAACTGATGGAAGGAGGGGACAACAATCGTAAGCATGACATATCTTCAAAATTCCCCACTCTCTCAATGTTATGGGGGCTGGCCACAAAGTTACAAGTTACAACTAATCACAACATGGAGAAGGGGCTGGAAATGTTTATGACAATCACATTAAAGCTTATGGCAGTATGCTTGCAATCCCAAAATTTGGTATTCTCACTACTTCCAACAACTTTTAATTGATATACAATATTAGCAACTACTAGATAACATTCATCATATTCGATTTGAGACACAAAATTGGTGAATTCAGCCTCTCCCCTTAATGGAGTACTTACCTGAAGAGCATGCTTATCATTTTTGCCTTTAGATACATCATCAATTCCCTCTATGACTGACATATGTATGGATGCAAATTTATCATATGTACAACAGTAGAAGAGGTGGTTCAGGACAAATTGGTGGAAGAAAGAGTTAGGCATGTTAGGGAGCTGAATCTTAAAGTTAGAGGTTTGCCCACTCCTCCTCCCTCTTCTGATCTCTTGGCCATTGCTTCGGAGTTCCTCACAGAAAACTTGTGGCTGCCTAAGGTGTAGTTAGATAGAGCTTGGTTCGGACTAGACTCTACCCTTTTTCTCCACTTCAAATCAGCTGAGGGCCGACTTAAGGTTCTCAGAGCCAAACGAAAACTATTTTCTCTACCTAATAAGGTCTTCCTTGATGAAGATCTTACTAGAGAACAAGTTGCCGAACTCAAAAAAAATCGGGAAATTGTCATGGCAGCCAGAAAAGCAGGGAAATGGACAGTGATTCGTAACCTCAGGGAAGTGATTCGGGATTCCTTCCCCCCTGGCTGGGCTTCGGGATCTAGTTTTAGTTCCAGATGACGGTTCCGGCGGGAGAGGGCTCAGAAGAAGGGCATCTCCATCGCTTGTTGAAATGGAAATGGGTCCTTCTGGTCTTCTCCAGGTCTTTTGCATGATGCTTTTGGATTTTCTGACCTCTTCTTTGTCACGGAGACACATGCTAGCCCGGTTTGCCCTCTCTTGGATATCAGTGGCTACTATTGGCTTTCTGCTTGCAAACAGGAAACTCAAAGTTCTGGAGGTGTTAGAGGGTCTGGTGGGGTGGCTTGTTTGGTCAGGGACACTCTTCGAAGCAGGATTTCTATTGTTGTTGAGGATGAGTTTGCCTGTTTTCTATGGATTCAGATCAAACGTAATTCCTCCCACCTCAGGGACATCTTCATTGCACTCTGCTATTTCCCTCCAGCTTCCTTCTCATTTGCTATTCATAACGGCCCAGACGGAGACCCCTTCTTTTACCTTTATGCTAGTATCTCCTAGTACTCGGGTTCTGGAGAGGTCATCATTTTGGGGGACTTCAATGCACGTACCAGAAATCTTCAGGTTTCGAGGCACAACAAGACCGACGATGTGCTTTGCACTTCAGAGGTGGATCTAGAGTTGGTTGACTTCCAGCGATATTCAGAGGACACGATGGGGCCCATGACATCATACGGTCGACATCTTCTCTAGCTGGGGGAATCTCATGACCTGTTGATTCTGAATGGCATTCCTCATTTTCCAGACTCCCGATACTTTGCTTGTAGACCTTTTTGTGGTGGGGCAAGTGTGGTTGATTACATCATGACTACTCCCTACTTGATTCCCTACATCCACTACTTATGTGTCTCCCCCATCCCTCTTGCTGATCATGCGACCCTCTTTTCCCTTCAGGTTACTCCCCCCTCATGACTTCACCCCCTCCCCTGGTCCCTCACGTACTGTTTGGAAATTTGGCAAAGGGGACCTTGACACTTTCTCCTTGCTCCTTTGTCTACTTCTTCCCCCCATTCCCCAGTTTACCTCTCTTACCTCGGACCAGATGTTTAATACCCTCTCTTGTGCTATCCATGAGGCGGCCACGAGCTCCTTTCCCCACGTCACCGTTTCCACCTTGCATTATGGTACCTGCCCTATGAACAAATGGTATGACGAGGAATGCAAAGCCTTTCATCGGAAGCTCTGTTTTGTCTTTTTGCATGCCCTTCCCTGAAGCGAGCCTACCGTCATCTCCTTCGTATAAGATTCGCATCTTTATCTCTCAGAGACATCGGGAGCTTCGTATGTCACTTATCCACTCCCCGAAACATTTCTAACGCACCATTCTTCCCCGTCCTTTGCCTTTACCCCTGGACTTAGATCCCAACTCCATGTTTACTCACACCTCCACTCTTTATGACATCCTTGGCCAACCTCGGATCCAGGTTGTTTCCCCTTCCCCCCTATTGCCATATTTTCACCCACACCAATGTGAGGAATGCCATTCTAGCTACGAGTTGCAACAAAGTAGGGGATGAGGAAGGGTTCCAAGCGGAACTTTTCAAATAGGGGCGGAAAACGCTCCTTAGTTATAGTTCAGATCTGTCAGGACTTGGAACTCCATTTCCTTCACTAGAGGCTCTTGCCACTGGTGCGTCTTAGCCCCCCCCACTTAGACAGAGATCCACTAGGCTTATGCAAAGGCACTGTCTGTCACCCAAACATCGGCTTTCTAGACATTCTACAGTTTTAGCTATTGGACATCGGCGGATCGCGAATTACTTCTAGCCGGCCTTGAATGTTAGGTGATGCTGTTGGGGGTGTTGCTCCTTCTTCCGCTCCCCCCCTCACTGTCATCCTCTACTTCTTTTTTGGTTTCTCGACACTTGCTGCTTCCTTCTCTTCTTCTCCTTTCTCTCTTTGTGTTTTGGGCGACCTGTTTGGGTCCTCTTGCTGGCTCCTTTGGCTTTGTACTTTGCAGTCCCATTGACCTACTTTTGTGATCATTTGTTGAACATTAATAAAATTATCTTATCTTATCTTATCTTATACCCCTTTCCCATATTCCTTTTGGCTCTTTCATGGAACCATGGGTTAGCAATACACAAAAAAGAAAATCAGAATTCTTGTCAAACTTATGATGCCTTAAACGTGTCATGCTAGAATTCTCCCCCACTTCATACAAGCTCATAAAATTCCTTCCCTTCCATAAGCAAAGAGAGGAAAAATAAAAATGAAATCTTTACCTTTACCTTCTTTGAGCTTCAAGGGTTTACCCAGATTCCAAGGATGCAAGCAATATTTGTAACTCTTCATCATACCTCTTCTTCTCTCAATCATCATGCGCAAAGCAACCTCTATCCTAAAGTCCAAACTCGTGACAAAGAGTTTGTGATGATTAGCCCAACATGATGATAAAAAAGGAAACAAAGGATCTGAAATATGTGTGTACCTTGGGCTGTCATAAAAAAATCACCTTATAGGCATTTCTTGGGAGATGTATACGAGTCCTTGGCAAGGAGTCTTCACTCAACCTTGCTCCTTTACCTTATTAGCGTAGTTAGGATCACCCAAACATGGCAATGATAAATAAGGATGCAATAGACTTTTGTCATGATGAAATAAAATATCATATGACTTACCATTAGTTGTTGATCTGCAAATTACGGTTGATTGAAAGTGGTCATGGGCACCCAGAAATGGCCTTGTCTTGTGTGTGTACCTCATAACATCTTCACTTGGAAGCTCCGCTTCACCTTTCCTCCCGTATTCTGATTTTTCTCCACTTATAACCCTATTTTTAGCTTGTTGATCAAAATGTACAGCCACTTGCCATGGTTTACCATGGAGCCTCAAGAATGACATATTGTTATTCTTTTCATCAAATGGCTCAAGACAATGAAACTGAATTGGTGTAGAAGAAAGCAATGATATTGGAACACCTCCATACCTTTGGACATTCCCATTATGCTCAATTCCTTTTATCCCATGAGACTTGCTTGGGCTATCTCCAACATTCTCTTCATTATCTTGCTCCTCATGCTTCCCTTCATCCTTTTGCTCATGCTTCCAAGATCCCTTAGTATTTTGCCACATGCAACCATTAGAAATCAAGGGAATATTATCAACGACCAAAAACTCTTTACCTTCCACTTCGCTTGGTTCTTACCTGGCGATTTCTCCATTCTCTTTAGCTCTCATAGGGCTGTCTGGAAAATCAGTAAAGGAATCAGCTTTGGCAATGGTGGCGGGTGCTTCTAGGGCTCCCAAAAGTGTGGTGGATATCCTCCTCTTCCAATGCATCCTTTTAACCCTTAAGCAAATCTGGTTTATTTTCAACATTTTGCCACACACACCCATTAGAGGCCATAAAATATCATAAATTATTAAGGGACTTTTACCTTGGGACTCATGCTCCATGATTTTCCCTTCCTTTCTAAGCTCATGTATCGAACTTTCATCTTTTGGCTCTTTATTGATTGCTGTTTTAAACATACCGACAAGCTGACTGTTACTATGTCTCCTTGAGAAATGGGTTCCAACCATCCCTTTTACTTCCCCTACTTGTTCATTACCTTCCCTTTCAATCCTGGATTCAACACATACCGAAATATTATCTGTTTTAGCCAAACAATGATCAATAATTACCTCATACTGTTGACTCTTTGGAACAATGATGGGAATAAGGGCCAATTCTTCATCCTTCATGGTTCCATTTTTCTCAAAATGCAGATCTGATTTTTCACCGGCATGTGTGTGACTATTGAAGCTCAAACATTCGTCATGTGGACTTAAGAACCCTCTACCATCAAGCCCTTTTTTATGCACAATGTCCACACCCTTGAGTGTGGGCTCCTTATGGAGCGTTGACCCCTTCCTTGTTGCTTGGGATTTTGACCATGTGCCAATTCCAATTCTTTTTGTTGCCAACTTCACAAACTCTGCAAAAGGTAGGGCATCCCAACCCTTCTTTGGAAGAGCTTTATACTCCTCATACCATGTACCGATGTTTCTCTCTCTGGATGGATGAGAATTAACGACTTCCCTTGGAAGAAAAGTAGGTCTCATGGCTGATCCCAAAGGTCGCTGAACATTATTAGCTCCGAATGAGCTATCATATCCATTACGAACCCTACGTTCAATCATTCTATGAAGAGATAGGGCTAGGAAATCCATGTTATCCGCCAATCGCTCTTGCCCCGTAATAAGCTTATCGAACTTGGCTTCTTGACGATCTTGATTGGCCATATTATCCTCCTCTCTTGGTTGGTTTCTCTTTCCTTCTTCTTTGATGGTATAAAAAACCCTTGTTGCCCTCTTCAATGAAAACCCTAGGCTGGGAAATTAGGAGCTTTGATACCACTGTGATGTCCCTTTCCGGGACTTTAATTGAAAATGGAAGAAATCACACAAACCCAAAATTATTAAAATTTGATTTTTGAACCAACAAACTAAATTTTATGACAGCTGGTAATCAGTTGTTTGAACTTTATAACAACAGTTCGGAAATGAATAAAAACTACTCAAATATCATCAACAAACTCAACCAAAATGTAGATAGGTATTTTGGGAAGTGTTTAGCACATTTTTTACCATCAAATCTGATCATACATGCAACTGAAAATTAATTCCGAACAATAGAAGTACAACTCATAAAAATTATGAAATAAAGGGTTTCCAAACCCCAACAACCACAAAGAAATATAGATTCCGGCTTTAGAAATTATGCCAATTCAGAATAAGAAATCAGATTTGCAACTTGTGCCCCAGAAGGCATCTAGATGCTATCAAACCCTAGTCGCGCCAACTAGGAAAGACTCATAAATGCATGCAAACCACTTGTAGATATCTTCTTTGATCTTCCAATGCCCAAATCTGCAAAAGGTCTTCTAGTTGTGTTCACTTTACCCCAATATGGAAGGTTTTCTTCCTCCAACCTTCCACAAGGAAGGTTTTTATCCTCCTTGGAAAAACCACGCAATTGGATTTTCACCCAAAAGTGGAATGACAATGAGCCAACATCCCGAAGATTAAATTTAGATAAAAATGTGCCAAAATAGATAGTGAAAACGAAGTCCTTGATCCCTTTTTATATCCCTCCTTTGGTGCCAAAGCCAAAATAGAAACACCGTCCTCATAAAGCTTCATTGGGTCTTTTAATTTCCTTTTACAACTCCTCTAACCCAACCGACATGCTTGAATAAAGAAACACTTAAAGAAAACATATAAAATTAGCAAAAGAAAAATGAAATGGGAATGTAATTCCTTCCCTAGTTCATTCAACTTCGTTTCCACGGAAAGGGAATGTCAAGAAGTCCATAATTAGGCTCTTAAGTTGAAAAAGGGGCCATTACAAACTAACTAGGGTGGGTAAACTCTAAACACATCAGTACAAATAATTTCATCTATTCTAAGCATTGCATAACAAGACCCATCACTAGAGAAGATATAATGTCTGTACAAAGCAAAAGCCAAGTGTTAATAATGATACAACTGTGTGTAGCAAAAAGAGTTGGCATCCAGATCTTGTCATTTTGAAAGGACAATGGATGTTAACCAATGATATTTCTAGAAAACTCCAATTTATTCAAATCAATATGGGTAAATACTATAGTTACCTAAGTCTCAGGGACAGGGGTACGGAGTGACGGGGTTTCTGGGATGACAAAAAATTTCCCAAATTTTGGGGACGACAAGGGGATTGCTTTTAAAATAACACATAAAAATTAATATTTCAATATTTTAACTTTTTTCAATGACATCTAGGGATTTAAACTGTATTTAATGTATTTTAGGTACTTTCAAGCTAGACTGCACAAAAACGCCAAGTACCCCCTCATACCAGGCCTGATACGTACCGAGTACTGGTATGCTGTGGGTACTTTGTGGGTATGTACCCACAGGCCCTGGGTACTTCCTGGGTATGGATTTCCGTACCTGGGAAATACCTAGGGCCTGTGGGTACGTACCCACATGGTTTTTTAATTTTTTAAATGCAAAAAATAAATAAAACTTGAGGGCTTTGACTGGAATTGAACTTTGGAAAGTTCATGTGAGATTCAATATTGCCAATAGGCCCCAAAGGGTCAAGAGAGATGAAAATGACTTCATTTGGTGACTTACTATTTGGGTGTTTTCTTCTTGCTCCTCATGGGTCCTTTATTCTTCAGTCAATTTGGAAGGCATGGGAACAAGTGAAGCACTTGGTGGTTGGGCAGCCTATCTTCTTTTCCTTTGACACTAGGTGCCAAGCCTACAAATCGATTTTGTCGAATCTGAAATATAATGACAAGATTCTTGCCTTGACAAGAGGCTGCTCTGCCCTCCTTTGATTTGAGAAAGGAATTAAAATATCTCATGACTTGTACAGATTTTTTAAGTCGGATGAATGGACAAACCTTAAAGCTTTCTATAAGCTTCCTCAATCTCAGTTCAGAATGTATACAGTGCTCAGAAATGCTTTCACAGCTCCCTCTACTGGACTAATTATGGAGGATGAGATTGACTTTTGGGATACTATAAGGTGGCTCAAAGGGCCCCTTCTCCAAGAGGCTACCTCCAAACAACTCTATGAAAAGATTGCCTTCTCCCCAAACCTTTCCTTGGGCCTTAACAATAAGTGGAATGTTTGTGAGCGCATTAGTAGATGGACTCATAGATTTAATGTTTTGTGCTCTTCTTGTATTCAGTCAAAGAAATCTTGCCTTAGATGGCTTCCCATTCATAATAAGCTTGTTGTTGGCTTCTAATATATTATAGGTTGTTGAGACTATATTTTTTTCTTTTTAAGATTAAGCATTGTAAGGACGTACCTACAAGGTATCGTAGGCTGAGGATATTGGAGGAAAGTTGCCATCTCTGCGCACCGTAACCCGTACCGAAAAATGCCTAGCTTCTCAAGATTATCAGTCTCTTGTTCACTTGGTAATGGTAACATACAGTGGAGAAGTGAGAAACATTAGAAAACTATATGTGCGAGGAGTGTAACACAAAAATTGGGGGACGTCCCCTGCAATTCAGCCTCTGACCTTGAAATGAAATGGGATCACAATTGATGAAAATCTAGGAGTGACGCATCCCTGAAGACTGGTAAAAAATGATAAATCCTTGATGCAAGTACTGTAACTTGTATTTCCCGAAGAAACACAACATTGTGCTTTTGCAGCTTTATCTGGACCAATTGATATATCTCATCTCTGTTATACCAGGAGGCCTTCAGGGGATCACAATCTTTGGGTCAAATTTCGGGACAAACTTAGGTATTAGACTTTCCCAATGCTTTTTAAATATTGGAGAGACAAGTATCATGAATATATAATGACAATTTATCTCGGTATCTGAGGCAGTTATAAGCTGATAACTATTTTGTAACTACGTAACCATCATCCCTACATATAAATAATACCTTGCTCTCAAGGAACTCATTAGATGCTAGTGCAGTTGTGTGCATTCAGCCTGAATCTCAGATTCTTTCTTCTATCTGCAGATGCTAACATTAGGCTTTGGCCTGATGTGGAATCGAAGAATTGGAGCCTTGTACAAAATATATTGAAACATATGAGATTATCTTCAGCAAAATCTCAGTTTAGAAGGATCTCATGAATATTATTGAGGGAACCTACCTTGTGATCATCTTTGAGTTGGAACCTTTAAGTTTTGCATTATAAGCGCATTCTTCCTTCATTCCCTCCTGGTCACGGCCATTCTAACTTAAATCCTGCAAGGGTCTAGTTGGGGGTACTTAATGATAATGATCTATTGGACTGGCTTACATAGCAAGCATATGGGATTGCCAAAATTGATAGTGAATTAGAAGCTCGAGTCGTAATGTACCAGTAATCGATCAGGATCCCTTGATAGTGAAATTCTTGATAAGTAATGGCTGCTATAGATTTGCTGCAAGAGGGCATCATCGTATGTGCTGTCAGCACATCTATTGACACTACATAGTGTAATCATGGGTGTTCACCACTATGTCCAGGATATTTATATGAATTTTCCCATAAACCGCATTTCATTTCACAACGTGTTACATCGGCTGAACATAATCTGGATGTCAAATTCAAACCTTACATTTATATCTTGTAAACTCAATAGGCTTGAACGATACATGGTCATGAGTAGTCGAACTTGCAGAGCAGATTATGCCACTGGAGATCACCTTAGTTAGTAGCTACTGTATTCATAGCAGAATTTACCCATATGTAACAGATGCTCATTCCAAGTATCAAAGAATCTGGAGACAGGTCATAATCTAAATAGCTTAGCTGAGGTCCACAAAAAAAACTTTGTTCCTTGAGGGTAATCTATCTTGATAGGCAGGGACATTAACCTTATGACAAGATAAAGATGAGATACGATACAACACTTAGAAAGTTTCTGAGAAACAGAAATATTTTAGCACGAATTAACAAATGGCTTTCCTTGACCTGGTATCTGAGATCTGTGACAGAACTCCTAAAACTAGCCTGCAAAAGTCACCCAATAATACAGTGCCATGTGTTCAAGAGGGAATTGGAGAATCACTGAGCACGCACAACAAGACGGGAATGCTCCAAAGTAGAGTCTTCCCTTTGTTTCAACTTGAGAATCATTGGTTCGAGCCCATTCCCCATGTTCTGTCAAATCCCCGGAAGAACTAGAGCTGTCAATAATGAAATTAAAGACAGAAAAATGTGGTTTATCACTGCCTTAATGATATTAATATTACTGAAAGTGGAAACCCTTCCCAAAGTTGTCTCAGATGCAGAATCTGTGCAGGTTCTTGAGGTTTGACCTTGTGGTGATATTTCCTTACGAATTTGATAATATAGGTCAATTTCAAATATGGCTTTCCTTGATCTGGTATCTGAGATCTGTGACAGAACTCCTAAAACTAACCTGCAAAAGTCACCCAATAATACTTTGCCATGGGTTCAAGAGGGAATTAGAGAATCACCGAGCATGCATAACAAGACGAGAATGCTCCAAAGTAGAGTCCTTCCTTTGTTTCAACTAGAGAATCAGTGGTTCAAGCCCATTCCTCATGATCTGTCAAATCCCAGGAAGACCTAGAGCTGTCAATAATGGAATTTAAAACAGAAAAATGGGTTTATCCTGCCTTATTGGTATTAATATTACTTGGAAAGTGGAAATCCCTCCCAAAGTTGTCTTAGATGCAGAACTTGTGCAGGTTCTAGAGGTTTGATCTTGTGGTGACATTTCCTTATGAATTTGAGATTACAAGTCAATTTCGAAGATGGCAGATGGTTCTAGTTAATTACTTTATGAACCAACTTTTTGCATTAGTGTGCAATATGGAAATTTTTAAATTGGTCAACTTGAGATTTGAAATTGGTTGAGCACAACTTTGTTGTTTATTTTGGAGCATTATTGCAGATTGTTTGCATCGTTATTACTTACCATTGTATTATCAGATGAATGTTAATATATCATTTATGTTTGTTTTTTGCAAAATATGCAAGACCACAACTAAATTGTCATAAAACTATTTATAAAGCTTATCCTGTGGACAGGAGCTGGTGAAAATGTGAAAATGCAAGGTTCAAGCAAGATGACAAATAGGTTAGTATGTGCTTGATGAAAACAATACACATTCGACCCATTGGAAGCAATAGAATACAAACATAGGACGTTCTTAATTTTTTTTTAATTGTCCTTCTGATTTTTATAACATATTCAACTAATAGTCGTATACAACTTCAGCTATATAGATATATATATATATATATATTATGTATGTATGTATGTATTATTTAATATTTGCATAATTTTATATGGTGAACTTTTGGATAACATTCAGTTGTGGGGATATGGGAGCATCGGTAACTGCTCAAGATGGCAACTCTAGCCCAACTACGGTGAGTATGAGATTAATAAAATAATGTGTTTGGTTATTAAAACCCTTTTCTTATTGTCTATGAGCTAATATTAATTATTTGCTATAGTGGATGTGTCATGTGGACAATTTGTGCCATTTGTAACTCAATAACTAGTATTGACAGTTTGTAATGGTGGATGTGATACGAGGACAATTTATGTCATTTGTAACTCAATTATAGTAAATTTTAAGGTGATTTTAGATAAACTTTGTTTTAGAATGATCATAGTTTTAAAAATGATATTAAATGCCTTTCAGATAGTAGAGCTTGCCTAAGCCCAGTTCAATAGTGTTAATTTAAAATAGGGTGTCTTGCATTAACCAAGCATCTAAGTAATGCACGAGGAATTCAATTCCTTTTTCTGTTTGGTACATTTCAGATTGCAACTAACAACGTTGATAACTTTAAAGGGTGCTTTTGCACAACTTCTCTTTAATTTGTAGTTTTTGTAAGTAACTCATGATAAGCAACGGACAACAATGTTTTTTTAGAAATCTTCATGAATAGATCAAGGGTGGCTTGTTGGCACACACCTCAAAATCAAACTAAAGTATATACTGCCTAAGGGATTACCTAATATCAAAATGATAAACCAGTCTCAGAACAACAATATAATACATAGCCATTGGCTTCATAGGAGTAGATAAAACATAGATAAATTGCCATTGGGCACAAGTGCCTGTCTAGTGGGATGACTTTGATCGTCATCACCTTGTTAGCATGAACCCAATGATTGGAGTATGAAAATCAACTATATGAACATGATTGGGCTAAGGACACTCAACCAATAATTTATGCAACAAAAAAACTCTTCTCACTAGGGGACACCCAGGCAGATACTAAGAGAGGCTAGCAGGGGTAATCGTAGGACATAGATGGACTATAGGAAAAATAGGATCTTGAAGACATGAGCACCACACAGAGGCCTTTTAAATTGTGTCATTTGAGAGGCTTCCCAACATGATGGATATCCAACCTTGTTATACCCCTCTTTAAAAGCGGAGATGTCAACAACCCCTTAAACTAACAAGCTATTATATCAATTCTCTCCTTGCACAAATATTGGGAGCATGGTAGAGCTTAGAATCAGCAGTTGGGTTGAAGCACAATGGAAGATGGCAAAAGGGCAAGCTGGCTTTAGATTGAAGCAGTCAACAATTGATTGTTACATTACTCTATCTGATTGAAAATGTATGAAATAAGAAAAGAGAAGAGGCCTATTACTTCTTCGTCTACTTAATGAAAGTTTTAGACATTGTGCCAAAAAACAAGTTTTGGAGTAGGATGAAAGAACTTGACATGTTTGATGGCTAAGTCACAAGGTTCGAGTTTGAGTTCAAGTTCGACGAGGATAAAATTTAGTTCAAGTTCTCCCAATGGATAAAGTTTGAAAAAAAATTGCCATTAAGTTTGAATTATAGAAAAACATAAGAACATATTAAAATATGTCAAACCACAATCTTAAACATGTAATACTAAGTTCTTAGACTTTATACTAACCATACTATAGCTTTATAGGCTACTTGCTACATCAAGAAGTTCCATATCAACAAGAGCACTTAGCTCATCAACATTATCATCATCATTAGATTCATCACAAAGGAAGTTGGGATCATCTGCATGCTCCAAGTATGCCGCAGCAAGTTGGGATTGTGAAGAAGAAGATTCTTTTTCCATATTTTTCACGCATATCTACAAATTGCTGCATAAACAAGATCTCCTAACTTTGCTGATAATAACCAATTTTTTTTCTTAGATTGGATGTGATTAAAACAACTCCAATTCTTTTCACACGTTGATGTACTTGCTCCTTGACTCAAAATTCGAAGAACAAAGCGTTGTAGTTATTTTGCACTTGATCCATAATATTTCCACCATTTGTATCCCTCAAAAAGTGGCCTGTCATCCTTGGCTGCTTGTTGAAAATACCCCTTCTTCAGCCCAAAAATGTCTTTGTTTGGTGTCAAATTATACTTGCAAGTTCAAGATCTAGAATTAGCTTCTCAATGGCTTCATAAAATCCACCCATGACTTTAGAATCACTCTCTATCTATATGAAATAACCTATACCCTAGATAACAAGTTGTTGAATGGAAGGGTGTGTACATCATTTTCTATCTTACATCAATGACAGCCCATATTTATTTGTCATCAATCTCCACATCATTGAATGCCTTCTGAATGGATTACTTACAATGGTCCATAGCCTAATAAACCATGCTAAGACAAGGGGTGTCGCCATCAACCATGCAAAGCACATCCACAATAGGCTCACAATTTTTTAGAATTTTGTTTGCATTTTCCCAAAAGTTGCTATGCTTTCCCTTAGAATCTGTTGAAATGTAGATTTTTCCCACTCATTGCAACAAATCATTGACCTTATTGCCACTTTCTCTTCTACCACTCTTTTTAAAGTGATATTATAAGAAGCAAACCTTGTTTCACAAGTCCTTAACAACTCCTCAGATGCATGTTGTCTATAAATTCTCAATGTAAGGCAATGGTTCCTTGCGAAGTTTGCAATTGTGCTCCCTCTTTGACTTGCTTCATGAACCCATAGAAATTTGGCCAAGTCTTGAAGTAGCAAATTAAGGCAATGAGCTGCACAAGGATTCCAATAGATTAGAGGATACTTATCCATTATCATTTTTCCAACACCTACACAATTAGTGGCATTATCAGTGACAACCTCAACTTCATTTTCTTCAACCACATTTTGAATTGCTTCATCTAAAATTTTGAAAATAAACTTTGATGTCTTCTTGTGGTTCATGGTGTCAACCACTTTCAAAAAATATATTCCTTGAGGGCAATACACCAAGACATTAATTAAGGACCTTTGACACATATCAAACCAGCCATTACTTGATACATGACAACCTGTTACACTCCAAGAGGCCTTGATGCCTACCATGTTTCCAAGCACCCTCTCTTTTGACCTTTCCAAAAGAGTAGTTCTAAGCCTTTGTGAACTAGGTGGAGTATATCCTTTGCCAAATTCAAATATTTTTTATTACATTTAAAAAAAACTCCTTGCCACATCGAATGGAATGAAACATAAATAAAACAAATCTGCTAATACATCATCCACATCTTGCTTTTGTACTAGCTTCCAAATGTCGAGAAGTGTTTGACGACCACATGTGTTTGATTGCATACATGATGATGACATGCTAGGAAAAACCCTTTGATGTATTCTTGGAAATAGCTTCTTCAATTCTCTATTATTTTTGTGTTGCTATATGTTTTCCAACAAGTGATTATTGCTCCTCTCTGTCCAATTTGGCTATGATTTCATGCATGACATTAGGACGAGCTTTAATTCCCCCACGTGGCCCACCCACTTTGCCAAGGTGGTCCACTCCCTTAGATATGCTGTTAATAAAAACTTTGCTGCATAAAATGCATTTGAGTTCTTTCACTGCCCCCGTGCGCTTGACATGCTTCCATCCCTCAACTTTCAATTTTCGAGGAGCCATAAAACCCCTTGCAAAAGTCGTATAAAAAATTAAAACACACGTAGATAAAAAATAAAGATAAAATTATTAAAATATATGCTTCATTATTTAAAATATTATGAATAAAAATATTTTTAAAAATAATTTTTAAATTATTTAAATATATTTGATACATTATAAATAAAAGAACAAGGTAAACAAATACAAATAAAACTAAGCAAATAAAAAACTTAAAAAATATTTTTAATTATTAAATTAAAAAAATTAGATTAGTAAATTATAAATTATTTAATTTAAATAAATCCAATCGATGAAATTATAAATTGATAAAAATACAAATTTAAAAAAATGTATTGTAGAAATTAAAAAAAAAAAATTTAAAAATTTAAATTAAACAACAAATAAAAAACAAAAAAAACATTTCTGAACAAAGTAAAAATGTTATTAAAAATATGTATAAAAAATTAAATTACATTTGAAAAAAATAATATAGAAAATTTAAGTTTTAAAATTTAAATTTAAACTAAAAAAAAAAAAAAAATATCATAATCAAGTTCGAATGTTTAAAAATATAAAAATTAAATTAATTTTTAAAAAATGTAGTAAAAAATATAATTATAAAAATTTAGCTTAAAATAAAAAACAAACATTATAAAAAAATGTTTGTTATAAATAAACAAGGTAAAAGTGTTATAAAAAATAATTATAAAAAACTTGAATTTCGTTTTTAAAATTATAATAAAAAATTTTAATTATAAGAATTTAAATGAAAGTTTAAGACAAATAACATTAAAAAAACAAACATTATAAAAAATATATTGAGTTAATAAAATTTGATCAAAAAATTCACCAATAAAAATTGAAATGAAAATTAGAAACAAACATTATAATTTTTTTTAAGTTTAAGAAGTTATTAAATTTTTAAAACAAATAATAAAAATAGAAAACAAAGTTTATAAGAAAAGTTTGGAAAGCTTCGGACCTTGTGTCTTGGGCTCAGGCAACACTTCACAAACTTTGAGAATGGTGGTGACTCTCGACAACATCCCCCCTCCTGCTATGTCAGGCATACAAAGCTAAAGCTCTCTTCGCTCACGTGCCCTAGTGCTCACTGAAGCTACCTTCAACACTGTAACTCTCACGTTGATGTTGATACCCAAGAGCAAAGTCCACATCCAACTTCAAGGCAGTGACTCACAACTAGGCCGCAAATAAAAACTAGGGCGATGACTAAAGATAGGGGCTCAAGCAAAGGCCAAATTAATAAAAATCTGCTGCTCAACAAATAAAGCAAAAGAATTTGATGTATTTTGGTGAGCAAAACTAGGGTTCATAAGGACTTGTGAGGGCTTTTCCCCTGCTTTTTTTCCTGTGATTTTATGCATTTTTCTAGGTGAACAATGGGAATTTCAACAAATTTTTGGGGTAATGTGACAGGTTTAGTGAACTCCGAACTTTTAGCCAAAATTTCACTGAACCATGTGTCTCAGCTTGATGGGTATGGAACACCAATCCATATGCTTTATGAACTAAGAAGTGTTTTATTGCAAGCACTTCCAAAGTAAAAGTCTTAGTCTCCTATGAGATACTACTGGCAAAAGCAGGTATCTTTCTTTGGAGGCATCAACTATGATTTGATTATAGCGTACTTGACGAAAGCTAGAGGGACAAACACTAAGCAATGGCCTAGAGTCAATGGACATTAGCTTACACGAGTTATTCAATACTAATTAAGAAATAAAGACTAAGAGATAAATTTAAGCTAACCATGTGGTAAAGAAACTTGAAAGAGAATGATAATACTACCTCAATGAATTCAACCCTACCTAAAAAGCTGACATAGGGGCAGAAATCAAGTCGAAGAGGAAGACATTGATAGCCCAAACGAGGGTTTATTTTCACCAGCTTTGATGTGATATTTGTAGATGTGCAACACCAGAGGAAAGGTGGAGATAGAATGGCATTACATCATCGAGTGCTTAGTCTATAATGACACTCGAGTTGCATGCCCCGATACCTAGAGGGTTGAGTATGCCTTTGCCTGCCCTCTTTGAAGAAGAGAGATTAGAATAGTCAAGGAAATTTCTGACCAAAATTAGTAACTTAGTAAATCCAACCTCTAGAAAGAAGCAACTTTGTCTTGAAGTGAGCCTTCTCGCACTTGTACGATTCTTTGTGTGTAGTCACTCTTGTGAACTTACATCAGAATGCTGTTTTTGGTGTGTGATCCCATAGACTAATTTGGTCATTTGGACCTATATGAAAAGCTTTCTTTCATGCTTTCTTTTCATGTATGGTTGTGTGACCCACACATTATGTTAACACAAGGCTTAGTGCTAAGTATCAATTGTTGGGTGCCAATCAATTAAATCTCAACTTGGCTAGAAAAGTGCCTTGCACCATTTCCCTTCAATATGTCATCACGTGGGAAAAGCAGATTCCCGGTTGTTCCTTTGCTCCCTTCCCTTGCAAGGTTGAGGGGCAATGTGCCTCATGAGTTATTTGGATTGATGTTGGCAAGGGCAAGGGATAGAGCTTCTTGCAGGGTGTGGAACAATGTCCCATGGGTGCCAAAGCCAACTGTATAGAGTGGTTTGTAGGGCCACCTATCCCATCCCTACTCAATGTGAACACTAATAGTTTCTACATGGCACAACTTATTTGTTAATGCTCTGTCTTCCACAATGCTCCGTCTTCTACATCTTTTGTATTAAATTGCATTATGTATTTCGATCAAATGCATTCATTCATCTCTTAGAATTTGCTCCATACTAGTGTTACCTAAGACTCAGAGATGGCGAAACGCGGGGAAGTAGTTTCCGGGACGACAAAAGATTTCCAAAATTTAGGAACGGCGGGAGAATGGCAGGGGACGACTATCAAAGTAATATATAAAATTACAAATATTAAAATATATAGATAAATTTTAGAAATTTTATGAATAGCAGTTCATTTTTTATATATCAGTCCACCATGTGCATACAGTCCACGTCCAAACATCCATATTAAAAAGTAAAAACTCAGCAACATACATACAACTGTACTAATGCTATGTGTTCATTTAATTTTTAATATTAATATGTATGCTGCTGGTTTTCATAGTATGTTGTGACAGTCCACCATGTGTATTTGTGTTGTAAAATTTCTGTATTCACATACACTCTTGATTCTTAATATGTCTTTGTAATACAATACAATCAGGTTATGGTTAACCGGTAAATGTTTTTAAATAGAAAACAACAAAGAAATTAATTAAAAAAAAGTGAAAAAAGTTATTTTTTAAAAGGAAAAAGTGTTTTAAAAATGTTGTTGACGTTGAGGACGCCTAGACATCCCCGGGACAGCTCTTAACTGTGTTGGGAACGTACAGATGTCCTTGACGTCCTTGACGTCCCCTTCCCATCCCAAATGCTCCAAGGACGTTTCCTGCATTCATCAAACGTCCTTGGGACGTTTCCCTTGCAACACAAAAGTTTGGAAACGCGGAGGAAACGTTTCCTCCACATTTTGGCATCCCCGAAACGTTTGGGTCGTCTGGGACCCCTAGGATTTGGGGGATCGCGTCCCCGCGTAACATTGCTACATACAAAGTTTTAAGATTGAGAGGTTTGGTTTGAATTCCATATCTTTCTCTTGATATGCAAATGAATGCATGCTATGTTTGGATTCTAATTCTTTTTTATACAATTTCCTTTTGTAATAACAAACTGAATTTCTAGTTTACTCTGTTGTCCACCAAATTGAAATATAAGGCTTATTTATTAGAGTTAGTTTAACATTAAGTAATAAACGGTACTACTTTAACCACTTTGTATCCATCTTTTACATAATAAAATGACGGACACACAATGATAATGTATGCATTCCGGTTTCTATTCAATCGTTCTTTGTACATTCAAATGTTTCTTTATTCTCTCTCTCTGCATATTCTAATATTGGGTGCGACAAGCAAGGAGAAAGAAAGGAAAGAGGTCGCCATTATTACTGCTATTACAGTTGGAAATACATATAGAGGAAAATATTGTTGTTTTTAGCAAAAAATTAGGCATCATTTAGGGGCTCTTTGAAGGACACGAATAAAGTCATGAAACATGAGTTTCAGGTTCGTATAAAAGAATATATAGTGGTCGTGAGGGCTGAAAGAGAGTCTGGAAGGTCACGAGGTTTGAAAAAGAGTCTACAAGAGGTCACAAGGGTTGGAAACTTAGTCGTCACTAAACCAAACTCCATTTCCACCATGAATACTACAGTTGCCTAGACGGTCGCAAAATCTTGGAATGTCATAATTGCGAGTTATTAGGTCAAACTGATTTAAATAATACAAAATCTAGGGAAAAAATAGAGAGTTTCAAATTGTGATATCTTGAAACAAGGGCAAAATACATATACAGTCAGAAAAGGGAAAACATACAATGATCTAGGGCAATATACAGTTGCTGAAACCCTGAGGGCACATTTTTTGGTTGCATTTTTCAAATATCAAGAGCACGAGAATGATTGGACTGTGAATTTTGTATTTTGTGACAAGCCAAAGATGTTACTATTGGAGCCAATGATAAAGAATTGTGAAGAAAGTATATGTTATCAAGTTATTGAAAGAAATATTTGTCAAGAGATGGATAAAATCGCAAGGAAAAACATGAAGGGAAAATTTCAAGACAAACCAACTGAAGCCATTGTTGAAAATCCACCGGATGTTGAAATTGATGAACTCACTGATAGAGAATGCATGTTTTAAAAGATTATCAACACTTGAAGATACGAAGGAATCCAGTGTAGGTAAAACTTGACATGGATGGCTGTCTAGATAGTTCGGGAGTCTGTGAATTCCGGGAATGTACCCTTACGAGGGTCATGAAACAACTTGATGGAGGACTGTGGGAGTAGCTTAGTATGGATGATTATCCAACAATTTGGGAGATTCTGCAATTCGGGAGTTTAGGGAGGTGGAATTTGAGAACTTGGGAATTCAACTCGGGAACTACACCTTTACGAGGGTCAGGGAGGCAACTTGATGGAGTTCTACTTGGTCAAAGTGTTGTTTTCAAAAGGGAAAGCGTCCGAAGAATGTGTGGCCTTGGTTGGTTATGTTATTTTAATCTTTTGTCAGTACATTCTCTAGTTTAAGCCTTAAGAGGGGATATTAAAATATAAAGTTTATTTATTAGAGTTTATTTAATATCAGTTAAATATTAACTTATAAATGGTTGTAACCACTTCAATCATTTTGTAACCATCTTTCAATAATAAAATGACAGATACACAATGATAACGTGTGCATTCCAGTTTCTGTGCATTCGTTCTTTGTACATTCTAATCTTTCTTTATTCTCTCTCTCTCTCTCTCTCTCTCTCTCGCATATTCTAACAGTATCAAAGCAAGTTTGTCTTGCATTTCCTGCCCATTAAACGCGATCCCTCACATTATCGTCCTTGTCTCTTCAAGTGGACTCCAATGATACATAATACATAGGCTGCTAGGCACACGACATAGTTTGTGATATGATTGAGGATGCAATTGAGATTGTAGTTCAGAGGCTAGCTCGCTGAAATTCTTCGAGTCTTCCCATTGGCTCAGTTCTGAACATAGGCAAAATCTTTGAAGGAAAATTTGATACCGATTCAACATGCATGCAGCTCCATTGTTCAATACATTTGTTTGTAAATGACTTGTCTTGAATCTTTGTTGAAGAGAATAACCACCACACTGTCGAATGCTACCTCACCTGTGAAAAGTTCTGCAAGGTCTACCACCTTTAGTACTAGCAAAAAGGAGAGGACAAAGCAGTATACATTTACAGCATTTCATTGATGCCTGTAGGAATGGATACAATCTTGTAGAAATAAATAAAGGCCGATATATAAAATGACAATAATTGCACCAAGGAAAGATTATTTAGATACATTCCATTTTGTTTGCAAAGTTGGGCTTGTGCGATCCCATGAAAAGTAGAGTCCTCAAATATCTTAGTGGCTTGTGCTCATACATGTAGACAGAGTTTTGATTGTTGAAGGTTAAGACAACGGGGTAAAGTTTTTGATATGTGGTGGTCACTGAAGAGAAGTTTAATCAAGAAGGGCAAGAAAGAATTATATTTAACAGCATAGAAAACTTCTTCTAATAAGAAACCACAAGACAATATGACACTTTCCTCACAAGTAGATAATGCAAACGCCACAAAACTAATATTGAGATGTAGAATGTCGAGCTCAACAAGTGTTGCCGACTTAGGAGCTGACACCAACTTAGGAATCTTATGTGCTGCTACCAAAAGACAACCAAGTCATGGAAGCAAATCCTCATATTCTAGTCACTATAGCACAAGTAGCACCATGAGCTTTTGATTCCAAGGAGTAGGAGCACCTTTTACATTGTTCAATGTGGCAGGGGCAACTTTTCAATTTTATAATAGGTGGATACAGCATGAAGAATATGAATCTTGCAGTTGCTATGAAAAGATTTAAGTTGCTAACAATGCCTCCCCCCAACTTCACCAATTTGAACTTGTGCATAGGAAAATTTGTGTCACCTAGCAACATCGCTTCTCATATGCCATAGTGCCAGGCTGAAAGAATAATTGAAAATGTGAAACAAATTCATTGAATGGTGCAAGAGAAGCTGGAAAAATTGAATGCAAAGTACAAAGCGAGTTTTGATCAGTATAAGGTGGAGCACAAGTTCAAAGTAGGGGGACATGATGTGGATGTATTTTTTGAAAAAGAGACTTGAACTTGAAGGTGAAACACTCAGACATAATTGTTATGGTCCTTTCAAGAAACTTTAACAATGTGGTGATATTTGTTTCATGCTTTACTTGCTTTCTTACATGAAGATGCATTCAGTTATAAATGTGAAAAACTTGAAGTTATTTGAACCTCTGTTCTAAAGCTCGAGTACTCGTGATTGACCTGCAATTTTTTCCAGCCTGAGTAATCGTGCAACTACTTGCGAGCCTATTAAGAGGCTCAGAGATTACCCTCCACTACTGGCGAGTCTGAGCTTGTTATTTGTCTACAGGCAGAAAAGAATCTCCCACAAGAAAAAACATTATTATTTGCATGCAGTAGTAATTTCCTGATGTTTTTTCTCAGTGAAGGTGATTTTTTGCTTTGCTACATGATTGTCAGTATTTTACATGTTATTTAAGTTTATTTATTGAATTTGTATATATTTTTAGATAGTGATAAAGTTGCCGAGTCCCGAGTCTGAGTCAAAAATTTGGGGTTTCTAGTAATTACCAAATACGAGTTTTTGAACTATAGTTTGAACCTTCCATGCTTGAGGAAGAGTAAGGAGAGACACAAGTGTGTGCATCAATTGAATATGACACCTAAAAACTACAAAGAAGCTGAAGAAAATACCATCCTAAAATCCAAGATAATGCCTACTAAGAGGGGAGATCTCAAGTATTGTCTGTTTTGCCCCAAGGGCTAACGCCTAACAGCAAAAGAAGGTGGCATGACTATCCAAAGGTAAGATGGAGAAACAATATCCTCATCTTCTTTATGACTCTATGAGTTTTTGGTGACCAAAAAGCTGTCCAAATGGGAGGCATGACCTGGAAAGATCTATGTAAATGTTGTAAATATTTTTAAGATAGAGCATTATACGTAATTCTGCATGTCTGTGAATAAAACAAAACCTTATGTATCTGGAACATGAGCAGCTGTTTTGTCTTGTATGTTGTGATAGTTTTGTTTAGCTACTCTTCTCCATTGGGGTGAATGGGACATGACTTGTGACCATTCACATTCTTCCATTTGATTTCATCAAATATAGGCAATTTCTTGAGCCCAACAACAGATAAGAGGAAGAGAATTGCAGGGCAGAGTAGGAGGGATAAGGATTGAATTCCAAGTGGAATTCACCGTTTCTTGCCCATGCATGAGCCATGACCTCATTTTGCATATCGAATCTCAATTGAAGCCATAAGGCCCCATTTCCATGATGGGTTTTTTTCTCACTGGGTGTAAGTCATGGTGTTCATGTGCGCAATTGTTGTGGATAGTCTTCTGGGAATGCTTTCTTCTTTATGTTTGGTATAATTCAGGTGATTTGGAAGGAATTTGATGTTGTTTTCACTTTTCCAAGGACAATTCTTGAAGTAGTTGATAGCAATCTTCAATCTGATATCTGTAAGTTGGTGATTTATCTCCCTTGAGTTACTTTAACAGATCAATATCTTTTATGATGATTTCATGGTCATGCACAGAGAAAACAATAGTGTATTGGGAGAGAAATGCTAGTTAGACTGCCTGTACAAATTCTTCACCCTAATTAATAAATTTTAGCTGTAGTAAATGCCATTGTTGTCATTCATAACAATGTGAAATTGCATGTATTTATGACACTGTGCTAACGCATTAGGCCGATTGGGGATTACATTTTAATTTTGATTTCTATAGTGCTATTTGTTTTGAGCAAGTATCAAAGCAATTTTGTAAAAAATAATTCTAGATTTTTTCATTAAAAACCAGCCTTTCTATTCTGTTTTTCTGTCTAGAAAGGGTTTGGGTACTCGCAGTTTATGATGATATTGCCATTTTTGAAACTGTAGAGGGTTCCAAATCTAGTGCAACTTAGGGGTTGAGACTAATTTAGGACATGTAATTCTATTTTGTTAGATTCATTTCATTAATTTGTACTTTTTTTATTAGGAAAATATTGAGTAATTCCTGGGATTCATGTTGCTAGCCTTTACAGGGACAACCTGGTGGCAATCCACCTTGCCCAACTCTGTTTGTTGCAAACCTAGGTCCAACTTGCAATGCAGAAGAATTGGATAACGTGTTTTCAAGGTAATCCAGGTCTCAGTAGCATGAGAATTATTGAATAATGGATTATTTGTTTGTGTTTTGGTAAACCATAATTGTTTTCATTGTCATTTTTTTCTCCATAACAGATTGCATACTACATTCTGTCAAACATAAGCTGCAGAGTTCTGATTCTGTTTTTAGCATTTCCATGTAAATAGGTTTAAGGGTTTCAAAATGATGAAGATGCAGACTAAGGGAGGAATGCCTGTTGCTTTTGTGGACTTTGAGGTATGCATGTCTTTTTAATTATGTTTTGAACTGTATTTTAAATAAAAATGAATTCTAGTTTATGCAAATTTGATGATGGTTTTCCACCCTTTAATTTACTTGGATCGAGTTCTTGCGTTTTGTGTTGCCGTAATTCATCTTCTTGCAATGCAGCCATTTTAACACCAATGCACTGAATCACAGAAACAAATCTAAGACGTTTCTTTCAAGGGTGGTCTAGAAATTGAAATTGAAAATCTAGTTCTGTACTAAGGTAACATATAATAGTCAATGGGAATGAAAGGCAAGTTAGCATGCTAATGTACATCCATTGTGGACTGTAAGAGTGCCTTCTATTTTGATAGGTAAAATGAGGCGTCTATTAGGGATCTCACCTGTTTTTGAGACCATACGAGTGCCTATTAACACCTGGAAAATAAATAAAATCCAAATTCAATGATTCAGCAATGTTTCATGTATCCACGTAGGGATATATTAGATTCTCTGTATAATCAAGAGTCTGATTGTTTTGTAAATTTCCTTTCATTGATATAACGCTTTTGAACTTTCTTTTAAAAAACAATGATTCAGTGAGGTGAGAAAATCAAGGAGAGAGAAACCAACTAAACCATGTCGCTAGAAGCATGTAATGTCCCCATTTTTGAAGACCCTTAGCCTATCTTTCCCCGTGGGCTTTGGGATGTTGCAAGGGGAAAAATTATATTAAATAAGTAAATATTATTGCTTGGAGAGTGATTTTTATCATTTGATATTATAAAGCAATAATTATTTAATTATTTAATAGTGTAATTTATTTAATTATTTAATTAAATTCCCAAATGCAAAATTAAAAAAAAGGGGAATTAATTAAATAACTTTTAGGTGGCTTTTAAATATTAAAATCACCCTTAGAAAAGGGGACGCCACACCTAGGGAGGTAAACTATCTTTTATTTAATAATTTCCCTCTCCTAGGGATTTCGAATTTTGTGCCTCCTTGTTTATAAAAGGAGAGCTTGGATCATTATGAGACTTATGTTGATTGATCATTTGATTTTACTCCATGCTTGGAGTTGGAGATGCATGCCCATTAATGTATCTCTCTCTCTTGCATGGGAAGTTATTGTGCTGGTTTGGATCCATTCAATTGAAGTATTTTATGAAGACTCATTGTTCTCATCTACTTGTTCTCTTGATTGAAATGGCTTTGTGCATTATTTGTCCATTAGAGTATTGACGCATTTATTTGAAGCATAAATCTGTATTTTTGTGAAGGGTTTGAGTCACTTTGTGACTGTTATTATTGCTGCAAATTATTAGAGGCAAATCGGTTTGGTTTGGGGTTTGATCTATCATATTTTGAGGTTGTTTATGCTAGATCTATTTGCTGCTGCGTCTAATCAATTATTTCAGATCAAGGGTTGATTGTTTGAGTGTTTTTGAAGGGTTGTATGAGCTGAAATTAATTTATAGCATTTATTCTAACCCTAGCGACTTGGAGACAAATTTTGGGGGCTGTTTTGGAGGGTTTTCGGTGATCTAAAAATTCAGATTTTAATATCTTTGGAAAGCTCTTGAATTATAGATTAGTCTGCACTTTATTTCACGGCAAAAGACGAAGTATTGAGCAAGTTATTAATTTTTGAAGATTTGCAGCAGTCTAGTGCATTTATTAATTAATTACTGCTGTAATTAATTTTAAATTTGAAGTGATTAATTTCCTAACTAGTTCTCCCATCTAATCCACCATCTTGGCTCACTCAAACCTTATTTGGGTTGTATTGAAGCTAACATTGGATTATTTGAGGTCGAACTAGGAGGGTTTAGTCCTTTTAGAGTTGATTCAATAAATTAATTTGCATATTTACAGTGGTATCAAAGCTTCTTTCCTCTACTCTTGTGGGAGTTTGTGTGGCAAAAACAAGGAGGAATAAGGAGAAATTAATTTCATAAATTTTTGAGTTGAATTGGTGCCCTAAATGTGTTGGGCTACCTATTTTTTGGGCAAAAAGTAGGGTTTGGTGTTGGCTATGCAAAATTTGGTTTTGGGATATTGTTCCTCATATTTTTGTGGCCCAAGATCCAAAATTTCAGCGCTTTTGGACTTCCCTAGTACCAAAGATACGGATTTTTAAAGTTGCTATATTTTTCTACAGTATTTTGGGTTTTAAAAATCATATTTCAATTATTTTTAGAAAATTCCTTCTGGAAATATTTGCTCCTTAATAATATCTATCATTCCCCAAAGTTTCATGTAATTCCGGGGTGTTCTGAGCAAGACATGCAATTTTTCTAAATTCAGCTAAGAATAGTGACGAACTTACTATTTATAATAATCTCCCATTTTTCAGATTTAGATTTTTTTTTGTTTTGGCATATTAAGATTGAGAAAAAATTTTAGACTTATTGCAAGTTATTTGAGGGGTATCAGAGCAACCTTCGTCCATCCTTGTGGGTTTGTTGCTTGCAGAATAAATCATGGAGCTTGCTAGTGATAGAGGTTTGAGGACCAAACTTTATAAGCTTGGGAAAAAGCTCAAGAAGCTTTCATTCGAGAAGAGTGTATTGCTCCACACTCTTGAAGAGGTAGTGAGTTGGCAATGTTTGATAGAACAATCTGACTATAGCTCTATGTTTTTGCAGTTGTAGCTCCTTTGGTGACACACTTGGCTAGGTTTAACTTGTTGAGACATGAGGAGGCGGATGTGAGACTTTTGGTCATCAAATGCATTAGTGAGATTACACGGATAGCAACCCCAAGTTTGTCATATGATGATACTACTATGGAGGAGGTATATGAGCACATGATTGGAAGCTTTCAAAAGCTTTAGAACATCTCAAACCCTCACTTTGATAAGAGGGTTAAGATCTTGAAGAACATGGTTAAGGTAAGGTCTTGCATTCCAATGATAGATCTTGATTGTAATGACCTCATTTTGCACATGTTTGAGGTTTTCTTTGATGATATACATAAGGAACATTTTACATGAAGTAATGGATGCTATGCAAACAATAATGTCCCTAATGTTGAATGAGTATGAAAAACCTCCACAACCTTTGCTATCCATACTTGTGGAAGGATTGGAACAAAAAGAGTCTTGTTGCTCACTCCTTGGCAAGAAGAGTTGTAAATCAATGTGCAAAGTTAAGACATGCATCCAAGGTATGAGCACTTTTGTTTTTGATGATAAATTTTTGGCATCTAATGATTGCATGGGTTTGAATGGGTGCAAGGAAAAATAAGATTGGGTTGATGGGCATGAAGAGGATATTAGTGTAAAGCATATGCATGATTAGGAGAAATGATGACAAGGGAACATGTGATGAAAAAATCAGATTTGAGGGGAGTTGTGCAAACCCCCACGAGCCATTTGAAGGGCAAGGAGAAGGCATGGTCAATGACCTCACAATAGAAGGGTATACTCTTCATATAATACATCATTTGTGTCTACTTCTATGTGGCAAAAATCAGAAATCTTGAAGCATTCATTGCATGGTAATAATCTTTTGATGTTTGACAAATTATTAGTCCCTATTAATTGCATCAAGTTGAACACGAGTGCAAAAGGAGCAGGTTTTCAAGAGGACTATGAAGATGGGCTTGTGAAGAGTTATGTTTATGAAGGACATCATGGAATGTTTATGGTAATTTGCAAGTTCACTGTAATTTTCCGAACAATGGGCCCTAATGGGCAATTGAATGAGGTTTGTCACCCAAGCATGAGTCTGATGAATGTCCCAAGTCATTACCCACCAAGTATAAATGCTTGTGGGGAGGACAAAGGGGTTTTAGACAAGGAAAATAGTGAGGAACTAAGTGTTGTTCCAAACTCATAATTCTGAGTTTTGTAGATGTTGGGAGCAGCCCAAGGTATGATCTTTCTTGTTTTATTTCTCCTCAAGATGTTGAGTTTTGATGGGTATGATTTCGAGCATGATAGGGAGATGGATAGGAGGTGCAACATGGTGTATATTGGTTGCATTTTTGTTGGTACTCTTGCTCCATTTAGGTGCGTATGAAGCATGATGGAAAAGGAGAAAAAGTGATTATCACTCTTCGCAATGATGGAAGCCATAATAATAAGCTTGTTGATCCATATGAGGATTCATCATTACAAGGCACAAAGGTATGATGATTTCATGTGTTTTGCCCCCTATCATAAGGGAAAGTCATTGGCACAAAGTAAGGTACAAGGTTCCTTGGTTTCTTTATGATAATATTAATAAATGCATACATTATATTTCAGCTCTCCTTTCTTTTTTAGTATAGAAGAAGAGGAAATTTGTGGTGTTATCTTGCACATATTGCTTCATGTGGTAAGAGTGTTGGCTAGATTTTCTACATAGCATCAAACCTAGGCAGTCATGAGATAAATCTCCCTCATTTAACCGGTGAGGCTCCCGTGTCAGATTTGTCAATTTAAGTATGCTAATATCTAAATGGGGTTTTACTTTAACTACTCAGTTCATGAACCATAACTGAACAGTTCTGCAGCAAGTACGTAGCTGTTTAAGAAAGGAAATGTTATAGAAGAAGGTAATTACAGGAAACAGAGAAGAAACGGGGAAGATGTGCATCCCAATCAGTAGATGGCAGAGCTAATTGCATGCACATAGAAGAATCCAATAGATATAAACACAGAATTCTAAAGCAAAGACAGCTCTAGATCTAGATCTAAAATAACACAAAGTTTACTAAAAAATCTAAGATTTAAAGCAAGAAACACAATACACCGTGACACAAAGTTCTCCGGAAACCTGCTCTTTGTATTCCTCTGCTTCAAGTGGCTCTCAGGGGTTTAGCACAAAGTCTAGAACACAAGATTGCTGCTTACAAATTCTGATGATCATTAACCCGGAGGTTCTTCTCCTACTTATAGAATGTAGGAGGGAAAGTACAAATGGAAGACTCAAACTGAACTAAAACACAAACAAGTAAAGATGACATTTGGCAATCATCCTCCACTAACTTCTCCTTAAGTGACACATGTATCACTTAACTAATAGAATGGTTCCACATGACTTTAAGTAATGGTTGCAAAACCAATAACTTTAAAGTTATACAATTTCATCCGGGAACATAGAAAATAGAAGAAGAAATAATAGAAGAAGTCATGCCAGCTGTGACATTTATGTCTTCTTCTTGTTCTGATATCGGATATACTTGTCGAACATGTAATTCAATATCTTTCCATCTGTTTTAGCCACTGCTTCCTTCTCTGTCCTGAACTGCAGCAACCCTTCATTCAACACTTTGATGCACGCTTCCACATCTTCCAAGCTCGGCCCAAACCTTGCAATATCTGCCTACAGCGCCACCAGTCTACTGATAGAATTCATCGTGAAAGGCTTAGTAGCTTTATCAATTCTCTTTTGTACCATCAGAAGAGACCTTCCAGGGAATTAGGTACCTTGCTAGGAACGATCCGCACGTATGAAGTAACACCTCCCGTCCACTCTTTCCTCAGTGAAAGAAATGATACTGTCTGGTAAGGATGATGTCCTACTCTCAAGTGCCTGCATCCTCTTTAGCAAAACTTTGCAGATCTCCAAACGGAAAGATACTGCAAACTCTAACTGCTTCCCCTTCTAGACTGATCCATCCGGTACAATTTGTTCTGCAACCAATACATCTCTTGGCAGCTTGTTGATCTCCCCAAAAGTACTCAGGTTAATCTCAGCAACTGTGTTCATGTCTTCTATGCTTTCGTTATAGTTGCTTCAGTTGATTTGCTGCATCATCCATAACCTTTAGGCGGGCTGGCACTTCTCCAAGTTGTACAGAAGCTTGACGAATAATCAAATCCTTCCATTCGTCAATAGCTTTTACTTGATTGCTTGCATCCTCCATTTCCTGCATAAGATGATCACTCACCTGCTCTGAAATGGGCTGAATGGAAGGCTTAGCAACCTTGGCTATGATCTCGCACAATTGAGATACCTGCTTCTGAAGTTCTTCTTTCTCCGCCTTTTCACTGTCAAGCCTAAGGAATAGAGCATCTATCAATGTCTGCGTGTCCTGCTTCAATCCTTCAGTGGTGGCTTGACCGAGTGGTACTTTGGTTACTGTCACATCTTCTGCCGTGAGCTCCTCCTCTATCTTTCCTTCTGCCGGAATTGATATCTCTACAAACTTCTCTCTCGAATCCTCGATGATCAACCTAGAAGTTGCTTTAGCAACTTTAGGCCTTCTATCTCTTCTGCTCAGATCCTGGAGTAGCTGCAAGTCGTGCTCTTCTAAGTTCATCTCCACTCTTGCTTTTGGAACCAACTGCGAAGCCAACCATTCCGAGAAGTTACTTCTCGGAGAATGAGAAGTCGCTGAGTGCACTACCATCTCCCGCTCTGCATCCTCTCCATCAGAAAGTGCCACGGTGTTATGGCTGCCATCCTTTGAATCATCCAAGGACAAAGCTCTTTCGAACTCCGCCATCTGCAGCTTCAACATCTCCTCTGGAACAGGTGCTGAACGGAGTGGCTGAGGAGAGAAGATGAATGTCGCCGGATTCAGTGGAGGCATGGAAGTGTCCTGCTGCTGAGGTGCAATAGTTGGTGAAGTATTGGGTGCTGGAGAAGCTGGAGTCAAAGTCTATGGCCGTGAAGTGATCTTCTCCTTTGATTGAGATCTTCTGTGTACTTTCAACTTCTCGGACCTTCTGCTGCTTTCTCCTTCATGCTTTCGCTTGAGGGAATCTCCTGCGCCGAAGTTGCCCGTGATTTGATTCATCAATGCTTCATCAAGGCAATATCCCTTCGTCAGCAACCAGTTCGAAGTATTCACCAAAACAGTGCCAGATCTTTCAATTGCATGGCAGCCTCCTATGTTATCCTGAAGTATGGCTTTATCTCCTCCCATTTGATGGTAAGTGTCAAGTACCACATTCCCATCATCTTTAAGATCCGCAGGTATCCGCGCTAGTCCAAAGTTGAACACTTGCTTTGCTGATAGCCTGCTGAAATCTCTCTTTCTAACCTCGTACTCACTTTTGCACTTCATCCAGAAATCTTCTAATGAAGGCACATGTGCGTACTCCTGGGAGATCGTCTTCCTGGCTACTCCAAATGGATCGAAGTTCAGCCGTGCAGGGAAGAACTCTTGCTCATACTCGGATAACATCTGCGTCTCCATCCCTCGAGCTCTATGAATGCTAATGCAGCTGTAATGTCCCACAGTGACTGGGAAGAAGCCCGTAGACTTGTGCCGCTTTGACTGAAGGTCGTGTAACTCCACAAGTTGCCTGCTCAGCTCCATGGCGATCAATCTATCATTTGGATACCTAGGCATCTTTATACCGGTTCACCAGAAAAGCCCGTAACCCTGAGGTATGTGAAATCTGCAAACTGAATGAATAGACTGCCAATCTTGGACACAGCTTCCCATGCTTCTTTGCTTACCCTGTTAGCCTTCAAGTCTTTGTCTAGCCTGCAAATGAAATCGTAATAGAATTCATCATTGACCACTTTGAAGTCTTTCTCGCATGCAGGTACAGTAAGTCGTGGGTAGCACTCGAAAATGGGGTCTTTAGAAAGCACACCACATCTATCTAGCTTGGAAAAGACACCTTGTGAAGCTGCAACATATACCAAGTAGGAAGTCATTTTGAAGCTGAAAGTACGCTTCACGTTCCGAAGTTGCTCACCAATGTTGTCGCTAATAATTTCCGACCAATTGATTATGGAATCAATTTTGTTGACTTCAATGGTCCTGATGAAAGCATACATCCATGTACGGAAAGTGTAAGCATTCGCCTTCGCCATTCATCCTGCATAGCAATTTGACCACATCATCGACCTCCTGCACCAAATTGGACCGTGGAAGAGTTCTCGGGAACTTTGAAGGAGATCTAGGCTTCTTCATGTATCTGCTATTCATTATGCTCACACAATCAGCTCTATACTTCTCCCACCTGCTTTCGGCATCCTGAAGACTAATGGAAGTCACCACCTTTCACACTAGAATCTTCAAACAAGAATTGATGAACTTTGCGTCCAAACGAATTACTGTCTTTCCCGTAGCATCACGCATTGATTTAGATGAAGGATGGTAAGATCTAGCGCATTTCATAACAAACTGGCAACTGGGCTGTGCATGGAAAGGCTGCAGCTCGGATAATTCCATTGCTTTTAACCGCACGCATGAGTAAAGTCTTTCCCGCTCTGGATCTATCAATCAATTCGGAAAGAGGTTCCGGACCTAGATCTGTCTCCTATGCCTGCAAGTTTGGAAGCGATGCATGACTCCATCGTGCTTTCTTTTTCGTCTCTCTTAGCCATGGCTTTGTCTATCTTTGTCTGAATAATTCTTTTTCTTCTTACTTGACCGGATTTCTTCAAAACTGGTGCAGATCTGGACAATTCTTCAGATTCGGAGGATATATGCAATGTATTGGACATTGATTAAAGCTCATTTTCTTTTGTAAAGCACCTGTAATGAATTCCTGCAATTAATTCAGACAAAAATGGCCACCAGAGCATGAATAGTGAATTTTAATTGTAAAAATCTGCACTTTTCAAGCCTGCTGCCCCAAAAATTGATGTTTAATTTGCACATAAAGAGAGCATGAATCCTTTCAACAACACCTGAGCACCTGTAACACCTATGCAAACAATTATGCAGACAAAAATCAACCTCCTTTAAAGCATGCGCCAAATCTTAGAAGCTTTTAGCCTTGTTTCCACCTCGCCTGAGCAAAATCTTTTTTCAAATGGGGGCGCACTTTTCCTCTTGGTTGCAATTGTTTACCTGTGAATTAAATAATTCACCGAAATGGCTAGCCCATGCTTATATAACTTTCACAATTCTATAATTAATAATTGCCCTTCCTATTTCTGACAATTAATTAATTAAAAATCATGTTTTTCTCTTTTAAAAATAGCATGTTTAAGGACAACCATCCAATAAATTAAATTAATCCAATTTAATCCTTCACACTTCACTTCACTTAAGCTTCATAGTGTGCCTTGACTATAGCCACTGAAAATAGAATTTAATTTAATGATTTAATGCCTTCAAAAATCATTAAATATATCCTAAATGGGGAGCACTTTTTGACATGAAGGGGGCAGCCTTTAAATAAATTAAATTTAGTCAATTTAATCCATTTAATTCTATTTCTTTTATTCCCTTTTGACTTCTTGACTTTCTTCCATGCTTGGGCGCACTATTTTAGAAGGAGAAATTAATTAAAATAAATCCACTTAAAGTCTGCCATCATCTCACCAAAGGGGGCGCACTTTTTTGCACATGTAATTCTATTTTTAAGAATTTTTTCTCTTTAAAAATAGCATGTTTAAGGATAGCCATCCAATAAATTAAATTAATTCAATTTCATCCTTCACAGTTCACTTCATTTAAACTCCACAGTGTGCCTTGACCATAGCCACTGAAAATAGAATTAAATTTAATGATTTAATGCCTTAAAAATCATTAAATATATCCCAAATGGGGTGCACTTTTTGACATGAAGGGGGACAGCCTTTAAATAAATTAAATTTAATCCATTTAAATCTATTTCTTTTATTCCCCTTTAGACTTCTTGACTTCTTCCAAGCTTGGGCGCACTTTTTAGAAGAATAAATTAATTAAAATAATCACTTAAAGGTTGCCAACATCTCACCAAAGGGGGCGCACTTTTTTGCACAGTAGAATTCTATTTTTAAGAATTTTTCACAATGGGATTCTTTACCCTGCAAGGCAGCCTCGGAAATCCCATGATCCACTTAAATGATTTGACTTTGACAATGGGATTCTTTACCCTGCAAGGCAGGCAATAAAATCCCATGATTTCACTTAAGTCACTTTTTTTTTATTTTATCATGGGAATTTTTACCCTGCAAGGTAGACAATAAATTCCCACCCTCTATTTTTCCCACTGCAGCTTAAGTGATTTTTATAACACAGTAAAAAGTACCTTGCTAGGCAGATATAAAATTCCCACCCTGCCTGTGGCTTCTATTTTTCCCATTGCAGCTTAAACCCTTTGTTTTCCAAAAATGCGCCCATCCCTGCAGGGGCTTTTTCGTGCACGACTTCGCTTTTTCCCAATGATCCAGACCTCTGATGGCGACTTCCTCCGGGCATAATGTGCGTATATGTTTTCTAGCTGGTCCAGGCCAAAAATCGGGCTTACCCGGCAAAAGAATTGTTCCAGAGAAATTTCACAGAAAATGAAACAGGGCACCACAAAAACACGAAAAATTGCCAAAAGTTACAAACAAAGCCCAAAACTTATTCCAAGTTAAAACCCTTCTGGCATATAGGAATAATAACATATTCGCTCATAATAGAGTTAAAACGGAGCGCAAATAGCCTCATATGGAGCTCAAAATAATTAAATACAAATTTCCCGCAGACAAATCCCGATGACAAATAAAATAATTTTGGGCATCTGGGTATTTGGCGAAAAAGGCTAATATGGCTCTTTGAGATTATCTTGACGTAATACAAGAACTTTCAAGTAGTAAAAACACAACACGACCCATTATTTTAAAAGTACGATTTTTTTTTGGATAGGGTAGTTGCAGATTTCAGGATGAAATTTGGGTGACACCATGGTGTAATCATGTGCATGATTTTATATGGTTTAAAGATTTAAGTGACCAATTGTTTGCATTGGCTAGTGTTCATGAGATGATTAAGATAGACATTCCATTGTTTTCATACCTTGATAAAATTCAGTTTTTGATTGTTGAGATCATAAGAGGAAGGTATGAGCATCATCTATTCATGTTTGAGTTTACAACCAAGAAAAAAATATGTATGCTTAATGTTTCCATAGTCATTTACACTGCGGTTCTGCACATTTTCAAATTGTTTGGGGTTATGTTAGCATGCCTACATAAGGATTTAGTCACATGGTATGATAATTTTCAGTTTGGAGCATTATTTATACATGTTGCAGATTCTCTTTTTGACCATTTAACACTTCTTTTACATTGGGAACAAAAAAGAGAAAGGTATGATACTGAGTTTTCATACTATATTTTGGGTACATATGATGCATATCCAACCATGGAAGGAAGAGGTGAAATTTTTGTCATGATATTCACTTTGGATCAACTCTATAGCACACATATGAATGTGTTTCAGCAAGTGTCCTCATGTGAACAATGCATATGGGGTTGTGTGAGTAAAGTGTTGGTCTTACTAAGGGTGAGTTGAGATGTTTTGAGATCAAATACTTTTGTTTGCACTGCTGCAATTTATTTCAGCAGTCTTCTTATGATTTATAGAGCCACTAAGCATGGAAATAAGAGACACGTCTCCATTGGTACTCTCACACTTGGGTGAGATGATGAAGAATGGATCACATGGGATTCACATGGCATGGTAAGAGTCTCATTTTCAGCTGTGCATATGGATGGTTTTCAGAGTTTTATTATGGGGAGTGAAATTTCAGTTGCACGGGGACCTATTGCATTTACTAAATGGTTGCTCATTGATGTGGGAAAAAGAATTAGGAAACATGATAGTTTCTGTCCTCTAATTTCTATGGGTGATATCACCTCCATAATTCAGATTTTTCACATGCATTCAATGACATGGGTGATGGTACTTGATGTTGACTCATGGGTGACTATTTGGGGGTGGAAATCAACCACTCCAATTCTGATTTTTGAAGACTTCAGTAGTATTTTGGGCCACATGACAAAGTTTGGGGGCGGCCCATGTATAGAGGAAACTTGTACATCTTGGAGACACCTTGAGAGGGTGTTCTTCAACCCTTGTTTTTTTAACTTGTTTGCTTCTTGTGTAGATTTGAAGGAAAAATTACAGTAGAAGATAGTTCTAGCTTCTAGGAGAAAAAAGCATCCTAAATTATTACAAATGCTACATCATTTGAGTGGCATGGGAGCTCGTTTTTTGAAGCACTTCACTTTTGGACCCGGAAGCTTTAAATAATTAAATAATATTAAATAATTAAATATTATTTGCCTGGAGAGTGATTTTTATCATTTGACATTATAAAGCAATAATTATTTAATTCTGTAATTTATTTAATTTAATTCCCAAAATGCAAAATTAAAAAGGGAATTAATTAAATAACTTTTGGGTGGCTTTTAATATTAAAATCACCCTTAGAAAAGGGATGCCACACCTAGAGAGAATAAACTATTTTTAAATTATGATTTCCCTCCTTCAGGGACTTCGAACTTTGTGCTCCTTGTTTATAAAAGGAGATTTTGGGATCATTGTGAGGGTTATGTTGATTGATCATTTTGATTTCACTCCATGCTTGGAGTAATGGGATGTATGCCCTAGCTCTCTCTCTTGCATTGTAAGCTTCATTGGAAGCCATTGTTGAAGACATTGAATACTCTCTTGTTCTATTCATTGTGTTCCATTGTGTTTAAACGTCTTTTGTGCATGGTTTATGCTTGTTAGCTTTGGCGACTTGTTTGGATGTGTGGTGTATTTATTTGATGATGATATTTGCATGAGTAATGGTGATTATTGAGTGATTTATGATCTGTTATTAATGCTGCAATTCCAGCTATAGTGACTGGCAAGGGTGATCATTTTGGGCATTTTTGGAGTGTTTGGGTTAGATCTTCATACTGCTGCAATTTAATAATTATTCCAATTGATTGGGTTGATGTTTTATGGGAATTTTGGAGGGATTTCATTGTGTTTATAAGCTGATGGTTACTGCTGGTTTTATTCTAAATATGGCGACTTGATTTGAGCATCTTTAGGCATGTTTTAAAGGTGAACAAGCTATACTTGTAATCTGATCTGAGTTGGCTTATTTTTCTGAGTGTGGGCAGCCATTTTGGGATGTTTACGAAGAATTCTAAGAGCTGGAAATATTTTACATATTTTATGCTAACTCTAGCGACTGAATTTGGGATTTTGGGGACTGTTTAGGAAGGGTTGTAGTGCTTCAAAAATTCAAAATGGTAGCTCTTTAGAAGGCTCTTAATTTATAGAAAATTCTGCAATTTATTTGAGGGCAAAATATGGAGTATTGAGCAAGTTATAAATTTTCAAAGTTTCAGCTGTCTGTGAGCAATATTTAATTATTATGTGTCAAGGTTTCATCTACACAGTTTTAGATTTCGTGGGTTGATTTGCATGCCTTCTACTTGTCCAAAAATTGTGTTCTATAGCTTGTTGGAAAGCTAAAAATATGAAGAATATTTTGGCATTGGTTTGATAGAAAAATATTGGGTGGTGAAGGATTTATTAATTTTGGAAGTTTTCAATAGTCTAGTGTATTTATTAATTAATTATTGTTGTAATTAATTTCAGATTTGAAGAGGTTAATTTCCTACCTAGTTCTCCCATCTAATCCACCACCTTGGCTCACTCCAACCCCATTTGGGTTGTATTGAAGATAACATTGGATTATTTGAAGTTGAACTAGGAGGGTTTAGTCCTTCTAGAGTCGATTCAATAAATTAAATTGCATATTTGGATAATATCCCAAAAGGGGATATTACAAATCCATCGCAGCAGGGAGCCTTGTCATTGGTCATTTGCATGACTCCTTCCTATAAATCATCAAGGGAGAGCGTGCGATCACAAGCAATTTTCTGAGCCTGAGAGAGCTTGCATGGCACCGCAGCCGAACATTGATCCAAGGCAGCTCATCGCTCATCAAAGGGAGCTTGAGCTTGGAAAACCAATTTGTAATGGTTAACAAAGGCCTGTAACATGAGCTAGGAAACCGTGAGTCATGTTCCGCCATCACAAATAGCATAGATTTTCTTAAAGGAATGTTTGGCTTTGAGAGAAAGAAAGAATTCTTTCGAAACCCAATCCCCAACCTTGAGCCAGTGGAGGTGGGCACGAATTTGAGCGCCCGAGCATTATAGTTATCCACAATTTGGATTTTCTGTCTTAGCTCTCCCACCTAGAATTGCAAGGTTTCAGAGAAGGGATTTCCTTCAAGTGCCACCACGGCTTGGCTAAGGGCGGAGGAGGTAGCGGAGTATGATCGGCACTAAATGTTGGCCAACTGTCAACCATAGACGCTCTAAGTCACCACTACTGATCAGTCCTATGCTAACATTGCATCCTACCTCACTTATTGAGAATGCCCTCCTCAGCTGGATTACAAACAAAGAGGTGGATGACTCAATTTTGCTAAATGCAACGTGGTTGGGGCATCTAGAAGTTCCATGCACTCGTTTGATATGATTGAGGCCTAGATGGGTCTATGTTCCATCAAGGCCGTATTGAGAAAAAAATGGCCTTTAAGACAAAAAGGCCTCTTATCTATCCAAGTGATACAAAATCGAATAGGGAAGTGGTCAGAAACGACGAAATCTAGCATCTTCCACAGGCAAGGAATAACTGTTGCCCTCAAACTTTGCAAAAACTTAGGATCTTGAGTGGACAGCATGCAAAGCCCTATGCGAGCCATTTGTTGGAAAGCCACGAACCTGCATTGCCACCTAGGCCTGTGGTGATTAGACCAAGTGAACCATGCTTCAGCAATGGTGGGCCTGCAGGAAGCGTTATAGGTGTTCATAAAATCCGAATTCTATTGCATGGCATACTAAAGTACTCACTGCAACTCCCTTCTTTGCCAAATGGGTGGAAGCCATCCCATCCAAGCATAGGCAACTTTGAAATAGTCTGCAACTTCATCTGAGGAGAATATCATTGTTTTGTTTTGGAATACCATAAAAAATTGTTGTAGACAATGCAACCTATGACTCTTCCAATAGAGCATCACAGAATTTCATTATGGCTATCCAATCTCACCAAAGATCAGCCCTTCTCAGCTACGTATCCATAAGGAAATGGGCATAAATGTTGAGTGAAGCAACAAGAACAGGGCGACCATTGTTCGCAAGCTGGTAGATGAGAATCAAGGCCCGAAGTGGCTCAAGAACTTATATGATGCATTGTGGGTCGGGACGGTCGTGACTCCTATAGAAGGCAATAGGTTATGCCGCCATTCTAAATGTTGTATGCAGTTGAGGGAGAGATTCAATCCCCACAATTGAGATGCCAGCTTCATCATGATTACTAGTAAACACCGGGTTGTCAGACCCAATGGACTCCATTGACAAGAGGATCCTCTTCCTGAAGAAGCTGGAGGAAACCTGATGCCAACTGGTGGATAGACTTCCTACAAACACAAAACATCTGAAAGTTGAAGAAGATTTTTTTACAAGAGGGCATCACGGAACGATATACTTAAGCGATTGGAGTCTGTAAGACCCCGCTATGTTCCATGACAAGACAATTCATGAGAAACGTTGGTCAAGTTTGCCATACCATCTGTGTCTCAAGCCCATTCTAAGGTATCATGGAGCTAATTTTGTGAGAATTGAGCATTATTGAGCTCTCAAAAAATGGATGCAATGCCATTGGACTTGTCCTTCGAACCGGGCAATACTTGAATATTATACTCATCTAGTTGAAAGCGGGTTGTACACTGCCTGTACGGGCATAGGTGATTTCCTAGTGTGTTTTCCCTGGAGTTGTCAAGAAGGACTTTGTTTCCCCTTCTGTTGCGTGCCGTGTGTTTCCTTGTTTTGATCTTTCGATTGTCAAAATTGTACATGACTGTGCAAGGCCCAATGGATAAGACACGGTGTCGAGGTTATACAGTTTGGAAAATGGAGATTTCATAGTTCCATGAGAACCACGACCACCTTGGGCATGCTGGAGAACTTAGGCAAGGGGACTAGAGGGTCTTCAGAGACCGGCTTCGAGGAGCGACACTGCCCAAGGCTCTGTTCCTTAACAGTTGGCTCTTTCGAGCCATTGTTGCCGAACACCTTGGCTTGAGCCATTTTGTTCTTGTTAGCAAAATCCGTGCCCTCCAGTGCAGTTTGCCACCTCTTCCTTCTATGGGGGCTCTGAGATAGATTCAGTCCAGCTCACCTCTAGTGCGCGGGGCATATCCTGCTTACAATCACATTTTTTGAGGGAAATCCTTTGATCTTGTGATCAGATGGCCTAGCATCGTCAAAGCATGTGCTAGGCAGGTTGATGTCCCCGAACTCGCTAAGGAAATCCAAAAAGTTTCCCCCAAAATGATGTTCTCCACTTTTGTGTATTCCTTCAGCTCAGTTGGGAACGATGGTCATTTTCTTCAACTTCAAACCCGTTTCTGGGGGCGAGCGGTGTACGAAGCGTATGTGGACATATCCAATTGCAAACAACTCGCACGATAGAGGAATTTTGCGATTTTGAGCCTGCTTTGAAAATGAACACACGGAAAGTGGCAGACCAGGGAACTCGCAGCCCTAGATCTGGGACTTTGAGAGCCGCAAACTCAGACACCACAAAGTCTTTGAGTCCGTGGAGAGAAAGTCAACCAGTTGAAGCCCGCAGGGAAAAAGTTAAAGCACATAGCCAGGTAGCCGAACACTTCAAGATAGCCGAGTGGGCCATCGGGGCACTTTTGGAAATTTAACCAGAATTCCGGAAAAGTGAAGTAAATCCTTCTAGTCATGTTTTGCACACTTTCGAGCCCAATGCCATGAGCGGCCTAGCTGTTGAAAAGTTAACCCGGGATGAGCTTAATGGCGGATGAACTTTCAGAGGGGATGCATCCCACAAAATAACCAATAAGGTTAAAACTATTCGAGCCATTGGCTGTGACGCGGCATTTCCAATTCAGAAACGTGCCACGTGCCTAAGTTACAACAGTAGAAGCGAGGGTGTGGGCCAGTTACCTCCAAATTGCCAAGACCTTCGGAACAAATTTCAAAATGCAAAGGGCGTTTCCCCTGTGGTGGCGCCATTTTCTTCGTAGCTCCAGCCTCGGCATCAATAGCCGGGCTTGAAGTGGAGGGGGGGCATTATATATGCGAAAATCAAAGGGTCGAGAAACCCTAGAACTTGCACAATCAAATGTAACTATCCCGCAGCACCCGAAGATTTTGTTTTTAACCGCGGTCATGAGTGTTTTCATCGCAATGTGAGAAACCCTAACAGAGGCGATATCAATCCGATTTGTCAAAGTTGTAACAAGTTCTGGCATGAGATATCATGGCTCCTCAAATGATCATTCCAGAGGCTAGCGATTGCTCTGAAATAGACCTAAAATGAACATTTGTACCTGGAAAAGAACTAACAATGCCATACTATTTCTAAATGGAGTTCTAAATACAATTTGAACGTCTAATCTCAAAGCTAGGTACAAGCTCTGGTAATCAAAACTTCAATCAAACTAAAAGGAAACATTTTTCAAGTCTTTCGGTAAATGAAGAATTGATTGAAATCTTTCGACCAATGAATTTCATTTAGCTACTTTTATGGGTCAAAATGTAGAATTCATTATGTTCTAACTATACAATGCATGTAAGATGAAATGGGCTAATTAGACCTGTGTGGTGACCATCTTAAAGGAGATGCTACTCACACCATTAGGTTTCAAGCCCCCCTCCATGATCCAAGTGGTGGCTCGGCCTTTTCAAGACAAAGTTTTATGTACTCTGGTGACTCATTGCACACGCTTTGCCCCAGGGTCAATGCAGTGCCCCTGTTGGATCCCTTGATCGAAAGGCCACTACATTGAAATCAAGGGGCGTTTAGGGGTGCACGGCAAGGGGAAGCTGCACCGAACAAGTATGAGTGGACGGAGCAACCTCTTCTGGTGTAGAGCCTGAAGCACCCACCAATTTGTCCACGAGACAAATTTTCGCTAGACAGGTAGTAGGCACTAGAAATTCAGAACTATCAGCAGTTATTCTAACCCTAGCGACTTGGATATGAATAAATTTTGGAGGCTGTTTTGGAGGGTTTTCGTTGATCTAAAAATTCAGATTTTAATTCTTTGGGAAGCTCTTGATTTATAGATTAGACAAAACATTTTGCCTTTCACAGCAAAACGAAGCATTGAAAGTTATCCAATTTTATGAAGATTGCAACATTTTCAGTGCAGGTTTAATAATTTGTCCCTGTAATTAATTCCAGGATTTGGAGAAATTTACTAACTGGTTTTGTTCTGTTTAATCTATGACCTATGGATCACTCCAACTCTCTATTGGGGTTGTTTGAAGCTAACATTGGATTATTTCCAGGTCGAGCTAGGAGGGTTTAGTTCACTGCCACGAGTCGATTTGAGCGTAATGTTACCCATATTTGGATAGTATCCTGAAAGGGGATATTACAAAGCACAAGATAGTCTTCAGGTTTGCTTCAAAAAAGTGTTATTGGAAGAAATAGTATTGGAGTTTTTGTTCCAAGTGGCAGTTTTGTTAAAATATAACACATTATATAGAATGTAAAAACAGTTACGTAGTTGTTCGGTTGGTAACTGTATCAACCACCTCTCTCTTCAATAAATAAACCTTTGCCTGTACCATTTAGACAGTGCAATTTGCTCTGCCTCCATCTGTATTCTTTCTTCTCTTTGCTTATTCCAACATTGGTATCAAAGCAAGGTTGGTTCACAGTTCAACGAAGCCTTGTCAACAGGCACGAACTGGAAGGTTGGGGAAGCCCCGGTAGTGCACAAACTTAAGTTATTCCATCCAGTGGAGGAAGTCGACTGGTGCCGTCGAGAGATCGAGGGTAGAATGCACCAGGTCGGTTCGAATCTAGAAGGGCATGTGGTCACAGGCAACTCGAGGTTAGAGTACATGAGAAGAAAAGGCATGAAGGGTGGAGAATGCACCAGTCGGCAGAATCGTGAAGGGGATGCAAATGAAGCAATCTTTTTGAGAGAATACGTGAGCAGCAAAGTGTTTTTCTTCCGTTGTTGATCCAGGGATTCAGAGGGAAGCACAGTCACAAATCGTGCAAAAATCGTGGCCAGTTTGCCAGGAACTGAGTGGGGTTCCTGTTCCTGGAGAACGAGAGGAAAACGTGACCATCGTATGAACCTACAAAATTGTGAGCAACAAAACCAGCAAATCAACAAAATCGTGGCAGAGGAAAAATTGTGGGCCTAAAATCGTGGAATCGTTTGTGAAAGGAAAGCAAATAGCAAAAATCCAGCAAACAGCAAAAATCGTGGTTCGAAGAACCAGGGCAGTCGAAAGCCCTTTCCTTCTGACAAATCGCCATGAATTAAATTCAACAAAGGTGAATTGGAGACAACGATTTGGTGGTGAACTTAATTTTCAATTATTTGAAGGAATAAGTAATAATATTGAAATTAATATTGCAATATATAGTTTTGGGGGAGTTATAATATTATTTCAGTGAACAAAGGTATTCATTCTATTTGCTGAAGTAATTAAAATAAATATATTTCCTGGAAAAAGATATTTTATTAAGTGTGGGCAAAACTTTATTTTATTATTTTTGTTATTTTGGAATAATAAAATGGCAAATATTTCACACTTGACCTTGCCGGAGACAAAAATTAACGGGCACGAATTTTAATGTTTGGAGTCATAAAATTTTAATGGTCGTGGAGTTTCGTGATTGTGATAAAATAATCAAGGGTGATGAAAGTCGATCAGCGACTAACTTCGAGGATTATGAGAAGCGTCATAAGGAAGCATTATCGTTTCTCAAGCTGTCGGTATCGGATGATTTGATACCGGAAGTGTGGAATGCCACTGTGGCAAGCACGTTGTGGGTCAGTCTGAGGGATAAATATCAGACGTCAGAAAAGAGTCGGGTTTTATACCTGAAAAATATGCTCTTTTCCATAAAGTTACAAGAAGGTGGATCGCTGTCTGAGCACCTACTTCGGATGAAAGATCTCCGAGACCAGTTATCTTCCATCAATAAAAAGGTGGAAGACGATGATATGGTGGCTCTGGTTTTGAACAACTTACCTTCTTTGTATGAGTCATTTGTGGAGGCACTCCATTTAATGTCTGAAAGTCAAACACTCACGTTTGACAAGGTGAGTTCCTACCTGCTGCAAAAGGAGCGAAGACAACTTCAGGCAAAATCTAATTGTGACCATTCAGACAGTGCTCTTGTCACTTAGTCAAAGGGAAAGTGGAAATGTTAATCTAGTGAATCTTCCACTCGGTATTAGGTCACATGCTATTACTGTCACAAGGTTAGGCACCTCAAGAAGGATTGCCAGAAGCGGATGTATGATATTTTGAAGCAGAACAAAAAGCCATGTAATGAGGAACATGTGGCAGCAGTTGCAGAAGAACGAGATTCGGATAATGGGCATGCTCTTTATTGTCTTACGACATCATGCTCGAATGATAGTCGTACCAGTTGCTGGATCATTGACTCTAGTGCGTCTACACACTTTTCATGTCATAGGGACTAGTATGTTTCATTTACTACAAATATTTGTTTTGAATCAATAGTACTAGCTGATGGAGAATCACTTGCAGTAGAAGGGATAGGAGATATATGCATTGTATTGAATAATGCTCATAAATTGTTGGTACGGAATGTTAGATATGTACCTTCTTTACAAAAGAATCTTCTATCTATTCGTCAACTGACTGAAAATCCCAATATTTCTGTGGAAAGAAGTGTGTTGTCTCTGATGTGAAATAGAGACGGATAATTGCCCTTGGTATTGGGGTAGGTGGTCAGTATCGGCTTGTTGATCTGGCTGCGATCAACATGAATGCACGTGTGGAGGACAACTCTACTATTCACGATGTGCAGGTGGCTGCAATGCCTTGGGAGGAAGGCATTGCTCACAAATCTGTTGATTTGGATACAATCAACCTACATGCACCTATTGTGGAGGGAATATCCACTATACTAGGTGTATGGGAGGCAGACATGCCTTGGGAGGATGGATTTCCTCATTGTGAAGAACAATTTGTTGTGGACGGAGACTCCACTATTCCAATTGCATTGACGGTGCATGGTGAGATGGCATGCCCAGCCACTCACTCAAAGGTTCTTGCTCGAAGGACAGTAGAGCATGAACAATTTGCTCATTGTGTTGTGAACGAACTTTCCCAACAGAGGGGGATATATGAACAAATAGATAAGACAGAGGAGTTGGTTCTCACTCCTATTGCTGCTGTGACGGAGATGGTTATTTGTCTTGTTGAGACAGAGACCACTGCTGAGATGGAGATGGTTATTTCTCCTACTATTGCGGAGTTGGTTCTAACTCCTACTGCACAGATGGTCACATTCCTCTTCTTGAAAAAGTTGGATGAGCACTATATGGTGGTGCAAGGACGTGATCAATGTGACTTCGATCGCAGGATAATTGAGTCTTTGTATAGACTCCAGCAGGCTACACAAGCCTGGAATAGATTTTTCAATCCACATCTTCGAGGTTCTGATTTCAGTACTCTGGAGATGGGGTTGACACTCTCAACCATTGGTGATTCATCACTGGTCATTGAATCACGTAACAGAGAACCAGTGGACCACTTGCCATATCTTTTGTTCATGGGACCAGATTTTTGTTTTGCGGTTCTTCATTCGACAACCGCAACGCAGTCCAGGACTGCTGATTTTAAAGTACAACTTATGGCACAGTTTGTAGATGTAATGACTAAACATATGGGCTTTAGGAAATTTGTAAAATTTCGGGACAAATTTTGTCTTGTTTCCGGTTTAGTCATTAAGAGGGGGTGTTAAAATATAACACATTATATAGAATGTAAAAACAGTTATGTAGTTGTTCGGTTGGTAACTGTTCAACCACCTCTCTCTCAATAAATAAACCTCTGCCTGTATCATTTGGACAGTGCAGTTTGCTCTCTTGTCTCCATCTGTATTCTTTCTTCTCTTTGCTTGTTCTAACAAGTTTGAGACAGTCTTTTGGGTAGAATACCAAAAAACTAATATATCACTAGTACCCACATTACTGGGGTCATATCTCCTAGCGTGTTGATCGGAATTGCAAACTATAATATGTGTTGGAAAGCACATCAAACGAACTAGCTCAGCTGCCTTAAATAGATTCCTTCAACAACTATTTAAGGCATATGACCATAGTTGCTAGGAGACGGGTATGGGTACGTGGAGACCGGTACGGGTATTGGTACGCCATTTTTCAGAAATTTAGGAGACGGGTACAAGGAGACGGCAATATATATAGAATTAAAATACATAAATCTAAAAATAACTATACTTTTTTAAGTAAGGAAATAAAATATTGACAAGAGATGAGATATTATATTGATATTAGATATCTCACATATTGAGGAAAGAGTACATTGTAACACCAAAATGATGACAAATCGAGGCTAAAAAAAAACACTAATGTGAACCGGAATCATATCTCATCTGATATGAAGGGGTCAACTGTCACATTAATTATGTCCTCTAGATCCTTTGCCAAGATGCTCTCTTGATACTCATCACTCTCAAGTTGCAGCTCCTCTGTAGGCAATATAATAGGGGGCAAATCATTGAGGCCATTCGCCTCAAGCACATCATCCTCTACATCTACTGCTGCATCAAGTGGAATTTGGTCCCATTTTGCTGAAGGACCTTCTTTATACCTTGGGTCTACACGAGTACGAAGACACAGTGTGCTATGAATGTAGACTAGGTTCTCTGCCTTTTTTGACCCTAGTCGGTTCCTCTTCAATTAATGAATGAAACTGTAAGTACCCCAATTCCTCTCACAAGATGAAGAACTAGCTACATGTGAGAGTAATCTTATTGCAAACGATTGCAATTCAGGTGCGTCACTGCCATGGTTCCACCACCACTCTATTGGTTCCTTTGCATGCATATCATAAAGAGCTTCCACTGTAGAAAACTGACTGCGACCACGTGAAAATATATTCCACTGAGTCCTGATAGTAGAAGCTTCCTCTCCTCGACCATAAATCTTTTCACTGCAACCCAAAATTCTTTCATCACTTCCCTGTCCTCATATGGAGCCCTTTTATTGGTGACTTCTATATCATACCACTTTGGATTTAAGGCATAAGCAACACAATGTAGAGGTGTGTTAAGCTTATTCCATCTAACATGTACCTTTTCGTTAATCAAAGGATATAAAGAAGGATCCTTTGAATATGTGATTTTTCTTATTCTTTCGCACATAGAGTCAATTTCTTTATAAACTTCACCCAAACATGGCTTGTGTGAATCAACAAAGTGAATTGCCTCACAAATGGGTTGAATGAAGTCAACAACAAATTTCACATCATCGCAAAAAAGGTTATCAAGGACCATCTTCCTCACCTCAACTGTAGTCTTTGATGTAGATTGTCTCCAAGCTGCCCATGCATCACTAACAATAGTAGAACATAAGGCCCCTTTGACAGCATGAAGGCGATCAAGAAGTATGAAGAAAGATGCAAATCACGTGTTTGCAGGTTTGAGAAGCTCAGCCTTCGCATATCTCCAATAAATAGCTTACATTTGGTGATGATTGCAAATGAACATTTGTATTTTTCTACCCTTTTCAATAAGCTCAGATATCCACTGAAACCTTCCAATGTCTTTGAGCGCATTGTTCAATGCATGCACACAACATGGTGTCCAAAATACATGTTTGTATTTTTTTTGTACCAACAAACCAGTTGCTTTGCAGACCAGGGCAGCGTCTATAATAACTTGGACAACATGTGACGCCCCCACCTCCTCAATTGCATCACATAGTTGTTTCTCAAGGAGCTTTGCATTTTTCTCTTGACTTGAACAATCGATTGCCTTCAAAAAATAAGGGCCTTTAGAGCAAGTTACCATAATGTTCAAAAGTGGACGGTTACTAGTATCAGTCCAATCGTCCATCACTATGCTGCATCCTTTTGAAGACCACACTCTTTTGATTGGTGCGGTTTGTTGCTCGATCCTTGTTTTCTCTTTGTCAATAAGAGTCGTTTGAAGCTTCTCATATCCAGGTGGTTTATACTCTACTGGCCCTTTGCTGTTTGCAAGAACCATCTCCTCATAAGAGGGTGAGCGAGCAACATTGAAGGGTATTCCATTCGCATAGAAAAAGCGTGTAATCGCTGCATCAACTGCATCTCGACCATGCACATCGAACATGTTTCCAGTGGGGTTTGAACTGCCCATGTGTGGTCTCTTACGAGAAGAGCCCTCACCCTTTGCTGCATGTCCAGAAGACAAACCTATCTCTGATTCTATTTCTGGCCCGAAAGTTTTGATAGGACCACTTTGTGTGCAATATGTGGTCGAAGCGTGGGAGCTTAAGGACGCCACTTTTCCTTTAACACGTTCTTGTGCCCTCATAGCTTCATACCGCTCTACCTCATTATTACAAGGTTCAACCCCTTTCCCTGGTATATGGAAAAAATGGGCCTTCACCCTTTTGTAAGTGCTTTGAAAGCACTTTCCATGAATGTTACAAGTGATCTCTGTAGTACCACCATTCCCTTTACGAATGCGGCTGCAATAATTCCAAAGTGGTTTTTGTCCTTCTTTCCCTCCCCCTGACATCCTAAATGAAAACAAAATTAAACAATTAGAAATCAAATTAACAATAAAATGATATTTAAATTTTTCTTCAAAAAAATTATTTTAAAATTAAATATATCAATTTATTATTTTATAATTAAAATACATATCAAAGAAAAAAAAAATGCAAATCAAATTGAAATTATATTTTAAATTTTAAAAAAACTTTACACTAATTTAAAATTAAGTAAAATCTATTTATTAATTTTTTTATTAAAATAAATTTAAAAATACAAAACAAAATAAATATCATAGTTATATAATTAAAGTTTAAACTTTGAACTTTAAACATTAAAATAATAAAACTTTTCAATAACATAATGAATAATCTAAATCTAATTTTATAATTTACACAAATAAAAAATTAAAACTTAAAAATTAAACATAAAAGTTAAAACATTAAACTTAAATAATAAAAGTTGAAAAATAAACACTTAAATAATAAAAAGTTAAAATTAAAAAAATTAAAAGTAAAACATATAATAATAAAAAGTTAAAAAATATCTTTAATTATAAAATGTTAAAAGTCGAAACTAAAATAATAATAAAAAGTTAAAATTTAAAACTTATAGTAATGAAAAGTTAAAAACTTAAAAGGTAATATTGATTAAATAATAAAAAATGAAACTAAAACTAAAACTACCTCAATTTTTAAAAGTAAACAATTAAAATAAAATCATGTAAAGCTAAAATTTTAAGATGAAATAAAAAGTAAAACCTAAACCTGAGTTAGAAGTTACAAATTTATTCTAAATAAAAGCCCTTCCTTTGCAAACAACAACAAATGAAGATATGGCGGTGCATACAGGTGCGGCAAAGCAAAAAACAACGGCAGCAAGGCAAGGCACAAACGCTCAAAAATGCAGGTTTACAGATGGTGCGGCCATAAGGCATAAATATGGGAAAAAAACGATTTTGCAGAGCAAAGATAAATTATTAAATACCTCGCAGCAGCAGCAGCAAATCGACCCCCTCTAATGGCAAACACATACCTCCTCCAGCAAACATAGACCTCCTCTAATGGCAAACGCAGACCTTGCAGTGAATGAATAATTTGAGCAACCTTGTGCAGTGTATTTAACATTAAAATGCTGCGTTTTAGGGTTTTCAAAAATGTTTTTAGGGTTTCCTGAAAAGAGACATGTTTTTCAACAGGGAACAGGAGGAGACGTTAAGCAAAAGTCTCTGCGTGCGGGAGGTGTCTCTGTACACGTCTCCCATACCTGAAACGCATGCCAAGTGTCCAGAGACGCGTCTCCCTACAATCGTGCATATGACTAAAATTTAGTGTTTGAAAAACGCTCTATAGGACCTCAAAAACAAAATGTATAAAACTGTATAAAAATACTTAAAAATAGTAAAATTGTATTTTCGTGAGTGTCGGGTCATCTTAAAACATCTCAACTTTCCGAGGGAATCCTTGTCATGTGACTTGAGATTCCAAGTCGTATCACTTCATATCCTATTTTTAGAGTGATCATTTCTTGCTATAAATAACTATAAAGGACTTGCCATTCAAATCATAAAAATGTCAAAAGGAATTGCAAGAACACAAAGCGATAAGCTTCTCATCTCTTCGCTGAGATTGCTACCATTTTGTAATATTTAGAATAAAGAGAAATTTGGCTCATTGCTTCTCAAGGAAGGGCAAATGATCCAAGTGGCAGTTTAGGCCAATCTTTTGGGTAGAATACCGAAAAATCTAATATATTACTACTACCCACCTTGTTGAGTTTATATCTCCTAGCCTGTTGATTGCAATTGCAAACTGTAATATGCATCAATAAGCTCATAAAGAAAACTAGCTTAGTTGCCCAAAATATATGCCTTCAACACCTATTTAGGGCATTCAAATAAATTTTATGGTTTGAAAAATGATTTGAAGGAGGGCATCAAAAAACACAATACAAAAGCTTATAAAAATCCCTAAAAATAGTAAACTTGTATGTTGTGAGTTTTAGGTCATCACAAAACCTCTCAACTTCTCAAGGGAATACTTGTCGTGCGACTCCTCACAATTGTTGGCGAAATATTTTGTCAAGGACAAAATATGGGTTTCGTCAACACTCACGGGATTGAATCCCTCCACTTCAAGATGGGGCGGCTCCCATTTATTGAAATCTGGATTATTTACACTATTTCTAACTCTTTGGGGGTGGTCAAAGACCCTTGAAAGAGCCAAAACACCCTTATTGTAACTGCAATTGCAAGTGAGAGAGGGAGAAATATATGAGATGGAGGGGAGAAAGATTGCAAGAGAAACAATGGGAAAATAGGGAGAGTGCAGTTATGTTAATGGTAGTAACACAAATCCGATCAACCAATAACTCATAGTATGTCTAGTTCAATTAGAAGACACAGACAAATATACACAAAACTATGCAAGTTTCATGAAATAACTATCACAATTAACACAAAGTTCAATTGACAATTCCATTCCATGAGAGAGAAAATATAAAGTTTTCATTCCTACAACATATTGTAATACATTTGGCTGAGTATGAAGATGAGAAAATGGAGGAAATACTAGAGAGGAACAACAAAAAAGTAGTTTGCTAAAGGAGAGCAAAAACTGATCCCTTAGAATGAAGTGAGAGCCTCAATAAATAGCCTACATCCTGTGACTCTTCACATTTCTACACGACTATTCACCTTCTTTTCTAGAATAAGATACTTTCCCTTATTTTAAGAAAAGTACTTTTACAAAAGTACAAGAGAGATGACTTAAGTTGATTTTTAAAAAGTGCTTTTCCCAACGAAGAATTAGAAAACCTTGGACTAATTTTGGGAAAAACTGCTTGTTACATATAAGAATGAGAGAGAGAGAAAGAAAGAAGGGAAGAATCAATCGATAGACAAAGTTCGTGAGGATGACCCTTTGATGCGACGAATTGGAGAACTCCCGCAACTTCCCATGGCTGCATTGTACCTGTACGCTGCCACTAACACTTCCTTCTTGTGAGGGATGGATGTATCAAAGAGGATGTCCAATCAATGATCAACTGCACTTTGGATTATCTTGCAATGCTTGAGCCACTTGGGGATCTTCTCAGTAACATCTAACTGATCTAATATTAGCCAATGTGTCCATAAGCTTGTCTCTATATTATTGCGGATCAGACAACTCACCCTTTACAATGTTCCTAAAATGCTCACGAAGCTCTTTAAGTGATGTTGACCGTGATTGCAACTTAGGATATCTCATCTTATTCAAATGCTTGTTGATGTCTTACTTGATTTCGCGGTCTTGATTCTGATGGTATAGGCAATCTCCAGTAGCTTCAACCAACATTCTAATTTTCCATTTGATGGTCCTCACCTAGGTGCGGGAGCAATTGTCCTCTTGGCTTAGGAACACTTGCTTTTCAAGCAATGACTCAGAATTAACCATGTTCATTTTATGAAGAGTTGGGAGTAGTTTGTTCCAATGATCTGCCTTCTTGACTATGGAGAAGACATCCTCTTATCTTTTCGGTTGACAAGGTAACAATTTTGACTATTTTGACCATCTTCATAAGCAATTCAGAACCTTTTTGAACGATGGAATCAATCTATGAATTTGACATTTTTCCTATTCTGCCCATCCTTTCGAATTTCACCGCATGGTAGTCAATTTTGCTCAAAGTAACAATTGACTTAGGAGTGAGAGGAGGGGCATTTGGGTCCAAGAAGGTTTGGACATATGAGGTCAAGGTATGAATTTGGCTTTGTAATTGCTCCTTGGTTGCCTCATTTTCCCTCGTTTGAGCAACAAGCCTAACAACAATCTATTCAAAGATATGGATGTGCCTTTTCGATTCGACCTCGCCAAGGGAAGAACGTGTCATCTCATAATCAATGATTCTCATTACTGCTTCATCTTTCCTCTCTTGGTTGAGCAAACTCGATGAAATGAGATGTTGAGGCATTTGTTATAAGCCGAGAAGTCATCTCGACTTTTCTCAAGTGAGGAGAAGGCTTCCAGAGTTCAGAAGAGAGCTTGATCAACGGTGTTTTTGCATTGGCCACGGTACGTTGATGGTTGTTGATGATATTTTGTACCCATGGGAAAACATTTCCTAGCGAAGAGGACGAAGCACGTGCCATTGGGCTGCGCATAGGGGACACTAGCACAATGACCTTGCCATGTAACAAAGAAGACCTGTGAAATTTTTTTTCATGTGGCTGAATTGGAGGCATGAGAGACCTGCGGGATGAATGCGTGGACAATTTAGGAGACTTGGATTTGCTTCTTGCAGGAGAAACACCAAATTTCCAGGCTCGAGAGCGCTCGCATCATGTCTTTTTACTTACAATTTATTTCTCACAGGCTCAGGTGAGGGCTCTAGAACAACCTGTCTGACACGAGAAGTTTCCTCGTGCCTCGAAGCTCTCTTCTCTCTCACATATACTTGGCTCCCTGCCTTATAAAAATGTTTGTATGAAGATGGAGTGAAATTTAGCTCGTGAACCTTCTTGAAGTACCTCTATCTCAACCTATAAAGAATTGTTGTGGCGCAGGTCAAGATATCCATAGGTCCCGCCTCGGACCAATCCATAGGATGAATAGGTTCGAATTGAATAGATTTTAGATACTCAGGTGCAAATATGGCACTTTCGTCATCTTCAATATCAACCGTTGCCCATTCCATTAGGAAGTCTGTCATTTACTACACCGTCAATCTTGAGAACTCCCGTTGTCTTATTTCCATTTCATCCACACAATCCTTGTAATATCCCCTTCTTGGTCGAAGACCTTTAGCCCAATTCTGTTTCCCGACAGCTAAAAGGTGCTAGAAAAGGAAACTTATCATAATAAATTAATTAGAAAAGTGCAATATAAAATAACATTATAAGCACTTTATATTACTTTATTAATGATAAAGTCAAAATAAAATTAGAAAAGGAAAAAAGGCATTTAATAATGTTTATTTATCCTATGGAAAAAAGCAATCTCCTTAGGAGATGGAATAAAGTGGGAAAAACATAAAATGAAGAAGAAAAAATCTGATTGGGAGTTGAGGGTGGCCATTTGGCCCATTACTTCTATAAAAGCAAGTCGACTTACTTGTAGAGATCATCCTTTTTCTATTTTATAAAACTGATTTGTATGTTGAGCTTTGTGCTTGCATCAATAATCTTCTAAGGACAAAAACCCGTAGAGATTCACTCTTGAGGACGAAAACCCTCAAGGAGAGGAAATGTTGGGGACAAAAACCTCCAAAGTTTCAGTTTTGAGAGGTGGATCCATCCGGGGTTCATCATTGGGCTGCATTTTTATTATCAGTGATTGGGAGAAGTATTTTTAGATTTGGACATATTTGGGCTGATTGCATTCCAAGGATCAACTGGGCATAAATAAGATTTGAGTTGTTAGTGTTTTTTGTGTGTTTGGACCAGCCAAATAGGAGAAAAGGTAAAGGAATCGAATCTGCACATTTCTGGGCATTTCTACACCCCAAGCGACCCAGTTTGAGAATTGTGAGCTTTCATTTTGGGGGTTTTTGGTCGCTGTTGGATCTGCAACTTTTTTGGAGCTGTTTGGGCATCCTCAAAGACGATATTTTCAACATTTCCAACCTCATTTGTAGTACACAAATTAATATTCACTGCTGTAATTTATGGGTATTTTCAGCCCTAGTTTATTTTTATAAAATCAGTCAAACCCAAATCGCCATTTTTGGCCTTGTGGGTATGTGGAAAAGTGAATATTTGAGGAACAAAAAATAATATTTAGTTGGCTGTTCATTCCAACAAATTTTCTGCATTTTATCGTAAGTGAAAGTTCAAATTTGTTGTGTTATTTCAGTCTATTTTTAGTTTCAGATTTGGGTTTTTCCTAAAATCCATTTGGGGGTAAAAATTGTTCTTTTGGGGACATGTGTGAAATTGCAGCGTGCTGTAATTTCCAAACCAGCAACCTTTGGTAAGCTTTCAGATTCATTTAATAGGTGTTCAATGCTTCCTACTATGCCACTTCCAGTTGATAGACACCCTAGTGGTTACCACAGAAAAGGGGAAGAGTCCAAGGTTGATCATAGTGACGGGGATGCAAGTGATAAGGAAAGAGCAGTTGCTGCTCCTATTTTTGGAAATCTAAGGCACATAAACAATGGTGTTGGGAGAAGCTCCACATATGTTTATCCATCAAGGAAGGATGGACTAAGGTAGGAAAGATTGTTGCTTATGTTATGTAAAATTATGGATCATTATGGGAAGGGAGATAGAATGATGAATATGGTTTGCAACATAAGACATATAAATCCCTCGATGCAAATTCAAATTTGTGCACACACATTGATTTGGGATCCTGGTAACAAAAGAGTTTCTAATGTTGAAGCCACTCTGGTTAGTTCTTTTGTCTTTTCATATCAATGTGCAAGCCAAAATCCAGAGTTGGGCCTTGAAAGGCTCAAGAGAAATATTGAGGTAAATCTAATCACTCTTGATACAAACATTAATTTTTGGAATCTTGAGCTTGTTGTTATGAGTCTTTGCAATATTGTTATCATCAATTTCAGACTACCCTACATCATGCTTGCTGCCACAAACAAGAAGGCAACCATTAGAGCTGGAAATTTTCAGTTTTTCAAGCTTTTTTTAATCACTCGCGACGAATGTTCAGTTGTCATCACTTCATTGGATGGTAGGATGCACATTATCAGTCATAAGTTAGACAAATGGTTGGGGTTATGGGCAGCGGAAAGTACGCAGCCTGGGATACTCGTTTTGGTGTTCCAAGCATTCATTTTTGGGCAAGAAGATATTCTCCTTCAACAAGGTTATGTGGTAAACAATAGATCTTCTCTTTTATTATAGCAGTTAGATCATGATGCAAATTTGTCTATGTGATTATCTTGATAGAGGTATATGGTGGCAAGATTTATCTCACTTAACAGGTATATGAGCTCGGATTCTGTAACACTACAACATGTTTTGTCTCTTGTGCATGGTACTTGGACAAATAAGTTTGGAATTGCTTGAGGGCAAGCAATTTTGGGAAGGGAGGATTGTAATATCCCCTTCTCGGTCGAAGACCTTTAGCCCAATTATCTTTCCCGACGTCTAAAGGGTGTTAGAAAGAGAAACTTATCATAATAAATTAATTATAAAGTGCAAAATAAAAGAGTATTATAAGCACTTTATATTAATTTATTAATGATAAAGTCAATTGAAAAATATAAAAGACAAATATAAAGTGATTAAGTAAAAATAAGAAAAAAAAGAATATCACTTTATGTCATTATTCTCCCCTAGGAGAAAATGCGACCCCTTTGGAGGATGAAAAAGGTGGAAAAAAGCATTAAATGCGAGGGGTGAAATCTCATTGGAAGTTGGGGAGGCTATTTGGCCCATTACATCTTTAAAAACAAGTTTATTTGATTGTAGAAGGCATGCTTTTCTATTTTACACAAATCTGATTTTTGTCTGAGTCTAAAGCTTTTACAAAAAAATTCTAAGGACGAAAACCTTTAGAAATAATTTCTTGAGGATGAAAACCCTCTAAGAGATCTAGTAGAAGGACGAAAGCCCTTCTCCTAGTTGAGAGAAATCTTCACACAAGGGTTTCCGTTGTGCTTAAAGGAGTTAGCTGATTTTCCAGTGGTTTTCCAAATATATTGAAGGTTAAAATTGCAGATCTACACAGGGGTTTGAAGAAGAAGAATAGTAGTTGTGTTTTCTCTTTATTTCCAGCCCTTTTCTAGGAGGAGCGACCCACTTGGAGAGCTGGTTTGTGGGGTTCTAGAGTTGTTTAGGATCAGATCTTGAATGTTGTTCGTATTCCAGATTTTTATAAATCCAATAAGCTATTTTTCATAATTTTTTGAGTTAAAGAAGTGGTATTTTCAGTTGTGTCTAAGGGCAATTGTCTGCAGATTTTAATAAAATAAATTCAGCTTGTTTGAAGATCAAATTTGGTATTTTCTTCATGATTCCATCTTTGCAAAAATTGTTGATTTGTTTCCATTAAATATTCAGTGGTTTTGCATCTCATTTGGTGGGTTTTCCTCTCTTATGCAAATCGCCATTTTCATATAACATTCAGATCTACACTATATCTTTTGTTATATTTTCTATGATCTTCATTTGGGGTTTGGGATTTGCCTAAAATCCGTTTGGGGGTAAAAATTGTCCATTTGGGGACATTATAACCCTCCCAAGAGTCTTCCAATTCGGGCTGATGGCATAGGTTGAAAGATTTGTGTTCCCCTTCTATGTAAAACTTATCGTCAAAGGATCTATAGGTAGAATAAGAGTACAAGTTAAAGGACCCAAGAGAGGCTTTGATGTTGCTTACATCCACCGAGTTCTTGCAAGAATAAATCCATAGACAAATTGGGAATGTTACCCCTTTTCTTTTCTTTTATCGGTACCTGATGTGAACTCGTGATAACTCTCTATAGAGCTCGATGAGCACTAACTTGTTACTTGGGTACCGCAGGAGCTTCAATGGTCCTTAATCAAATCCTCTAACGCGAATATAAGAGAAAGTCCTGAACTATGCGAAATAACTCCCATATTTGCTTATCACCATGCAAGCCTCAACTGAGAACCTTCACTTAATATCACCTTCCATTTTTCTGACTAGGTACGTGACGAAGACATCAATCACTCTTGCGTAATGTCACTTATAGTCCCTCAACGTGAATTGGGGTTATGTTTGATACACCGGTGCATTCTTTGGAATGTTCCTTTCTAGAGTTAGCCCATGGCAATTTTGCAACGCCGCGACGACATAGACCAAGAATAAGGTCATTGTGAACTTCTTTGAGCCTTAGGGGTCGATCAACTGAGATTGCAAATTATCACTGATAATTTGACTCCAATCAATCACTTGAGATGCCTCATTAGCTATTATAGTGAATTGCAACATTCATGGATGGATTTACTTTGTCGAAGATTCCCCCATGAGCTTGTTGAGGAGTACGATACAATTAGATATCTGCTCGATGAATTCAAATCTGCAGAGGGTCTTCAACAGGCGTGAGAGCTTGTTTGGTGTCTTCATCCAATTCCTAATAGCCATTCTCTGCAAGCACAACTCTTTCCTTTCCCATTCGACCAAGGCATTTTCTTTGCTCAAGATCATAACATTCTTGGGCCTTGGGATGTAGAGGAACCTCGAGATCCCTTTTGGTGACAACACATCGATGATTGACCCGTTGTCCACAGTGATAGATTGGTTCTCAGGTTCATAGTTCTTAGTGCAGGCCAGAAAAAACTCGGAGTCCTGAAGAACCAAAGGGAATCCGACGGCTCGATATAACCCACCGTGATAGCTCATGTTGGCTAAGAGTGTGCACGTTCCTTCTTCCATTCTTCGCCTTAATTCGTCGAAGTACATGTGTTCCACATTGCTATCCCAGATGTTTGGGTAATTTGACACCAAAATAGAAATGGGCTCATAACCAGAGTAGTTGAAATTCATCCCGCGTTCTTATAGTTTTGTTGGTTTAGGAAGGGGTAGGAATGATATAGTGCAAGTGAAAATGGATTTCGCAAACGTTTCCGAAAATCTGAAAATTTGAGTGGATTTTAGTGTTACGGGTTGCTAATTCTGTATTTTCGGAAAAAATGGAGCAAATCAACTGCAAATCGGATGTGACTTGATTCGTTGGAAAGAGAATCCCAAAATGAGTAGATGCTCTAAATTTGGCTAGATTCTCTTGTCGAAATAAACAGGAATTTCAAAAACGGGTTTTGACGGGGAGAAAATCCTGCAAAATAGTGAAAATGGGAAAGAGGGAAAATTTTCAATGGATCATTTAGGGAGTAATTCTCATTTGTTTGGGTTGATCTTGGGCTCGTTTTGAAGCTTTTGGGGAGAGGGATGGAATGCTAAAAATTTGGCAAGGTTCCCTCACGGGGTTTGGGAGAGCGGGTCAAATCAAATTTTAATGGACATGGGGTTTTGCAAGGGTTTTGGAGCTGAATGGAAGTTTAGTTCATATAATGAGATTTTTTTCACCTCAGATCATTTGTGATGGCTCAAAATGATGCATTTGAGGAGTGTAGAGAGTGCCCAAAGTTTAGTATGATTCCTTTGTGTGAATTGGGGGCAATCTCCGTTTCAAATTTTTGAGTTTTCTTGGTGTATGGAGGCAATGGTGACTGAAAAATACAGCCCCAAATATCTCTTGGAGGAGTTTATCATATGCTGTTCTTAATACATCTCCTTCAAGGCGCCATCAAGAGGAATTGCTGCTCCAAATTTGGTGGCAAACGGGTGTGGGGATGAGGAGATATGGGGAAAACAAGATTTTGAAACACTAGGGCAAAAGGGGAAAATTTCAAGCTTGAATGTGATAAACCAGCTCCAAGATGAGCTCTAAGGAATTCCACCTCCTTTTGAACATGCTTTATGTTTTTGTGAGGAGGAAATAAGGTTTGTTGCCTTTATATGGTGGAGATTTAGGTGGGGATTTTGGTGCCTTTATATGGCGGAGATGGAGAATTGGAGATTGGAAAGCCATTTGCACCTATGCACACATTTAGGGTGCAATTGCACCTCATAAGTGCACTTTTGGTGCAAATGGGGTGAGAAAGTGCACATGGGGTGGAGATGGGAGTGGGGAATGCACTTGCACTCACACCCATGTCTTGCTTTTTCTTGTTTTAACCTTACCTTAGTTTTCCACCATGCCAAAAATTCCCTCCAGTCAGGTGAGGGTGCACTTTTGAGTTGTGTAATGGAGGTTCAAAACTCCAATTGGAGGGAAAAAGGGGTCCCACCATCAAGTCACATCAAGCCTTCATATGCACTTTTTGTCCCTCCTTATGTTTTGTAGCTTATTAAATTTCCACCATTCAGAAGAGGGCGTACTTTTAGGGTGCAATTGCACCTCATAAGCGTGCTAAGGGTGTAATGGGACAGCAAAAGTGCGCTAAAGTGGAGATTAGAGCATGGTTTGCACCTCCATTTTGCACCTCAGAGTAATTTTTTCGCCTCGGAGTCTATCCTCGATGAAATTTGGCCATATAATTTATGAAATTGCATGAAAACAAGCCAATTAATCCAATGAGCCCATCTAGGAAGTTAGAAAAAGAGTTCAACAACTTTTACATGTACCTTCCTTTTTGCCTAGGGCAGTGTGCCAGTGAGCTGAATTGCAAGGAGAGTTTTCAACGAGCACGAGCCAAACCAACTTGTGGGTTATGAAGAGCATTGAATATACTTTCACTTGAGCTTTTGCTAGCTCCTTCCGTGTAAAATTCATGTAGAAGAAAGGCCACCTCGCGCCAGTGTCAGAAAGGTTTCTACTTTCTATGCTCCCAAAATTCTATCACACTTGTTACATTGCAAAGTAGGCTGCATATGCTTTCCAATGCCTAGGATATGAGCTCCCAACACTTCACGAGGCTATTGAAACCTTTCGCTGAAGTTGAATCTTCAACGAAGCACACACACTCCCTTTTCTCAAAAAGTGCCTAGGAAGAAATTTTTCCTAAGACCATCTAGAAGCTCCCAAAATACTTGCTAAATCATACCATCACAGAGAAGACTTTGATACCTTTCCATTGACTGTAACCAAGACTTCTAAAATGCTCCGAGGCTCTCAAAAACTTTCCCAAAAGTTGATCTTTGAAAATGAGCAATTTTGGCTATTTTGACTATTTTGACCCGTTTGACCAAAAAAGGGGAAAAAGTTTCGATGGGATTGTCAACAAAATGCAATGAGGAAAAATTGCATGTATTCTTAAGAAAGGCTCCAAGCTCCAACAATGGTAGCTTGTGTAGTTCAACATTGTGCAGTCTCTTAATATTATACTAATCATTTAAAAATAACAAAATTAACCAGTTGAACGTCGATGAGAACATCAACAAGAATTGAACCAATGAACTAACTCTAATGATAACCCTCCAAACACTTACAAACAAAGCTAAGTGGTATATATGTAGGACTAGATCAACCGCCTTCCTATACTTTGGCTACAAGATATACACAGCCGCATGCATTCAAGCATGCAAATTTTAGTTCTATCTAGAAAACTAGTTGAAGTCTCTATGCTCAATTCAAGTGAGCTACACTATCTACACACCCTTATTGGCCTCAACCACACTATCTTTATCCCACCTCTTTTTGCGCTTGGCACCAATCTCGAACGCTTTACCACCCATCAAGTTTTTGTGCGTGCACTTCCTCTTATGTTGTAATATCCCTTTTAAGGGCTGAAACTGAAAAGTAGGAAATTAGCTCAAACCCCAATATTAGGAAATTTAATTTTAGGACCAACAAACTGAAAATAAAACCCAGATTTGAATAGTGATCATAATTTAGGAACAATGGTACAAAAATGGATCCAAAACACTTAAAATACTTCAAACAACTTTTCCAAAATCTATGTTGCCAGGATACGGGTACTGGTACGGGTTCGATACGCGGATACGTCGATTTTAAAAAACCTTGGGTACGATACGTCTTTGATAAGTTTGTACGTCTTTAATAAGTTTGTACATATATATTAAATTTTATATATATATGTATTATGTAAATTTTAAACATATACTCATTTTACTCATTTTTTAGTCCATAAGAAATACAAAACTTGAAATATATAGTACGATCAATGTTCAAAACATTCCATATACTTTAGATTTTACATTTTATATGATATACGAATATTGTATTCCTTTGTGTTTCATCCATTTCCTTCGAGATTAATTTTTGTGTTGTGATGGTGGCCATAAAAGATGTATATAGGGAGCTCCTAAAGGACCTATTTAATGAGATTGGCTCTAACCTGCCAATGATAACTAAACAGATCAGTCCCATGGTTGGTTCTTGCATTCATATTAGCAAAAATCACCTTCTAATCCTCCTTAAGGATGCGGGAAGAAGTCAATGTTGTGCCTTGGTACTTTCTAGGAAAGGATGCTCTTTGAAACTTTAAGCTATGCAATTTGCAGTTCCAATTTTTTCTATTAGTATTGAAGATCACCTGAGATTTGATCTCATAAATAACTTGTATAGAGGCTCAGATATATGTCCAAATTTTTATGAATAACTTCTTTCCTTGGCCAATTGCGATGATCCCAAATAATTACCTCAAATGTTCCTGATATCCTTTGGATATTTTCTCTTCAATAAATTAAAGGTATTTTAAACAATCTTCAGGTTTCGTTGTGGTTGTCATGCCCTCCTAGTCTAGTCCTTGATAAAACTAAAGTTTGTGAGTTAAAAAAAATTAGAGCCCCCATTGCCCAACCCTGGGGGTACGTCCCAAGTATGTCATGGGTACCCGGAATGTAGCCGGTACCTACCTGGACGTACCCGGGACGTATCGGTACCAGATACGTATCTAGGCGGGTATGGAAGGGTTGGGGACGAACCCTGGAAACATAGGCCAAAATGTATATGAGTCTTTTAGCCAACCACCAAACCAATATTCAATAAGAAATATGACTCAAAACATTGTTGGAAATTAATTGAAACCCAACGAAGTACAACTGTAATTAAAATTATGAATAAGGGTTTAGAGACCCCAAACTTCACTAAGAAAAGTAGATTTCGGCTTTATAAATAGACGCAAATCTGAATATGAAATGAAATATCTAATTTGTGCCCTTGAAGACACCAAATTTCACCCTAGGGTAAGTCGCTCCACCTAGGAGAGACCAATCAATGCATATAAAAAATCTGGTTATGACTTCTTCACAAATCTGCAATAATCCTTCAAGCCCAGACAAGGAAGGAGGGTTTTTGTCCCCTTACCAACCACAAGAAGAGTTTTTGTCCTTCTTAGAAGATGCCACACACTTGGATTTTTGTCCAAGAGTGGAAGAATCATGAGCAATCAGCCCTTAAGTCCAAGTAGAATAAATGCGCCAAAGATGTATATGCAAATGAAGTCCATGATCTCCTTTTATAACCTCACCTTCTAATCCTCCTTAAGGATGCGGGAAGAAGTCAATGTTGTGCCTTAGTACTTTCTAGGAAAGGATGCTCTTTGAAACTTTAAGCTATGCAATTTGCAGTTCCAATTTTTTCTATTAGTATTGAAGAACAAGTCAAATTTTTTTTTTTGATAAATGCTTCCTAGTTCTAAATACATAATTTAGAACTCACAAATCAAATAACCATTCTTATAATAGATAACCATATGCAGCTGTAATGACTCGAAGTACCTCTGATCTATTCATTCCATGACTCGGTAATCTACCGATCTATTCATGAGTAATAAGAGTTGGAGTTTTTATTTAACACTTCACTCTCGCGGTTCTCTTCCCTATTCTAGGGATTCAGAATGCTCTGTCCAAGGAACCTAACTGAATAATTGCTACCATTATTCATCGGCATTTCATCCCTTAGACCAGGTGACTCAGGACAACACAATCAGGAGCTTATGATACTTTGGCCAAAGATTTGAAACATACTGCTTATGTCTCATATTCCTTAATGACATACTTGTCAATCTGGAATACGTCCTTCACCCCATTCTTATGTTATGTAGAATGTCTTATACTGACTTCTGTGAGTCCCTCCTATCCCAAATTATTCACTTGGAAACGGATTAGTAAGGAGACAACGTTATATGGATGCCCACAAGGACTAGGGATACGATGACATACTGGTTCAACCCTAGTTAAACCAGTGTGTCAAGATACCCCGAATCTCCTAGGCAGCCTTATAACGTGACCACATTCCTAATTGGTCCCAGATTAACTTGTTCGAGTTCAAGGTGTAAATCTTAACGATCAATGCAAAGGGTGTCGTCATAAGTCACCTGCATTGTTGTAACTTCGAGAAGATCCTAATCTTCTGGAAGGTACAACTCTACAGTTGACTTGTGTCGTTAACCTTTAGATCCACCTCGAAAAGACCTACTTAACAAAAAGTGTTACATACGTTGAGTTAAATTATACCATAAGACGCTCCCTTAAGAGTAGTCTTTCCCAAACCCCTGGGTTTCTCACCTTAGAATGACCTTTCATAAAAAACCCATTACTCAGATTGAAGTTATTAATGTGCTAAGGTTCCATCAAGGAGTTCATAGAATATACATAATTCTAAATCACGAAATTGGACAATAACCCATAATCTTCACATGTGATTGCCAACAGAACCCCTTTTTGGTTTATTTCAGTTCTCATTACTAAATTTATATCGTACTTATAAGTATCAAGATATAATGATTAAGAATCCAATTAAATGTTGTCCTAGCTTAATCAAGACTAGGGATTAATAATTTAATTCAGCTTGTTTAGCATTTTTCTTAGGTTTATTTTAACCCTATCTTTCAGAAAGACAGTGATCTAAATTTCAATTTAGCTTCAGATAGAACATACTGGAATTGCTAAACATTCATAAGAATTCAGTCTCATATTCTTGCAAGCTTACATTGTCAATCACAAAAGTCTCCAAATTATACAATGATAACAATGCCCTCTAGGTATTTGAACCGAAGGAAGTCAAACTATCAAACGTAAGAATACAAACACATAAGTAACAAATATTTATTTCCATTCCTTTCAGAACTAAACAAATACATTTTATGCATTCAGCATACTTGATACAATACTCAACGGAAGAAGAACATCTTTCCTCATATAGTACATTTAGAAAATCAAGCTGTAATTTAACATTTGAAAACAATTTAAATAATTTGATCATCCTATTAGATCTGAGTGCTTTTACCACTTACGGCAACCACCTGCAAAAACTATCAACATGGGTCAGTTCAATGAACTGAGCATGATAAGCACTAACTCTTAAAACAATTGCAATCCACCAACTGTTTCCATTAAACAACCTGTTTAAATGAGATTATTTCACCAACAAGTAAACATATATTCAGACTATACTTTAGTAATACAACATGACTATAAACGCGTCAATACAAATTTTCATTGCAGAATAGTCCTAGATACTTCTCAAATATTTCATCAAAATATTAGGGATCAAGAAGAATGAAAGTATCCAAAACAACTAACCATTTTAATCCCAAGATCAGCAAACATTCCATTACAGATCATTACATTCAATAGTAAAAGAAATATCATAACAAATAATGAATCACATCAATATGTTAAAAAAGCATTTCCAACGGTTAGATAAAAATATCGACATATATTTTCATAACAGAAGAGAAAGAAAACAAGTCATTCATATTTCCCTTCACACATAGCTCATGACTGTACCGTCTCCTCGAAAGGAAAGCATTCACCTTATATGCATACGAATAAATCTAACGAGCCACAAAAAGGACCACAGTTTTGTTTAAAATCAATTATAACAAAACTCCTAGTAGCATATTAACAGTGCAGTAGCTCTTACGCCAAAACAGATGAATGTCAACCAACAGGTTACACATGACCTTCCACAGTGAAGCATCTACAAACAAGAAGAAATTCAATGAGCCATCTTCTGTCGAGGTGAAGTCGATAGTTCCTTAGTTTAATCAAGCTTAAGACTAGAGATACATGCAAACAGAAGACGTAATCATGTTTAAACTTGACAACTATTCCTCACAGCAACATACAACTTATTGTAATCCCTACTAAACACAGTATGGTTTTAGTGCATCCAAGGTCGAAATCAAAATAACTTCTCCTTTCTATCTCAGCCAACAAGAGACTCGCTAACATTAAAGCACAAGACTGTTTCCCCTAAGACTATGCAGAGATATTCACACGAAATTCACTCAACATGCAAATTAATTAACTGTAATTACTTAGAAAGGAAAAATAACATATCATATCCACATCTTGAACTCATTCCGAGTTTGAAAAATATGGCTAATCACAACCTACTTTTACAGAGACCAAGATACAAGGGGTAATTATCATTCCTTAAGGAACTCAACAGAGCCATAAACAATAAGTGTTCCCAATCAGGATTTTTATAAAAGCAGATACACTGGTTATCTAACAAGAATTTCAACTGAATCGCCTGAACAATAATATACACGATAAATCTTTTACAGAACCGATATACCAAATAAACATAAGTTAAAGATTTCAACCTATGCCAACAATGATAAATAATCAAAATCAGGCTATTACAGAAGTTAAATTCTGATTTTGTAACTTGGAATCCAATTGAGCCTCTACAACATTATTCATTCAAGCTTACACAGATTGGAACATATAGAAAAGTATACCAACCGATTCTGTACCAAAAATCCATTACTTAAACAAAGGTATACATTACAAGATAACAGAAGTTGTAATACCTATTACTCCTTTAAGACTCTGACAAAATCAAATTACCAATATTCAAATATATATATATAGCTTCAACAGTGGTCCATAATATACGAATCATTCAATGGACTCCAATAGAGTCGTTTCCTGAATACAATAAATATATATATTGCATACTATCAACGGGTTGAATCCCATCACCTCAACAGCAAGGGAAAAACAACTTCAACAAGGTCGTAATGAAATACTGTAACACAACAAGTTATCCATTCACAAATAACTTTAAATATCATAGCGAAACCCAACAAGATTTTGTAACCACCATCTATAATAACCAGGACAGAACTTACAAGGAAGTCGAGTTATACTGAACATTCAATCAAAAGTCCAAAAGTAATCTTTTCCGACAAGTATCAACAACAAGCATCAATCAACAAGTATCAAGGCTGTATCCTATAACCCAACAAGGGAACAATGCATGGGCTCTCACAGAGTAGGTCTAATATTCTTTCTTGCATACATTTCACAAACCTAAGCCGAAATGCAAAACATAATGAAAATAGAGCAATAGCTCGAAACACAACCACACCCATCAAGGGTTAAACTTGAAAAATCGAACCAGCAAGAAGATACAGTAGAAAAATCACACGAAGCTACCAAAATAACCATCTAAGCAGTTTAAGTGATCTTAACAGAGTTGTTCTACAGGCAATCAGATTGACAAAAATAGCTGGAGTTCAGGGCCTAAGATCTACATATTTCAGCTTTCAGGGGGAGATTTATGAACGGGAGTCAGTACCACTGAAGGAGCCCAAACCTTCTCCTCCTTTTCCAAGTTAGATCCACCAACAAAAATTTAAGCTATTTCCAGAGACTTATAAATTTTCCTTACCAGAGAAAAGAGCTAGTTACGCTCATATGTTGCCATGCAACACCAAGAAGACTGGTGTGAAGAACCAGTGAGGTCATCCAGAGGGAAAATCGGGAGCGCATGAAAAACCAAACAAACTACTAACTTTCCATTTTGCATGCCTTCCCGTGAAACTCGAGCTCGAAGAGCGAGTTCATAAATGGAATTTACTCCAAATTTCCCGCTAAATTTCCATTGCCACCGACCGCCATAGTTGGCAATGTATAAAACCGGTTCGAAGACCATTTCCAACTTTGTGCGACCTGCCACATCAGCTCTAGCTAAAGTTGTTTAAAAACATTCTACCAAATTACCTGTCCTCCATGCTTATCCATTTATTTAATGCCATTGAAACTACCGCCCATGGTAATCGCAGCCTTCCATATGTCCCCTTCTTCCTTGTTCAATAGTTAGGTTAGTAACTTAGGTTAGGATTTAGGATAACACTTAGTCTAACCTCTTAATGCATAGATACTAAGTTAGAACATTAGCTTATAGCCTAGGCCTAGGTTAGATTAACACTAATCTAACCCCTAGGTTATAGTTTAGTTTTAGGTTACTAACATTAATAAATCCAGTTAGGTCTAACATTTCAAATGCTCAGACAAAGAATCTACAACATACATTCACGAACAGGGTTCACTCCTGTACTGCCAATAAGCTAGTGAATTAAATGTAACTGAATTCATTACCTAGTCCACGATCAAGACCTTCCTGATATTACGATATCGGGAACCAATTCATTTAACACTCATTTTAGCCTGAGTTATACTCCGTAGTAGCTTATTCAATGCATCCAGACCTTGCAACCCGGATGTAAGGTCTATAATTTTAATTCATTGTACGAATAAACTTAAAGCATCACTTGGATCAATACCACTGATCCCAGGCTAGGTCTTAAAGATGGATAACTCCATAATTTTGAGATCAGATTAAACTCAGGTGTAAAATGAAAGAAATAAAAGAGTCCAATCATATTCTGACTCAGTCAAAGATCTGCAATCTCAAAGAAGATACAGTCCATATCAAGCATGACTTCTCAAAGGAACATTTATCCTTTTTACAAAATAAATCACGTATCAACACTTGTATGCTAATTAGGTTTCGAAATTTTATTTTATTTAAAATTAATAGCTAGCTAATAATTTATTTAATCGTCATGATTTTATAATTCCAGTCCTAATGATGGCTTCTAAATCACTAACGTTTGTAATGTTAGTCCCAAATAAAGTTGTACTCATAGGATTTTTCATTTGACAAATCAGTTTATGCTCATTAGGATTTGACATTTGACATTTAATTTAACTTAATTTATTCCTATATTTTCAATAAAATATAAACTATAATTTATAATTATAACATCATGGAATGCTTTGAAAAAATGTAAAACATATTTGCTTTTTCTTGGCTGCTTTTGGAAGCTCAAAATTCTTTTTGCTTTGGAAGTATTGCAATCACTATAATCGCGAAGGATAGTGGTGGAACAACTCCCAGATCACCTATAAATCTGATGAGCAAAGTGTCCTTTAAGTGCATTTACACAAGAGGATGAAGGCCCATTTTTTTACATACACCAAGAAAAGGGGTTGATCAACTTGCCTTATCATGAGGCCAGGACAATATGAAGCTATGAGAGAGCAAGAATCCCCTCTTTGAAGACAAGGTGACTCCTTAACAGCTCTCACACTTCAACAATAGATGGAATGCAAAGTCGTTTCCCATACTTCTTTTGAGTTCAACCACGGAACCATGAAATCAGAGCCAAATGTGTCTTTAGACATGCCGAAATCACGGTGTGGGGCAAGTTTGAACCCCATTGAAAACTGTAATATCCCCTTCCCAATCAAAGACCTTTGGCCTATTTTGTCTACCCAACGGCCAAAGGAAATGATATCAAGGGTGACTTAAGTTATTCAATTAATTATTATTAAGTGCCCGTAAAAGCAAAGGGGATAAAAATTATTAAAGCACGTATATTAATTTATTTGGCTTAATAAAGAAATGCACCCATAAATAAAGGTTGAAAGATCTAGAAAGGTGCAATTTGCCTTACATGACAAAGCACTTAGTGCTACAAGTGTCTAATTTTATGTTTGTATCCTTCCTAGGGAAGAAGTGATGACTTGCCTTAGAGAAAGGATAATGGAAAAATGGTTAGAAAAGGTAAAAGGCTCACATGCTCAAAGTTGTATTCCTCCCTATGCAAAAATGCGACTTGGTCTAGAGAAGAGAGATTTTGCAGGGAAGAAAATATTTAATGAAGGAGAATAGTGATTGGTTGCCTGTAGAAGGTCACTATTGGGTCACTTCTTCCTTTAAAAAGGACAAGTCAGACTTGGGTTTGAGAGGCATTCCATATTCACTTGATATTTTCTGAATTGTGTTGAAGCTTGAAGCTTTTACCAAAATATTCTAAGGACGAAAACACTTTGTATATTTCTTCTAGAGGACGAAAACCCTCTTAGAGAATGTGAGGGATTTCCATACAGGAAATTCTATTGTGCTTGCAAGGGGATTTGAGTGTTTCCAGCAGTTGATATAGAGTTTTTGCAATAAAAGGCTGAAGAATTTATTTGCAACAGTTGTCATTGCAATTTCTACATGTGAAGCGACCCATGTATGAGTTGATTTGTGTTACACAGGTGATATTTCAGGTCTGAACAGCGCTGCCATCTATTACTCTGAATTTTATGGTTCTAAATAATCTATTTTCGTTATTTTTGGTGGAGTTTAGGGTGTCATTTCAGTCCTCAATGTCTGCAGATTTCTGAGTTGAATTCCATTCTGAATATACTCTGAAAAAATCAGATTTATTCCATTTTGGACTGTTAAAATTCTGATTTCAGTTTATGGTAATAATAAATTAACTTGGCTATTGGTGGGTGTGGATTTCATCCTTAAACCTAGTTGCCATTCCTGGTAATTAATTGCAGCAGGTCCAACTGAGTTTGCATGGTCTTTATTATCACTCGTTTAGAGCTGTTTTAGCTCCCAAAAATCTGTATGTTACATTGGAGCTAGGAGACATTCCTTTTGCCACGAATTTGGTGTGGGTTTCTCTATTAACCTAGTCGCTTTGTCCTAATAGAATTCAAATCTGCAGCCATAATATTTGGGTTATCTTCTATTGACTTGCACTTTAGTGTTGGAATTGCCTTTAATGCACTCAGGGTATGAAGAGCCCCATTTGGGGACATTACAGTCTTAAACATGTCATGTTAGCATTCTCTTTCATCAAATTCCTTTCATTCCATAAGTAAGAGAAAAAGTGAAATCTTTACCTTCACCTTTTTTTGTGTCTCATGAAATAGACCGGATGATCAGGCCATGGGGCATCATGAACAACCCACACTTTCATGTTCGTCACCCTTGATTTGGAAGCCAAATAGACTCCATCCTTGTAGTGAATTATCCCATCCATTATTTCGAACATTTCATTCCGAATTTCCTCCAAAACAACATTAGCAAACTTATGCTTAGCTGTAATTAAAGGCTTCCAATCAGTTGTCTTAATAAGGAGCAAAAATGTGACTCCCATGGCCAAGTATTTTCTACCAAATACTTAACTTGAGCTGTGTCCGGAAGCATACCTTGTAATATAACCTTCTCACCCTTGTTTGAGAAGCTTATTTCCATGCTTTGATAATTGAAGGTGAGCTCTCCGAATGACAACAACCGTTGGACCCTAAACACGCTATTCATATCAGCCATGTTAATGAAATAGAATTCAGCACATACCTCATATTTTCCCAATGTAACATGGAGTTGGGAACATTTCTTTGTGCATGGCATAAAGTAACCATTTGTTGTCTTGACCGTGAAGCTTTGTCCTTGGAGGGTAGGATCCATCATAACCTTGTTAGCATTCATAATGATCTCCCTCGAATTTCTTTCTAACAATGTGTATAGAGTAACAATATCAAGGGTTTCCTCTTCCTTGCAATTCAAGGAATCAACCTGAACCACATACCCTTGCAAGGAGATATCTAAAGGCCATATGCCATCATCACCAAAACATCACGTGTGATCCTCAACAACAAATTTCCCATAATGACACAAGTATGGCAGCGATATGAGAGGAGATAAAATTTGATTTACATTGTACCTTGGGCTGCCATAAAAAACCACTTCATTGTTTGGAAGATGTAAAATATGTCCTTGGCAAGGAGTCTTTTCCCAACTTTTCTCCTCATTAACAAAGTTATGATCACCCATACATGGCAATGATAAATAATGATGTCATAGACTTTTTTCATGATCCAATGAAACATCATATGGCTTACCATATGCTGTTGTTCTGAAATTTCCAGTGATCTGAAAGTGATTGTAGTCATCCGGAAAAGCACCCTCTTCAACCACATGACTCTTAACAAGGCCACCCGAAAGTCTTGGTCCATGGACCCAATGCAAATCTGATGCGCCATCACCCGTATCATCATGAACGCTTCCTATTTGTCGTGATGTGCTTTGGAGCATCGCATTTGCCCCAAGGTCATTCCTTTCAACAATTTTCTCATGAAATACATGGTAGGAAATAACAAATCTGAATTATGTTCTTACCTCCTCCAGTCATCCTTTGACAATTGAGCTTCACCCTTCAAGCTCCCTTCATCATCTTATTAATCAGATTTTTCTACTTTATCTTCCTGTAACATGCCATCATTAGAAATCATAGGATCATCATGAAAGATCAAAGGGTGTATACCTTCCAATTTGTACTTCATGATCTCCGCTTCCTCTCTAGGTTTATGTATCAACTTTTCCTCTTTTGGCTCTCGATTGTTTGCCGTTATAGACAAATCAGCAGCCTGATTACTACCATGTATCTCGGAGAAATGGGTTTTACCCATCCCTTTGACCTTTTCTTCTTGCTCATAACCCTTCTATTCCACCCTGGATTCATCACATGCGGAAATACTATCAGTATTAGTCAAACAATGATCAATAATTACCTCATAATGATGACTATCCAGAACAATAATGAAAGTAAGAGCTGAATCTTCATTCTTTATGGATCCTTTTCGTCCAAGGTGAAAATCTTGAGTTGTACGCTCACTGTGCTCCTCCTTCCTTGGTTCCACAATTTCATCAAACCCTCGTGTCACTAAGGTGTTGTTAGGAAAGCCAGTTAAGAGATCAACCTTGGGAAGAGGGTTGGAGGTTTCTAATCCTCGCAAGGACTGCTCCCTCTCAATAACCAACTGCTGCCATATACCATTGGGATTTTGCCGAGAGGATTCAGATTCTCCTCCTTCGCCGCTTCATCATATGTAAGCAGACGGTTCCCCAGCATATTATTTTGGCAGAGTTTGAGGCCTGACCTTTCTGTCTGGAGACCATATTTGACATATCGGCCTTTCTTCACCGTATCAGGAGGTTTGGTGATTTCTCGGATGAGCATGACAGGTACCCGTATGTCGCTTATTGTTCCTCTGTGAGTATTGCCCATGCTATGGGTCGCTGCTGGTTTTCTGGGACTTTTGCTTTATTGGATTCGGTTGGTATCCAAATTGATCGCCTCCCCCCTTTTCAATATTCCATGAATGGTCCCAGTCATCTCTTGCCCACCAAGCAAGTGCTGAACAAGTCCACATGGGAGGATATCTACAAGTGCTTTATTCAGACTACTTGAGTAAATCCTCATGGGATTTTGTGCCATAAGATGTTATTTTATGCAGAGCATTTTCTTGAGATCAGAGATGGACTCATCATCTGCCCTCAGTACACTTTCGTCACTGGATGCATGCCCTCCGCATACCTCTGGGTCAGTTTCGGGTTGGCTCCCACAGACTTTGGTGTGAGACTAATCACCACATTGATCGGGATGACAGACTTTGTAGGCTATGTAGCTTTGAGGAGGTGGAGACCGAAACTCATTTCATCTTCCGCTGCCCCATATACTATGAGATCAGAGTACAATTTCATTGTCTCTTTAGAGAAGTTCAGACCCTTACGGATTTCTTTAGATATATTGACCAATGGTGTCTTGCCCTCTACATCTGTGAGTCTTTGTTGCTCTGGGACCAAATTCTTCATCCCCCTCCGAGGGTCATTCCCACGAGACGGATTACAATCTTCTTTTCGGTTATATCCGCAGTTGGAGGAAATAAACGACAGAGCCATTCTGATCCAGTTACAGTGCATAGATCAGTTCGTCCCCGGTTGGAGCTTCACATCTCCCTTGGTCACCACCAGTAGGCTCGGTTGCACACTCATACCAGAGGGCAACCCAACTCCACCCGTCTCCATGGCCGTCATTTTAGTCTCAGATCTCAGCAGGGGAGGGGGCCCTCGCCCCCCTCTTCGGATTGCCATTTCATCAGGAACTTTTCGTCGGCCTCAAATGTTAGGAGGGATGTGGCTACCATTTCTGAGTAGACTACTAGTCCTTGTTTGCCCCCTCCTTCATTCCCTTCTCGGCTTCTCCCTTCTTTCTTCCCCGTTTGTTTCATTGCCCTCGCCTGTGGGGATTTGGCTTTGGTTTTCTTGTTTGTTTTGGTTCTTTTCCTTTCTTATGTTTTTTGGAACTAGTTTTGAGTTTTCCCTGCTCGCACTTTGTATATTGTTTTGGCTGCAGTCCCATTGACCTACTTTTGTGGTCATTCGTTGGACCTTAATATATTTATCTTATCTTATAACTTTTGCAAAACAAGTCCAAAATGTTTGAAATTTAGGGAGGATCTTACTCGACTTATTTCGCATTACCACAAAAACAATTGCAGAAAAATTCGCTACCATTTTTGAGATATAGCCGAACCTTCACAATTAGGGTTTTGACGCAATTCTAACCGAGATCAAGCTCTGATACCACTTGTAATGAAATTACTTAGATAAATCTGAATATCAACAACAATAGAACTAGACAAAGAACACCAAATTGTAGATAAAGGATCACAATATGCAAGTAGAACAACTTAGGCACTTCGAGGGGGCAACCTCCAAACCATACAATAAGACTCAAGTGCTCAATATGATGATTAACTACTCCTTGCTACCACCTATGTATACTATTCCTATGCTGTGGCCAACACCAAGGCCAACCTACTAAACATATGGAAGCATAAATTAATGACATATGACAAGAAAAGAGATTATGTAAGCCACAAGTCAAAAATACATATCCAATATAACCTATAGGACTAAGGGTGCAACAATATATATATATAGAATTCTAATCTATTGTATTAATTTATTTTTAATTTATAACAGACACTTATTACAAATACATTTCGTAATCATATATCTTGGTGGCTCTTTCTGAAGTTTGATTCTTTGTCTTTGGCTGCATCATTGTCCATTGTGATAAATGGACCAGCAGGCTGTCTTTTATCCTCTCCCTTATGGGAATGGCTTTCCTCTGCTACTACCACTTCTTGTTCATCACTTTTAAATTTATTATTTGCACAAAGATCTAAACAATGATCAATTTCAACATGCTGATCATTCGGAGCCATAACGGTGGTGGAGGCTGATACATCCTTCTCTTCAGCTCTTTCTTCAAATTGTTCTCCATCATTATCGCTGATGTTATTTGCCTTTTGTGGGAGGTCTTTATGGCCATTTATTTCCTCTTCAAGCACATGCTCACTTAAAATACCAAATTCCCATCTTATGAAATCTGGAAATGGTATGGCATTACGGATGTCTACTGGAAGAGTTTCGTATTTTTTGAATAAATCTTCCACCTCCGTGATTATTGAAACCTCGGCCATGCTCCTGCAGTTTTGTATTCTTTATTGCCACTGTCCATACACAATCAGGCTTTAGGAGGATAAAGCTCTGATACCACTGTAATGTCCCTTTTTAGCGACTTAAACAGTATATCAGAATTCTGATATTTAAATTGCATCAGACTGTACTTTTATAACAGCGAAATGTTTTCACAAAATTTGTGTGCTAATTCAACTGAGAATGATTTGTGAACAATATTAAATCAATTTTTGACCATCCGGAACACTTTTAGACCCAAATCGATTCAGAATGAGCAAGTTATATAAATCTGGAAATTGTATGAAGACTAGTAAATCACATCCTTTAAAATTGTTATCTAATCCTTTAAAAGCATAGGCGACCTGATTTAGATTGAATATCTGAAATTATATGCATCAAAATAATTAAATATAAGTACATATGCAAGTCGCACTTTCTGGAAATGCAAAGTTGGAATCAGATTTAAATAAAATAGCTTTGAATTGTATAATCTTCAATGAATGCTTAATTGTTTTAAGTCAAAACAAGAGGTTTTCGTCTCTTGAATGGAACTCTAAGGGGTTTGCGTCAGAATAGGCAAGAAAAGAGAATAATTTCTCAATTACAATTGATTACAATACAAGTTGATATCCCATAATGATGCCCACATTCCCTATTTATAATACTTTCAAGTCTTGGCGCCAAGACATGAAAAGGCATGACCTTTTATGTTATTTTTCTCCACCATGGCCGACCCATACACTTATAATTATTTATTTAATAAAACATACAAAATATAATTATATTCTTCTTCCTTTATTCTTCTTTTATAATATTTCTTCTAATCATGAAGAAGGTTTGCCCGGAATTCCAAATAGTCTTCAATTTTGGAGACAAGGGACATTACAAAATTGCATGTCAATAGTGTGACTTCAACAATGTGGGAATGAATTTGCACCCTTGATTTGGTGCAAATTTTCTCCCATGTAGTATCTTCCTGTTTTATTTGCTGGCAAGATGTTCTTCATTTGATTTATGGTGGCCATCTTTTGTCCCTATTTTTCAATCGTCAGCAGGTTGGATTGTTCTTGTTTGAGGTACATTTTTCAGGTTGAACCTCATCTATGGGATCTTTTTCCCTTCTGTGTTCGATTTTTTATTGTTATTTTGTTTCTTTTTTCCCTATAAATGCCAATTCTCATTTCTTCATGTTTGTGTATGGGATTTATTGCTCCGAAGTGTCCCAAGTAAATATTTGCTCATAGTAGATTTTTCGCTTTTCTGGGAATTTATGTATGGTTTTGTTTGTCAAATCTCATCTGTTGTTTTCCTCTTCAAAATTTTAAAGGATCTTTAGGTTTTCATCGATTTTGCTATTTAAATTTGAATCCAAATATGAAATTGGGAGGTTCTGCCATTGCTGATGTTTGCCATGACATTCGAATTTTGGATGGGGATTATCTAGCCTAGATTGTAGATTTAAGATTTTTCAAATTTCCACAGGTGAACATACCTTGTCATATAGCCTATCGGTATTATAATTCCAGTGAAACATCATATACTAATTATCTGTTTTTTCATGTTAATATTTAGTTATTTGATTTTCTGGAAACATCTTGTCATAGCCCTTTTGGTGTTATATTTCATGTTGAACATCAGATACTAACTATCTGTGTTTTCACCTTGATACGGTTCCATTTCAAGTTTTCACTCTTTTCTAATCAAAGTAGTTGAGTTTATTTATTTACTGAAGAGTGGCTGACAAGTGAGAACTTTGGGCAATAAAACCCATTTTACAGATTGGTAATTGAGAGGAATACTCTCTATTCATTCTCATCTCATTATTGTTTCTAATCATGTGTTGGTAAATAAATTATCAATCAGAATCTCAATGGGAAGAATATTTCAGCTTACTCCTACAAGGGACAACTGACCTTGTAATGTTTTTCTACAGTTGCATTGTTTATGTGTTTTCTGTCATTGATTACTACTGCAGTTTTAAGCAATTTATGGTATGCAGGATGCAACATGTTCAACTGAAGCTTTAAATCTGATTCCAACTGTGCATTTCTATGTTATGAAAAAATAACTTGAAAAAACTCTTCCAAAGGCATTTTATCCGCAACAACTGAGGATGTGGAGGTGAATGAGTGTTGATAATAGTGTTATGTGGGACATATCCCCTAGATTTTGGTCACTTCCCAAATGTTTTGGGGACTTGGGGATTGGAGGGAACATTCCCAATTTTAATTTTTTAATGATGCTTTTACTTCTAAAAGTTTGTTATTTTTACCAATAACTTGGAATCCTAATCCTGAAAGTACTTAAAAAAACATTAAACAAAGTTTAAACCCCTCAATTTCATTGAATAGGTTTATGATGTTTAAATTTAAATTTCTATATATTATTTTAATAGCAGCCCTCTTGCTGTGCCCAAAATATGGGAAATCTTTTGCCATCTCAGACACTCCATCCCACTGTCCTCCATCCCTGAGTCTTAGGTAACTATGGACGATTCACTCTTTTCTTTCAAAAATGCACATAGGATCTGCTCAACGTGCTATGATTTCATTTGATTTGTTTCTTTGGTTACTCCGTTTCTTTTCATTTATTTTGTCTAATTTGCTTTGGCCTGCATAACTTCAATTTTTTAATCCATAAAATACCCAACTTCCTACCTTTCCCATCGGCTGGGAATGTGTGATGTGTAATTTTAATATAATATATAAATTGGTTTATAATTTAAAACTGAAAATCATTATAAGTATTTTTTTATAATTTATAAACTAGATTATATATGTGTATATATATAATATATGCTGTTCCCAACTGTATCCATATCGGGGGGTCTTATAAATTAGCCGTACCCTTATCTGTGTCCATGTAGCTCCGAGTACAAGTCCAGTGTTGACGTTGCTGTGGTCTGTCTATTTGTCATTCGAATTGTATGCTTGGTGATGGTGTGCTATACAAGGATGTTTGTAACAACTAGATGAAGAATCCTGCCAATATCGATACTGTCCATGTTTTCTCCCAATAGAGAGTTCATTTTGCATGTCCAGATTTTGATTTGTAGCATGTTGAATATTTTCTCACTCAGAATGAGCCAGAGATCTTTCTCTCAACATCTAGTTGACGACAAGGGATTTTGCAGGTTTGGTTCACAAGTCCCATGAGTGAGACATACATGTTCACATGACAAACCGTAAGAGTTCCTGACTGCACAAGAATATTTTTGGAATATCTTGAGGATACGTAGCATGCAGAAAGGAGAAGGATGCAGATAATCAAGATCTTCATCACCGACATAAGGAGAATGTTGCTGCCGACTAAGTGCCAACCGAGCCAAGAAAAGGTTTTGGAAAGGGAATCATAGGAATATTCAAAGGATATGCACCAGGCTATAGAAGATGTAAATTCCAAAGAGGATGAGGGATGATTATTGATCATTATTAAGATTGATTGACAGTTAGTCAATGGTTGTGATTATGATGATATTTGTCTTTATCTGAGGAATTGCACATTCTGCGAGGGTTTCATGAGTTTAGACCTGTACTTGTTGATGTAATGCAAGAACTTGTGGCATAAATGTTGTACTATAAAAATCTGTGCATAAATTTTAAGAATATTGATGTAATAGTTCATTATTTGAGGAATATGATTGACATTGAGAGATTCTTTGTAATTCTTTTGTGATTTATGTTGTTTACATGTGAATCTGCATAGATGGGTTGGTGTTTATGTATAAATGTGTGTTTATGTTTTGTTAAAGGTTAGGGTTTGACTGAGAGTATAAATGTTTGTTAAGGTTATGCGCATGGTTAGTTCTTGTGTGTCACTCTACAAATTCGAGGTCATTATGTTTGCTTTGCTGCGCTTCGGATTAGACCTTTAGGTGCAAGCTTGATTTTAAATGTTGGCACAAATAAGGTTGATGGTCGATAATGCAAAACCCTAGGTTGTGAAAACTAGGCTAACATTTGGTTATGTTTGCAAGGACCTTGTTCAATTGTGCCTTGTGGAGTGGCCGAGCGCATGCCCTATGGATTGGTTGATTGGATTACACAGAAAAGGATTGAGGTGTGGTTTCATAACAACACTTTGGAATTTGTGGTTAAAATAAAGGGCCGTGATGATTACAAAGCTAAGGCATGGTTGGAGGATGAATTGCATAGTGAATTGTATGAGGTGTTTTTTTGTCGAGTTCCGCTAGCATCTTTATGCATGGATAGTTGCTCTAGTTGTCGGAAAGAAGCATAATTTGGTGATACCTAAGGGTTGGACAGATGTAAGGCTTGTGAAGCTAAGACAAAATGATGAATTTGCACAGTTGTGTTAGAATTTGCGGCAACGACTTATTCCTGCCTTGAGTAAGTGGAATTCGAGTTCTTGCAGGAATTGAGGGGATCGTTCTTTGTGGAGATTCCTTTTAGGATTAAAATGCTCCTTGTTTACTTAGGGTTTGAACGAGTGAACATGGAGGGGTGAATCTATGTTGTGTGATGGCTAAAGAAGTTGAAGGAGAAAATTAGGGTTTTGCGTGTGAAGTAAAGAAAATGAAGAATTCGACCATGAGAGACATGAGGTTGAGGTGATACGTAGAAAGTTGACAAAGAGAAATCGAGCGCAAAGGAACCCTAGGATTGTGGGGCAATCAGTCCTAGGGTATGCCGATGGAACTTGTGATAGATAGGGAGGGCATGAGGCTGGGTTGAGTCATGGTGACGCCTTGTGTAGTGTGAGATGTTGCAAAACCAAGGTATGTTGGAGTCAACAATTCACATGGAAGGTGAGGGAGGCTTATGCAGATTCGGAAGAAGACCTTGAATGGAGTTGACAACCAATTGATGTCGATGCATAACGTACTTCTTTTAGAAGATCGGGTGAAAGTTCTGGTGTGCTTGGAAGAGATTAGTTTCTAGAGCATTAAGAAGCATTTATTGTGGAGTAGATTGTAGGATTTGATATTGGAAAGACTACTTTTGTGTCGGGAAGCAGTAAAAGTAGTTTTTTGCATCGATTGGAAGTTTGGAGTGGGCCAGATGGGTGTTCTCAATGAGTAATGTTGGTGACTGGAATTTCAAGGCCAATGCAATTTTTTTTCGTTCATGTTAGTTCAATTTCTGCATCGGTGGCACATTCGATGTTACTGCCACTGGGATAGGTAGTGCAATTTATGGGGAGTGCCATGGCTACCCTTGTAGGAACAAGTGGTGGAACAAACCCCACCACATAGAATACAACAATGAATGCATAGAAATCTAGATATTTGTAGGTGGTTAATCTAACAAACTTGAAGTTGTCTGAGTAGAAAGGAATAGAGGATGTTGTAGAGCACACACACGATTGTGAACTTGCGTGGAGGGCCATGTGCATCGCCTCTTTTGAAGTGAATGCGAGCCTTTTTGAAACAACATTGTAGGAATGAGTGCATACTTGGCATACAAAGTTTGACCCAAATTTGGTAATAGCCAATTTTGATGCTCTTGAAATGATGTTCCTTAAGGAGTTCTATATTCTTGAGTTTGAACAAGAAAGCATTTGTGGTGCAGGAGATCAAACAAGATGCTAATGAGAGTGATTGGGATTGTCATATGTTTTAAAACATTGTTTGCAAAGATATCATATGATATTCACCCTTTGCAACATGTGTAGCGGTTTGTGGGATGATTCCTAACCCATTTCTAGAGACAACTTGTGATGAAGAATTTTAAAGACCCGTGAGAGGCTTTGGATGTTGTGTTAAAGGTGGAGCATGTTCTTAGAGGCTCAATTGTCTACCTTGGTGTTGCAACTCCAGAAGTTAACCACTACTGGAAATGTACAAGAAACACAGAAGGGACTTTGGTGCATTGACTGTGAAGTTGAAGGAGATATTAAGAATAATTGTTTGAGGTAAAGAGTCTATTTCGCAAGTGTTGGATGTGAGATTTTCTTGGCCACGCATGAGACTAACACTTTCCCTAGAGTATAGAAGGCCAAGTAAGTTGAGGTGTTGTGTTGGTGTAAGATCCGTGATGCGAATATACATGACATCACAGATTGTTAGTTGATTGGAAAGATTCAGGAAATGAAAACTTGAGGACTCGCACAAGCCTCTCTTTTGCCTAACCAAGGGAGGAGATGTGGCTCAGGTAGATTTCATAGAAGAGGTGGATTGAGCCCAAGGAATGTAGGATGTACATGGGGAACTTGTTACAAGTGTGGCGCCACTGACCATTAGCAACGAAAATGTCTGAAATTTTGTACGTGTGCGAGTTATAGAGAAGAGCATTAAACATAAGTATGTCTAGAGTTGTGGAAGAAGATTTTGCACAATGATTCCGTGTAGAAAATTGCAGGGATGGTAATTATTGTGCAAGAACGGTACCACAAATCTTGTGGCCAAGTTAGATATAGAGTTAGAGGTTGAGGGATGCACACGAATACTATTTCTTGAGAAGTCGTTGACCAAGGATGGAGCCCCAAGTATGCCAGACCAAGCAATGAGCAAAAAGGAAATGAGAAATTTCAGCCGGTTTCTGTAGATAAAGCCGTAAACTACTTAGATGCATCAGCAAAAAGGCTATTGTCACTGAGGCTAATCAAGTATTGCATGAGTTACAAAATGAGTTGAAGACGTTTCAAGAGTTGAGAGTCCCAAAGGATAAGGAACTGTTCAGGAATAAGGCTTGTAGAACTGGAAGAAAGCCAAACTTCTTGTGTTGTTGAAGATTGAGGGCACCATTGATGTTTTGAAGGTATGTTGAATCAAAATATGGGGACCTCTATAGAAACAAGTGAGAGACATGCAATGGGGCAAAAACTTCGACAAGGATTGGAAACAAAGTGGATTTAAACACTCATTTTGATCAGAAACTTTTCATTGACGCAAGATTGAATGGATATGAGCTGAACAAAGTTTTAATGGACATAGGGTATCAAAAGACTCGTGGGTTAAGATGGGAAAATCGATGTTGTAGTCTATGGGAAGCACGCTCTACAAGGCAAACAAGACTACTTCCAAACCAATGGGAATTTTTTGCTATTTTGAAATTGAGATCGTGGTTGTGTTATTCTACGGGGATTTTGAGGTGATCTAAATGGCCAGAAAAGATGGGTGTCATTCTTGGAAGATCTTGGTGCTATGACAATTGAGAAGACATTTATTTCAAGTAGTGGTATATGAGTTTTGAGGATGGAGAATAGAGAGTGGTAGTTCCTTCGGACACTAGTTTGGTAGTTGTGTATGCAGAAAATGTTACAAGGAATGCCCAAGAAATAGATTTCCACAAACTGATGATGCAAGAATACGAAATTGACTGAGACTAAGAAGAGGACGAATCTTCAAGTTTGGCTTGTGTGAGGTGGCTTCAAGAGTTGTATAACATCATTGGCCAAGGGTGCGCAAGAGTTCGAAGATGACATGGCTGTAGTCTAGTTGGAGGGGTGCTTAAGTCTAACGAGTGGTTTAATTACCAAGAGGGGAAGGGCTATGCAAAAATGGGTACCGAGAACGGTGAGGATTACCGAGTCAGATATCCCTAGGGAATCCATTTTGCAATGGGTGAAGAAGGACAAGACCCTAGCCCCACAAACTCCATGCATCCCTGATGTTGTGGTTTGACTACCAACTAGAGAATTGAAAGTCCTCAAGGAGTTAGTTTAGGCGAAAAGAAAGTTAGAGTTTGACACCATGGATATGCTAGTGTTGAGGAAGGAGATTGAGTGTTTATGCACGAAATTGCTAGCATTCGATGCCAAGGAGAGTGGAGAAAGAAGTTAGTGTTACGCAGGATGTTGGGTGTAGAACTACCACGATAGGAGTAGTCCCAAAGGTAGGGCTACCAAAGAAGAGAGCCACAAATCGGAGCGTGGGAAAGGCGTCGACATACCATTTCGAACAAGCAACGGCAATCTATTGTTGATAGGCATAACGACGCACTACACAAGGCACCCGTTTCTTGAGTGACCACACAGAAGTGGGAACCTCGAGGATCTAGTCTCCTAGACACCATGTGTATGTAAGAATTGGTGTGGGTGGAGTACACATGATATGAATTTTGAAAAAGAAGACTTGGAATAATGCTGAAAACAAGAAAATGCCTAAAAACAAAACAAAATATGTTTCTGTAAAATAAGAGAGCTTTGCTCCAATTAGTTATGTATATAAGAAGTGTGTATATATGCTAACACAAGAACCTTGATCATGTAAAGATAGAGAATTGGATACATAGAAATGAAGAGGTACTTGAGTTTGTAAACCCAACCGGAAAACACGAGTGGAACCTTCACAAGCCTCATGCCACACACCATAGTTTTTGGTCTAACTCAGGCATGGTGTAAAATTTTGTACAAGTGATATAATGTGAGTTTGGTATCCTGCAACCATGAGAGACTGTAGAATCAAGAGAATCTCTATGCATGAGGGCGTAGTGCAAGATTGAAGGAGGAGGAATGGGTTAATGTGGTGTAAGAAATTAGAGAGGCCACGTAGCCGTTGTTAGCATGAGTGAGTGGGAATCTTGAAAACAAAGGGAAAACCAAGGTGAGCTGGTTGCAAAAAGTTGGTGGAAGGCATTAATTGATCAAGTCAAGTGACTTAAATGGACAGATTTGAGGGGATTGAGGGCACATTAAAGCACAAAAATCACAAAGAAAGAGAGAAAGAGGTGTGTCAACACGAGAGAGAGTTGGAAATAAAATCATAAAACTAGAGATCCAATACTAGTGAGACCAAAGTTGCATTGTTTTAACAACTGAAATGTTGTGGAAGTAGGAATTATCTTGAATGCAGAAGAGAGCTACAATGAGAGTAGCATGGAAAATGAAACATATATCATTTGAGAGGAGCCTACTGAAGAAGTCACCAAGATGAAAGAGGAAGCAAGATTAAAAAGGTAGGAAGAAGAGGCCAAGAAAGAGCAAGAGCGAGAGGCAAATCAATGAAAAAATGAAGAACATAGGCGTTTGGAGGAGGGAGAGCAGAGAAGGAAGGAAAGGGAGAATGAACGCATTCCACTAATGGCATTCCCAACACCGCCACTGGTGTGTCCATTGAGACATTGGTACAAGTGTGCATCACCTCAAACTTCAACCATTGCTCTTACAAGCTACAATGCAAGATTTGGAATGAGCTCAAGGAAACAATACATGGGAACAAGACATCGCAAGAGTTTTCAACAAAAACAGGGATTGAAAGCCTCAACAACTTGCCCTATTTTGTGAATCCTACAAGGTTGATCAAGTTGTATTTAACTTGAGCACACAGAGGGTGAACGCACATCGTAAGAAGATCAATCCTGATTAGCGCATGAAAACTAGCAAGGGTAGCTTACTTACCAAGTGAAGGCGAAAATAATGCAGAGTTGTAAAACAAGGATACACGCAAGAATACAACGAAATTGCTAAGGCTAAGTACTCGAGGAAGGAGAAACAAGATTGACTTAATCAAGACAACTTTGGTGAGGATTGTCACAAGATTGTTGACCACATAGATCTCAAGAGGGGACTTAATCTCAATATCCAGAGTAGTGTTATATTCAATAGTTGTGATGGGGACACTACAATGCATGATTAATTTGGCTCAACACATTGCGGATGAGTTAAATGAAGCAATTCAGTTGGTGCATGAACATGGGACCAAATTCAAATGGGGGACTTACTTGGTGTTACTCATGTTTGATGAAATGGGAGTACCTTGCATAGATAAATTTGTCAAAAAGAAGAGCATTAATGAATTCCGTTGTGCGGATCAATTTAAAGAGTATAGCCTAAAGGGGAGGATAATTATAGTAGAGCATGTGGAAATGTGAGAGCAATGGTTTGAAAGAGCTAAGGCCTTAGTTGAAAACGAGGAGCACATACCTCGAAAATTGCAAGGAGCATATTGGAGTTTTACGAAGTTCAAAATAATGGCACATTTCAACCTGGTTACGCTGATGGGGATTGAAGACAAGACAACCCCGTGGTTAATGTTTTTGTATGCATTCAACATAAATTATGTAGAAAGGTGGTTGATGAGGTTGAAGGTGAACGTCATAGGATTAGATCGATGCCAAAATGTCCTCAGAGAAAATTCAAGGGTCAGAGGACATGTAATATCGGGACGAAGAATATGATGACAACTCACTAAAGTTAAAGGAGCATGTTGATGTGAAAACTTGATTGAAGTGAAATACAAAATTCTTGGGCATTGAAACCATGAAAAGGGAGCACAAGACTTCCATTGGGAAGCTCTTAGGTGATTGCAACATTTTGAGGGGGAACTATAGTGGATGAAGATGCAACACAACACCTAGAGGAAGAAAGGGCAAGGTAGGCTCGTTAGGAGGTTGCACAATAAGTGAGGGGAACGTAGCCGATGGAGAAACCGCATGTGATTTTTTGCGGAACTAGTGAAGAAAGGGGTATAAGAGGAAGGAGCTTGTTGGCATGTGATTTTGCATGTATGCAAAATACGACAACAATGTAAAGGGGACAAAGTCCCTTCTTAATGATGGGCGAGGTTGCCCTTATTGAAAAGCAAAAAGGTATTTACAACTAGACATTCAAAACTGTGTTTTTGGGTTTTTGTGTTTTTGAGAAGAAAGGAAATGGATAAGAAAAAGAGAAGGAAGAAGTGAAAAGGAAATGAGATGAAGAAGTGAGAAAGGTGAGGAAGTAAGAAAGGGGTGCATCCAAGAATAAGTAAATGAAGATCATAAACTCGAATGCACTTTAGAAATCTAACATAGTGAATGTCTGAATTGAATAAAAAATGCATTGAATCCATAGAGAGTAAGAGCTTTCACATTTATTGGACATAAGAATAACAAATGTTTAAGAAAAGAAACAAGTACAAGACACAAAGATCTCCATATATACTCTTCTTTATTTCTCTTTGGACAAGAACACAAAGTTTCTTATTACTAGTTCTTTATAAATGGTATATTTTGTCCTTTCTACAAACTTCCCTTACAAATGAGCTATAACTTCCTTTTATAACTCAAAAGTTGGATACAAAGTAGTTAGAGTTTCTTACAACATCATATTAGGACTTAATTAAGTCACTTTAATTAATTAATTTTATTTTAAAAAAGTAAAGTCACTTTATTAAAATAAATTTACGATTTGGGTGACCTAATAAAAAGTATTACAAATATTATAAGTGGGTACATGTGGACCCACTAGAAAGTGACATGGCAAATACATAGACCAAACATTGACACATAAATTTAACATGACACCTATGATTAGTGCCTTATTTATTGGGCCAAGAGTCTGCCTATCTCGATCGTATGAGAAGTGAACTCATTGATCACCAAGGGAAACCTCATCAAAGCATTGGAATATCATTTTGAAAATCCTAGGTACTAAGCATCTCGCCATTTTGAATTTCTTGGATTTCTCCAATGATTCCATCATTCTCGACGAATCAGGGAAGTAGTGAGGTGAAAGGAAAGTCTCACAGATGACTTGCATTTCCAAAATTCTACCACAAATTGTATGAAACTCCAACATTTTCTCTTCCATGTTGGCGAACAAACTTCAAAGTTTGATGATTCTATCAAGAGAATTGGTATTAAAATTTGCCGAAGAAGAATATTGATTCTTGACTAGATTAGTCAATTCCTCTTTGAGAAATTATACGAAGCTCCTTTGGTTGTGCTTGTTAATGAAATTGTAGTGAATCTCCTCAATGAATTCTTGAATTGTGGACATGATTGATTCTCCTTTGTCTTTTACATCATCAAATTGTACTCTGATATCATCAAGCACCATTTTTTTGAATTTTGCAAAATTCAACCACTCAATGTGAAGCCCACTGTGATTGAAGTCTAGGATTCCTTCGCTAACAAGAGATGAAAATCGCATTTGTGCAAGTTTTCTTATATCGGGAGAAATCTTGTCAAGAGTGGTTATCTTGATTTTGAGCGACTCTTGGAAATGCAGAATTGAATCTAGATAAGTATGAACCTTATCTTAGATTCTCATAGCTTCATCAATGACCCACAAACCTTGTATCAAAACATTGTCAATCCATGCTTTGGTTTCACAACCCATATTGTTTATTTCTTTGGGTAACACAAGGGTCTCTTGATATGGTACCACTACTGTAGCAAGAACTTGAATAGTAGAAGAAATCGAGTTGATGAGGTGTTGTGCACATGCAATTAGCTGCCAATTTTTTTCCTTGAGCTGGATGGTTTGAGATTTGTACTTTTCCATCCACCACAAATTTATATCAACGAATTCTCGAGCACGAGCAACATCATTTTCTATGGCTGACTTGCCGAGAATTACATTGGAGACTTTATAATCGGCAACAATCATTTCCCTTTTATCCTTATCAACAATTGTGTGTACTATGTCGGCATATTGAAATCCGTACTCATTGACTGCATAACTTTGGAGATGACCTTGGGCTTCTTGGGAGTGAAAGAATATGTCATTGATGCAATAGCTTCAAGATCAATTGTGAATGGATTGATGATTTTTTTCCACTTCTTGATTTCTCCATGTAGCCAAGAAGGGTATTACTTCAATCAAATCCCCACATAGAATTCTTGCATTGGGTGGGAGTTGCTCCCGTGTTGGTGGCAAATACTCAAATTCAGGTGAGGCTTGAATGGCGTCTTCATGTTGAGGATGACGAGTTGTCACATCTTCATGATGTATGGGAGAAGGTTGTGAAGTATCTCTGGGGTGTGAAGGCACATGTGAATTGGAGATTTGAATCACTGGAACTTGCGCTTGATATGATACCATGAACTGCAGAGTGGTGTTCTTAAACAGTCAGCGAGAATCTGAATTGTTGTGAGTTGATGAATATTGGCTTGATTGTGAGATCCCATAAATATGCTCCTTGCCTTCATTTGCATCTTTCCTCTATTTAGGTTTACTAGTCACCAAAGGTAGATAGTGAGTTGACTTTGGTTTCCATGTCCTTTATTTGCTTGAGTATGGGATGAAGCTTGTGTGGTGGGGTGAGAGAATGATTGAGTGACTTTTGCAATTCTCTTCTCACTTTGGTGGTCCTATGATCTTCATGCACATTTCTTTCATTAGCAGTACATTTGGCCAATTCTCCCTCATACCAAGTGAGACTCCTCTTCATCACTTGTCGAATTCTATCCTCGAGTGATGTGTCATCTCTTCTAGACCAATTGAATTTTGAAAGGGGTGATGACACAATCAAATCATTGCAGGATTAACCATGTCCAAGCCACTATCAATAACTCCTCGCGGGACATCTTTCAGTCTGAATGTGATTATTTTATTCTAAGTCATTCGGGAGTAGTCACAACACCTGACCTCAAGTCCATCTATATAACCGACCCAATAACCTTTCACCCCTGGACGGTGTTTGTATTTTAGGCCGAGAATTCTCTCCATGAAATCCGCAAATATCAAATTCCCACCTTTTCACGAATGGGTGTAGTGTTACAACAATCATTTCTTTATCCATTATCTCTGCAATGTGGAAAGACGAACACTTGTACACACCAATGGAGATAGGGAAACAAACACTATATTTGCGTTTTCACTGAAGAAGCGATTTACTGATGCAAGTTGTCGAGAAAGCTCCATGACCTATCACTTATATACTTCAAATTTGTAGGGCACTGTTGTATCCACAGACATTGTATGAAAATGAGGAGAATTGAATGAATCACGTGCCCCATTTTGAAATCACTTCTTTGGCTTGATATGAAAACCTTTCATATGGCTTGTTCTCGAGCATTCTGATGACGTAGAAGAGGAAAACATCGTTGACCCGTCGGAAATGATGCATACTTGCCTTGAATTCCAGCTGCAGGTAGTAGTGAAAAACACTGTTTTGACTTGTTGCCATTGTGCCTCTAGTTCTTAGACCGATGAAGATTGTTCTTCGTGCCACACCATAGATGAGATAAGAGGTCATGGAAAAATGACCCGTTATCTTTACTTAAATCAGTTGCTTGTGCAATGTGTCACTTATGAATATATTGCAGTTAATGTGAAGTTTTTGATCTAGGATAACACAAATGAACTTATACATTCACGGCTGGGAATAATGAGCAAAAGGGATGCTGAATACTCTACTCAATAAGGTGATCATGTCTCCAATTTCCACTCGTAACTCAATGCGAGACAATTGTTTGGGAAGCCAATTGGTGTGAGTCCTCTTGGTGACCAACCAATTTTTGTTCACGACTTTAGAACATCGTAGTGGGTCTTCGTCCCAATATTGTTGTACAGACTCTTTTGTTATCTCAACACTCTCCTTATATTCAAGAATTTAGAGAAGCTCTTCAATGTGCTCAAGGGTGACTAGGCGAATGGGATTGTTGTTGCTATTAAAAACACCTCTCTTCTCGAGGTCATAGTGCTCCGCACATGCAATAATGAGTTCGGGGCATTGAATTGACACTGGGGAGACTGCTGCTTGTGGTAGACCGCTATAGTACAGGGGTTGAGAAAACACTGTGTGACCCTCAGATCGAGTTCTGTCACAAAATTGACCCATATTAACGTGATTGAGATTTGTGTCAGTTATGTAGTTGTCCTAAACGAGTATGGATGTGTGTTACACTTACACCTTGGAACTCATATCATAATGTCGATTTGTTGGACGCTGACATTTTGAAGCAAAAGTGGGAGAAAAATAAAAAATGAAAACACTTGTGGTGTCGGGTCAAGTCTCTAGGTCCACCACAAAAGAAGAAAACGAGATTCATTCGAAGTTACGATATAAACTTCATCCCATTTTTAATCATATGATTTCTATATTGATATGCCATCTCGTTCAATTTGTGCTCCTCTTTCCCACTCACAACACACTTTTGTTTGGTTTGCCGTGTTCGCTTAAGAGCTAGCCCTTTTGTTCGACTTAAACTATTCTTGACTCCAACTCATTTTATCTAAACTCTGGATGTCACCGCCGCTTAAGCTTTCTTGTTTGTTACCTTTGAACCTTGTGTGAACAAACAATGAATTTTTAAGCATAGGGAATGGCCTTTTCCCTCACTGTTCCCATATCATTTATCATTATTGTTTTTGTTATGGATGTAATGCATCTCAATTTGATAACAACATGAGAGTGACATACATAATCAAAGATGCCAGGTGGTTGAGATAACAATTTGAATTGTGGTGTCCCCAGATTTCACCCTGAAATCTGGGACTACCCATTTGAAAAAAAATTCGTTCTTTTAAAATAACGGGTCTTTGTGTGTTTTTATTGCTAGAAGATGTCTGTATTATGTTAAGATATTCCCAATGAATCATATGAGCCAATTTCGACAAATACCCAGATGCCCAAACTCATTTTATCCCTTCGCCAAGTTTTGTCTGCGGGAAATTTTTATTTAATTATTTATTGAATAAATAATGCCCCGTTTGAAGTAAATTGTGCTCCGGTTGAATCCTGTTGAAGTTTTGCATGCCAGTATTCACTCATCTCATTAGGGTTTTCACCAGGAATGAATTCAGGGCATTGTCTGCAACTTCTGGCAACGTTTTTCGCTTTTATTTATTTCTTTTGCGTTTTTCTCTGGTTTTCTCCTCGGTTTCTTTGTGAAATTCCCCTAGGTCAATTCTTTCGCCAGTATAGTCTGTTTAATTGCCTGAAGTATCTGGAGATCATCTACAGACATAGCACCAAAAGGAATCAGCCTCAAAATGCAAACTGCTAACCAAAAATGATGAAGTCATACACAAAAAGCCTCTCCCAGGCAAGTCGCATTTTCTGGAATTAATGAGTGTAAGCTGCAATGGTATTTTTGGTAGCTGCAGGCAGGTGGGAATTTATTACCTGCCTTGCAAGGTACTTTTTTCCCATGAAGTCAAAGTCACTTAAGCTGCGATGGGAAAATTAGAGGCGGCAGGCAGGCGGGAATTTCTTACCTGCCTTGCAGGGTGAAAATTCCCATTATAAAATAAAGAAAAATCACTTAAAGCACCGATGGGAATTTTGTGCCTGCCTAGCAGGCTAACTTTTCCCATCGGAAGGTTTTATTCACCCATACAAGTCGCACTTTTTCAAAAGAAGCTATTTTTAATGCAAGTCGCACTTTTTGGGAAGTCACTTAAGCTACAGTGGGAAAATTGGAGGTGGCAGGCAAGTGAGAATTTATTACCTGCCTTGCAAGGTAAAAATTCCCATTATAAAAGTCAAATAACTTAAGTGGAAGAAGGGATTTTTAGAGCTGCAGTGCAGGGTGAAAATTTCCATCAGAAGTTGACTTCTTAATTTTACAATTCACCCTTGCCAAAAAGTGCGACCCATTTGGGCATTAAACAAAGCTTTTAATGACATTTATTAATAACTGCTTTGCCTAATTTTGGCGCCAAGGATGGAGGAAAAGTCAATGCACGAGGATAAACCAAAGAGAACTGAAGGTAGCATGCTAAAAATAAATAAATAAAATTTATTTAATGGCAACCAACAACATGCAAAAATAGGCGCCCAATTTGGGTGAATAAACATGTTTGTTTATTAATTAATTGTCAGGAATAGGATGGACAATTATTAGAAATAGAATGCTGAGGGTTACATAAGCATGGGCTGCCATAATGAAGAAACAATTAATTCTTTTTGCTAAGGATTGCAGCCCGGACAGTTTTGGTGCCAAAGAAAGGAGGATTTGTGCATTACTGGAGGTGTTTTACATTGCCGGGAAGCTTCAAGGTTTGGCGCCTAGGGTTGGAATAGCTTGATTTATGCTATGATAATTATCTGCATGTTACTATAAGTGCCCAGGTGAATTTAAAAATATTTATGCTTGCTTTGCATGCAAGCAAAGCCTCAAATTTTAGGGCAGCAAACTTCATATGCAGATTTTTGGTGACAGAAATCAAGTATTCATGCGCTGGACTTCATTTTTGTGTTTAATAATTGCAGGTATTCATACAGGTGAAAGGAAGTTCAAATCAATGTCAGGTACATTGAATATATCTTTCGAATTTGAAGAAATCGATAGATCTGCACGAATTGATCTAGTTATAAAGAATTCCGGTAGGATTAAAAGAAAAAGAACGCAGACAAAGATTGCTCCAGCCATGATGAAGCATGATGATAGAGAGGGATCAGTAGAATCATGCATAGCTTCCAAATTTGCTGATATCAATGACACAGACATGGGCCCAGAACCCATCTCCAAAATAATTAACAGATTCAGGGCCGGAAAGACATTTCTCATGCGGGCGATGAAAAGCAGTGGAATTATTCCAACATCAGCATTCCCAGTCATAGCTCAGTTGCCTGAATTTGTCATGGAGTGTGCGAGATCATATCATCCTCTTTCCAGAACAATCCGGGATGTTGTGGGAAAGACAATTATTAGGTTAGATGCACAGTTTATCAATTTTTTGTCCGAAGATTCCGACAAGAACGGTGGTGATTGCAATCAGCATGCTAGATGCAGGTAACAAATAGGAGAAACACAAAACAGATTGCGTGAGCATAATGAATAACCGATATATGAAGAAGTCCAGGTCTCCATCAAAGCTCCCGAGAACTCTTCTGCGATCTAACTTGGTGTAGGAGGTGGATGATATCACCAAATTGCTTTGTAGGATAAGTAGAGAAGCCAACACTCACAACTTTCGCTCATGGATGTATTCGTGAGGTCTATCGAGATCAACATAGCTGATTCGATAATCAATTGGGCAGAGATCATTAGTGATAGCATCAGTGAGCAACTTCGGAGTGTGAGGCGGACTTACAACTTCAAAATGACTTCATACCTGGTATATGCAGCAGCCTCGCAGGGCATATTTTCCAAGCTGGATAGACGAGGCGTATTGGTGAAAGATCCTATCTTTGATTTCTATCCATAGTTGATAGTTCCTGAGTGCCACAAAGATTACAAAGCGGTCAATGATGAGTTCTTTTATGAATTCATCTGCAAACTAAATGGTGATCTGAAGACCAACAAGGTGAGCAAAGAAGCTTGGGAAGCTGTATCTCAACATGGCTACATTTTCACCTTGTTTACAAACTTAACATATCTCAGGGTGACTGGCTTTTCGGGAGAACTAGTAAAGTTGCCGAGATATCCAAACGACAAGTGGGTCATCATGGAGTTGTGCAGACAACTCGTGGAGATGCATGACTTACAATCAAAGCGGCACAAGTCTACAGGTTTCTTTCCAGTCATAGTAGGTTACTACAGCTGCCAGAGCATCCACAAAGCTAAAGGAGTCGAAGCTGAAATGTTTTTTGAGTATGAGCTTGAGTTCTTCCCAGCACGGATAAACTTTGACCCATATGGAGTAGCGAGGAAGACAATCTCCTAGGAATACTCACTTATGCCTTCGTTGGAGGACTTATGGATGAAGTGTAGGAATGAGTATGAAGTCAAAAAGAAAGACTTTAGTAGGTTATTAGCGTGACAAGTGTCTTGTTATGGTTTGGCACGGATACCTACAGATCTCGCCGATGATGGGCATGTGATACTTGACTCGTATCATCAAATGGGAGGAGATAGAGCTGCTCTTCAGGAAAACGTTGGTGGTTGCCAGACGATTGAAGAAAGATCTTCCGCAGTTTTGGTTAACACTTCGAACTGGTTGCTGACAAAGGGGTATTGCCTGAATGAAGCTTTGATGAATCAAATTATAAGCAACTTTACCACGGGAGATTCAAGCAAAAGAAAGCACGAAGGTGAAAGCAGCAAAAGGCCGAAAAAGCTTAAAGTTCAAAAGAAGTCTCACATACAGGAGAAGGCCAAATCTACGGCTATCGTTCCAGTTCCAGCTTCTCCAACATCAACTCATAGCACTTCAGCAACCCCAGAACCTCAGAGAGATCTTGTTGTTCCTCCTTTGAATCCGGCATCATTTGTATTTTCTCCTCGACCACTCAGGTCTTCACCTATCCATGCGAAGAAGTTAAAAGCACAGACGGCGGAGTTTGAAAAGGCATTATCTTTGGATGATTCAGAGGGTAGCAGTCATAACACAGTGGCAAATTCTGATAGAGCGGAGTCGGAGCATGAGATGGTAGTGCACTCAGCGGTTTCTTATTCCCCAAGAAGCAACTTTTCATCATGGTTAGCTTTGCAGATGATCTCAGAATCCAGAGAGGAGATCAATCTGGAAGAACACGACTTTTAGCTGCTCCTGAGTTTGAGAGGAAGAGAGAGAAGACCTAAAGTTGCCAAAACGACTTCTAGGTTGATTATTGAGGAATCGGGACAGAAGTTCGCTGAGTTATCTGTTCCAACAGAAGGAAAGCACAAGGGAGAGCTCACGGTAGCTGATATAGCAGTGACCAAAGTGCCAATAGGTCAAACTACCATAGAAGGGTTAAAGCAGGATACGCAGACACTAATGAATGCTTTATTCCTTAAGCTTGACAAAGAGAAGGCTGAGAGATCCAAGCTTCAAAAACAGGTATTCCAGCTGTGCGAGATCATTGCTAAGGTTGTTAAACCTTCCTCTCAGCCCATTTTAGCACATGAGCAGGTGAGTAATCATCTGATGCAGGTGGTGGAAGATGCAGGGGATCAAGTCAGAGTTATTGCCCACTGGAAGAAGTAAATCATTCACTAGGCCTCAGAGCAATTCGAACCAATACCGGCTGAATTAGAGAACGTGCACAGGGCAGTGTCTCAGCTAAAGGATTTGATGACACAGACAAAAAATGAGAACATAGTGGTTGAAAGTCATCTAGATACTTTGGCTAAGATACACTTGTTGCCAAAGGATGTGCTGATTGCAGAACAGATTGTGCCTGACGGATTGGTGGAAAAGGGGAAGCAATTGGAGATTTCAATTTCCTTCCGTGTAGAGATCCTCAAGCTCATGTTGAAGAGGATGCAGTTGTTGGAGAGTAAGATGGGAGAAGTGTCGGGGAGCATCCCAGATGAATTACCTGCTTCCCATGAGGAATTTATTCTGGTTGTGTGGAAAGAAGTTGATGAAGCCACCATACCTTTCACGATGGATTCGATTGGTAGAATCATAAAGCATCAGGCAAATATTGAGGGATATGGACCTGGTTTAGAGAAAGTGAAGGCTAACGTTGTTGCTTTGTCTAGAGGGTTGTTACAGTTCAGAACCGAGAGAGATGCTATTGTTAAAACAGATGGGAAGATGTTGAATTACATGTTTGACAAGTATATTCAATATCAGAACAAGAATAAAGTATAATTGTTACAACTGGCAGATCTTCTTTCTTCTCTTCTTCCTTCTCTTATTTCTTATGTTCTCGGATGAAAATGTAAAATTAAAGTTATTGGTTGAAAAATCATTACTTTAAGTTATGTGGGAAGATTATTTAAGATAGGTGACAGATGCGCACAATTTTGACTTAGACTCTTGATGCATGTCACTAAGAGAGGAATTATAGGAAGATGACTGCCAAATGTTCCCTTTACTACTTCTTCATGTTCTAGTTCAGTTGTAGTTTCCCATTTGTAATTTCCCCTCTACACACTATAAGTAGATGAAGAACTTACAGGTTAAAGGATCGGAATTTGTAATCAGCATTCTTGTGTTCCAAACTTTGAGTTGAAACCCCTGATTTCTGCAAGCAGAGGAATAGAGAAGAGATTTCCGGAGAACTTTGTGTCAACGGTGCATTTTGCTTCTTATTTCTTTCTAGATCTATTCATAAACTTTGTGTTATTATAGATCTAGATCTGAAAGTTTCCTTTGCTTTGAATTTTGTGTTTAATGATCTATTTGTTTTAATCTATGTGCATACAATCAACTATGTAAACTATTCTTGGTTGCACATCCTCTCTACTTTCTCCCGTTTCCTATTATTTTCCTCTTCTGCAGATTTTTTCTTTTTTTTACAGTTGTTAACTTGCTGCAGAACTGTCTAACTATGGTTCATGAGCTAAATAGTTAAAGTAATACCGACAAATAGATATTAGGACATATAATTGACAAAATCTTACACAGGAGCCTCATCGGTAAATGAGGGAGATTTATCTCATGACTGCCTAGGTTTTCAGCTGTGCAGAAAATCTAGCCAACAAATTGTAAAGGTTGTACTAGTAGAGGTGCATCAATTGCAAAACTTGTCTTTTTAGAATAAGATGATGTTTCGGCCTTTAATTGTTTAATTGCAGTAGTAATATTTTATCTTGCATTCTTTGTAATATGTTGTTCACCTTTTAAGAGTCGCTTTCAACTTCAAGTGAATGGGGTGCCTTCGTCTGAACACCCCTAATTTTTCACCTTGCCCAGTTCACCCACTTTCGCATTTTAGGACACAGTGTTTTGACAATTTATGCTATTGGACCCTAGAGCATTGAACCCACATCCGAGTCAATAGATCATTAACCTATGCAACTCCTCTTGAAGTCTAAACTATGTCCATTTGTGCAGCGCACACACCAATGGAAAATGTAACCGTTGCATTTGTCTAATCTGCAAAGGTCATTAACAAAGGGAAATTGCGCACAACAAGGTAAATGGGAAAGTCGCATGCTTCTGTCACCAAATACATACAGGGGGGAACTTTTATTGTATCCTTCCATTTAATTTGGGTCTGCAAGGTGGTTTGAAAATTGAATTGCTTTATAAAAAGCTAATTTGGTTGGCGATCGAAGTTCCCAAGCTCTTCACTTGCGCGGGTTTCAAAGCAAGCTTTTGATAGTTGGCTGAAATTTCAACTTCTTCTATGCATTTAAAGAATTCTTATTTGTCTCCAAAAATTTCCATAGAATATAGTCTGCAATTAAATTAGAAATTTCCACACTTCTAAAATCAAACTACGTCTAAACAAATCCCCTGTGCTTGGCTTCTAACATCTCTGTAGTTACAATACTTCATTCTTATAAAATTCCAGCCACAAAAACACACTATGAAAAAAGGCTGTCTAGCTCAGGCTCATCCATAATATACAGTCATACCACAATTCAGATAGTCAACCTTTTCCATCTATCGATAGAAATTTCTTCTCCCGATCAGGATGCAACCCAGAAGTGGATTTGAAAAGTTGGGGCTTAGAAACCACCGTCAATTGATCCCAAGATCAAACTATCTAAATTATTCCCATCGTAAAATCATATAGTATTCAAGAAATATTTATTATTGAGCACGTGTTATTAAGGATGGAGTAATCCCTTGAAGATAACAAGCTGTGAGGGTTAACATGACGGGGATTTTTTGCAGCATAGAGCATTTGAGGTTCGAATATGTTAAGCCCAGAGCCCTATGCAAATGTAGAGCTCAACAAATTGTGGAGTGCGAAACCATTGCAAAAACTCTGTTTACCTATAGTTCGCATTAAGAGTGAAACCATTGCACAAAGGCCATCTTAACCGTCATTAAACCATGTCAAAATTAATCACCTTTCAAAAACGTCCAAAAAGACGTCAAGGATTTCTGACACAAATTGTAGATGACGTCCGCAGAGGCCTTTCCTCATAGGGGGAAGACCTTCAGCGTAATCCACGTATGGCATTGGATGGTGGAGATAAGGTGTGGTATGGTCATTGATGTATAGCACAATCATATTCGTCCATAAGCCTTGAAACCATAAATTCAAGTGTGTGTCGATATATGAAATTCTAAATCACAAGCTATGTCATGAGACCATAAATCCTGTATGTTATTGTGCCTCCAAGAAATGTTTCCTTGTAATTATGGGATCTGGAGAATAAATGCGTAAGAGGGATGCATGAGTACTAGAGATACCGGACTAGTGGCCCTTAGTGGGTTAGTCATGTCCATGCCGACCCACTCTATTCCATTACGACTGCCATCAATTATCCCGCATGGGTCCTTTGTGCGGGGACTCTCCCTTCAACCCTCATGACCAGAGTATGTTATTTGATGCCTCGTGTTTGAAGAGGAAGTGAAGGGGCTCTCACTTGAATCTGCTTGTAAGAGTTTCATTTGTTTGGGGAAAAAATTAAGACAACCAATTAACTATGTTTCCTTCAGTGTATTTTGAATATTGGTGTCATTAATTTAATGATTTTCATCTTTTGGGTTATTTAATTAATTAAATTAGTAACCATAATTGCAGGGAGACGCTTCCCCCTCCTATTGGTTACACATACCGGCCAAAATTAATATTTACCGTTTTGCAGTCTGCAGTACTGTCTATGAACCTATGTTCAAGAGTCTAACATTGTCTCCCCACACACACATGCACACACATAGGTGACACAATTATTGCATCATGTCTGTTACTATGTTGCCTCATTCGCACACATCTCTTGAGATATGTTGCTATCAATAGAATTATTCGATCATTTGTCAACATTTGATATGAGCTTACGAGAATAAAGAGGTGACAGTTATCTTTGAGAGATGGTGGAGGGGGGATTCTGAATCTACCTGGGGCCTTAATAATGTACAGATGACCATTTCCCCTAGTAATTTACCTACTATATTGCACTTTGAATCCACGTACACATCTGGCTCAAGGGCATGGACATCCAAAAATGCCGTGACAACGAGGACCCGTAATCGTCTACTCTAAGAGGACAACTATATTATTATTTCGTTGTTTAATTATTTTATTCCATAACTTTAATTGGTAACCAATTAATTGCATGTTAATTAGTAGTGTTAATTGTAATTTGATTGGTACAGTTAATTAAGTATAATTTTAGGACCAAACATAGCAATGTTGTTCATTTAAAATAATGAAATTGAAGGTCTAGATGGATTGTGATGGTTAGTGATGATAAACTGTCAAGAAGACCCTAGGACTTGTATGTCAGGTAACAAAAAAAAAACATATTTCATTTTATGGATATAAAGATATAGACAAAAAGTTGTTGTGAGTGACATGGTACATAAAACCAAACCAAGTGCTCAAGAAAGTGAAAGGAACATGAAAACGTGTGGAGATATGGCCTTGCATGACTTATAACATAGTTTCAAATCTTATGGCGAGTGCAAAAACCACTTGTTGGGTACGCCATGAATGAATCATTCAACACCACCCTACCAATAATTACCAAGACGACCAATAGAATTATTTCAGTGAGGAAAATCCAATAATTTTTTATGTTGTAATCTTATTTTAATTTGAAGATAATGTAGTGAAACATGAATAGAGATGTCTTTTAATTTTACAGGTATTCTCCCAAGGGAGATGAGACATTCACTATATAGCCATGTAAGTGTAATTTTTAGGGAGGACTAACTATGTCAAATACAAGTGACAATTAATTTATCAACAACAGTACAGCTAAGAGAAATAATCAAAATGGAGGTTTCCAAACCACAACAATGACCAAATATGAATGATTTCAGCCTTATAAATCACGTCAAGTCTGAATATCAAATAATAAATGAGTTCCGTGCACTAGAAGGCACTTAAAATGACTCCAACCCTGGTCGCTCGGCGCTCCCTAGGAGAGGTACTCCAGACCATGCAAAAGCTCTTGACAGGTCTTCTCCTTGATGTTCCTAGATATAAACCAGCAAGAGGATCTTCAGTATTTTCCTTCACACCACCCAATTTGGAGAGTTTTCGTTCTCCAAATGCCACAAGGAAGGTTGTCGTCCTCTTTGGATGCCATAGTATGGATTTTCGCCCTTAGTGTAGTTGGAAATAGAGCAATCAGCCCTAGAGTCCAAATATATAAAGTATATATGCCAAAAGTGATGTGCAAATGAGCCCCTAATACTTCTTTCATACCCTTTGGTTGGCAACAAGAGTCATAAGAGTGCAGACCGACCTCTTAAGCTTGCTTTATCTTCTATTTCCATGTAGGAAACTCTCCAACCATGCCGACATCTTACGGAGCTTACTTTATCTTTTAGTTTCATGTTGGGGGCATTATAACCCAACCGACTTGCCTTAGGGAGTAAAACACCAAAGGAAAACATTAATAACAATAAAAGAAAATAAAAAAGAAAACCATTGACTTCCCTTGTGCAATTCCTTCTTGGCCATGGGTAGAGAAATGGCAAGAAGTCTTCAATTGGTGCTAGTTTGAAAAAGGGGACATTACATTTGGGACAACAAAGCGTTAGTGTGGGCTGAGCTACTGACTATGGTTAAGGAAAGTACAGTCCCTTGGATTTGCATACCAACCTTAGGGGAAACAAGTGGAGAGAGGGTGATGTAGGAACTCGTTGAGACAAAAATTTCGTTGTAAACAAGGAAAGGTGAGGCCACACCGAGCTGATGGGAAACAAGGATGACACAAGGCTCAGCGGAGCATACTACTGAACCCCTAGTTACTAAGGGAGGAACTGAAGTGGAGCTGCAAAAAATGATGGAAGAAGATATGTATGGAGAAACAAGTGCATGAATGCCACTAAAGAAGTCTAGTGGTGAACTTGGTGGAAGAGTTTGCGAGTGAAGATCCGAAAGAAGCACCTTCAGGAAGGGAAGATGGAAGAGAAGAGTAGAGTCAGCAGAAAGGCTGATAAGAAGAGGGATCAAAGTGGGTGGCCAAGCTAAGGTTGTTGGTGCAAGAATACCAAGAGTTTTTGTGGAAGCAACTTACCGAGGATCCTACGTTTGAACTTTGGGGGTATGGGTTTTACACTCCTCTATGGTGAAAATTTGTCAATTGGAGGTCAAGGCATGCAAATCTATTACCCAAAGAAGCTTCCTGTGGAACAACTACACTTGATGATAAGGATGTGACAAAATTTGTTGCAAGATATGAGCATCAGGAGACCGAAGTCTATGATTATTTTTTTGAAGTCCAAGACGAGTGGGAGAAGCATGAGACGACAAAGGCAGCCTTGAAGAACATGAATGATAAGTTAGAGGAATGTTGTGCCAAAGTATTAGCATAGAAGATGCACATCTTCCATGCTTTGAATATTGATCATATAGTAATAGGACCAGTCGAGAGACATGCATTTGCGTTGGAAAAATCTTTGTGTAAGTGGAAGAAGAGGCACTGATAGACTAGGAACTGCGCGACAAAATGGTGGATGCCACCAAGAAAGCTGTGAATGAGCTTGATAGCTTATGTTTATGCAAAAAGCAGGCTAAGCTGTTGATGGAAAGATTCAAGTTCCACGATGAGTATGTAGCTGCAAGATTTCAAATTGAGAAGCTGACGCACTTTGGGAATGAGTCAGCCAAGAGGGAAAAGTTGAGAGACACACTATTTGGAGAAGAGGGCCGCAAAAAGAGCGAAGACCTTGATTGAAAGACTACGGATTTTGAGACTATAATTGATGACTTCACTGACAAGGGATGAGGAGGATGTGAAGAGACTGCTGAATTTGCTGTTTCTGTCAGGAAGGAGTGGAAAAAACATTGAGGAGATAAAGGTGGAAAGGGACCCTGACAGGACGGCTGCTTGGGATAGATATATGCAAGTAATGCAAAAGGACACACAAAATGCTTTGTCCTTGTGGAATACATACGTAGAAAGTGTCTGCAAAGATGTACTGGAGCTATCAGATCCACAGAAAGGAGAACTTGCTACTGAATAGAATTCTTGATTACGTTGTTCGAGGATGAGAAAGACCTTTAAGTATGGGAGGTGTTGACGGGATTTTGTGGGTTTGGTTCACAAGCTGCATGAATGAGACATGCATGTTCACATGACAAACCGTAAGAGTTCGCGACAATGTAAGAATATTCCTGGGATATCTAGAGGACATTTGGTGTGTCTAAGTGAGGATGGGGATAATCAAGAGTTGTGACACTGACATAAGGAGAATGTCTGTGCCAACTAAGTGCCAACCAAGCAAAGAGAAGGTTTTGGACAGGAAATCGTAGGAGTATTCAAAGTGCCAGGCTGTATAAGGTGTAAATTCCAGCGAGGATGAAGGATGATTACCGATCATCATTAGGATTTTGATTTACTGTTAGTTCTTTCTTGGTTGTGATTCTGAGGATATTTGTCCTTGTTTGAGGAGTTGTACATTCCATGAGGGTTTCATGAGTTTGAACCTGTAATGGTTGATGTAATGCAAGAACCTGTAGCGTAAGTGCTGTACTGTAAGAATCTGCGCATGAATTTTGTGCACATTGATATAACAGTTTTGAGGAATATAATGGAGATCAAGGGTTTATGTATAATTCTTGTATGATTTATGCTGTTTACATGTGAATCTGCTTTGTATGGTTGATGTTTGTATATAATTGTGTTTATGTTCTCGTAAAGGTTTGGGTTTGACTGAGAGTATGAATATATGTCAAGGTTATGCGCATGGCTGGTTCTTGTGTGTCACTCTACAAATTTGAGGTCAACATGTTTGCTTTACTGCACTTACAGTGAGACCTTCATGCACAAACTTGATTGAAAGTGCTGGCGCAGATAAGGTTTATGTTTTGTAACACAAAACCCTAGGCTGTGAAAACTAGGCTAACACTAATGAAGATAGAAGGTGTTTTAAGTTATAACTGGAATTTAGAGGAGCTTTTAGCTGGTTGCACAAAAATGATCTGCAACTGTTAGAGACTATCTAGGGGAAAATTGCATGTCAATAGTGTACGTTCAACAATGTGGGAATGAATTGGCACCATTGATTTGGTGGAATTTTACTCCTATGTAGTATCATCCGGTTTTATTTGTCGGAAAGTTGATCTGGTGGATGTTTTGAGTTTTCTTCTTTGTGGCCATCTTTTCTCACTGTTTTTCAATCGTCAGCAGGTTGGATTGTTCTATTTTGAGCTACATTTATCAGGTAGAACATCAGCTATTAGTGCTTTTCCCTTTTGCATTCAGTTTCTTATTGTTATTTTGATTCCCTTTTTTCCCCATAAATGCCAATTCTCGTTTCTTCATGGTTGTGCATGGATTTAATGGTGGGAAGTGTCCCAAACAAATATTTTGCTCATAGTAGATATTTTGCATTTTGTGGGAAGTTATATATGTTTTTCTTTTTCAAAGTTTTAAAGGATCTTTGAGTGTTGATCGATCTCACTATCTAAATTTAAATTCAAATATGAAATTGGAAGGTTCTGCCATTGCTGATGTTTGCAAAGATGTTCAAGTTTTGGATGGGGATTATCTAGCCTATTAGAATGCAGATTTATAATGAAATGCTTCTGCAAGCCTTATGATTGCTTTGTATTATGTTAGATTTGTCAATTTCCACAGATGGACATTTTTAATTACTTGATTTTCTGGAAACACCATGTCATAACCCTTTTGTTACTATATTTTCAGTGAAACATCAGATACTAATTATCTGCTTCTTCACCTTAATATGGTGCCCTTTCTAGTTTTCACTCTTTTCTAATCAAATAGTTGAGTTTATTTATTTACTGTGAGTGACTGACAAGTGAGAACATTGGGCAATAAAACCCATTATTTATAGATCGGTCATTGAGAAGAGAACTATTATTCATTCTCATGTCGTTATTGTTTCTATTCATGTATTGATCAATAAAATATCAATCAGAATTTCAATGGGAAGAACATTTCAGCTTGCTCCTTTAAGGGACAACTGACCTTTGATTTGCTACAGTAGCATTGTTTCAGTTTTTCCTGTTGTTGATTACTACTGCTGTTTAAACCAATTTATGGTATGCAGGATGCAACATGTTCAACTGAAGCGTTAAAACAACTTCAAGACACTTTGTTACCCTCATCTGACCGTGGTGGCATGCATTTGGAGTATCCTTAATTTTTTCCCCTCTTCTGTGCAAGTGTGTGTGCATGAAGGAGAGAGATGTTCTTTTGTTATTATCACACATTCATTTCATTGTTTAACTTATTCCAGTATTTTTAGGCTCAGAATTGAGAAGACAAATGATACATTCGTTACATTGTTTTACCTAACCAAATTGTAGATATGCAAAATCCAGGATGAGGTATCCAAGAGAAGAAAAACTGCTGGAAAATGAAATTAAACAGGTTTTCCCTTTCTCCTTTAGTGTGGAAGCATGAAGTGGCAGCGAATATTAAGGCTCACAATCGGCTACTCTATCAAAGGGATGAGAAAGTGGTGGAATATTGGTGCAGCGAAGGAACAGGGTATTTAGGTAGCTCAGGACAAAAGAGGAGGTTACGTTTCACTTTCAACTACATACATTTTTTTCCTCGAGATCCATATGATAGAACCGAATGGAAGAAGTATTGGTTGATTTTTTTTTACATGGCACACATTTTTTATTTTAATCCATACCAGCTGTTACATCTCTGTGCTGCTATTTCATGTGCATTGTTAGCAGACGGATGAATGCTATTTGAAACCCAATTTTTTGTTACAAGTGTTCCCTTTTAGCTTTTATATACAGTTGGTAAACACCAGAGTGTCATATTGTGGAACTTTGGCACATGGTGTGTTAGTGAAGATAGCACTAGCCAATCATTCCATGCCTTTCAGTTCAGGTGTAAATGCCATCACATATGTTTTGTACTTTATTTGTGTAATGGTAAGATAATGCTTCATAATTTCTATGAACTGAACATGGAGCAATAACATTTTTTTTGGTAGATAATGTAGCAAATCTGATTTTTCTGATAAATTTTATGGGAGAATACAACATGTGTAATCGGGTGTCGTCATGGGAATGTAGCCAAAGAGTAGAATGTTTAAATCGACAACTGCATCCCCCAAGTTCCATGCTTGCTAGTCTCCTAACAGCCTACTATAGAATGTGGCGACCTTGGTCTTGTAGTACCAACCCTCTGGAGCTTCTGAATGGGCGCAACTGTGAAGAGATAAATAAACTGTAAAAATGTGTAATTATGAACTATTGTTTTTGTTCATGATGGCAGGGCTCAATAAATTCACAATTTGTATCTTTGTCAAAATTGTGTGCAATTTAATTAGAATTCATTACATGATAAGAAATGTTGATTATGTTGAAAATTGAAAATTAATGCAGTTTTTAATGAATCTCTTGAAGTTTGTTAAGAGACAGTCATACTAATCTTCATGAAAATGATACTGTAGATACAATGATGGATGGGCAAATAAGCATGTGAATTGCATTGGTACTTTGTAACTACATCCAAGGTACTGTTTTTTACATTTTTACTACAAACTCTTTCTACATTATTCGCTGCGTTGTGTATGACAGGAGTAAACATGTAGGGAGGAAGTTTGCTTTTTTCTTGATTTGCCAAAAAAATATAAATATAGCTTATAACAATTATCTTTCAAACTTAAGAGTTCTCTTTAGTATCAAAGTTGAGGGGATCAAGGCCAAGTTGCTGTTTCTTATGATATGGCAACTATATTTGCTGTGTTTACATTTGCAATATACATTTTCCAATGTGCTAGTTTGCATTCAAAAGGCGTGTATTAAATTTTAATATTGTTTTCATGGAGGAGGTGCTTTTAAATGCAGAACATTAGGGTTCGAGATCAAAGGTTATTGATAATTAAATGCATTTCCTAGCCTCTTAAATCAGGTAATAATTGAGTTATCAGGGAAGTATGAGTGGACAGTTAATCACCATTCTCCTGCCCAACAATCCACCACCTAACACCCGTTCTCTAGTCCTAAACTAAGCATCAATCTGCAAGCCTCTATATTGTTTTTAGCGACCTCTTTTTATTTGGTATTGTAATTGGTTAGTGAATACTTCTTGTGCTTCGATAATATTGTTCTCTCATGTCTATCATGTGCTTCGATAATTCTGCTCTCCCCCTCTAGACATACACATAAATTGATTGAGGCTTACATTTTTATCCTCAACACTTTCCTTTGTGGATTTATATCTCTTATTGATAATCTTTTTTGCTTCTTGTTAGATGTTTCTTTTTAATTCACCGTCTTGCCCCCTTTCTTTTATTCATTTTACATCATCTCTCTCACTCTCTCTTAATCTGTCATTTGAACAAAAGTTTTTCCTTGTGGTTAAATGCCACTCATTAAATGCTATCATAACAATAATATTGAAAAACTATCATATCAGATCACTGCTAAATGAGGTTTATCCATGGCAATGAATGGAATGTTGGCATGTACATTCCTATATTTCATCAGGGCATATAATGATTTTTGAGTTCGAACATCGAAATTTTGAGGGTTGGCTTGATTGTTAATGGCACGTTAATCATCCACTATTTGGTGGGTGACCTGCATGGATGTAGCACATACAGTTTAATAAAGTAGCAAGTTTTGGCTTGTAGTGATAAAATCAAGCAATCAAATTAGTTGATCTAGCTGCGTGATAGCAATATTTTGTTAAAATGTCATGCTTGAAAGGACTCTTGATTCATTCAACCCAAGTCATTCTTAAGTTTACCATACACATGCTTTTACAACTCTTGAAGATGTGCTTTTGTACTATTATTGATTCTATGTATTACACTTATTTATTTTATGCCCAAAACTGTATGGTCTAATCCATATTTCATGTTGTGTGTAACATTTGAGTCACATTGTGGCCAAAAACGATGTACGCCATTATGCTAATCGCAATTGTCAAAAGATGATTGGAGGTAACAATGACAGACTCTCCTCTTCCCATCCCTCCCAAATGGCAAGCTACTCATGTTGGAGCTAGCAATGATAGCAATTCAAAAGAAAATGAATAAGTTGCACCTTGAAAGCACCTTGAAAGCCTCTTTTTCCAGCTAAGCGGTCTACCTGTCCTCTTTAGGAGGATTATTTTTCTTGTGCTTGTGATAATTGATCTTGTGTTGCCAACTTTTTGATGTTGATATTGTTGATAATTTGCTTTTGTACTGGCAAATATTTTGGTTGGATCTTTTGGGTTGATCCCTTGCTATAATTAACATACGTTCAGGATGTCAACCTTCTTATGCTCTTTCTCATTGTAACTCCACATTTGATATAATATAGTTTTGCCTTTTGTTAAAAATACGCATTTCATGTTCAGGTTTTCCTCAAATCAACTACCCTTTCCTTTTGTCGTATTCCCGCAAATAATTTTTACTAGCTTATGGTATAGGTCTGTGATTGTTTACATAAAGACTGCATTGTTTAATGGTCAATTCCCATCTCAAAGATTTGTTTCGCATTATAGAATGTAAGTTCTCTTGGTAGAGGGCCCCAAACTATAAAGTTTCTATACAATTACATTCCTATATATAGATTTGATGACTTGGTAGGGCAAAAGACTCTATAGTGATGTTTGCCCTAATTTTGGTGTCACTCTTGAATAATGTGATTTGTTTTAGGCTGTATCGCCCCAACTATAATTATTGTTGTTTATAAAAACAATAATTATGCTGATAAGACATAACCTACAATGTCAACCAGCAAAGGTTGGGGTCGGGTTGGTGGAGTGTGAGATGTCAATTAAAAAAGGTTGACCCTAAATTTGATGTCCATTTGATTGTCACATGGTATTTTTCTTTCTATTTGAAAAATACAATTTAAATATCTCTATATCTTAGACATACACTGGAGTTTGGAGCCTGCTTTTTTGTTTGAAAAGATGTTTTCAAGCTCGATGTAAGGTTGGAATGAGATTAAGACCCTCTATCACCAATCAAGAGGCAATTTACAAAGAAGATGGATTTGTTAAGCGATGTGGAACCCTTCAATGTGTGAAACTTTATGACGAATCCAAGATAGATGCTTCTAGATTGATATCTATCAATGTTTTTTTTAGATGTATTTAAGATAATGTGCTAGTTAACTATCATTAGATTAAGGCCCTCTACCACCAATCAACAGATAATTTACAAAGAAGATGGATTTGTTTATCGATGTGGAAATCTTCAATGGGTGAAAGTTTATGACAAATTCAGGATAGGTGCTTCCAGATCGATATCTATCAGTGTTATTTAAGATGTATTTAAAATACACGCACTAGTTAAATATCATGGTAGCATGGTACATCATTAGAAAGATTTGATTCTAACTATTTCTTTGAGTATTTTTTCTTAGTTTTTGTGAAGCTCCCATTAAATTGACACGTGTCCTTGTGATGATTTATTGCATTTCAAGTTGCATTTTTGGTGGGAGGCAAGGGGGGTTAATTTTGACAGTCTACCTTGCCCATCAGACAATTTTTTTCTACAGCTAGTCTCCAACATCGCCCTTCATATGACAGTTTATTATTTTACAACTAAATATTTATAGCAGATTGGATGATTTGAACTTGTGAAAAACTATAGCAGAGTGCAGATTGCAATTTGCACTGTACACAATTCAAGGCTAAAACTTCTGTAATTAAAATCTAAAACTATATAGAGTTTAGACTAGGTTGTGTTGTCTGTAGATTGCAGGCCTCTAGTATGTGAAAGTGGAGTATTGTGCACCTTGCATAAACTTGAAGTACACTAATAAGCAGATGGGTACAAAGGACAAATACTAGGAAGTTGACAAAACTTGCGCTTGCAGTGCATGTTCAACTAATAGTTCTACAAATAAATATATTCTATATATACACAAGGATTATATAAATTGATAACATTGAATTTCTGTAATATATAATTTTCTACAGCTTCATAAATATATCACAAGAAGTAGACAATGGTTAAATTATAAATGGATACTGCTGATTTTTTGTAATATATGAATTTTTACAACTCTATTATTATATTAAATATAATGGTTAAATGTTAACAAGTACTGTATTTTACAATAAAAATCCTGAAATACGGGTAAATGGCCATCAAATTTAACTCCTGGTGGGAAAAGGTTTGCAATTCTTAAACATTTGATTTTCCCTTTGAATCTTGTAATTTGTAACATGTGTCTTTTGTCATCTATATAATGAGAAATTTAATTTATATTTTGAACCCACTTTCCGGATTTCGACATATGAGAGAATAAGCCACCAAGTAGAGAGGACAACTCGGAAGTAAGAAGCAATGGACTCGGAAGCAGGGGTCTTGGGTTACAAAAAAATCACTTTTCTAGTAAAAACAATTCCCCTCGTTTACAAACAAAATTGCCATTTGTTTTACAATAGTAAGTTCTTTCATAATAATGTCACCCCAAAAAAGAATGTTCTCTTTAAAAATAATTTTGCCCCCTTTAAAATTTGGAACAGTCCCCCACTTTGGAAAATGTTCCCAACTAAAAAAACTTCTCCTATTACAATGAATAAGTCACCCTTAAAAAACTTCATCTCAAATTTTTGTTTTTAAAAAAGAAATCTAAGCAAAACGTAGGTTATAAGGTTTTGACCCCTCAACCATTATAACTCAAGCGACTTATAATAACCAATCTAAATGATTGGGCTATGCAACACCTCAAATATTCAAATGCAACAATTGCATTTTTATCCTTCAAAACATTGACATTTGTTTTAAAAAATATAAAAAAACTTGTATCCGATTTAGGGTTAGGTTGAATTTGTCGAGATATTGTTGTGTTGCAATGTGGTGACCAGAAGACAAAGTCAACCTTGAGCTACCATTAAATGAGTTGAGAGGAATGGAGATAGCCACTAAGAGGGATCCGAGTTGTATAATCTTTGTTTGTCAGAGTGATGGAGGAGAAGAGCTTGACCAAGTAGAAATGGAGTAAGACCTTTTCCAATTAGAATCGCTAGAACAAAGCCTATTTGCAAGCTGTTAAAGAGGCAAAGGTCTGTTGGGATTGCATGGAGCCAGATTGAGAGGAGGTGGGTAAACCTCAAGTTTCGTATTGTGGCGTGAATGAGAGGGAAAAAGAGCTTGAGATTTTTTGTTGCTTCAAAGAGAGTTGTCAACCCGAGATGGACTATAACAAACTCACCAAGGTGAGAACCCACCAACATGATTCAAGACAATGTTAAATGGTTCTATGATCACTATACATGAAGCAGTTATGAGTCACACTGAGCTTGCCAAGCAGAGTTTGGAGGTTGCCAAGCAGAGTTTGGATGTTGCCAAGCTAAGATCTCAAAGTTAAACCAGGGCTGAGGCCAGTGAAATTTTGGGTGCATATGATGTACGATTTTCTTATATGGCCAAAGAAAAATTGCAAGCTAGGCTTGAACAAGGTTACCACTAATTAGAGCTGAAGCTTGAAAGAAGTGTGCGAATGGTTGATTTGTGATACCCTAGAACCAAAAAACTCCCAAAAATCTTGTATGGATTTGTACCAGAAAATGTTTTTGATAGAACAATGTATATGGTTTCCAAATCAAATCATTTAAAGAATGGAACCATGTTAGGTAATTGCAACGGAATGCATCTTTGACACCAGGTTGGAGTGGAGATCACTCTCACCAACATCATCCTAGTAGCATTATCTTTACCACAACCATGAATCCTCATGGACTACAAAATAACATTGCATAAGAGGAAAATATTGTTGTACAATATTGGATATCGAAATACGAGGGAGTTCTTATTAAACAGGCTTATAACATAGTTATCCTCAACTAGAAAATAAGTTATAAAAGCTAATGTTAGGGAATCATTCAAATCCCTAAAATAATGCTCAAACAAACATACGCGAGAACCGAATATCAAATTGTAAATATAACAAATTGACTCCCTAAATTCAAGCTTAATTAAGTTGTGTGAACTAGCATAAAACTACGCTGATATATAATAACTAGATAATTTGAGTCTAGTGTGAATACACATGACTCCAACACCCTCCCTTAAGCACGAAATTAGGAAGTGAGAAGAGAGAAAAGCTAAGAGACATCTAATTATTGGTCTTGGCAATTAGGCTTTATAAGGTAACCATTTACAAACAACTAGAAAACAGGTACTATGGATGAAAAAGTGACTTTGCAAGGTTTTAAAAAAACCAGAAAAAACAACAAAATGGAGAGAGCAATAACCTGTTGTAAGGCATCATCAGAAGCATGACTGAAAACTCAAACACAACTGAAGAAGGTGCTTGCTCAACACTGGTATGGATCCATTGCTTGATCACAAAACTCAAAATGACACTGGAATTCAACAGAATAACTTCACTTCAGAAGGGGAAAGGCCCAAATGCTAACTGAAGGAGATTGTCAGAAGTGGTGTTAATAGTGTAAATAAAAATGCTTAGTATACCTCTCCTTGAATTTGTCTCTGAGCAACTTGACAATATGGCAAAATAAGGGAAAGGCCCTGAAGTAGGTTCATTTGAAAATGCCCATAATTATGTCCCTACCAACTTCATTCTCCAACTTATTGATAGAATGAATCAACAACAATATGCTACCATAGCTCAATTCCTTCAAATGCAAGTCAACATGGCTCAACCAGTCAATCACCCTACAACGGGCTCTTGTGGCACCACACCCCCTCCTTTGACAAATGGGTCTATTGAGTTCCTATCACCTAACCCCTATCCACAACAAAGTCTTAAGAGCTGTCCAACAAGAGCCTCTAACACCTTACATTGCTAGCATGGATATTGGTGGCATTGCTCTTTCTATCTCATATGATGGATCCACTGATCCCACCCTTCACATCAAGGCCTTTGGCAATCTTTACAAGGAGTGGATCAGAACCAACTCATACACTGTCACCAAACTCCTAGCTAAAACCCTTACTAGAGATGCTTTAGATTGGTATCATACCTTACCTCATAATTCTATAGTTGAGTTAGATTCCTTAGTGACGACCTTAGTAAATGAATTGCAATATCATGACCTACTTGAGAACAATATCAATGCTTTCATTAACTGCCAACAATCTGAAAACGAATCAACACAAGCCTTCATCAAATGTTGGAAAACCCTATCTACACGAGCAAAACACAATATGCCTAATGATAGCCTCTTCCAATTTTTCTTACGAGCTCTTGAACCTCTCCTACAATACAAGGTTAGGTCTTTCTCTCCCACGTCTCTAGAAGAGGCCTTTGAAAAACCTAAAAGAGAAGATTATCTCATAAGGGAATTTGAGAAAATTCCTCCTAAGAGAAATCGATAAACAAGTCCAAATCCTTCAACGTCCTAAGAACAAAAATGCCATAGAGGATGAAGTCTTTGATACTCTTCCTCCTGTTGCTTCTTCAAATATGACTATTTTTAACATTGACCAACGAACTAATAATAACAAGAATCAACGTAACTATCATCAACCATCAAGTAAGAAAGAGTAAAATGTCGCTTACCTAAGTTGTTTACTGCGATCTTAGATCCTTTTCGACATGTTCCTCAATGACACGATGAAAGTAAATTTTGTTGGTGGCATGCTGATTGGGGTCACTCCCATGAGAACTGTCATGCACTTCTCACAACTGCCATCAAATTTTTCTTGGCTTCCCAATTTGATCATGATAACATCACTCAGGAGCATTTGACTAAAGTGGTCAAATCCCGTGATGCGGCTCAACAAAAAGATTACCATGAAACAATTAACCAAGCTAATGAGAAGCTATAGATCTTCTGTAATCCCATGCCTAACCATAATGTTGGTGAGAGTATGCTACGACCGATCTAGTTGACACGAACTATCCTCCTGAAAATACAATTTCAATTAATAATGTGGAGCGTGTCACAGCTTATGTAGAGCCTGAATATCCCACATCATTCCAGCCTCAAACTCACATAGTCATATATCCTTATGTACCTTGGAATCATGCTTCCCAAAGCAAAAAATCCCCCTTTCCAGACGCCATTGGCCCTTGTGAAAAATATTCTACAGGGCTGATGGCGTCTATAGTCATGGTGCTTGAAACTATTTTCCTGACTACACACACCATCGACGCCTATGAAAATAAAATTCCAGGGTCGATGGTGTAGAGACTGAGAAAAAAATAGTTTCATAGGTCTCCCTTGTTATTCGTAGTTCTTCTAATTCTGTTTCTGAGGACTCCCACCACTCTTAGCCTTCTGCACAACTTGAGCATGATCAGTGGGATCCTGTTGAAACACTTGCCCAACTTCCTAGCCAAGTCCCTTTTCTAAAACTCATGCGTAAGTCGCCTTCCCATCGTGAGCGTCTCATGACAACATTGTTTGACATGAACATTCCCTTTCCTCCTTCATTGGGGCAGAGTCTCACATTGCATGGCTCGGAGGAAAGCATCCGCCGTCAATGTGAGGAGATCTCTGTTTGTGCCGATCTTGCCATGAATGCTCAATCTTGTATTTGTTTCCTAATAGCCTCCATAATCCCTGATGAGCTCGTGCTTCGCAAAGATGATCCACCTCTTTTCATTTCAGTTCAGAATGGTCACACTACAGTCAATCGTACTCTCATCGATGAAGGAGATGACACGTGTGTGGCCTCATTAGACTTCATTAAGGCTCTTGGTTGCTCCATAGATAACTTAAAATCCACACACACCACTTGCCAAGGGCATGATCATAGACAGATGCCTCCCATGGGATACATCTGGTTGCATATCACCATTCGTCTTAGAACTGTCTGCATTAAAGTCATGGTCTTCAACTTTCCTCTATCTTATAATATTCTCCCACGACAACCTTGGACTCATTGCATGCATGCAATTGTTTCTTCTGCGTGTCAGTGATTTAAATTCTCTCACCAAGGAACTATTTATAAGATTTAGGGTGATCTTAACCCCTGGAACTATGATACACTCCAATAAAAAGGGACATACAAGCTCCTAACACTAGACAAATTATATCATATCCCCTTTCCGAAATATCAACGTTTTAACTATTCTATAGATTCTCTTCGTGGCAATGCCGGCCATCCCAAATTGGTCGGGCGCACGCCTCTAAATCTCTTGGATTTAGATGACGACGAGCCTAATGAGGCCACACTTAGAATTAACACTTTTCATCTTATTGTATCCCAACTGCCTCCTTCCTTGTGACCTCATTCTCGCAAGAAGGAACCTTCACTTCCTGCAATAATCTCACATACGCCATAGCCCCCACTAGAGCATGTGGTTCGACTAGAGACATAGTTGACTCTTGTGCGGTGGATGCCTCTACATTAGATTATGACGATGATTACGCTTTAAACGATCTCGATCTGGCTAGGTATTCATAGATCCGTGATAGGGAGGTCTTATGTTACCAAGAAACAATTCACACATTACACACGAGCACGATGTGAACGTCATTCTCTTCGAAGAAGACTCCACGTGTATGGCTGAGCCTTCTTCTAGCCGACCGGTGCCCGAGTCTCATATCGCTCCATTGGCCTCAACACCTCATCTTAACTCCACAACTCACCCATTCAACACATCTTCCCTTACTGAAAAAAATGATTGTGTCACTAACATTGACTAGGAAGTCGATGCCCTTATGGGTGATGACCCTATTTATTTTGCCTTGATGAATGAGACACAAGTTGTACTATCGTCACCCATTGCATCAGTGCCTTCCTTGCCAACTCTCTTTAGCACTTCATGTCCTCACCTACCTCTTGCCCTTATGACGCCTCAGTCCTATACGATTGGGCCATATTGTACATGGCACAAGGCCTCGGGGCATGATGTTTCATAATGTAGAGATTATAGATGAAACATGAAGAGACTTGAAGTTGAGGTCAAATGAGATCAAGCTAGAAAGGCTACACAACCTTTCGCTTTAGCTCCTTTTGTTCTCACCACAACTATACGCACATACCGATGTTGATTTTTTTGTTCTACGTAACAAGCGTCAGGATCTTCAGTCCTCTTCTCACAATTGGAAGCGTGGAGTTGATTCCTCTTAGAACTGAACACCTCCTCGACATACTAGACTGTAACCTACTTATGGACCTCCACCTCGCCCCGATCCTTGTTCCTCTATGAGTGATATTCGGTGTGACATTCTCACTTAGCTAGAGGATCAGATTGATGACACCTTATTTTCCATGAGATCTAAAGTTCATTGAAAAGTCACTATGACACAACATGCCATAGAGGACCTCATGACTCGTGTTAGAAGTCACATCCTACACCAGGTCAATGAAATCATTACTGATACATTGCGGTCTTTTCCCCCTCGTGGTTAGATATCTCTATAATACCTTGATGACACTTTTCTTTCCTTCTTTGGCCTGAGCTCTTGCCTTCACTTGGGTTCTCGGCCCCCACACGGGGTTTCACATAGTTCCTTGTATCTCACTGCATCCTTGCTTGGGTTGATTTTCCCACTTGGATTTATCATCTCCTTTTCCTTGGCACCTCCTACCGTTGGAGTGTTGCGGTCTTGATTTTACCTATCTTAGCTTTGATTTGCTGCAGTCTTTTGTATTGGATCATCGTGGTATTTTGCACATCCTCACTCAGGCTTATATTTATTTACCCGATCATGCCTTGACGTCCTACCATTGAATATCTTGGCCTTGTTTCACCCCTTGGCTTCTTCACATCGTGCAGGTATGGTTATCCTATTGTTTCCCCCTCCCACTGAATTTACCTACCTTATCACATTATCATTGTTCTTACATACCATGAGTATCATTAGATACATACATGCAGAAAGAAGAAAAATGATAAGAAAAACAACATATACACAAAAAACATCCAATATACAATATTGCCAAAATCATCATCATCATGTGTGTGTGTGTATCAAATCAATTTTTATACATCAATAAAATGATACAAAATTAATACATGTGTTTGGCCCATCTACAATATGACTCAAACACCCTCAACCCCTGTGGGGGGCTTCTGAATGTTTTGAGACCAATGGGGCCGTACTAGTGGCTCTGGTTGTGCGAGGATAGAGACTCCGCCCTAGATTGGGCTTCGGAGGCCTCTCCCTGTGCTCTCGCCAGTTGTGCCTCCAATGTCAGCGATCCTCTCTGTTACTCTCCTGAGATCTATGAAGTGGGTTACCTGTTCTTAAACTAGGGTTACCTATGCGCTTGTAATAAGCTCTGCAACATCACATCTATGCTATCTGTAACCGCTAGTACAAGTGCATCTCTATACCTCTACAAGGTCCTTGATGCCTCTCCAACTAGACGAAAATAACTCACATAGTCTCTTGTTGATGGTGCTGCTGGATTCACCATTACTGTAGTATCCCGTACATCCAACACTAGATCTAAGATCTCATGGTGGGAACTCTCTATCAAGGAGTGCCACTCCACCACCGTCCACTTTGTAAAATCACACAAAAGACACATGCCACTTATGATACACATACATGAACTATTCTTAATGCATCTAAATAACATCACGAAAAATATACCTAGCTTCCCAGGCCTCACCACAATGGTCTCATCATCTATATGGCCACTTAATACCTCATCCTCCTTGTCCTCACATCAAGTTCTAGATCATATGTATTATGCCCACCTATCTCAAGGCACTAGTATCATGTCCCCTATACACTGTGGCCTGGGCCTATGTCTAAAGTGTACGACTATCTAGACCCCAATGGACATCAGGTAACCTCATCCTGGGTGACACATCTTATTCTCTCTTAGCCATGTTATTAGATGTCACTACTAATTGCCCTTCTAGTGCTAGGGCTAACTCACCTACATGTGCCCCTGATCTGTGAACTTGTATATGCAGTTCCTCCATTAGATCCCTCCTTTGAGCCACTAACCGTTATACTTTGTGGTGGGCCCTGAACATCCCCATCATGTCGTCGTTGTCTCCAACTAAGTCCACCTATCACACGTACCCTATGGGGCTATAGTGTTGATACCCTTACCTCTGGTCCTGCATCCTCCCTAGCATGACGACACTAGTAGGGTGGTAATGATGGTATAACCACGGGCGCTGGTCCGCAAACTACCTCGGGACCCTACTCACTTAGTGGGTTCCAACCAATATAAGTAATGCCATGTCATCTCGGTGATGACATCTAAGTAATTTTCCCTGGGCAAATTGGGCCACTGATCCATGTTCCCATGTAAGGCTGTCATATGACATCATTGAGATCCACTTGTGTTAGTCACCAAAATGCTTTAAGTGCTCTCACTACCATGCCCTATGCCAATTAAAGTACTCTTAGGGAATTTTCCGCTGATGCCAATTGTGTCCATGTCGGCCTATGCATCAAGAATCTCTAGTATATCCAAGTTTTCAATAAATTGATGGGTCCCACAACCCTTTGTCCCCTGCATATGACCTTGTACAAGTCATGCACCAACTGTACCCATATAGTGGTGCCCCAAATGAACAACACACCCTAGTCCACAACATCTATGCATATGCCTATAAAAAATAGGGGAATGGTCCCATCTACCTTATGACACAATATCCGTGCCATAACAATCCCCATAACTACTTTTTAGATAACTAGAATCCCTGTACTTTGTATTGTGCTGAGTCAGACACATAACATACCCTCATCATATGTCTCACTCCCTATAGCCCAAACAACTAAGGCTCTCCACTTTGCAACATCAGGTGTCAAATCACATTACATGCAAGTCCGTCTAATGGGTAACCTCAAAATCCCTTGAACATCCTACAATGTCAGGGCCATCTCCATGTTCTCATGTCCCATCCAACCCCGAAAGTTATTAGACCTAGTCTCCCATGCAAACAAAAAACATCTGAAGCAGATCTAAATGCAACGGTATCTTGGGCATCTATATGATGCCCCCAAAATGCCAACCCTGTAGCTAGGTCACCTCTGCTTGCATATATCTGGAAATCAAACCACTAAGCCAAGATACATCCACACTCCTCCATAGGAAAATCCTGCTTTCTCTTTGTAGCCACAAAATGACAGATTAACAAGTATCAAAAATATGAAAATCAATTTGAAATGCAAAATCAAAATTTACAACTCATTTGAGCAAGTATTCCTACGCCATCGACCCCTTAGCTTATGTCATTGCCCCTAGAAAAATTTCCTCAACATCTCGATGCCATCGACCCTCTTACTTTAGGGGGGGGGGTGATTGCGTCTGGCAAAACCCAGTCGTGGCTTTTAAAAAATTTAACCTCCAAAAATGAAAAACCCAAATTTAAAACCCTCCCAAACCCACTTGTAATTTTTCCTAACCTACCCTATGATGCAAGTTTTGACATGAATGACACCATAACAACTCTTCAAATGCAAAAAGATGAAATAACACCTAATCTACCCAACAACATTAAATGCAATGACTTACCCGCAGTTGTGCCCCGCCGTGTACACCACCTCGTTGTCCTTTGCCGCCACCTCCTACTCATGCCATGTCACCTAAATACACCCAACTTTGGAATTCTAGATCTCAATTCTGTCAATTCCAAAAATAGCAATAAGAAAACAACAAACAAAATGATTATATAACAATATCATTTCTATTTGAAATCGATCGTGATAACAATAAATCTTCAAATGACTACTATTTTTGCTCTCGAATTCTGCCAAATGTGCCATTTGTTGTGTCTTGATCGTGTTATCATGTCATTCGCTTCGACCTATTACACACATACATTCAACAAATTTCAATTTTAGCCTATTTTTGACACCATACCACTATGACACTACTATATCTCGACACTATGACATACCATCTGTTTGATGGGCCGCTAGCTAGGAGAATAATAGATTATTTTACAGATGATCCTCTAGTGTTTCTTTTCAGTTTTACTTCTTTAGGATTCTTGTAGCATTGATTGCACCCACGCATGGCAGGATGAGCGACACTATCAACTACACATTGGTTGGTATATTTCATCTCAGTTAGTCCTTTCTTACTTTCAATATATATTTTTGATTGCGGTGTTACAGATTGTTTCATTCTGTTGACCACCCCATGTTGCACCATTGCGACATGCGGTGAGCAACAACTGGGACACATGTAGACACCTAGTTTTTCACTTTTCATCTTTCATACATGTTACTAACTTTTTTTTGTGCAGATAAGGGTCACTGATGCATCTATTTCTTGAGCGGGTGCCTTAAGGGATCTGTCGGGAATGGGGTATGACTATTCACATAGTCATTATAGGTTAGAGACAGTACACAGAGAGAGTGTCGATATGTGGTCTTTGCCTTAGTTTCCTTTGTCCTTGTTTGTCACGTACACATTGCACTCCCAACACCTTTCTTGCATTTTAAAGTTTTACACCTTGTTCACCCATTTTCTTGATCCATGACACCTCTTTTTCACTTTAAATGACATTTAAAATATTCTTGGCTGACACCATCACCCGTGGGTGATGGTGTCGGGTATAAATAGTCATAACACCTAGACATTCATAAGGAAGGAAGTGAGAATCATAGGAACTATCCATTTTCTCTGCTCTTTTGTGCCAACTTTGCATTTTCCCGCCTAACCCTTGGTTCATCTTGCACTTGACTTGAATTGGATTCGACACTCTTCCTGGTTGGATTACTTGCACTACTGGGTCAACTATAGTGAGTCTAGGACAAGAATGGTGATCCCCTTCTCCACCCATAGCAATTCTCTCTCGGCGTGCTACTTCTCTGGAGAGATAGGTGCATTAACGATCACCACAAAAGTAAGTGATCTAACTCTCTTTTTCATTTTGCATATATTAGTTCACTTCCCTTCCCTTCCCCATTGCTTTATGTTAGCTTAGCATTGTATGAACATCGGTGTGATTTAGCATATTGCTCTTATATGATCAACTCGTTAGCTTTCATTTCCTTTATTTTAGTTACGTTATAGTAGTGTAGATTTTGCATGTTTGACCTATCCCCCATCGATCTATACCTCTCGCCCATTTATTGATATCTTAGAATGGTACTCTCATCTAACTTAACCATGGGCCTTTGAAACCCTAAGTTGACCTAGTGTAAGGATTACTGCCCTTTGGATATGCAACCCTAGACCTCGTTGTGGTCCCTTTAAATGAACTCATTGTGTGTCAGTCCATGTGTGTCTCTTATTCGTTGTCTCATACCCTAGTGGAACGAATGACTAGGAGTGCAATCCATTTAGATGTATTCTTGGCCCGTCATACACCTTCAACCATGCCTTTATTATTATTTTTTTCTACTAGATCTAAAAATGAAATGTATTATTTAGAAAATATGTTTCCCACAAGTTTTAAATAAATTACTCTTGCATAAAAAGAAAATATCCATAATAGATTTGTAAGATTGGTGGAAGACCTGAAGTTTTCCACCGAACAACAAATAACAATTAATTAAATGTATTTTGGGTTATCGAACTTTGATCTACCCCACTCATGTAACATCTCTAGTTATCTTCAATTGTGTATATGGTTTCTTCACAAACATCATTGTCTCACCACCATCAAAAGGAATAGAAAATATAACGTGTCTTCTCTTCTCTTCCCTACATAGATACCATTTTATAGATATCAAATCTTGAAGAATGGTAACACATGTACATGCTATATTTAAAAAAAATAAAATTCAATGTTACACATATTACATTAGATGGAGATGAAATTTTACTGATTACCTTTTCCTACTAGATTCATATTGTTTTTTTACTCATAGCCTTGCAGATAGCCCGTACATATATCCTTTTGGTATTATTTTCAAATCACATTTACCATTGAATAATTCAAACTTAGGAATAATAAGTTTCCTGAATAATCCCTTATTACTCTTGCAAAAGTATAGGTCCTCAAGTAAAGAAGACCTGGAAAAGAAAGGAAAGAAATATATGTAGGAATTTTAATAGGTATTAAGCAAGAGGATAATCAAGTTATAGTTTTAAAATTTTATATATGTTTTAAAAATTACATATCAAATAATATATATTCCCACCTACCTTGACTCCACCTCTAATTCCATACCCCCTCGATACACATCACTTTTATTGGTATTTGTCATGTCCCTTTTTTTCGAGCCTATTCCAATTGAAGACCTTGGCCCATTTTCCTTCCTCATGGGTCCAAGCGAACAAGCTAGAGGAAGCTAGCAATGTCATCATGTGCTTCATTTCATGTTCATTTCTTAATTGACATTGTAATTGTTGGTGAGCCTAACACTCAACAATAAATTAGAAATAAAAAGCTATTGGTGAGCATGTAGGCTTCCACAAATACTAATTAGAAATTAGAAAGTACTTTTCTTAAGAGTCAACCATCATTTACATTGTAAGCACCCTTATGGTTATAAAAGAGAGGTCGATTGTCTATTAGAGGATTTTGTTTTGTGGATTTCTCATTTTTGGTAAAGGATTGATTTCTAAGCATCTTTTTCCTCTCTCAAGGACAAAAACCCTTGATTGAGGTACTCCCAAGGACGAAAACCCTTGTGGAGAAGTGGTGTGGACGAAACCCCACACTACCCTTTTGTAGATTTCTCTTTATTGCTGGTTATACAAGATTTCTACCTTAATTGACTTCCTTGGAGTTGTGTTTTCAAGGATATTGTTGGTTTATATGTGTCCTCTTTGCATGGTTGGAATCCCTATGATTTATAAAGGTGAAATCTTCCATTTTATCAATTGTTTGGTGTAAATTATATTTTATTTCAGGTGGGGTGACCTATATCGAGGCGGTGTTTTGGTATGTGCAATGACATTTTGGTGAATATGAAATTTTCATATTATTCTCTATATTTCATAAGGACAATATCTCGAGTTTTATGATTTTTGGTGCTTTCTAAGTTTAGTTATGAATGTTTAAAAATAGCACTGCAGACAAGAGTTTCGTGAAATTCATATCTAGGGCATTAAAAATCAGTTTTCTTACACTACATGATTGTTGAGGTTATATCATAATTTTAGAAATTCAAGTGAAGCTAATTTAAAGGGTTTTGAAGGTTCAAAAGTAGGGTTGAAACCCCAAATCAGGTCAATGCCCTAGAACAGGGTTTAATTTATAGATTTGTAAGGTTATAATGATAGCTCTATAAATATTATTTGAGAGCTTTTGACCATTTCCTAAGGTCCCCCTAAAAGGGAAATTATAGTGGTATCATAGCTCTTTCCTCCCAACTTGTGAAGTATGGAAAAATTGGAGAGGATCATGAAGAACCAAAAAGGAGTAATGGATGTATTAGATATGCTCTCCATAGCTATTGAAAAAATGCAAGGAGGTGGTTTTGCCAAAGGGGAAGAGTTTTCCTACAACCCCTGTGAATCAAAGAAGGATAAAATTTCTTTTGCAAGGCCCTACAAACACCAATTCATGGTTAAGGAGGAAGTCACTCCATAAGGGAGCCCTAGACAAGCTCATGGCTACATCACATTGCTTGAAGAATACATAGAAATGTCGGAGGAGTTTTAAGAGGCAGTATATCTCACAGATTTCATCAGATTAAGGACGGTGATTTAATAAAATCTATATATTTATTTTATTAAAATTTGAATGCAAAGATCTACTATAATTGATAAACAATGAAATTTGAATGCTAGACAATTTATTAATTTTTTATTATGAAAGGAAATGAGAGGGCTAAGTTATTGATCTCAATTACACTTATCCCAAAGTGAGTCTAAACTGGAATATATGATGGAATAGAAGCACAAACCGTCGTAATCAGACTTAGAAAATCTAGAGATGCTTGCTGTGCCTAGACACAGGCAACTGAGTAAGGATAGGGGTGCCTGCGGGCGCCCAAGACCTCTATATGGGTGTTTGAGTATGCAAAAATGGCCAGAACCTAGTTCTGACAATGTCACTAGTGCTTCAAACTTGTTTGATTTTGGTCCCCTTTATGTCTCACTTGGATCATCGTGGTACCTGTAAATTTGCACACAAATATTCTCATGCAAAACCCTAAAAAAGACATAAAAGCCTAAAAGAGAAAGATGCAAAATGAGGGGCCAGATTGTCCTCAGCTATCACAATGGTGAACTTGCGACTGAGCGCTGCACTAGATCTTAGAACCAATGTAGTTCTATGTGCTTGCATGTGCAATAGTGCTCCCAAGTTTCCCTCACGCCAATGACGCCAAAATAACGGGCGGTAACTAGATAAAATGTAAATGTGTGGATGGAATAGATTGAAATCCCCTTCCTATACAATGTGTATGCAGAGTAATGTGCCCAAATGCAGTCCCTTGAGATATGTAGATAAATAGCCCTTGATGATAATTTCCCACCCATATAATGGTATGTATGTTGTGTTTATATAGGGATATCTTGCTTGAATTTCGACACTAATGACCCGACATGCAGACTAGTGCCTCTGGATATGAGAGGGAAAAATGAAAAGACCGACCTCAAATGTCAAAAATAAGATCAAACCCAAAGAGGACACGAGTGCCTAGGATGGACAAGAGCACCCGAAACTAGTGTCTAGTCTTGGGCACTAGTGTCCAAATATAAGTGACGAAAAATGAGTGAATAATGATAGACAAGTATCCCTTTGACTTAACCATAACCGGACGTATGAGTGACAAGTGTGAAAGATAAAAGCAATAGAAACCAAAAAATACAAGTGGATGGACTATGAAATGGGTCACCAATGGATACTATTCTTGTGCAAGATCCATATATAAAACAACATACTTGACAATATAGTAAATAGTAGTAAGTGCGTGATTTTGTGTCTACATTTTCCCCCACTTTATGTTGGTGAGTGAAAGCTCGGTAACATAAAGTAGATAAAGATGCCTACTTGAGAGAATTCTAGAGAAGCCCATATTGCAGAAGTACACGGAACTGTGGTAGAAGTACGTGACGAATGAGAACACATAGCGTGGCGAACCATAGATTGATGGGTCGATCCATGTGGTGTAACAAGAGACGTGGGATTGTTGTGAGGAGAACTAAACAAGATTGATGATTGCAGTGTTAAATGCTTGGAGATTTTGATTTTTTCGTTGATGGAGATATGTTTGGGTAAGGAGAGATCAATTCTTAACCCAATTGTATGTGTGCGAAAAAATGAGGATTTGGGAACCCTGCCACCAGAGGAAGAGTGTAGGGAGATAGGTCTAATTTTACGCACTAACTTTAACTACATCCTCAAAAGGTCTAGTCACTGCAAATGGACAAAATATCATATTTGTTAATTTTGGATCCAATTTCGTTGTGAATAAACCATATAGGAGCAGTATAGGAAAGGCAATAACATCTCATTGCTCCCACTCCAGGGGTGACTCCGTAGTGTGTATGTGGTGGCTTCCATGTTAAGTCATCTGGAAGTGGTCACAAAATGTAGAATAACTTCCCATGTTAGGTCATCTGGAAAAGTGGTGATGTAACTCCCAAGTTAGGTCATCTGGGAGGATAAATATGTTGTGTTGTGTTGATTGATTGATGTGATAGTAGACAATTTGTGTTGTCAAGAATTGAATGTGTGTGATTGATTGATTGGTTACTCATGGAGAGATTTTACGCTTGTTACCCCCACATTAAGTCATTAGGGGGAATAATTAGAAAGTGGTGTGATGTATGATGAAAATTTCAAAAATGATGAATTAGAAATGTAGAATGATTGCGTAATGGTGTAAGGGGAATTATAGGATGACCTCGATTATATGCCCTCCTTTCAGCGAAAGGGGGAGTTATGAGGAGAACGAACGCTAAGCCAAAAGTAAGTGTGTAATGATGTGATAATGGATGTATGATAGATATCGCAAAAGTGTGTGTATATCGAGTTGAAATGATATTGAAGAGGGATATAGTGTTTCTAAAATGTGTATGATATGGTAGTAGGCAGAATTATGAAAAGAATGACACGAACGTGATAGGAATCGGAGTAAGGATGCAAAAGATATGATTAAAATCATGCAATGTGTATTAGTTTGAAGGATAAGTGTGAATAATGACTATAGCGTGGTAAATAATGGCAAGTTACTATAAATAGTAATGTGAAAAAGTGAATAGGTAATTCATTTGATTTTTGCGCTAGTGTAATTTTGAGCTCAGGGGTACAAAGATGCTTGAAGTGAGAGCACCACGATTGAGCCGTTTCGAGATGGTGGCGACAGTTGTGGTGTCACGTACGACAACTGAGTGAGTAAGTGTGATTTTTTTTCAAAAAATTTGGTGGTATTAGTCATTTTTTATGAATTTGTGCAAAATTTTTATTTTCGTGTTTCTCTACGTTTTAGACCTAGAAAAGAGCGGTGAAGGCGCTAATGACCTTCGGGATACGAGCACCCAAACATGGACACCAATGACCTGCTCCTGGGCGCTAGCGTCCCAGAAGGCTTGGGTTGAACCCATAGTGTTGTAGATGTGAAAATTGATGCTTGTTGATGTTATAGGTAGGTGTATTTGCATATGTATGGTGTTTTAACGACGTGTTTGTTGTCATTTTTTGTTGTACAGAGGGATATTCATTTGAGAAAGTTTTGTGGTGGCTGCCATTTGAGTACATTGCTATGATTGGGGTTATCAGACGAGGAGTGGGATGTTCTACACCGTGTCGTCCTGCAACACATAGCGGGGATGGGGGATGTGCCCCAAAATATGCCTATGATCACATCTTTGTGCAAGAGGTGGTGTGCAGATACTTGCACCATTTGGTTATCTACAGGGGATACGACAATGAATCTGGAGGATGTGTATAACATATTGTGATTACCTATTGTTGGTGAGAGGGTTTAGGTAATGGCTGTGGATAATGCACAAAGGCAGATGAGGGCTACTATGCGGTATTTTATGGGGACCCGAGTTCATATTGAGGTCCACAAAAGCCTAGATACTATTATGAGATCAAGGGTTCCGTGACTGTGGAAGTTCATTGTTGTTGTGATTGTGTACTCAGTTGTGGTGGAGGGTGGTGGTGTAGGCATCTTGTATAAGATGCACGACATCTGACGTTAGATAAAGGAGGAGGACACGAGATCTGCTTGGGCATGATGTGCATTGGCTCATCTGTACAAAGATCTATACATGTTTACACAAGAGGAACACGTGGGTGGTATTGAAGCTACCACATTACTACATGTATGGGCCTATGAGCATATTGCGATATCGAGGCTAGTTGGTGGACTGTGAGGAGAGTGGGCGAGGCTAGATATATTTGCTGGGAGATGGGCAAGTGTTTTTGAGTTGAAGATGGATAACGATACCTATAGAGCGATGTTAGATTATATGGGGCCAGAGGTCGTGATATGGAGGCCATACCAGGATTGCAGACGATGGCCAAAATATGAAGTGGAGCTACGATGTTTATGACAGACTATGTGGCTGGAGGATTGGTTTCCCGAGGTGACCAAGCTATTCCAAGTAGAGAGAATCTCACGACATTCTGGTATGGCCCAGGACGTTCCTCGGAGCCATATGTATGGTTGAGGGCTATTAGGGCACCGAGGAGGTTTGGAGCTAGACCAGGGCCCACAAGAGCACAGTTAGTACCTCCTGGACTAGATAAGGCTGATGCGACGATAGAGCCTAGAGATGTAGATGATGCAAGATGCATAGAGGCATATCATGCATGGTGGGCATCACATCAATGGGTGTTTTTGTTTCTAATTTTTTAGGATGCAGCGGGAGCACCGCCGGGAGGAGTATAGGGACAAATACATGCCCTTGATAGTGTAGCGACAATGTTAGTAGAGCGTGAGTATTTGTATAGTGATGTTTATGATTTGTTATTTGGTTGTATAACTATCATTTTCGTCTAACATTGTTATCTTATGGATGTAGGTGATGCATATTGGTAGTTTATTGTGGACACATCCATCTATATATTGACGCAGAATGTACCCACCGATTTACTAATAAGTGGTGGTATGCTAGAGTGCATGGATGGTATCGTGGGTGAGCACACAATTATTTGATCTAATGGCATTAGCGGTGGCTACTTGTACCATATTGTTGAGCGAGAGGGATGAGGCACGAGAGGAGACACAACAAGCTAGATAGGTTACGGGTGGAGGTCCCCGAGCGCATGATGTATTTACGCGGTTTGTGGAGCTACAAGGTCATTTTGCAGAGTAGTCAACTGAGGTGAAATTATTGTGCAGGCAGGTAGAGAGATATAAGGGCTGCGATCAACATCGCAGATTGAGTGGCGAAGCATCTAGTTTTAGAGCTCATGTAGTGGTAGATAGTGATAGTGATGATGGGATATGATATGTATTGATGTAGCAATGTATGGGGGCTTTCCCCCTAGCGATGGGATTTTTGTAACTATGATCTTGTTCAATACACTCACACACACACACACACACATATAGACCATTGGTGTATAATCTTGGTACTTGATGTTTATTGATATTCGATGTGATGATTGGGTACACATATGTTGATGTATGATGTGTTGTTTATTGTTATTATATTTTGATGTGTGATATTGTGATGATTGTTTTGTTGATATGATGGGTGATGGGTAGTTGTTGATGATGATTAATAATGAGATATGGCATATGATTATAGATGATATAAGTAGTGTGATTGTGATGTATAGTAGATAAATGATGAAAGCGTGTACCATATGAATGATAAAGTAAAAATGTATAATCTGAAAGAGTATTTGAATGAGATGGTCGTAATAGTGTAGTGAAGAGCGTATTAGTATGATGAAGGGGGGGGGGGAGATTAACGATGCCCCCAATGTATAGATGATAAAGGTTCATTTATATAAGACCCCTCAACATTCAAGAATGAACCGTAAAGCAAGAGTGCGTCATTGGGAAGTGATATGATAGTGTACGCTAGATAAATATGTCGATATAATGTGTAGCGTGAAGATATAGGGAGGTTCTTATTAGAACAGATCCCTCAATAGTCATGTAAGAACCATAAGAACATGAGTGCGTCATCGGGGGGTAAGGTGAGTAAATTACCTACCAAAGACTGAGTGGACGTGGAACGGTGGAAACATGTGGAGCATAAGCAACATGAGTTTATGAACCGAACTAAATGCCATGTGAAATGGTGCCAATGATGGGTGATCCAATGTTGGGAAGCCCAGATGAAGATGGCTTAGGCAACCAATGTGTAGTAATATCATGATGAAGCGGATGAGATGGTACATCGGTGGATGGATGAGATGGAGGGCATGCATGAGTAGTGACCTGTGGTGGTAGATGAATAATGGCATTAGCACTAGATGAAGGAGAAAAATTAGCTGGAGTAACAACATGCTTGTGTTGGAGTAAAGATCTAGACCAATCACTAGAGCGAGAGCCAAAGAAAATGACCCCCTTATCTTCTAATTGTTGTAATCGATCATGAAGGGCACAAAAACCATTGTCACATTGACCATGGATATGATGATAGTTATAATAAGGTTGATCACGCTGGAATTGCAAGTGATGAGGTGGATGATGTTGATTAGAAGGTAAGCGAGTCAAACGCTTGTCAAGTTAAGTACACAACACATCATGAGGCCTAGTGTGATGATAAAAGTATAATGGCTCTCGTGAAGGAGATGTAGACGTATGAGGTGGAGTCCAACATGGTGGAGGAGATAAAGGATGCTCATGTGATGGAGGATACGAAACCTATTTGCGAGGTGGCGGAGATGGAGACCTAGGAGGACGATGAATAGATGGAAGTGGAGCAGAAGTATATGATGCAATAGTAGTAACAATAGGAGGAGGATCTATGACGTGTGCAATTATGAGATCTTGTTCTAAGTCAATGACCTTATATCAAAAGAGTGTGAATGATTCACATGTATCATATTGCAATCATTGTTTGAAATTGAGAATCAAGCCACAACAGAAGATGAATTACTTTTCTAGGTTAATGGGTTGGAAGACTAACTGATGTATGCAAGCATTGAAGCAAAAAATGTAATCAATAATAGGTCCAATCTTGCTTTGATGTAAGCCAAATAGATGATTAGAGGTGACTTTAGGGCCATTGTTGATTATAAAGCATTGTAGGAAGGCTTCTTCCACTCATAATAGGTACTAATAGATCTAAAGGGTAAATGTGTGTACCACTAGAGAGCATCATCAGTAAGACTAAGGCGAAAGGATTTTAGCAATAATTGATCATTAGAATAAGAAGCCATAACTAGACGATAATGCTTAAGATGAAAATATGGGTTTCCAGTACCATCAAAGCAGTAAACGTAGTCATAATGAAATCCATAGGAAATGCTGAATTGTGGATCTTTTTTGGAATAGGGTTGTCATGCAAAGAATTTTTATCTATAGAAGCATAATAGGCCTTACTTTCAAGTGTGAGAGATTGGACCTGAGATTGTAATTGGCCAACACCATGCATGAGTGATAAAATGTCATGTGAAGGAATGACAACAAATATGAGGAATGTATTGATTGATTGAAGCTTTCCATTATGAGTGATCATAGGGATATCAATAGGAGAAATTTAAGATATCAATGCTAAGGGCACACTAGGTGTAGGTGATGAAGAAGTAATAGGAGGTGAAGCACATGGAGTGTTGGAAGAAGTAGTAGGACTAGCATCGGCAACATTATTAGGAGATGAAGTGATAGAAGGAGATGAATCAAACATGCTACTAGAGACAATCTCAGAAGAATATGAAAGCGAAGCAGGAGATTCACAATCAACAATATGAAAAGAAGTAGAATTATGACTAGTATGTGTATCGTCAATATCAAAGAAATATTCAGATGTAATAATTTCATTAATCGTATCGTCAACATGTAATGAAGGAGGAGGAGAACTAGTATGCAATGCATCATGTGAAACATTTAAAAAAATGCAAGGAGTATGAGATACAATTATAGAATCATCTTGACTAGTATGAGAAACAACATCATGCACATGTGTATTTTCATCATGTTTTGTAGCTAAAGTATCATCATCAATAGTAAGCATAAAAATAATAATAGCTTCATTTAAGTTCTCATTAGAAATAATAGATGGTGTAGTGTGGCTGACTAAATAACAAGGTCTACACAAAGAAAAGCTTGCCGGATCAAAAACAATGCTAATAGTGGAATGATCAAAGCTAGTAGGCACATTGCATTCATTAGCTAAATATCCCTTGTGGGATACCACTTAAAAATGCACAAATTATATGAAGATTTCAACAAAGTAAAATTTTTGATTTTTACAGAAAAATGACCAGCTAGGACAACGAATGGTATTTAATTGATAACTCACAAAATATTTTCCCAAAGTCATGAAATTTTGAGGGAAGCTTGTAATAACAATAATAAACACTAGAAAAACATTTTTGGAATTTTTGGAATAATATATTGCTGCCAAAAAATTACAGTGTGCCCTAGAGAACTGGAACTCTTCTAAAATTCGCAACTCTCCAAATACATGAGCATAAATTATGAACTTTGGAGATAACATTGACAAATACAAGATATGATAACTCAACCTTTAGATATGAAAGTGGCTAACTAGAAAACCCTCCAAATAAAGGCTGCAAGTCGCCTCACTTGGAAAGGGGTGGGAAATGAATGGAGGCGCCTTCAAAGTGATGCTAAGCCCTGCCCAAATGGCTGCTGTAAATTTGATCTGGGACCCTTTTGATTATCTTCCCCGAAATGCCCGCAAATATCCTCAAAGCCTTCCTCTGAACCTGTTGATAATATCTTTGTAACATTGCCCTGAAAGCGGCTCCAAAATGACATACTAGGGTAGATCTCTCACTACCGAAGAATGCCCTGCTAGCTAGGGACGGGTCTCTCACCACTGAAGCTAGGGTCCCTATGGGATTTCACTCCACAAGTTGTAGATGCACAAACAATAGTTGCATGTGAAGGAGGATAAAATGTATGCGACAAAAGTGTCTTTCCTTTCTCTCTCGGATCCTTATACACTTCTCCTCAGCAAATGAGCCCCACTAACCCTAGATGCATTTCATTCCATGGAGAGGCCAATCAAATAAAAGTAACTATAGTTACTTTTTCCTTTTTGAGTCACCATGGTCCAAAAGTGACCCCCAAACGCAAAACTTGGATATTAGAACCACGGGGCCCCTTCCCAAAAGTTCTTAGTGTCCACATCCCCTTGGGTATGACCATGGTTTGGACTCGACTTGGCCCTTGGGCCTTTTGGCATAGGAAAGGGGACATTACAGAGTTGTCTTTGAGTATCATCTAGAAGAATAACATTACAATAAAGAGCGGTTAGTTCAACTATGATTGTTTCATCATAGATAGGATTGATACTCACATGAGGCATGACTAGCCTAGGAGGAGAAGAGTTATCCTTAGCCATCAGGGTTTTAATGGATCTTAAGGCAAGTAGTTCTAAGTTACGGGTTCACCAAAATGATTTGATAAAATATATATATTTATTTTTATAAAATATGAATGCAAAGATCTGCTATAACTGATAAACAATGAAATATGAATGCTAAACAATTTATTAATTCTTGATTATGAAAGGAAATGAGAGGGGTAAGGTACTTATATCAACTGCGCTTATCTTAAAGTGAGTCTAAACTGGAATATGGGATGGAAAAAATCACAAACCGTCATAATCGGACTTAGAAAAATCTAAATATTCTTGTTGTTCCTGGACACGGGCACGTGGGCAAGGATAGGGGCACCCGTGGGCGCCCAATACCTTTGCATGGGCCATAGAGTCTACAGAAATGATTGGAACCTGGTTTCGATAGTGTCGCTAGGGCTTCACACTTGTTCACTTTTTGTCACCTTTTTTTGCCTTTATGTCACACTTGGATCACCGTGGTACCTGTAAATCTACATGTAAATATTCTCTTGCAAAACCCTAAAAAAGACATCAAATCCTAAAAAAGAAAGATGCAAAATGAGGGGTCGAACTATCCTTAACTATCAAAATGGTGAACTTATGACTGAGCGCTACACTACATCTCAGACCCAATGCAGTTCTATGTGTTTGTGTGTGCAATAGTGCTCCTAGGTCTCCCTCGCGCCAATGATGCCAAGATCACAGGCGATAGCTAGATAAAATACAAATGTGTGGATGGAATAGAATGAACTCCCCTTCCTATGTAGTGTGTAAGCAGAGTAATGTGCCCAAATGTAGTCCCTCGAGATATGTATATAGATAACACTTGATGATGATTACACGCCCTTATAATAGTATGTATGTTGTGCTTACATAGGTATCTCTTGCTTGAATTTTGACACTAATGACCCAACATGTTGACTAGTGCCTTGTGATATGAGAGGGAAAACCAAAAATACTGACCTAAAATGTCAAAAATAAGGTCAAACCCAAAGAGGACACGGTCGCGTTGGATGGACAAGAGTGCCTGACACTAGTGTCCAGAGATAAGTGACGAAAAATGAGTGAATAATGACAGACAAGGATCCCTGTGACTTGACTAGAACTGGGTGTATGAGTGACAAGTGTGAAAGATAAAAGAAATAGAAACCAAAAAAGACAAGCGAATGGACTATGGAATGGGTCACTAGCAAATAGTCTTCTTGTGCAAGATCAATATATAAAACAACATACTTGGTGGTATAGTAAATAGTAGTAAGTGTGTGATTTTGTGTTTACAGATGGAAGAAGGACATTATTAACAAAGTACTCCAACACCAAAAGATGAAGTGCAATATGCCAAGAAGATGAATGTTTCAGCCCTAAGGAGAAGAGGTATTTCCATTAGATGAAGGAAGTTAAGGAGCACACCCTCCAAGGTAAAAACCCTTTTGTGCTTAATGATGAATTGATGACACCTAGTGGCTGCAACAGACTAATAATTGTCAATGAAGAACCCTTGATAGAAAAATATATAATTTTGAAGGAACAAAATGTTGATATTAGATAGGAGAATAAATTCATATATGTAAGCAAGGAGGATGGAATGGAAACTCAAAAAAAGCGTGAGGAGTGGCAAAGAAGAGCTAGGGCTACTAGATTGATAGTAGCTCAAGGGAAACAACACTTACATGTGTATAGGGAAAAGAGCTCTTCATTATTGAAAAGAAAAAGGAAGAACCATGAAGCATGAGGCAAGGGAAAAATAAGGGTTTGATGGAAAGAAGAAATTTAGAGTCGAAGTCAAATTTCAAGGTGGAATTAATGATTTTCAGCTTGCGGGTTAGAACTAAACAACCACCACCAAGGAGCCAATCAGTGGAGATGTCAACAAGGAACAATACCCATTTTTTCATCATCCAAAGAAAGGTAATAATCCCTTGTTATTCTATGCTTATTTATTGGATTTTAATGGTTACACAAGGCAGTCACACGATGGAATCAAATCAGATTTAATAAGGGCATGTGAGGATGATGCTATGCATGAGATAAGGGCTCCATCGGGTTATTTTCTTAGTGTTGTTCCTAACTCAGAAATTTTGAGCCAAGAAAGCATCAAAGGAAGACCATGGTATGAAGAAATATTTGTATTATTGCTTGTTGATTCAAAACTATTGATATGTTACCCTCACGCATAGCTGGTTGGAGGAGGTGATTAGTTTTTATGCTTATTATGTCCCCTTATATCACCGCTGATTGGGCATCCTTATGCACCTCATATTCCATGAAATAATGAGGTAAGAAGTGTCTCTTGTTGTATGGATTCTTGTCCTCAAATTCAAATGTGTTTCCAGATAAGAAATAAAAATGCTATGATGAGTTCTATAAAAAGAAGAATGTATGATTTCAAAATCAATATGGAGGGAAATTTTATCATGCCATGTGTTGGGCACCAAAGGCATGATGATAGTTTTAATTTTTGTTTCATGTGGTTAACCCATGGATCCATGAATATGGAAGAAATAGAAAAAATATGGTGGAAAAGTAGCACCCTTTCTTCAATATGTGGCACACCTACTTCTCATCCATTCAAGGTGAAGGGTTTTCTTTATAACCAAGGGGTCATTAGGCTTGTTGAGAGTGACACTTCCATACCTTTCACAAATAAAATGGGACAACAATCGCTTCTCTTAGGAAAAGATGAGGTATGCGATGTATTCTTTGTGAGTAAGTTAGTTGATGATGAAGTAGTTCTTGGAATTCAATAACTGTAATCTTTGAGGGAATTCACCCTCAATTTTGATGATAGGGAACTAAAATTCTATGATAAAGAAAAAGAAATCAAAATTCAAGGTATTAAGGATGAAGGGAGTACATTGGAGAATGCTTGGAATTCACATTGTGGTTTGCTTTCTATCATGACTGCCAATTGGGAAAATATTGTTACAACTGAGTATGTCAAAAATCAACTTGCTAGTAATATCATGTAAGAAGTTTGCAAGAAGGAACAACATAGGCTATATATATATATATATATATATATATATATATATATATATATATATATATATATATATATATATATATATGGGACAATGGGTAAGGAACTTGCAATCACGAAATCCTCTGCATCAGAAGTTACTCACACTTGCCACCAAGTGGATTTTGATCACACAGAAGTGGTGTTATATTTCTAGCGACATGGAAAAGGTAAGGGTAACTCTCATAAGATGTTTTTTGGCCATTTCACTTCTAAACTTGCAATGCTACAACTAAGATGAGGTGTTCCTCCCAATTTTGTTTGTTGGGTTGTGGATATATTCTTCAGGAAGCACGAGAGATGAATATTTGAAGAAATTTTGATGGGTAAGAAGGTTCACTCATATTTAGGACAAAATTCTGGGCATGATATGGCTGTTATAATTACATACTAGCACTTGTGAGCTACGATCCAAGTCAAATTTTGAAAAGATTGATTTGGGGAAGCTTGGAAGCGTCTCTTGGAGGGAAAGGTAATCATCATGACATTTGTTATACCTTTTTTTTACATGTTTTCCACATTAATTCCAGCTCTCTACCCATTCTTTTGAAAATGGGAGAGGAGTATCCAAGCATGAAGATGAAGGATTTACAGTCTATTTTCAGTGTTGATGTGTTTCCAGTTGTTATAAGAAAGATCTCAATCCCTATCTTTCTAATGTTAGGGAACAAAATGCATGATTACAATTGTGTTTGGAACAACGGGAGCGAAATTGTGAACGCCCAATGTTTGGAGGGTAATTATGAGGCCTTGAAAAGAAAAGAAGAAGAGTTGGTCATCATAGCCATAAATCAAGAAGGGAGGAAGAAGGGGACACTTTTTCTTTAAAGAGTTTGCTTGATGTGTGGGTACATCGAAGAAGGAGACACTGATATTTATTTGGGATCTGAGAACTTGCAATTGCTTAAGGGAAAACAATCTTGAGAGGGGAGGACTGTCATGTCCCTTTTTTTGAGCCAATTGCAATTTAAGACCTCGGCCCATTTTTCGTCCTCATGGGTCCAAGCGAACAAGCTAGAGGAAGCTAACAATGTCATCATGTGCTTCATTTCATGTTCATTTCTTAATTGGCATTGTAATTGTTGGTGAGCCTAGCGCCCAAAAATAAATTAGAAATAAAAAAGCTATTAGTGAACATCTAGGCTCCAAAAAATACCAATTAGAAACTAGAAAGTACTTTCCCTAAGAGGTCAGAAATCATTTACACTAGAAGCACCCTTTTGGTTATAAAAGGGGGGTCGCTCGGCCATTAGAGGATTATGTTATGTGGATTTGTCATTTTTGGTAAAGGATTGCTTGTTAAACATCTTCTCTCTCTCTCTCTCTCAAGGATGAAAAATCTTGATTGAGGTACTCCCAAGGATGAAAAACATTACGGAGAAGTGGTGTGGACGAAACCCCACACTACCCCTTTGTGGATTTCTCTTTATTGTTGGTTATAACAAATTTCTTCCCTAAGTGACTTGCTTGGAGGTGTGTTTTCAAGGATATTGTTCGTTTTTTATGTGATCTCTTTGCATGGTTGGGCTCCTTATGATTTATAAAGGTGAAATATTCCATTTTATCAATTGTTTGGTGCAAATTATATTTTATTTCAAGTGGGGCGACCTATATTAAGGTGGATTTTTTGTATGTACGGTAACATTTTGGCAAATATGAAATTATCATCTTATTCTCTATATTTCATAAGGCCAATATCTTGACTTTCATGATTTTTGGTGCTTTCTAAGTTGAGCTATGAATTTTTAAAAATAATATTGCAGACAAGGGTTTCATGAAATTCATATCTTCATACCTAGGGCATTAAAAATTAGTTTTCTTGCACTACATGATTGTTTAGGATATATTATAATTTTAGAAATTCAAGTGAAACTAATTCAAAGGGTTTTGAAGGCTCAAAAGTGGGGTTGAAACCCCAAATTAGGTTGTTTCCCTAGAACAAGGTTTAATTTGCATATTTGTAGGTTTATAACAACTATGTAAATATGATTTAAGAGCTTTTGGCCATTTCCTGAGGTCCCCCCAAAAGGGACTTTACAATATTAAAAAATCATGGGGTCACACATGGTTAAAACCCTTCGCAATATGTTTGATCATGGGATCCTAAATATCATTACTTGTTTTTGCTATCTACCACTATATCTTCTCGTTCTTGTGACTTCCTTTCACATTACCACCCTTAGTTTTACCATTATACTAGTGTAAATTTTGAAAATGAAAATTATGGTTCCTATATGATCACACACTTATGTACCACCTTATCAATGTGACAACATAAAAAATCAACTAATCTTTAAATATGTTTCATTATACTGGTTCTGAATGAGCATGCCCCCTAAGAATTAAGACTTAATTTTAAAATATTGGAGTATTGAGAACATAAGAAATCATGAAATAATTAAATTATTTTAGAATAATAAGAAGGGAATTTGAACAAATTTGAGGCCCACTTTGTGTCACTTTGCAACGTTTCACACGATTTTGGTTCATAGGGTTATGACCATAAGTATTTGTATGGTCCTAACCCATTTGAGGATAAAAAATCAAAAAAAGGGAGAATAGAGGGAAATGAGCATCTGTATATGAACACCTAAGTGTTACAACCATAATTTTACCTACAACCATACATAGTTATGACCATAAGTATTAAATGGCACCTATGTGGCCTCTTTGTACGATGGAAAAGTGACATGCGAGCATGGGAATCTACAAGTGACTCTTCCTCGCACCCGACCTCCCGAGGTCGTGTCGAGACAACCGATGGGGATGGAATACACGTGGAATGCATATAAGCTAGTTAGGTAATCTTACGTCTTTAACACGCAATAATGGGATCTACGAATCTAAGACAAAGAAGGCCCTCCTAACCTGGACCGGTGTGATGATCATTCGACAAGGATAGCTGCTCGAAGGATCCAATCAATATCGAGCTCCGTCGTGATCCAATCTATGGGTTGTGGGATACGTGGAAGATAACATGTGGGTGCTTCGTATATATCTCCGGACAAGGTCATAATAATGGAATGGCCAAAATGTGTCGTGGATCTTTTGGTGCTTTATGGACGATTCTCTGGTTTAGTCCACAAATCTTTAGCTTGGTTGGCAGTTACGTTTAATAATGATAGTTGTGTGATGATGTCTGGTGGGAGTGGAGAGGACCTAAATACTAATGTTCGCAAACCAACATCAACGTTGATTTGACTTGTAGGCCCGTTGGGTTGTGGGACTTGTGGATCACAACCGTAAGTTCGTGGTTGTTGTGGACCTCCTATGGTCATATGAAGAGTCAACTCCTTAGTCCGAGTATCTAGTAGTCGTATGCCTTTTCGGCCTCTATGTTTAGAACTAGAAGTTGCATGATTTTCTCGGAGTACCTAACAGGTGTTCTGGAAATTTGGATACGTAAGCTAGTGTCTATATCAATGAGGAGGTCTCCTGCATTTGACTGTGGGACTAGCGGATCACAACCAAATGTTTTCTCTCTTTCAGGTCCTTCTACAGTCATACGGATATCTATAAAGGCAGTCTATAATTTGGCTGATTTGACCAGAACGTGTGTGCTTAGTCGTCTTCTATGTTTAATCCTCTTAGTTGTGTGCTAATTTCTTGTAGGTTTATTGTTGTTCGGAAGACCTGAATTCTAATATTTTTGTCTATGTCAGCTAATGCTGCAATGATATTTGGTTGAGGCACGATTGGCTCAAAAACGTATTCCCTGGGCTCCCTAGGTCCCGTGATTGTCATGCAAGATCAATATTAATCTAACTGAAACAAAATAAATTTAATTATGCAAGATATATCTATAACCTGTATATATTCCTCTATTTTTTAAATTTTTGATAGAATTTTAACAGAATCGAAAGAGAAACTAATCTAATATATTCATAAAATGACAACTAATCTAATAACAAAATTAAAACAAACAAGGTAGCCTGGTGTAGCTACTTGCCTGTACAGTTGTGAGTTTTATCCTAAATAACTAAATAGCTGATTAACTTAATTGAAAGATTCTCGATCCTACCTCAGAAGTGAGGAATGAATCATATTTTCTCAGAAACTATCAATCCCCACAGCTACCCTGGCAATATCAAAAATTAAACTTAACTGAAAATGAAATATTTCACTACTCTATTTGATATGTTTTAACTAGAACTTTTAATAGATAAAACCTGGAATTTTCAGAATAGTGGCGAATCCAGTAGTGTATGATTTTGTCCCCTCAGAATGATCTCCTCTTTCCTTCGTGCTCACGTGAATCCAGAAGAGCGTGTATATGCTAGCATCAACAGAAGAAGGTATTTTGAACAATGGTAGCTTTGGATATAGACCGAATATAATGCGAGTAGGAGAGGGATAGCGCAAGTGACAGAGCTTGGCGTATGCAATTCCTAGCAGGATTTATTGCGGGAATACAACACAAGTGTACTGAGAGATTCTAGAATCTACCTTATGTGAAGAACACAACCTGCAACTCTAATGGATTCAATCTACAAATGACACTACTTTGCTCTAAACTAATTTGCATGAACAACCATCAACAAGACTGAAACAAGAAGATCGAATGGCCTTCAACAACAAAGGAAAACTAGCATGGATGCAAACATGAAAAGAAAATGAGCTATAAACATTGAAAGACTAAACAATGGAAATGAGAAGTTGAGGGGCCATTTGCTTGAAAACAAGTTGGATATTTATAGATTTCCCATTCACCCAAAGGTAATTCCCATTAGAACTCTTTTACCATTAAACAATGAAGAAACACTATTCCAGTGGACATAAAACATTAATACAAGCTAAGGCGGTTGAGAAAAGCTAGTGAAAGTTGAAAAATTACACAAGTCATGATCAAATGAATGTGTTGGAAAAAGCGTGAAGGACCGCCACCCTGAGCAGGGCGGCGGTTACAGGACCACCGCCCTGGCAGGGCGGTAGTTTCATCACTAAAGGGCAAAAGGCATTAAAAAGGGGGGCGAGGGATAAAACAAAGCATAAGGAACTTGGAAAAAGCATTTGGGATGCTAACATATACTTCGTGAGCTTTTCTGGACCCCGAGCACCTTGCAAGGTGACCTGTATCATCATTGGGGCATGTGTGACATTGTTCTAGCAACACATTACCCTACAATTTTTGGTACGTACATATTGCCCCCTTGGAGAAGCATTTTAACCATGAAGAGGCGTATAACGGTGGTCTGAGTATGGCGGTCCCAAAATGGGAAGCTAGAAATTATACCTGACACACCCGTGTGTCGAAATTCCGCCATCCGAGTCCCTGTTACCTACAAAATGGAAAGAGGACTGAAGTGCAGATAGATAAAATAAATCGAAAAATAAATACTAAATTAGTATGAAATGAGGACTTACCATTTGCGAGGGGATGAGAACTTACCTCCGTCGGCACTCTAAACCTGCGAAAGGGGCATTCAAAATGCGTCAAAACACTAAATATATAAAATAGGCCCACTATCCTGTTTATTTGCGTGTGTCGATTTGATAGTTTTTGAGCTTTGGGACCCATGGTGACGGTTTTTGATGAGAGTAAAGTCGAAACGTTCGTAGTGAGATAGCAATCATGCCTCTGCGTGCGGAACATCAACCTGCGAGATCTCAGGTTAGTTCTTCTTGTTTTAACGTTTTTGCACCCAAAATGTTTAAAATGTCAAAATCTTTGTCTTGGGGGGGTCATTTTTAGAAATGTCAGTTTTAAATGTGTCTCTTAGGGGGGGTGCCTAATGGGTAGGCTTTTGCTTTAGCTAAAATGGTCGATTTTTAGCATTTTAAAGCATTTTTAGGGCATGCGACCATTTTTAATCATGGGATAGGACCGCCGCCCTGAGTAGGGTGACGGCTACAGGACCGCCGCCTTCTAAGGCGGCGGTTATGGAACCGCCGCCTTGCTCAGGGTGGCGGGTTCTCTCCAGAATGTTAAAACAACACTAGTTTGAATTCAGTTTTGCATTTTTAGTGTCCTTACTTGCTTTACTGATTTTTCTAATGCAATCTTGAAGCTAACTTTCTTCTTTTTGTGTGTTTTTGGGTGTTTTGCAGAAGAAGGAAGAGTACATTAGATGGAGCCGAGAGAGGGAGTGTGATTGGCTTCTAGCAGTGTTAGATGCACTCTCTCAGGATGAGCAGGATACTCTCCAGAGGGCAGGCATATTGAGGATTGCACGGGTCCCCCACGTTGCACCTTCCACTCACATATTATGTGATTTATTTTCTTATTGGGATGCAGATTGGAACACCTTCTGATTTCCAGGTGTTATGGGTGAGTGGACTATCACCCTAGAGGATGTCCACCACATTTTGGGAGTCCTGATTATTGGGAGGAGACTTTCATTTGATAGATCAATATCCAGAGCTCAGGTGACTCAGTGGGCCACCTATATGGGAGATGCAGTTGTCTCCACTGGTTTGAAGAAGGGGGTGAAGGTCCATTCTATTCCTGGCTTGCCCATCCCTCTGATCCGTCAGGCCATTATGGGCATCCTTGCTTCGAGATTAATCAAGGACAAGGGAGGGAATACTTTACTCTATTGTTGGGCCACCATCATCACACAGATTGAGGCACATGGTCGGATTTATGCCTAGGGAGCCGATATACTTGGGACCACATATCATGACTTGTACAGGGTGGTTCGATTACAGGGACAATCGCTGAGCCATCTAACCTTAGTTATGAGCTGGGTCTATGAGCGCATCATCCCTTATGGGAGAGGCATAGAGGTGGCGGATCCCAGGGCCGTGAGGGCAGCTAGATGGACAAAGATGATGGTGCTTAGACCACCCCACTAGCTAGTTGCTTCCCTGACTACTGAAGATATGGAGGCCACACCTTATCAGGCCATGAAAAGGTTGTGGTGTGAAGAGACCTTTACTTTGATCTCTTGCTCTACTACAGGACAACTTGTGGATAGGACGGGGAAGGTAGAGACACACCCCTTTGATCGAGTGCCTCAGCAGTTCGGCCTTGCTTACGTTGACATGCTTCCCCCAGTGGTGCCAGTGTTCAGATCAGTTCGGGAGACTAGGGGAGGTCCTAGAGGCCAGGGTTTAACTGCAGAGCGCCTGATGAGGAGGAGCCGCTCTCATAGCGAGGCTATAACTACTATTCAGGATTGTGAGCCCTTAGTGCACTTAGAGTGCCAGCGTAGCCGGAGTCCTAGACGTGATCGTGCACCTTCTGAGGGATCCCATAGGGATTGAGAGGCCACTTGGCTCTTTTTGTAGTTACTCTTGCTAGATTGTTTATATGACCATTCTGTATTTTCCAGGCTCATTGAGCGTTTTGACCATGCTTAGTGCATGATGGCATTGTACATAAAACCTGATTATATATATATATATATATATATATATATACATCTCTTTTTGGATCTAGATCTCTTTATACCTAGAGTTTTGTGATTCATTTTCACATGTATATTAGATGTTTATAAATTTTTTTTGTTTTTATATGCTTTTCAGAATGTATGCAATGGAGAACAAATATCACAAATGTTTTCTTCTTGTATTTCATGATGCTGATGTATGATGATGTGGACACAATGTGATCTTGAACTTTAGTCTCTATAAGCAATTTTCCGGTACTTATATTGTTTTGGCAAAATGCGATGATGAACTGGTATGATGAGCAGATGAACTTGCCCGACTCCTAACTCCACGCAACTAGTAATATGCGAGGGCTCACCATCGAGAGCTAGAAAGGGCACAAGCTATGAGGTGTGTTGAAATGGTAATGATGGAAGATAGACAAAGAGTTGGTGGAACCAAATTAGGACGCTACAAACCCATCTTACTCAAGTGACTCCATAGTTTAGAATGCAACTTGCTTTGCAGTTTATCCAGAATTAGATCCGTAGATGGCCACTTGGTTGACAAAATCTGGTTTTCATGGTTTTGAACTCTCTTGGAATTTTGGACGTCTGATTCATTTGTTTTTGACTCAAGATTTCAAAGGTTTGTTTGAACTATTTGCTTATGACTTTTAACATTTTCTATCAAGCGGACCCCCTACACCTTGCCCCACACTACTAGTAGGAAGCATGGGCTTATCACCATTGACAAGGCATAGGTGAGTAAAGGCATTCCCATCCTTTCCCAACCCTACGTCGCTAGTAAGAGACACAAGTTCAACACCGAAGGTTGATAGGACAAGGAAATGTGTAAAAGTAAATTTTTCTTTTTGATCTACATTTGACTTACTTACTTGAGAAAAATGTTAGGATGTTCTTATTTCCAACGAGATATATACGTGAGATAGATGTGACACCATGAAGCTTCTAGAACAGACCATAGGCAATACACCTACCCTAGGAAGAAACTAAAAGTGAGAACAAGCATGCAGGCCTTGGTATGGCTACCGTTAAGACTTTGTCATATCTAGCATTAATTGATGAAATGATTTTGAAACAATTGATGATGTTGTGAAAATGAAGAAGTGTGATTTGAATGCTCTTGCCAATACTATCAGAAGTTTGTAATGAATTGCTTAAGAATAAGTCCCTTGATCACCAAAATTTATGAAACGAGTGAACAAAATGAACCTATCTAAATGAATATGTAATGTAGATATAATTATACAAATAGTGCCGATGCTTCATGCGTAAAATTGTTTGAGATGCAAGGATTTGACTGATTCATTGAACTCTTCACCCTCCAGTGTGCACAAGAGATACACACCATTCCCGTAGTCTTTCATGACTTGATATGGGCCCAACCATGTGGGCCGGAACTTTCTTCCCTCACCAGTTTTCTTATCGATCCGGCTATCTAGTCTTAGAACTAGATCTCCTTCATATATTTCTTGCTTATAGACTTCTTTGTTATACTGCCGGCACATCCAGTCAGCATAGGCTCTATGCCACTATTCGGCGTTTAACCTGGTCTCATCACGGCTCTCTAGTTGAGAGAGGCGTGCCTCCCTGTAAGCTTCCTCGTCCAGAATCCCTTGTAATGAGATGCGGAGATTGGGTATTTCAACCTCAAGTGGGAGAATTGCTTCTACTCCAAATACTAGTGAGAAAGGATTTGCTCCTATTGGTGTTCTTATTGAGGTTCGGTGGGGGGCCCACAAGGCCGGATATAGTTTTAAATGCCAATCTCGTTTATCTCCTTGACTGTTTTAAGGAGAATAGCTTTCAATATTTTGTTTGTCGCTTCGACCTGCCCATTGGCTTGAGGGTAGTAAAGGGAGGTTGTGTGATGGTTTATCTTGAACTTTCTACATAACTCACGAACCTCGTTGTTCTTAAAGGATGTGCCATTATTTGAGATAATGAATTGTGGGACACCATACGAGCAGATAATTTGGTTTAGAATGAATTTGGAAATCACCGAACCTGGTACAGTGGTGAGAGGCATGGCCTCCACCCATTTGGTAAAATATTCTGTGGCTGTGATTATAAAATTATGGCCATTAGTTGATGAGGGAGAGAATTTCCCTATTAAATCTAAACCCCACGTGGAGAAGGGCCATGGAGTCACTATTGGTTGTAGGGATTGTGCTGGCATGTGAATCTCGTGAGAGAATTCTTGGCATTTGTGGCACTTGCGTATAAATTCCACTGCATCATGCTTGAGAGTGGGCCCAAAATAGCCCATCCGATGTATTTTGCGAGCGGTGGCGTGACCACCGAAGTGGACCCCACATATCCCACTATGGGATTCATGAAGAATCCTCTTGGTTTCTTCTATGTCGACGCATCTTATAAGCATGCCATCGAAGGCTCTACAATAGAGCACTTGGTCTAAAACAACATATTTAGTGGCAATGATGCGTACCTACCTTCTTTTTTGTGACGTAGCACTTTCCGGATACCTATGGTCCATGATAAAATTGATAATATCAGTATACCAGGGACATGTAGAGATGGGAGGTCTGGTTTCGACAAAGTATACACATTCATCAGGAAAGTCTAGATCTACCAGCTCGCCTCCATCTAGTGGATTGTCAGCCAACCAGTCTGCAATGATTTGTCCTTTAACAGATTTTTGGTTTACGAATGTTAACTCAAATTTACCCATTAGGGTTATGAAACGACCAACTTTTTAAGATAAAGATCCTTGTGTGAGAAATGTTCGTAAATGGTCTATCTTTACGATGACCCTTGTTTCCTGTTTTAACATGTAATGCCTTAAATGTTTTGTTGCAAAAATTATGGAAAGACATTCTCTCTTTGCCTGTGTGTAACGTGTTTCATAATCGAGTAATGTTCGGCTAATGAAATAGATCGCACATTCTCGTTTGTCATCATCTTCTTGAGCCGGCATGCAGGCCAACGAGACATGAGTGGCTCATGAGAACAGGATCAAAGGGTGGTCTGGTTTGGGAGGCATTAACGTGGGTGGTGACAACAAGAAGTGCTTAACTGCTTCGAAGGCCTCGTTGCAATCTTCAATCCAATCGATGCTATAATCTTTCTTGATTAGATTATTGATTGGATGAATGGAAAAGCTTAAATCTGGGATGAACCTTCGGATTGCATCGAGTTTCTCGAGAAATGACCTAATTCCAGACTCATCTGAAGGTGGAATAATTTCGAGAACAACTCGTATTTTGGCTAGATCAACAACAATCCCTTGTGAAGATATAATGTATCCTAGAAGTTTGCCTCCTGTTACACTGAAAACACACTTCTATAGGTTTAATGTGACACCTTACTCAATTAGTTGTGAGAGGATGATGCGGAGTACCTCCGGATGATCACAACATTTCTTGGCCTTGGCTAACAAGTCATCCACATATGATTCCACAATTTTATGGATAAGATCATGGAATATATAAGTCATTGCTCGCTGATTCGTAGCACCGACGTTCTTAAGACCCAATGACATAATGACATAACAATAAGTTCCCCAAGGAGTTATAAATGTGGTTTTGGCTTGTTCTTGTTTAGATATTTTAATTTGATTGTACCCTGAGAACCCATCCATGAGGGACAACAGTTCAAATCCAGCTGTTGCATCAACGATAACGTCAATGGATGGTAATGGGAAATCATCTTTGGGACAAGCTTTGTTAATATCTCGAAAATCTATGCAAATGCGTATCTTCCCATTCTTTTTGAGAACGGGGACGATATTAGATACCCATTGTGAATAATCGACTAGTTTGATGAATCCCACTTGGAGAAGCTTCATCACTTCTTCTTTTACCATGAGAGCTACTTTTGGTTTCATTGGTCTTGATTTCTGTTTAATTGGCTTCGCATCTGGTTTAGTGACAAGATTATGTACCACAACTTGTGGTGCGATACTTGTCATTTCTTTATAACTAAATGCAAAAGCCTTTTGATGTTCTTTGAGGATTTGGGAGTGTATTTCTATTTCTTCCAAAGTTAGCGAGGATCCCAACTTAAAAATTCTTAGTTCTTCCTCCATTCCAATGTTTATGTCAATGGTTTCTTCTATCAAAGAAGCGTTACCTTCTTCAAATTCAGGTGGGGCTGGAGGTAGTTCCAAGCTTTCTTTGTTTTCTATCTCGTAGACATCGAGATCCTTCTATGGAGGAGACTCTACCATGGGATTTCCAAAGTAGGAAGAGGAGTGTGGTATTAGGGAAAGATCAACTATATCGTGAGCACGGTGTAGCTTTGCATAAGCATTTAGATATTCGAGAGTGGCTTTATCACTGTCAACATGATGTAAGATAGAAGATTCATTCTTAGTTGTATGTGTTAGAAGAGGGTTCGTTGACATTTTCTTCACCAATGGTTCAGTACGAAGTGATACTTTGAAACTTGTATCTTCCAACTCATTACTGTTAGGTTGTGGAGCCTGTTTTCATGTGTGAAAGTGTTGAAGAATGTACACTAAGAGTACTGTACAATTTTCATGTATCCTCCGAGGTTCAGGGCCGGGCCGGGCCTCGAGCGGGGGTTCGGGGGTGGTAGCAAGGGTTTGGGGGCGCAGCCCCCGAATTTTTTTTTTAGGCGTAAAATTTTTTGGCCTCGAAAAATGCACCCAACATATCAGGAAACATGCTTTTCTCATATGGGCGAGTTTTTTGACCCATAGGTTTATGGGACGGGTTTTTGCCCATGGTTTTGATACCCACGGTTTTGTAAAACTGCTTAAGCAGTTGTCTATTTATATGGTCTTATGCATATGATAGATGTACAAGCAAATGTATTGCAGATGTGTTTTGAATTCAGCTGTGAATTCTGTAGAGTTTGTTGAGCATGGCTCCAAACGGATCTGGGTATTGTATTGAGAGAGCAGTGGCTTGTAATAAAATCTGAGCAAGTGATTCTTGGTGGACATAGCCCAAATTGGGTGAACCACGTTAAATACTGTCTCTTTGAGTGTAGGATGTGTTTGCTATTTTATTCTGTAATTTTATTTGAGATCTGTAATAATTTCTGCATATTAGTTTCTACTGTTGCGATTCTGTGAGGGATTATTCCACATATTTTATCCCTTATTTCCTAACAATTACTTGGGGTAAAACGCAAAGCTGAGGTTGCTATTGAATTTGCGAGAAGGTTTTGTTCGCGTGGGATTACTTCAATGGATATGAAGTCAAATCCTTTGCTTAGATCTAATACCACTATTTTATAGAGATGTAATTGCTCATCTCTAGTCTCATATACTTCAGAGACTTGGTTTGCAACTAATTACGAGTCTCCTAACACTCTGATGTTATTAAAACCGATCCTTTTGGCTATGATGAGGCTAAGGAGGAGGGCTTCGTACTCAGCGCCATTGTTTGTACATTTAAAGTTCAACTTAAAAGAAAAAGGTAAGATCTTTCCCTCAGGAGAAGTAAAGATCACACCTGCCCCGGCTCCATAACAACACCTAGCTCCATCAAAATGGAGAGTCCAATACTTACTAGGAAAGATGGATGCTGGGACATTCTTTATGTCTCTTTCTTCTATTTCGGTTACTTCTACCATGCAAAGTTCCTCTACTAGAAGAAAACCAACTCCTAGGGTATGTCCCATACCTGTGGAATCAAATGGTAGGAAAATTGGTAGATCTTGTTCCAATAACTCGACAATTTTTGCAGTTGTTCCTAATGACATTGTTTCTACAATGTTATCTTCATCCTTGAGGGTTGGGATGCCCTTGACTAGGTTCATAATTTCTAGTTTTGTTGTAGGTATTAATTTTTCTCCCGGTTTTGAGTCGATTGCTTTGTTAAGTTGGTTTGTTGGGAGTTCAAACTCAGAGTGAACGCCTGGTCTTTTCTTCAGGTCTGCTAGGTGTATGTCAAATGGTTTTGGGTCACCTTTTGTTACGAATATCTTTCCTAGGTGTAAGAATCTTATTTCCTAGAATAACGTAGAAGGGATTGCTTTCATGCGATGTATCCATGGTCGACTGAGAATCATATTATAGTTGGTTTCCTGATCTATGATATAAAACTTGGTGAGGATTGTCTTGGGTCCTAAGGTGACTAGTAATATTATAGTCCCAATTGAAGTAGCTTTAAGGCTATCATAACCTCTTAGCGTATTTCTTGTTGTGGAACAGTTTGTTTCTCCATATCCTAGCTTTTGAAGGAAAGAGAAGGGGATAATGTTAACTACTTCCCCATTGTCAACCATTGCATGTTTAACATAATTATTGTAAACCCACACCTGTAAATGCAAGGCCGGATCGCCTCTACGTGCAATTTCAGCATTTGTTGGCATTTTGTTTATGTTGAATATAAACTCGGTATCCCTATCTGGCTGCCCTGGAGGGTGGATATCAAAGTCTATATGGTTTACTTGTGTTTCGGGAGGTGGAGTGATGTTAATTAAATGACCTAGACCTAATGCTTCTAAAAGAGAAACCTTATGGGCAGGAGAGTTCTTCAACAAGTCAAAAAAGGAGATGTGAGAGAAGGTCTTTGTTAAATCATTAATTAAATCATAAGCACCCACGGGTTTTACCAATGTTTGTTGAATGTTATCTGGGTCTAGTGGATAGGTTGGATTTGGTTGAGAAGAATATTCTCATGTTCTTGTTATGGCTTCTATGTGTAGCTCGGTATCTAATTCCACTAGACCAACTATCTTGGTTCGTGGCTGATTTCCTAATTGCGGTGCGTGTGACAAGTGGATTTAGTGAAGTTGAGGCTTCATGATCATTATTTCCCGTCATTATACCTTTGTTCATCCCATTTGGATTTAATTTATTATTGCTATTGTGATTTGGAAGTGGATCATTGAAGATCTTAAGAGGTGCGTTTTGAGGGGAAACTGCCCCTATGAAGGTATTTGGCATAGGTATCACATAATCTGTTAAGAACATATCTATGAAGAGTTGTCTTTGTTCCTCTGGAAAACATTACATGAACTTATTGTAATTGCGGAAAGTCCTAGTGTCATGCCCTCGAATTTTTTTGAAACCACAATACGAGTTAGGATTATAACTCCTAGGTTGTTGATTAGGCACGTGTTGTGGTCCAAAAATCTAATTAAACCGTTGACTATTAGGATTAAAGTTTTGCGTTTATTGCCTTTGGTTTTGATATCTAGTCGAGTTCTAACTTGGACCCGGTGTCTAGATCTGTTGTTGTTGTTGTTGTTGTCATTGGGGACGATTAAAATCCACTGCGTTGATTGTTGGGGTAAAATTGTTGTTTCGTTGATTATTAACTGGTGGTGGAAAATTTACAATGTTTGTTTTTTTAGTCTGATCAGTCACTCCATTTGTTTTCACTCCATGGTTTTTGTTAAGGATTTTAGGTCCTTGACTAGCGTTTGTGGTAGTAGGATAAGTCATAGTGCTTTGGTTTGGGATGATTAACCTCCCATTTATTCCATATGTCTTGCGACCGCTATCTATTGCAGCTTGATCTATTCGAAGGGCGCTCTCGAGCACTTCATCATAAGTTCTTAGTGGGAACTTTTGGACTTCTTCCTTTATCTCTCTGCTAAGAGAATGAAGGAATAAATCACATAGTTCCATCTGATCCATGTTTGGAGCGCTTGCTGAAGAATAGAGGACTGTACGCCATGTTTGGATGAAATGAGCAACAGATTCATTATGTTCTTGCTTAATATGCAAGAATTCCCTGATCCCTGTTCTCAACAACTTGTTCATGTCACAAGTCTTGATGAATTCTGACACAAGTTGTTTAAATGAATGTATTGAGGCTTCAGGTATTCTGTAATACCAATCAAGGGCGATACCCTCTAAAGTTTTGGGGAATATTTTAGCAACAACTCCATCCCAAGGGAGTAGTTCTCGAATGGCTGTGGCATAGGCCTTAATATGTGCATTCAGGTCTCCCTCCCCTTTGTACTTGGGTAGATTGGGGAGAGGTCTTGGAAGCATGATGCTTCGTATAGTGAAGTCCAAAGGTTCTTTCAAATATTTTGAATAAGTTCCTATCGCATAGGTTTCGACCATTGATGGTGTTTGTTGAGGGGGGGAGGTGGAATGGGTTGTTGATATGGCGTAGCATATGTATTCGCAGGGGCATAAGGGAATCCCTGTGGTTGAGCGAACATGCCGGGAGAAGAGAACATATCTCCCTGTGGTGATTTGAAATACATGTTTAAGTATGGAGGAGCATTGCGCAGGAATGGATTGTTTTGTACTAAACCGGGGGGTATTATATTTTCAACTAGAGCAGCTTTAGAAAACGTGGTTCTAGTTGGTGTTTGTTGTAAGTACTGAGGGGGCATACCCAATGTACCTATTCCTGTGAGGAGGTCTACTTGGCTAGGATGATGTGGAAGATTAGAAGTTCCTACTTGCATGAACTGTGAATTTTGACTTGCTTGAGAAAGTTCCAACCCTCTAACCTTCTGAACTAAGGCTGAGATGACCTCGTTTGGTGAAGACACAATATTTTGCTTTAGTGGCATTTGTTGTATATCTTGAGGTTGTATAGGCATATGGTACACTGCTATGAATTGATCGGTGCCTTGCCAAGTTTCACTGAGGAAATTTCCCATAGGTGGAGGAATGGGGGTGTTTTCTTGGAATGAGACCTCGGGTTGTGTTTGCAAACCTCCTATAGATGGGTACATATTTTGAGAGCATTGTTCACTCCTATAATAACGTGCTAAGTATTCATCATTTAACAACAAATATGGATCTGACTGTCTACTAATTTGTGGTCTAAACAACACCTAGGGAGATGAACCAGATTCTCTAGTGAGTGTCATATTGTTTGACCCTGAAGGCTCTGGTTGGTGCGTTTGGCTGAGCTGATCCAACTCCTCTATTTGGAAAGAAGAACTATATCTAGTCCTTTAAGGCAGAGTTTGTGTTGAAAACTGGTTAGTTGAATAGTTGTCACCCCATGCTGAGAGCGAGGGTGATGGTTGTCTATTTAGTTGATCATAGTATGCTTCAAGACCTAGGAGAGGTTTGCCATATGCATCGTATCCTGACATATTCGGGGGGGTATATGAATACCCGTAGAATAATGGGAAAGAGCGAAGGGTGGATGAAAGAACAGAAAGAGGAAAATTAGCTTGAGCCACGTTAGGTTCACCAATTTTGTTAGTGAAGCTGATGTGGAGGCTAAAGAGGTAGAGAAGATGAAATAGTTGTTTGTTTCATGTCGGGTTCACCAATTTTATCTGTGAAGCTGATGTGAAGGCTAATGAGGTGGAAAAGACGAAAAGTAAACTAATTGGAAGAACAAGTAGAAATAAGACTTTGAATCAAAAGGTTGCATGTTCATTTCACGTCGGGTTCACCAATTTTATACGATGGAAAAGTGACATGCGAGCATGAGAATCTACAAGTGACTCTTCCTGGCACCCGACCTCCCAAGGTTGTGCCGAGACAGTCGGTGGGGATGGAATACATGAGGGATGCAGATAAGCTAGTTAGGTAATCTTACATCTTCAAAACATAATAATGGGATCTGTGAATCTAAGGCAAAGAAGGCCCTCCTAACCTGGACTGGTGTGATAGATTGTTTGGCGAGGATAGATGCTCGAAGGCTCCAATCAATATCGAGCTCTGCCGTGATCTGATCTATGGGTTGTGGGATATATGGAAGATAACCTGTGGGTGCTTCGTATATATCTCCCAACAAGGTCATAAAAATGGAATGGCCAAAATGTGACGTGGATATTTTGGTGCTTTATGGATGATTCTCTGGTCTAGTCCATAAATCTTTAGCTTGGTTGGCAGTTACGTTTAATAATGATAGTTGTGTGATGATGTCTGGTGGGAGTGAAGAGGACCTAAATACTAATGTTTGCAAACCAGCATCAACGTTGGTTTGACTTGTAGGCCCATTGGGTTGTGGGACCTGTGGATCACAACCTTAAGTTCATGGTTGTTGTGGACCTCCTATGGTCATATGAAGAGTCAACTCCTTAGTCTGAGTATCTAGTAGTCGTATGCCTTTTCAGCCTCTATGTTTAGAACTAGAAGTTTCACGATTTTCTTAGAGTACCTAACAGGTGTTCTGGAAATTTGGATACATAAGCTAGTGTCTATATCAACGAGGAGGTCTCCTGCGTCTGGCTGTGGGACTAGCGGATCACAACCGAATGTTTTCTCTCTTTTAGGTCCTTCTACAATCATACGGATATCTATCAAGGCAATCTATAATTTGGCTGATTTGACCAAAATGTGTGTGCTTAGTCGTCTTCTATGTTTAATCCTCTTAGTTGTGTGCTAATTTCCTGTACGTCTGTTGTTGTTTAGAAGACCTGAATTCTGATATTTTGGTCTATGTCAGCTAATGCTGCAACGAGATTTAGTTGAGGCACGATTGGCTCAAAAACATATTCCCTGGGCTCCCTAGGTCCCGTGATTGTCATGCAAGATCAATATAAACCTAACTGAAACAAAATAAATTTAATTATGCAAGATATATCTATAACCTATATATAGTCCTCTATTTTTTTATTTTTGATAGAATTTTAATAGAATTGAAAGAGTAACTAATCTAATATATTCAGAAAATGACAAATAATCTAATAACAAAATTAAAACAAACAAGGTAGCCCGATGTATCTACTTGCCTGTGCAGGTGTGAGTTTTATCCTAAATAACTAGATAGTTGATTAACTTAATTGAAAGATTCTCGATCCTACCTTAGAAGTGAGGAATGAATCATAGTTTCTCAGAAACTATCAATCCCCACATCTTCCCTGGCAATATCGAAAATGAAACTTAACTGAAAATGAAATATTTCACTACTCTATTTGATATGTTTTAACTAGAACTTTTGACAGATAAAACCTGGAATTTGTAGAATAGTGGAAAATCTAGTAGTGTATGATTTTTTCCCCTCAGAATTATCTCCTTGTTCCTTCATGCTCACATGAATCCAGAAGAGCGTGTATATGCTAGCATCAATAGAAGAAGGTGTTTTGAACAATGACAGCTTTAGATATAGACAGAATATAATGCGAGTAGGAGAGGGATAACGCAAGTGACAAAGCTTCACGTATGCAATTCCTAGTAGGATTTATTGCAGGAATACAACACAAGTGTACCAAGAGATTATAGAATCTACCTTCTGTGAAGAACACAACCTGCAACTCTAATGGATTTAATCTACAAATGACACTACTTTGCTCTAAACTAATTTGCATGAACAACCATCAACAAGACTGAAGCAAGAAGATCAAATGGCCTTCATCAGCAAAGGAAAACTAGCATCGATGCAAACATGAAAAAAAAAAGAGCTATAAACAAGGAATTGAAAGACTAAACAGTGGAAATGAGAAGTTGAGGGGCCATTTACTTGAAAACAAGTTGGATATTTATAGATTTCCCATTAACCCAAAGGTAATTCCCAGTAGAACTCTTTTACCATTAAACAATGAAGAAACACTATTCCAGGGGACATAAAATATTAATACAAGCTAAGGCGGTTGAGAAAAGCTAGTGAAAGTTGAAAAATTACGCAAGTCGTGATCAAAGGAGCATGCTGGAAAATGCGTGAAGGACCATCGCCCTGAGCAGGGTGGCAGTTACAGGACCGCCGACCTGGCAGGGCAACGGTTTTGTCACTAAAGGGAAAAAGGCGTTAAAAAGGGGGGCGAGGGATAAAACAAAGCATAAGGAACTTGGACAAAGCATTTGGGATGCTAACATATACTTCATGAGCTTCTCTGGACCCCGAACACCTTGCGAGGTGACCTGTATCATCATTGGGGCATGTGTGACATCGTTCTGGCAGCACATTACCCTACAATTTTGGGTACGTACAATCTCCATGGTAAACAAATTAATTTTCATAATGCTTTTACCATTTTAATTACACTTTGACTATTCAAAAATAGGGTATATTAAAAATTTACAAAAAAATATAAAATATGGGTTGTGTAGACCTATTTTTAATACACCTACTCTTTTTTTCTTTTATATTAACTTTCTTTTATATAAATTTTCAATGGGATTGATATCGTTTTTGCTCTTTACTGCAATTTTAGTACCTGCATTAAAAATTAAAAAATACAAATTATTAAAATTTTGAAAATGTACTCAATGTTAGAAAATTTTCATCTTAATACAGCTATATAACTTTTTCCAATTAGAAATTACTAAAAAATTGAGATATTGAGTGTGCCACAACATTGTTTTAAAATTAATATAAATTGTGTTGGACCATGATTGCCGTTAGACCAAAACCCATAGGTGTTAGTCTTCGCTACAATCGCCATAGATAGGATCTACAAGAGGCGATTAGTCCATGTCACGAAACTCACGGGGAGCGTTGGACACACATGCCAAAAATATCCCTCTCAGCGTTACCTGAGTGAGTTTCGAAAGCGAGACCTGTCGCTCTGATACCATTTGTTGGACCACGATTACTGTTAGACAAAAACCCATAGGTGTTATTTTTCGCTACAATTGCCAGAGTTAGGATCTATGAGAGGCGGTTAGTCCATGTCACGAAACTCATGGGGAGCGTTGGACACACATGCCAAAAAATTATGCTTATAAAAGTAATAAAGAATCAAAATTAGTTTTATTTTTTTATAAATTTGAGCTAAAACATTGAAAATATATAATGTATTCAATAAACCTTATTTTAGTATTTATTTATAGTGAGAGTACATGAGCACACCAATTTGTCACTCTAGGTGCTTGTTTGCATAAATAAATTATTATCTTGCACATAAAAGATGGAAAAATGTATAAAATTTATTTAATTTTTTATTTTTTAAAAAATATGAAAACATACTAAACTGAACATATTATATTTCATATATTTACACCCTTAGAAAATTTTAAACCAATATATCAATTATCATCACTCAAACTTACATAAAATCTCATTTTCAAGAAAAAACATGTCACTTCTTTATATAAAAGTGTGCTAGATCCTTTGTGTGAATCTATAAATATTCATAAGTGATAGAAACTATGAAACATGTCTAAAAAATAAGGTGAATCGAACTAAGTAAATCATAGCTATGTGACCAACATAACCAATTTCATATGGAGTATTAAATGGAACAACCGGTTTTGTATAATATGGAAATCACACCCTTTGTCAAATGTGAAATTGGTCTTGGAAATGTGATTAACTAGGTTTTGCCCTCGAAAATTTCTCACTCACTTTTCTAGGTTTTGTTGTGGATCACTCTAAAAAACCTCCTTTCTCCAAACCTTGATATGACTTAAAAAATTGCACTACACATAAAATAAAGAGTGTTAATGGGGGCCTTTTTATCCCAATATTATTATTAAATCTCCCTTATATCTCGAGAAAAATGAAATTAACACTCAAGAAAATTTGGATTGGATTATAGTGTATGCAAGTGTCTAAAACATTTTTTTTCGATGGATGCCAAATAACTAATAAATATTAGGATGATTTCTAAATACTTGAATATTCTTTTGGCACATGTAAGTTTTTGGAGACAATGAATTCTTCTCTTAGAACTTCAATATCACTATTGTGTGAATTAATTATTCACCCTCTCATTACATCTAAATGCACTTATCTATTTATAGATTGTTTCTTGAATTCAAATTAGGACCATATTAGCACATAAGTTTATTCATAATAGACAAGAAAGTCGACAAAAAAGCACGCAAAATCTATGGAGTTAATAATTTGGGTTGGAAGAACCCATAAAGGTGATAGCTAGGTTCGTTACAAAATTGGCAACTTCCTGAACTAAATAGAAAATAAGGGAAGAGAAAAAAAATTGGGTAATAGATGAACATATGCAAATAGAGACAACAAAAAAGAATATAGAGTAAAGAGAGACAAACAAGATCAAAGAAGTTAAAAATCACACGAAACAAAAGAAATAAATCGAAATTTGAACAGTGAAAGAAACACAACTATAACCTAACTTAAACCAAATTAAATTAATAAATATTACATAAACCTATAGACACACTAATACCAAACATTTAAATAATCCCATACTAAAATTAAGTTTCTAAACAAATAAATCATAATTTTTTATAGTTCCCAAGCATTAAACAATGACATAAATTATTCAATAATTTGCTAGCTAGTGAAGCTAAGTATCAAAGTAATAATGAGGCAATAAGGCACGAGTCAATATAGAGCGCCAAACATTATATTATCAAAACTACTTTGATCGGATCACCTTCAATTAAAAGTTAGCAAATCATCACTTAACTAATTTTTTTTTTTTTTTTTTGGCAAAAAGACAAATTATATTAAAAATCCAGGCCACCACTTTCAAACAACATACAAACATTAAAGTTAATAAATTCGGTCAACGACCTTTAAACAACATTGAAAATAATAAAGTGACAATATTTCATATATCAAAAACTTATTTGTTTTTAATTGATATTACTTTCAAAATTACATAGCACAAACTTAACTTATCTAATAAGTATTTATGAATTATAATCTTTGTTTTGTTTTAATAAGTTAGCTAATTTAAAAAGTTCAGAGACTCAACATTAAATCCATCAACTTTCATCACCCATTGCATCATTAAAAAAATAGATAAATTAAAAACCAATCCAAAACCATTAAACAAAAATAAATATATATTAAAAAATTCAAATAATTATAATAATATATTATTAAATTACATATAATGTTTTTAGTATTGATTTTAATTATATAGTATAAAATAATTATCTAAAAATTATTTATAAAATTAAATCTTTAGTTTTTTGTTTTTTCAAACATTGTGATTTATTATTGGATTCTAAAAGTTTTTGAAGAATAGAAATTTAATTGTGATCATTAAACATAGAAAATAAAATAACATCCCCTGTTACAACATTAAAAACAAATATCATCCAAAAAATTACATTCACCATCCATCGAAGAGAAGACAATAGATCCATAACATATTGATTACTCACAAACCAAAGCACCTCAACAATTCTTACCCTAATAATGAACATCCAAGTCATCCTACAAATAAAACCTCCATCAACTTATAAACTATTATGTTGCTCTGTCTATTCATGTTGTCTGGTGTAGTGCTATTTATTGTTGTTTTCAGAAAGTAATCACCATCTCAGTTTAGCAGGAAAGTACTGCACATACAAACTTAAAAGTTAATGATATACACATTTGCACTAAACCAAATCCTCGCTATATGATAGAGCTAGGAAAAAAAAACCTTATTAATGAGGGATTGATAGTAAGGTTTCACAACTTCCACATCCACTTTTATTTTGCTCTTGCTGTACAAATCATATTTACTGTGTACCCAAATTCAATCAATAAAAAATTAGCACTATGTATAGCAATTACACCTCTATGAGCCATTATAAGGCCTATAAGTATTATTATTATCATTTTTTTTCTATGATAAAATTATTTTCATGAATAAATTATTATGTCAATAGGTATTCTACAATAACAATAGGCATTCTACAATAACAATAAGTAATACAATTTAATAATGTGATTGTATGACCTTTTATTTTATACATAATTTATAATATCCATTTAACCATCACAAAATTATCAATTAATAATTATATCTATCAACATTTTTTAGTATAAATATATTTAACATATTTATACTAATTTACAAAAATTATAGAATGACAAATTATTTTTATATAACTATATTCTTTCACATTCATCCCTTCTTATTTCTCAATGCCAATGATTTTAACTTTGAAAGGTTTGAACTATAAAGGAAAACCAATTTAAATTTTATTTATAAAAATGAAATCAAGGAAAAAAAGCAATAAAATCAACCAAATAAAGTGCAATTTTTTCTAACACCCGGCATAATACGAAGCATTCAAACCTATCGGCCTAAAATCCCCAAGCCCAGTTCAGATATAATAATGAAATATAAAGTAATTAGGCTTCCTCTTCTTACTTGAATATTTTAAGCCAGTCCAACATTTCGTAATCCTCGTCCTTCATCAAGTGTTTGTATTCACCAGCTCGATGCAGAGCTGAAATGTTTAAAATACACTGCTCATTCATCGATTTTGTGTATAGTAAATGAATAACATTGTTCACGTTCGTTTAGTAATGAGTTGCTCACCGTAGAAAGAGTGGAATCTGATGATAAAGAGTGCAGCAGGTGGTAATGTGGTATTGTTCATTACGGCAACCTGTTTTTCTCAATTAATCAAATCAGAATTGCATTGTTAAGTACTAGATAATGAAAACTCTTTTCAAAAAGATCACAGTGATCGGACACGATACCATACCATGTGCATGTATTCATCATGGCCCCATGAAATAGTCACATTTTCAAGTCCACAATTTTTAGAATACACTCCATATTTTGTGTTGTATTTGGGATTGTAGTAATCTGGGTTGTCCTTGAAATACTGATTAGACATGAAAAAGCAAAACGACCGTCAAAAGATTATCACTTACACAGAACTTTAATCCTAACCCGCAAACAACCTGGATAATGGAAAACAATGGATGCACTTACGTCATGGTGGACTATGGATTTATCAAATGCACATCCCATTGGAAAAGTGTCACCTAAGAATTCAGGTAAGAAAGTATTAATGAAGCCATTAACCAGTTATAAGTATTGCTAAAAATCTAAGTTTCCCTAACATGTATGTCCAATCCAAAAAAACTAAAAGGTGGTGGTGTGGAAATGTTGATGGAGGTGAGCCTCACCTACAACAGCCCATTGCGGTTCAGCTCCAAACTTAGGATGAAGAAGTACCTTCCCCAGATCTGCAGGCACCACCATTGTTTACCACTTATTTGGCGTAATACTATAATCCCAAGGTCAACTAAAATTATATATCAGAAAAAGAGAAAGAGATGGTTTGTTTGTGCATGAAGAGGGCGGTGTAATTGATACCATGAATGAGTCCAGTCAAATGAAGCCAATCGTCATTGGGATAATCTCTGCGAATGGCCTCGGCTGTTTGGAGGAGATGTTCAATTTGGGGCTCGTCAAGATCAGGATCAGACTCATCTACAAACTCATTAAGCAACTCACAACATTCCCAGATGCTCATCACAGCTCTATCAAGCTTCCCATATTCCTCGCGCTTCCCCAACACCTGCAACCACACCACAAAACATACTCCATAAAACGCAATCAATATGACTATCAAACGAGATCATCAGACCGACTGATCTGTCGTTTCCCGCAGACCCAAACCTGCCATTGTAGCAAACATGGGAAAAACAAACTTGAGAGCCATTTCTTTTGAAATAAGAAAACTGCTATTCATGATGTTTTCTTCTAACACTTCCATTACGCCCCCTCTTTTTTTGTAATTTTGGGTGGTGACACAAACTTTACAGTTTTTTAAATTTTCGTGAGATGGAATGAAGTTTTCGCCCCTTCTCCAAATCTATTCGTCTAGAAATTTGATGTATTTGATTTTTTCTCAGTTTCTCTCAGTTATGTAAGAAATGGTGAGACTTAGATGCAACAACTTTGCAAAAATGTATAATTTTGTCGACACATTGTATACTATGCACAAACAAATTGTATAAAAGGAATAATATTTTTATAACCCGGCTAGCTGTTGTAGAAGGGATACAGAGGACTACATAAATATAAATATATATATAAAAACTTAACTAAACAATACACTGTAGTTTGCACACATTTTACAAAGAAAGTGGGAGTGGTAGAAGAATACAGAGGAATACAGAAATATCAAAATATATGAAAGTGAATTCATTCCGAAAATACAAGGTTTGGTGGTCATGGCTGCATTTTAACCAACGGGGTCTCTATGCAAAATAATTCATTTTTAGAAACAACTAATTTAATATAAAAAACTGCCGAGAATTGAGATATTTTATTACTTACGAAATCGTAAGTCTGGTTAATGTGTTGAGTTCTATAAAACTCTTCCACTCCTGCTTGCCTTGCGCTTTCTTTTTCATAGTCTCTGTAGTTTGTAAAGAGTAACCATTCAGATATATATATTGTCTCTTATCTAAATTACGGTATAGTTAGTTTTATGTACTAATTTATCTCCTTAAAAAATACTGGGAACTGGGAATCGAGACGCAGGAAAGGAAAACGGAATTACCTGAAAGCATGGCCAAATGCATTGCCTTCTGGAGTCACAAACCCGCCATCCAACACCAGCTCGTCTGGAGTTTTCTCCACACCATTTTCTGTAGGAACGGTTTCGGCATCATCTAGAAGGGACTCTGCAATGTTATGCAGAAAAAATATATTTATCGATTACAAATTTGGTCAAACAACTTATCAAGGACAAAATATCAATGCCATAAATGCACTGAAAAAAATCATCTGACCTGCGATAGTGATGGTCAATCTGTAATTACAGAGCTGAAACTGTTTAGACTTGTTATCAGGTCATCCTGCAACACAAGAATCTCTCTATTTTAAGTTTGGCCTTTTCTTATGATTTTCGGTAGAGAGATCAGGAACGTTCAAGACTTCCAATTTCATTTGACTAACTCTTTACTCGCGGACCCTATCCCTCACGCAAGTTCGCAGGGGGTAGTGAGGTGGCACAGCGGTCTACGTGGTGTTCGTAGGGGGTGGCCCACGCTCCGTTTTCATTTCCGTTAACTCCGTCTTCATTTCCGTCAACTCCGTCTCCATTACCCTCCTGACAAGCTAATGAATACTACAACTTTTGCCAGCCTTTGTCGGCTATCATTTCAGCAACTCCTGTCAAATCACCCGCAGCTGTCACACAGTTCCAGTTTGAAAAATCATAGCTCTGCCTTCATCAAAAACATATGACCCACTATAGCCCCTGTTCTTTTTTGTGGTTTCCATGCGGTTTCGGGTCCCTGGTTTGAAGTTGTATGCATCTGCTGCACAACGAGATGGATTTCAGAGGTGCTTCTCTTTTACAAGCTATTTTGTTCTTCTATGATTTGTGGTTTTACATGCTTTGTGGTTCTGAATGCACTTTTCCTGTTAATATTAGGAAGATATACACACACAAAGCATGAGCACAAACCCAAAGCCATGATCTTTGTAGTAGGGGACCATGGAGAGTAATGTATCGTCGATGTCAAAGACCCAGGCATCCTTCCCATCTCCTGCTCCATTTTAGGGAGTTATATTCTTCATCGTCCTCGAGTTTGAAATGTGAATGTGAACGAGCCCCTCTTTTGTTCACCATATTCTAAGATCTTCCACTGTCCGGCTACTGATTCGTCTTTATGCTCCAATGGCGGATAAAAGATCTGTGGAAGTATCATTAATGGCGAGCTGGGGCCTGTCGCATGTTAAGCCACTGTTACTGATTTGGTAGGCTGTTTAAAGCCGAGTCTGGGTCCATGGATATAATACAATTTTATGGCCGTTTCTGAGGACAATCTTTTTCTTTGTTCTCTCGGCCCATCTCTTGCTAATTTTAGTGAGTTTTACACAAAGCAAGAGCACAAATGCTCAACAAGGAACAGGTTAATTAAGATTACACAACCTATGATAACATGTGAAGAGGAACATGATAATCTCCTACAGTAGTTAAAAAGGAATCGCCAGGAATCGCACCTGAAGCTTATCTCCAGGGTTGTTAATGCTCCACGTTTATTCTCCAGCTCTCGCAGAAGTTATTCAAATTGTAACCCATTTTTGGGTTGAGAATGCTCCATATTCTGTGTTGAATCTCTGCTTGACAGAACCTGCAGACTCAGACAGAGAATTGCAGTCACATAACACAGTATTGATCTGTTGAATCTATACACACAAAGCATGAGCACAAATCCAAACAAGGAACAGGTTAATTAAGTTACCCAATAGGCATTCTGGAAAGCCCACTAGCTTCGGCTGCATCAATAAGCTCCTGTTTCAACATATAACCCTTTCCATTTTGAGTTTCCCTGTTGATCACACAAAAACTCATATCAATAAAAAGCTAAGTGAGATTGATAACTATCAATCTCTCCCCGCGACATTGCTTTTCAAGGTAAGCCTCTGCATGGCATAGAAAAAGTCTGTTTGAGCTGCTCCATAACCATGTATGTTGGGGTAACAGCATCTCACCTGTAAAGAGTAATCAAAATTGCATATGGTGCTGAACTCTTTTGAGGCAGATATCGACCCGAACCCCTGCCCTTCTTGGCTGCAGTCAAAGCTTCATAAGAGTTAAGAACTCTTGGATTACATCATTCATTGAAAACTGCTATTCCAAATTTGGAACTGTTGTTTGAGTATCGCCACAAATATTTCTTCTTTTTACAGCCCTCAAGAAAATTCCAGTGCCTAATATTAGCCATTGCTATGTCCTTTCAATGTTCTTTAAATAAATTTGTCGATTCTAAATTCAAAAGGTTGACATATTTTCCCATATAATATTTCAGAGTTGGGAAATTTTATGAAAAGGTACTAAATTTAAAGAAGCAAAGTTTGTCAATATCAGATGCTCAATAGTGTCTACTACTAGAATACGTTAACTTCCGTCAATGAAGTTGTTAGGTACTTTAGGAACTACACAATTTAATCAAAGTTGTTTACAATAATGCTTAACTAAAACCTTAAAGCAATGCAAGCCTACTTAAAATCTTCCTTTAATTCCTGTGCATAAGTTTAGAGTTATTTTTAATCTTCCTATCTCCTACACGTATAAGTTCTTTCCATGTAGAACTCACTCACACTCAATTTTGGCATTCAAATGATTGAGTTTAATAATTTTGAAATAAAATGGAAAGTCTTATTACGAACATTATATGATTACATCATAGCCCATTATAATTTAGGATATAATGTTCCTCATCCTGGATATTTCCCTCGCCCAATCACAAGCCTGATTGCGTACACCTTTAAGATTAAGTTCATTGGTTGGCTATTTACCTCCCTCTGCGGCGAAGTATATCACCTACCCCTTGAGAGCAAAAAATACATCACATGCATTTCTGGGACGGCAAAAAAAATCCTAGATTTTGGGGATGGAATGGGATGGCTATTAAATAATATTTATATGTTTTAACTTTGTTCAATGAAATTTAGGGGTTTAAACTATCTTTAATGCTTTTCAAAGTACTTTCAAGATTCAAATACAATGTTTTTGGTAAAAGAACAAAAAATTAAAGTAAATTTACATTAAAATAGTTTAAAAATTTTAAAATAGGGGATGTCCCCTCCTCAAAGTCCCAAGTCCCAAAATGTTTGGAACATCCGGGACATCACCAAAATCTATGGGATGCGTCCCTGTGTAACATTTTGAGACAGGCCAAATGCTGAAGACTCTTTTGAGTCAAGCCCAATGTCGTTCACAGTCAGTGCATGAAATTTTTTTGTAGCAGATAATAGCCATATTAAATCTTCTAAACATCTCTGTACCTCTTACAAAATATTGTTTTGAAAAATCATCCCCCAACATACAGGTACCACATAACAGATGAACCCACAAGTTTACGATACAGGTGTTATTTTACCAAGAATTGTCGGCAAACTTAAGTTGCAGATGTCACAATTCATATTTATCCCACACATCGCAGTAGCAAGAAGCAGTCCATCCCTTAGGGGCTTTAGAGGAGTGGGGAATTATTGAAAGCGCTCACCAACACTTTAAAATACATAATACAAGTCCCATCCTGAGATGGTTAAGACAATCAGTGATAGCGAAAGCTCACTATCCTGAAGTAGGTCATTGGTTCAGATCGTAGTGCACCCACATTTTTTTGGCTGGAGTTTTCCTTGTAGATCTGTGATGACCCTCATTCAAAGAAGGATTGAAGCTTAGAGGATAGTGTTAAGATTGTAATTCATACTTGTCCCCGCTTTGTTGAAGCAAATAACAAACTGCCCTTAACAGGATGCTGGAAGTGCTTGCCCACACTTGATAATCCATGCTAAAAGCCCCAGGGAGTTGGGGAGGAGATAGTCTTCAGGTACTCATCTAACATCAGGTAGTTGAGGAGTGCATAGGGAAATATGTCTCCTCTAACCGATAAGATGGAGAGGAAAGGTGGGTGCTTGACAGAAAGCTTTGAGGAGATTGTGAATGGCGCAAAATCTCATTAATATAAGATATTCTTCGTATAGCACGAGATAGCCTCGATGAAACATTCTATGAGATAGCAATAGACTCAATGGAATAGATGTCATCCAAATGCCTCAAGGCACTCTCCATTATACTATCAACCAACTACTCTCACCTCCAGTTTTACAAGCAAAAATACGCATAACTAAAGGTAGGGTACTCAAAAGTGCTCAATTACAGTTGAAAATTTGTAATAAGAGCCCCATGATCCATCATTAGATGGTGATAGTGAACGAAATTTCCCACAAGTAGATCACAAGTTCAAATCCTAGTGTGCCTATATATTCAACATGGTATTAGAGCCATAGCTAGAACTTGCCTTGTGAACGTGCTAGCACCCTTGATCGAAGAAGGATTAATGTAGGGTGGGGAGTGTGGTGGGTGACTGTAGGTGTTGCGATCACAGTCCATACTTGTCCCCACTGTCGAAGCAAAATGCAAACTGATGCTTAGAGGGTATTGGATGTGCTGGCATGCGCTTGAGAACCCATAATAAAAGCCCCAGGAAGAGATGAATGAGTAGCTCTGTGGTAGAGCAGCTCGTCGTCTACAAGTAGATCCTGGATTCGATTTTTGTCCAAATTTTCAACATACCTTAGCAAACTTTGTCTCCTAATATTAGTCATAAAACTTTCTTTCGAACTCAAAAGAGAACGTTGTGATTGCAAGTCACATATGTGACAACTATGATTTGTGCACTAACCACGGCCTATTAGGACAATCGCGTCCAAAGACAGGCAGCGGAGTAGTTTTCAGGCAAGATGTAGCACCAACTACCAGAGGCCATCTGATCTCTGTAATTTGGGTTATACACCTACTAGAAGATGAAATCATCCCATCCTTGTTAATAATGTAATCTTAATACATACCCTGCAAACAGTAAATGCCTAATCTCACCCCTAATCACTCAGCAAAAAAAATTATCGTACTCATGTGATCATCTGCTCGAACATTTAGGTCTGAACTAAGAACAATTAAGTATACCAAGGCTGTCATTGGAAAACATTTAGATCACAATGGCATATTAATACAATACCCAGAGAATTCAGACTCTCGCCGCTAGATAAAACTGAAAATACTTCAAAGAAAATTGGGCTGAATCTTACCTCTAGGCTCCAAGACTTCCTGGCTTGAATCATCCTTGTTGCTCTCAAAATACTGCTTCAGTAGCGTCAGCATCCACTTTCCAACTCCTCTAAACAAAACCATAACAGCTTTAAAAATAAATAATAAAAATAAAAGATAACATTGATAATTTTATGATAAAAAATCCAGGGAACCCCTTTGTGTGGACAAGAGATCTTTACACTTTATCTTACATATACTACCACTTGCACCTTTTGGGGGTGCAATGAATGTGCCAATACGAAAGTCAAAGGTTCATTTTTAAGATGTTTCCCGGCAGCTGTTAAATGTTTTCCAGCGGTTATGATGTTTCCTGGTGGCTGTTAAATGTTTTCCGGCAGCTGTTTCCTGGCAGCTATGATGTTTTTTGGCTGTATTTAATGTTTCCCGATGGCTATGACTTGTTTTCCAATGTGAGATAGATTTTGAGGGATCTTTTTGGAATGCATGTCCAGCAAAAAGCCTAATTATTCAAATTTGTGAATGTGCATATTCGTTTGGATTTATTTACTTAGTTTCAGGGTTTAGCATTTTTTAGGGTACGAGAGTTCTTTACATTTGCATTTCAGGGTAACCTTGGGCTTTGATATGTGATCAAATTCACATAGGATTTACACCAGGTTTTTTTTTCGTTGAGTTACACTGTGATACCCAGCCATCAAGATGGATCTAAAAAAAATGTTCGGAACCATATGTTACATTTGAAGCCTTCATAGCATAGCCCCACAAACACATAATACTGTTAAAATTATGTTAGTATAGCCCCACAAACACGTAATACTGTTAAAATTAGGTAAAAGACTGCATACATCTTGATGGCTGGGTATCACAGTGTAACTCAACGAAAAAAACCTGGTGTAAATCCCGTGTGAATTTGATCGCATATCAAAGCCCAAGGTTACCCTGAAATACAAATGTAAAGAACTCTCGTACCCTAAAAAAACACTAAACCCTGAAACTAAGTAAATAAATCCAAACGAATATGCACATTCACTTGACTTTGAATTTCTAAATAATCGGACTTAATAAAATATTGTGCATTATTATGCTTACTGCAAAACCCTAAACCCTGGGCAACAAGGCTAATTAATCAAATGTGAAAACATACTTGATTTTTCTGGCTCCTTTGAGGTGGAAGATGGGATCCTTGTGGTCACAGAGATTTTTATAGGCCTTGGAGAAAGTAGCATTCAAACGATCGGTGAAAGTCTCTTTGACGGCCATTTCTTCCCATTTTTCGAACACAAATTTGGCAAGGGTTTCATTTTCAGGGCAGGCAACATTCCTTCTGGATGCCATTGTTGGTCTCAATGGAGTTGGGGAAAGCAAAGAAATCAATGTATGCCCCTGCCAGTGATGATTTAACAAGCATAAATAACATTTCACGAATATTAAAAATACGAAAGTGTTTGTGAAAGCATTCACCTGCGTAGTATAACTAGCAGTTGCTTCTCCAGGGGGGTAGCAAGGATACGCCGTTAGTTAATAAATAAATGAGGATTTTAAAATGATGGAATCATTTCCATTCACACAAATAACTGACTTGAGGCCTTTTTGGCAGCGATCAAAAAAATCTACTTTATCTTTCTAATGGCTACCAACAAATTAAATTTGTCACAATAAACCCAGAGGTCTGTCATATGAAAATAGCTACTAGACATTGTCCAAAATTTTGAAAGCTCTGTCAGGCTTCGAGAAGAGCATTATTGTTGCCTATTTCCATGGTAAGCCTGCAATGAAAAGCGAGCGTTAACTATAAACTTAAATGTATACATCAAGCGGCCATGCTAATCTGAATCACTGTCCATATTCCCTCTTGTTTCCAGAAAATATTTAGAGTTACTGCAGCTTTGAAGGGGGAATTTTGTTTGAGGCCGTTTGAGAAGTGGCGATCGATAATAGAGTTGGATAGATTTTAGTGCTAAAAGGAGGGACAAAATCGAGTAAAAGTGTAGAATATCATTCCATAAAAATTGGAAGCCCTTTATAGCATAACTGTCCTTTCCATATACAATAAAATTTCGTTATATTTAAGGAAAATGTATAAAATACAAATAGAGAGTATTTAATCATAGTAAAACTAATTCATACCCACATGGATGAGTATGTGTTTGAGGGATTTGTTTGGAAATCCCTATTTATGTTTAATGCAAAATTTTGGTTGATATTCGCAAAGTGCTTTTCTAAATGCTTGAACGGGGCATAAAAATCTCATGGTCAGTGATGATTGTAGTGTAGGGTGGGAATGGTAAGGATGCATTGAAATAGTTTGAAGAAAAACCAGGGATAGGAATACAACACAATGGTTCACATTGCAATTAAAATCCCATAAATGGCATGTGGTTTTACGTTTACAAGTATATCGATCCATTTACTTGGCAGATCTGTAGCAGGGCATGACGATACGGGAAGTGTTCTTTTGGTTATGTATTCGAAATGCGGTGGTGTAGATAAGGCACGCTAACTGTTTAACAAAATACATCATTGAGATGTCACCTCCTAGACAACTATGATTGTTGGGTATGCATGAGATGGGTGCTTCAACAGGGCTCATAATCTTTTTGAGAAAATGGCTAAAGAGAATGTGGTCTATTGGAAGGAAACGATTACCGAGTATGCTCAGAATGGGCATATTGATGAAGCCCTAATCTTGTTTCAGAAATTGCCTCAAATTTATGTCATGGATGTTTGTCAACAAATAAAACATGCATGTGTGAGGTTGGATCGTGTTTTGTAAGCATGTTGCAAACTCCACAACTCCACAACCTTTTTCAGCATCCTCCCAACTTTTGTCAAATGAAAGATTTAGAACAGGGATCCAGCGTAAGTTGCAACTCGTATGCAATTGCTAGTATAACAACTCTATTTACATTAGGTTGTGAGAATCGTTACCAATTTTTATATCTAGCCACGATAGTATAAATAAGAGTATTAAAAGCATTTTATGGACTTTTGACAACGTTTCTTTGTAAAGAAGAAAACTAAGAAGACACATAAGAGTTCTTTTTCAAGGATAAAATACATAGAAAAATTGTTAGACTTTGTGCCTTAAATTTCCCATGTGCATACTCTAAATACTATTTTTCCTACTCTCGGTTGGGGACCAACAAAGGAGGGATGGACTTGTAATGAGTCCAATAAGCTACACTAGAAGGAGGATTCTTGACACGAGAGATGGCTATCTATGGAAAAGGATAAAGTTTAATGTATGATGATAAGATAAGAACATAAAGATAGGTTTCTTCTATTGAAATTAGAAGGAAAATCCTGTCATGCTGCTTATCTGAAGGGACAGCTCAAATATGCCACTTCTTTGATTTGTCTTAAAAAAAAATTCAAGTACTGAAATTTAAATAATAGATGCATATCTTTGAAGTTACTAAATATGATTTCTACTCCCCAACCCAAGCAAATAGGAGGTTTGACCAGTCCCCTCTTCATCTGTCCCCCAACAGAACAAAATGGATAAGGAGTAGGAGATAGAGGTGGAGAAGAAATAGGAGCGAGAGTAGGAATTTATGTTCTTAACCCGGTCACCTCAGTTCAACAGAATGGACAAATATAGCTCTCTATCCGAAAAAAAATGCTAGACAGTCCAACAGAATAAAAATTTGTAACACAAAAGGCCGAATTGGGAATGTTTATAGCCCAATCACCACGTTTATGTGCAGGAGGACTTCAAGGTTTACAGTCTAACAGCCGCACATATCAGAGGAAAAACTATGGAATCAAGAAAGTTTCTGGCAATGACTTGGTTTGTTTGAACCCAAGAAATTTTAACGTGTCCCCCATCAGTTTGTCTTGTGGGAACCAGACAGAAAAGGTAAATGGTGAGAACTATATTTGAATTTGAGATTGAGAATAGCTTCTATTTTTCACTGCTCCAACATGATGAAAGCCTTCTCATGAGTGAAAAGAAGAAAGTATTGGAGCACAGTGAATATAAGAGCCTATACTTCTCTGCATTTCTGATTACCCATGCAATGAGTCACATCAAGGTCTGAGCTTGTGTAGTTGAGATTTGGACAGAGAAAGAACGCAAAAATGAATACCACCAATGTCAGTGGGCATGTCAATGGGCTTTCTGACATTGTTCAAAATGATTTAGAGATGTCATCTCTTCACAAAGTTAGCGTTAGGCCTCCAGAGAGCATGATGCACTCTATTAAAGATTCTGTGAAGGAGACCTTTTTTCCTGATGATCCCTTCAAGCAATTTAAGAACCAACCAAGAAAAAGGAAGCCTTTGTTGGGAGTCCAGAGGTATATATTTCCTATTCTTGAATGGGCACCCAGATATTCCTTTAAGTTCTTCAGGTCTGATCTTATCACTGGTATAACTATAGCCAGTCTTGCCATACCACAGGAAAGGAAACTAACTTCATGTCTATTTACAAATTTAGATTATAGTCTTAAAAGAGAATTTGTTTAAGGCGTGAAAACTAACTTTATGCCTATTTAAAAAATTAGATTATAGTCTTAAAGAAAATTTGTTTAGAAAGGGTTTGATAAAGCTTATACAAGGTCTGTGTTAATGTGCTATGCTTATGCAGGGTATAAGCTACGCCAAGCTAGCCAATCTTCCTCCTATTGTTGGAATTTGTGAGTAGTGATTATTTACTGTATATCTTTTGATTTTTTGAACGACATCTAAAAATGGCATTTCTGAGCTGATATAATCCATAAATAAATTGTCTTCATCTTATATTTCTCATCACTTTTCTGAAAGCTACGGACCTGTTTCCATCATGTTTGCTTGGTAGATATAATCTTCAATTCTTCAGGATTTCCACAGGTACACATTGTAGATATTATATCAGGAATATACTGTGTTCTATTTTTTGATATAATCTTATTGCTGGCAGATGATTTGAAGTTCCTTTCTATATTTTTGGATTTCAGCAGTCCTTTCTAATCTTATTGCTGGCAAAGAAGCAATCATCAAAAGCAACATCTTCATTTGTGTTTAAAGGTATTGATGAAACTTTTAACAATGTTTTTTCATCAATATTGTTTATTTTGATTATGCATGACCATATATTATGTATTAATTTTAAAACTGCATTTTTTAACCACAAAGAAATCAAATCAAATGAAAGAAAATAGCGGTTGTGGAAAAAATCAACCACAAAAAAATAGGATGACAACACGTGCTGCAATGGCCTTTCTGAAACGGGTAAGGAAATGTGACTGTTTGTTTTTTATTGAAATATAATTTTTGTAGTGGATTATGTGTTATGAAATGCTTATTTCTGACAACATAGTGTTTGTTTTTGTAACATAAACATAGATTAACGATGAAAAAAATTGAAGAAGAAAAAGCATTTGTTGATCAAACAAAAGAGAATTCAGATTTTGAAGAAGAATTTGACACGGAACTAAACATAGATGACAGTAGTGATCAAAATGACGAAGATTATGAGGTAGAGGAGGATGATGAAGATGAAGATTGGGTGCCTAGTCCGAGCCATAAAGCATCCAATGAGTGCAAACATCAAAGATCAGTAAGTAGTGTTATTTATAATTTTTGTTTTGCATGAATAAAACACTTTTATTCAAGTATTCAACTTATGTTAGTATGTCTTAGATTTATTAGGATTTTCCAATTTCGTGTTCTTTTAGTGTCCATATATTTTTACATTTGCATAATAATTTCAACTAAAGAGTTATAGGATTTCCCTACACATCAATTGTTACTCATAAACTATTTAATTATTGGCTGTGAATTGTAGTATTTGCAGCAGTGTAAAATTATAAAAGAAATTGGAAAGAGGGACAGATTTAAGTGCATGGTCTTTCCTTGCTGCAACTATGAAATGCAAGGAATAAAATGGCATTTGAAAGACATCAACTATCACCGCCTCCATGATCACAATGGTCTCCCTCCATTACATAGGCGTAAGCCGGGTAAACGTGCGACCGGGAAGTATAAAAGGAAAACAAAAAAAACAGTACAAAATATGGTTGCAAAGCGAAGTGTTGACTGGCACTTGAAAAATTCTAAATATATGTACAAATCTAGGTTAATTGAGCGTTATTGTCGGGAAGAAAATGTGCAATATTTTTCATCCCTTAGCCAACAAGCTAAAGATCTGATTTCCAAGCTTGTAGAGGAGTATGATAGTGTGGAAAAGAGGGAGGAAAGAAGGAAAAAAACCGTTTCAACGCTGCAATATAAAAAGGATTTGATGAAAACCGATTGTACAAATTCTGAACTAAATGGACAAAAGGATAAGGTATTTACCATTTTTATTATAATTTAAATTTAAAATTATTTTAGTTTTGTTTATTCACATTTTTTTATGTTATTTTAAATTAACGTTTCATTTGTACAGGATATTATCCAAGAAGAATCCATTAATGTTGATCATGTAAGGAAACATGCTTTCATTAAAAACATTAGTAGCATTGTTGGAATAATAAAGTGTCATTTTTCATTCATTAACATGTTGAAATCTTGTGTAAATGTGATTCTCACACTTTTCATGACTTGAATGCATGAATAGGCCTCAACTGATGTTGATGGAGAAAATCCGATACAAAAAAAGAATGTAAACAACAATGCAATGGAAAACAAGGTACAGTTGTAAATTACAAATATAAATATTTGTGTTTTCTATATATTTTAAGTGCTTAAATCTTAATCATATTCCTAATTTGGCATTTATACCTACATCTTTTATATACAATTAATTATTATGTTGTTGTACTTGAAAAATTGGGTTTTACCACTTCAGAGTGTTGAGGAAGAGAATACCGTTGAAGCATACACTTCAAGTGCACGGGTACATGAACCACCGATGCAAATGACACCTATTTCCATTAGAACAAAAGAAAGTGAGGGAAACGATATGAATGATAAAGAAAAAATCAGCACAGAGGATCATAAGGGAAAAAATATGGCCGATCCATTGATTGAGGTGACTGATTTTTCAAAATTTGTTGAGGTGGAACCGGGCAAACCAAAGAATGAGGCGAGGGACATGGCTGCATATGAATTCACAATAGGAGAAAAAAAATTTATGTTCCTAGAGCCTGACCATGCAAAAAAGGTTGGCATTGCTAAAATTCATGCAACTAAACCAGGAACAAAATGCCATGGACGATCTTTAGAAAGGGACTGCATTGTCATATGCGTAGAAGAATCATATGTAGATGACGCTCCATTGCATTTTCCACATATTGGAGCAGATACTGTTGGTGAATCGAAGAAGACATATTGCATCTGGTTTAAAGATTGCTTGAAGGCAATTAACCAGAAAGAGGATGGAAAAGAGACAAAGGTGTGTTAATTTGTATTCTTATTGATGTTATTGTGTTTTTAGCACATTTGATTGATTTTATATCCAGTATAAGTATACTTATCCATTTTGTCATGTTTGCAGCGAATGAATGAATATTCAGATGACAATGTTGCAATTGAGGTAAAACTATGTTTTGATGTACATTATTTTGTTCCAATTGATTGACTATATCAATGATGCATTATTTATTTCAGTATTCAATAGAATTTTGAGAGCTCATATTCAGATTTTACCATGCATAGGTGACACAAGGAAATGGATACTGTAGGATTTTCCTTTCTAGTCTAATGTTTAAATTTTTTCCTACTTCCCTATACATTTCCTTCCATTACATTCTTATGCAGTATTCCTCTATGTATTTATCTTTCAAAACTGGTTTGCATTTTCACTATAATATTTTATACGATGGAAACATATTATTCACGATGAAACTATGTACTTTTCATACCAACTTGGCTTCCCTTACTTGACTGTTGCAGCTGTTACAGGAGCTTCCCTTACCCCAATATCATTTTACTTATAATTTTCTTTCTTTCTAACAATCATGTTCTTTAATTGTATTATATAGTATTTATATGAATTGATTGTTTGTAGAATGAAGAGGAACAACCAAATAAGCTTTTGGTAAGAAACGTAAAAATGTTATCCAGTTTTGTTGATTCCATGCAAATTATACATAAAATGGGTCGTGCTTCATCTGATTTGGTAAGTTACGTAAACTTAAGATTTACATTGCTAATTACTTCTAGGAGTCAAATTTAAAAACATTTAAAATATTTGTGTTTTTTTCTTCGAGTTAATGTAGGAAATAATTTGCATCAATAATCCTTCATTTTTGTAGCAACGTAATAGTGAAGGTGATACTGAGATGCAACTTTCAGAAAAGATCCATTCTTCCCAACAACAGGTGACCACACAATATCTTATTTATAATTTTGATAAACTTATTTTATCATTTACGTTTGCATAGTTTTATTTACTGATATGCCCATTGTTTGTAAACATTTCAGGGAAAAAGATTAAAGGGTATCAAGAGTGCTGCATCAGTTCACACACACCTTACGCCTGATGAGATGAAAGGAAATAAAAGAAAAATTCGAGGATGGATGGAAGCGCGAAACTCCATTGCTGTTAACAAGCAACGGAGAAATTTGAAGAGCTCTCAGATTTAATCTGTTGAAGTTTTGATATTACAATCAATTGTATCATTATTTGTAAAACAATTGCGAAGATACTCAGTTATGTGAAAGAAAAAATCAAGTTTAATGTTATGGTTTTTCTCCTTGAACGAGAAAATAATGTAAGATCCATATGTAGTGCCAATTTTATGCCAAAATCCTCTTTTGGCTCTTCTTCTGACATGACTTGTAAAATGTAATGAGTTTTTCCTGTCAAATTTATTGATAGCATTTATTATTGTTGTTGAGACTATTTATTTATTATTGCTGTTTTTCCTGTCCATATTAGATGAATGGGATTATGCATACCTTCTCTATACACGTGTATCTTATTAATAGTATTTAAAGTTATCGAGTTTGCTATGACCTTTGCAATATGTTGAAATTTTAGATAATCATGAAAAAATTAAAGTTCATTTGAATGGTACAGTGTCTGAATATCATATATTTGTTTCAAGTGTTCACTAGAGTGGCAATGGCTATAGAACACTAATGGAAGACCCATATTCATTGCTTTGGATGTGTCTGATGTTTCTTCCTTGCTCATCTGCCGGGCCAAGGCAAGCTAGGCATCACTTTGCAGTCACTAGATTGGAGTTGCATATCTTTCACTGGCTGTACTTATTCAAATATCACATTTTTAATGAGCAAATTCATCATATTAGTACTCTTCAGCTGTGGTCTGAACAAGACCAAATAACATTTCTATTCGGATATAGCTCAAGTACAGTCAGGAGATGTATTGGATACAACAGATGTGCAACTGAAGCGCACCCCAGGAAAGTCTGAAAAAGAACATGGAAAAATGCTCAAAAAAATAAAATTGAAATAAAACACTTACCCCGCTGCGAAGTTTGCCTCAGAAATTTTCACAACAAACATGTCACATTTAAGCTAAAATAGTACCACAAACATAACTAATGATTGTATATGAGTTTCAAGGGATGTCGAAATGATGCAAATGTAATGATATTTTGTAAATGCAATTTTATATAGAAATTATTATGTACATTTTTAATATGAAGTTATTGTATACATTTTTATTTTTATTTTATAATTTCGGTCTCTTTTTGACCAACACTCTCTTTCCAGAATATATTCTCACTGTCAATCTCTGAGTTTCTCATTCTCTACCAACCTTTTACCTATGGAGAACAAGTACCCATTACTTGTTAATGAAGTCATGACTAGTACTGTGAACAATGTTAACCCGGAATTGTTTATGCTTGTATAATTAACTCTTCTGAAGTGAACATGTTATTAGCTGACCCTGAATACCATGTATTGGAATTAAACATTTACCCCCATTTTAAAAAATAGCACAATAAAATTTGCTACAAATTTGCTTGCGGTCAATGTTTCAACCTCGACTCAGGTGCCAGATAAAGACTTTCGCTGTGCATTGCATGCCCACAGGGCCACAAGAGAGGTCAGGTCATCTTTTAAAAATAAATAAAAATACAGAGTATGGCGATATCCATCATAAATGGGTCATAAACAAGTCCACTGAAGATCCTCTTGTTTCAGTATATTCAACAGCAACAAAGTGGATGGGAGCAACAGTTTATGGACCATATTCCCGTGTAGTGTCCTTATAAATATGGTTCTTAAATATAGCAACAAATTCCATAGAAATTGACTCCAAATTGAAAGCAGAACAACAAAAAAACAATACAGCTATGACTTACACACTTAGCAGGGCATGATCGAGAATATGTTGAACCTCTATATAATAATTGCTAGAATTCCTTGAGCAGAGAACGGACAGAGAATGCTGGAATTTCAATCAATACTATCTCAGCTGAAAATTTTCCCATATATTGTTGCCAACAAGGAAAGCATACTTCATTATTGTTACTATCTTTCCACGTCAGCAACATATATCATTATTGTTACTATCTTTCCAACCCATATGTGTTATATGGTAACAAATGAATTGATAGGCATTTGATGTCTTTTCATGCATAGTCTCAGCTCCCTCTGGTGGAGAAACAAGTTCAGAATTAAGTTAGGAATAGAGATTTATAAACTGATCAATATGAAAGATGATTAAGTTGCTGATGAGACCTTAAGGCATGGTTTTGCTGGAGAAAAAACCTTTCATAGCCTTCTCTTGTGAACAAGAGGAAACAAAAGCTTCAGAATTATATCAACCCTTTTGAAATACTTATTTTTCCAGCTCTCTCTCAACACAATCAATAACAATACACCACCAAAACCTACTCCATATGACAACCCCAGTCCTACCTCATACCACGGTATTTGTTTTCTGCTCTCTTCATTGTTGTCTTCTTCTTCATTAGAAGCAGGAGGAGGTGGTGCAAATTGTGGCCAAGAGCAATTCTTTGGAAGTGGACATCCCCATAAATTCAGATTTTGTAAATATGATGATTGTGTAATGTGAACATGTGTCCTCCTTGTGGTATGATACCAGAGAGATTGTTGCTGGACAGATTTAAAAATCCCAAATAGTCTAGAGATGTGAGCTCCTTTGGAATATATCCAGAAAACATGTTTCTAGAAAGGTCCAGTGATTCCAGATCACTCATTTCTCCCAAACTACTTGGAAGCGTCCCGCTGAAATTGTTCATGGATAGATTGAGAGACTTCAACCCTTTCAACTTTCCAAAATCATAAGGAAGAACTCCATTCAATTGATTTCTTGAGAGATCTATGCATGATAGAGTGGATAGAATATATGAATAGTGTTGCTCTATGCCTTTGGAAGTCATATTCAACTCATCATGATAAGCATATGGTTCATTAAGAGGACCAAGTGGATACCTTCTTTTCATCCTATGTCCACTTTCTACCACAGTCATTGCTTGCAGAGATACAATGCTATGAGGAATACACCCTGACAAACTATTGGCAGAGAGATCTAAGATATGGAGTTGCTTCAACTTGCCAATTTCAGAAGGAATGCTACCTCTGAAATGATTGTTCATCATCACTAGCACTTGAAGGTATGAAAGATTTCCGATTGACTTTGAAATATGCCCTGTGAATGAATTGTGCCCAATATCAAGTGTTTATAGTTTTGTACAATTTACTATTGGGGAAGGGAATCTTCCACGTAGCTTATTATTGTGTACAATCAAGGACAAGGGGCATAGCCCACAAGGTATGCTTCCTTCCAGACCATTATCTCCCAAATTCAATACTAGAAGTTGAAGAATATCAGCCAAGCTTGGTGGAATGACTCCGTTTAATTTGTTTTTTGCCAAATTTAACTTTACAAGACCAGTCAAGTTGCTCAAACTTGGAGGAATATTTCCAATCAGGGAATTGTCATTTAGCATCAATACTTCTAGAGTAGAAGGCCATACAGACGGCATGGATCCCAATAATGCATTCTTAGAAACATCAAAGACTGTCAAATTATTTAAAGCATTTGGGAAAATATTGCCTTGCAAATAATTTGTAAAGAGATAAACGGATATCCTTTGTTAAAAAGTGACAAATTTGTATAAATATTGAAACTTGCATCATTTATTACGGATGACAACACAATACGTTGTTGAACTATTTTAATTAAAGTAGAAGGGCATAAGTGGGAAATTATTACAAAGTGATTGAATTAAACAACCTTGAATAGATACATAACATTATAAAATGCAAAATAAACATTAAAAATCCATTTTGTTGAGGCAACAACGTATTACGTTGAGAAATATCCTACTTTGGTATAGATCATGTAGGAGCATAAAAAGATGGTATCACAGTTTTAGATATTATAATGAGCATATCTTGTAAACTAATAATGTGTTTGTTCATCATTTCTCAAGGGTAACAACATAATATGTTGTTGAACTGCTGCAATCTAAAATTACCCTTAAATTTCATTTGTGTTGGTCTCATCTTCAAGTTCTTCAACAAGCCCCCTTTCCCTATCTCGTTCTGCAGCTCTTTTTAATTCATCCTCCCATGTTAGTCGACGTGATACATGACTCTTTTTTACAATAGGGAAACTAGCTTTCCTATTTGTTGGACATGGGTGCCTTCGATTCAACATCTTCTCTATAAAATCTCTCTCTCGATGAAGTGTATTGTTGAATCCATCATCTACAGGTCTAAACGGTTGTGCCTCAGGATGTTGCACACCTAATATAGAAGATATTTGGCTTCCCCTCAATCGGTTTGTTGTTTCCACAAGTGTATTCTCTAATAAAGTAAGAAATGACTTGTTTAGAGGACCAACAAGACTGTTATCTACTATTTTTCTGATCCTTCTCACTTGTGGGCTCAAGTGTTCATCTTCTTCATTTATAACATGTTTATCTTGTTGCAAAACATGCATAGAGTCTTCACAGGTGTTTGGAGGATTCCATGCTTGACCAAAAGGATCATCAACCACATGTTCATCTCCACATGCAACATTTGGAGCACAAAATAAACCCTGGAGAACATTACAAATTAGTATAATAAATCAAAGATTTGAATAAAAACCAAAATTAATAGAATTTAGATACAATAAATTACTATGTTGGAAAATCTTGAAAAACATTTTGCCTAGAATACCTGAACATTAAAGTTTTCTCTCACTGAATTCTTTTTCATCATATTCACTTTAATTACGTGCTTACATAAGTACCCATTCTTTGACACTCCACATCCACACATTGCCAAATGTGGGGTTTGATACCATACTTCATAGTGACAAGTATCATCCGTCTGGCTACGAACCCATGCTAACCGTGGGTCAGAGGTATGGAAGGTGACATAATAATCAGGAATGGATTGTGCATGCAGCCATTGGTTATTTTCTAGTTTCTCCACTTTGAAGTTACGGTAGAACCCACTTTCCTTACAACATTGACTCCACCAATAATATATAAAAACAACTGTGATTAACTGATGTATCAGCCAGTCAACCCTGCGATGAGATGCTTTTCGAATGGAGGATAACCACTTACTCTTAAGTATAGAGTGGTATGCCTCTATTGCAGCATTTGTTTCTTGCCCAGCATGCTTTAAAGTCCGTAGATGTCTCACCCACATTCCAATTCTTAGAAGCCAGTGTTCCTGCCAATATTTAATAAATTTTATCTCGTCCGCAAATTCTGTAACAAAATCTTGTGCCATTTGAATAGCACTCTCCTCATTATTTGAATGGTGCATAATTTCCCCCAACCTATTAAACATTACACGTCTTTTTTGATCTTCCTTAACCTTGGCAACAAGATTCTTCAACCATGCCCTCCTTACATGCCAGCTGCATAAGTATACTTCACACCCAAAAACTTCTCTGTATTTGAAAATGAATTGTATTAGAATTTTAAAAATTTGATAGCAAACTTAATATCTATAATTTAAATTTATATATTCTAACAATATACACAAAGAGTAATTTACAACCTAATAGCATTGATTTCAGCTGTAGCATCATCTACCATGAAAGCATTTAGTTTCCACTCAAGCATATGAGCATGTGCTCTATTCACCAGCTTTTTCATCCATTGGGTTAAGTCGCTAGTTGTAGCTCTTGACATTATGACCCATGCAACTGGTAGGCCCATGTGTTTGGAATCGAATGCGAGGATGGTATAGAGTTTGAACTATGGAGAGTTGGCAATGCAATAACAATGTGAATTAGTAGATTATTGGTAAGAAAATGTAACATATTTTTTGCAGAATTTTTTTATTGATAAGATTATGTAAAAGAGAATACCTTCATTCCATTGGTCCCAAAAGTGGCGTCCATTGCAAGTATGTTGTTATGGCCATATTTTAACATCCACTCAAGTTGTTGCGGCATTTGAATGCCCATGATAAACGGCACGTGACCATCTTCCTCAACATTTCCTTCATACTCTTGGTATTCAAAACATATATTTGGATTTTGATCTTGCCATACTCTCACACTTTGGGCATCATTTCTGTCATACATGTACTTTGCTGCTTTTATTTTTGTATCAATATTTTGAACATCATGTGAAGACAAGAAATCATCACGTTTTGTTTGCCCATGAAACAAGGCTAGCTTCTCATGAACCATTTCACGGTGCTTTTGCAACACAATATCAGCTGGCATTCCTAATAACAATAACTTTTCTACCCATTCTTGCAATTCCTTACTAATATGTGGCGCATAATAAGCTCGTGTCCCTTCAAATTTGTGATTTTTTTGGCCATGGCATATATGATTGTTGTTATCCACATGATCCATCTGAGGATATGTGATAAGTGCATATTCACTTCTTTTCATAAGAATTCACACATTAAAATTGCATTGGCAACCACATTTTATATGTTTCCGTCCAGGTCTACTCCCCGTCCCTCTAGTTGGAACCTTGGACTTATCATATGGCAAAGCATCCTCTTCTTTAAAGTCTTCAGGCCCATAGCTACACCAATATCTGCAAAATGTCACTAAAAGTGAGTCATAATAAAATAAACAACAATTTTAAAACTGCATTAAAAACATCACCGAACATTGCCACATCATACATTATATAACTAATGGTGCTATCAATTCGAACCCGGTGTGTACTTTCCCTTATGGGTGATGAATGACTCCAACGTTTGTAATAACTTGTTGGAAATGATGTCCGCTGACATTCCCCTTTAATAAAATCATCTACTCTTCCAACTTCTATCCATGCAACAAAATCCCCTTCCACTCCACGGTTATCTTTAACTTTTCTCCAAACTACATCTAATGCAGAGAACAGTCCTTCCGGAGGACATTGGATAGGAATGTCTAACAAGCGCTTCCACTTTGAGTCTCTCTGATTATACATTGATGTTAATAACACTACAAATCATTAAAATTTGGAAAAAAAATGCTCAAGCTAACACACTATACAATTAGACAATAACACTAACCATTTGATATTTATATTATAGCTGATGCTAAAATGATAGGACCTGCCTGCATTCACAAATGTTCAATATGTTAAAGAAATTGAGGATCATTATCAAAAAAAATTCAGGTCAACAAAAAAAGTAAAAACGACATCATACATATATAAGATTAGACAATAGAGTATCTTTTCTAAGTTATTTAAGGTTGAGAAATGTTTAAAATCAGCTGCTGCCGTATAGAAGAGAATTAACCCAAAAATAGCTCTCAAGGGTATCACAAATCATCACTAGCATCAATATAAATGGACTAGTAGCTAGGAGTTAAAAGGTAAATGTGGACAGTTAGGGCAGTCGGCAACCTTACTCAAAGTACTTGTCATTGGCTATATGCTTGGAAGTCAGACTTCAATGCTGATTGTTCGAAAAGATAGGTGTATGCATACAAAGAAAGATTGAGGGCATGGTTGTAGAGAAGAACAACAACATGAATATGAGAACGTGACATGCTCCTTGAGGAGGATCTACTGAGCTAAGAGGCACACCAACTATAATGAATATAGCTTGTAAAAATAACGTGTTCCACCGTTTAGTCTGGGTGACAACATAGTACGTTGTCGTCGTGTCGAAATTAAATTGTGAGAGAATGAATTGGAAAGTATTCCAGTTTAATTGAATCAAACAACTTCTAATAGATTATTCAGCGCTAAACAAACTTTATAAATGCAGGTCGTCAAAGAAACAACGTATTACGTTGAGAAACCACCTTCTTAGATATAGATCCTGTAGGCGCACGAAGATCTTAAATTATAGTTTTATACAGTACACCATGTACCTTATGGAGCCTAGTAAAGAGTCAGGTCATCGTTATTGTGGGCAACAACGTAATGTGTTGTTAAATTGTTGTACTCATAGTAGGAGGGAAAGGATTTGAAATTATTTTAAAGTAATATAATGAAACAAATTTGAATAGTTTCATAATACTATGATGTGCAAAAAAATCTTTAGAACTTCATGTCGTTGACGCAACAATGTATTACGTGGGAAAACAACCTACTTTTATATAGATCCCGTAGGCACATAAGAATGTGGCATCATAGTTTTATACACTATAATGACCATAGCCTGTAAATATAACGTATTCCAACATTTAGATTGGGCGACAACGTAATATGTTGTTGTATTGTTGTAACAAAAACTCTCTCAGGAAAAATCTTACCTTGAATATTAGATATAAGAATCTAAATTACCATTCAACTGATAATTTCTTTGTTTTCAATTAGCCTTGTTTCAAATAAATCTTGCAAACACTAACCAGAATTGTTATTCCTTTCAACTTTGATAGATGACTGGCAAAGTAGTTCAAAAACTTAATAAATTAATAAACAAGATGAGTTGAACTTATCACTGATTTTAAAAAATATAATGTTCTTACCTGATTTGCAATGTACAGATTATTTCCAAATTTTCCCTGTCATGAGCAATGTTCTTTTCTCATAGCCAACCTTCAGAAATCTCCTTCAACTTCCATAAAACTGAATGAAATATGATTACTGTTCTTTTTTGCAATACTTGAATAAATCATTTATGTAAAAATAATAAAAAAAACATAATAGTGGCGCCAAAAAGTGGAGTAAATAGTTTAATGAATATAATTTAGGCAGCAATTAATGGTAGCATTCAATATATATTTGAAAGATACTTTGAAATGGCGCAGCATATTCAAAACAATAAATGTGAATAGGTATGGTTGAGTAGTCAGGGGATGCGTTGAAATGACTTGGGTTGGTTGAGCAGTCAGTGGAGACGCTGAAAAGACACAGGTTCCGTTAACTTTTTTTTAGCTCCGTGAAACACTGGACAGTGCCCAGTCAGCAGCCAACTCACTACCCCCTGCGAACTTACATGAGGGATAGGGCCAGCCCTCTTTACTTTGATTACACATTATAACTTCCATTTTCTGCATGGCAACAACAATAATATAATAATAAAATCACAACCAAATATAATAAAACAGCTTATCAGCGTGACCTATCACAGACTATCTTATTTTGGCCAAGAAATAGAAAAAGAAATAAAGCAATAGATTATATGTATAAGTTTCAAATACAATTAAACCTGAGGTCATAGCTTCGCTCATACCCATATGTTATTTAAATACGGCGTATTAACCTTAAGTTAAGTCGCCCCCACATTTAGTTGGGCTGGTAAAAAGTAAGGAAAAAAAACTGTTGGATTAACTGAAAGAGAGTCGAACAAAATATGGAAAACAGATATATTTTCTTTCCTTCGAAATTTATAATTTTCTTATTTGAATAGAATATTTTAAAAATAATTATGTAAATCATAGCTTTATAACATTTTATATCAATCTTATTTAAAAGAATAAATATACCAGCTATACGGTTAATAGCATAATATCACATATAAAGATGATATGTATAACTTGTCCCAAAAAAATAAACAATTGTGACTTAACGATACATTTAATTTCACGATTAATTATAATTAATAATATTAATATTCTATTTTATGTGTAGTTAAATAGACAATAATTCAAAAATATTTATAGAATATAAAATATATTTTAGCTTTTCCAAAAAAAACGAAAATAATGACCTCATTACATTGATACTAATTATTAAAACCAAATACTTATACCATAGCCAAGTGTATATATAACATCAAATTTATAGTATAACATGATGCATAAAAAAAGAATATTTATGGCATTAGTGATAAATTTGGCTCTAAATAATAAATGGTTGTATTTGTTCCTATGCAACTCATTTAGTTGGATTTTGCACTAGTGAACAACAGGGTACAGATTCAAAACTTAGAAATCACAGGTATATAAAATGTATTTTTCAACGACAAAAATTCAAGGAAAAAAATTACATAAAAATATACTCGACAAGATTTTATAGGCGTAGGTACAATATATGTGGAGAATAGCCCTCACCCTAAACTATGTTAGTTAACACACCTATCATTTCAAACTAAATAAATCAAAAGGAAAATTGGAATGAAGCTAGTTTAGAGTTTAGCCATACCCACACGGGCCACTTGAAGAGAGATCCCTATCACTATGTAATGTAAGCAGAACAGTGCGTGAATATAGGAAAGCACAACATTATAATTGTGGTTTTTATAGGAGGACTCAAGGGACAACGATATGCCACGTGGATATCTGACGTATAATCCCTATCTACATCAATCTGATGTATATTTGCACTTGCACTAACTATCTATCAAACTTGATACAACTGGCATTGATATATCATTTTTAAAATAAATGTCTGCTTCACCGGGATGAGATCATCAAAGGCTCCACGGTTGAGATTTGACGGATGACTTTCCCGTCAATGGATTTTTTCGGAACAGGGACGTCATTTGAGTGTTTGCGCTTTACTTATGTAGAAAAAAACATAATTTATACGAATTAAAAATTAATTGAAATTTATTTACGAAATATGTAGAATTCATTAAATATTTTTTTTAAAGAAAAAGTTATTAATAATAGATATTGAAATAATGTATATGGTATGGAAATACTCTAAATTTTATTGTATATTTAAGATATTTCTATTTTTCATTGTTTTTTTATACTGAAAAGAAAAATATTTTAAATAAGAATGAAATGGACATCAAAAATAGGATTAAAATTATCAAATGAGTGTCAAATTTAATATTAAAAATAAAAAAATTACATGAGCACACCATCACGTCTCACTCCTTGTTGTCATTGTAGAACACATCTTAATGTAATTTGAATTTTTATAAACTAAAATACATAATTCCTAATCAAACAATAAGTACAAAACAACGCCATTGGATTGCATCCATCTCTCCTCCAAATATTTGATGTGATTTTATTTTTAAAAAATTGGTTACTATTTATTAGTGATTTATTTAATGTATAATTAATATTTGTAATATATTTTGTTTGATGATGGTAAATATAGAATTTTGAAAGGTCCCACTAACCTTGTATATAGTTAAATTGATAGAAATAAAATCTGACAAAAACCTAAACTTACGTGACAACAATTCAAACAAAACAATCCACTAAATAACAATTAACAACTGACCAACAAACAACCGACAACCGCTCATTAATTATGCGGAAGGTGTTCCCCCTATGTTAAAGGACCTCCAGACGTTTCTGCAGTGGTGTTAAATTTGACGGTTATATGGTTGTTTGGTAGTTTGGTCATTTTTCGCATTTTCCGGCTATTTTTAACAGTTCTTTTTTCATTTTTTAGGTGTTCAGCTTTGGCGCCATTGCCTTGGAAATCACATGCAGGACGTTGTTGCTGAAACCTTGCGTGGAGATTTCAACAACAATAATCATGAAAGAATAAATTTATTTGCGAATACAAACAAACAAAGGAACTTCATTAGCGTTCATTGGAGTCGGTGCGGAGAACATTTTCTTGAAGAAAATTTGTTTGTGATCTTTCGAATTCGCGTCAACTTCCATTTCAGGTGATCCTTACAGTCGTTTAAGATTTTAGGTGTTTTAAATTTTCAAAGAATTTTGGCTGTTTCAGGTGCAAAGAAACATAAACTTCATATCACAGGCAGTATGGCCTCTACGTTATGTTAATTTCGACACACATTTTTCATTTTCGCAATATGTTTAATTTTTCTATCGAGTATGTGACGGGCTTTGCTAATTTCGGCGGACATTCTCTCTTTTCGCAGATAAATTTATTTTTCCTGTCGAGTTTGCCGACTTGATGCGCATTCTTTATTTTAGCAAGTGAATTTATTTTATTTGTCAAGTTTGTGACGAGCTTTGCTGATTTTGGTGCACATTTTTTATTTTCGCAAGTAAATTTTTTTCCTGTTGAATTTGTGAGGAGCTTTGCCGTTTATGAAGCACATTCTTTATTTTCAGAAATAACTTAATTTTCCTGTCAAAGTTGTGCTCAGTCTTGCTGATTTTGGTGCATATCCTCAACTTACTCAAATAAATTTATGTTTTCTGCCAAATTTGTGATGAGCTTTGCTGATTCGACCCACATTCTTGAATTTTGCAAATAAATTTGTGATGAGCATTTCTAATGGAAGATCTTTGTTAAAGATCAGGACATTATAAGAGAAACCGCAGGTATTGTTATTATTACCTTAAAAAGGGAGGGAATAAACTCGTATAAAGAATGGAGAAGCATTTGTTGGATGCATAAGCAAATAGTAACAGATGCACAGAAACTTAAATTTTATAACACGAGAATAGTTCTGTTATAATTGTAACAAAAAGGTGTATTTATAATGGCTCAGGAAGTGATATTTCAAATGTTCCCAGTCATTTTGGGGGATCAAACTTCTGCCAATTAAAATCGGCTTGTTGTAAACAATCCTTTTCTTTTTCAATAGAGCCCGATGATGCCTTCGAAACCAAGGAAATGGAAAATTTACTTCGGCCTGCTCTAATTGTATAAGAAGGGTTTGCATTATGTGTATCAACAACCAATTTCTATGGCATCTTATCACACACATGAAGGTCCAGTAGTTATTGTGTGTCCGACAAGCGTGCATTGTACATAGGCAGAGGAATTGGAGCAATGGCTTCCATAGTGTTATCCTTCTGATATTCAATTCAGTCGAGCTGTAATATGGTACATCAAAGCCTCTCTTATCAAGAGATTGAATTAGAAAAGCTTCAAAGCTTTGAAGATTAGATATTCAATTGTCCCATCTTTGCTAATTTTACAGACACGGGAATGCATGTGAACTGTTTGACACAATGCCCCAATGAAATTTAGATTTGAATCATGGACACCTTCTTGCTTATGGAGGAAGGGATCATATGTTGTGCATTTGGAACGTTTGGAGTAAAGTTCAGAAGCATGCTAACAATGATTAACAGAAGTACCACTCTACATCACGTGATGGAGCAAGAATCGATTAACAAAGCTTATGGTGGGGTGCAGGTGAGGAGCCTACCATTCCATGTGGTCATATTGAATTCTTTGTATATTTTGTGCTTATCAATCAGTATTTTTCTATTGTAAAGGTGAATAAGTGCTTTCAATAGAGGTTGTGTTTAATTAATCAGGTGTTGCATTGGTAGGCTAGAAGGTATGTTTATGTTGTTCTATAGTTGTTTATCTCATATTAGTATTGGGTAGCAAAGTGATGCATGCTCCTGATCAAAATAATTCAATTTGACAGTTGGTTGAAGAAGAAGAAATTAAGAGGTTAAGAAAGGAGATGATTCTGCGTGCTCAACCCATGCCATTTTTTTATCACCCTTTTATTACCAGAAGGTATGACTATTTATAGGGCCAAACACTCTTCAAGTCTCTGCATTCTATTGAAGTTAAATTTGTATGCATATTCTTATTTTGTAGTTGGAAAAAGAATTTGTGAAGCTTGTCATTAAATGGTTTTCACTTGAACAGGTCTTCTAAGATTCCAACCATCCCAAAGGAGCCCAAATTCCATGTCCCTCACCACAAAAGGGCCAAATGTATATCATCCACTCCTTTTGAATATTACAGGGATCAACCATTTTGCTCTTACCCCTATAAAAGAATGGTTTCAGATAGATGTTGTAATGCATGTGAGTCTAGGAAGCTTTTTTTTGTTCACAATATTTTCCCTTGTGATGATTGGAATTAAGACCCAAAAGGATATTCGAAATGGCTGGCATCATGGTGGATGGATTGTGAATATAATTTGTTGGGTTTTACTTGTAGTCTTGATGTTTTTCCTTCCCAATCCTATTATAAGTGTCTATGGTAATTGTCATCCTTCTTATGCCACATTTTCATCTCAATTTTAGCAAACTGAAGTTGTATTGTGGTTAATTGTTATTAATCCAATTTACAAATTACATTATAATAATTGTTAGAACTGTCTGTCTGAATTGTTAGAATTTCAATAGTTTCTTGATTCAGTCTTTAGACAAGGTAATTCTTTGCATCAGATGTTTTTGGAACTTGGTTATGTGTATTCTAAAATGGGTATGGTCTAAAGAGTTTGTAGATTCCAGATTTAGTGAGCCGGTAGCGAATGGGTGCAATGTGGGCAGGTTGATTTGGGAACTATGTGGGCTATCATAAATGTTGCATAAAATAGTGGTAGAAAATATCAGGACATTTGTTTATAGAATTGATAGAGGTCAAATAAGAAATGGCCCTTATTTATATGGGTATTAGCATTTTAATAAATAATGTAAACAATCTAGAGTTTCTTCAAATTGTAAGAATTGCCAATTGGAAAACATAATACTAGATAAGGCCCCAAATATTAAGAACACAAGTAGAGTATATCGGGTCTATTTGAGATACTATTTACACCATTCAAATTAGAAAATTACAAAATGCCAAATGTGTACTTTTGAGAATTGTGATGAACATAGTAGTCTAGAAAAAAAATTTGAGGATCAAAAACACACCCAAGACTTACTGTAAGCAGTTTCAAGAAGCCATCCCAATCATTAAAAGAAAAGTAGTATAGGTCATTCTTACCAACATAGAAGAGGGTCAAGAAATTTGTGCAACTGTCAATCCAAGAGAGTATCCAGAGACCTATGATAACCTATAAAAATTCAAGGATTAGAAAACCTTTCTTGATGAATATTACTTCTAATAGGGTTGAACCTATCCATTCATCATTACACAGTTCAAAAGGGAAGACTCTTACAAGTAATATACAAAATTGGCAATAACACATTTTATGATGATGTATATAACATTTATTGTAACAGTCTGCATTCAATTGTAGGGTAAGCAACTAGATTAAATTAAAATTTCTCACCTCAAATAAAAGGAAAATGTCTCGTACCGCAACAAAAGTTTTCATGTCTTTGCTCGATGCAACATCGTGCAGCACATCAAATAAGCGATGATTTCAAATCTTAAGGCTAAAGCCACATTCTGAAAACATTCTCCAGAGAATAGTATCTTTGGAATGGCTATGGGTTGCATGTGCAAGTAGAGCATAAACAGAAAATGCATTCAAAAAATGATTACATTTGTAATCCAAATATGATATATGTTCCTTCTTTTTCCATGTATACATATAATGCAGTTTAGGTTTAAACTTGAAATTGTTATTTAAACTTTTAACACAGTTTCAAATCATCAACTAGGTTTCAACATAGATGCACAAGCTGCCCCCAAATGGCATGTGAAATAGAAGAATGAGGTTGAAGGATTCTGCAGGCTTGAATTTTTGGTCCTATAGGAACCTTATTGTGACAATAGTCACCAAATCCTGTAGCCAAATCACAATGAGAAAACTGCTCTTCATTACCATCAGACTTTACACATGTTCTAGAACAAAAGTCCCTAGAATCATAAACAAATGAAAGAGGCAGTGAATGATCTATTTTATCTGGTCCTTTGCATTCTTGAGCCATGGTGCCAAAATCACACAACAAGTCTTTTGAGCTTAGGGAGGAAGCGGAGACCTGAATATGAAGATCGAAAAATTAAGGAGAAAATAAGGGACGTTCATATACAAATACAAATACAAATTTTGAAACCAGAATTCCATGAAGAACAGAAATAACCATACAGATTATAGAAAATTTACTAGATTGATAAATTTAAAGATGTTTTTAAGAATTTGGCCAATATGCAAATGCATGCACAAAAGCATAAGAACGGAAGAGCCTATCCCTCATGCACGTTAGCAGTGGGGATCGGCAAAACTTGAACCTATGACCTCGAGGTTCAATGCCACGGGTCCAACCACTACACCGCAGCTTTGATTTTGCAAAAATTTTACATCCATGGCATAATTTGACTTCTCGCAAACATGTGTGAGAGTTGGGAAAAACGCAAAAGAACCACTACGTTAAATTAGCCAATACAAGGCATCCTTCAAACAAACATGAGTGAAATTTAAAATTTACACAGATGAAAACTTCTGGCTACCAATAGCATATAAATGGGGCTTAGACATGGATCAAACATGGGTATCATGTAACATGCAACTGACAAAACTTCAAACCTATTGACCATATGTATTTCCCTTATAATGTTACGGTCATAGAGAAATTGGAGGATTTATATATGTCTTCTTAGTTTAGGAGCAAAGTTTTAACAAATACATATTGAAGCATTCAAAAAATGGTTGAAATAATGCTACGTAAGATATTTATTAATTTGATAGTTGAAACCATAAGCATTTGGTAACACATGTACTCAATGTAAACCTATGTATTTTGTGACAAGCTTTCCATGTATTCAAGTGGAATTGTTTTTATAAAATAAGCCAAGGAATCACAGTTTTTGTGTATCTTCTTACTCTATTAAATTGCCTAATAAGTCTCAATATCTAATTTTCTCCATTGGACATGCACAAGTTAGTGCATGCATGTTAAATATGTGTATTTATAAGTAATTTTTAGAGTTACACTTTTCAAACACATTTTTCCATCTTGTCATAACTCTTTTTATTAAAAAATATTTAAATGTCTCAACAGCTCTGGTATTCCCGATATGCCAAATTTGTTAAGTATATGGTAGCACAAACTGACTAGAAATACATTTTGAAGGAGACAATTCAGCTAAACGAGTAGAACCACTTCACCGCAACTTTGTTTTTGCAAAATTTTGACCTCCGTGACATAAGTTGACTTCTCGCAAAGCTTTGTAAATTATATCATTTTTTTTCATATTGAAATGTTTTAAAGGTTAGACCTCACGTTTGTGCTATTTAAATTAACTGGTTCATCTATATTTCTACACAACCAAAATCAATCACACCCCTTATCAACATCAACTAAAAAAAGTAATAACTATCCCTCTAAATCAAATAACATATACCGTTCGGCATTCACATTACATTATACACATGCAATTGCTAGTTATATAACCTCTTTCATTTTTACTCTCCTTATTACTATAACACTTGGTTGATTTGTTCTATTAAATTTAACTTTTTTTGTATGACACCAAATTTTATTCATCATCGGCCTCTACATCCTCATGGAAAGGCACTGTCTCAATACCTTCGATCACCTTAAAATTTCAGGCAACAATTTTTTTTAATAAAGCAGGTTAAATATTCTAAATCAAACTAGAATCGCTTTTTAATAATAATCTAATATGTAATCAAACAATTAAAAAAGGTTCCTTTTAAAAACAATATTCGCGTAGTAGTGAAGTCATGCATAGTTTGATGAATTACAATTAACTTTTATTTTGCGACAAATTCTAGCCTACATATCATATTCGGGACGGAGTAAAAAAGGTGGCATGACGATCCGCAGATCGCAGGTTTGGCGTGTTTTGCCGACATGTTGCTTTCAAAGCCACGTCCCAACAGTCATATTCTTACGTTGTAGTAGCACGGCACCACCTGACTATTTTGTTTTTTATGTGGTGTTGTGGGAAAGTATTTCCCTGATCCTTGACTCCCACTAAAATGGAGTTGGATCTACCTCAAGCGAATACAACTTTCTCATTCCCTCGTGGGTTTCATCGTACATTTGTTTGTCGTTATTGTAATGTTTTCATTTGTACTTTCTTTGAGGTTTTCCTTGGACATATAACTAGTAATCACACAAAAAGATGTAATGGGTATGTTGATAGCCTCGGGATATGGACGTCGAAGTCACAATAAAATGAGCGAAATAAATTTTTGAGGAAAATGGTAGGAGACTTGCAAATTGTGTGAAAGTTGGAAGTAGTATTGATGATGATCTAGCTGCAAGAGGTTGAAATACCTCCAAAACACACATAAACAACTTTGTGAATGAAACATAAAAGTTTCAAAATAGCTTTCTTATCATTCTGTAATCCACACTAAACTTTTACATCATTACAATCCTCTTATTTCACGTCTACTCTAAAAATTATAAAATGCCAAAAATTACCTACTAGCAAAACAATTCGGATGGGCCCCAAAATTTGTGTGCCAAATATGCCTTCATAAATTAAGTCTCACACAAAATTTTGACTTATTTTAATGAGCACAACAAAACTTATTAAACTTCTAAGACCTAGTCAAAAGTGAAACAAATGTTTAGAGCCAATTTTAGGCCACTAGATGAAGGAATCCGGCCCCGAAAATGTGCCAAAGTCGCCACTATCTTATTAGAAAGTTGACCCCAACATAATACTAATGTATATCTACCATCCTATAAAATTTCAAGACGATCCAACGGTCAGATCAAAAGTTATGGTCTCCACAAGTTATGTTGCCGCATCAAGTATGACAGACTCATTGTCATTACGCCTGTATAATCGAGCAATCCATGAGAAGATTGATTAGCTCCTACACTCTTTCACTACCCCATCATTTTTTTCAACAAATGTTTTTATAAATAATCTTGCGTTTGCTTTGTTCTGTTATATTCTTCTTCTTCCTAGTATCTGTGTTTTGGCATAAAGGACACTATTTTTTCCATGGTCGAGGACCACACAAGTGGAAGATAATTTCAACAAGGTAGTTGGACACCTAGGTAGACAAGCTATGAGAAGAACATAGAAAAGGAGTATGGGCGGGCAACCCGCAACAAGTCTAGTGGGTGGATGAGGGATTTGATTTGTTTGGGGCTTTCGACATAGATGATGATCTCCCCTGACCATGGTTGGATCCCCTTTGAATCCGCATAGTGCCCACCTTGTGCCATGGGTAGGATGCTTCAATAGAAATATAGTCGAGGAATAGGACTACGGGCATGGACAACCATAACAATGATGACAATGTTGCACTTGCTTTGTCCATGCTCTTTTGTCTATTCGCGACAAGGATAAGTTAAACGATGAGGACGATATCTATGGTCTCTAGTAATACAACCACTTGGTTCCCTCCACCACTTGAACCTTCCACCTTCGACACGGGTAGGCTAGTATTAATGTAATATTCACAGCGATAGGGAGACTAGACAAAATGGTCGTCGAGAGATTTGTGCTTATCAATAACAATCTGGCCAAGGGCCTCCAAGCTCAGAGTAAAGGATCTAAGTGTGCAATTTTTGAAGGACTTTAAAGACAAGATGATGATGTGGTTGCTTCCAAATTGCAGCCAAACATTTCATCTGCATTGTATTGAGACGGACGGTTGTCTTCCAACAACATTTGTCTAGTGTGCCAAACAATCCTTTTGCTCGCGGAATAATCCAGAGGCTACAGACACTGGGGATAAATCATGAGCTTTTTAGCTACCCATTCTTAACAAATCATGAGCAATGATAAAACTTTATTAGTGCCCAATCTTTTCAAATTGCACAATAATTTATTACGTAGTTGGCCTTATTGCTTCCATTCACTTGAGTTACGAGAAGCTCTGTCACATCCTACATGTCCATTCCCACCACTCTCATGTTGTGTCTTGTCACATCACCGATGTTTCTTTCCTATAAAGAGCCTATGATTGAAACTTCTTTGTGTAATTGACTGCATATTACGTATGGTGGTGGTGCCTAGTGGGACACAAAGCATATATATTTTATTTTTTCCACTGCAGTGCCACCTTAATAAAATATAGGTGGGGACATGTATACAAAGAAACATAAGGAAAAACATGTGTACACATTCAACAACCCAAGAGGAATAGGGGATAATGCTCAGTGGCACTGTTATGAGATGAACATTATGAAATGAAGATGTTATCCCACACGATAGTTAGAGGACCTAAAATAAATCCACATGATGCTACAAATGGGGAAGCTATCAGAAGTATTGGAGTGTAATAGATTGATGGTGAATGATGAACCATGTGTCTATCAATGAATAATGACACATAGATATCACTATGAGTAGAATATGTCGCGCCTCTTATCTTCACGACGTGGACCTCAAAGTATGAATAAGATTTTAAAGTTGGTAGCTATTAACTTGTGTAAGTGGTTATGATGGTTACCAGAATGTGAAAATGACAAGTTAAAGAAAGAGACACTTATATAAGATGATAATGCCCTGTGAAGAGGAGGAACCAAACTCATGACATCTAATAAGAAGAGCATGTCACCATAAGGGAGTTGAATCCCATGTTAATGGAAAACGATATAATCTTAACTAAGAGTGATAAGTCATAAAAGAGGCGAGTCATTATGTGTTGAGCTAGAAACATTCAAACGCACAATAGTTAACATGTAGAAGAGCAAATCACTAATAAATTTTGAGACAACCATTCTAGGAGCCTTTTAGCTAGTGGACTACAAAGGGGATTCCAACCCATGAGAAATGCAAACAAGTGAATGTGACAAGTGTTAATAAGAGTGAATCTAACCCACAATTAAAAATACTTGAGCTTCAAAGTGGATGAATGAGGGAAAAGCCAAAGCAATGGAGCTAAACCTAAAAATAATGGTTGAGATAACAATGAGGAGGAAAACGATGTTTAGGAGTACTGATTTACGTAAGGTAAAATGTAAAATAGTCATGATCTAAAAATTAAAATCCATACCCGAGATGAACACAGTCGAGAGAATTAACTTGGTTGACAGGAGACCGAGTTGAAATAGTGGAGCCAAGTATAGATTGAGCATCGATGCAAAAAATTACAAATGTTTTTGCTAAAACTTTCATGTGCCTTTGCTACAAATGCCAAACTAGGCGTCACGTGCATGCAAATATGGAAGAAATTTAACTTTTTGGCAAAATGTCACGTCTTTAGGGGGCACTTTCTGTATAATTTCCTAGCCTAGTGGAGGGACGCAATTCATTTAATCAACATCTTGTTGTATGATTTTATCTCAATCATTTATTTTTCTAAGAAAACATTGGCAACAATTTTATGCTCTAATAGGGGATACCTATTGCAAATATTGGGTATAAATAGAATATATAAATATTGCCTCATCAAAGATAAATTATAAGAGCTGATGAATTTTTACCGACACACTTCGAAACATGTAAAATGGGTACCATGTAGAGTGAAATTACCAAGATCGAGTGCACAAGTTGACATGTAATTATATGTGACACGTTTTAACTAGATCCACCTCCTTGTTGGACCTAGATTATTTTATTCAAAATATATATTGGGCATTTTTTAACTGCAAAAACATATTTATCTTGGACTATATTTTACATGGATGGAAATTTCATTGAGGAGACTAATGACATCGAAGAAAGATGAGGAAGAAGATACAACGAAAGCTAGACCCTAGATTTCTATAATCTTCTCAAGTTGGCAACATGGCCATGACGTCATTTTTCTGTCAAGTTCTAAATTTGAAATAAATGCTAAAATTTTATATGAAATACTATAAAATTCTTTAGCATCATTTTTCAAACAATTTTATAATTTAACGATCTTCCCCAAGTTGGCTATAGAGTCATTTTACTAACATGGTATGTATTCACCATAAATGTAGAGAAGTAGAACTGTAGAAGTGTGCATAAATCCCACATAGATCTATACACAAAGTAAATAATATTATAATGCATCACAGGTGCACCAACATCCTTCTTGCTATACTAAAATGGGCATTTGAGAACAAGTCTGAAAATCCATTAAATCATAGTGAAAAGGGAATTCTTGTCTGATGTAATTGCAGGCGCATGAGAGGCATGTTGGAGAGATGACATGAAACAGTCCTGCATGGACTTTGGTTGAGGTTTGCATGGCATAGTAGGGGTTCTTAGGCACCATTTCAAGTAGCCATCAACCTAAATAAACTTTAGTTTGATCACTTATAATCAAAATCAACTCTAGGCAATGAACATTGGTGGTAGTAAATCTAAATTTCACCATGAATGTGAGTTTAAGATTTGTGCTACAAAAAATTAGAATAAAAACTCTTAATATGCATGCATCTTTTCTTCTAATTAATCACATGAAGCAAAGGAGAGATTGTTGGTTAAGGGAGGTGTTGTGGCACGCTTAGCATCATGCCCCTCTTTCTTTCCTGCATGCTCCTAACCGCACCAATGGAGGGCCAATTTGGTACGTAGGACTCAAGGTTGTGGGATATACATGAAACCATCTTTAATGGCGAAAGTTAAGGATTAACCTCTGTCAAATCATATTCGTCACTATCAATACCACCTCAACTTATGTCAATGTATCCCTACTCCAAAAACCACGTGGATGGCACTTTTATCCATCAATGACACAAATTCCATCGTACTTCAATGCACCCAATCTCTGATCATTCGTTTCTTATGGTAACAACCTTGAATCTAATAAGAGGAAGTTTATCAACATAATTAGAATGTAAGGGTCACAAGGTCCTCATGGCCCCATGAATTTTGGGTGATAAGCTAAGGGAACCTATAAGATTATTAGGGGAGGAATGATAAATGTGATTTATATTTTGGATTTCTCATTAAATGCTTTATAAATTAGTAATGGTTCATAATTATTATCAATGTAGGATTTGTTTAGTTGTTGAATTTTGGTTCAGATTTAACATTGTTATGTAATTCACAACTTTTTGTAGTTCCCCATCCTCTCATTGCACCTTTTACTTACCACTTCATCTCCCTTTTGGTTTCTCTATGTTTTGGACTTGTATTCCCCAATTGTGCCCATACACATTCTTAGCATATTAGGAACGTGGAGTTTATGGTCTTGAAAATATCCTATTAAGCCCTACCGTCCTTTCACCCATTTTACCATTTTCCTATTCATTCACTCTTTTGACTATTGGAGGTTGTCTTGCATGAAAATAGGGGCCTAATCTAAGCTTCAATTAGCTACAAATACACAAGTGCCCTACTCTATAAATTTATGGATTTCTCCATTATATATTTAAGAATTCAAGAAGTTTTCCATTGCATGTTAGAAAATACAATTAGTTAGCACTTACAAGCATTTACAGAAGTCAACTAGTCATTAGAGAATTCATTACATCTTTTGAATTCATAATAAGAATACACATTGCATTGTAACATTTTTCCCAAACAAGGAATTATTGTAATTGTTAGTGTGTTTTATCCAATAGAGTACAACATTGAGGGGTCTACAAAATTTCATGATAGTTCAACTATTCACTGATGTAGTGTAGACCCCAATAAATAATGTTTTCCTTGCAATTTAAAACTCAGTTGTCTAATTAGGGTTAAGAAGTGTAGACACAAAATCATGCACTTACTATTTACATCATGCCTCTAAGTATGTCATTATATGTATGATTTCTAAGAAAAAACTAGTCATTAACAACACTTTTTCTTATTTTACATTGTTAGCATGTGTGTCCAACGCTCCCTGTGAGTTTCATGACATGGAATAACCGCCTCTTGTAGATCCTAACTCTGGTGATTGTAGTGGAGACTAACACCTATGGTTTTTTTTTCTAATGGAAATCGTGGTCTAACAAATGGTATCAGAGCAAAAAGTCTTGAGTTCGAAACTCACTCGGGTAATGCTGAGGGGGAGATTGTTGGCATGTGTGTCCAACGCTCCCTATGAGTTTTGTGACATGGACTGACTGCCTCTCGTAGATCCTAAATCTAACGATTGTAGCGGAGACTAACACCTATGGGTTTTGGTCTAACGACAATCGTGGTCTAACAATATTATTTACTTTTATGGAATGACCACTTTACTTTTGGACATTGGAAAACATGTGACTAGCTTTGTATTTTTCATTATATCCTTCAAGGATCTCATACAATACCACCCATTAGGGAAAAGAACGCCTAGGCGTTATTGTCCCCTTTGGGCGCTTCTATCTTTTCTCCTTTTTTTCTCAAATTTAAAATGCCACTTTACTTCTTATCTTTTCTAAACCCTTTCCTATCAGTTTTGGTTGGCCTTTATGGTTGTAAATAACAAAATTCAAACAAGGGAATCATATACATACATGACTTAATCATTATTATTGAGGTCAATTTGGACTATTAATTCCTATCTGCTACTTGGAAAAAGAGAAACATTGAAGAACCACATTTGGGCTTCATTATTCACTACATAGGGAGGGTTATTTATAAATTATATTTCACACATTCATCTTGGGGGAAAAGTAGTTGTATCCTGTTATCTTGATGCAAATGACACAAGGGAAACCTAGCTTCAAGGGACACGATTCAATCACACACATATTAGAACTACATAGATTCTGAAATGTAGTGTAGTTCTCGGTGAAAATTACTTTGGGGGTGACTGTTGAGGTCATTCTGACTTAAACATATGCATTATTTGTTTCATCTGATATTTTCTTGAGCCTTGTGCATGTAGCTAGAGTATTTTCTAGGTTTAAGTATAACACATGAATCCTACATCAAAGTGGATGTGAAAAAGAGAAAAAGGAAGGAGACTTTATCAGACCCTGAAAAGATCAGAAACAAAACATTTACCTGGATACTAGCACCTTGTTTGGACACTAGCGCATGGAAAGTATTTTCATTTTTTGGATAGTTATGTCCGAAGGAGCTTTAGATTCTATTTTTTTCAATGAATCTTACTATGTCCATATCCAACATATTCAACTTAGTTTCCAGCCCAAAGTCAACCAACATCTCCGAATACAGGCTAATTCACTCTTATCTCACTATTGCTTACACTTGCTTCTCTTACATCATAAATCTTGCTCATTACTGTTATATCTATTTGATCTCACTCCTTTAATAAATATTTAATTCTATCAAATAATTTGGTAAACCCCAACCATGACCATGCATCAAATCCCCTCTTTCTCTTGGTCCTCTTCTGAGTTTATGTCTAATTATTCTTCCTTCATCCCTACCCATTTTTATTCCCAAGAGGCCATCCAAGTTGATTACATTCACATTCACCTCGCTTCATGACCACATCTACAAATCCCACTGTCAATGTTGTCACCACTCATTAAAATAAGAAACCTTTGAGGCTTCCTACCTCACTTCCTCCTCCTATCAGTGCACCACTTCCCCAACCTTGTGCATCATCAAAATATTATGATATCATTGGGTAATTAAAGAATACCCCCACTTATATTTATTTATTTGATCTCTTGTGTGAATCCCCTGATTGTCATCATATTCTAGAAATTGCATTGTGAGCTATTCAAATACAAGTGATGACCCTCATGTTGCCTTTTTTTCTTTGCTTTGTGTAATTTTACCTTAATTTTTGGTATTTCGATGCTTTCTGCTTGGTCTATAGAACCTTGTCTATTCGACATGTTGGCTGAAAAATTTGTAGTTATATATAATAGTCAACAATTCATGGGATGAAAATCCCTCCTCTTTGACAGGGAGGTTCCCTTATTCAAACCAAAATCCAAACCCTAAAATATTTACAAATATAGACTCTATAGAATCTTGTTGAGGATGTTAGTTCCATTAAGTAATTTTGAATACAAAGGAACAAAGTTATGAAAAGAACAAGCTTAGATGAAGAAAAGGGAGTAGGAACAACACTTTCAAATAAGAAGGAAATATATTTATTTTACTTTTGCATGCCAGTAAAAGCTCAAGAACATACACATCTACATATAAAGGAAATCCATTTCTCTGAACAAGATACAAATTGAACCAAAGTTCAATGATTCTTGGCAAAAAGAATGAACTCAAAGTTTCATTATCCAAAACATGCATATGGTGCAAAGAACAAACAAAGATATGGAGGAAAATTTGACAGAACAAGAGGGAAGGTAGAAACTCTCATTTGTATTCAAAATTGATATCCTTTTACATCAAAATCACCATCATCCAACCCCTTTACAATTGAAAGAGAAGCCTTTTATAGGAAAGAGGGGAAAATAACTACCTAGATTAACTAATTGTTAAATAAATAACTAATCACTTAATTAGTTATATCACTTTTTAAATGAATTTTACATTTTACATTTCTTTTGCAAAAGTAAAGTCAATGAAAAAATATAACAATTACCTGTGTTTAGTGCTAAAAGAAGAAATAAGAGAAATAAAAGAAGTTGTCACCTTTAATTTCAACACGTACATCCAAATTTTTTTCACTATAACTGAAATTTTTGTTTTCTTTGGCACAATTGTGTTGGAAAGATTAATCATCCAACTTCCTAGGGAATTTTCCATCTGCTATGTACCTTGGGATATGATAATATAATATATATGGGTTGATGGAGATGCCACATGTCGGCATCTCCATCAACCCATATATATTATATTATCATATCCCTATGGCATCTCCATCGACCCATATATATTATATTATCATATCCCAAGGTACATAGCACCATCTCAAAACTTGTTCCTCTGTATTGAGATAAGCCTTTTGAAGCTTCCACTATTACATTATTCATCTCAAATAATTCCTAAATTTTATCTTTATTCACATGTTGTCTTGTACAAGTCCTCCTTGATAAGCTTCATGAAGTTCTCTTGGATATGATCTGTCGAGTTCTGTCAGGGTGAGTTATCCTAGAAGAGATCATAATGGAGGGATCTAAGATCATAAAATATCTCATACTTTAATGATTCTCCATTCTGAATAACATTTTCCAACTCGGTGGAGGCTTCTTCAAGAACTTTCATTCTCCATTTGACACTAAGTGACCATGTACGGGACATATTGTTCTTGGAATCATCAAAAATATTCTCCGAGATGATAATTTTCTCACCAGTCACGGCCATAATGTGAAGATCTTGGATCACATAACCTCAAATCTTCACTTCTTTTTCAACGTTTTTAATTCCTTATCTGATTTAATTTTTTTTTTCTGAAATGATATTGTTATATGTTTTGCAAGCTTCATCAATAAACTCCAAACCTATGATGATAATATTTTCCACCCATGCTTCTTCTTCCTTTCATTGAATTGTATGTTTGTGTATGATCCGAAAATTTTAGGTCAAAATTTTAATGACCTTCGAACCCCTATAGGCTTTTTAATATTTCTGATAATATTATTTTGTTATTAAATAAAACAACCAAAAATAATGTAATGCAAGAATGTAAATCACATGGCAAAAATGATTGATTACGGAGTCTGACACTAGCCTATGTCTACGAGTTCTTATCGAACTGTTCCACTAGTCATACCTGTAAGTACAATAATTTCCTACAAGAAAACCTAATGGAACTTCAACTTGCCTAATAGTTTGCCAACTCTTCAAAAGACATTGATGATCAATCAAAATACATACTCCTCTTTCCTAGCGTACCTACAAGTTGAGTGGCTCAAATGTGGCCTATTGGGTAGTTTTTTTTATAATAACTCCCAATAATTTTTGTCCTATTAAAATAGGTCTTACCTCCCTTACAATATTTTCCTATAATAAATATAACTTACTCACAAAATAAAATAAAACTTTGAAAAGGATCTTTAATTCTCCTTCGTAGCTCTCGAATAGATTCAAAGCTTGTTTCCTTCATGTTGTGTGGGGGGAAGCGAATTTTATAGCCAAATACGAACAAAAATCCATGCTAAAAGCCTTATCTGCTAAATCTTATCTGGTTGAGTTGGTTGGGATGCTCTGTCTTCCCCGCCGGGGTCACGGGTTTGATACTCTTACCCAATTTTGTGCCGTGATTGGTTTACCTTAAGTGGACAAAATCCCACATGGTTAGCGTGGATGACAGGGTTGCATTTTAAAATAGGTCAAACTGCCCATTGTAAATGTGGCTTGGGCCACGTATCACCCTTTTTTTGGGTTCCCCAACATTCCATAGAGATGTGTGCTGGATGCTTTGCCGAGTCGTTGAAAATGCCACTATGTGGCGAGCTTTGCATTGATCTACCCAGGTTAGGACGAGTTGGTATTTTTGTTGGGTCTCTGCGTGCATTGGTTCATTCACCCAATCATATAGGGTTGTGCATAGTTTATAATAGCTGAGTTGGCTAAATATAATCCATCCTGGGCTATGGTGATAAGGTAGGCCGAGTCATACGGCTGAGTCACCGAGTTGCACTGTTGGATAATATAGACTTGAATCATGTGGATATGTGGCTCGAACATAGTGTAAGCAATGTGTTCAACTCAGTGGGGAGTTGATCACCCCACCAAGCTGATAAAATATATTGCCGAGCTCAAATCACTCCTCGATAGGCATATCGGGTGAATTCAAAATTGTGGTGGCATGCCACATGGTGGCTTGAGAACCCACCATGTCAATGAAAAATAAATAGTCCTCACGGGGGCAGGGTCCCCTTCCAATATAAAAGTGGATCCCACCAGATACGGTCATAGTATTTGGCCTTTTACAATGACCGTAGAATACCGGAGGATCTAAACCCCAACTCATAGTACACGATATTCTATTTTTCCATTTGGTCGTAATATTGCCAGTTGACCCAATCCTACCTAGGGTTGAGTTCAACTTTTACCAGCCGTTGTTTTTACACATGAACTCTATTTTCGATGTTTAAATAGTCGATGAAAAGATCTCGAAGTGATCTTCCATATTGTGTTGATCATGGGAGAATTAGGGAACATCTGTCCTTTGGATCAGTGTACCTTAGTAATTTCCTTTAGATTAATTTTTGTTATTACAACAAAAGATGGGAGAGAAGCCAAGGGAGTTGGGTCTAATGGAGTAGTTTCAGAAGAGAGGAAGGATTTGATATCGGTGGAAAGGACCTGAGCCTTTTCCTCTAACTACTCTTGAGTTTTCTTCCCTTTTTCAACCCTCTCAATTACCTTAGAGAATGTTTCCCTTAGGTTGTGTACATTTCCTTCAGGGGTTAATTCTCCTAAAGATATCCTTGCTAGTTCAAAATAATCCTCAAAAACTTCTCTCTCTCTCTCTCTCTCTCTTCATTTTTATCTCATTTGGGTTTGCAATCTCAATGAACTACTGTCTTGAATTATTTGAGACTAGATGAGAAGTGGGTTTCACTTCTTAGGAGGGGAGAAGTGCCAAGGAGTGCAGCCACAACATCATAATTAGGAAATTTGAATCTAGAATGAGATTCTAATTTCTTGCTATCAATCATGGGTTGAATCCAAGAGAAAGAGTCTCCTGAAGGAGTTAATGTAAGTGCAAGGTGTGGAGGAAGATATTGAGAAGTAGTGATACCAGATGTCATGTCTCGTTTAACACAAGTTCCAAAATGACAAAAATACAACCAAAATAACTTGACCAATGATATGAAAGTAATAATAATGGTAATTTTTAAAAAGTTATATAAAAGAAAGAGCGGTTAACATTAACACATTACGATAGTAGCGTGACTAAGTCACAAACATGGTGAAGCGACACCAAATCGATTTCATGTAAAAAGGAAAGGTGTGATAATAATAATGTTTGCATCATTATGACCACGTCATATTTTTGGCATTTAAGGGCATAGAGTTGGCGTAAATCCATTAATGTGGTTAATAAAGATCGTGTGATTTTAAAAATCTGGTGATAAATTTAACCACCCATTCAACACAAGTTCCAAAACGATGAAAAGAAAACCAAAATAACTGTGAAATGATATGAAAGTAATAATAATGGTAATAATTTTTTAAGGGTATATTAAAGAAAGAAAAATTGAGATTGACACCGTATGATAATAACATGACTAAGTTACAAACACGGGGAAGCAGTACCAAACCTCTTTCATGTAAAAGGAAAGGTGAGATAATAATAACATTTGTGCCATTGTGACCATGTCACATTTTCGGCATTTAAGGGTTGTAGACACCAAAATTGGGTCACACTCCCCTTGGTCCCTTATCAAATAACCAGCTCAAACATACTCACCTAACCATGGCCCCTTCCACACCACATCATTATTAATTTAATTTAATTAATATATATATATATATATATATCCTCACAATATTTATTATCTAATTATCTTAATTTCTACCCCACCACCTCACGTAGACACCTCTTCCAACCACCTCACCCTAGACCTATTCTTGGCATGTTTCCATAACTAACAATAACTAAGTCTTACTTTCCTTAATGAGCTAATATTTGGTTTAACCCTAAAATCAATCCCTAAAATCTCTCTAACCACATCCCCACCCATTAGAAGGGAAGCTTCCGTTATGGTCCACGGGAACAAAACTAACTGGGCCCAAGAAATTAGAAAGATATGCCCATTTTAGTAAACCTAGGGAATCTTGCCTTAACCGACGCCGGTCACCCCTAAACCGACACCAGTCAACCTGGAACCATTGTTGGTTACCATTTATTCACCTAAGCAAAATTGTTTTTGGGTTGGCACATTCTGAGAGAAAGAGGATGAGAAGAGAGCTATATACAAGTAGAACCAGAGTCTTTTTCACACACCCAAACATCCATAGCCAGCACCAGGACAGATCCAGAAGCATTGGCACTCATAGTAACATCCTGGGAAGTGTTACTATTGCAACAAGCTTCATTCCATCAACCGATCATCACCACTACCCAACCATTGGACCTGCAATATTGGTAGTTCCTCCTAGCCAAAAGGAAGCTCTCGCAATCGATATTGGATTGAGAAGTCAGAACGCACGCAACAACCATCAACCGACCAACATAAACAGGTATTCCTCCTTGGTCCTTACCCTCATCTGTTTCGTCATTCAAAAACCTAAAGAAAATGGTGAAACAAGGGCGTAAAGCCACTTATGCAGTTAAGAAAGATAATACGATTTTAAAAAGTTGATGATAATTTAATTGCAACAGAGGTAACGCCAAGTTATAAAATAAGGATTAAATTTATTGCACTAGGAGTGATAATGAGGGCTCAAATTAAATACGACGATAAATAGTTTCGAAAATGATTAAATATTTGCGGAAAGCCCATTAGTTGGTTAATACAGTCATGGGTCCTATTTAGTTTCCTAAATGGACCCATGCCTTTAAATGTTAAATACACAAGTCTAAAAGGAATTCAATTAATTAACATTCCAAACATAAAGTGTAACTTTAAAACACTTAAGACAACTTTAAATTAAATGAGAGCCCTAGATTTAAAATGACCTCCACCGTATGATGGATAAAACCCTAAACTCTCATAAGGATATTCATAACCTAAAATATTTATTTATTTTATCTTTGCACATTTCATTCGGTTGCACATTTATTTGGTTTTTTATCTCTAGGTTTCAGGTTGAAGGAGGAAGCTCACATGGAGCTCAAACAAGATGAATACTAGTCAAAATATTTCATTTTATTATTCTCAATTTGCTTAGAACCCATTAGGGTATGGTTTAGGTAATGTTTTTGTTGAAAAGGAATTCCATTGTTGTTTATGTGTTTAAATATGATCATAGGAAGGATTTGCAATTTTCTCATTTTGTTTTAACCCTCGGATCTTCCACATAGCATTTTTTTTGGAAAGATTATTTCATTTAAATGGAAATCTAAAACCATTTTCAAGTTTTACTATATATGTCCACACACACACACACACACACACACACACACACACACACACACACACACACACACACACACACACACACACACACACACACACACACACACACACACACACACACACACACACACACACACACACACACACACACACACACACACACACACACAAAATTGTTTTAATGTAACAGGCCACAATTCTCAAGAGGTCCAATGGGGGGCTAACTATGTGAAGGAATTATGGCCTATGTTGTAGGGAAGGATGTCCCAATGGCCGGGGTTCAGGCCTTTATGGAGGGGAAAGGCCATGACAATTCCGTGGCTGAGAAATTTGGGGTGGGCCAGGCTTTGGCATATGCCACTACCCCATCGTAGGAAACAATGGAGTGGGTGATGGGTTGGGACGTGATTAAGCTAAAATGTAAAATCTAAGCCTAATTTGATGCTATAATAGTAGTAAATGAATGAAATAATGAGATATATAAATATACCAAAGAAAACAAGAAATAAATATGTAAACCCTAAGTGCAAAGAGAGAGTAAGAAGCCTTAGTTTATACAATGCTTTCAAAGATGTATAGGACCGGAAACTGGGAAAATATGAACCACTGATTATCACACTGGAGTACAAAAAAATGTAGATTTGGACATATAAGCTAGACTGGGGCTCCTGGAGAGGGACAGGGGCACCCACAAGTGCCCGAGTACTGATTCTAGGTTCTTGGGTCTGCGGAAATGCTAAGAAACCCAAATAATTAGGGTTGCAAGATGTTCGGTGATGCTCACCTTTTGTTGCTATGGATTTACACAATGATTGTTAGAGTCACCAAAAACTTGTAATGAAAGATAGACCTGCAAAACCCTCAAATAGACATCAAATCCCCAAAAAAGAAAGATGCTGAATGAGGATTCAAATTTTCCTCATCCGCCACAATGGTGGACTTACAACTGAGGACTGCACTACATCTCAGACCTAATGCAGCTCTCCGAGTGTGTGTGGAATCGTTCCCTAGGTTGCTCTTGTGCCAGGCACACTTGGTTAGCGAGTAAGTAGCTAGACGTAAAGAAATTTAGTAAATGTGTGCATCGAATAAAATGAACTTCCCTCCTATAAAGTGTATGCAGATGAACCATCCCTTGTGTCCCTTGTGATGGAGCTAGATGGATGCAATGGAGCTCTTAGATGTCTTGATGGATACAACCTTAGGTGGAGATAGTAGATGCTTAGTGCTTGGTCATTTATTATGATCACATAACTTTATATTTATATGATTCCCTTGCTTGAACTTCGTAATTAACCCCAAAAATTTTGACTACCAAAAAGATAAGATGCTCAAATGACTAGAAAGGACCCAAATAGTGTGAGTAAAGTACAAAGAGGATATGGGTGCCCAGATTGGACGAGGGTACCTGGTGATGACGTAATGGTCTGGGCGTTGGTGTCCATGATGATAAATGTCGAAGACTGAAAAGGAAGGATGAGCAAGTAAGGGTGTAAGACTGAAAGTAACCACATAAAGCAAAAAAATGTGGTAAAAGACATGGGTTAATTAGTACCGTTCTTACATAGTGTGAACATGTATAAATTAAAAAGCTATAGAAGTGAGGCTAGAAAACTGAAGAAACCTCAAAGCTTTACCAACTCAACTAAGAACCATGAAGATAAGACATAAAAAAGAGTTACTCCTATGCATGCATTATAACTTTGACAAAAACATCAAAATAACATGTATATACTACTCTCTACTCTTTGAATGTTATAAAACATGAACCTATGAAGATCCTAGCAATCAAATTTGATTGTTTGATGCTCAAGGGTTTGAGAGTGAGGGCTCACCATTAATGACTACAAGACCATATGGTTCCCCTCATTTACTCAAGCTTGAGTTGTAATATGCAATGGAAGATAATAACTCAATAAAAATAGAAGAATACTCAATATCCTAGAAAAATACTATAATTATACTGCAGAAGGAGAAGTGTTCTTTTTTGGAAAAAGTGAGGGGGGCTAGAGGTCTATTTATAGTTTTTTGATTTCAAGAAAGGGATGTTTTGGATGCATGTGGGACAAAAAGGCCCAAAAGGTGAAATCTAAATGAAATGGAATTTGAAAAGGGAAATGTACTTTTAGAATGGTAAGTGCCTTTTAGAAAGTGAAAGAGGGTTAATTAACCCTAAGTGGCTTAATTAATGGGGATAGGCTTGTGGAATCCGTTTAGAGGGGTATTAATATGATTTAGGGGATTATAGAGAGTTAAACATGTTATTTAACTAACATAGTGTAGTTAATTAACAAGGATTATAATAGTTAATGTAAGTTCAGTAATAAAGTTACTTTGATCAAACTACAGGTGTTTACATTTTCCCCTCTTTGGGGTGGTGTAAGCTATGCCACTTCAAAGAAAGTAGACAAGCACAAACAACAATAATTTTTTGAAGGAGTGGAAGAAAAATTAGTAGAGTGAAGGATGCCCCCTCGAGTGTCGATGGGGTGATGGAAGAGGTTGATCGATGATCAAGAAGAAGAAGGAAGAAGATAGAAGAATGAGGAGGGACAAGATGCCCCAAGTGAAATAGTAAAATAGATAAGAAAGAAGAAAGGGGATATAGAAGAAAAATATCAAGGAAAGGATATTGAGCTATCAACAATCCAGTGCCATGTAAAACAATATTTATTTCATCACATTACTAGAAATCTTCATCATCAATCCTTATTAAAAATGTAACCATATGACAGAAGTGTAAAATGACATGAAAATCCATAGTAAAAACAAATGACTGTGCTAAAAAACCAACTCCATGCAACATACAAAATGTAAAGCAATATGAGAAAGTAAAACGATGCCTAACTCCATGCAACATACATAATGTAATGCAATACGAGAAATTAAAATGATACCTAACTCCATGCAACATACATAATGTAATGCAATATGAGAAAGTAAACAAGCTAACCTAACAGAGAAACAAGTAAAAACACACATACTTAAACCAACAATTTCTAAGATAGTTATGCCAATGTTTTTTGTCATCGAGATTCAGTTCCAACTTTTGTGAAATAACGCTAAGGGTTAAAAATGGTGCCCCAAGAAGGGATACATGCAAGGGGAATAACAAAGCATACTTGGGTCCTATGAAAATTACTTGTGCACTATGAAATAGTACCAAATAAATCATTGTGTCCTAGAGTACAGACATAGTGAGAAAACCAACTTTGTTAATGGGGGGTTATATCCAGATGATCTGTAAGTTGCGCACATGAACAGACGAGAACCAACAAGTGATGTTTTTTTATGATGATTTTTGATTTTTAGAAGTTTTCTGAAACATATTTGAATGTTTTTGTGATTTTAAACGTTTTATGAAGCTATGTACAAGAAGACAAAGAAGTGTGGATGCCCCCAATGATAAATGGGATGTAAAAAGGAAGAATGCCACGCATATGCACAAAAAAGTGAAGATACGAAAAATGCCCCAACGTTAGGTGGGAGTAGTCAAAGGTAAACTCTTCATGCACAGAGGCTAGATCAAGGCCATTATGGATAGGTTTAATCATGGTGATGAACTTAAACCAATAATGTGTTAGGAAGGAGAAAGGATGACCCCAACGTTAGATGGACAAGAAAAACATGATAGATTGGAAGTAGAAGATTGTTTCTGTGAAAGGGGACAAAGGTGTCTGTAAACACGGAAAAAAATTAATATTATATACATGGATGTTCTTAAAAAATTAGAATAACAATGTGAATGTTATGAACGTAACTTAGAAGCCTTGCGATGAAGAAGCAATTAGCCAAAGACATGAATCACGAGACAAGATACAGAGTAGAGTAAGGGTCTGAAAAAGGTCCAAAAAGACACTTGGTAACATAGTAATCCTTCTTGATCATAGAGATCTAGTATGTGTACGTGGAAATTAATTACCTCTCGAAGTGAAGATTTGATAGACATCAAGTGAAGATATGCTAGTCAATGTGTAGTAATGATTGATTTTCAAAGTTGATTTATGAATGGGTTGTGGAAGGATAGTCATACATTGCTCTGCTTCTAGATCAGTGATGCAGGAGCATAACTTGTAGAGGCCATAACTTTTGATCCGACCGTTGGATCGTCCTGAAATTTTACAGGGTGGTAGATATACATTAGTACTATGCTGGGGTCAAATTTTCCTGCAAGGTTATTCTCATTTTGGCATGTTTTCGGGCTCAGATTCCGTCATCTAGTGGCCTAAAATTGGTTTCGAATGTTTTTTCCGCTTTTGACTAGGTCTTAGAACTTTAATAACTTTTGTTGTGCTTTTCAGAATAAGTCCAAATTTCGCGTGAGCCCTAATTTATGAATGCATATTTGACATGAAATTTTTGGGGTCATCTAAGTTGTTTTACATTTTAGGGTTTTTTGGCATTTTAGGGTTTTAGAGCAGTCTTGAAATAAAAGGAGAATTGTAATGATGTAATGAGTCAGTGTGAATTCTAGAATGAGAAGTAAGCTATTTTGCTCCTGGTTTTATTTGCAAAGCTATTTATGTGTGTTTTTGGAGGTATTTCAACCTCTTGCAGCTGGATTCACATCAATCAGTGTCCATAGCCCTGACGAATATGTATTTGATTCTAATCACAACATTACTCCATTTCTAGTTAGGCATCTGTAGCCCTAGGAGAGATTATTGGAAATGCCCCAAGAGAGAGTTATGTATATCAATTTGCTTTTGCTTTTATATTTTGTTGTTTGATTTGATTTTTTTTTTCTTTCTGAAAATTTATTTAATCTCTCTTGTTTGACAAGGGGTTAAGAACCACAAATGGCTTGATGGAAGTATGTGGAAGTGATTGTGATGATGACATTGGCTAGTGTCAACAAATATGTCCAAAAGCTCTTCGTAACAAGTTTATTAGATGTATATAGTGATAGGATCTCTACGAGGTCATTCATTTTCTTATTTACCAAGGTGATGAAAGATGAAGGTCAAATAAATACCATAGAGATAAATGTCACAAAATGTGTGTGAATAGGCTAACCAAAATATCACCAAAGGGATGGAAATGGTAGGAATAATTGTAGAATAATAACAAAGAAAGGGAAGAAAGAACATCCATGTGTATGTAATATCTGATTGAAATGCATGTTCATTTACCTTTGATTTTTTTTGAAATGTTTTATCATTTTTTTTTGTATTTTATGTTTTCTAAAATGTGGGATCAACAAGGTCACTCTGCATGATAAGATCTGAAAAAAATGTTCTTGATTTCCTTGATAAGGGAGATTAAGCGTGTTTTCTTATTAAGAGTCATATTTTCTTTGATATCAATGATCATGGTGAGATCATATTCAACAAATTATTGTGATTATCTTGAAATGTGGATTTCGTATGCGGGAGATTGAGTTCCCTATCTAGAGGCTTATGAACTTTACGCCAGACTTGATGGTTGCATTGATGTGCATTCTTGAATTGCATTCGATTCCAAACCTTATGGTTGTTTGAATTGTTGGGAGTTTTGGAGCTCTTGGAATTTTTTATCTATGCTAGATGAAGAAACTATTTTGGTTTCTTATAAGCTAATGCATGACTTGTTTGATCCCGAGAAGTGGGAGAAGAAAGAAAACATTTATGATTGATGCGAGGAAGAGGATATGGTCCAAGAATTTAAGAGGATGGGATAACAGGAGGTGAGCCACAAATAAAAGATGTAAGGCTACTAAGATGTTGCCCCAAGATGGAAGAACAAGGACTACTTGAAGGTGAACCAAAAATAGAAGACAAAGGGGGGCTATGAGGGTGTGATCCAAGTATATAAGATAATGGGATACCAGGAGGTGTCCCATAGATAGAAGATGAAGGACTACCTGAAGGTGTCCCATAAATAGAAGATGGCGGACTACTAGGATGTGGTCCAAGAATAAAATATAATGGGTTACTAGGAGGTGACCCAAGTATAGAAGATGATGGTCTACTAGGAGGTGACCCAAGAATAGAAGATGATGGGCTACTTAGCAGGTGACCCAAACATAGAAGAAGATAAAGGGATACCTGGATGTGACCCAATGAGAGGTTGTGATTTGAGGAATTGTGATATGTAAAGAATGATTGAGTGATTAAAATATAGGCCATGGATCGATTCCCAAATCAAGCATGTTGTCATGCGATGAAGGAAGTGAAGATGGATGAATAAGAGGAGGATCAAGTTCAATGGTATTAGGATCTTCCTCTATTTTCTAACAAAAAGAATCAACTTCTTCCCCACAATACGTGAATGCATTGAGGTCTAAAGAGAAAGCTTTCTCATGGTCCTCTAGAGGTATGTCATCATGTAAACTCATGAATTATCTAATCACTTCTTCATTCTGAAAGAAATTAATTGGTATGGGTTGCTATGGTCAATGATAATAGGTAGATTGTAAGAAAAGTGTCCAACTGGTGTTGAATATTTAGAATATGTTTGATAATGTAGATGAGAAGAAGGTTTGACTTTAGTTTGTCCACCACTGATATGGATAGTGCTTCGAAAATATATCTTAACACATCACATCTTATCAATTGTTCTCTGTGGACACAAATATTGATTTTTAGAAGATCAATGAAGATAGAATAAGGAATGATTGAAATGACCCAAGGGCCAAGGAGGAATTGGGATTTTATCGATAGAATAAGATGACACAAGAGATGAAGTATATTTGGAAGAAGATGTGGATTTTGAAGAAGGTAGTATAGGTTTTCCTAGAAGACAAAATAGTGTTGGTAGACAAAGAGGATTATGCAGCCAGTCAATGGATTGCGACGTAGGAATTGAGTTGGCTGATTGACTAGAAGGGCTTTGAGTCACACGAATCTTCAAAGGAGGAAGAATTGTTTGGGGTGGCTGAAAAAGGGGGTCCAACAAAGAAAGGGAAGACCATGACTTAAGAGTGGAATTGGAGGAATTTGAATAATATTTTGAATCAGAAGCATCAAAATATTGAAAAGAATCAGAAGAATAGTTTGGATCAGAATCATTACAAAGAATGTTTGGATTGGAATCATCAAAATCTATCCATTGACCATGAGATAAAGGCTAGTAAAGTGGTAACCAAACAAATTTTCTAGCATGCAGAACCAAACAAGGTTTAGTCGTGATGGGAATATTTTGATGTGAAGGCCTAAACCTTGCTTCCCTATTGTTTTTCGTGTGAGGAAACTTGTGATAATCAATCATTGTTGGCATTTTTAGGTATAAATACCTAGACCTAAATAGTGTAATTGAACTCCTTGAAAGGGAAGGAAGTTCCATGTTGATTCGGGCAACATGATGACAACCAACTAGACATTTTGTAGATAAATAGGGGATGTTTGTGTGATTTAACAAAGGGAACCTAAGGAAAATATACATCGTGATGACACAATTTCAATGATCCAATCAAGGTTTGTAAAACAAACTGCGAGTGTGAAAGATCAAAGGATAAAAAAGGATTGTCCCTAGAATTTTTTTTTATAAGATGACTGATTACAAGGAACAATCATGAAATTTCAAAACACAAAGCAAAATAAAGAAATAATTCCTATGTACATGCGTGTCCCAATGATATTTTGACACAAAAAAATGATCAAAACAATGTCAACGCTTACGTCAAGTTTAAAAACAAACAAGGTGTAAGTATTAAAAAGGGTTGAAGTGATTTCTGATCAAGGTATACTATAATGAATTTAGATACAAACAAGGCTTAAATATCAAAAGGTGGAAGTTACAAGTGTGAACAACGAAAAAATTCCACGATATGTATAATAAATCTTTACGGAAAATCATGATATTAGTCTTGAAATGATATTGACATAATGCAAAAAAGTAACAACAACACTCTTCAAGGTTGAGGTAACGTTTGAAAAAGGAAAAAGTCAAAGTATATCAAGGAGTTTCTATCATGCAAGCAATGTAACGCTATAATCTCAAAACTTATATCTAGTTTTACGAGAAATAAGCTATAAATATCAAAATTATATCGAGGTGATGCAAGCAAAGTAACACCTCAAAGGAATATCGATGATGAACAAACCTAGCTACAAATGAGATGTCTTGACATGGGTATCAAGGTAAGGCTATCAAGATGCGAAAACGTACCAACACACTTTCAATGTTTACCATTCAGTCCCAAGAAAGGAGGAATGTAAACGGGTGAAAAAGTGGTGGATACAATCAATCAATAACACACGTATGATGCTCCTCGTTTGATAAAAAAGATCAACTACAGATCAAAGGAGTAGATCAAAATGGGGTTGAAAAATACTTTGCATCACTTCGGTAGATTTTTGCCTCATCTTATGATGGGTGAAAAAATAAAACAAAGAAACACTTTTCAAATTCCGTGATGAATGACACTTGGATCGAACTTTGAGGGACTCTCCCCTTTTTTGAAAAATAAGGTTTTGACTCCGAAAAATTGCTCACTTTGTGAATGCTCTTTAAAACATGATGGATTGATACTCTAAAATTGGCTCCAAGACAAAAGGGCTTCTTATTTGTTTCTCTCAACTAGGTGTTACCAAATAGCTCTGCGAGCTCGATTTACTAAGAAAGTCAAATTGAATAATCTTGGAGTATCTTGAATTTAATTTACCCCCTTCGACTCAATGAATATAGAATACGTTCAATTGTGTTTTAATTGGGGTCACAATAGAGATAGTTTTGAATCTAACTCATAAACGTATAGCTAGTCAACTGGGTAAGTGGAGCACTTCTTGTTTCTTCCACAAGGTTCCCTCTTACATGGACTACTTTGGGGTTCTCAGGATCACCCCCTTTATTGTAGGTTAAGGTTTATGCCAAGGGGGGTTACATCCTAGTTTAAAGAGGATGGGGTGTACCCTTATCCAAACTTGTAAATCAAGTGTTTTGAGTATGGTGTGTTTTTTAATCTTTTGAGCTTAATATGGTTTTTGAAAATTGTTGGCAACCTACAAAAAAATACTTTAGATTTGGTTTAGATCCCGATTATTTCGTATGCAATATGGTCCTTTAAACAAATATTAGTAATTCTCCAAATGATCATACATTGTAGAAAGAGGATATCACGTTGTTTTTTATTTTCAAGATCATCCTAAGACGCAAGGAAAAAGCATACACAACGTGAAATCCTACTAGAATTTGTAAAATGGAAAATAAATAAGTCTAAAATTCACAAGGAAATCTTACTGAATTCAATCCTTTAGAAAATATTAGTGAAGTGTTTTGAAAGTATTGAAAGGGTATTTTAATTGTTTTTGATTCCCAAGATCACCTAGAAGGTACAAGGGAAGATAATACACATTTCAAAACCTTACAAAAAATTATGTAACATTCATTAACTCAACTAAGTAAAGTTATCATAAAACTACAATATCATCAAAGTAACCTGCTAAACCACTGGTTATTATAAAAAAGACCTACAAAGTGCTTAGAAACTCAAAAGAATCAACCCCTGCAAGTGTTAGAACAAAGATTGATTTTAAATAGCAATGCCTACATGCCCTTTATGACATGTGTGCAATCTTAACAACATGTGCGTGCTTAAAATGATAAGTGCACGGCTCTGTGGAAAACATAGTAATTAACATGTGTGCCAATAGAATGACACCTGTGTGTTATTTTAAGCATGTGCGCACCTCAAAAAACATATGCGCATTCAAGGTAAAAAGGTGAGTTGACACAAAGTTTAATAAACGCCTGCACGTCCTGAGAGATGTATACATGTGCATGTAAACATATGCGAATTATTTATGACATATGTGTGGCTCTGGTTAAATTCTTGACAGAAGGTCAAAAATATAGGGTAACAGGTGCATGGCTAGAAAAATGTGTGTACGTCCCTGTGAACATGTGCACGTTCTGTTAAACAAATGTGCACAATTTTCTACGTGTGCACACCTTTCCAAAACACTTGTTCTTGGGCCCGAAAAACCACAAAAAATGACGAGAAATACAAATCTAAAACTATAAAAAGGTTAGATTCTTGCCTTTTAATTCAATTTCTAACATAAAACCAATAAATATGCATGAAAAAGGAAGATTTACTACTTTTAAGATTATCAAAATCTTGAAACTACACGAGTTAACCTTCAAAATGCATGAAAATGGTTAGAACTTGAAGTAAAAATATTAAAAAACAACTTCTAGAGACCATGGAGTAAGGTCCTGCCGGGCATGCCATATGTGAACATGTATAAATTAGAAAAGCTATAGAAATGAAGCTAGAACACTAAAGAAATCTCAAAGCCTTAGTAACTCAACTATGAACCATCAAGATAAGAGATAAACAAGAGATAATCCTATGCATGCATTATAAATTTGACAAAAACATCAAACTAACATGTATATACTAGGTGGGACCTCATGCAAGGCGGCTTCTTGAATCAAGTTGGAGCTACTTCTATAGTAGTGGAAGTGTCAACATGGATTCATCTTCAAATTGAAACAATGTAGACACACATACCTTTTGGTGTACAATTATGTTCACCAAATATGGTCTACACCCACCAAAGATAGAGCTCTCATGCTCATATAAGTAATCAAAAACAGTACAAACCAACTGCTTGCTACAAGCGTACAATGCATCTCTCCAAGAGTATGTCCTCCAGCCATCTCTCAATGGATCTCCATAATTGCACTACAACCATGTTCTCCAAACCATGAATAGATTCTTACATAACTATGAACTGTTGAGATCTCTGAACTGCAACCAAGCTGGCGATGGATACTGCAGTAACACCTCTCACATGGGTCTAGCATATGTCTTCTAGTTCTAACCCGAGCACCAAGAAGTAAGTCTCTCGCCATCAGTCCCTTCAACCTATGCAAAAATGAAGACAACCTTCTCTACAATAGCTAGATCTACGTAGATCAACAATACAACATGATCTCATGGATCTACGAAATATAAGATCTCAGAAGAAGGGGTGGATCTAATAATAAAAGATCTCATAATGACCTGTGGATCTAACAAGGATAATCTATGATAAAAGATCTCACTAGTCCTGTATGTTCTACTTGATGTTCCTCTCAAGTGGTTTTGTTTTTACGCATTGCCATTACAATGAGACTAGGCAATGGCCTAGTGTGTTATAGTAGAAGACATTATAGGGCGTCTCATCATTCATATGTACCCGCTATTTCCTTTTATCTGAGACTTCTCTCCATGTAAGTTCATGTCTTCATTTAACCATATTATTCTAATTATATCTTCTTCATCCTCTCAACCAAGGATTCCACATGTAATAATAATCGACTTCATAGAGACCATCCTTCTAAGGTCCCTACCGGGCGTGCCATATGTGAACATGTATACAAACTTAGGGCACCATAGCTATAGAAATAGAGGCTAGAGATTCACTTTATAACTAAATAAATATCAAATCCCCGCGAGTTAAATACCAACTTTCATGCACTATGTAACCGATGTCAGTTCCCTGACCAATAAGAGATAAATCAACTGATGTTGACTCCTATGTAAACCAACCACTTGTAATGCATGCTTATTATGAAGCAATCTAGCTCCATAACTCAACATATACTACTCTCTACTCTTTGAATGCTACAAAACATGAACCTATGAAGATTCTAACAATCAAATTTGATTGTTTGATGCTTAAGGGTTTGAGAGTGATGGCTCACCACTAATGGCTACAAGACCATATGGTTTCCCCTCATTTACCCAAGCCCGAGTTTGGAATATACAATGGAAAATAATAGCTCAATAACAATGGAAGAATACTCAATATCCTAGAAAAACACTATAACTATACTAAAGAAGAAGAAGTGTTCTTGGAAAAAGTGAGGGGGGTAGAGGTCTATTTATAGTTTTCTAATTTCAAGAAAGGGATGGTTTAGATGCATGTCGGACAAAAAGGCCCACAAGGTGAAATCCAAATGAAATGGACTTTGAAAAGGGAACTGTGCTTTTAGAAAGGGAAGTGCCTTTTAGAAAGTGAAAGGGGATTAATTAACCCTAAATGGCTTAATTAATAGGGATAGGCTTGTGGAAGCCGTTTAGAGCGGTATTAGTATGATTTAGGGGATTAGAGAGAGTTAGGTGGGTTATTTAACTAACATAGTGTAGTTAATTAACGGGGATTAGAATAGTTAGTGCAAGTTTAGTAATAAAGTTGCTTTGATCAAACTATAGGTGTATACACTTAGGAATCACATGAATAGTAGTATGTAATTAGGACTAGATAATTACCCAAAGTGCATGATTTTGTGTCTACAGGATGACCGTCCCACCCTCCGTAGCTCAATATATATTTTTAATATTAAAAACAACACTTCACATAAATCAATGCCCTACCTTTACTTTTTAAAGGTTTCTAATCTATTAAGATTACACACACACACACACACACACACACACACACACACACACACACACACATGCGGGTTTACTTTTAATACCCAATGAAACATTAGATATGAGAGATTCTTGTGTTATAAAAGACTTCACATTCTTATCTATGACTGCATACTAAATCAATTTATCTTGAGAATTTATGTTTGTACCTGTGTACCATGTATTTTTTCATAAATCCGTGAAACACTACAAATTTGTACCGTGACATATTTTTCTTAAAACTTGCGGGACATTAAAATGTTGTGTGCCACAACTTTTATAAAAAGCCGCAGAACACTATGCAGTGTACTACAAATTTTTAAAAATCCATGTAGCACTACAACTTTGTATCGTGGAATGTTTTTTTAAAAAACTGCGGGACATTTAAAGTTATGTGCCACAACTTTTTCAAAATCCACAAAACATTAAGCCTCAAACCACTGATTTTCCAGAATCCATGAAACAAGAAATCTTGACAGTGCGACATGTTTTTTTCAAAACTCATGGAAGACTAAAGCAATGTGTTGTGGATTTTGTTAAATCCATGAATCAAAGTACTTTATTTTCATGCTATCCTAAATCACTTTGATGGTTTATGGATTGTAATTCCTTTTGCATAAAAATGTGACTTGATATGTGTTACGAGGAAAAAATGTTATATGATTGCATGTTAGCCTAAATCATTTTGATGATTTATGGATTATAGTTCCTTTTATATAAAAAGGTGACTTGGCACGTTTCCCTACTAATATTAAGGGGGAGTGTTAGGGTTTATAATATTAAGCGAAAAACTATTTTATTAAAACCCGCCAAAGACTATTCCAGTGGTTGCAAGAAGAGGAGCTCCTATTCCCACTACCTCCACGCAAAAGGTGAGTAATGCTAATCCTCCTTCTTCTACTTATGTTTCGAAAACTTCTTGTCCTTCAAATCCTAAAACTGATAAATCAAACATCTCTCAAGTTCCTAGTAGTGATGCCCCATCCACCTCTGGATCTTTTGATATCATTGATTACCTCAAAAAGACCAAAATCCAAATCTCAGAGGAAATTTTTTACCAAACCCATCCAAAAGCCTTTGCCAAAATGATAAACTTTGTCAATTCCAAATCCAAAGCTTCATCCAATACTTCTAAAGGTCTTTTTCCCACTCCCTCTTCCTCACCTCAACCAAGCCTTGTGGCTGCAGTCAATTCCCCTAATGAGAAAATTGAACCATTCTATGTGACTCTCCTCATAGCTAGCCATAAACTTAGTAATTGTGTTATAGACTCAGGAGAATCAGACAATGCAATGCCTACAAAATTAGCTCATGCTTTGGGCCTGAATCTAACACGTACATTTGGTTCCTACGATTCCATGGAGAGTAGAGAAGTTCCTTTGGTTGGGAGGATTAAAGATGCATAAGTAGCCTTCGCTGCTTTTCCAGAGAAAAGGGTTAAAGCCACTATTTTGGTTGCTGATATTCCTCCCTCATATGGGATGTTGCTGAGAAGAAATTTTTGTAAGGAGGTAGGAGGTGAAATTCAGATGAATTGGTCACAAACTTTGATCATGGTCAATGGAAAAATGAAGAAGTTGCTACCTGAGAAACAAACTGAATAAATTGTGCAAAAGACTGATGATCCAAAAGCACAAATACTCTATGAAGATATAGGGCATGGTAACTATATGATTATGTCACAGGATGAGGTAAAACTTCCTAAGGGATTGATTCATGATCCTAATGGCATTTGGACTTTGGAATTTGATGGAAGCTACTCTTCAGCTGGTTCTGGAGCTGGAGTGGTGTTGATCTCTCTAGAAGGGAAGATTCATCCTTTTTCATTCAAGCTTTGTTTTGAAAATACAAACAATACAACTGAATATGATGCACTCATACTTGGATTAAACATGGCAAAAGAAATTGGAGTGAAATTTTTTTGTGATCATGGAGATTGTTTTGCTCAGAATGTTTCCGTTCTTGGAATAGAGTTGCTCCTATCCTTTCATTCTCTTGAGAAACAGATAAGGGTTAGGGCTAGGAGGAATACCTGTTGAATGTTTGGAGGGTGTGCACGTACCGTAGAGAGAGATCAGATCGATTGCGAAGAACTCCTTTTTGTCTGGGAAGGACTACCTGCAAGTAAGAATACAAGACCACCAGATTCTAATTAGACAATAAATGAGGGAACTACCTTAGGCCCAGGAAATATTGGACTTCCTTTCGAAGGTGGTCAGTTCCCCTGCTAATACGAATTAACACAAATTCTAACAAAGAAGTTATTACAAAATTACAATTTAATTACCTTGTTAAAAAAATAGAGAAAAGGCTGGTCTTGGTTTTGAATCACAGTGACTGATGCCAGTCACTGTCACTGGTACCGGTTTCTAATAACCGATATCGGTAGGGGCAGTGATTTAGGGGCTTTTAGTGAAGGTTGGCTATAAGGTAGCTATGGTGTTTATTAGGCTGGTAAATGATTGGGGATAGGTAATGGGGTGATGGAGAAGACTCAGATAGTATGGGGGCTGTTCTTGGGGGCAATGTAAGGGTAGAGGAGGTACAGTTAGATGTAGGGTGTTACCGGGTAGTAGATCTGGGAGTAGACTTATAATTATTGTGATAAAGAAGTCTAAGAAATGTTATTAAAATAATGTACAAGATAGTACTTACTAGTTCCTGATGAAGATACAGGTCCAAAGACTGTGATAACAAAGGCAGGGCTCAGGTAGGATGATCGGACAATCAAAGATGAGCTATCTTCTCTCCTAATGCTTGGATGAGTGTCACTGGGCTCTGGTTACTCAGTTGCAGTCTTGGGCTTGATGTCCTTCTCTGCAAACTCCTTTCTTTCCTTCACTTGTCTCTGCTCGGCCAAGTGAATTCCCGATCCTTCCAATGAATTCCAGATCCTTTATTTTTGGTTGGGGGAGGTTATTTACAGAGAACCGATGGCGGTTACGTAACCGATGGTGGTCGAGTGGGAACCGATGTCGGTTAAGTCAAAGTGGGCTATTTTTAGTAAAATAGCCAACCTTCCCTCCTTTTCTTCCGAGGGATTAGTTGTGGGCTTGGTCAAGTCATTATTAGGTTGGTTTTGGTGCAGGTGAGGAGTAATTAGTCATGGGTGTGGATGTAGACCAAGTTATAGGTCTTAATTAGGTTAGTTTAGGATTAGGGCTAGGTCATGATGAGGTGGCGAAATGAGGTGGCAAGTTTGGAGATGTGGATTTATTATTTATAAGGTAATTAATAAATAATTGTGTAAGGTTTAGGTGATGAGGTTAGGTTTCAAAATGAGATGCGGGGCACAGGGGGTCGTAAGACACAAATTTGGTGTCTACATTAGCCCCTTGTTGTCGTGTAGCTTGTCTTGTAAAGCTGCACTGACAATAATAAAAAGTGGTTACTCCCGTTAAGGGTATAGGTAATCCCCCTCAAATCTATCACAGATTGAGGCAACGTGAAATCAGGGATAGGGTTGATAAAGGGTGAATGGTGTTGAGATGATGGTAAGATGGTGGGGTAAGTGCAAGGAAGCAGACGCACATTGAAATGTAGTAGTGCGACCAGGGTACATGATTTGAAGACCAAACAAACAATTCATAGGCAAAGGTTGATAGTTTATCCAAACAAGGGTGATATAATCCTGGTATCCAAGGTATAGGAAGTAGCTCCAGGGGATATAACGGGTAAGGTACAAGAACGTTTAGGTATGTTCAGCAGTACCAAATGGTTGGTTTGGTTGAGATAAATGTCACGGTCTCGGTCTAGGCAAAGTTGGTCAACTGATCAAGTAAAGTACCCTAATCATGCTAAAACACGAACAGGTGAGCTCGATTAAACAAAAAGCTACACGATGGGTGGATAAAATTGTAATTTGCGGGTTTTGGGCGAGGTATTTAATTGGTGTGGCCTTGGGTCAGGCCGATTGATTAGTGAGGGCCATGGGTCAGGCTTGATTGGTTGGTTGCGGCCTTGGGTCGGGCCAAATGGTTGGTTGCGGCCTTGGGTTGGGCCAAATGGTTGGTTGCGGCCTTGGGTCGGGTCTGATTGGTGGGGTGCGGCCTTGGCTCAGGACTGGTTGGTTGGGTGCGGCCTTGGGTCAGGCCTGATTGGTTGGTTGCGGCCTTAGGTCGGGCCAAATGGTTGGTTGCAGCTTTGGGCGGGCCTGGTTGGTTGATTGCGGCCGTGAATTGGGCCAATGAAGTCAAAAAAGGCTATTTAACAAAGGAGGGTATAGACGATGTGGTGAGAAAGGGAGATTGGTGAATAAGGGCAGAAATTGTGGTGAAATAGGTATGAAACTGATATCGGTTAGATATGACCGGTATAGGTTAGAAGACCGATACCCGTGTTTTAGGGCACAATATAACCAATATCGGTTATAGGTAAAAAACCTATAAAAAGAAAAATACGGCCTATCATTGTCACATTGTCAATTTGATAACCAATATGGCTTATCTGGGTTTAAAATTGATTTTGTTGAGTTTGTACGCTGAGTTGGCAGTAGTTGAGTGGAGGAGTGAGTGATTGGTAGACCCCAGCAAGTAGGAGGCAGAGTTTGATTGGTGGAGGACCCAGCTGAGGAGATTTGGAGCCATGGCACAGCCAGGAGGAGCAGGAGGTGCTGGACCAGTTGGACCACCGCCACCTATCCCACCATGACGACGTGTAGTCATACCGGTAGGCTCTAAACCTCTAATTATGTGAATTTAATGATTGTAAGCGAGATGTGGGTTTTGGGTAGGAATCCAAATTTTGAATAAAATAATGAATAAATTGAAGTAATTTGTAAAATGAAGTGGCTAGGTAGGTTAGTCAGGTTAAAACGGTAGGGTGGGTAGGGTTGTAGGGTTTTCCAGTGGGTAAAAGGGTAGAAATAGGCAAAAAGATGTTTTTGGGGGCCGCATCGGGTTCGGCTCTGGACCTGGACAGTGACCGATGTCGGTCACTAGGTGACCGGCATCGGTCACCAAATATTTTCCACAAATCATATTTTTGTAGACCGGCGTCGGTCGTATGTCGACCGGCGCCGGTTTATAGGATATGCTGGGGAGGGGACCGGTGGCGGTCAAGGGTGACTGGTACCGGTCATTAGTTAGGTTTGTTTGGTTTTGTTTTGTTGTTGTTTGTGTTTTGTGTTTTGTTTGTTGTTGTATGTTGTGTGTTTTTGTTTGTTGTTGTTTGGTGGTTGTGTGGTTGGTTCGGTTAGGATAGATTAGGCGTTGGGTATGAAGTAGGAGGTGTTAAAGTGGCGGGGGTATAGGTAGATGGCTAGAGTATATCGGGGTGGTTGGTTGGTTGGTTGGTGGTAAAGGGGATGTGTAGGGTAAGTGTAGATGTGTGTTATAGAGTTGGGGTGTGGTTGGGTGGGTAAAAGGGGGTATAGAGGGTTAAGGTAGTTGTTTTTGTAAAGGGCAGGTCTAATGAAGTGGGTTGTTTTTACAGGCATGTCAGCAGCTTACGATGTGGGATCGGATGCCCCCGCTATTGAGACAGATGTGGCCACATGTGTCCGCAGTGCAGTGGGCCATTATGCGCGAGGTGAGACTTGGCGGAGTCCAGCGGTATAGGGCTGTGGATAGGGACCACAACCTTATGGTTGCCCTCATCGAGAGATGGGATCCGGCAACCAACGTCTTCCATCTCCCTACTGGAGAGATGACAATTACCCTAGAGGATGTGTATTACATCCTGAGACTGCCGATCGTAGGGGAGGCAATGTTCCAGGTAGATGCAGGGACGGCGATGGACAGCATTCTTCAGGTATTTGGGGATGCAGCCGCATTATTGACTTATCACAGCACGAGCATTGCCTATGGCGATATGTATCGCGCCCACCGACAGGAGACACGACTTGCCGTGTTGATGATGATAGGTATCACATGCTTCACCCTCCCGGACTCAGAGGGAGGCCGCTTCCCATGGGTTTTGATGGGGGTGTTGCACGAGATGGTAGAGGAGCATATGTGCTATGCCTGGGCACCAGTATATCTGGTGCAGCTATTCAGGGAGCTGTGGGGTTATCGTCGGATGAGGCGATTTGGGATTTTCTCGACATTTTTGTTACATTGCTGGGCATACGAGTACATTATATGTATACGACCAGTAGGGCTGCCCCAGCATCCTGGGCCACAGATTGTATACAGATATGGCTTTCAGAGGTGGTTGGGGGTCGTGGGCCAGCCACGAGCGGTGCTTGCAGGACGGGATGTGGCCTACTACCATCATATGCTAGAGGGTTTGACCGCACTAGACATTATATGGAGGCCCTACAAAGGCCATCAGCCCTGAGGAGGAGCCCGAGCACAGATGCGCTGGATCCAATATACTTTTTGGATATCTGGACGGAGGCCTAGATAGTATGAGCGGATACCCTTAGAGAGGGTACGACGGCAGTTGGGGCTGTGACAGGATGAGATACCTCCCTTCCCATAGTACCAGAGGGATGATGTAGAGGCCCCACTGCTTGCACCGCAGCCGGCGGATGATGCAGTGGATGATGCCGGAGTGACAGGGGCCTTTTTGGTTTGGTGGGCAGGGCAGAGAGCATTCAGGAGAGCACAACCCACACAACCAGATTTGGTGGCGGTTATAGCAGAAAGGGACCGACTCGTAGGACAGGATCAGTTATTACAGGGGCATCTTGCTGCTGCACAGGCACAGATCGGGGTACTACAGGGGTAGTTAGCCCAGGCACAGGTACAGCCACAGGCACCACCACAGGCACCGGCACAGCCACAGGCACCACCACAGGCACCGGCCCTGCCGCAGGCACTGGCACCGCCACAGGCACAGGCACAGGGTGTACCGGCAGGACAGGGGCCACTATTATTAGGAGTCGGGGGACCAGCCTCAGCAGCCATGGTGGCACGGGCCCACTATATGGAGGCGAGAGCAGAGGCCTGGTATTATCAGGACGTCCTTGATGGTACCAGGGCTGACTATCAGCCATATGCGGTGTACAGAGTTGATACCTCTCGGAGCCAGAGATCCCAGGGGGTGCAGCCACAACCGGTGGGTCGGTGACAAGGAGGAGGTGAGAGCCAGCACAGGGACCAACAGGGAGAGGGGCTGAGGGTGGTGGGGAGACATGAGACACCCCTGGAGGGGAGATGGTTTTTTTTGGATATTGGATATAGACACCGGTCTGCGAACCGGTTATGTATATAGAGGCCTGCGTGCCTACATATGATTTATTTATTCATTCTTGTTGTATATACCGGCTTGCGAGCCAAGTATAGGTTGTATAGTTGATACCGGCCTGCGAGCCAAGTATATTTTTGTTATGAGAGACCGGCTTGCGAGCCAAGTCGAGATTTTGACAGTGATTGCGTCCTGCGTGCCAGCTTTGTAATATTTTGAGTTGACAGAGGCCCCCATGCAGGGGGAGTTGTATATTTAAACATTGATATATATATATATATATATATATATATATATATATATATATATATATATATATAGATGATGATTTTGATCCACATGTGGTGTATAAAAAATGTTTTATGTGTTTTGTCGATGGTTTTTGAAATTGAATGTATATAGATGATGAGTTTGATCCACATGGTGTGTATACTGATGGGTTTGATGTATATATTTAAAATGTCGTATGTATTTTGTCGATGGTTGTTTTAATATAGATAGATGATGTTGATGAAATTGTGATGATATATATATGTGTTGATGTGATTCTGATGACAAATAGTGATAATGGTGTAGTTATGCAGGAAAAAGAGGCGGGCGCCACAAAAATTTGCAAAAAATAAAGAAAAGGCCTAGGTTTAAGAAAAAGGAGGCATGTGACCGATATCGGTTAGCTAACCGACGTCGGTAGATTATTGACCGATATCGGTTAGGTAACCAATGCCGGTTATGCCAAAATGAGCTTTTCTAAAAATAGAAAAGTTTGGGTGGCAACTTAAGTTCTTATTTTTAGAGTCATGCAACAAGTTAAATACGTGAATGTGACACTGTTTGACGACTGATATAGGTAATTGCATGAAAGAATTGAGTGATAAGGAGGAAAGAGACAGGTAAAGTGAGTGTGGGCTAAGATTAAGAAGGTAGAAAGGCAAGTTATGTTTGAAGATGGTGGTGAACATGGCTGAACGAGGAGAAGCATCCAGCAGGCAGGGACGAGAGGGAAGACAGGTTCCACCCCAAGCTGCTGCATCCTAAGAGGTAAATTGTTTGGTTGTATTTTAATTCTTGCATGTTTTGATGAATAGAATGAGAGAAGGTAAGAGGGTAGAGATGAGAAAGAAAAGGTGATAGGCAAGGGTTTGGGATAGAGTGAGTGTTATGGGGTAGGTAAGCAGGGTGTTCACGTATGTTTGTAGGTATAGAGAGGAGTAAACGAGAAAAATAATTATCGTAGGGGATGTTTTTAAGCAGGCTATATAGGATTGACAGTGACCGGTATCGTTTAGAGATAACCGGTATCGGTTAGTAAACCAGTATCGGTTATCTATAACCGATACCGGTTACTGTAGGAATTTCTAGAATGTGAGAAAAAATACTTGGGGATTTGATTTATTGAATGGTTGTGTGTCGTTTTGATGTATGCAGGTGGAATGCAGGGTTGAGGATGAATGATAGTGTCCCATACTTTGTCATCAAAAATATGAGCGGATGTAACACCAGCTAAATGGGCATTGATAAACCATGTGGGGTTAAGTGGAATCCGCTATTATTCACGAATCGCATGCAATCATGCTATGTTGCAGGCGTTGATTGAAGAGATGGAATCCAGAAAAGAATACCTTCTATCTGCCAACAGGGGAGATGAAAGTGATGATGGAAGATGTGTTTAGAATTTTGAGGCTCCCAATTGTAGGAAGACTAGTGTATCATGCGTTGCCTAGCACGGCACAGGGGAGTGATAACAGCAGTATTTGGTTTAGCTGCATGAGATTTGACACAACGAGGTTTGACATTCACTTATGGTACAATGTATGCAACACACCCTGAGGAAACAAGGTTGGCAGTGGTATTAATGATAGCGGTGGGGTATTATGCATTACCAAGGGCGGATGGGGGAAGATTTCCAAAAGCATTGATGTGTGTTATTTGGGAAATGATAGAAAGGAGCGTGACTTTCGCATGGGCACCCGCATATCTGGCGGAGTTATACAGGGGTTTATGGGCCTGCAAGCCGAAATCACAGGACGACACTGGATTGTGCATACTTGTTACATTGTTGGGCCTATGAGAACATTGTGTGTGTGTGACCAATAGGCCGACCAATCCAGGAAAGAGAGACATGAGTACAGAGGTTGGGATTCAGATGATGGGTCCAGACAGAACAAGAGGCGAGATCCCAGGCCGTGATAGATGACATCAAGTATTATAGGCAGGTATGGGAGATGGTGACGATTGCGGATATTTGTTGGAGGCCTTACGGGAACTATATGGTGACAGAGAACATAGCTGAGGAGTTGAGGGGTGTAGAGTGATTGAGGTGGATCGCAGGGCACAGGCCGGGTGAGTACGAGAGGATTCCTCTAGATCACGTGCGGTGACAATTTGGATTTGTTCAGGATATACCCATGGCTTATAGACCATACATGAGGATCGATGCTGAGGCATTATTCTCACCTCCCCGGCCGACACCTCCAGAAGGGCCAGAAGAGATAGCAGCCGATCGCAGGGTAATGGATGCAGGAGCGACAAAGGCTTATAGATTATGGTGGGTAGCAGAGCTGCGAGGTTCACGTGAGAGGGCCGATCATCCTGACATAGCTGTGATTACAGTGGAGAGAGATCGTCTGCAGGGTTTAGTTCATCAGCTCCAAACGCGGGTGAATGAGACAATGGGATTGTTAGCGGTTACAGAGTCACGAGTGGAGAGACTAGAGGTGAGATTCTGCCACGCGAAGAGGACGTATTCGTATGTTACAGGAGATGTTGGCGGATCAGTGGGAGGAACCAATAGCAGTGGCACCTTTGAGGATGGAGAGGCCAAGTGAGTGGCTGTCGACGATCACGATTATCACCTGATTCAGGAGGAGGTGCAAGGGTCTAAGTGAATTTCATAGGAGTATAAGAATAAATAAGGATTCCGACCTGCGCGTCGATGATAGAGAAGATGTATTTGTTTAACGTCTAAATAAAACTAAATATGTATGTTGATTTGAGTGATGATAATAATAAGAATGGTTGTGTTTTGAATGTTTTTGTTTTGAAAAAGGATAAAGATGAATGTTATCAAATAGAAATACACAAAAATATTTATATTTACAACACATGATAGGTTATGGTAGGGGATGGTCGAGCTAACCTTGGGAGACCCCATGTCTCCTAAGTGCTGCCTACATAGCCCATTGCACAAAGCAAGGAGGGGCCTTAGACCGATGTAGTTCTCCCTTAGGACTAGGGAGAGGTGAATTTAGGCAACTTGGTTATAGTTAGGCAATTTGTTGGCTGGTAAAAATATTGATATTGGTAGGGTAACGTTGTTGGTGTTGGTAAGGGATTGGCGATGTTGGTATAGGTATAGGTGAAACGAAAGTTAGCTTACCCAAGTAGTAGGGAATCGTGTCCTGATTAAGGTCAACACACAATCCTAGATTCGAGTAAAAGAGGCAAAAGTGTCCCGTAGTTGAGAAGAGCTAAACAAACCACTTATTAACGTAGGATGAGCTTGAATCCCTAGGTGCCTTGCATAGGCGAGAAGTCGGTAGGTGAAAAGAGTCGTATAATCACAATATATCAGATATACGTCACGTCCCTTGAGTTTTGTTTTTTTGACAAAATGGTGAAGTGAGGTGGCTGGTAGAGCTAGGGCACAGAGAACTTGTTATAAGGTGATTATACTGACTAAAGAGAACCAAACCTAAATAGACAAGTCCATGACTCAAAAGTGCTTTGGAATACTGCTTTTTACTTTTCTGGATATAGACTGATCGATGCGGGAAGTCCATAGGGGATATGCATTTTATTGTTCTTGAGCTCTTCACGAAGCTGATCAATGCGAGAAGCTTCTGATAAAGGCTGACTTTGTATAGCTGTCCTTCAAGGGAGTAGTCTATTTATAGTAGCAGATGTGGTTTTTGTGTATAGCTGTCCTTCGGGGGAGCAGTCTATTTATAATAGTAGAAGTGGCTTTGCACATAGCTGTCCTTCGAGGGAGCAGTCTATGTATAACTTTAGAGGTCTAGATGTCCGTTTGGCATGAAGCATCTAGTTTTGTAGGAAGTTTGACTCAAGAATATCCCATAAGCGTATAATTGAGAACGTGTTATTTTGATACTTTTAAGTCATGGACTAGACTAAAAAAGGGAAGGCATCTTTAAGGGGAGGTGATGACCAAACCATGTGAGTTTGATTTTATTTTGAGATGCATGAAACAAAGTGTATGAGGTGGTAAATGAGCTCAAGGGACGAGCGCAAGGTAGATAAGAAGTGATGTAACACTAAATTCAACAGTAGAATGGTCGAAGATGCAAGGCATTAAGGGGTTCAGGCTCAGGTTTACCATTAAGCGAAGCTAAACGATAAGTGCCTGATCCATAAGTGTGAGTGATAATGTAAGGCCCAATCCAATTTGGAGCAAATTTGCCACGTTTGCTCTTTTCTAGTTTGGTTACATGTTGATTCTCTTTGAGGACAAGATCACCAACCTTAAAGGTACGCTCATGAAGTCGCTTATCATAAGCACACTTGATGCGCTTTTGATAGATTTGAAGGTGGTCAAGAGCTGTAAGACGACGCTCGTCAAGAAGCTCCAATTGGGCTAACCGCTCTTGGCGGAAATCATCATTGGTGAGAATATCCTGAAGAGATATTCTTAGGGAGGGTATTTGTATTTCGAGAGGTAAGACAACCTTGGTACCATATACCAAAGAAAATGGGGGTGGCATTAGTGGAGGTATGAATGCTAGTCCGATAAGCCCAAAGGGCAAAGGGGATGTGATCAGGCCAATTGCTTCCAGAATCGTTAACGACTTTCATGAGAATTTTGGTTAGAGTTTTGTTAGAAGATTCGGCTTGACCATTTGCTTGTGGATAGTAAGGTGATGAGAAGCTAAGTTTGATACCAAAGTTGTCACAAAGGTCTTGTAACAACTTATTTTTGAAAGATTTTCCATTATCTGTTATCAGGTGATGAGGAACACCAAAACGACAGATAATGTGATGGTTAATGAATTCTACGATTTTTTCTTTTTTGGTTGAAATGAGTGGAATGGCTTCCACCCATTTAGTGTAATATTCGGTTGCTGTGATTATCCAATGGTGACGTTGCGAAGAGGGCGGGTGAATCTCACCAATAAGGTCTAAACCCCATTGTGAGAAAGGCCAAAGATCTCGTGTGACCTGTAGTGGATGGCTAGGAGTATGTTGAAGGTTGGCATGTTGTTGACACATAACACAATGCTTAACATATTCATAGCAGTCGTTATTAAGAGTAGGCCAATAATAGCCTAGGCGAAGGATCCGTTTGGCCACGGCAAGGCCACTAAAATGTCCACCACAAATACCGTCATGGACTTGTTGGATGGTATAGGTGACCTCCGCACCGGTTAGACATCGAAGGAGGATGCCATCAAAGCCACGTTTATAGAGGAGTCCCCCCATGATGACATAACGAGAAACACTTTTAAGAAAAGCACATTTTCCGTTACTAGTAAGGTCAGGTGGGAGAACAGAGGTTGTAAGGTAGTCGTGAAATTGGTGATACCAGGTATCCTGCGAATTAGCAGACACATTATTTATCATACAAACATCCGGGGCTGAGTAAGATGGGGCAAAGAGTTGTTGGACCAAGACGAATATGTCAGAGTCAGTTGGTGAGGTAGGAATTTGTGAGGCTAAGAAAGCCATAGTATCCGCAAATTTGTTAGTGGAGCGGGGAATGGTTTGGATAGAATAATGAGTAAATAAGGTCAAAAGTGAATCCACGTAATGTTTGTACTTTTGAAGTTCCTCATTTTTACATTGGTAGATGCCCATAACTTGATTGACTACCAGTTGAGAGTCACCGAAAATGTTAATAGATTTTACACCTAAGTGTAACGCAACCTGGAGACCCAAAACAAGGGCCTCGTATTCCGCTGTATTATTAGTGCAGGGGAAATCGAGCCGGAATGAAAGAGGCATAGGCTCAGCGTCAAGAGGAATGAGAACAACGCCGGCCCCTCCGCCGCGCTGGCATTTGGATCCATCGAAGAAGAGGGTCATTGGATACGACTCCTCACTGAGTGAAAGAGTGGCGATGAGTTCGTCGGGGAAATTAAAATTGGTAAATTGCTCCCCAGGTAAAGGGGCTTCCACGAGTTGGTCTGCGATAGTTTTTCCTTTGATTGATTTCTGGTGTACAAACTCAAGGTCGAGGTCGGCGAGGAGCATAAGCCATCAGGTGATGCGTTGGTTTAGATGAGGCTTGGCATACATATAATGGATGGGGTCCGTGTTGGTGATGACAAAAGTTTTGTGATTCAGGAGGTAGTGTCGGAGTTTGGTGGCCACGAATGATAGGGCTAGGCACAACTTTTCTACATGTGTATACCTAGTCTCGTAATCCACGAGAGTATGACTTATGTAATAAACAACTTGTTCTCGATGCTCGGAGTCACGATGTGCGAGCATGGCTCCTACAGCATGGTCGGTGGTAGAAAGGTAAAGATAGAAAGGGCGATCGTCCTGAGGTGGGATAAGCACAGGTGGCTGCAAGAGATAGGCTTTAAGAGCTTCAAAGGCTTGGTGGCACTCTTCACTCCATTGAAAGACAATGTCCTTTTTAAGGAGATGATGGAAAGGTTGACATCAATCTGAGAGTTACGAGATGAAACACCGGATAGATTGGAGTTTACCTTGCAAACTACGCAATTGTTTGAGGTTAGTAGGTGGGGGCATCTCTAGGATAGCTTTGACTTTAGCTGGATCGACCTCGATGCCACGCAAAGAGACAATAAAACCAAGGAGTTTTCCTAAAAGGACACCAAAGACACATTTCTTTGGTTGAAGACGAACACAATATTGTAACAGGCGATCGAAAATAATGGTTAAAACATCGAGATGTTCACTGCGATGTTTAGATTTGCCAAGAAGATCATCGACATAATCCTCAAGGATAGTGTGCATAATGTCATGAAAAATGTAAGTCATAGCCCGTTGATAGGTCGCACCAGCATTCTTAAGGCCAAACGGCATGACACGATAACAGAAGGTTCCCCAAGGAGTTATGAAGGCAGTTTTATGTTGATCGGCCGGGGCTACCAAAATTTGATTGTATCCCGAGAAGCCATCCATGAGAGAAAGCATCTCATGGCCCGCAGTGAGATCAACAAGTTGATCAATACTTGGGAGGGGGAAGTCATCCTTCGGGTAAGCGAGGTTAAGGTCCCGAGAAATCTGTACATATCCGAAGTCCCCCCGTTGCTTTAGTAACAGGTACGATGTTAGAGATCCATTGAGGATAGTCAATAGGTAAGATGAAGGAAATAGAAAGGAGTCGTTGAAGCTCTTCTTTGACCAAGAGGGCAATGCGTGGATGCATTTTTCTCAGTTTCTGTTTAACTGGTTTGGCATCGGGTTTCAGGGTAATGTTATGGACAGCAATGTCAGGATCGATTCCTGGCATGTCAGCGTAGGACCAAGCGAAAGCTTGGTTGCGGGCACAGAGGAAGGTAGTGAAGGTAGTTTGTTCTGATGTGGTAAGAGATTGTCTGATCTTCACAATGTGAGGATCATCCTCGGTGTGGATGTTGATTTCTATAGTCGACTCATTCAACATGGTTTGAGTATCAGATGGCAAGGCGCGTTGAATATAAGAGTCGTCCGTACCAAGGTAAGTGAGGATGGAGTCGTCATCCTGGCACTCAACAACATTAATTGAAGGTGAGTCCTCTTCGATCATGTCTGGATACAGAAGGGGAAGAGAAGATGGGTCTTCATTATCGCGTTGATAAGTGAGAGGACCCAGGAAGATAGTGTTTATGAAAAAAAAAAGTTAGGAGGGATAGATTCAGGGTCTATCGACTCTGTGGGTGACGATGGCAAAATGGGTGATGATGGTTCGGAAGGGGTGACTTCATCGTCTTCCTGGATACAATGGATATGTGGTGTTTTCGGTGTAGGTGGTTCAGAGAATCCAAGACCACGATGATCTTTGTGTTTGCGTGTAGTAATGGGAATGATCGTATGTCGGCCTTGTTCATAAAGACCGAAACCGAAGCCCTTCCAAGCACAGCGCGTCAGGAAGGTGAGAGCGAAACGATGATTAGTTAGATATTGAAAATCAGATTGGAAGGGAACCACACCAAGGGGAGGTTCAGGGGTGACAGAGGATGTATCGACACCCCCATACGTTAGGTTGGTGCGGCAATTAGGTGGTCCGTAGGAGATTACTTCCCCCACACGACGGTCATAGGTAGGATGCGCATGTAACTGTCCGTACTCCTGTGGGGTATGGAATGTGCTAACGTTATATAGGTGATACTCCCCCAGCGTAAGGCGTTGAAAGACATCTACTAAGGGATCTGAGGTTGGGATATTGTCCATAGGAAAAGAAGTGGTATTTGCGACGGTGGTTTCATTGTTGAAGGTGTAGGTGCGGTTGAGGTGGATGGTTGAGGTGTGGTCGAAATAGATGGTTGGGTTGAATGAATGGGTGTCTTGATTGGTACAAGCACATCATTAGGGCGATATAACATATTACAGGTTTTGAAGGGGGGAGGGTCAGCTTTTACAGTGTAGGATTTCCCCTCATACTTGAATTTTATGCATCTATGTAAGGTGGAGGGAACGCATCCCATAGCCCGGATCCAAGGGCGGCCTAACAACATGTTGTATTGGAATTCGCCCTCAAGGACATAGAAGATTTCGGGTAAGGTACATGGCCCTACACGAATGTTAAGGATCACAGTGCCTAAGGTAGAAGTAATAGCATCATTGAATGAACGCAACATGGTGGGGTTGGCACACATGCAGCTAGAGGGGATATTCATTTGTTGGAAGGCTTTGGAAGAGATGATGTTTAGGCTAGCGCCCCCGTCAATCATAACACGACGCACCCGGATGTCCCGGACGTAAGCTGAGATGAAAAGTGTGGGGTCAGGATCTTCTGCACCAAAGTCAACAATTTCGTCTTCGGAGAAACTGACAGCAGCGGTTTGCTGTACAGGGACGGAAGTGATAGATTGTTTGGTGAGAGAAGAAACGTGGTTGGGTGTTAAGATGGAGGTAACGGGAAAGGTTTCGTTAGGTAAGACCTCTATCCCTTGAAGGATTTCAACGAGAGCTTGTCGATGAGATTCAGAAGTTTGAATGAGATCATACAGTGTCATTTTTACAGGGATTGGTGAAGCTGTTTGATCATGGTTCGGTGGGCAACTCCATCAGAGACGGGGTAGGCAGGTCCACGAATAACCACTTTAGGTGGTGGTGCGATCGGGATGGTGGATGGAGAAAGAGAGGCCGCAGGTGTGCTTTCTTTAGCTTTCCCATTGTTTTTCTGCCCTCGAGTAGCAACACTAATCATGTTGATCTCGTGAACACGAGAGGAGGAAGACGGTAGGGATAAGTCATGGTCTTCGAGAGGTGGGGTTGTAATAATGATAGATCTTGGTGAGGTGGGGACAGGTGGTATAGGAGAGGGAATTGAAGCTAAAGGTTTCTCCCTTTGTAAGTTGTCTTTCTTAACCTTTCTATCTGAGAGAGGTGACTGACGAAGGATGGCTTTCAAAGCTTTGCATCCCTCTACATCATGTCCTGGTGTGCGGTGGTAAGCGCAGATTTTAGACTCATCATAACCTATAGGTCGAGGTTTAGATGGATCATAAGGTCTAAGTGGGGGTAGGGAAATGGTCGCATTCTCCACCAACATATCAAGGATCTTAGCATAAGATCCTTTGAGTGGGTCAAAGTCAGAGGAAGATGAAGCTATTGATTGGGTGGGTTTTGGTAATGTTTGGGTATGGTTGGTTCGTACGGGTGGTGGTTTAGACAAGGGGTTTTGATAATTGGATTTAACTAAACGTGGCTTCTTCGGCGCAGAAGTTATGTTTAGCTGGTTAGATGATGAGGCCACAGATGATGTGGTATCAGGAAATAACCACGGAGAAAGAGGAGTGACAGCAAACAAATCCTTTGATGATGGAGTTTGTTTAGGGTTGATAGGTGGACAGGATCTCTGTATGGATGTAGAAGGTGCAGGTCGTTTTAAAGAAAACACAGGAGGTACAATGTATTGAGGCAAGGTGGAGGGGTGAGGTCCCAATATAGAAGGTAGGTGTGATGGCGAGGGTTTTAGTTGTGACAGAGGCATAGATTGGACTTGAGGAGATTGGGTTTGTCTCCTAGGTGGATGGACGGCTTTATTTTTGGATAAATCTAACCGTTTAGGTGGGTGTGTTAAGCTGGGTATTGGTGAAGTCCCAAGTGTAGGGGAAGGTTTGGTTAGGTTAATAGAGGTGGATGAGGTATTCGGTAGAGATGAGGGGGGTGAAGGTGAGGACATAGGCATTTTGAGTTTTTGTAAACACCGCGGGTATATGGTAGAGGTGTCTGGATTGGTCATCTGCATCTGAGTAGAGCATGGTGTACTCAAACGTTCCCATAGGACTCGTCTATCTTCTAAGGGATGACAATCTTCACGTGTGAATAGGAATTTTTGTATGGAAGAGAGGTGGGTTGTAATTCCAGTCCACTGTGGGTGTGATACAAGGGGTAAATGAGTCTCTGTATCAATGGGTGTTAAGAGGTCAACTGGTCGCTGAAAAGATTTAGGCGATGAAGAACTAATAGGTAGAAGGGCATGTTTGAGGGGATCCGTCATGATTAAAGAATGTGGTGATGTTGGTTCGAGGGGTTTCTCTTCCAAGGATGATAGAAACAGTGGCGAGCCTTCCTCTTTTATAGCAAGAGTGACGTAAGGAGATGTTTGGGAAATAGATAAGTTAGATAACATCCGCTCACAGTCTTGCAGGGATGTGGTGTAAGAAGACTCATTCTATGAGAAGAGAATTCTGGGCGGTTAATTCCTTTATGGGTAAAGGAATGGCAAGGATTATCATCTTGTCTTGATGGTGGTGAAGGGGGTTCGCAGTCCCTGCATTAGTGAAGAGGCTTGATTCAGAATTTTCTCGATAGAAGCGTTTGGTTGGGAATCGAAGACCGCATGGATTTCATGAACACTCTCCTCGGCTAAGATATCTTGGTTTATGTTACTATTAGATGAGTGGTTCAGGAATGGTTTGTTGAAGATTTTCAATTTTTGGTTAGCAGGGGCATTAGGATTATCAAGGGTTATATCCCCTGCATCAACCATTTCCTGCACTATATTTTTCAACATCTTACAGTTTTCATGACTATGTCCCTTCATGCGGTGAAAGTTACAGAAGTCATTTTCTTCGTACCAAGAAGGTATAGCACGGGTGGAATCAAACCCAGAGTGAGGTTTAACAGGAGGCAAGGTGATAGCTCCTGCTTTGAGCAATTTTTCCAAGATGACACCATAATTTTCTCCCAAGGGAGTGTAATTGATGGGATCGGCTTTATACTTATAGGTGGTTTTTGGTGGGGTATTAGACGGTGCTTAGGATTTGACCATCACCGCGTGTACAGTTGCTTTTTTTTTCGAAGCAGTCGATGCATGAGAATTGGTGGTGTTGGGTTTTTTGGTGGGGTATTGGGTTCGGAAATTAGGGTTTTTGTTGTGCAACCACAATTTCTCTTCCTCTAAGGCTCGAATTTCTAGTTTCCGAGCCATAGTAAAGGCCTCATCAAAGGTGCGGAAAGTTTTGAATTTGGAGGCTAGGAGAAATGTTCTTAGCACACGCCCGCGTAAAGAGTTCGATGAGTTCGGCCTGAGGCAAGGCATAAGTAAGTTGGTTGATGAGGCCTCGCCATCGTCCAATGAAATCTGTGATAGATTCGTCTTCAAATTTTTAGATGGCATAGAGGTTGGTGATAGATACCTTCTTAGCAATATTAATGGAGAAATGATCCAAGAAAGATTGGGCTAATTGGTTAAAAGAGAAGATTGAGTGCTGGGTTAAAGCACTGTACCATTCCAATGCGTGGGTCCTGATAAGGACATGGGAAAGGTGCGGAGTAGCAAGGCATCGTCATGAGCAATTAGATAGTAGGCATGTCTAAATGATCACAAGTGTTGTTGAGGGTCCTCCTTACTAATAAAACGAGTGAATTTTGGTAATTCCCATTGAGGAGGATATGAATGAAGAGGGACAGAAGGATGAATAGGCTCCTGAAAAACTTACTCGTATGTCAGGGTGCTACGAGCTTCCTGAAATAGAAGCCTCTAGATTTTGCATCTTGTCCATCATTTGTTTGATGAAATCAGTGGTTGGATGAGATGATGGTGCAGTTGTTGTAAAAGGTGGAGGATTAGGCCAAGGGCCTCCACTAGACAATGGGGGGGCTAAATGTTGATAAGGTATTGAGGATGAATATGTTGAGGTAGCCGAATAGGGATGTCCTATATAAGGTGTTGAAGCCACCGGATAAGTGTGTGGAAATGAAAAGGTGGGCGGAGCTTGAGAAGGAAAGCTCGTGTGGATAGGTGGCAGAGAGCAAGTTATGAAAGGGGTAGTCTGCGAGAGAGATGGGGTAGGAGTAGTCAGCGGTAATGATATGTGGGGCCCCAGATTAACCAAAGGAAAGCCAATTTGTGCCGTATGAACCTCTGAAGCCACTGAGTTGGGAGACGGGGCTAAGGATGAAGAAGGTAAGGCAGAGTTATTAGGTGGAGAAGGAGCTAAATGAGCAGCTATACTAATAGGCATACCAACAAGGAGCTGACCGTCAGGTGTACGGTTAGGGGTATGAGACAAATAGTACTGTACAACGCTAAGATTAGCGTCCAAAAATTTTGCAAATTCCTTATCTCCTACAGGGATTTTGGAAACCTCACTGGTGTCCGTAGGATTCCCTATAGAATGTGAAGGGGGTGATTCAGGCAAAGGCACGGAACAGGCATGTGAAACCATGGCTGCGGCTTATTTTCGAGTGATAACAACCATGGACAAGAGTGGACAACAGGGATTTGCAATCTAATTCGGGAACAGAAACAGCAACAAAATGTTGGAATTGGTAGGCTACTGGTTTATCGGGAACTATGAAAGACAGTAACCGATATCAGTCTGATAACCAATGTTGGTCAAACTTTAGTTGGCATCGGTCAGTTCAACCTATGTTGGTAGAATAAAACCGGTGTAAGAAGCTATAAGGAAGCTGTTGATTTGGGGTTAACAATGCTTAGTATACCTAAGAAATTTTTCTAAAGTGATCACTGAAACAGCGTATGACAGAGAAATAGAACTAAAAACAAGCAAGATGCAGATGCAAATCAAGAGACTAACCCTAGGATTAGTTTTAATTATTGTGTGCTTATGCCTCAGACGCAAGATGATGTCAATCCTAAACAGAAGACTTAGGGGAAATGTCAAGTTTGTTTTGGCTTATAAGGTTACCTCAATCGGGCGGAGGAATACCGCGGAAAAGGGGGATGTTTGAGCTATTGTGTTAATTTATGATGTGATTTGGTATGTGTTGTGCAGTGAAAGTAAGATTAATTTCTTGTCAATACCGTGGATATCACCCCCAAGTGTACGACCTGTTACTTAATCTATGTTCACTAGAATTGAAAACAACAAGCAAGAATGTGATACACGTGTTTTAAACCCAAATCAAAAATGATATTCGATGAAGCAAGGAGATGATTTTCACTAATGTAAAGATGTGAAAGCAAGACAAACTCTTTTACCAAAATGACAAAATATTTTGTGAATATTTAGCAGAAACAAACTGTAAGTATGCTCCCTATATGAAAGCAAGCAAGAAAGAAAGAAACCCAAAATGGGTCCCACCGGGCGTGCCAAAATTTTTCGCTCAGAATGTTTCTGTTCTTGGAATAGAGTTGCTTCTATCCTTTCATTCTCTTGAGAAACAAATAAGGGTTAGGGATAGGAGGAATACCTGTTGAATGTTTGGAGGGTGTGCGCGTACCGTAGAGAGAGATCAGATCGATTGCGAAGAACTCCTTTTTGTCTGGGAAGGACTGCCTGCAAGTAAGAATACAAGACCACCAGATTCTAATTAGACAATAAATGAGGGAACTGCCTTAGGCCCAGGAAATATTGGACTTCCTTTCGAAGGTGGTCACTTCCCCTGCTAATACGAATTAACACAAATTCTAACAAAGAAGTTATTGCAAAATTACAATTTAATTACCTTGTTAAAACAATAGAGAAAAGGATGGTCTTGGTTTTGAATCACAGTGACCGATGCCGGTCACTATCACCGGTACCGGTTCCTAATAATCGATATCGGTAGGGGCAATGATTTAGGGGCTTTTAGTGAAGGTTGGCTATAAGGTAGCTATTGTGTTTATTAGGCTGGTAAATGATTGGGGCTAGGTAATGGGGTGATGGAGAAGACTCAGACAGTATGGGGGCTGTTCTTGGGGGCAATGTAAGGGTAGAGGAGGTACAGTTAGATGTAGGGTGTTACCGGGTAGTGGATCTGGGAGTAGACTTATAATTACTATGATTCAGAAGTCCAAGAAATGTTATTAAAAGAACGTACAAGACAATACTTACTAGTTCCTGATGAAGATACAGGTCCAAAGACTGTGATAACGAAGGCAGGGCTCAGGTAGGATGATCGGACAATCAAAGATGAGCTATCTTCTCTCCCAATGCTTGGATGAGTGTCACTGGGCTCTGGTTACTCAGTTGCAGTCTTGGGCTTGATGTCCTTCTCTGCAAACTCCTTTCTTTCCTTCACTTGTCTCTGCTCGGCCAAGTGAATTCCAGATCCTTCCAATGAATTCCAGATCCTTTATTTTTGGTTGGGGGAGGTCATTTACAGAGAACCGATGGCGGTTACGTAACCGACGGCAGTCGAGTGGGAACCGATGTCGGTTAAGTCAAAGTGGGCTATTTTTAGTAAAATAGCCAACCTTCCCTCCTTTTCTTCCAAGGGATTAGTTGTGGGCTTGGTCAAGTCATTATTAGGTTGGTTTTGGTGCGGGTGAGGAGTAATTAGTCATGGGTGTGGATATAGACCAAGTTATAGGTCTTAATTAGGTTAGTTTAGGATTAGGGCTAGGTCATGATGAGGTGGCGAAATGAGGTGGCAGGTTTGGAGATGTGGATTTATTAATTATAAGGTAATTAATAAATAATTGTGTAAGGTTTAGGTGGTGAGGTTAGGTTGCGAAATGAGATGCGGGGCACAGGGGGTCGTAAGACACAAATTTGGTGTCTGCAGAGATGTAGAGTTGATTGTGAAATAAGTCAGGGATCTTTACCAAGTCAAGAACAAGAGATTGAAACATTATAGAAACCTTGTCTAGGATTCCATTGAGTTTCTTGATGCTTTCTTCATTGAAGCTATGCCAAGAGAGAAGAATAATAGAGCTGATTCTCTAGCTGTCTCAGGATCTTTTCTGATTCCTCACCTAGAGATTTCTCTCAGGAGAAATTTTCCATTGAAATGATTTATAGGCCTAGTGTATCAGATAATGCAAACAATTTGCATGTTTTCAATGATGATCAACACTTGCTCTCATTCTTGAAGCTTAAGGACAACTTTAACCAATTATATTTTGAAGGAAGTGAGACTTTTCCTAGAGAGTGTGTATCCTCTAAAGAAGATGAAATCAAGGAAGAAATGGATCAAGATAGTTGTATTAAGTTGAAGGGTAACAAGTTCCCAAAGGGCCGGTGAGTCTAGAAGATCTGTTCATAAACATGATAGGTTCATCAAGTCTAAAGATTCTTAAGGGGATCGACAGTCTACTGAATTTGAAAAGGTTAATGTTGGAAATCACGATGAACCCAAGATGGTGAACATTAGAAAATGCTTAACTCAGGAAGAAAAGAAGAAAGCAGTAAACCTGTTAAAAAATTATGCTCATGTTCTTGCCTATTCATATGATGGTCTCAATGCTTTTCAAGCAAGGGAGATGCATCACTATATCCCTCCGAGACCTAGGATAAAACCTTTCAAGTAGAAGCAAAAGCAATATAATTACAAGAAGGCTAGACCCAAATTTTTTCAAGTGGGAGACATTGTCCTGCTATAGGACAAAAGACATAAACCTCGAGGAAGCCATGGTAATGATTCCATTTGGCTTGTTCCTTTCAAAATCTGGCACTTTGCTGGAGAAAATTCTTTCTATTTGGATTATGTGGATGGATCTCCTCTCCCACTTCCTTATAGTGGGCAATATTTGAAGTTGTTCAAGTCTTGGGTGATTAGGTAGTCCTTCTGTATATTTTGTACAGTGTTTTGTTTTTGGATTTCCCTATTTTGGTTTGTTTCCCTTCCGTGTGTGTTGTCTTCTATTTTGTGTTGCCTTCAACTTTATTTTCCCAATAGAACAGGCACTGGTCTGCTTTCCCAGAGTTTTTCTATGGTTCTTGATCTTGCCTCATTCCTCAGTCAAGTCATCCCCAGAAAGAGCCATCTGTTGTCGCCCTCAAAATCCCCCTCTTTTTGAAGTCAAGTTTTGTGAATTTTGAGTTGACGCCTTGGAGAAATTTGTGCTTTGAAGTCGTGGGTGCTCGGTTTTAATCTCGCCCTTTCTTTGGAAAATTCTTCAGTCTTCACAGTTTAAAGTATTTTATATTTCACCGTTTGGATGCTTGAAAATATTTTCCTTCATTCAAATGTCATTGTCAATCCTTCTCTTTGGCTGTGGATCACATTGAGCCTAATATTATTTGCAGTTTCTTATTCCATGGAGAACAATTTGAAATTTGGGCACAAATGGTGGGGTTTTCCATTTTATTTTTTATTTTTCCACAGTCGTGAATGACGAGCATCAAATTATGTCCTGACATCTGCAGATACGTGGACATCTCTGATTGGATGCGACATGGTAGGTTTATCTTTTAAACTTGTCACTTTTGTTATTTTTTGTAAAAATGTCAAATTGGCCTAGTGGCTTGAAGGATCCTGATTGGCTGAAACAAGTGGTGGCGGAAAGGTGAGCCCTTTTTGTGTTTTGACGCTTTGAAAGGTCAAAGGCGGGTCCTTTTTGTGTTTTGAGACATTATGGAAAAAGGTGGAAAATGCAAAAAGAATGCCTAAGGCCCACAAAGGGACATGTGGCCATTTTTAAGTCAAAATCCGAGAGGCGGGTTGTCAGGACACTTTATAAATTTTACCTTTTTTCCCAAAAGGGCGTAAAGTTATAAAGTGAAGTGCAACCCCATTGGTGCCTAGGTGAAGCCACGTGTTGATGCATGCATTTAAAATTCAAAGCGGGAAGGAAGATCGTCGGAGCAATTTAAAGATTTTGGATTTATTTGAAAAAGTAAAAAAGTATAGAGTAAGCCGTGAATCCGCCATTGAAAATTCAAAGTGCGAAGGCGGGCCATCGGAGAAATTTGGGAATTTTAGTTTTATTTCAAACAGAAAGTTCAAAGTTATAAAATGATCCATGACTCCACTGAGGTCTTGAGCTCGCGTTCAAAAGTCAAAGCGGAGAGGTGGGTCGGCAGAGAAGTTTGAGTTTTTGAGATTTTCTTTCAAAAGAGTTAAAATTGTAAAAGTGAGCCACGACTTCGTCCCCACTCAAGTAAAGCCATGTGTCAAGCCCATATCAAAAGCGGATGGACGGGCCAAAATGTAAAAAAAATGCAAAATCTCTACAAAGTCACAAAATACAAAAGGTGCCTCAGTCCCGCTTCAGTTTAGATCTTTTCCATGTGGACGGCTCATATTTGAAGTTACAAAACAGGTTTAACGGCTTCATTACAGAGCATCATTTTTTACAGCCATTAACGCTTCGGCAAGAACCAAGAAACTAAATGTAATCATTTTTTAGGATTATTTAATGGCTTCTCCATGTCATTATGTGGGTTGGATTCTGGTACTCTGTAGATGTAATAGATTTGAAAGTAATCAATACAGAAGTTTTTCCCTTTCTTCCTCTGTTATTCCTTCTTCTCTTGTTCGAATTTTCAAATCATCCATCTTTGCATGATAAGAAACTGTGTTCTTGTTAATATGATTTCGAAAACTTTGTGTCTGTGAAATTATATATGTTATAAATGTGAATGACTCCATTATGTATCTCCTTTGATCAATACGTATAAGGTTATACTTTGCTATCTATATTTCCTGAAAGTATTGTTATGTTCTTCCATTCTTTCGTATTGATAATCTTTGGGCATAAAATGTTTCAAAGTATCAGGAATCCACACTTTAGAAGTTGTACATTTGTATATAAGTTTTTATTCTTGCTTTCAATAATGAAACCTCTCCCATTAAAGAGGAGGGACTTGTTGTCCTTGAATGTGGTTTGTTAAAGTACAATTTTAAAACCCAACATAGGGCAACTAGGTGAAGTTGGTTGCATGGTTATATTCACATTAGACTCTTGGAAATTAACAAAGGGTTCTTTTGTTGTGGCAAGAGGTAAAAAGGTAGGAACGTTATATTTATCTACATGTGTTATTGATTCCTTACTTGCATTATCTACTTTAGATTCAAATGCATGCATGTGGCATAATCGGTTGAGACATATGAGTTAAAAAGGAATGTAGATCTTAAAGGCTAAGGGTAAGTTATCAAATTTGAAAGATTTAGATCTAGATTTCTGTGAGCATTGTATCTTTGGAATGAAAAAGAGAGTGAACTTTTCTCAAAGTTGGGGCAACAAAGAAGGAGCAAAAATTAGAGCTTGTGCACTCAGATGTGTGGGGACCAGCTCAGGTAGCTTCTCATGGAGGATCCCAGTATTGTGTTACTTTCATTGATGATGCTACAAGAAAGGTACGAGTTTATTGTATTAAACGAAAATATGATGTTTTTTATACTTTTATAAGATGGAAAGCTCTTGTTGAGAATGAATCAAATTCTAATTTAAAGTGCCTTAGATCTGACAATGGTGGTGAATACTGTAGCAAGAGTTTCAATGATTATTGTTCAATGAATGGAATATGAAGAGAAAGGACGGTTCTAAGAACACCACAAGAGAATGGTGTTGCAAAAAGAATGAACAAGAAAATCATGGAACGTGATAGAAGTATGGGGATACATTCTGGATTGCCCTTGCAGTTTTGGGAAGAAGTAGTTGATACAATGGTTTATTTGATTAACTGTGGGCCTTCATGTTCACTAGATAGAGGAATACTAGAGAAAGCTTAGACTGAAAAAGAGGTAGATCTTTCTTTTCTTAAATTTTTTGGTTTAGAAGCTTTTGTGCATATTGATAAGGAAAATAGGAAAAAGTTGGATGCGAAATCCAAGAGATGCACTTTCATTGGTTATGGATATGGTGATTTCGGATTTCATTTTTGGGATTTAGAGAATTATAAAATTATTAAGAGTCGTGACATTGAATGGAATGAAAACATAATGTACAAGGATCAAATTTTGGTACCCAAGGATGAACCGATTGAGAAGTTTGTGAATAAAAATGAACTCTCAGATTTAGAAGTTATACCTATAGGGTTATATTGTAATCGATGTCAGTTGACCCCTAACCGACATCGGTCAAAATAACTAGTATCAGTTATAGAAGATCCCAACCAACATTGGTTAGCAGAATTGACGTCGGCTATAGGTGACCGGCGTCAGTCACTGACAGATTTGGATACAAATGTCCAGGGGTCCAGAATGTGCCTCTGGTACCTAAAACTTATGTGAGAAGGTCACAAAGAGTAAGTAAACCTCTAGAAAGATTTACACATTCTCTATCTTATTTATTATTGAATGATAATGGTGAGCCAAATTTTTTTGAAGAATCAATGTAGGATGAGACTTACGTCCAGTGGGAGCATGACATGGATGAGGAGATGGACTCCTTGGAACAAAATCAGACTTGAGATTTAGTTAAATTTCTAGCAGGTAAAAGGACTTTGCAAAACAAGTGGGTTTATAGGATCAAGGAAGAAGATGGTGGACAAAAAGGTACAAGGAAAGACTTGTAGTAAAGGGATTTGCACATATAATATGTATTGAATTTGGTAAAATATTTTCTCTTATTGTAAAGATGACTTCTATTTGTACTGTATTGAGTTTGTTTGCAGTACATGATTTGCATTTAGAGAAACTAGATCTGAAGATGGATTTCCTTCATGGTGATTTGGATGAAGAGATTTATATGCAAAAGCCACTTGGGTATAAAGTCAAGGGTAAGGAGAAATTAGTGTGCAGGTTAAGAAAGAGCCTATATGAGATCAAGAAAGCTCCAAGGAAATGGTACATGAGGTTTGATAGTTTTATGCATGAGCATGGTTACTTGAGATGTGAATATGACCATTGTATTTATTTCAAGAAGCTTGAAAATGGGAGTTATATTATTTTGTTATTGTATGTGGATGATATGCTTATTGTAAGATCTATCATGCAGGACAATGGTTAGCTTAAGGGAAAACTATCTCACACATTTACTATGAAAGATTTAAGAGGTGTAAAAAGAATCCTTGACATGCAAATACATAGAGATAGGAAAAACAAAAAGTTGTATTTATATCAGGAGGATTATATCTACAGGGTGTTAGAAAGGTTCAAGATGTAGAATGCAAAACCTATTAGTACACCTATGGCTGTAAACTTCAAATTGAGAAAATATTAGTGTCCATCATCACATGAGGATGTCAAATGTATGACACGAGTGCCACATGCTTGAGTAGTTGGGGGTCTCATGTATGCTATGGTTTGTACCATACCAGAAATTACACATGCAGTGGAAGTTGTGAGTAGATATATGGCCAATCTAGGTAAATAGTATTGGAAAGCAGTCTAATGGATACTCAGGTATTTGAAAAGGAAATCTAGCATGCAGTTATGCTAGGGAGGCTCAAATATTTAATTATGTGGCTATGTTGATTTGGATATGGATGGATATCTGGATGGTAGGAGGATCACTACAAGATATATTTTCAAAGTAGGTGGGATGGTAGTTAGCTAGATTTCAAGATTGCAGAAGGTTGTGGCTTTGTCTACTACAGAGGCAAAGTATATTGTAGCTATAGAGGATAACAAGGAGATGATATGGATGAGTAGGTTCATGAAAGAGTTGGGAAAGGAGAAAGATGATTGTAAATTGTTCAGTGACAGTTAGAGTGTAATTCATTTGGAAAAGAACTCATCATTTCATTCAAGTAAGAAACACATTCAGTTGAGGTATCAATTTATATGGCAGGTATTGGAGGATGGGAAGTTGAATCTGGAAAAGATTCATATGAGTGAGAACCATGTGGATATGCTAACGAAGCCATTAACAAAGGAGAAGTTGGAGTTACACTTCAATTTTGTTGGTCTTCGAGTTTGAGACTTGAAGAGGAAGAAACAAAGCTAAGGAAAGATCCAAGAATGATGTTATATAGGTATGGTGTAGTAATTAATCTCCAAGTGGGAGGTTGTTGAGTTGTGGAGCTCAATTACTTTGGATTAACACGTAATATGAAACTTTCTTGAAAACACAGTAACTGACATCGATTATGGAGGGGCCAACATTGGTCACCTATGACTAGCATCAATCAGGCAAGGAGGAACCGTCATCGGTTAAGGATAACCAACGTCAGTTACCTGTGTGTGGGTGTTTTAATTAACTCACGGTAATTAAATCTAATTTTAGCATAAAAGAAGATCTATTGATTGAAATTACATGACTAAGTGCCCTAATTTTGTATATTCCTATATAAGCATGAAAACTAGGGTTTAGAAGTAAGAATTAAGAAAAACTTGCAAAAATTTATGATTATTGTGAGAATAATTGTGAGAGAGAGACTTCTTGGTAAAAAGAAAAAGTTTGAGAGAAAGAAAATACTGTACATCCCAGAGGTGTCGAAGATTGTAAATCTTCATTGTATATCTTGTGAAAGCTTTGGATAATAGATTGGATTGTTTCTTGGTGGATGTAGCCCACACTGGGTGAACCGCGTCATATCTGGTGTTGATTTATATCTCTTGTTTTGTATATTTCTTTTGGTAGAATATATTCTTTTATTTGCATGTATTCTTAGATATAACATATTATCTATACAACTGGTGTGCTAACCCCAATAGGAAGAAAATATATCTCAAAAAATTGAAACATAATCGTATGCTCTGCATACTTTTAGGTCTGAATATTTTTGGCTTGGATCTTGCTGGACATGACCTATTTTCTCCACCATAGTAAATCCCTTACCGGATGATCAAACTTCCACCAAATGATTGGTTAAGAAGTCTGAAAGTTGAAGAATCTCAACAGTCAATGGATCACTGTAGTCAGTTTCCCTCATATCTAACTATTCATAGATTCTAAAATACACATCCTCTGCATTTCAATCATAACAAGGGAATGAAACCACACACCACTCGAAACAAACAACTGAAATATATAAAAAGTCCACATCACTTTCCATAAGAATCATAATGGTATTAATTGTACACACTGTTGTTGATCATTTTCACTCGATCTTGAACAACAAAGGAAACTGCCACTAGAAGCTACCCTTGAATTTAGCTGTTTTAGGCGTAAAATGGAAATGGAACACTAGTGTCATGATTCCCCCCACAATGTGAAGTTTCCATTTATTCACACAACCAAGAACACAGAAAAGTAAATAAAATGAAAATGAAACTAGAAATAATAAAATAAAGCAAAATCTCACACCACACATATGTCACCATAGCTAATATGTGGCTTCATCGTTGGCGACTGACAAGAGGTCGCCGAATGACATCTAACCTCTGATGCCTCCTTCCTCCATTCCATAAAAGATGCTAGCTCAACAAATTTGGATTATGAGGCTCGTTAATGTATTTTGGATGTTGGATTCGACTAAAAATGCGTCTGTACAAACAAAAGTGGCTCAAAATCAATTTTCTGGCAAAAATGAAGAGAAATTTTTAAACCCCAAAAGTAGGGTTTTCTCCACTAAATTTAGGGGCGGGTTTAGTTGAGACTAACCACTTTATCTGTGGTTTCCTACCACTATATTTGGTAGCCCTACTAATTTTTCCCCAAATTTCAAAATATTAAAATACCAAGGTGAGGGGGTGGTTTGACCTCGATACCTCTTCCACCTAAAACATTTACACTAACCACACATACAATGTGAATTAGAGGAATTTTCATATAAAGAAAATTTAGAAAAGCTAACTTGTTTTGAAAAACAACGCGACAGTCAGTTGAAAAACCATGTGGCCACACAAAAGCATTATAATTAGATTACAAAGATATACTTTGGATTGATATTTTTATTATTTTCACTGTGCTTTGTAAGTCGTAGGGTTGTGTTGGATATCTTGGCTCCACATTTTGTAGGTATGGATCTCAGAGAGAAACTTGACATAGGGTAACTTGGCTGCACAGGAGGACTAGCTCATTATGGAAGCATTAGAGGGATCATTCAGTGCATGAGCTCTTTTAACTCAGAACTCACCAGTGTAAGTATCAACACGTGGACTCGGTTAGAAAGGAGGCTAAAACACAGGCTCAACACGTTGCAAAGAATCTAACTCATGGAGTAGAGGTGGATCGGGCTTGACGTTGGAGATGAATAGCTTGAGACTCAGCCGCACAAAATAGGATCTTGGTGGGAGGTGTAGGGAAGCAACTCTGTCCTCCTTTGTGGATATTTTTCACTAAAATTTTATTTTACATTAGTTGGGGAAATATAATAAAATTTCCCCTTCATATATTAAACAAACATATTCATAAATTTATTGCTCTAATACCATATGTAAAGAATAAGAAATTTAAACAACAATAAATTGATAATTCTTAGTGTATACAAATAATACTCATCAAAATCACACTCACATGATACAAATATATAGGATTTGTATCCCTATAAAAAATCCTAACAAAGTGCCCAACAATAAAATATTCATAAATATATATTGTTATGTTGTGGAGCCTATTTTCATGTGTGGAAGTGTTGAGGACTATACACTATACACATTTTTCTCATCAAGGTTCGAGGCCTCATTAGGCCCCGAGTAGGGGTCTGGGGGTGCAACCCCTGAGAAAAAAATTTAGCCTCGAAAGATGTGCACGATATCTTGGGAAACATGCTCTTCTCATATGGGCGAGATTTCAGACCAATAGGTTTATGGGATAGTTTTGGCCCATGGTTTTGGTAACCACAGTATTGTAAAACCACTTAAGCAGTTGCCTATTTATGTTCTTTTGTGCATATGGTAGGGCTGCTGTAACATTGCAGATGTGTGTGAGTTCAAGTGTGAATTCAGGAGAGTTTGTTAAGCATAGCTCCAAAAATATATGGGTATTGTATTATGAGAAAGAGATAACTTGTAATAAGAATATGAGCAAGTGATTCTTGGTGGACGTAGCCTAAAATTGGGTGACCCACATTAAATACTGTCTGTGCGTTGTGTTCTTTTGTTTTTTACAATTTTATTTCATATCTGTGATATTATTTTTCATATTAGTTTCTACTATTGCGATTTTGTGTGGGATTGTTCCGCATATTTTATCCCTTATTTCCTAACAATTGGTATTAGAGTGAGGTTTGGTTTGCTAAAGTGTTGAATCACATGGAAAGTTTTAGCTTGAGTGGGAGATATAATAGATGATGGAAGATCAAAGGTTGATAAATTCAACGAGCAAAATTTTAGTCTTTGGAAGATGCAGATAGGAGATTACCTTTATCATAAGGATCTTTATATTCCGTTGTCTGAAAAATGGATCAGATCCTTGAGCATGACAGACGCAAAATGAGATTTGTTGGATAGGAAGGAACTTGGGACAATTCGGCTATGTATTGCACCTTTTCTATTATTTAATGTTTTAAAGGAAAATACTACAAAAGAACTTATGGATGCATTAGGGAAGTTGTATGAAAAACCCTCTTCCTCTAACAAGATATTTTTAATGAAAAAGTTGTTTAATATGAGGATGTCTAAGAATAGTTCAGTAGTAGAACATTTAAATGATTTTAATACGGTTGTGAATATGCTAGCTTTGGTTACAATATAATTTGATGAAGAAGTTAGGGATTTATTAATTCTGTGCTCTTTACCTGAGAGTTGGAATAACCTGGTAATGGAGGTAAGCAACTCGGTTCCAATTAACTCAAAGTTGAAGTTTGTGGATGTTGTAGGGGTGATTCTAAGTGAGGAAATGTGAAGAAAAAGCTCCGGGGAATATTATACTTCAAAGAATGCTTTGAAAGTGGAAACTAGAGGGAGACAAAAAAATAGAGGAAGCCGTGGAAAATCAAAAGATCGGGCAAGGTCAAAATCCAAAAGTAAGATGGTATGCTGGCACTATGGAGAGTCTAGGAATGCAAAGTACTGTTGGTATCTTTGGGATAAGAAGAAACAATATGAAGAAAACAAGGAGGCAAATGTGGAAACCGGTAATGTATTTCAGGATGCTTTGATTCTTTCTTTTCATTATATTGTTGAATCTTAGGTTTCAGATTCGGGGGCTTCTTTCCATGTTATTTCACATAGGCATTATTTTGTTGATTATGTTGAAGGGGATTTTGGGCATGTTTTTCATGGCGATGAAAAGCCTTGCAGCATAGTTGGAAAAGGTTCTGTTAAGGTTAAGATGCATTATGGTAATACATGGCTATTGAAGGATGTTAGACATGTGCCTACATTAAGACGAAATTTGATATCGGCGGGGTAGTGTTTCACTCGGAATGTTTCGGCTTCTGGGAATAGAGTTGCTTCTATCCTTTCATTCCTTTTAGAAACAGATGAGGTTAGGGTTAGGAGGAATACCTATTGAATGTCGAGATGGTGTGCGCGTACCGTAGAGAAAGATCAGGCTGACTGCTGAGAACTCCTTTTTGTCTTGGAAGGACTACCTGCAAATAAGAACACAAGACCACAAGATTTTTATTAAACAATAAATGAGGAAACTGCCTTGGGCCCAGGAAATATAAAACTTCCTTTCGAAGGTGGTCAGTTCCCCTGCTAATATGAATTAACACAAAAGACTGCAAAATATTAATTAAATTATTTCGTTAAACTGGGTAGGGGAAAAGGCTGGTTTTCTGGTTTTGGATCAGAGGAACCGATGCCGGTTACTGATAACCGATGTCGGTCACTGATAACCGATGGCGGTTACTGATAACCGATAGCGGTGGGTTATACGATCTTCTTGGCAGCTATGGTGTTTGTAATGGCTGGCTTTTGGATGGTATTAGGAAATGGGATGGTTAGAAGCAAAAGAATGACAGTTAGATGCAATGGCACGTTGGGTAGTGGATTCAGAAACGGATTTAGGAGCACTGAGATTCAAGAAGCATAAGAAATGTTATAACAAAGGACATGCAAGATGTGACTTACTAGTTTTGGCACAGATGCAAGTTGATCTCCTTGGTTGTAAACACTTCTGGTATTTCCACTCGTCTCTGCTCTGTCAAGTGAAGATCTGGACTCTGTTCCTCGCTCGCAATGCTCTCTGTTGATTCCAAAAATCCTTTGACTGATCTCCAAAATGAAATTCCGATCCGTTGTTTTGGTTTGGGGAGCCCATTTACAGGGAACCGATGGCGGTTGCGTAACTGACGGCGGTCGAGTAGGAACCGGCATCGGTAAGGAAAAAGTAGGCTATTTTTAGTAAAATAGCCTACCTTCCCTGCTTTTCTCCCGAGAGATCAGTTGCGGGCTTGGTCAAATGGCTAGAAGGTCGGCTTTGGGTGCGAGTAAGGAGGCATTAGTTATGGATGTGAGTCTAGACCAAGTCATGGGTCTTAATTAGGTTAGTTTAGGGTTAGGGCTAGGTCATGATGAGGTGGCAAAGTGAGGTGGCGGGTAAGGTATGTGGATTTATCAATTACAAGGTAATTAATAAATAATTGTGTAAAGTTTAGGTAATGAGGTTAGGTTGCGAAATGGGATGCGGGTCACAAGGGGTCGTAAGACACGAATTTGGTGTCTACATTAGCCTCTTATTGTCGTGTAGCTTGTTCTGTAAAGCTGCGCGGACAATAATATGAAGTGGTTTCTCATGTTAAGGATATAGGTAATCCCCCTCAAATCTATCACAGATTGAGTGAACGGGAAATCAGGGATAGGGTTGATACAGGGTATATGTTGTAGAGAGGATGGTAAGGTGGTGGGGTAGGTCCAAGGAAGTAGACGCATGTTGAAATGCAATAGTACGACTAGGGTACATGATTTGACGAGCAAACTAGCGATGTTCAGGCAAAGGTCGATAGTTTTTCCAAACAAGGGTGATATAATCCTGGTATCCAAGGCATAGGAAGGAGCTCCAGGGTATATAACAGGTAAGGTACAGGAACGTTTAGGCATGTTCGGCAGTACCAAAAAGGTTGGTTTGGTTGAGATAAACGTCACGGTCTAGGTCTGGGAAAATTTGGTCGACAGATCAAGTCAAGGACCCTAATTATGCTAAAACATGAACAGGTGAGCTCGATTGGACAAAAAAAACTACAAGATGGGTGGATAAGAGTGTATGTTGGTGATGTTGGGTAAGGTATGGAAGTGGTACGGCCTTGGGTCGGGCCAAATGGTTGGGGTGCAGCCTTGGGTCGGGCCAGATGGGTAGGGTGTGGCCTTGGGTCGGGCCGGATGGGTAGGGTTGCGACCTTGGGTCGGGCCAGATGGTTGGTTGCGGCCTTGGGTCGGGCCTGAGTGGTTGGTTGCGGCCTTGGGTTGGGCCAAATGGTTGGTTGCGGCCTTGGGTCAGGCCAATTGGTTGGTTGTGGCCTTGGGTTGGGCCAAATGGTTAGTTGCGGCCGTGGGTCGGGCCAATTGGTTGGTTGTGGCCTTAGGTCAGGCTGATTCATTGGTTACAGCCTTGGGTCAGGCTGATTGGTTGGTGGCGGCCTTGGGTTGGGCCAAATGGTTGGTTGCGGCCTTGGGTCAGGCCAATTGGTTGGTTAATAAGAATTTGATGTTGATAGGGTAATGTTGTTGGTGTTGGTAAGGTATGGGCGATGTTGATGTAGGTATAGGTAAAGCGAAAGTTAGCTTACCCAAATAGTAGGGAACCGTATCCTGATTAAGGTCAACACACAATCCTAGAGTCGAGCAAAAGAGGCAAAAGTGTCCCATAGTTGAGAAGAGCTAAACAAACCACATATTAACATAGGATGAGCTTGAATCCCTAGGTACCTTGCATAGGCGAGAAGTCGATAGGTGAAAAGAGTTGTATAATCACAATATATCGGATATACGTCACGTCCCTTGAGTTGAAACAAATGGTGAGGTGAGGTGGATGATATAGCTGAGGTACGGAGAACTTATTACAAAGTGAGTGTTCTGACGAAAGAGAACCTACCCTAAATAGACAAGTCCATGACTCAAAAGTCCCTTTGAATGAGGCTTTTCTTTTATTGAATGCAGACTGATCGATGCGGGAAGTCTACAAGGGATATTGATTGTATTATTCTTGAGATCTTCACGAAGCTGATCAATGCGGGAAGCTTCTGATAAAGGCTGACTGTGTATAGCTGTCCTTCGAGGGAGTAGTCTATTTATAGTAGCAGATATGATTGTAATGCATAGCTGTCCTTCGGGGGAGCAGTCTATATATAATAGCAGCAATAGTTCGGCATATAGTTGTCCTTTGAGGGAGCAGTCTATATTTAATTTAGATGACTAGATGTTCATTTGGCATGAAGCATCTAGTTTAGTAGGAAGTTTGACTCAAGAAAATCCCATAAGAATACGGCTTATTTTAATACTTTGAAGTCATGGACTAGACTAAAAAGGGGAAGGCATCATCAAGGGGAGGTGAGGATCAAACTATGTGAGCTTGATTGTTATTATGAAGTGTAGGAAACATAGTGTATGTAGTGGTAAGTGAGCTCAAGGGACGAACGGCAGGTAGATAAGAAGTGATATAACACTAATTTCAACAGTAGAATGGTCGAAGATGCAAGGCATTAAGGGGTTCAGGCTCAGGTTTACCATTAAGCGAAGCTAAACAATAAGTACCAGATCCATAGGTATGAGTGATTATATAAGGCCCAAACCAATTGGGAGCAAATTTTCCTCGTTTGCTCTTTTCTAGTTTGGTTACATGTTGATTCTCTTTGAGAACAAGATCACCAACCTTAAAGGTACGCTCATGAAGTCGCTTATCATAAGCACGCTTAATGCGTTTTTGATAGATTTGAAGATGACAAAGAGCTGTAAGACGGCGTTCGTCAAGAAGCTCCAATTGGGCTAACCGCTCTTGGCAGAAATCATCGTTGGTGAGAATATCCTGAAGAGATATTCTAAGGGAGGGTATTTGTATTTCGAGAGGCAAAACAGCCTCGGTACCGTATACCAAAGAAAAAGGTGTGGCATTAGTAGAGGTACGAATGCTAGTACGATAAGCCCAAAGGGCAAAGGGAATGTGATCGTGCCAATTTCTTCCGGATTCATTGACAACTTTCATGAGGATTTTGGTTAGTGTTTTATTAGAGGACTCAGCTTGCCCATTGGCTTGTGGATAGTAAGGTGATGAGAAACTAAGTTTGATACCAAAGTTGTCACAAAGGTCTTGCAACAACTTGTTTTTGAAAGATTTTCCATTATCTGTTATCAGGCGATGAGGAACACTAAAACGACAGATAATGTGGTGGTTAATGAACTCGACAATTTTTTATTTTTTTGATTGAAATGAGTGGAATAGCCTCCACCCATTTTGTGTAATATTCGGTCGCTGTGATTATCCAACGGTGACGTTGTGAAGAGGTTGGATGAATCTCACCAATAAGGTCTAAACCCCATTGTGAGAAGGGCCAAAGATCTCGAGCGATCTGGAGCGGGTGGCTAGGAGTATGTTGAAGGTTGGCATGTTGCTGACACATAACACAACGCTTAACATATTCGTAGCAGTCGTTATTGAGAGTAGGTCCGTAAGAGATTATCTCCCCCACGCGACGGTCGTAGGTGGGATGTGCATGTAATTGTCCGTACTCCTGCGGGGTAGGGAAAGAACTAACGTTATATAGGCGGTACTCCCCCAGCGTAAGGCGCTGAAAAACATCTACTAAGGGGTCGGAGGTTGGAATGTTAGCTGCCAGAAGGGAAGTGGTTTTTGCGATGGTGGTTTCATCAATTGAAGGCGTAGGCGCGGTTGAGGTGGATGGTTGAGGTACATTTGAGGAGGATGGTTGGGTTGAATGTATGGGTGTCTTGATTGGTATAAGCACATCGTTCGGGCGGTATAACATATTGCAGGTTTTAAAAGGGGGAGGGTCAGCTTTTACGGTGTAAGACTTCCCCTCGTACTCAAATTTTATGCATCTATGTAATGTTGAGGGAACGCATCCCATGGCTCGGATCCAAGGACGACCTAGCAATATATTATATTGGAAATCTCCCTCAAGGACATAGAAGAGTTCGGGTAAAGTACGTGGTCCTACGCGAATGTTGAGGATCACGGTGTCTAAGGTAGAAGTAATAGCGTCATTGAATGACCGCAACATGATGGGGTTGGCACACATGCAACTAGAAGGGATGTTCATCTGTTGGAAGGATTTTGAAGAGATGATGTTTAGGCTAGCGCCCCCATCAATCATAACCCGACGTACTCGAATGTCCCGGACGTAAGCGGAGATGAAAAGGGCAGGGTCAAGGTCTTCCGTACCGAAGTCGACAATTTCATCTTCAGAGAAACTAACTGCAGCAGCTTGTTGTACAGAGACAGAAGTGGTTGGGGTAGTGGGTTGTTTGGTGAGAGAAGTAACGTGATTGGGTGTTAGAATGGAGGTGACAGGAAAGGTTTCATTAGGTAAAACCTCTATCCCTTGAAGGATCTCAACGAGAGCTTGTCGATGAGATTCAGAAGTCTGAATGAGATCATACAGTGTCATTTTTACGGGTGATTGGTGAAGCTGTTTAATCATATTTCGGTGGGCAATGCCATTAGAGATGGGATAGGCGGGTCCGCGAATGACCACTTTAGGTGGTGGTGCAATCAGGATGTTTGACGGAGAAAGAGATGCCGCAGGTGTGTTTTCTTTTACTTTCCCATTGTTTTTCTGCCCTCGAGTAGCGACACTAATCATATTAATCTCGTAGACCTGAAATGAGGAAGATGGTTGGGATAACTCATGGTCTTCAAGAGGTGGGGTTGTAATAATGACAGATCTTGGTGAGGCGGGGATAGATGGTATAGGAGAGGGAATGGAAACTAAAGGTCTCTCCCTTCGTAAGTTGTCTTTCTTAATCTTTCTATCCGGGAGAGGTGACTGGCGAAGGATGGTTTTTAGAGCTTTGCATCCCTCCACATCATGTCCTGGTGTACGGTGATAGGCGCAGATTTTAGACTCATCATAACTTATCGGTCGAGGTTTAGACGGGTCATAAGTTCTAAGTGGGGGTAGGGAAATGGTCGCATTCTCCACCAACATAGCAAGGATTTTGGCGTAAGATCCTTTGAGTGGGTCAAAATCGGAAGAGGATGAGGGTATTGGTTGTGCGGGTTTTGGTAATGTTTGAGCATGATTGGTTCGTATGGGTGGTGGTTTAGCCGAGGGGTGTTGATACATGGTTTTTACTAAACGTGATTTCTTTGGCGCAGAAGCTATGTTGGATGATGAGGCCGCAGATGACGTGGTATCAGAAAACAACCACGGGGAAATAGGAGTGACTGAAAACAAATCTTTTGATGATGGAATTTGTTTAGGGTTGATAGGTGGACAAGATACGCGGAGTGACAGTGTTGCTATACCCTGGAATTTCTGTATAGGTGCGGAAGGCGTAGGTTGTTCTAAAGAAAATGCAGGAGGTATGATATATTGGTGTAAGGTAGAGGGATGGGGTCCCAATATGGAAGGTAGGTATGACGACGATGGTTTTGATTGTGATAGGGGCACGGATTGAGTTTGTCTCATAGGTGGCGGAACGGATTTATTTTTGGATAGATCGAGTCGCTTAGGCGGGTGCGTTAGACTGGGCATTGGTGAGGTCCCAAGCGTAGGGGAAGATCTGGTTAAGTTGATAGAAGTGGACGGGGCATTTGGTAGAGGTGAGGGGGGTGAAGGTGAGAACAGGGGCATTTTAAGCTTCTGTAAGCACTTCGGGTATATGGTGGAGACATCAGGATTAGTCATTTGCATTTGAGTAGAAAAAGGGGTACTCAAACGTTCCCATAGGGCCTGTCTATCTTCTGTGGAATGACAGTCTCCAGGTGAGATTTGTAATTTTTGTACGGGAGAAAGGCGGGTTGTAATTCCAGTCCACTGCGGGTGTGACACAGGAGGTAGATGAGGCACTGTATCAATAGATGTTAAGAGGTCAACCGGTCGTTGAAAAGATTTAGGCGATGAGGGACTAATAGGTAGGAGGGCGTGTTCGAGGGGATCTATCACGTTTAAAGAATGTGGTGATGTTAGTGTAAGAGATTTCTCGGCTAAGGATGTCAAAAGGAGTGGCGAGCCTTCCTCTTGTGTAGCAAGAGTGGTAGAAGGGGACATTTGGGAAATAGATAAATTAGATAGCATCCGCTCACAGTCTTGTAGGGATGTGGTGTAAGAAGACTTGTCGATGAGAAGAGAAGTCCGGACAGTTAACTCTTCTATGGGTAAAGGAATGATTTCACTTTGGCTTGATGGTGGTGAAGGAGGTTCAAACTCCTGTGTTGGTGGAGAGGCTTGATTTAAAATTTTTTCAATAGAGGCTTTTGGCTGAGAATCGAAGACTGCATGGATCTCATGAACACTCTCCTCGGCTAAGATATCTTGGTTCACGTTACCGTTGGATGAGTGGTTCGGGAATGGCTTGTTGAAAATTTTCAGATTTCGGTTAGCAGGGGCGTTAGGATTATCGAGGGTTATATCCCCTGCGTCAACCATTTCCTGTACTATATTTTTCAACATCTTGTAGTTTTCATGACTATGTCCTTTTACACGGTGAAAGTTACAAAAGTCATTTTCTTTGTACCAGGAAGGTATTGCGCGGGTGGAGTCAAACCCAGAGTGAGGTTTAACAGGGGGCAAGGTGATAGCCCCAGCTTTGAGCAATTTCTCCAGGATGACGCCATAAGTTTCTCCCAAGGGAGTGTAATTGGTGGGCTCGGCTTTGTACTTATAAGTGGTTTTCGGCGGAGTATTGGACGGTGTTTGAGATTTGACCATTACCGCATGGACAGCTCCTTTTGATTTAGAAGAAGTGGACGCGTGAGGAGTGGGGGTGTTTGGCTTGTTGGTAGAATCAGGAGTTCGGAAATTGGGGTTTTTGTTACGCAACCGCAATTTCTCTTCTTCTAAGGCTCGAATTTCAAGTTTCCGAGCCATGGTAAAGGCCTCGTCGAATGTGCGGAAGGTTTGAATTTGGAGGGTAGGGGAGATGTGCTTAGCGCAGGCCCGCGTAAATAGTTCAATGAGTTCGGTTTGAGGCAAGGCATACGTAAGTTGGTTGATAAGGCCCCGCCATCGTCCAATGAAATCTGCGATAGATTCGTCTTCAAATTGTCGGATGGCATAGAGGTCAGTGATAGATACTTTCTTGGCAATGTTAATGGAGAAATGATCCAAGAAAGATTGGGCTAGTTGGTTAAAAGAGAAGATCGAATGTTGGGTTAAAGCACTGTACCACTCCAAGGCGGGTCCTGATAAGGACATGGGGAAGGTGCGGAGTAACAAGGCGTCATCATGGGCAATCAAATAACAAGCATGTCTAAATGATCGCAAGTGTTGTTGAGGATCCTCTTTACTGTTGAAACGAGTAAACTTTGGCAACTCCCATTGAGGAGGATATGAATGGAGGGGGACAGAAGGGTGAATGGGCTCCTGACAAACTTGCTCGTATGTCAAGGCGCTACGACTTCCTGAAACGGAAGCCTCCAGGTTTTGCATTTTTTCCATCATTTGTTTGATGAAATCTGTGGTTGGGTGAGATGATGATGCCACAGAATAGGGATGTCCCATATAAGGTGTTGAGGTTACTGGATACGTGTATGGGAATGAAAAGGTAGGCGGAGCTTGAGAAGGAAAGCTCGTGTGAATAGGTGGCAGAGAGTAAGTCATGAATGGAGTGGTCTGAAAGAGAGATGAGATAGGGGCAGTTGGTGGTAACGATACGTGGGGTCCAAGGTTAACCAAAGGAAAGCTAATCGGGGTCGTATGAACCTCTGAAGCTGTCGGATTGGGAGACGGGGCTAGAGATGCAGGAAGTAAGGCATTGTTATCAGGAGGAGTGGGAGCTAAATGAGCAGCTATACTAATAGGCATGCCAATAAGGAGCTGACCATCAGGCGTACGGTCGGGGGCATGAGACAAATAGTATTGTACAGCGCTGGGATTAGCATCCAGAAATTTGGCAAAGTCCTTGTCTCCTACAGGAATTTGAGGGATCTCACTAGTGTCCGTAGGGTTCCCTATAGAATGTGAAGGGGGTGATTCAGGAAAAGACACAGAGCAGGCATGTGAAACCATGGCGGCGGCTTGCTTCCGAGTGATGACAACCATAGACAAGAACACACAGGAAAGTTTTAATCTATCAAGAACAAAAACAACCTCAGAATGATGAATTTGGCAAGTTGCTGGTTTGTCAGGGGCTGATGAAGACAGTAACCGATATCGGTTTATTAACCGGTGTCGGTCACAGAAAAACGACGTCGGTCCCTTAACCGATGCCGGTGTCAAAAGTCTAGGATAAGAAGATATAAAACGTTGCCAATTTGATTTTTAGCAACGTTGAGTATATTTATCAACTTATTGATCACAGAAGACAAAGTATGACAGAGAAAACAGAATTTGGAAATAAGCAAGAGGCACACGCAAATCTAGAGATTAATCCTAGGGTTAATTTTAGTTATCGTGGGCTTATGCCTTTAGACGTAAGATGATGTCAGAATCCTAAACAACAAGACCTAGGGGAAATGTCAAGTTTGTTTTGGCTTATAAGGTTACCTCAATCGGGCGGAGGAATACCGCGGAAAAGGGGGGATGTTTGAGCTGTTGTGTTAATTGTGAAGTGATTCGGTATGTGTTGTGCAGTGAAACTAAGGTTAATTTCCTGTCAATACCGTGGATATCACCCCCACGTGTACGACCTGTTACTTAATCTATGTTCACTAGAATTGAAGAACAACAAGCAGGAATGCAATGCATGCGTTTTAAACCCAAATCGAAAATTATATTCGATGAAGCAAGAGAGATGACTTTCACTAATGCGAAACTAGGAAAGCAAGACAAATTCTTTACGAAATATATAACAAAAAGCAGCAACAGCAAATATGCGCTTCTAAAATGAAAATAAGCAAGAGAAAGAAACCCAAAATGGGTCCCACCGGGCGTGCCAAAATGTTTCACTCGGAATGTTTCGGCTTCTGGGAATAGAGTTGCTTCTATCCTTTCATTCCTTTTAGAAACAGATGAGGTTAGGGTTAGGAGGAATACCTATTGAATGTCGAGATGGTGTGCGCGTACCGTAGAGAAAGATCAGGCTGACTGCTGAGAACTCCTTTTTGTCTTGGAAGGACTACTTGCAAATAAGAACACAAGACCACAAGATTTTGATTAAACAATAAATGAGGAAACTGCCTTGGGCCCAGGAAATATAAAACTTCCTTTCGAAGGTGGTCAGTTCCCCTGCTAATATGAATTAACACAAAAGACTACAAAATATTAATTAAATTATTTCGTTAAACTGGGTAGGGGGAAAGGCTGGTTTTCTGGTTTTGGATCAGAGGAACCGATGCCGGTTACTGATAACCGATGCCGGTCACTGATAACCGATGGCGGTTACTGATAACCGATAGCGGTGGGTTATACGATCTTCTTGGCAGCTATGGTGTTTGTAATGGCTGGCTTTTGGATGGTATTAGGAAATGGGATGGTTAGAAGCAAAAGAATGACAGTTAGATGCAATGGCACGTTGGGTAGTGGATTCAGAAACGGATTTAGGAGCACTGAGATTCAAGAAGCATAAGAAATGTTATAACAAAGGACATGCAAGATGTGACTTACTGGTTTTGGCATAGATGCAAGTTGATCTCCTTGGTTGTAAACACTTCTGGTATTTCCAGTCGTCTCTTCTCTGTCAAGTGAAGATCTGGACTCTGTTCCTCGCTCGCAATGCTCTCTGTTGATTCCAAAAATCCTTTGAATGATCTCCAAAATGAAATTCTGATCCGTTGTTTTGGTTTGGGGAGCCCATTTACAGGGAACCGATGGCGGTTGCGTAACCGACGGCGGTCGAGTAGGAACCGGCATCGGTAAGGAAAAATTAGGCTATTTTTAGTAAAATAGCCTACCTTCCCTGCTTTTCTCCCGAGAGATCAGTTGCGGGCTTGGTCAAATGGCTAGAAGGTCGGCTTTGGGTGCGAGTAAGGAGGCATTAGTTATGGATGTGAGTCTAGACCAAGTCATGGGTCTTAATTAGGTTAGTTTAGGGTTAGGGCTAGGTCATGATGAGGTGGCAAAGTGAGGTGGCGGGTAAGGTATGTGGATTTATCAATTACAAGGTAATTAATAAATAATTGTGTAAAGTTTAGGTAATGAGGTTAGGTTGCGAAATGGGATGCGGGTCACAAGGGGTCGTAAGACACGAATTTGGTGTCTACAGGTAGTTAGGAAGTGATGGTTATACTGTGATATTTACAATGAACTCTTGGAAGGTTACCAAGGGTGCTCTTGTGGTGGCAAGAGGTAATAAGGTTGGAACCTTGTATTTAACCATTGATAACACTAATATTTGTAATATTGTGGCTTTATATGCATATAAAACTTTGTGGCACTATAGAATTAGTCATATGAGGCATAAGGGCATGGAGATCATAAAGAATAATTTTCCCAGATATATAGAAATAGGTTTGGAGTTCTATGAGAACTACGTATATGGGAAACAAAAGTGAGTGAGGTTTCTCAGGGTTAGACGTATGAAGAAAGAGAGTAATTTAGAGTTGGTACATTTTGATGTGTGGGGGCCAACTCAGGTATCATCTCTTGGGGGTTCATATTATTATGTCACTTTTATTGATGATGCAACAAGGAAAGTTTGGGTATATTGTATTAGAAATAAATTTAATGTTTCGAAACTTTTGTTAAATGGAAAGTCTTGGTAGAGAATGAAACAAGTCTTAAGCTAAAATGTCTCAGGTTAGATAATGGAGGGGAGTATTGTAGCAATGAGTTTGATGATTATTGTTCTAAGAATGGAATCCATAGGAAAAAGATGGTTCCAGGAACTCTACAATAGAACGAGGTGTTAGAAAGGATGAACATGGCAATAATGGAATGAGTTAGGAGCATGAGGTTACATGCAGGACCACCTCTTTTTTTTAAGGCGGAAGTAGTGAGCATAATTGTGTTCTTGATAAACAGAGGGCCCTCAAGTGCCTTGGATGGAGGCATACTTGAGGAGGCTTGGTATGGTAAAAAATTTGATTACTCATTTCTTAGAGTTTTCTGATGTGAGGTGTTTGTTCATATTGATAAGGATGATAGGACCAAGCTAGAGGCTAAATCAGAAAAAATTCACTTTCATTGGTTATGGTGGTGATGAATTTGGATTTGAATGCTGGAGTATTAAGGACAACAAAATCATTTGATCTAGGGATGTGGTCTTTAATGAGAAAGTTATGTATAAGCAATAGTTACAGGAAAATAGGGAAGAATCCAAGAAAGAATATGTAGTGGTAGAGGATCTTCCAAATGGGAAAGTGACACATGAATCAGTTCAGGAACCTACTCAACGGGAACCCCAAACTCCTATATTGAGGATGTCTTCTAGGGTAAGGCATTTTTTCTCCTTCTTTTTATTATTTATTACTCATTGACAATGGAGAGCCAAAGAGATTTGATGAAGCAATACAGGTAGATGCCAAAAAAATGGGAGCAAGCCATGAATGAGGAGCATCAGTCTCTCATGGAGAACTAGAATTGGGATTTGGTGAAACTACCTGAAGGTAAAAGAGCATTGTAGAACAAGTGGGAGTACAAAGTTAAAGAGAAACAAGGAGGAAAGAAAATATATAAGGCCCAATTGGTGGTCAAGGGGTTTGCACAAAAAAAATGTACATATTTTGATGAGATTGTTTCTCTTATAGTAACAATGACTTCTATTAGAACCGTTCTTGGAATAGTGGTAGTAGAAGAATTGTAGTTAGAGAAGCTACATGTAAAGACTACATTTCTCCATTTTGATTTGGAGGAGGATCTATACATGCAACAACCAGAGGGCTACGAGGTCAAAGGTAAAAAGGGGATGGTGTGTAAACTTAAATAGAGCTTATATGGCCTGAAACAAGCTCCACGTCAATGGTATAGGAAATTTGATAGCTTCATGATGAAGCAAGGTTATATTAGATGCCATTCTGACCATTGTGTATATACAAAGAAATTTTAGGATGGAAGTTATATTATCTTATGGATGTATGTGGATGACATGTTGGTTACAGGAAAAAACATGCAGGAAATAAAAGTACTCAAGAAGTAGTTAAGTGACTCCTTTGATATGAAGGATTTGGGGGCAGCCAAAAAAATCCTTGGTTTGAGGATATCTATGGATAGGAAGGAACAAAAGATGAATTTATCTTAGGAAGAGTACATTAAGAAGGTCGTAGAGAGGTTTAATATACAACATGCTAAATTGGTTGAGACTCCTTTGGCAGACCATTTCAAGTTATCAAAGGAGATGTGTCCCAAGACAGAGCAAGAGAGAAACCATATGTCTAAGGTACCTTACTCATCAACAGTGGGAAGTTTAATGTATGCCATGGTGTGCACCATACCTAATATTACACATGCAGTGGGAGAAATGAGTAGATTTATGAGTGATCCAGGTAAAGAGCATTAGTAGGTAGTAAAGTGGATCCTTCGGTATTTGAGAGGGACCATGGGGACAATTTTGTGCTATAGAAGATTGGACACCACTTTGCGTGGTTATGTAGATTTAGATATGGTTGGATATGTAGATAGCAAGAGGAGCACGACAAGTTATATTTTCATTGTAGGTGGGACAAGAGTGAGTTGGATTTCACAACTACAGAAGTTGGTGGATTTTTCAACCATGGAGGATGAGTATGTTGCTGCCACAGATGCAAACACAGAGATGATTTGGTTACATAAATTTATTTAGGAGTTGGGGCATAAGTAGGAGAAAGGGAAGCTGCATAGTGATGGTCATAGTGCTATTCACCTAGATAAGAACTCTACTTTCCACTCTAGGACAAAGAATATACAATTAAGGTACCATTTCATTCAGACAACTTTGGAGGAAGAAGCTCGTTGAAGCTGGAAAAGATTCCTACTAGTCAGAATCCTGTAGACATGATGACCAAGGTGGTCACAAGGGAGAAACTGAAGTTGTGTTCAAATTTGGTTGGTTTTCATGGATGATAGTGAAGGGTTGAGAAGCTTTCTCAGAGGAAAACTAGTCTCCACGTGGGAGATTGTTATGTTGTGGAGCATATTTTCATGTGTGGAAGATTAAAGATTGTACACTAAAATTATAGTACACTATCCATATTTTTCTCATCAGGGTTCGGGGGCACAGCCCTGAGAATTTTTTTGGCCTCAAAAAACATGTTTTATATCTTGGGAAACGTGATATTCTCATATGGGTGATAGTTTTGACCAATAGGTTTATGGGATGGTTTTGGCCCATGGTTTTAGTACCCACGGTATTGTAAAAATGCTTAAGCAATTGCCTATTTATGTTCTTTTGTGTATATGGTAGGGTTGATGTAACATTGCAGATGTGTGTGAGTTCAAGTGTGAATTCAGGAGAGTTTTTTGAGCATAGCTCCAAACAGATTTGGTTACTATATTGTGAGAAAGAGGTGGCTTGTAATAAAAATGTGAGCAAGTGATTCTTTGTGGGCGTAGCCCAAATTTGTGTGAACCACATTAAATACTGTCTCTATGTTGTGTTCTTTTATTTCAGATTTGTGATATTATTCTGCATATTAGTTTCTACTATTGCGATTATGTGTGGGATTATTAGGCATATTTTATCCCTTATTTCCTAACACACACACACACACACATGCGTGCGCGCGCGTGACATAACAATATAACCAATATTACAAAATTATTTACCAATCAGTAAATAATAATTACCAAATTTAAGTTCTCTAAATTTCCTAACAAATGAGAAGGAACTTAGTGTACTGTGAAAGTTGAAAATTTAGTGTTCTATGTAAGTTGAAAATATAGTGTTCTATAGAAATAAGGAAATGTATTGTTATGCGGTTTTTCAAAAATCATGTAACAAAGGAACATCACCGTTGGAAAATAAGATGTGGAACAAATGAAAATGACTTCACGCCATTGTGAGAATAGAAAAGTGAAGTGAAAAGTTGGAGAATAATCCGCAGGAGGAAATCCACATAAGGTTGAAAGATAATGGATCAAATAAGAGTGACTTGTAACAAATAATGTCCCTAAATTTTATTTCTCCAAATCCACTTCTAGACAATACTTCCTTTGTAAACCACCCTTCACAACTAGGCTTCCAAAATGTGCACTATGTCCTCTTGAGGACTGATAAAAATTTCTTGAAAGATGACTAATGAAATTCAAGAATTCATATTTTATCTCTTGGAGATATTTTTCAAGATGCATTCTTCTAATTCTCATATCTAGATTCCTCGTTTTGATGTTTTTTAACACACTTTTCCTCTTGAAACCCTAACTAGTGCATAGTGATCCTGAGAGGCTTCTAACTTATATAAATATTCAAGTAAATGTATTCAAGACTCAAAATTTAGGATTACGGTCTTTCTTTCTCTCCTTTACAATGTTGTTCTAACAGTAAGGAGTTTCGAACAAAGTTCATCCAACTTCCATGAGCTTAGTGTCTTGTTTGTATGCTTAGGGAAGGGGTATTAAAACCTCAAATGTCCAAAGGATTATCTGGGTCTTATTTTAATAATAAGTATTGGCTTAAATATTTTTGACATACACTTATACAGTCCCTGTTAAGGATAACATGCAATCAAACCAATCACCTTGATGTCAATAAGTCTAAATGCAAGTAGATATCAAATACATAGTTTCAATCCTAAGCAACGAGAATCCAAATGCATGTAATAAAGAACAATAAATCATTCATCTTTAAATCTTGAAATTTCTATACTATGACCTCTTCTTCACGCGGTATCCTTAATTGATTCATCTAAGAGCCATGCAAAAGTAAACACAGTCCTACCTATCATCTACAATATTTATATTCTTAACCAAAACATAACATTAAAGCCTCACATTATATTTCCAAGCCCTTAAACAAACATATTCAAGAATTAGTGTCCTTAAATACATACCATACATGCTACACAAGGAGGATTTCACAATACAACTCAAGGAATCACAAGAGAATACCATCTCTTTTGCTCAAACCAGATTTTTTTATTTACTTCATACTTTGTTATAAAATTGACACACTCCTTTCCTATCCTTCTCTTCACCGTCCACGTGAGGAGTGAAACAATGATTGCCTCCTTTAATCCATATATTTTAATTCTTCTTTATGCATGTACCCACTTCATGATTCATAACTACCCTTTTTGTGACCCTTGGGCTTCCATATTCCTTCTAGATGCATAACTACCATTTTACACTATTTTAATCATTTTAATGACTCACCTACACTTCCTAGGACCTATTTTCATACTTAAAATCCTTAAAATCCCTATTCAACATAAAACACCATATGACAACCTCATTTCCTTACTTATATGATTTTACAATTTCAAATCCCCCTTTTGGAAGGAAAGTACAAGAATAAGGTAAATTCAAATTTTAACATCCCCAACACTTTGACATGACTCACATTCCTCCCTAAGACCTCAAGATAACCTAGGATCATGATAAAAGGATAATCATTACTTGCATGCTCTTCATTCCTTTGATGTTCCTGCATCAACATCACCATCCTCTTGCATTGGAAATATGATGGCATGTGATTGGAGCAATATCAACCACCATACCTGGTTTGTGAAGTCAATGGAAATTGTTCCTTAGTTTTGGAAAAGTGGTTTTCCCTCTTCATTTATAGAACCATATTCTCCCTCTCTCTTCTCTTATTTCTCTATAAAAATAATTCAATATCATTTTAAAATATTTTTCTCTTGACTACAAAGTCACCATGTCAAAACGGTGGCTGAGATTTCACAAGCTGCAAACATCTGATTTGGTGACATGTAATGTGCTTAGTGCCCTTCCCCAGTAATGTAATGGGCTATGTGTTTCCTTATCAATGGAATCTTTCCATTGTAGCTTGTATATTCCCTTTACTTGCATTCATTGTGTCTCTTACCTCTATGCTCATTTCTGGCATATCGTGTGTAGGTTTTATTTTCATGTTTTCATTTCTCTGTGTCTATAATGTGTGAAATGGAATGTTTCATGCATTATTGATCTATGTCATGTATATGCCCTCTCATCTTCTTTTCTTTCTATTCTTCCCCTCATAGAGAGAGATCCCATATCTATCCTAGCGTCATCTTCATTCACTTAGCTTAGTTTCATTTCATGCATTCTTCCTTCCCCTTTTCCCCTACAATTGGTAGTTTTTCTTAGAAGTAGTGTTAGTGTTACAATATAGGCAGAGGAAGCCATCCTTCTCTGAAGGTTGATCTCATACATTTAAGTCCCACCTTGAGATACCATCCCATGTTTCATTGAGGTGTTGATCAATTCGGTTTTAGAAAGGGTGCAACTTCAAGTGACTATAAGTAAAAATTCATCTATACCAAATGAACTACTCTGGCTCAAGATATAAGGATGTCATTACCACATTTTTTCCATGGGGAATTTAATGCGTATCAAAAAATTATCCATTTGGTTGATCAAGTTACTGGATCCTTCCCATAAAACTTATGCATTTTTACTTTTGGATCATGTTCCTTCCCTAATGTGTATTGTTGTATACATTGGCCTATCTGGAAGATCCACCCTAGTTCAATTGTGTAAATATTTGTGCTAGAGTTGGTTGAGGTTGAGAAGCATTTAGAATTGGAATGAGTTTGTACATAATATTATCCAAGTGCTATTTTATTTGGTCCACTTTAGTGTTTATATCTGTGTGTAAGTTACACATTTCATATTCGATCTGGCTAACTTTGTGATCCATTATGAAAACCCTAGAGAATAAGATTCGTCGATCCCCGTTACTAATTCCATATCTTCTTTGTAATAAGTTTTACCTGGAGAGTGAGCATTCTTGTTCTTACCCCTAGTTTGTGGACCTTCCATAATAAGGCTTGACCATACATAATTAAATTTGCCATGTTGTCTAAAATTGACTAGCAAATGTCTCAATGTAGATGACCTCAAATTTGAAAATGTAAAGAATGGACCTATATGGAAATTTAATGAGCTTTATGAAAATATAAAAAATTGACAAATTCCAAAAAAAGGGCTCAAAGAGCAATTTTATTAATAATATTATAATTGTAATAACTCTCACAAAACAACAAAAAAAATTTAAATTTGTTACTGAAACTTTATAGACTTTATCCCAAGTTGTAAAAAATATCTGAAGAATTTGCATCCGTGAGTGAGATATAGCATAAAAACAAGTAGTTTTTGAAATTGATGCTCTGATAACACTTGTAAGGAAATTACTTCAATATATGAGCAAGAGCATAAGAATATTGATTGTATGAATGATCCACTTCGAGGGGATAACCTCTATAAGCATATAACAAGAATATAATTCACAAATTGATGATTTGGGAGAGTCATGCTCATCCATATATATAGACATAAATTTGAAGAGACATAACTTTGAAGGGTCATAACCCTTCATCCACACCGATTTTTAAAATCTAATTCAACCTTCATTAAGCCTAGCTAATGAATGTAAATACTAATGACAAGTGTGCCTTAGGTCAGCCCACACATATCTATGCATGTGATATATTAAGCTCTTATCAACATGGTTGACAAGAGTTTGATGAGTTCCTTCTCTACCTTAAGTTCAAGTAGAGGACCGATATCATGAGCAAGAAGAGGTGGCATGTTGCAACTTATGAATGTGATTGTTTTTCTACCATGCTCACACTAGGGGAATCTTAGGAAATTATATTAGTGATCACTTTGGTTTGTATTGGTTTATACTATTGTTATAATGAATTTTTATAAAACAAATATTTATTAATATTTTGTGTTGGAAAATAATATTATTGTTATAATATATAGGATTTCATAAATAACTCATATAGATACATTTGGGTGACTTGTACTAGTAAGAAAATAATGTACACATGACTGAATCAACAACTTGCCTTAGGAATAGGTGTGTGAGAGAGACTAGAGGATATATTATAGATCATGTGTTGAGATATTCATGAAGAAATATGAAGAGAGAGTAGGGTTTGTAGCATTTACCCTTTGTTAACTCCCTTTGTCACTTTATTCTATTTTGGGCCTTCTTATCTATGTTTGTTTTTTAAATTTTTGGGTGATGTGACTGTAGCTTTTCCCTTGACTCTGGTTTTCTACTTCCTCTATTTCTAATAGTTTTGAGTCCTTTACCACTTCTGTAGTACATTAACCATTTTTGTGCCACATAGAAATAGTTACCTTCCCACAAAATTGGTCCCTTACCCTTTTGATCCCTTATCATGTTTTGTGCCTTTGTTGGTCATCTTTTCCACATGTTATGTCCATGTGGTCCTTATTTGAATTCCAGAAGTATATAAATACATAAGTACAATCAACCAATAGAAATGACACATGCATGATCACACATTAATTCATTTCCTTTGTGTTAGATTGATATAAAAGACCATAATTTGATTTATTTATAAAGTATACACATACTTAATCCTAGGGAAAGTATTTACAGATTCATCATATTTGATGGCAGATGTTGTTCACACATGAAAGATAAGTGTTAAGACATGAGATTGATTGTTGACTTGCATCGAGTTTTGATTGCAAATTTCTTGAATCATAAGATACCTTCTAATAATGGAGGGATAAAACATGACTTTCTGCTAGCCCCCTCCGCCCCCCTTAACATCCCCTATTGTATATGAGTTTTACAAGGAGATGAGCATGGATTAGGTTTTCTAGCATTGACAAGTTATGAACTCTCTTTGTCACTTACCTCTCATTTTGGGCCTACTTATCAATGTTTTTTCATTTGATGGGTCTTGTGACTGGATTTTCCCATGCCTCTAGAATTTTCCTTCCTCTATTTCTAGCATTTTTTGATCCCTTTACCACTTTTTTGGGAGATTAACCATTTTATGTGATTGGCCCATATTTTACATTGAACCTATTTTATCATGTTTTGTGCCTCTTTTAGACAATTTTCCACATGTTTTAATGGGATTCTAATTCGAATCTAGGAAGTCTATAAATACATAGATGCATTAGTGCATACAACCAATGGAAAGGATACATGCATTATACATATTGAATTTTTTCCTTTGTGCTACAGTGATATTGAAGACTATAATTTGATATATTTTTAAAACATCCCCATACTTAATCCTAGGTAAAGCATTTAGAGATTCATTGTAGTTGTGCTAGATGTGGTAGACACATGAAAGATAAGTTTTTGGACATGGGATTGATTGTTGACTTGCATTGAGTGTTTATTTCAGAATTGTAGAATCAAAACATACTTTTTGATAATGGGGGGATAATATATGCATCCCCCTACCTAACACCCCATCACCCCCCTTAACATCCCCTATTGTATATGGGTTTTACAAGGAGATGATCATAGAGAAGGGTTTCTATAAAGGAGATTGATTTTCATGTGATTCACAAGTGAACCAAACAATATTATATACACAAATAAGAATTATTACATAAGGCATGCATAAAACATTCATCGAGTCAAATTTAGATTCATGAATACATAACCATTTATGTAGCAAGACTACCATTTTAATCAAAAAATGAAAATGACCAAGAAGTCTTGATAGTCTAATTTTTCTTATGGTGAGATTTGTATTTTTTTGCTTTATATTCTACTCACGACTATTCATATAAATATGTGAAATCAAGTATTATCTTACAATAGTCATTACATGAAGTTTACATTTTCCTACACTTTTTATAATCTAAATCAATCTTTTTATGTTTTAATTAGTAAATATGTGTGGTGAGTCCAAACATTTATGTTTCCAAAATCACTTTCCAAGCATACAATTAACAAGCTCAAAATATAGCAAATCATGTAGAAAGTGATATATATGAAAGCAATATACACTAAAGATGAGTACAAGACTAGGTAATTGATATGGTATCACCATAAGTATTTTTGTGTGCTTGTTAATTATCGATATACAGTAAGTTAATTGTTATGGTATTAGTGTTTTTATGTGTTTAATATTAATTTTATTGGCATATGACTAATTAATTACTACAATTTTAATTTATATCTATTTTGATTATTGATATAATGTTTGTTGTTTGTTACTTGTTATAATATGAATTGATATAACATGTGTCTATTATTTTTTAAAATATTATTATAATATTAATGAATCATAATGATACGTATATATGTATATATTTAAATAATAAATATATTACATTTCATTAATTATTTTATTAGTATGATACTAGTTATTAATTATTATTGTATTAATTTGTTTATAGTGGATATGATAGATATGAATTGACAACTATTATAATGAAATAGACACAAATATAATGAAACAGACAAATACATGAAAAAATCAACAAATCAATAGTTTGTAAAACAAATCCTATCACTAAATATAAAAACTATATTATTCAAAAATATTTGCCAAACAATTCGACATGTTTTGAATAGTCAATACTAATGGCATTACATAGTGAATGGTAACATAACATACGTTCCAAAGCACATCCATGGAATATTCTCTACCTTACTACATGGCAATTGTGCTGAACAAACATATTTACAAATGCCATGTCAAGCCTTGCCCAACTATCACCCATTGCAACTCAAAGCACCAAAATACATTTTGGTTTTTATTAGTGGAAGGGGAACAATGGTCACCACCCTTTTCAAAATATAATAAAAATTTTTCCTTCTCAAAGAAAGTAGGCATTTCCTTCTCAAAGAAAGTAGGCATTTCCTTCTCAAAGAAAGTAGGTTTCTTGTGATGTCTGATTTTGCTTCTTCTTGTTTGTAAGCATATACCCATTATGAATCCCCACCAAATCACCATCTCAATTTAGCAGGAAAGTACTGAAAAGTTAGACACAAGCTAACGTTACTTAAACATGCAATGCATATGTTTTGTAGAGACGTCCTTAGCAATGCACATAAAAACAAAGCAAGTACCTTGTTGATGAGGGATTGATAGTAAGGTTTCACAGCTTCCACGTCAACTCTCACTTTGCTCTTGCTGTACAGATCATATTTGCTGTTTACACAAACACAACCAAATAAAAATCCAACCCCATACTCTACTCTACATAATAATTATAATCCTCATTTGAAATGATAATTGCAGAGAAAACAATGTGGCCTTCCTCTTCTTACTTAAATCTTTTAAGCCATTCCAGCATTTCGTAATCCTCATCCTTCATCAAGTGTTTGTATGCACCGGCTCGGTGCAGAGCTGAAATTAATAATAAACAAATTGTGTGAAAAATATTACAGATAGTTGTTGAATTATATCTAGCAGTAGTTTGGCATTGGCCAAATGAGTTGCTCACCGTAGAAAGAGTGGAATCTGATGATAAAGAGTGCAGCAGGTGGTAATGTGGTATTGTTCATTTTGGCAACCTGTTTTTCTCAATTAATCAAATCAGAATTGCATTGTTAAGTACTAGATAATGAAAACTCTTTTCAAAAAGATTACAGTGATCGGACACGATACCATACCATGTGCATGTATTCATCATGGCCCCATGAAATAATCACGTTTTCAAGTCCACAATTTTTAGAATACACTCCATATTTTGTGTTGTATTTGGGATTGTAGTAATCTGGGTTGTCCTTGAAATACTGATTAGACATGAAAAAGCAAAAGGACCGTCAAAAGATTATCACTTACACAGAGAAATTTAATCCTAACCCCCAAAAAACCTGGATAATGGAAAACAATGTATGCACTTACGCCATGGTGGACTATGGATTTATCAAACGCACATCCCATTGGAAAAGTGTCACCTAAGAATTCAGGTAAGAAGTTATTGATTAAGCCATCAACCAGTTATAATTATTGCTACAAATCTAAGTTTCCCTAACATGTATGTTCAATCCAAAAAAACTAAAAGGTGGGTAGTGTGGAAATGTTGATGGAGGTGAGCCTCACCTACAACAGCCCATTGCGGTTCAGCTCCAAATTTAGGATGAAGTAGTACCTTCCCCAGATCTGCAGACACCGGCATTATTTACCACTTATTTGGCGTAATACTATAATCCCAAGGTCAACTAAAATTATATATTAGAAAAAGAGAAAGAGATGGTTTGTTTGTGCATGAAGAGGGCGGTGTAATTGATACCATGAATGAGTCCAGTCAAGTGAAGCCAATCATCATTGGGATAATCTCTGCGAATGGCCTCGGCTGTTTGGAGGAGATGTTCAATTTGGGGCTCGTCAAGATCAGGATCGGACTCATCTACAAACTCATTAAGCAACTCACAACATTCCCAGATGCTCATCACAGCTCTATCAAGCTTCCCATATTCCTCGCGCTTCCCCAACACCTGCAACCACACCAAGAACAAGCAGTCTGAGTACCAAAGAAACAAGTTATATATTGCAATTAATTTATGCTACTATCATGAAAACTGATTGCTTTGTAGTTATATTAGTATACAAATTCATAAGTCTGGTTAATGTGTTGAGTTCTGTAAAACTCTTCCACGCCCGCATTCCTTTCGCTCTCATGTTCATAATCCCTGTAATGGGCAAACAATCAACATTAAATAAAAAAAGGAAAAACAAAATTATAGCAATTTATGTGATGAAGAAAATACAAAATAAAAAAAGTACCTGAAGGTATGGCCAAAGGCATTGCTATCTGGGGTGACAAAGCCTCCATCCAACACCAGCACATTTTCAGTCTTCTCAGCAGCCTCCTCTTTTGAGAGGGTTTGAAGGGGCTCTGCAATTAATTGACTTACAAATTAAAAAGAGACGATCATCGCTTCCCTTTCACAAATGACAGGAGGGGGAAAAAAAACATTGCAATGGGAAATTCATGTGACCTGGGACAGTGATCGTCATTTTTGTGAACTATTGCAACCTTGTAAGATTCACCTGCAACACAAGGGTTGTGTTTCTCAGTCTGTAAAATATTTCATGGTTTTCCACCACTAAATTCCAGTGGCATTTTTTCATCAAGAGAAAAGTTGAAGAAAGATAATGTAATCCAGAAATGACATACCCAATTCAACAGAAAATCCGATATGCAGCCTCGGCAAGAAATGAGTTTGTGATACGATCGAGTGAGTTGCGTTGTTTATAAAAGTAGAGGGCAGACCAAAACCGCGTTTGGTGACTAGATTCCACGCACGCACTTGCGGACAAGGGCACCGTCAATGCCAGCTGGCCAATAGATGGGTAGTTTAATCTATTCGCTTCCGCTGTTTCCAACATGGTGGGATGATAAGGATGTATGAAAACGTAGGAAGATAAGGATGCCACGCCAGCAATGGGGCCCACAGATTACACGTGATAGACTAATTTGGCTCTCTCAACGCGTTCTGGATTTCACAATTCACAAAAGGAAATGGTAAAATAATTAATTTTAACCTTTGATAATCATAATCATAATCCGCAAATGAAGCATGTTGTTGTCCCTTCAAATTACCTCACAATTGACAGGTGGATGTAACTTCGTTTCACCAAAGATAGCTATTTGCTTTCTAGCTACTACACAGTTTGCTAACAACTTATATTGGATGTTTGCTACGTAGAATCAAGGCACATGACACAAGACTACTCAGTTTTCATGCTCAACAATATCCCTGATGAATTCCTCTATAACGGTGTTGTGACGCAACATCCTCTATTTTCCGTTTCCTCTTGCATCTTCACTTAATGTTGAAGATTCAATTTTTTAAATATTTGTTTGTATTTAAGTTTTTGTTACAATTTTTTTTTTTTTTTGTTTACTATGTATTGGGATTTTTATGTTCCTTATGGGGTCAAAATACATGAGTGTGTCCCACTTTTTTGTATTTTTTTGTATCTCTAAATACATGAATTTTCGACATCACTAAAATTGTAGAGGTGATTGTCACAAAACAATACACAATCTTCAAATGACATGAACTAATGAAATATTGTGTCTTATAGAGTGCATGTGATTTTTTATTAAAAGAAGTTTGAGTTTTTTCCCTTAATTTTGTTCAAATGTTGTTTCTTATTTTATAGTAAAGTGACATTAGGCCAACGTCTCTTAAAGTAGTCAAAAAATAATTTTTTCGCCATGAAATTTTATGTATATGTTCTAGACTCAAATATCGAGTGTGTGTATTTTTTTGGAATTTTTGGACTTATGTTATTTTGCACTTATGTTTTTTATTAATATTGTAGTGATTTTTTTTTTTTTTTCCTAATTTAGGGATGTACATATGTTTATGGCAATATATCTCCATATTTATATCGAAATTGATTTTTTTTCATGAGTGCAAAGAAGACATCAAAACATAATAATTTTTTTTTTTCAAGTTTTAAAGAAATGTTTTACTATTTTTCATAGTGTGTTGATTGGGCGATATCGAATTCTTGCAAATGCCACACCTTAGCAATAATTAAAATAATAGTAAGTTTATTTTCAAAAAATACAAAATTATATTTTTGGAAAGCACGCAGAAAACTTATTTTAACTATAAATTTCATAATTTTATTCACCAATTAGATCTAAATAAGTGGTATCTTAAGTGGCATCTTTAGGCATATAACTTCTCTCCAAATGGATTAAAGGGAAATACATGCCACATAAATGCCACATAGGCTCCACATAAGGCGCTACACCCTTAATCCTATATGTTACATTAGATGTCTATGGACGACTTATGGCTATCATATATTTTTATCATGTTTTGTCTCTTTCAAATATGTTATAATATCATTAGTGGGTCAATCTTGGTGATGGCCATAGCATAAGAATAATATATATAAGAGTTAGAATGTAGTAGTTGAAGATGAGATTGAGAACTTGAGTCTTATTGAATGGTTTGGTAGAATATTGTGATAATTTCTCTACATTTTGGTGTTTTTGGTGTTCTCTTATTGTTGATATTCAGATCCATCCAAGTAATTTCATTACAAGTGGTATTAGAGCTTGATCTTGGCTAGAAATTAAAAACCCTAATTGTGAAGACTCAACTATAACTCCAAATCAATAACAAATTTTTATGCATTTTTTTTGGGTTGTTGTGAATTTAGTCAAGTAAGATTCTCTCAAAATTTCAAGATATTTTGACTTGTTTTGCAAAAGTTATATCATTTTTAGAGTTTTTCATAAATTTTCTCTATTGATTGCAAATTAGGGATATTTTCCATGTTATTTACAGTTTCAAAAAGAGGATAAAAAATTAGGTTGAGTTATTTCTTTATGTTATTTCATATTTGGACATATTCTTATAGAAATCCCAAACCCTAAATTTTGACCTTGATCCCTAAATCCTACTATTTTGGGGCATCACGGTGAGGCCTTCCACAAGAGGTAAAAAGAATCTCATCACTCCGGGTAAAAATCCAGACAAGTACATGATAATAGTTGAGGAGTTGTAGTCAGAAGGGCTAACTACAAATTCCTCAGGGATAGGGTTTACTTTGATGGACCACAGGGTAAGCCAACTTGAGTATTTGCGAATCCTACAGTTTGAGATGGCCAAAAAAGAAGATGTAGAAAATATTGGACAACGATTGGATGATTTCATGTAGCAACTCACTAAAAATTTGAAGGGTCATCATCTTCTTCCAAATCCGCCACAACTCAATCATACTCATATCAACCAGGATGGATCTTCAGGTTAAAGTAATGGATAAACTAGCCAGGGTGGATATTTGAGCCTACTCAATCTAAATAAAAATACTCTGTAGGCCCATAACATGATGCCGAAAGTGGAATTGTGTAAGTTTGATGGAAAGGATCCACCCAATTGGATTAACCAAATGGAGAATTTATTTGATCTACATTAGATCCCATTTGGACAAAAGGTGACCATGACATCATTATATCTTGAACATGACCAATTGGTTTGCTATCGATGGTTATGTGCTCAAAGGAAGAAGAAGGGTCTTGGTGTCACTTAGAAATTTTTTACCGAAGAGATGCAATTACACTATAGTTCTAGTGTGTCAGAGAATAACTTCAGCCAATTAGCAAAGTTATGGAAAATAAGATCAATCAAGGATTATGTTCATCAGATCCAAAACCTATCTTTGCGTGTGTAGAATATTACAGAAGGGAATATGAATGACCTATTTATTGGGGGTCTTAAGGACCACATTGAGCATGAGGTGCATATGTTTAATCTAATTAAGGTTTCTAATTCTATTATCATGGCACACAGGGCAGAGGAAACATTTCTTTCTAGTAGGAGGAAATTTTTTACCAACATCAGAGACCGTAGCACACTAACACACTCATTCCCTAGGCCAATTTGAATAACACCTAAAAAAATTGAAGAAAAGAGAGTAAAAAGGTTATGTTTTAACTGTGACAACAAATATGGACCGGGCCATAAATGTGCTAAAAAGAAGTTGATCTACATTGAAGGACCCAATGAAGAAGAAGAGAAGGAAGAAGATTAAGAGGTATCTGTCATTGTTGAACCATAGGAGGAGTTATGAGATCCCAAAACAATGATCTCATGCCATGAAATTTCAGGTATTAGCACCTCCCAAACCCTCAAAGTGGTTGGATCCTTAATAAAATAGAGGGTGACAATGTTAATTGACTCGAGAAGTAATCACAACTTTGTCAATCATAAGTTAGCGGTGCACTAGAAAATTTTTGTTTAATCATCTCCTGAATGTCACGTAACGATTGTTGATGGGTGTGTTGCTAGTTGTTTAGGAAAATTTTATAACATTAAACTCGCCATGGGATATTACTTGCTAAATAGCCAGACCTATGTATGCCATTTCCATAGGGGAGAAAACATCATTTTAGGAGTTCAATGGCTTACCACTTTGGGAATTATTGAGATGAAATTCCAAGAGTTGTTCATGCGTTTTTAGTCAGAAGAGAGAAATTTTGAACTAAGAGGATTAAGAGGAAAGTCCCCACAGTTGGTGATATCTCACAAAATAAAAAAAATGTGCAGAGGGTTTCGTGGCACAACTATTTTCATTGGAATCACATCAATCAAATGCAGTTATACCATAATATATACAAGCAATTATATATGAGCACTCAATTATGTTTATAGATATGCCATAGGGTTTTCCTCCAACAACTAACCATGATCATGCCATCCATCTAGTACTAGGGAGACAACCACCCAACACTAGACCTTGTAGGTACCCATATGTGTAAAAGAGTGAGATTGAGAAGATAGTACAAGAGATGTTAGAAGAAAAACTTTTCTGTCATAGTTAGAGTGCTTATTCTTCTTGAGTAATGTCGGTGCGTAAAAAAAGATGAAAATTGGGCCACGTGTCTTGATTATAGGGAACTCAATAAGTACACAGTCAAAGATAAGTTTCCTATTCCTGTAATTGATAATTTACTAGATGAGTTGTATGGTGTTGTTTAGTTTAAAAAACTTGATCTCTATTCTTGATATCATCATATCAGAATTAGGGATGAGGATTTTCATAAAACAACCTTTAGCACACATGAAGGCCATTATGAATTTTTAGTAATTCCTAAATTGGTCTCACAAATTCACCCTCTACATTTCAAAGTTTAATGATTTATATCTTTAAGTGATTCCCGCGGAAGATTGTTTTAGTGTTTTTTGATGATATACTAATATACAAAAAAAAAAGGGAAGACCACTTACATCATGTAAATAAGGTATTGGAGACTCTTGAAAAACATCAGATTAATGCAAATTCCTCTAAGTGTTTTTTTGGAGTTAAGGAGGTTGAATATTTGGGCCACATCATCTCTTATGAAGGTGTTAAATTGGATCCTAACAAGATAGAGGCCATGCTTCAGTGGAAGGTTCCAAACAATCTATAGAATCTCCATGGATTTTTGGGGCTTACAATTTATTATAGTAGATTTGTAAGGAATTATGGTAGCATACCAACACTATTGACAAATTTATTAAAGAATGAATTTTTCCATTGGAATGAGGAAGCTACCAAAGCATTCGAGAAGTTGAAGGAGGCCATGTGCACCACTCCAGTTCTAGTTACTTCTGATTTTTCCAAAACATTCACGGTTAAATTTGATGCTTCGTGGTATGGTATGGGGGTAGTACTCATGTAGGAGGGTCATCCCATTTCATTTGAGAGCCATCAATTCAAAGGTAAGAATATGTAAAAACCTATTTATGAGAAGGAAATGCTAGCCATACTTCATGTAGTACAGAAATGTATACAACATCTAATGGGTAGAAACTTCAAAGTAAACACATATCATGATAGTTTGAAATACTTAGAACAATGTTTATCATTTGAAGAACAACAAAAAACGGTCTTAAAAATATTGGGGTATGATTTTGATATAATATTTAAGAAAGGGAAGGAGAATGTAGTTGTTGATGCTCTTTCATGGAAGGATGAGTCAACTGATGCATTTTTATGTGCCATATCTATATTATAAGAAGATTGGGTCGAGGAGGAAAGGTCCGAATGGAGAGATGACCCAAGTACACAAAATATTTTCAGAATATCCAATAAGATCCAAGCATGTCAGAAAAATTTGAATGGCAATGGGATGCTATATGGTACACAGATAGATTATACCTATGTAAGAACTCAACCCTAAATATAGGGTTCTATTTGATCTTCATGCTTCTCCAGTAGGGTAATTCTAGATTTTTTAAGACTTATCATCGAATCAAGAAAGATTTTGTATACACCTAATTTTTCATGGTGTTACTAACAAGTCTTTCATGTAGATAATGGTCGTTGATGTATCTATTTATCGAGTGAGTGCTTTGAGGGGATTTCTAGGAATGGGGTATGAATATACACATGGTCATAATGGGATCAACGATAGTATATCGAGAGATATATGTAGCCATAACCTTAGTTATCCTTGTCTCTGTCAGTCCTTCTATGTTGCACACACTAGAATTCCCGACACTTGCTTTCATTTGAAATCACGACTGACACTTATTTCGCTGACTTTCCCTTAATCCATGACATAGTTGCACCCCAATTAACATTAGGGTTATCCTTGGATGACACCATCTCTCATGGGTGATGGTGTTGGTTTTAGGTTTTCCCTTGGTCAACATCATTTCCTGCAGGTGATGATGTCGGATATATATGCACATCACACCCTAACATTTCAAAAGGAAGGGAATGAATGAATGAACAACTATTAGCTCTATGTTTTTGCACCATATTTGCATATGATCACTCGGCTCTTGGATTATCTTACACTTGATTTGGTTTGGAAACTCTAGTTGGTTATTGGATTGCTTACATGATTGGTCATCTATAGTGATTCTAGGACATGGATGATGTTCTCATTCTTCACCCATAGTGATTCTCTTTTGGTGTGTTGTTTCTTTGGAGAGATAGGTGCATCAACGACCACCCTGTAGGTAAGTGCTCTAACCCTCTTTATCATTTAGCATAGATTAGTTTATCTCCTTTCTCATTTCTCTATGTTATGCTAATGTAGTATGTACATTGATGTTAGCTAGCATATTGCTCTTACATGATCAAATCGTTATCTTTCCTTCATTTACATTTCAGTTATATTTTAGTTGTATAGATTGTGCATGCTTGTAATATCTTTCCATTGATTTATATCTCTCCCCCATTATCTGATATATTGGAAGGGTACCCATCTTTATCTTGACAGTGGGCCTTGGAAACCCTAGGCTGACCTAGTGTGTGGATTATTTCCCTCTGGATATGTGACCTTAGAACTCACTGTAACCCATTTTAAATCAATAAACTATGTTATGGTTCATGTGTGTCTCCTCTTTGTTGCCTTATATCCTTGTATAACGGAAGAATTATGAGTGCAAGCCATCGAGACACATTATTTCCCTACCATACATACTGGTGAACCCAATGTGAATCCTAAAAACCTCCTAACTGGGCACAACTCATTAAAAGTATCTACCTCCAATTTTGACTCAATTTGGGTTTACAAAATTAGCATCCCCTAAGAAAACCCTATGACATCGAACTGTTTTATCCATGGCCGCTAGCGTCACAATAGAAAAAAATCAAGCCTTACACCATCACCCCAAGGCAATCATATCTAGTTAAAAAAAATCCCTTAGAATGCCATCGACCCTTGTGTAAACATCTACTAGGGTCATTAGTGTCAGAAGCATAGTTTTCCAGAACCTTGTTTTTGTCTTCCAAATTGTAAAAATGTTACCTTTGAGGATATTTTTTAGCACAATTAAACCCCTTGAATTTCTCCATGGGATATTACTTCATGCCTACATCTCCTCTTCATGATCCTAAATGTTCTAGTTAGCATCCTATAAGCACTAATATTCCTACTTTCCCCGATCTCACTCGTGAGAATTTGCTGTCCCAACTCTGTCCCTATGACTAGTTAGAGCAAGGTAACTAACATAGTTGAGATTGAGTAGTTAGATCCCAAATCGATCATTAAGAACCTGATAAATAATGAATGCTTTACTCTCGACAAGGATGGAGGTTTTTGAAGGATACCCACCAATTGCATGAAGATGACTATACCTCATCCCAATCAGGAAGTACCCTATCATGATCAAAATCCTCCCTAAAAGAATGGTCAAGGTAGGTCTCCTGAAACCCCCACTAATGAGCATGGAAATCACAAACAAACACCTATCTCTAAATGCCATTCTTCTTCTATGATCCATAGGGATCCGAAGAAACACCACTTCATTAGAGCAACTAAAACCAGAAGAAAAATTAATCAGAACATAGAGCAGACTGTTGAGTTACGTAACCGTTGGTCTATGCAGAGGGGTAGTTACACTTTGATACCTCCTCCCTTTCTCAGAAGGATTTTGGTCCCACAAAATCTTAATTGGGGAGTAGATGAGGGAACAATTACCTAAATTTCTCCTTTGAGTACCACCGGGCCTGCTTTGGTGTCTTCCCTTTGAGTCCAACCTGCCAAAATTCATGTAGACCTATATTTATTTCTCTAACCTTCTACTGCAACACTACATCCTCCTCCAATTGACCTCGTGAATCTAAGATGCAATATTCTATGGAAGGTAGCAATTGGCATTCTTCTTCCTCATTAAGCATATATGGCTCATATAGGTGCAAGTTCTCACAATTTACTATTGATTACATCTGCACGAAGTGTAGAAAGTCAATTTTGAACATATTTTCTCCAAATTTCTCCAGTATAGCAAAGGGTCTATAATTTAGTGGCTTAAGTTTCCTTGCTTGAGCTTATAGTCTCTCATTTCTCAAGTAAAGCCAAACTTTGTCTCTAACATGAAGTTTTTTCTCTCTACGATGTTGATCGTGTCTAGCCTTATAATTGGCTTAAGACTTCTCCATCTTTTCCTTCCCCTTGAGATGGGTTTTCCGAATCCTCTCAATGAACTTCACTGCTCTGGTCACTTCTGAGCCACGTATCTCTCCTTTTTCCTATTGTCCAATTACAATGTCTAATGGATTATTGGTAGGTAGATACACCAAGCATGTTACAAAAGGTGACTACATAGTGGATGTCTGTATTTTCCTATTGTAGGAATGCTGAATGTAGGCTAAGGATTCATCCCAAGTCCATGGATATTTTCTATTATATCTTCTAATCAGCTGTACCAAAGTCCTCTTCACCATCTCTATTTTCCCATATGTCTGGGGATGGAAGGTCATGCTCCTCTATAACCCAGTGTCTATCTTTTCCCTCAAAGTAGTCCAAAACTTCCCTAAGAACCAGGAATATTGGTAAAAAATAATAGGCTTTGGCAAACCAAAACACACCCATACATTAACAAAGAAAAGTTTAAGTACCTCACATGTTTTTATTGTCTTTTTACATGCCATAAGAACACACATTTTATTGAATCTATCTAAAACAACATATAGATAAACATGGCCATGTTTAGAAATAGGTAGTCTTCTTAAAAAATCCATAGAGATATCCTCCCAAAGTCGAGCAGAAACCGATAAAGGCATATACAAACCTTCCTTCATGATTTTAGGCTTACTTGTATAACAAAGTTTACATCCTCTTATGAATTTAGATACTTATTCTTGCATATTGGGCCAATATACATACCTTTGTAAGTATTCCATGGTATTTCCAACACTAAAATTCCCTGCTACTTTCGAGGTATGTGCTTCCCTCATCAATATAATCCTTTCTTCTTTTGACACACAAAGCTTCCCCCATCGATAGAGCAACACATATTTGAGATAACAATCTTCAATACCCATCTTTTGAGCCCCTTGGGACTATAACTACTGATATTTCATCCCAAAATCTGTCTTGAGCATATGCCTTGCCATAAGCTTCCATCGTGAAGGGATCAATATGAGAGATAGTGGCCAAACTGAAGATCTTCTCCTGTGTGGGCGGCCTAGACAACATTTCTACCATGAATTTTTTTCTACATTTCTTATACTTGATCACCAAATGGAACCACTGAAGGAATCCCATCCACTTGTAGTTCCTTTCTTACTACAATTTAGATCGTTCTTGTAAATAATGGAGAGGTTTGTGGTTAGTGTGCACAATAGTTTCTTTACCCAACAAATAATGTTTCCATTTCTTTATTTTTTGAACTAGTGCATACATTTATAAATCTTATAATGAATATCCCTTAACTGTTGAAGTGAAATTTTTAGAATGATAACATACTGGCTTACCTCTCTCTATCAACACTACTCCCATAGCGTAATCACAGGCATCTGTCTCTACTTCAAAGGGCTACTGCAAATTAGGAAGAGAAAGTACTGGAGCAAGACTAATTTTGTATTTTAATAACTCAAAATCCTTGTCTTGTTCCTTACCCCAGTCAAAACCCTGGGTTAGGCTAAAATGTGAATTTATGTGCCTAATCAAAATGCTATTTTAGTAGTAAATAAATGACAATTAAGTACAAAAATGATACTCAAAATAAGCAATAAATTATAAAACCCTAGTTACAAGGAGGAGAAGAAGGTACTTAGCTGATTCACAATTAATTATGAACTGTACTGAAATGTTGAAAAAGTTAAAATAAAGGTTAAAGTGTCACATAGAGACCCAAAAAAATATAGATCTAGAGGAACAGGCTACACAGGGGCGCCTAGAAAGAAACAGGGGCACCCGGGGCACCACAGACTGGAAAATAGGCACCTTGGTATGGGAAAATTCTTGGAATCCTAACTTTTTAGGGTTACTAGTTGTTCACTATTGTCCACATTTTGTCACCATAGATTCACACCAAGATTTCCAAGCTCGCTGGAAACCTAAAATGAAGTATGCACTAGAAAAACTCTCAAATAAACAATAAATCCCAAAAAAGAAAGATGCTGAATGAGGGGTCAAACTGTCCTCAGCTATCACAATGGTGAACTTACGACTGAGTGTTGCACTACATCTTAGAACCAATGTAGTTATGTGTATGTGTGTACAAAATTGTTCCCTAGGTGGCTCTTGTGCATGTCACACTTAATAGAAAACAAGTAACTAGACATACAGAAATGTAGTATATGTGTGCATGGAATAGAATGAACTTCTGTCCTATGAAGTGTATGAAAAAAACCAATCCTTGTCCCTTGTGTTGGATGCTTTGATGCTCTTAAATAGCCTTTGGATGTAACCTTAGGTGGTGATAATTAATTCTTAGTGCTTGGCACTTTATTATGGTCACATAACTTTATATTTATATGATCCCCTTGCTTGAATTTATAATTAACCCCGAAAAGGAAAACTACCAAAAAGATAAGATACTCAAACGGATAGAAAGGACCTAAAAGATGTAATCAAAGTATAAAGAGGCCAAGGGTGCCTAAAGGGGGCGAGGGCACCTGACGTTGGTGTTCTGGCTGGACGCTGATGTCCAGGATGATAAATGCTGAAGTATAAAAAGACAAATAGGGAAATAAAGAGTGTAAGAATGAAAGTGGCAATAGAAAGAAGATAAAGATGGCCAAAGGCATGGGTTTATTAGTACTTTTCTTACTTAGGAATCATATGAATAGTAGTATGCAACTAGGACTAGATAATTACCCAAAGTGCGTGATTTAGTGTTTATATTTTCCCCCACTTTATGTTGGTGAGCAGAAAGCTTGGTAACATAAAGTAAATAAGAGATGCATACCTGATAACCATGTAGATTGATGACGAAAGCGTGCCAAGGGAAAAAACAAAGAGTGAAATGATAAAAGTGTGAAGTGTGGGTGCTATGGAGGAGAAAGTGCAAAAAATTGGTGATGAGAATGAACCTAGGGTGGAAATGCATGTTATAGATGTTGCAAACGTGCTTGTTGTCGATGTCGAGTGATGTTTTTATTTTTGATGTCGATGTTGTGAATGATGTTGACTACTGCTTCACATATAGACGAACCTGCAAAAGAGAAGACAAACAGGTAGTCAAATACACATATATATGTATAAAATGTGTGTAAAGAAGTATGTAAAAATTATGAAAATGTGAAAATGGAACATGTGCACCTGATCCATGATGAGGAAAAGAGTGTAGAACAGATCTTGAAGATGTTGTAGAAGACCAATTTTTTTGGGCGATATCACGGCAGTTGCATCGACCACAATTTTTTTCAGCGATCTCATGCTAATGATATGGAAGAAGTGTAGGGAGAAAAGTCTGGTGTTACCCTCCAACCTTTAACTACTTCCCTCAATGTAGAACACCACTAAAAATGGTGTGCATAAACTCAAGTGCTAAGAAAGGTATGCCCTGTAAAAGATGTTGTGTGGATTTTTGTAGACTATGTTTAAATACCAATTGCTGTGTAATTTCCCCTTGGTTACATGCATTCCAGGAAATGCCACTGTGCTAAGGACCCAAGTCTGATTTTTGAGCTCTATACGAAACTGAAAAATTGTGTTGTATCGGTACAGTGTTGTGTTGTGTATAACATTTAGTTTGCATGTGGAAGGAAAGCGGTGGACAAAACACACGGTGGGATGTCTTTGGAAAAAGATGACTTTATTGCATTCATACGTTGGTAGGTGGCATGACATTTAATGCAGAGAAAATAGGGAAGCTATAAATGGAAGATCAATGAGCTATTATTTTTCACCTTGCATTTTGTTATCGAAGAAGTTCTTGCAATCTAAGGTGATTCTTGCAAAGAAGTTGCAAAGAGTAGTGTACGGAGTTGAAGAGATCAACATATTTGTGAACCAGTGTGGAAGTAGAGTACATGAACGTATGTGGAGGAGGTTATTTGTTGGGATCTCACTGGTGATTACGTTTCCTTATGGAAAAGAAGTGCTCTAGGTTAGGGTTTACAAGCTAGGGCATGCATTTTCTAGGAGATTTCACAGTAGTGGAGCTAAGGGTTTGAGGGAGAATTGATCTTGGATCTCTGTCACATCTTAAGACTTTGGATCTTAGAAATGAAGGTGGTCTTGTAATTTAGTAGTTATATGGACATTGGGATGACTTGCTCATTCCAAACATCAATCACCGAGATCAATCTTCTTGGTGGGGTTCAGGGAATTGGAATTGACCCGAATGAATCAATTTTCCGATCACAGTGAGTGAACTTGACGCAAGAGAAGAACTATAAAGGAATGAGGAGGAGAAAAATGGTACCAAGGAAGTGAGCGAATACTTCACCAAAAAAGGGAAAAGGCAAGGGCAATGGAAAACCGGCCATTTTGACTAGTTTTAATGAAGAATGGTACGTGGAGATGCAGTACCTAGATGGTGTGTTGTTAGGAAAGGAGTGGGTGTCTCATATACGGAATATGACCGTGAGAAATTATAACCATCGAATGCACACCATAGAAAAAGAGATGACTTTAGAATTGATTCACCTTATAGAAAAGACGACAAGATGGGAAGCCCATATATGATGATGAAATAAAGGTCAAATTGGAAAAGGATGGGCTCTTGCAACTCTATGAGTTCCTCTATTTTGGAAAACCCGAGTGACTATACCAATGGTTAATGTCACGCATGCATGAGAATCATTATTATTTTGTAGCACGAAGAATGCACATAAATCCTCAACTGATTTCAAAGTACATTGGAATTATCTACAAAGGAGAGCCGCTAGATTATGACTTATGCGACAAGGAGGCCATCAAGATAATAGTTGAAGCATATGATTACAATAAGGGTTCATGTTACTTTGATATCTTTGTAAGGACTGACCCTATCATGAGGATGACCACGCACCTGGTTACAAAATTGAATGGATAGGAGATATGGATGCAGATAAACAAGGGTTGGTTGAATGTTTTCTGCAAGATCTCAGAGGGAACCATCTACAACATTTCAAATTTTATTACAAAAGAGATTATAGATGCCGCATGCGACGGGGAAAATATTATGTTTGGTTACGTCCTTCTCACCATTGTATTTTTAGAAATTAGAGTGTCTGATGGGCCGGATAAGTTTGTTCGGGAATACTTTGATGAGGACCTCTTCCCTGCAAAGAGATTTGAAGCATATACCTATGACACCATGATAGACGCTCATAATGCGTGCTTGGAAAAATGGTTTCGACGGATGTGCGATGCATTAAAGGAAGAATGGAGGATACCTAAGCATTTACCTACATTGGTGGATGGAGAAGCTGAGTTTTCCATATACCAACACTTATGTATCTGTAGATTTACTTTGACGAATGGAATCAAGAGTCCTTGTTTTAAATTTCCCTTCTCCTTCATAGCGTAGTATTTTCAAGGCATGATCAACTGGTTTAAAGAGGTGAAGAAACTTATATTTGATCTAAGTGTTGTAGATCAGGATCACCATGAGATGCACCAGACATTGGTGTATCCTAAGAAGTGCACACCGTAGAATAGTATGTGTCTCATGATGTGCACATGGAAAAACTGGTGACATTTCCTATTGTGGGTAGGACAGTAGCAAGAGTATATATGTGACTAAGGCCTAAGTTTGAGAAGGAAACTTATGTTGAGGATGATATATCAATCCCAGAGGATCCCACTAGGAGAAAGAAGATGGTGTTGAAGACAAGGGAATGAGAAGAGACTCCAACAAAAAAGGCGCGAAACATGCATAAAATACTGACTATAGAGGCATAAGAGTCAGGCGTGAGCATAAGAACTTAAGTTCATCGATAGAAGTTACCCACGTAGGAGAAGGAGAAGTCACTTGAGAGAGAGGAGTCTCCCAGAAGGAAGTTTTCCCTGGTGTTAGAAGGATCTCTAGTTAAGAAGAAGCAGAAGGTGACCAAGAGCTCAGATTATAAGGAGACAAATAGCATGAAGGGTGATGGATTTGAGGAGGAATATGAAGAGCATAAAGAGGGTAAGAGTCCCCATGTTCATGATGTACATGAGTTTGGTGAAGAGAAGAATGACTATGAAGAAGGAACTCACAATATAGGAGGAAGTGAGGAAGTAGACATACATGCTTAGAAGACCCTGAACCCAACTAGAGAACAAATAGATGACACTGTAGAAAAAGAGGTGGTGGGTATTATAAAACAGTTGGTGGAGCATGAGGTGGAACTTAACACCGACGAAGTGCTAAAAAAAGAGAGGAGAGTGCCAATGTAGAAAAAGAGTATGGAAGCATGGGAGAAGATCCTAGGTTAGAAATGAGCTTCCTGAAGGAAACGCACACATGTGGAAAGGGCGTAGGAGTGGTGCATTTGATAGCCATGATGTACATCAATGATCCAAGCAAGGTACTATGTGCACGTTTCTAAAGCACAGTGCTCACAGACCAACTCCTTGGTTGGTATTCTTTTGATGAAGAGGGTGCGTACCCACGCATGAGGAAAATTATATCCTGGTCTTTTGAGTCCCACATTGATGAGCCCGAGCTCAAGGTTAATAGTGATGTATTAATGAAGACACCAGATGCCAAGGGAATAAACCCTCTTGTAAATGCACAATAACTGTTAGATGAGTAAGTTTGCAACATGCTCAACAAAGTGTCGATGGAGTTGGAAGTAACACTTTTTGGAAGAAATGATAAAATAAGAGTCTTGGAGGAGGAGCTTGAGAAAAATAATGAGGAGATCATTGAGAGGGAATGGGAAATAAAAAATAAGGAATTGATCAATGCACAGTTAAGGTGTGAGTTGAGGGATGAAAAGGTGAAGGTGTACGAATTCTAAAAAAATATAGAGGTTATTTCAAATGCCATTATCTTAAAGCACCCGGACTTGGCCCCTCTAGAGCAAAAATACGAGTCAACCATGCACTACTTGGAAGACTTGACACACATACTCCCCATGGAGAGGCAACCAATTTCATTAGATTCGATAGCAGAGGTGATGGTATGCCAAAAGGGAGAGGATAAGTTGGAGATTAGGGAGACAATAATTTGGTACTCCAAGCTCCTTGCCTTAGTGAAGACCGTGACGTAGATGGCTGAAGCTATGTATGATAATTGTGGTGACAGAGATAGAGTAGCAAGCATATTGTTTGCTACCCATGAAGTGGATTTGAAGGAGTTTTAATAGAAAAATAAGGGCAATAGGGAAGAGTGAGATAAGATCCTGACAAAAGTCAAGAATAAGTTAGAGGCAATTGAAACCTTGAGGGTTTCGATAAAAAATAAGTCACTAGCAGGATTGACGTGCTGGGAAACCTTAGTATGTAGATGGAAAACATCGCAGATATGCTGAAGGCTAAGGGAGATGAGCTAAGTTTTGACAAGGTTAGCATGCTGGTGGGTGATTTAATTCAACATGCATAGGGTGAGGTAGATGCTTGGGATAAAATTGAAGCATCCATGAAGAAAGACTTCCCACTCCTCATGCATCAGTAACAAGATCCCTCTATTCTTCCATTCTTTATTCAATTGAAGATTATTTCATCCCCATTCTTTATTCTTTGGTGAAAGGGAAGAGTGTTTCTAAGGATGGATAACATGCGTAGTGTGGGGTAATGTTGGGACATGAATTGACTAAGTCTCAAAGTAAGAGAGGCATGTTCACGCAAGGCAAGCAAGTAGGAAGATGGTCAAGGAAAGGCACACGAGAGAAGAGATTGGCGTGGGGAAGCAAAAGAAGGTTTCGGGACTTAGCCGCATTTTGAAGGCAGTATCACATGGAAAAAACGTGAGGGCCCGAGTAGGCGTGATGATTGGTTGAGGTGTCAACCTGGAGCCTTGGAGGTCAAGAAAAGAATATTCCATACAGGGATTATTCCCAGGAGGATCATTACAGTAAGTGGAGGCCTTTGCAAGCTAGCATAAGCTCTTGATCGATTATGGAGGACCACATTTCCTCTTGGCATGTGATCTTCTCATGGGTAAAGCTATGGTGGTAGATCCAGGTTCTATTTAAAGGAGTGTTTGGGTCTAAAATAGAGAGGGAGAATAGAGAAGAAGGGTAACAAAGTGCTGTAAGAATCCTATTACCAAGCATAGGTGTATGTGCTTAGGTATGAACAAGGGTTGTAATGGGAAAGCATAGTTAGGATCTCTATTAAGAGTAGTTTTTTAGGGTTGGAGTATTATTTTATGATGCTTATGGTCTGAGATGACCCTGTTTCATGTAAAATGGCTATTATAAATATATTTAATCAATATATGGATCTTTTGTTTGTATATATGTTTCTATGGACTAAACCCTAATGTATTTGCATGTTCTTCATGGTTTAGATCTGTTTTCATAATGTTATTTTTATGTTTATGCTTATCTCATGGAGCATTTATGCTTAGAACTAGAGCTACTACCTCTGCATTAGATAAAATGCATGTGTTCTTATTCATCAAACCTTTCCTCCACTAATAGCATAACATTCTCGCGAATCTCACATAAATGAGGGGATCGGTGCCCAAGAATTCCTCGGGTGAGCACCCATAACTTGGGTGATAGGCTGATGCTCTTGGGGCTAAAAGAAAGATTATAGGATAGAGGTAAAATAAGACTACATCTTGGTTCCATTGCCGGGATCTCTTTTGAAGCTGTTGTGAGAATGATGTGTAATGACAGAGCACTTGACCTTGGAGAGTGTTGAAGAGTGGATTAAAAGCAAGAAGGATAATTTTTCTTACAGGTTCAACACTGGATCTTAGTTTGATGCATGTAAAAGGGTAGAAGAACACCTATATGAAACATTTTTTTGCTATTTCCCTATGGAGTTGTATGAATGGCTATCAATATATGCATCAAGGTCAAGTTGGTACTATAGACCTCGTGTTTGGACCCAAGAGGAATATCAGTGTTTGGAGGATGTTGATCTGACCTAGACTTGGGATGTTGATCACTTGTGGAGTAAAGTGTTGACAAGTTATACCCTAGAATACGTGATTTCTATGTATTACTTCTTGGAAGTTGTTGAGTTTGAATTCTTGAGGGAGCCTAGAAGATCGTTCTTGCATGTTATTCCATTGGCTATCAAGATCCTAGTTATTACTTTGAGTTTGGAAGCCTTCCCCATGGCTAGCTAAAGTCTAGCTAGGTGCGGGGCACAGAAGCTAGTGTGGTAGAATATGGAAGACCTTGCGGTTGAGATAGAAAGAGAGGATAGACATCTCAAGTACAATGAAGCTCGGGAGAGCGAGTTGGCGAGACAACACGAGGTTTTTGAAGTGATGGATTTATGGAGGCATATGTTGTGGGAAGGATTTGAGGTTCACATGGAGGGCATGGAATCTACGTAGTTTTTGCTTCCCCATCTGGGAAACCGTGGGAGAGAGACCGTCTCAAATTTTGGTGAGAAATCATCATTTAGAGAAGGGAGAGTTGTAGGTGCACATCTAAGCCCACATGGCGATCGAACAATGGTGCTTAGTTTTCTAGATCCAGAGATAAGTATTGTTAACTTGGTTGGTCTTGGTATTGGTGGCCGAGTGACACCTAGGAGATATAATTTTTCATTTGGTACATCTATGGCCACACAATCATTTCCTATGTTTGGATGGATCTTGTTTGGTAAAACATTTGGGTAAGGTGGGGGTGTGTAAAAATTGAGCACTACATCTGGGAGTGGGTGGACTTCATTAACTTTTGGCGTGTAGTTTAGCCCGATAGTGGGTTCATAGGGAGAAAATGTGTTAGGCCCCTTACCTACGAAAGGAGGAGAATCTGGTAGATTTGGAGGAGTTGGCACTAGTGGATTTAGTGGTTTTGGAAATATTGGAGGAGGAAAAGGTTTTGGATCTGTTGGGAAAAGGCCTCAACAACCTCAGAAAGTATTTTTTGAGATGTCTTTACATTTGATTGATTACAAGGGCATGGAAGATGCTACAGAGCATGTGCATAAATACAAGTTGCTATGGTGCACGAAGGGTATCATTGCCCTAGAGAAAAAGGTCATCCAATTTGCAACCACATTGCAAGGGTGTGCACATAACTGGTACATGAAGTATGATCCACACCAGACAATGGTGGATTACATTATGCTGCGTGATGCATTTTTGGCAAACTTCCACATTCCTGAGTTTGAACAAAAGAGCATCAACGCTCTGAAGGAGAATCAACAAGGAATGATAGAGAGTGTATAGGATTATAACACATGTTTCAAGACTCTCCTATCTAAGTTATCATATTATATCCATTCGTAACAACATACTCAGTGGTTTTCTAGAGGGATGATCACAACATTGAGGAGGTTGCTTTCACATAAGACCTTCAAAAACCCACGTGAGGCCCTGGAAGCTACCTTGCATGCTGAGGATGTGGGAAGCATTGATACTAGAGCTATCCCATTCCTAGAAGAAGAAATAACTAACATGGCAAAATAGCTAGAAAAATTGTTTGCGAACTCATCTCATGAGACTCGTAGTGGTTTATGGTGCACAGATTGTGAAGTAGAGGGGCATACAAAGGAAAGTTTCCCGCGAAGGTTGGTGTGCATAATGTCAGTAGACTGTGAGATTTTCCATGGTGATCATGATGCAAGAAGATGCCCATTGTTGTAGCGCACAATCCGGAAGAATGTATCTTGTTATTGCAAGATTTGCACCTCTACTACTCATGACACAAATGATTGTAGATTGATAGACCAAATCCATGACACCATTGATCTTGGTGTGCGCCAGACCAACATTGGGAGTAGTTCTAAGGCTAAGGATTGTCATTATGAAGGGAATGTAGATGGAGAAGGTCGAGGAAGAGGTTTTTATAGAGGATTCAGATGCCACAAAAATAGTGGAGGAGGAAGAAGTGACTTTCCTCGTTGAACCTATTACAATTATGGATCAACTGAACACTACAAGTGCAAGTGCCTTTATTTTTTGCAGTGCTCATGGTGTGGGAAGAAGCACAAGTATGAAGATTTCCTAGAGTCATATGACCACATGAGAAAGAATCAAAAGAAGTAAAAATGCACAGGTATGGTGAGTGTCAAGAGGACTAAGCCACAATGGATGCCGAGGGTAGTGCTTAACTCCGAGCTATAGCCTGGTTTGGTCACTACACACACTGAGGCTGCACGCGCCCAAGAGGAACCAAAGTAGAAGCCCCTTATCACAAGAGAAGAAGTATTACATGGGAAATATCATCATCCTACCCACTAGAAGGAGGAGTACCAAGAAACCATGAAGGTGATTAGGAGCTTGCAAAGAGAAATCCAATTTATGAAGTAGCAATCGCTCCAATTGGATCAGAAGAAGAGTGCCGAGGTTATACAATAGGAGATGAATGAGGTTAGAGAAGTGTGTCATATGTTGTGGTAGGAGAACAATATTCCTCTGTTGGAAGAATGGTTGAGGGAGAAGGTACCATGCACTAGAGGAGGGCACGAGAGACAAGTCTAACATGTTAACCTACCTCCTCACAACATTTATTATTACAAGGAGATCACACTGAATGAATTTGTTGATGGGTGGCTCCTGAGTAATATATTGATTGAAAAAGGTGTGAAGGTCAATGTACTTATTATAGATGCATGGAATCAAATGGGGATACCCCCATTGCAGCCATCTTCAAATGTGCTATACATGGCTAACAAGATAAATGCCATGCCTCTAGGGGTGTTAAAAGGTGCATCCATTACTATTCAAGGGGAAAATTTTGTTGGGGAATTTGAGATTATAGAGCTCGCCGAGGTTGATATTTTCCCATCATTACTTGGGCACCCTTGGTGTTATGCAAACAATGCTGATTTGTGTTTCAATAAGGTCTACATCAGTTTTGAGAACAAGGAAGAGCACGTGATCATTCCACTAACTAATGAACGGTCTATGCCGTATGTGGAGCCATTGGGTGAAGAAGACATAAACAAGATATATGTGCACACCATCAGAGACCCAGAGTTCATTTAGCCATCGAAGGAAGGGGTAATTCAATGGGATGATGCATAGTCCATAAGTGATACAACCAACGTTGCTTGTGAAAATTGAGCGCATGGGACTTACAAATTGGTTAGAAGGCATATGAAGGATACTGAGGCTCAAGTTTTCAAAACGTGCTCAGTTAGGTGCTTGGGAGGAAGGCAGTTGCCATGCTACACTGGGGAAGCCAACCCTAATGTCTTTCTGTGTGAAATGGAGACCTAGTGGAAGTGTCAAGTGGAGAGAAGGAATATGCTTACCTATTATTTGTTTGGGATATCAACATGTTAGTGGGAGACACATTGAGATAATCTTCTAGAGTGGCGTGAAGTGTAAATCACACTCTCTATTAGGTTTCTCTGAAGTAATGCACCATCTCAAATTTATGACTATGATGGGAAGGGATCCACCTCATGTCACATTCATGAGTGTGAGAAGAACTGGATGGGAGGCACATAAGATTTACCCCTTCCCTATGGGTGCATAAGTTCTATTCCACCTTACAGGGCTCTGCACGCTCATGGTATATTCATTCAGAGTTGTAGCGACAGACATGAAACTGGTAGGATTTGACGGTGGCACTTGTTCAAACATTTGAATATCAGAGTACTAAGCCATCAGTGAATGAGGCATTGTAGGTAGTCAAGTGCCTTACCTTGGGAGACATTTCCATGGTGAAGGAAAACATTCTAGAGCTATTAGGTGAACTAGAATTGGGTGCATGCTTTGTGGAGGAAGAATAAGAGGAAATACATCTTGAGCATGCCTTCTTGGAGAAGGATAAAGGAAAATTGGTCTACTTGATAGAAGATGAAGAGGTGGAGAACTTGGATGTTAGCCATATAGAAGGCACACGCGGAGAAAACACGCGTTTACCCTAAGCCATTGAAGACAAATAAGGTTAGCATTAGTATGGAGGTAGAACCAAAGGAAGCTATTATTGGGGACTACTAGATGGACCAAGAGGTCTCAAAGTTTTTTGATCTTTTGCATAATTTTTAGGATTTGTTTCCACGTGGGCATCAAGTTAAAGGATGATGCGCACCTGATTTAGAAGAGACCTTACATAATGAATATGAATCTACATGTTAAAGTTGAGAAGGATATTGATAAGATGATAACATCTGGGATTATAGAATCCATTAAAGAATCTGAATGGGTGAGCCTGATGGTCATCAATATAAAAAAGGATGGGAGAATAAGGATTTGCATTGACTATAGGGATTTGAATGCAGTATGTGTAATTGATCCTTTCCTAACCCTATTCATTGAGGAGATCCTGAAAGGAGTAGCTGGGTGCAAGATCTAATATTTTATAGATGGGTTTTCAGGATATCATCAAGTTTGAATTGTAAAGGAAGACCAGAAGAAGACAACGTTCACCACTAAATGGGGAAGTTTTGTTTTGGAATGAAGAATGCACCTGTTGTGTTTTCACACATTGTGGTTTAGGAGTTTTAGGACTTCATTCAAAAGTTTATTCAAGTCTACCTATATGACTGGATGGTTTACGGATTAGTAAAGGACCATTGTGACAATATACAGTTTATGTTTGAGAGATGCAGGTAATTGAGCATCTACCTGAATATTAAGAAGTGTGTTTTTTCCACTCCTTTTGAAATGTTGTTGGGACACATTATTTGCAAAGAATGCTTACTAATAGACCCCACAAAAGTTTTTATTAGATTAGGATTAGAGGATCCTACTAGTCACATCATAGTGCGTGGGTTCACAGGGCATACAGGGTACGATAAAAGGGATATGCCCAGGTTTTTGTGCCCCTGGAAGAGTTATTGAAACATAAAAGTAATTTCTATTAGGGAGAGGTGCAGTAGGTGGCATTTGACACATTGAAGGAGAAGCTTACCACCGCGAAGTAAATATATCTATATAGAAGTGTTGGTATATGGAGAAGCCAACTTCTCCATCCACCAGTGAAAGAAACTTCTTAGGTATCCTCTATTCTGCCTTGAATACATCGTGCATCCATTTATACCATTTTTCCAAGCACGCCTTATGAGTGGTCATCATGGTATCACAAGTATATGCTTCAAATCTCTTTGTGAGGGAGGGGTCCTCAACAAACTTATATGGCCCATCGGGCACTCTAATTTCTAAAAATATAATGGTGATAAGGATATTACCAAACATAATATTTTCCCCATCGTGCGCAACATCTATGATCTCTTCTGCAATAAAATATAAAAGGTTGTAGATTGTTCCATCTGAGATCTTGCATCAAATATTTAACCAACCCTTATTTATCTACATCCATCTCTCCTGCCCATTCAGTTTTGTAACCAAGTGCACGACCATCCTCATGACAGGGTCAGTTATTACAAAGATATCAAAGTAACATGAACCCTTTCTTGTACTCATATGCTTCAAGTATTCTCTTGGTGGCCTTCTTGTCACATAAGTCATCATCTAGCAGCACTCCTTCACAGCTAATGCCAGTGTACTTTGAAATTAGTTGAGAAGCTATGCGTATTCTTCATCCTATGAAATAAAAATGATCCTTATGCATCTACGACATTAACCATTGGTATAGTTAATTAGGTTTGCCGAAATAGGGAAACTCGTAGAGTTGCAGAAGCCCAGCCTTTTCCAACTTAACCTTTACTTCATCATCATATATGGGATTCCCATTTGGTGTCTTCTTTTTTGTAGGGTCAACCAACTCTAAATTAATCTCTTTTTTCATGGTTCTCAATCAAGGGTTATAATCACTCATGGACATCTTTCATATATGAGACACCCACTTCTTTCTTATAAGCACACCATCTGGCTGTTGAATCTTCACGTACCATTCTTCATTAAAAATGGTCGAAATGATCAGTTTTCCTTTTCCCTTGCCTTTGACCTTTTTTGGCGAAGTATTCACTCCCTTCCTTGCTGTCATTTTTCTCCTCTTTGTTCCTCTGTAGTTCTTGTCTTGTGTCAAGTTCACTCACTTCTCAAACCCTTGACTTTACTATTACGAAATATCCTCGAAAACCTATGCTCTATCTTATAAACCCTAACCTAGAGCACTTCACTTTCACAAGGTAGAAGAATAACCTATGGGATCCCAAAAAATAACCTCCTCTGCGTATGTTTGTGTACTCTGCTTCCACACCGGTTCAAAAATCCATTGATCTCTTCAACTCTGCACACTACTCTTTGCAACTACTTCGCAAGAATCGCCTTAGATCGCAAGAACGTCTTCGATAACAAAACAAAAGGTGAAAAACAATAGCTCATTGACCTTCTATTTATAGTTTCCCTTGTTTCTCTGCATTAAATTTCATGCCACCTACTAACGTATGAACACAATAAAGTTATATTTTTCCAACGATATTCCACCGCGTGTTTTATCCAACGCTTTCCTTCCACGCAAAAACTCACACAAAAAATTCCACAACCTTTTAGCATGTAAGACTTTTTTGACAACATACTCACTTGCACACACCCCCCATGCCGAAGTATGTCATCCTCTATGTCCTTTACCAAGTTCATTTCTTCACTTAACTCATGTTTCTCTACGCTTATATCCTTGTACGTGATTTCCTCAAAGCATTTTGACACCATTTCTCTATCATGAACACTTTTGTTATGTGTCTTTGACTTCACAACCCGGGCCACCATCCAACATTTCTCTCAGCACTAACCTCATCTTTTTCCGAAGTTATCTTTTTCACTCCACCCCACACTAAATAGATGTGTAGTCCTCTATGCATAAAAACCCTTTAGATACTAACTAGCTACCGGTGCAAAAATGCGCCCAAAACAAACCAAAAAAAGACAAAGAAAAGTGAAAAAAATAGGAAACACAAAGAAAGGAAATCACATTAAGGGAAATCCTAAGCTAGCTGGAAATATTGCCTTATTTACAAACATAATGAAGAATTATTTATAGTAGGGTTTTAGCCTACTCCCGTTAAAATGACCAGGTAACATTGTTCCATCTAGCGCTTGTAACTTACAAGTGCCTGAATTAAGTATATGAAATATAATGTATAGACCCAACCAATGTACTTTAAGCTTCCTTGGGTGGCACAGAAACTCAGAATCATACAACAAGACCATCTGCCCAACCTCAAACTTCTTGTTTTTGATGTTCCTATCATTCCATGCCTTCTACACGGATTTTTCAAATTTCTGACTCCATTGTGCTATGGCACGTCTCTCGTCCAATTGCATTAACTTGTCAATTATTTCCTCAAGTTCTTGTTCATTGGCTAAACCTCCTCTGCATGTGATATGCAATGATGGTAACATGAATTCAATAGGTAACTCATCTTCCGTGCCAAAATTCAATTGAAATGGTGTGGATTTGCTTAATATCTTATAAGTAGTCCGATATGACCATCATATGGTAGAAAATTTATCATCCTAGTCCCGTCTACCAACATCACAAATCTTGGTCAACATGTGACTCAAAATTTTGTTAAAATTTTCTGTTGTCCCATTAGCTTGTGGGTCATAAGGGGTAGTCTTGTGATGGGCCACCATGAACTCAACCCAAAAGATTCTAACTTCTCATTTGGAAAATGAGTACCCCTATCACTCGTTAAACTCAATGGGCATCGATACTTGCTAATTATTTCTCCCATAAGAATCTAGTTGTTGGCACCACCATGTGATCCTTTGTAGGTGTCGCTTCTACCCACCGTGTAAGATAGTATGTGCATGTAATGATATAGCACGAACTCTTCCTTCGTGTGGATGTTGTAATAGGGCCTAGAAATTCAATTTCCTATTTCTCAAATGGCTCTACACTGGTGATAGGCCTTAATGGCATTTCATCACTCTTTTCTAGTTTACCAAGGCACTGAAAATGGTCACAGGCCTTGCAATACTTGATATAATCCTTGTAAATGATTTCCCACCAAAGTTTAGCTAAAAGAATGTTGTGTGCGATCACAATCCCTGCATAGTGTTCTCCTGTAATTCCACCATGATCCTCCTTCATGATTGTAGCATGCTCATGTTATAGCACACACTAGTACAAAACCTCATATAGGGTGCGATGATTATATCTAACCATTTCCTTTCTGATTCCTTCATCCCTTCTGGTGCCCCACTCAATCGTCGAAACAAGGAAATATCTTCCAAGTCAGAGGGTGTGCATTACAACATGAATAACTGTGCATTTGCCATCGTATCCTCAATGCTCTACGCGTCATCGCTTAAGGTAATTATTGACAAATGATCAGGTCCTAAATTAATTTTCCCTGGTTTCACCACAATTGTAAACTAAAAATCTTGAAACAATAGTATCCATCGGCATATGCGCCCTTGCAAAACGGGATTGTTCCCCAAGTATTTTAATGTCATGTGGTTTGTATAGAAAATAAAGGGATTTACTAGTAAATACTACCTGAACTTTTGTAGCATGTAGATCATTGAAAATTCATTGTGCTACATGGTATTATAATTATGTTCTTATGGAGTAAGCTTCCTACTAGCAAAGCACAAGGGATGATCAACAATCTCTTCTCTAGACTGTGCTAAGACCGCTCCAATCGCCATATCGGATGCATCAAAATGCACGTGAAAAGGTTTAATGCAATTGGACGAGTGGCGTGCCATAGCATAATGGAGTCAGAAAATTGAAAAATCCATATAGAAGGTATGGAATGATAGGAACATCAAAAGCAAGAAGTTTAAGGTTGGGAAGATGGTCTTGTTGTATGATTCTAATTTTCTATGCCACCCAAGGAAGCTTAAATTACATTGGTTGGGTCCATACGTTATATTTCATATACTTGATTCAGGCGCTTGCAAGTTACATGTGCTAGATGGAACAATGTTACTTGGTCATTTTAACGGGAGTAGGCTAAAGCTCTACTATAAATAATTCTTCATTGTGTTTGTAAATAAGGCAATATTGCCAGCTAGCTTAGGATTTCCCTTAATGCAATTTCATTTCTTTGTGTTTCCTATTTTTGTCGCTTTTCTTTGTCTTTTGTTTAGTTTGTTTTGGGCGCATTTGTGCACCGATAGCTAGTTACTATCTAAAAGGTTTTTATGCATAGAGAACTCCACGTCTATTTAGTGTGGGGTGGAGTGAAAAAGAGAACATTGGAAAAAGATGCATTTAGTGCTAAGAGCAATGTTGAATGGTGGCACGGGTTGTGAAGTCAAAGGTGTGTAAAAAAAGTGTTTATGATAGAAAAATGGTGTCAAAAGGCTTTGAGGAAATCACGTACAAGGATATAAGCACAAAGCAACATGAGGTAAGTGAAGGCATGAACTTGGTAAAAGACATAGAGGATGACATACTCTGGCAAGGGGGGTGCATGCAAGTGAGTCTGATATTAAAGAAGTCTTGTGTGCTAGAAGGTTGTGGAAATTTTTGCATTATTTTTTACGCAGAAGGAAAGAGCTGGATAAAACACGCGGTGGGATGTCATTGGAAAAATACAAATTTATTGTGTTCATACATTAGTAGGTGACATGAAATTTAATGGGGAGAAATGTGGGAAACTATGAATAGAAGGTCAGTGAGATATTGTTTTTCACCGTCTGTTTTTTTATCGAAGACATTCTTGCGATCTACGGTGATTCTTGCAAAGTAGTTGCAAAGAGTAGTGTGCAGAGTTGAAGAGATTAATGGATTTTTGAACCGGTGTGGAAGCAGAGTACACAATTGTACGTAGAGGAGGTTATTTTTTGGGATCCCACAGGTGATTATGATACCTTGTGGAAGTGAAGTGCTTTAGGTTAGGGTTTACAAGCTAGGGCATAGGTTTTCGAGGATATTTCATAAAAGTGGAGTCGAGGGTTTGAGAAGTGAGTGAACTTGATGCAAGAGAATAACTACGAAGGAACAAAGAGGAGAAAAATGATAGCAAAGAAGGGAGTGAATACTTCACCAAAAAAGGTCAAAGGTAAGGGCAAAGGAAAACTAACCATTTCGACCAGTTTTAATGAAGAATGGTACGCGAAGATGCATTACCTAGATGGTGTGTTTATAAGAAAGGAGTGGGTGTCTCATATACAAAAGATGTCCATGAAAGATTATAATAATTGATTGAGCACCACGAAAAAGGAGATGAATTTAGAGTTGGTTCACCCTACAGAAAAGAGGACACCAGATGGGAATCCCATATATGATGACAAAGTAAAGGTTAAGTTGGAAAAGGCCAGGCTCCTGCAAATCTACAAGTTTCCCTATTTCAGCAAACCCGATTAACTATACCAATGGTTAATGTCGCAGATGCATAAGGATCATTTTTATTTCTTAGGATGAAGAATACACATAACTCCTCAACTGATTTCAAAGTACATTGGCATTAGCTATGAAGGAGAGTTGCTAGATGATGACTTATGTGATAATGAGTCCATCAAGAGAACAATTGAAGCATATGATTACATGAAGGGTTTGTGTTACTTTGATATCTTTGTAATGACTGACCTTGTCACGATGATGACCGCGTGCTTGGTTACAAAACTGAATGGGCAGGAGTTATGGATGCAGATAAATAAGGGTTGGTTGAATTTTTGATGCAAGATCTCAGAGGGAACCATCTATAACCTTTTAGATTTTATCACAGAAGAGATCATAGATGCTGCACACGATGGAGAAAATATTATGTTTGGTAACTGTTGTTGCAAATCAGCAGCACCCCTGGATGCAAATCAGGTTTCTAAGTTGATGTTTCAGGCATCCAGTGTGATTGCACAACATTAAAACCTCTCTCCAAGTGCGGGACTTATAAAATGAGAGAGGAATCTCCAGATTAGAGGCTGGTTCTTCAAACTCCTCTGATCAGATTTGTTATTTGCACAATTGCAGAGGTTTGAATCTGAATCCCACTCTAGATTCCAAGGAGACAAAGATAGAGAGAGTAAAAGAAATTAAAACTAATGCTAAGGTGATGCACCAAAGGAGTTGTAGACACCTGACTGCATGAAATACACAATCCACAAGGAAACATAGCACAAAACATGCACAAAATGCTCAAAATGTAATGAAAGATCAAGACATCAATGATAGATATATGAAAGGATTGAGGAATTTAATCACAGAACATATATCAACATTCAGATCCAATACAGTGCATTACAGTGATCCAGAGGCAAGAAAAAGTGCTGTATTACATGGAAAGGTAAAAATTTCTTCACAAATTCTACCAAAGAAGGAAGAAAAGGAAGTTGCAGAGCTGAAAAGGTGTTTCCTCTTGCAAAATGAACTCATTCTGGCTTTTACAGTGCAAGCCATGACCCCCAGGAGAGAGAAACGTGAGAAAACATGCAAGCCATTCAACCATTGACCAAATTACATTCAAAACAGCATGGGTGACCTAACAAACCCATTCCCAGGCATTTTTAACCATGCTGGGAGAGAATGCGAGCCATTCTTCATTAAAACGGTGGTTGAAACGTTAGTTCTGTTCATGGCCACGTACCAGATGCATTTTTTGATTTTCTCTCTCCAAACTCAACCAAAATGAAAAATTGAGCCTAATATCATGTAGAGAATTTCACCATATTTCCATTGATATAAAGAACGTGAAAAACCGAGCTATGGATCGAAAGATATGGCGATTTGAAGTTTTAGGGCAAAAATAGGCCAAAATCGGATCGGCGGGCAAAAAGTTTGAATTTTTACCCATCTGGTCTTTGGAACATTTTTCAAATTTTCCCCGCGCTCCGCCACTCCAGGTGCCATGTGGTATGTTCTGATTGGCTGCGGGCCCTCTAATGGAAAATTTCCCACAAAAACTCCGCCGAGCCATAACTTGAAAAATATGAGGAGTTAGGAGGAAAACTTTACCTTTCTGGAAAGTTGAGAGAGAGCTCTATCCAATGGTGCTATTTCCAGAAGGTTTGAGTGCCTAAAAATAAAAAATGGAGACTGAGGCACAAGAGAGGTAAGAACACAAGGAGTTAGCCACAGAAATGAGCAGGGGCACATTTTGGATAACAATTTTGGCGAATTAGAGGGGTCATCAGCCTGTTGGATGAAGTTACCAGTTGCCTGAAGCAATCCATTGGGCATGGAGTCATAAAATTTTCTGTTCGAAACCCCAACTGAATTAGAATGTTGCAAGGAGGAAGATGGAATATCACTTGATGGAAGTAAGGACTGCAAAACATCTCCAGGGACAGTAACCCTGTGCCAAAGCACTTAGGGAAAGCAAAACAACCTACAGCAAAACAATGTGCACAAGCACTTGGAGGAATGAAAACCTAAGCTAATATTTACAAGTGGATAATTTCCCTTTAGTAGCAATGCTTTAGATAGATTCCATTGACTGGAATCTGCAGTTCTTCGCCATCCAATGAAGACAATTGGAAGGCATTGCTGTCCTTACACTTTGTGACCATGTATGGGCCACTCCAAATGGCATCAAATTTTGAATGCCTTCCTGGTTTTGCTCTATCTGCATCCCATTTTAACACTAGATCTCCAACTTCGAAAGATCTACTCTTGGCCTTCCTATCAAAGGTCTTCTTGATCAAAGCTTGATCCTTCTCCATTGCTTGGGATGCTTGATCTCTGATCTCTTGGAGCTCCATCAACTCTCCATATCTCACCTCCATGGACCCAAACTCTAGCAACTCTAACTGCTTCATGAGTTCTAATGTTGGCAACTCAACTAACATGGGCAAGATTGCCTCTCTTCCATAAACAAGCCTAAATGGAGAGTTACCTGTGGATCTCTTAGGAGTTATCCTATCAGCCCATAAGGCTGATTTCAGTTTGGTATGCCAAGACCTCTGATTCTCATCAAGAGTCCTCCTAATGATCCTCAATAAGTTCTTGTTTGTAGATTCAGCCTGGCCATGACCCTGAGGGTAGTAGTTTGATGAAGTACTTAGGTAGATCCCGTTCTTGACAGCCCGCTCAGTCACCTTGGATCCAATGAATGCTAATGCATTATCTGAGATTATTGTAGCAGGTATGCCAAATCTAGTTACTATCCCCTCATAGAAGTCTAAGATGCTAGACTCATTTGCTTCCTTGAGTGCTACTACTTCAGTCCACTTGGTGAAGTAGTATGTGGCTGTCAAAATCCACTTATGCCCTTGGCTTGAATTGGGATTAATGACTCCAATAAAGTCCAAACCCCATTGCATGAATGGCTGGTCAACTGAAATTTGATGCAATGGAAGGGCAACAAGCCTCTCTTTACCTGTGAAGAATGCATAATTCTTGCACCTTTTGATCCACGCAAAGTAATCACTGAAAATCTTGGGCCAATAATAACCAGCCTTCATGATTTTTAGAGCTGTCACTCTTGGTGCAAAATGACCACCAGCTGGTCCACCATGGAACTCTTCCAACACCCTATGAATCTGATTTGTGCTAATGCATCTCAACAGCACTCCATTCACATCTTTCTTGAACAAAACACTGTCCACTATGGCATATGGGACAGCCTGCAATCTAAAGTGTCTTCTTTGGGTTTTGTTCATCTCTGGAGGGCATAGGCCTGTGCTTAGGAAATGCATTATACCTTGGGTCCAACAAGGAGTGGGGACATCATTATCCTCTTCTTGAGTGCTACCTTGCACATGGCTGTCTTGAACTGTCAAAACAACCTCTTCTTTATTGCATACTCCTTTTTGCTTGCCCAGAATCAGCTGCTCACACAATCCTTTTCCTCTTACCAGCTTGGTGACCTTGATCTCAATGTCATAATCCATGACACGAGTGATCCAACCTGCCATTTTCTCATTCAAATCCTTGTTGAGGAGGAAGTCCTTTACTCCCGCATGAGAGACCAACAACTGAACCTTGTTGTTTGAGACTAGATGCTTGAATTTCTTCAAGCTTCTGATTACTGCAAGTACATGCTTCTCAATAAAATAATATCTCACCTCATATTCATCTAGGATTTGGCTGAAGAAAGAAATTGGCTACTCATCATTGTCCTTGTTCTGCTGTACCAAAATGGCAGAAATAGTATCATTACCTCCAAATGCATAGAGGATGAAATCCTTGGAGAAATCTAGGTTGATGAGAGTTAGTGCTTGGGAGATGGCTTCTTTGATTGCTTCAAAAATCTCCTTGCCTTTTGCTGTCCACTTGAAAGCCATGCTTTTCTTTAAAATTTTGGTGATATGGTTTGACAAGGGCTGCAAAATCTAGGACAAAACCTCTGAACAAAGTTTATTCTCCCTAAGAAACTCTGAAGGGCCTTCTTGTGGCTTGGAAATGGTAGTGCTCTTATGGCTTTAACCCTCTTTGGATCAATTGCTAATCCTTCTTTGGAGAAAATATGGCCAAGGAGCTTTCCTTCATGTGCTAGGAAGATACACTTCTTAGGATTCAAAGACACTCCAAATCTCCTGCACCTTTGGAAGACTTGTCTCAAATGAGAGAGGTGGTCTGATGCATTCTTTGAAAAAATAGTGATATCATCAAGGTATATCAGCACCACGTTGTTAATCAAACCTTTTAACGCCATGTCCATTGCTCTTTGGAAGGTAGCTCCACCGTTGGACAGCCCAAATGGCATTTTCCTGTATGCATAAGTTCCCCATTTGGTTGTGAAGGCTATCTTGAACTGATCTTCTTCCTTCACCATAATCTAATTGTAGCCCGAGTAGCCATCAAGTAGTGAAAACCTCTCAGAGCCAGCCACAAATTTCAAAATTTTCTCCATAGAAGGGAGTGGGTAATGGTCCTTGAGAGATGCTCTATTCAAGTCTCTAAAGTCAACATACAATCTGATCTCTCCACTCTTCAATCTGACTGGAACTAAGTTGGCAACCCAACTAGAATGCTTGATTGGGAATATGATTCTTGACTCAATCAAATTGTTCAATTCCTTCCTCATGAGAGGTTCCATGTGTGGACTGACTAGACTTTGTTTTTGCCTAATGGGCTTAGTATTTGGGTCCAACTCAATGGTGTGCTGAGCTAACTTTGGATTGAAACCTTTCAAATCTTCGTAGCTCCAAGAAAACACATCAGGGAACTCTTGACACAGTTGTATGAACTCATACCTTTCTTGTTCAATTGTCATCTTTCCAATTTGCAATGGTTTGTTCTCTTCCACCGACATGGATACTGAATCTTCTCTCTTGACTTGAATGTTTGCTTTCTCTTTCCTAAACTGATCATTGGGATTGAAAAATGGACTCCAAAGTGATAAGTCCCTTGGGTAGCTTGTTAGTTCTCAGTTGTACCACTTGGTCACCATACTTTTATTCCAATTTTTCCTGATTTTTAGCTGAGAACTCAGCTTCTTCTTGTAAGAAATGGATGATTTGTTGGTCATTCTCAAACACTTGCCAACTTACATTGTTATCCAGCACTGAAGGCCTCATAATCACATGGATGTTTGGCTGTACCTTATCTTTTTGAATGCTCCTCCACAACATCAAAGGCTGCCCCAACTGCTGCAAGCCTGTCAGCAGCTTGGTTCTCTTTCCTAGGAATTGATTTGATGCCAAAACCCTCAAAATCTTCAATGAGGTCCCACACCCTGTTCTTGTAGCACTTGAGTAGATCATTCTTGACAGCATGCTGCCCCTTAACCTGGTTGACAATCAACTCACTGTCACCGAAGACGTGCAAGTTCTTTATTCCTCTCTTTATTGCCCAATGCATCCCTTGCACCAAGGCTTCATATTCAGTAGTGTTATTGGAGCATGCAAACTGAAATCTAAAAGCTGAATAGTACTTTACTCCTTGAGGTGAAATAAGCATAGCTCCACCTTCTGCATCTTATCTACTCCTTGATCCATCAAAAAATAGCTGTCATACCTCATTGTCATCCTTGTGGTTTGGCTTGGTGATGCTAGGAATGGGCTAATCTTCTTGATGTATGCAATAGACCCCTAGCTCAGATTCTTCTACTTCTTGATAAGGATCAAAAGCATGCACCTTGTTTGCCCATTCATCAAGAGTTAGATCCGGGATGCTTCCAAGCTTGGTGCTAGCTTCATCAGTGCTTGGGTGATCTTCTTGATCAAATGCCGAACAGTTGGCATTGATCTGACTTGGAGTGTAGGGCTCAATGTGGAAGTTTGCAATAGGTTCAGACCTGATTGTAGCTTTGGTCCCATACCTCGTTCTGAACAGCATGTGTGACCAATCAGCAGACAAATATCCTCAAATCTTGGCTGTGAAATCTCTTGACAAACATAGGGCAAAGAGTGGTGGAAGGTCTATAGCTGATACATCTTGTAAAACAACAACATTTGGACATGCATTCAAGGTAAGACTCAAGTTTCTAATCACCCCAACTATTCTTACTGTTGTCCCATCCAACTGCACTACTCCTTTGGATATGGTTTCATATTGAAGTCCTAGCTGATCAGCTATTTGCTTAGGCATCACTGAGCTACTTGCCCCGGAATCAATCATGCAATTGTGCACCAATTGGTTTCCAATGATTAATGAGACATAAAAAGGAGGAGGCTTCAACATTTTACCTTGCTGTCCTCCATGATTCCCTTCAGGCTGGGCAGCATTTGTGAGCACCTTCTCTTGCATTTGGACTTGTTGATTCGAAGTTGGCCAGTCCTTCATGGCAGCTTGTAGCAAATCTCTCTGGCCTGGGATAGATAGGGATTCCCACATTGATATATTTACATTTGTCTTCTTCATCTGATCAATGATACTAAATGGTGATGAAGGATCTCTTTGCTGTCCCTTGGTTTGCATATTCATCCCTTGCATGTGGGCAGCAACAAGTGGTCTTTGAGTTGGTCTAGGAGCTATTCTTGGCTGCCCTTGTGCATTTACAACTGGATTTTGTTTGCCAACCATTTGTGGAGCCATAAAAGGTTGTGGATTGGTTGGAGCTAATGGCTATTCTTCACCCAAATTCCTTCTTTTTGACCTTGTGTTGGCTGCAACACCTTGAGAGACTATTTGATTTATGCCACAAAAATCCTCTACCTGCCAGTTCACAAGTGTGGTGTCATTTAGAGCTGATTACTGCTGGAATGTTTCTTGTTGTTGGTTGTTTCCTTGATTGCCCTCACCCTCCACACCAGTAGTTGTCACCATTAATGCTTGATTCAAGGCACCGTTGAAACACATAGATTGGTTGTGAGGTTCATTGCATGGAAAACACCAATCATACTCTTGAGCAACGTTGTTTTGTGTTGGCACCAAGGCCTTAGAGGCAGATATAGCATTTGGATTATAGGGCTGAAATGGTCTGTTGGCAGGAGGCCTTGCTTGATTTAGATTTGCAGCTGGATTGGGTGGTCTATGAGGTTGATATGGTTGCCTGTTAGGCTAAGCTTGAGGCTAGAAGGAAGGTCTAAAACTTTGGGCTTGTTATCTCTTGAGAGTAACCAGCTCATTACCTAAATTTTGCAATTGCTTCATGACTTCTTGAAGTTCATTTGAGGCACTAGAAGATGAAGTGGAAGCTTCACTTGAATTCTGATTTCTAGGAGTGGGAGAAGGAGCCAAATTAGGTGCTTGATTAGTGTTTGGGCTCTCAAAACTTGGAAACAATGGCATGGGAGGTCTAGGGGCTAGTTTGCCAGCTTGGATCAAACAATTTTCAGCTCTAATGGCAATGCTATAAGCAATAGGGATAGTTGTGCCTCCCATGGACTGAATTAACATAGAAATATCAGAATTTAGAGCTTTGAGATAGTAAAGAAAAGCACCTTCTGCTATTTGCCTGACTGCCACTGGAATTCTCTCCCAAGTCCTTTGAAATCTGAAGTTGAAATCAGTCAGCTGCTCATTGGGAGCTCTCTTGATGGTTGTCAGCTGCTCCAAAAGAGACAAGTTGTCTCCCTTCTCTCCAAATTTCTCATGAAGTGCTACACATAGGTGGTTCCAATTTTGAATAGAACCTGAGGCAAGGCTTCTAAACCATTGTAAAGCCTTCCCCTTGAATGAAGATGCCAGCAATTTGACAGCAACTTGCATCTCATTGATTTCATGAATTACACAAAGGTTGGCAATGTCTTTAACATGATCACCAGGAGTAGTCTGATTCTCTCCAGTGAAGTATGGAATGTTCTTCAAGGCTGCAATTGGAATTGGATTTTTTGCATTGAGAGCAAGTGGGCAGCTGCTAGTGAAATTGACATAGGGGTTGTTTTGTGCCATTCTAATTGGCCTTAGAACCCTTGTTGATTGAATGAAAGGCCTACCAGGTGGAGGAGTTGAGAGAGTTCTATTTGGTGGAGATGGAGACCTTTGGATTCTCCTCCCACTTTGCCTTACTCTTGGAGATAACTGCAGATATTCAAACAGTGCCTCTTCTTCTCCAGCTCTTGACCTTGTAGTGATTCTTCTCATGAGTTTTCAGGTTTGCACTGCTAAAACCAGTTGATTCTTCTTCCTTGGAGTCGCCAGATGTGTAATTTATAGCTCTTTTAAGAAAGAAAATTGTAGCAGATGCACATCAACTTTTCTGTAATGAAAATGAGACCTCTAAGGTCCCACCGGGCGTGCCAAAACTGTTGTTACAAATCAGCAGCACCCCTGGATGCAAATCAGGTTTCTAAGTTGATGTTTCAGGCATCCAGTGTGATTGCACAACATTGAAACCTCTCTCCAAGTGTGGGACTTGTAAAATGAGAGAGGAATCTCTAGATTAGAGGTTGGTTCCTCAAACTCCTCTGATCAGATCTTTTATTTACACAATTGCAGAGGTTTGAATCCTAATCCCACTCTAGATTCCAAGGAGACAAAGATAGAGAGAGTAAAAGAAACTAAAACTAATGCTAAGGTGATGCACCAAAGGAGTTGTAGACACCTGACTGCATGAAATACACAATCCACAAGGAAACACAACACAAAACATGCACAAAATGCTCAAAATGTAATGAAAGATCAAGAAATCAATGATAGATATATGAAAGGATTGAGGAATTTAATCACAGAACATATATCAACATTCAGATCCAATACAGTGCATTACAGTGATCCAGAGGCAAGAAAAAGTGCTGTATTACATGGAAAGGTAAAAATTTCTTCACAAATTCTACCAAAGAAGGAAGAAAAGGAAGTTGTAGAGCTGAAAAGGTGTCTCCTCTTGCAAAATGAACTCATTCTAGCTTTTACAGTGCAAGCCACGACCCCCAGGAGAGAGAAACGATGGAAAACGTGCAAGCCATTCAACCATTGACCAAATTGCATTCAAAATAGCATGGGCGACCTGAAAAACCCATTCCCAGGCATTTTTAACCATGCTGGGAGAGAATGCTAGCCATTCTTCATTAAAACGGTGGTTGAAACGTCAGTTCTGTTCATGGCCACGTACCATATGCATTTTTTGATTTTCTCTCTCCAAACTCAACCAAAATGAAAAATTGACCCTAATATCATGTAGAGAATTTCACCATATTTCCATTGATATAAAGAACGTGAAAAACCGAGCTATGGATCGAAAGATATGGCGATTTGAAGTTTTAGGGCAAAAACAGGCCAAAATCGGATCGGCGGGCAAAAAGTTTGAATTTTTACCCATATGGTCTTTAGAACATTTTTCAAATTTTCCCCACGCTCCGCCACTCCAGGTGCCACGTGGCACGTTCTGATTGGCTGCGGGACCTCTAAGGGAAAATTTCCCACAAAAAATCCGCCGAGCCATAACTTGAAAAATATGAGGAGTTAGGAGGAAAACTTTACCTTTCTGGAAAGCTGAGAGAGATCTCTATCCAATGGTGCTATTTCCAGAAGGTTTGAGTGCCTAAAAAAATGGATATTGAGGCACAAGAGAGGTAAGAACACAAGGAGTTAGCCACAAAAATGAGCAGGGGCACATTTTGGATAACAGTATCATCCTTATCACCATTGTATTTTTAGAAATTGGAGTACTTGATGGGCCATATAAGTTTGTTTTGGAATACCTAGATGAGGACCCCTCCCTTGGAAAGATATTTGAAGTGTATACTTGTGATACCATGACGACTGCTCACAAGGCGCACTTAGAAAAATGGTATAAATGGATGCATGATGTATTCAAGGAAGAATAGAGGATACTTAAGAAGTTTCTTCACTGGTGGATGGAGAAGTTGAGTTTTCCAAATACCAACACTTTTGTATCGGTAGTGTTAGTGCAGATTCACAACACCCCCAAATTGACCCTCAGATCTGCTATAGAAAAATGGCCAATTCGGTGTGAATGCACAACATGGAGTTTTCCCAAAGTGTCGGAACTTTGCAATTGGGGAAAACTCTCTAGATTGAAGCTGGTTCCTACCCCTCTATTTAGGTGTATGCATGAATTTGTAGAGGTTTGATTCAAAATCCTAATCTAAAACTACCAAGGAGACAGGGTAAAGAAGATGCATGGAAATGGAAGATAAAACTAAGCAAAATAGAACGGTGATACACCAAAGGAGTGCTGGAACTCTTGATTTGCAAATTTGACACAGATCATGGAGATTCAACATCAAAACATGCACAGATTACAAGAATGCAATGAAATATCAGAAGACAATAATAAATACATGAGAGGATTGAAAATCGATCAGTGAACATACATTATCATTTCCAATTTTGATACAATATGTTCCATTTGTAAAGAGGCAAGAAATGAGTTACAATCTCCATGGGAGGTCTGTAACTCCTTCAAATCCACCTGCTAAGGAAGAAAAGAAGAGCTTGCAAGAGCAATAATGTCCAACCATTACAAAATGAGCCAAAACTGGATTTTAATGAAAACATAGAATAGAGGAAAAAGAAAAAAATGTGTGTCAGATATTTATGAGCTCAACCACCAATAAAATCCCTTCAATATCACCTACAAAGTTATGGGCTTCATGGAAAAACCCATACGCCAAAGTACATTGCTCTGTAGATCCAAAAAATGAACCCATACTTCATTAATTTTGGTGGTTGGGATGTCCAGTTCTATATTTTTTTACGTGCCAGAGATGTCTTATCATTTTTCTCCCACCAAACTTGACCAAAATTATCAAAATTGAAGAGTCCATCATGTGGAGAATTTTACCAGCTTTCCAATGATACCACAAATCGTGAAAAATTGAGCTTTGGTTCAAAAGATATGGCCCTTCTGAAGATTTTAGGCGCAAAACTAGATAAAACCAGGGTCAAAATGGGGTCGACGGGGTCAAACTTTAAATTTTTTCCATTTTTTTTTTAAATTTGGGAAATTTTTCAGAAAAAAATCTGTGGCTCCTCCCCTCTGATGACACGTGACATGCTCTAGATGATCGGCATGCCAAAGACCTACCCTTTTTCCCTCTGATTTGAAATTGGGAAATTTTCCCACAAAACAATCCACGCCCCCACCCTTCCAATGACATGTGGCGCCCTCTGATTTCATCATGCGAGCCTTGGCCTAGTATTTTTCTCCATTTTCTCCTTTGTAGGCTCACTGGCTGATTTTTTCCTTTGTGTTTTTTGTCCCAAAAGGCTAAGTGTCCAAAATTTTCTCCTTGGCCCCGCGAGTGCGCTTCATTCCCTTCTGTCAGGCCTACGGGCCAACATATTTCCCTTGTTCCTTTTGACTGATAAGGGTTAAGTGCCCAAATTTTTTCCTTGGCTCCACCAACCCACCAATCTCCTTGACACGTGGCAACATTTTGCAACTTAGCTACGGAGCCTTCCCAGGGAAAAATTTCTCCAAAAATTACCTCCGCCGAGCCATAAATCAAAAATACCAAGGAGTTAGGAGGAAATTTTTTACCTTTCTGGAAAGGTGAGAAAAATTGTCTATTTGTTGAAGCCATACCCAGAAAATTTTGAGTGCTTTAAAGATGTAAAAAATTCCACCTGCAGTACCATGGAAAGGAAGAATGAAGGCAAGTTAACCAAAAATAAGCAGGGGCTCATTTTGGATAACAATTTTGGCAACTCAAAGGGGTCATCTACCTGCTAGATGAAAGATTAGTGACCTTTTGAAGCATCCATTGGGCATGGAGTCAATCCTAATGATAGCCTGACTAACTGTTCTAAACTATGAAAATTTGACATCTAGATCCACTTGGAAACCCACTGAAACTTGGAGTTGATCTTCAGCAAAATACCATTGAAAATGCACTATGCAATAGCAACCAAAACAACACAAAAAAACTATGTACAAAATTGGAAATAATACATACCGCAAGTGGGATATGCAGAGATTGTACACAAGCACTTATTCTGCTGAAAACAAACCGACCTACTCTACTCTAACTAAAAGCAAAGGTAAGCTAAACAAACCCTGTAACTAGTTGTGCAAAATAGCTTCCTTTCTTCAAAATTGGCAGCCATGTAAATGATTTGGAGCTGATCATGGTTGGTTAGTATGAGTGGAAAACTAACAAGAAGTTGGTCTTCTACCCAAATTAGCAAGGTGTCAGCTTAAAGAAAATTAGATACCTCTTTTAGTTGCTCTGCATTTAGATTGTAGAGGTATTTCAACTGATCCTTGGTCCTTTGAAGCTCATACTCATGCCTAAAAGCAAGCATGACTGGTTGTGGCTTCTCCTTTGGCTTCAATGAAGCCAAATACCTTATTGGGCAAGGTCTAATTTGTTTGATATGCCCATAAATCTGATTCTCTCCTCCAAAAATGGAGTCCTCTTGTAGACCTTCCTTGGGTGGATGGTGTGGAAGAAATGATGAATTTCTCCCGCTCTCTCTCTTCTTCCGCTAATGAAGAACATGGAAGATTAACATCTTCCAACCTTGATTCCAAAGAGTTTCCATAAAATGCAAGCTGCTGTTTTGGAATGTTTTCCCTCGTGGTAGCAGGCTCTTGATGTTGAAGAACGAATGGTGGAGAAGAAAAATGTTGTAATTTCAGCTGGATCCTCATCCAAACATTCTTCTAAGTATGATAAACAATCAGACTCTTCAATGTCCTGTTGCAACAAAGTCTCTTTCTCTTGCATGGTGACCTCCAAATCTACATTTTTTTCACCATGTGGAGCTTCATCTTCAAACATGAAGCTTGTCAGCTTGAACTCATCCAAAAAAATCATATTTTTGGAGAGATGAAGTGGGAGGGCAACATGAAATTTCTTGTACCTATTTCTCATGATTTGGACCTGTTTTGTTCACCTCCATCAGTGGATTCATCAATCTAATCAACCCCTTCAAACGAAAGTAAAAATTTATCAATAATGTTTCCTTCTTCTACTGTTATAAAATATGACTTGATCTCATCCATTTGCTCTTCAAAAATGGGAGTTGGAGCTAGTTTTTCTTTCTCCATCCATGACTGTATTTTGCATCTTGGATTAGATCAGCATCTCCTTCAGGAAAAGTGCCAACATGGACGCCAAACTCAGCACAAATAAACTGCTGGTCTTTTTTCTCTACTGCTGTTATAAAATCAGCGTTGTCCACCACTTTTCTTTCAACATCCAACCTCCTCCTTTGGCTTAACCATCAAGGGGATTTTTGTTGATCCCGAATTTAAGAGCCAAGTTTAACAAACTTTTAATCTTTTCATCCTTGTTTAGCTCTTCTTTTTGCTATTCTCCTTGACTGGTATTCTGATTTTTCCTTTCCCAACATGGATTTGGGAATGCAAGAGGAGGGGTGGGTTGTGGTTCAACTGGTTTTGCAATTATATGTGGTTTTGGAGGAGGTAAAACTTCACTTTTCTTTGGAGGTAATGGCTATTTAGAAGGGAAAAGGGCAGAGAGAATTGAAATGGGATGGGAGACGAGGAGATGAAGAAATGGAATTATTTTGGGACACCAGATGGAGAGTTTAAAACTTGACACTACTAAGAAAAAATAGATTGAGAAAGAGGAAAAGAAAAAGCTTGAGATAGTGTGCTTACCTATTGAAAACGTTGTTAATACTCCTCTCATACATCTCTATTCCCTCAGTCCACTTTGCAAGCAATGGCAGAGTTGCAACAATGAATTCAAGTTTCTCTTGTGGGCTATAATGCCTTGGAAAAGGTCCCATCCATGGAAAAGGTGCCTTACAACCAATTCCAAATGCTTTCATCTGTGTTTGAGCCCTGGATTGCACCATATTTTCCTCCATCTTTTGGATTTTCTCCAACAAATCTACATTTTCTTCTTGACTACCCTCATAATCTATGTACCCTTGTGCTTGACATGCTTCATAGCCAAAATGATTTTGGCATTGCTCAGATGGGTATGCATATTAGTTTTGAATTTGATTAAAATGCTGATCTGGAGGATTTGGAGAATGCATTGGAGGTGGGAAACATTTTTGCTGTTGTAACAAATGTAAATTCCATGGGGCAAATGAAGTCATGATTGCAAAACTTCATGGGATGAAAGAAGAAGGACAAAGATGGAATGAAAAATGGAAAGAAAATTTAAAGAAAATGAATGGAAAGAAGGTCTACAACTTCAGAGATGGGTTGCTGATCAGATGGAGTCACTAGATGTGTTTGCAAGTGCCTCCAAAGGCTGAAATTTTAAATAGGAACACATCAACCTATAAAAAATGAAGTGGAAGACCTCTTGGGTCCCACCCGGTGTGCCAAAACTGTTAGTGCAAATCTACACCAGCACCCTAAATGACGTTCAGATATGTTAGTCCGGAATTGGGTCAATTTAGTGTGATTACACAACACATGGAGTTTTCTCCAAGGTGTGGGACCTTTGAAATTAGTGAGAAAACTCTCCAAATTGAAAGCTGGTTCTTACCCCTCTGTTTAGGTGTATGCATGCAATTTGTAGAGGTTCTGATTCAAAATTCCTACTCTAAAACTACTAAGGAGACAGGGTTGAGAGAAGATGCATGGAAATGGAAGACAAAACTAAGCAAAAATAGAACTGTAATACACCAAAGGAGTGCTGGAACTCTTGCTTTGCAAATTTGACACAGATCATGGAGATTCAACATCAAAACATGCACGGATTACCAGAATGTAATGAAAGATCAGAAGACAATAATAAATGCATGAGAGGATTGAAAATCAATCACACAACATACATTATTATTTCCAAGATTGATATAATACATTCCATTGGAAAAGAGGCAAAAAATGAGTTACAATCTCCATGGGAGGTCTGAAACTCCTTCAAATCTGCCTGTTAAGGAAGAAAAGAATAGCTTTTAAAAGCAATAATGTCCAACCATTACAAAATGAGCCAAATTTGGCTTTTAATGAAAATAAAGAATAGAGGAAAAAGAAAAAAATGTGTGCCAGAGATTTATGATCTCAACCACCATTAAAATCCCTTTAATCTCACCTATAAAGTTATGGGCTTCATGGAAAATCCCATACACTCCAAAGTACATTGCTCTGCAGATCCAAAAAATAACCCATACTTCATTGATTTTGGTGGTTGGGATGACCATTTCTACATTTTTTTGCATGCCAGAGACGTTTTCTTCATTTTTCTCCCACCAATCTTGACCAAAAAATCAAAATTGAAGAGTTCATCATGAAGATAATTTCAACAGGTTTCCAACGATACCAAAATCACAAAAATCTGAGCTCTGGTGTGAAAGATATGCCCTTATGAAGATTTGGGTGAAAAACGACAAAATTAGGGAAAAATTCGGGTTCGGGGGCCAAAATCCTCCCTTTTTCTTGCTTTTTTCTAAATTGGGAAAATTTTTCCCAAAAAACCTCTGCGTCCTCACTCCTCCATTTGATGACATGTGGTGCACCCTTCTGGATGATCCACAGGGCCGAAAAGACCTACCTTTTTTCCCCTCTGATTTCAAATTGGGAAAATTTCCCAAAAAAAATCCGTGCCCCACTCTCCCAATAACACGTGGTGCCTTCTGATTCGGCGCGGAGGTGTGGCCCATAATTTTCTCTTCTCCTTCGCGGGCTCGCAGGCCGATTTTTTAATTTGAGTTTTTCATCCAAAAAATGATAAGTGTCGTAATTTCCTCCCTGGCCCCGTGAGTTTGTTTCTTCCCTTTGTTGGGACTGTGGGCCAAATATTTCCTTTGCACCCTTTTGCCGCAAAAAGGGCTAAGTGCCCAAATTTTCTCCCTGTCTCCACTCGACCTGCCAATTTCCTTGGAAAATTTTCCAACTTAGCTCCATGAACCCGTCTAGGGAAATTTTTTAATTGTTGCCTCCGCTTGAGCCATAACTCAAAAAATACAAGGAGTTAGGATGAATTTTTTACCTTTCTGGAAAGGGGAGAAAATCCTCTATCTGATGAAAACATACCTAGAAAATTTTGAGTCCCTGAAGCATGCAAAAAAATTATTTTAAGTACCAGCAAAGGAAAAGGAGGAGGAGTTAGCCAAAAATAAGCATGGGCTTATTTTGGATAACAAGTAGATTTACTTTGATGAATTACACCAAGAGCCCTTAGAGTAAATTTCCCTTCTCCTTTATAGCGTAATATTTTCAAGGCATGTTCAACCGGTTTAAGTAGGTGAAGAAAATTACATTTGATCTAAGTTTTTTAGATCAGGAGCACCATAAGATGCTCTAGACATTGGTGTATCCTAAGAAGCGTGCATACGTAGAAAATTACGTGTCTCATGATGTGCACATGGTCAAACCGGTGACATTGCCTATTGTGGGTAGGACGGTAGCAAGGGTATATGTGTGACTAAGGCCCAAGTTTGAGAAGGGCACTTATGTTGAGGATGATTTATCAATCCTAGAGGATCCCACTAGGAGAAAGAAGATGGTGTTGAAGAAAAGGGAACGAGAAGAGATTCCACCAACAAAGGCGCGAAACGTGCATACAATATAGACTATTGAGGCACAACAGTTAGGCATGGGCACAAGAACTTATGTTCACCGATAGAAGTTCCAGACATAGGTGAAGGAGAAGTCACTTGGGAGAGAGAAGTCACTCAGAAGGTAGTTTTCCCTGGTGTTAGAAGGATCTCTAGTTAAGAAGAAGAAAAAGGTGACCAAGAGCTCAAATTCTAAGGAGAAAAAGAGCATGAAGGGTCATGGATCTGAGGAGGAAGATGAAGAATGTGAAGAGGGTAAGAGCCCCCATGTTCATGATGTACATGAGTCTGGTGAAGATAAGAATGACTATGAAGAAGGAACTCACAATATAGGTTGAAGTGAGGAAGTAGACATCCATGCTTAGAAGAACCTGATCCCAATCAGAGAAAAAATATATGACACTGTAGAAAAGAGGTGGCAGGTATTATAAAACAGTTGGTGGAGCATGAGGTGGAGCGTAATGCCAATGAAGTGCTAAAAAATGGAGGAGAGTGCCAACGTAGAAAAAGAAGATCCCAACTTAGCAATGAGCTTCCCAAAGGAAACGCATAGAGGTGGAAAGGGCATAGGAGTGGTGTAGGAGAAAGCCATGATTTACATCAATGATACAAGAAAGGTACTGCACACACATTTCCAAAGCACAATTCCCATACACTAAATCCTCACTTGGTATTCTTTTGATGAATAGGGTGCATACCCACACACAAGGAAAATGTTATCTGGGCTTTTGAGTCCCACATTGATGATCCCAAGTTCGAGGTAAATAGTGATGAATTAATGAAGACACCAGATGCCAAGGGAATAAAGCCTCTTATAAAAGCCTAGAAATTGTCAGATGAGGAAGTTTGCAATGCACTCAACAAAGTGTCAATGGAGGTGCAAGAAATCCTTTTTGACATGAATGATAGAATAAGAATCTTGGAGTAGGAGCTTGAGAAAAAGAATAACGAGATCATTGATGAAGCTGTGTATGATAAACTGTGGTGACCAGAGATAAAATAACAAGCATATTGGTTGCTACCTATGAGGCGGATCTAAAGGAGTTTCAATAGAAACAAATGGGTAATAGGGTAGAACGAGATAAGATCCTGGAAGAAGTCAAGAAGAAGTTAGAGGTGATCAAAACCTAGAGGGTTTTGAGAAAAAATAAACTGAAGGAATTGTAACCCCAAGTCACTCACAGGATGGACACGCTAGGCAAACTTAGCAAGCAGATGGAAAACATCGCACATACACTGAAAGATAAGGGAGATGAGATAAGTTTTTTCGAGGTTAGCACACTGGTGGGTGATTTACTTCAACATGCACATGGTGAGGTATATGTTTGGGATAAATTTGAAGCATCCATGAAGAAATAATTCCCACTCCTCATGTAGCAGTAACATGATCCCTCTATTCTTCCATTCTTTATTCAATTGCAAATTATTTCATCCCTTCCATTCTTTATTATTTAGTGAAAGGGTAGAGTGTTTATGAGGATGGATATCACACATAGTGTGGGGTAATGTTGGGCCCTGAATTGAATAAGTCCTAAATCAAAAGAGGTGTGTGTGCACAAGACAAGGAATTAGGAAGGTGCTCAAGGAAAGGCATGTGAGAGAAGAGATTAGCGCATAGAAGTAGAAGAAGGTTTGGGGACTTAGCCGCATTTTGAAGGTGGTATCACATGGAAAAAACCTGAGGGCCTGAGTAGGCGTGATGATTGAATGAGGTGTCATCATAGAGCCTTGGAGGTCAAGAAAAGAATATTCCACATAAGGAATATTTTGAAAAGGATCATTACAGTTAGTGGAGGCCATTACAAGCTGGCATAAACTCTTGATCGATCATGGAGGAACACATTTCCACTTAGCATGTGATTTTCTCATGGGTGAAGCTATGGTGGTGGATCCAGATTCTATTTAAAGGAGTGCTTGGGTCTGAAATAGAGAGGGATAATAGAGCAAAAGGATAACGAAGGGCTGTAAGAACATTATTACTAAGAATAGGTGTATGTGCTCGGGTCTGAACAAGGGCTATAATGGGAAAGCATATCTAGGATCTCTATTTGTAGTAGTTTTGTAGGGATGGAGTATTATTTCATGATGCTTATGGTTTGAGATGACCTTGTTTGATGTAATATGGCTACTATAAATGGATTTAATCAATATATGGAGTTCTCTTTTGTATATTTTTGTCTATGGACTAAACCCTAGTGTATTTGCATGTTATTAGATTTGTTTCCATTATGTTGTTGTGATGTTTATGCTTATCTCATGGAGAATTTATGCTTAGAACTAGATCTACTACCTTTGTATTAGATAAAATGCATGTGTTCTTATTCAGCAAACATTTCCTCCACTAATGGCGGAACATTCTCACAAAGCTCACATAAAGGAGGGGCTCGGCACCTGCGCACGCCTCGGGTGAGCACCCGAAAGTTGGGTGATAGGCTGACGTGGTTGGGGTTAAATTAAATTTAGAGGACAGAGATAAAATAAGAGTACTTGATTCACCCAAATGATTCCCCCCCTCATTTGGGTTGAATGCAACGTCGTTGAGGATTATGAGACCCAAAGGAAGACCGAACACTATGCTAAAAGTGTGCCCTATAGGGGGAAGGGAATGTGCTTGGTAGAAACTAAGGCACACACAAAAAAAGTGGCTAAGAGATAGGTGTTAGTACAAGAAAAGACAAACATGCATGTAAATGACAATATGGAAGCTACACGGATAATATGTAAGCTAAGATGCTAGAAGACAACATGGAAGAAAAAAAATTTGACTGCAAAAAGTAGGTTGCAAACATGGGACACCACTCATAGTGTCACAAGAAAATCAAGGCCGATGAAGCCAATAGTAGACAAGTGTGCACACAAGAAAAAAGGGAAAATCACATAAACAATGACAAACAAATAACAAGGAATGCCAAGTAATGTAACTGACAACTATAGAAGAAAATAGTCCTCCATAACAAATGTTGCACATGAAGCATCCATTAGCATGTTAGATAGATACAAAGTATGTCAAAGCATGTATAATATGATAATGCAAAGTGATAAGTATAAAATACAACAATAACACCTATAGTGTATGAAAGTGAATGCCTTTAGGATCCATTGTGGGATTGGTAATAGGTATTGTGATAATCATCCATGCTATGTGTAGAGATCTGTAGAATCTGTGATCACAACTAGAAGGAAAGTGAGCGCATGTGTGTATGAAAATATAATGACATGTAAGACATCTATCTAGCATGTGTTGTAAAGTGTACATGTAAAAGTATAAGGAAGCTAGAGTAAATGCAACCAAGATATGTAGTATTCTATGGATGAGACGGAATGAAATGCAACATGAATGATAGGAGCAACGTGCCTCCTGAGTAAATGTGTATATATGCAATGAGGTTCATTTTTTTATACCCCCTTTAGTAGTTAAGAATGAACCATAAATGAGAGTGCATCATTGGGAAATGTTCTGAAATGTGTGCAATAGAAAGATGTGATCGTTAAAGTGCAAGGTGTAGAGTGTGAATGTGTGAGCGAATGAGTGATTGCTTGAATGCGTGAGCGTGATGAGGTCCATTTGATTTGTATACCCTCAAAAATAGAGTATGGACCATGGAACTAAAGTGCATCATAAGGTAGTGTGTCATGTTGATTGTGTGAAAGATGTATAAGTTGTGTTGTATGTGAAAATGTCAAGTAGGTAGCATGTAGTAGATGCAAGGTGTGTGTGTTGAGTGTATGAAAATGATAGTTTTTGTGAATTTTTTGATTGTAAAGAAGGCTATGTGATACAAATATGTCGTGAGACTGCCACACATGTAGTGTGTTGTAGAATTGTAGATTGTATAAGGTGTTTGTGTTGATTGCATGCAAGAAAGATATGTCATGTGATGTAAGAGAGGTATGTTGTGAAATTACTAAGTGTGCAATAGGTTGGAGATATTTTAGGTGTATTTGTATTGATGGTGCACTAGAAAGAACGTGTTACAAGTGTTTTTTTTGTTTTGTGAGTATGTCAAGTGTGTTATGTTGAGTATGTGCACAAAATGTGTGTTGTGATTGTGTTGAGTTTGTATTGATAGATACACAAGAATATTGTATTGTGAGTATGTGCAGTGTGTGAGGCTCATGTGTATAGGATGTCCTCAACAGTCAAGTGTGAGCTGAAGTGCAAGAGTTCTTTATTAGGTAATGAGGATACAAATGTGTATCAAGATGTGTATGATTTGCGTGAAATATTAGATGTGACATGATGAGATAATAAGATGTGTGTTAATGCGAGGAGGGGGGAATAAGTGTGTGCTAGAAAATGGATTTTCATGCATTCAAATGACATGCAATAGTCAGGGGACAAAGTCCCTCCTCAATGAAGGTGAGGTTGCCTTTCTTGAAAACCAAAACTATATTTACATCTATACATTCAAACTTGTATGTGGGGATTGTTTTGGGACATAAAATGGAAAGAAGTGTGAATGAGGGAGGTTGAATGGAATGAAGAAAAGAAAAGGAAAGGAATTAAAGGAAGGAACATACAATAGTTAGGTAAAAACAAATCCTAATATTTCATGGAAAACAACAATGAAAAACCAACTCAAATAAATTGGAGTTTGAATCAACTAAACAAGAATAAGTGAAAGGGAACACACATGAGCAAGTAAATATCAGGGCTTGATCACTGTGAACAAGAACAACAGATTAATAATGTTGACAATAAGATCAAAGACAATATCTACATGTAATATTTAAACACTAACATCTAATGAACATAATAACATCAAATGCTACAAGAGACAATGAATGGGACACAAATTTCATATTTCATTAACTCTCCAAAATGTCTTCAAAAAATAACAAAAAGTTTATTTCTTGAAACAAAGCTTGCACACAAAAGCATTTTCTTCTCCTCTCTCAAAGTCACCCTTACAAATGAGTCCTTAACTTCCTTTTATAACCAAAAATTTGGTTGCAAAGGAGTTAGTATTTACATGATCATTAAATTAGGGCACCTTAAGTGACTTTGAATTTTTCAGCCAAATTTTAAAAAGCAACCTAAAATTAGAAACCACTTAAGTTATCAAAAGTCTTCCAAAAGTGAGTTTAACAATAACATCACTTTAAAATACCATCACAAAACATATAACAAGACCAAGTGCTTTATCCATTAAACTGGGGTCTGACTATCTCAACCGTATGAGAAATGGAATCTCCTACTTTGTTAGATACCATAATGCTATCTCTACATCCCATTGATGAAATTAGGATCCGCCACCTTTGCCAATTGAAAATATATAAACCTTTCCAAAGTCTTGAACATATTATTAAACAACCAATAAATAATTGTAATATAAACAACATTATCTGGCATATAATTCTTCTTGAAAAACAGTTGAATTTCATGACACTTCTAATGGTATTACAAAACAAGGCTTTAACAAACACCCCATGAGTAAATATAGCCAGTTATCTGCGCTATACATCTGATTTGATGAAGTCAAAAGCATTGTCTAGATTTGCAATGACTTTCTACAAACTGAATAACCTGACTCTTCCATCTCACTACACAACCTATGTTTTATTGGTTCACTTAGCATTACCAATAATCACCAAAAATAACATTTTCCTTGTTTGAAATGATTGAAGCAGTTCTCATCTTTTACAACAATCTCAAAGATAAAATTGGTTGCAGTGTGCCAACATGCACACAATTGAAGGTTCTTGTCGAGTAAAATAGTTATTCCAAGGGACATTTTTATAATCAATATTTCATTGCAAACTTATCATTTAGGTGACATAAGAATGATTATTTTACTCATCAACATCATTCAAGAATCCTGAATCGAAAAATACCCTGTTGGCTCCAGCTCCTGGGTAATTGTTTGTGTAATCTACACACACCAAGAAAACACATCCATACAACCACTGTAGGTTTAATTGGCATTTTTGTGATAAATTTTATAGCTTCTTTGAGATAGTCAGCATGGCCAAGAAGGTCAGATATACACACATAATGATCCATTGCAAGCATAATGCAATAAGAGACACCCATGCCAACAGAGTCTTTACAACCCTCATCCACTAAACCTGCATGATTGCATGCAAATAAAACAATGATAAAGCTTGAATGGTCTGAATGTATTCTAGAGTGTTTCATTACTTTAAAAATTTTGAGAGCATCTTTTCTATGTCCATGCATTGTGTATCCTATAATCATTACATTTCATGAAACTACATCTCGAATAGACATTTTTAAAAACAATTAATGTGACTTGTGTATGCTTCCACATTTTGCAAACATGTCTAGTAGGGTATTTACAACTACAACCTCTGAAAAAAAATACCAATTTTGATTATTCTTTGATGAAACTCCATACCGTGTTCCAAAGCACTATTTTTTGCACACACTGAGAGGACATTGAAAAAATATTGTGGACTTTGGATTCATGCCTGACAATTGCATTTTCTTGAAAATCCTCAAAGTTTTTTTAAGAAATCCATTTTTTGTATATCCTTCAATCATCACCATACCAGATTCTCACTCCATCATATTTAGCTTTCTAATTTGCCTCACATACCTTCTATTTCTCCCTTCTTTAGACTGCGCAGTATTTTAATTTTGCAGTCCGTTGAACTTCTTATTTTCTTTTGGAAAATACATGAACAATGCTCTTTAAAATGTGTGGTGTTTTCCTTTCAATTTTTCTTGATAGTTATGATTATCTTTGCTTTGTGTGGATGTTTTCTCTGACAACTATGTGAGATGTGGTCATTCTTGACTGGTTTGTTTTCTTCTCACATGTGGGTATTGGCCTTGGGTAGTCTTCCTTTGTATTATGCATGGGTAGGTTTTCCTGTGCAAACATGGGCTCTCCTTCTAGAAATGTGTGGTGAGTTGATTCTCTATGAGGAATGAAAGGCTTTGGCTCTCCTTTACCTACATGGTAGAGCCTTTATTTTCATAAATTCGTGTTGGATTTGACTAGTGCGTTGAACATTTGCATGCATGGGAAAGATTTATTCATTGGTGTGGAGGATATTCTTTGATAATGCATGGAACTTCTGCTTTAACTTTACCAATGCATGCCCTTTACATTCTTTCGCATGTGTTCCTCCCTTGGACTACCTGGTGAATAACTTGAGTTTTCCTTTGACTCTTACATGCAACCGGAAATGAAATCTTGGATGCGTGCATGTTCCCAATTTGGTACAATAAATATATATATATTTTTTAATGAAACACATGACATGTAAAATAAAAGAGAGACTCTTAAACTTAGTCTTCTTTTCATTATTTTTATCTCGAGCCAAATTTAGCATGTTATATGAATCAGGAGCTTTGCACAAAGGATGGATGATCTTGAGAAAATGGAAAAGGATTACTTCTTGTAAGATTGTGGTTTTGAAATAGAGATAACTACCTGGAGCTCTCAAGGTTTCTTGGCTCTAGCCAATGCTTGTGCCAGGTTTCAGTGTGAAAGCTGAGGAGTGCCTATGGAATGATGTTTTCCTTCTTTTAGCTTTAGATGTCTGCAATATTTTCCTTGCTTCTTCTTCTTGCCAATTTCTCCCACTTCTGCACCTTCTTGTAACTGTCTTCTTTCCAATTTCTCAGATGATAGAAGCAAAATTGTAATTGGCCATGGAAATTGGAAGTGGAATTATAATTTCCCACGACAATTTCTCACGACAGTTAAATGCCCATGACAATCGGGGAAAATGAGAAAAGTTCTTCCAAGTTTGTCAAACAACTTTCATGAGGATTAAATTAATATTTATTAATTAAAAACCCTAAAATTTAATTATTTTAATTTTATTAAATAAAAAGGTAACATATTAATTAATTAATCAAAACACGGTTTGCGACATAGTAGGAGAAGTACTTATCCGAAATGGACGAAACGAAGGCCAAAATGATCAGGAGAATAAAAGGATCATGATGAAGGTGATTGGCCACGAGAAAGGACACTTCCATTTTTTTTAAATTTTTCACGTTATAATTTTATGAAGTCAAAATTACTTGATAACAACTAGTTCTTATTGGGGACAAGGACTTCACAGATGCAACAACGGACCCAGACCCAAAAATTTAATGAACATGATACCAAAAAGATGATGCACAAAAATGGAATGACAAAAGAGAGGAAACCAAAAAATAGGAAACAAAAACAAACAAAACCCTAATTACCTATATACATACAGGGGACAACCCATTATAAATTTTGATATTGCTTGAGATATTGCCCATTATAGGGCAAAATAAAATGTGTTCCATTAGGATATGCCAAGTAATATGTGCTATCTCTACAGAAATGCCTGATTTTGAAAGAGCCTATCTAAAGCGAATCAAACTTCCCATGCTTTCCTTTTGGTTCACGCCTCTTTTCCCATAGAAGAACTAGGTCATTGATTTGATACTGTCTATCCTTAGTTTTTCTATCAAAAAATTTATTTACCTTGGATTGGTGATCCTCGATCTTGTTCACTACTTGACTTCTTTTCTCTTAAAAATTTCTTAGGAACATGATCCTTTTAACTAACACATTAGCGAAGTATTCATCATCAACTGCTTGAGCCAATTGTAATGTTGGTAACTACAATGTAATGGGAATTTGAGAATCGGTTCCATACAAGAGTTGGAATTGAGACATCCCAATTTCTCTTTTGGGAGTTATGTGATCAGCCCACAATGCGTCATATAACATTTTGTGCCAAGTTATGATTTTCTTCAACTAACTTGCACACAATAGTAATGATATTCTTGTTACTGGATTATGCTTGACCATTTCACTGAGGCTAGTAATGTGATGAATGAGATAAAGATATCCCATACCCATAACAAATACCTATCATCTATGTAAGATAAATTGGTGGCATTTTCAGTCATGATATTTTGTGGAATTCCATAATGAACCAATATATTCTCTTTGATGATGTCACATATTACCGCAGTAGATGTTTGTTTCACTAGAATGGATTCTATCCACTTCGTAAAGTAGTTAGTTTATGTTAGGACGTAAGTATGACCAACACTAGAATTTGGGTTCAAAATCCTGATGAAATCTAAACCCCATTGTTTAAAGGGTTCTTCAATAACAACCGGCTTTAAAGGAAAAAGTTGCCAATTTAGGTCTTCCAACAAATTGTTGACAAACTTCACATTTGGCTACCCATTTTTGGGCATCAGAAAACATAGTGGGGCAGTAATAATGCACTAAAAAAATCTTATGAGATATCACTGGTCTAGATAAATGACTATTGCAAGCATGATTGTGAAATCTTCCACTAACCTAGGTTGTTGTTTCTTATCAACACATTTAAGGAAAATTCCATCAATACCTTTCTTGAATAAGGTGTTGTCCCCCAAATGACATACCTGATAACTCTTAATTTGATAGCTCTTTTTACCTTAGCTTTCAAATTCTCAGGATATTCGCCATATGTGAGAAAGTAAGCTATATCAGAATACAATTCATTTGTGGTACTGACAAAAACTACCAGTGGTGAAATTTACTCAAGTATTTCTTCCTCAAATTCATCTCGTGGCTCGTTCTATGCGATGAGTTGGAAAATTAATCTTCCTCAAACCAATTTGGTAGGCTTGATATTCAAGTCATATTCCTGGATCTGGGAGATCCAATTACCTCTTTTAGATCCTGGTTCCTGTTGTGTTAACATTGATTTAACTGTGGTGTTTGGAACTAAGACTTTGGTATGATAATTCAATACATAGTATCTAAAATGTTTCAAGGCTCTGACCACCATGTACGCATGCCTCTCAAGGGGAGTGTAATATATTTCATGTTTCTTGAATCTGAAACTCATGATTGCAATAAGAGATTCAACTTCCTCTTGATTATGTTGAGTGAGGATGAAAAATATAGTGTGTGGGGAAGCATAACAATAAACTATGAAATACTTTTTCAAATTGAGACACACCAATGTAGGAGATTTTGCAATAGCATTATTGATTTTTTCAAATTATCCCTTACCTTCCTTCGACCATTTGAAGGATTCTTTTCCCTTAATCATGTCAACAATTTCTTTAGTTAGTTCAAAAAAATCTGGCATGAACCTCCTCAAGAAGTTCACCTTGCCAAAGATTGAGTGGACTCCAGGCTTACTTGTAAGGAAATATTCTTGATAGATTGAATGCATTTAGGATAAATCTTGGTTCCTTATTTAGAGACAATATGACCTAGGAGTTTCCCTTACGTAACTCCAAACACATACTTATCTTGATTCAGGGATATTCTATGAAGTTTTCATCTTTGCAATATTTTCTCCAAATCTCTTAGATGATATTCTCGATTCTTTGAGAAAACTGTCAAGTCATCTAGGTATATTACGATGATTTTGTCTTTATAATCTGTGAATGCCATGTCCATATCCCTTTGAAAGGTTACGTTGGAATTGATCAAACCAAAGTGCATTCTTCTATATGCAAACATACCCTAAGGGGTGGATAATGCAGTTCTATGTTGATCTTCCCTGGCTACTTCAATATGATTATAAACAAAGAAACCATCTAGCATGGATTGTGCTTTTGATCCAGTTACTAACTAAAAAATATGATCTATGACTGGAAGTGGATAGTTATCCTTCAAGGAAGCTTGATTAAGATCATGGAAATCCATGTAAATCCTAATTTCTTCTTTTTTCTTGTGAACCGGGACAATATTAGCTATCCAAGTTGAGTGTCGAATATGAAACACTATTCGTGCATCCAACATATTTTAAACCTCATGGAGTATCATCCCTGCTATCATGAGGTTATACTATTTTTTCTTATGCCTGAATGGAGCTATATCGGGTTTCAAAGGTATGGCATGCTCCATTTCTCTAGGTTGCAAAGACTTCAAGTCTTCATATGAGTAAGCCAAGACATCAAAATATTTTGTAAGGAGGCTTACAAATTTATTTCTCTCCTTAGGTGAGAAACACTTACCAATGTTCACTAGGTGAGGTTTTTCCTTGGTACCAATGTCAACTTTCTCATAGTTAGTAGAATTTGCAGGTCTTACCTGCTCTTTCTCTTTGATAAACCTGTCATGTTTATCAAAAAGTTCTTCAAGTGAAATGAATCCTTTTAGGATTTTATTTCCTTTGAGTTGAATGATGTCATCGCCAGGATCTTCACTCTCAACTCTTTCTTTAATGGGCGAGTTTGTCAATTCGTGAAATACAAAATCACTTCCTTCAAAGTGCATCTATTCAAAATTATCTCTCTTTTCTAAGAAGGTGAAATTTTTTTGATCATCATTGAAGACTTGTCAATTTTCTAAATTATTAGGAACGATTGGCCTAAAAACCATTTCAATGGTGTATTTGTCTTGATCAAACTCTAAACAAGGGATCATCAATGAAGCTGAGACTACTAGAGAATCTTATTTTTCATTCTTTTCATGAGCAATAGATTCTATGGAAAAAACATTGAAGGATTCTATCGTGTCCCACACTTTATTTCTGTAGTGTCTCAAGTGATCATTTTTGACATTCAAATGTTTTTCAAGAAGAATTGTATGCTAGATGATGTTGTTTATAGTACAATTTTTTATTAGTTGTGTAAGAAGATGTTCGATACATTGGAAAGGTTTAGATATTTTCAATTAGAAAAGGTGAAAGATCCTAATTTCATCAATGGGATGTGGAGGTAGCATTCTAGTATCTAATGAAGTGGGAGAGTCCATTTCTCATATGGTTGAGATAGGTGGACCCCAATTTAATGAATAAGGTACTGGTTCTTGTTATATGTTTTGTGATGGTATTTTAAAGTGATGTTATTGTTAAACTCACTTTTGAAATACTTTTGATAACTAAAGTGGTTTCTAATTTTAGGTTGATTTTTAAAAGTTGGTTGAAAAATTCAAAGTCACTTAAGGTGCCCTAATTTAATGATCATGTAAATCCTAACTACTTTGCAACCAAATTTTGGGTTATAAAAGGAAGTTAGGTGCTCATTTGTAAGGGCGACTTTGAGAGAGGAGAAGAAAATACTTTTGTGTGAAATCTTTGTTTCATGAAATAAACTTTGTGTTCTTTTGTGAAGACATTTTGGAGAGTTAATGGAGTATGAACTTTGTGTCTCATTCATTGTCTCTTGTAGCATTTGATGTTCTTATGTTCATTATATGTTAGTGTTTAAATATTGGATGTAGATATTATCTTTGATCTTATTGTCAATGCTATTAATCTATTCTTGTTCACAGTGATCAAGCTTTGATATTTACTTGTTGATGTGTGTTCCCTTTCACTTATTCTTGTTTAGTTGATTCAAACTCTGCTTTATTTGAGTTAGTTATTCATTGTTCTTTTCCATGCAATATTAGGCTATGTTTTTACCTAACTATTGTATGTTCCTTCCTTTAATTCCTTTCAATTTCTTTTCTTCATTCCATTCCATCTCCCCCATTCACACTTCTTTCCATTTGATGTCCCAAAACACCCCCACATACAATTTTTGATGTATAGATGTAAAGATAGTTTTGGTTTTCAATAAAGGAAACCTCACCTTCATTGATGAGGGATTTTTCCCCTTGACTATTGCATGTCATTTGCATGCGTGAAAATACATTTTCTGATAGTGTGATTCCCCCAAGCGTGTGATGGTGATTTTACTATTTGATGAAATTAAAATATGAGGGCCCTCCACCTGATGTTGGTCGAGGTGAAGGTGTGTGAACATGCTCGAAGACTTGTGGTGCATAAGATAGATGATGCGTAGGGAAATGGATCTTATATGCATGTGAGTGATGAGTATATGGAAAAGGTGATGGATGATTATGTGAGACAAAATGTGGAGGTGATGAACGACAATTTGAAGGGAATCCTGGAGGTGATGGATACCTATGTGAAGAGACGTGAGATGGTGAAGTATGCTTGGATGAATGAGGTGTCCTAGTGATGGACCAAGATTGATTTAATGGATTAGAAAAGTGATGAGACAGTGTAAGGCATGTGCAAATAGGTGAGATGGGAGTAGATTGTACTTTAGATGCTATAGGTTGTGGGGAACTAGATGATATAGGTGATGTAGTGGTAACCTCAAGAGGAGGTTGTGACCATGGAGTAGATGGAGGCACACTGTTGATAGAGACGACTTGATTATTGTAAATGAACTTCAAACATAAGTGATTCATGGAGATAATAGACTGAGACCTCCAAATCCAATTAAGACCTAAGAGTATGTCACACCCTTTGATTGTTTGTGCCACCAAGAATGAAACAAGTTTGGTGAGAGGACCACCAGTAACTAGAAGATTGACGACGCCATATGAATTTTCTAATGGATATGAAATTTGTGAAAGTGGATAGCCAATAATAACAAGAAGTAGAAAAAAATGTGTGCTGATAGGCCATAATGGATCAACTTTAGTGTTATTGACAAAGATAAATCCAATAAAAGTAATAATGTGTAAATGATTAGAAAATAATGTAGCGTGATAATCATGATCAAAGAAAGAAATGATAGGTGGAGAAACATTAGCGTGATCAACTAGGAAATCAAGGGGCCCTAGTGTAGGAGGAGGCACCACATGATAAGTATGATTTTATGAGGAATCAACCACTTTTTTGTCATGTTTTGGAAGGAGATTATTAAATATCTTGATTTTATGATTTTCATTGATAGGTGCAGAATCCGCAGGCTCTGGAAGCTGAATTTTATTATTATCGATCAAATTGTAAATCAGATTGTGAAGTTTTAAAAAATGATCTCTCGAATTCCCTATGTATTGATGATAGTCGCAATGAATTTTTTCATCATAATTATGAAATTTTGGATGAGATGGATCTAAATTAAGTTGTGGAGGAAAATTGATAAGATTACTCTCAACAAGTTGTGGTAGTAAGATGTGCGGAGTGATAGTTAGTTTTATGTATGCACGTCTAGGCAGTTGTCATTGAAGTTCTTTGGTGTTAGATACAATGTTAACAGTGTTTTTTACTTTGGCTGGTTTGGTCGTTTATGGTTTAAATGTAGATTTACTTTGAAAGCGTGTATGAAAGTGCGTAGAATATGACACATTCTCTTGATATTTAATATTTCCTATCGATAAGAGTTTTGTTTCATGTAGCTTAAGAGTATGAAATAGTTGGTCAAATGACATAGATGTATTGAAGAGAACACTCTCCTAGAGAGGTGACAATAAACTCTGGATGAATAAATCTTGAAGCTCATAGTCTGTAATCACATTAGTCATCTTAGCGAGGTTGTTTTTGTATCATAAGAAATAGTCCACTAGAAATTCATTAGATCCTTGTTTAAGTTGTGCAAGTTGAGCATATGATATCTTAGAGCCAATATTGATAGATAAGTGGGTGAGGAAAGCATTGGTTAGATGCGTGAAAAATGTTACCAAGTGTATAAGTAGGTCATAGAATCAACACATTGCATAATCATGAAGATTACGGGGAAGAGATTAGTTAGAAGAATATGATCATCCACAAAATTTAGACATGCCACATGAAATGATTGTAAATGCTCTTGTGGATCACCATGCCTATTGAAAACGGTAATCTTGGGGGTGAAAAATTTAGGAGGAAGTGGGTAAGTGGATATGGTGGGTGAAGTAATAAAGTAGAATCCAAATATTGAGAGGCATAAGAAGTAGCCTACTGCAATTAACAGATTTATACTTGAAGATCCTGGTAAAGAGAGGCCAAATCTTGATTATTAGTGGAAGAAACTTAGTGTGCATGAGAAACAAGAGGTGGAGTGAAATGATTAGTGGGAGTAGGAATTGAAACATGAATGGAAGAAGTAGGCGGAATGGTAGAGGCTAGTGGTTTAGCAGTAACGAAAGTGAGGATAGTAGTGGAAGTAGTAAGCTTCACAAGATTGGTGGTTTCCACACAAGAAATGAATAAAATAAAATCTAAATCTTGTAGATGCTCGATGATATGATACTTAAGGTATTTGATATGGTCTTCAGTAAAATTGCCATAAGATTGAGTCAGAGTGGTAAAAAAAAGAAAATCCCTAGAGAGGAGATCGATTCAAGCGTCAGGTTCACCAAAATGATTAGGCTAAAATGTGAATTTGTGTTCCTAATCTGAATGTTATTATAGTAGTAAATAAATGACAATTAAGTATAGAAATGCTACTCAAGAAAAACAAGCAATAAATTATAAAACCCTATCTGTAAGGAGGAGAAGAAGTTACTTTGATCAGGGGATCATTTTTGAAAGTTCCCAAAACATCCCTAAATGGTGTCAGTGCAGAAGATCATCTCGAGAGCTTTCCAACGACTATAAGAACGCGACAAACGGACATTGGGAGCTCTAGTTATGTCCGGTCAAAGTTTGGTCAACGGGAAAGTCAACTCTAGTCAACTGGTCAATAATGGACCAATCGCACTGCGTCATGTGGCGAAAAGGCAAAAGGGAGTTGTTTTTTGGTTTTCGATCGATTTGCCTATCGAGGGTCGACAAGTGGTATTTATTGCCATATTTCATTTGGAATGTCATTATATTACTTGGGTCGAAATTATATTATCTTGGTAAGTCCAATTTCCATATTCCACGCATTTAATCGAAATCCATATTACATTTTCCACGCATTATATTTGGTTTAACCTCCAAGCATTATTCAAGGTGCCTAAAAATGTTGTCTATACATAGCCATGCACATCCTTATCCAAACAGAAAATAAACCCACAAAAACAAGCGGCTAAAATGGCTCAGAAGCCAATACGAAAGCGCCCCCTTTGCATTATTAAATACCTCCCTTCATCCACGCACCCACAATGTGGGATAAACCTCTTGAAATCCGCCTAAGGAGAAGGAAGTGGAGATATGGGGGGGATTTGAACCGTGGTCTCCATGCTAAAAAAATAAGGGCTTTGACCGCCGTGCCACTTGTTTAGAAACAATATAAGAGGAGCTATATTGTATTTTAATAGAGGGGTACAGGTCTGTGCAAGCAGCATAAGGAGGCAGTTTCAGAAAACGCCATTTTTGAAGGCCTTGCACTCAGATTGAGCATTCAGAGTAAAAAGATGAAATGAAGGAAATTATGAGACGATTCCAACGATGTAAGATTTGATCTTTTTTTGTTAATTTTTATTCTATTTTTGGAAGCTTTGAATGCAGATTTTAACAGGGATCTTCAAGACAGCTAGTTGGAAAACACGAATTTCAATGCACTTCTGGTTGGAATTGTGACTTGGTGTAAACAAGAAAAGTGTTCATAATTCAGATCTGATCTCAGATATATGATTTTTTTTCATATAATATTTTTAAATCTCCATTTGTAGGTGTTTTTATAACACAGTTGCAGGGAGATCACATTGTGAAAACACTGTAGGAGCCACAGATCGTTCTTGGGACAGTTTCTGCTATTTTTCAGAGTTCTTGGGACATTGATCAGCTCATTTGTAGGTTTTGATTCATTATTGATTGTTTGTAAGAGTTATTTTACTTGCATTTCAATATTATTAATGGATCGGTTCAATCTGAACCCGGGGACGTAGGAATTTCCGAACCCCGTAAACAATCTCTTTTGTTATCTGAATGTTTTTCAGTTCTGATTATTTATTTGCTACACAAGTTTTCCACACTTCTATGGATGCATAATAATCAGAATTTAATCAATTTGTGGAGTTTAGAATACTTAAAATTGGTTAAAAAAATCACGATCTTTGGAAACTTATAAAAGTGAAAAAAAACAACACTCATTTTCAGATCATACTTAGCTGATTTGAAATTAATTTTAAACTTTACTAAAGTGTTGACCAAGTGAAAATGAAGGTTGAAACATCACACAGAGACCCCGAAAAGTGCAACTTTGGAGGAACATGCTACATAGGGGCACCCATAAAGGAATAGGGGCACTTGCGGTGCCAAAAACTGGAAAACAGGTGCTTGGGTATGGGAAAATGCTCAGAATCCCATTTTTTTAGGATTATTATTTATTCACTATTGTTCACCTTTTTTTTCCATGGATTTGCACCTAGATCACCGAGCTCGATGGAAACCTACAATGAAGTATCCACCTATAAAAGCATCAAATAGACATTAAATCCAAAAAAAGATGCAGAATGTGGGGTTAGACTGTCCTCATCTTTCACAATGGTGAACTTACAAATAAGCGTTGCACTACATCTCAGATCCAATGTAGTTTTTCATGTGTGCATAATCATGCCCTAGCTGGCTCTTGTGCATGTCACACTTGATAGTTGTAGACACCTAAATTGCGTTTACATATTTTTAATGCTAAGTGGTACTAATTATCCTCTATCTCATCATTTCCATTATAATTAGTGATTTCCACTAATTAACTAACGTTTCCCTCCATTTGGTCAATTAACGACACTTCAATAATTAACTAGCTCCTATCACATTCCAGATGCCAATTACTGACACTTCCTTAGTTATAATCCTCTTCCGATGAATTAACTAGCTAATAATAGCTAATTAAGCCTTTTTAACATGCATTTAATCAATAAACCCTTTTATTGGCTAAACCTTACTTTCAAATACTTCGAATATTATCAAATTTCTCCTAAATCACCTCCAAATACCCTAAAAACTTATTCTAGCCTATTAATTAATCCTAATTGATTAATTAACGCACCCCAACTCCCATGAGTTGTTAACTCACTAGTAAAATCATCTAATCATGGTTAATTAGCCTAGAGTTACTTTATATTTTGTCCGAAATTCATTTTGATTCAATCTTTCGCCAAATAGAAATCTATAAAAAGGACCAAACTCCTACCTTCACACCTTACACCTTACTTAAAATAGTATTATTCATATCAAACATATGATCAAGAGCTTTCTCCATTAATTTGGCATAGTTGTTTTTTATCAATCCTACCATTGTTGAGTAGTAGAATAAGATCCAAGCTTGGCTTTGTAGCCATTCTTTGGTGAGATCTTCTCCCTCTCTTTGAAGAACAACATAATTTGATTGCTCATAGATCTGATTAGGTTAATTTCAATTAGCAACCATTTAACTTAGTAAGAATGCTTATAGATTAGATGATTAATTTCATGTAGTTTTCGTTATGCATTCTCATAAGATATGATATTGATGGTTATTTGATAAATTTAAGCTTATCTCTAGACTACTAGGTGTTATTCTTTTTAGTTAGCTATTGGAAAAGTTTAGCATGATCACATTTGGCACGCTAGGTGGGACTCAAACTTGGGTCACCTCCACGTTATCACATCTTGGCTCTACTAGAAAATACATCATGTGCCTCTTGTTATGTATTAGTTTTTTTCCCCTTATCTTGATGGTGACCTAAACCATCTTGGTTTAAAGAAAATGATTATTGCATCTTCGATCATGTTAAGGGTCAAAAAACTGATAAGTGCCTTAAACTGAAACACTGTATCTAGGACCTAATTGAGAGTGGTGATGTGGAAATGGATTCCTTGAGAACAAACAAGTCTGCTAATGCTAACATGGAAATTTATAAATAACCTTTCCCTAAACATAATAAAGGAAAGGAAAATCTGGATCAAGGAAAAACATCACAAAATAAAGGTATTGGCTATGTTTATAAAGATACAAACTATGTGGCCAAAAAGAAAAATTCTTATGATGTCGCAATTGGTTGTGTAAACCCATTCATTGAGTATATCAACACAATAAAGGTCAAATCCAAGGATTGTTTCATAGTAATGTGACATGATCACATTGTTATTTCAAAACCTATGTTGTTCATCCCTCAGGATAGTCACTATGATGTCTTGGAGAAACTTGAGAAGACTACCCCTAAGATCTCAATATTAGATCTTCCTAAGATCTATAACATACACAAGGAAATCCTTTGTAATACATTACAAGGGTCGAGAGTATCGCTTGATATAGAACCTACCCACTTCCAATAAATGGGCACATAGATTGCTACAATGGAGCATATAACCTTTCAGTCAAGAGGAAATTCCTACAGATAGATCCTTCACATGATTTTCCCCTACACATTGAGGTTATTGTCAATCATAATAAAATTAAACAGGTTCTTGTGCATGAATGGATCAATCCCAAACATTTGTACCTTGAAACTGGTTCAGACAATTAGGTCATATTAAAGACATATATGGAAAAAAAGGTTGTCACCATCAAGGCATATGACAAATGAAGAGCGGCAGTCAGCTGACATGATAAAATTCTCACTAGGGAGTAGGGCATACTACTCATGATAAAAAGTTCCATGTTCTATACTTGGAGCTGTCTTATAACATACTTCTAGGTCGCCCATGGATCCATGTTGTGTAGGTCATGCCTTGTACATATCACTAGTGTCTAAAGCTATACTATGAAGGGAAAATTATAACTATTCTAGGGGATTCTCAAACTTTTTCTCTTTGTAGATCACAATCAGGTTAATTTCTGAATTCTATTGATTTCCTTTCCACAGAGATGGTTTTTCTTATTCAATCTGAGGCTCTCACCTCGCTGGTTGATCCAGATGCCTTGACCCCTAATGAAAACAGTGCTTCAATATCAGTTTCTCCCTTTACTACATGGGAAATGAAGACCCTTTTAATTGGTTACGGGGATTATGATCTCCAATAGGCCCTTCAGGTTTCAAACCTTCCTATATCACCCAAATCATGTGGTATACCTTGTCACAAATATCGATGTCCTAGAGGATAATTTCCTCTTTGATGATTTCACTCTTGGTGTTTTGCTAGTTGATTAACAACTACTATGTAATTCTATGATACCACCTCCCATGGATGAGATGGCATCATGCTACCAGGATCCTAAATATGCAATTCTAAACAAAATGATGTACGCCATGGGATACCAAGGGTATGGCTATGGAAGACATAAACAAGGAGTGCGGGAACCTGTTCCAGAACCCCATAGAAAAATGTTCAAATACGGTATCGATATTTGACCATATGGGTCTATTTATCCATAGTTCTATGCCACTTCTTATGAACGTGAAAATAGTGAGTCAAGTTACGAAAGTGAAACAAATTCTTGGTGTAATATTCATGAAGACCTTTCCTCCACCAATCTATTTTCTGATATGAATATATTGACCATATCCCCTACATTACCTATCCTTGTTCTTGAATTAAACCTTATTTATCCTTCCTCGATGAACTGGGACCAACAAAAACATATACTGATTGAATTATTCTCCAATGATGAGGCTATTTGTGAGTTTATGGGTATCTAAGACAACATCCCAGAAGGTGATCATAATAAAGGATTCTTCATTAAACTTGACGCATGTGCATATTTTGGGGAGGAGGTTAAGCTCTTTGGTCGTAAAAAAAAGTAGAAATCAAGGGAAAATTTTCCACAGAGAAGCCTTGAAAAAATAACAAGTCTAAGTCTTACAGTGAAAACCTTTTTGAGGCACTGATAGAAAAACAAAATAAAAAATTATAGGAAAAATAAATTGACTTATCCAATGGTGATAATCTCATTATGACACCCTTGGAAGCATATCTTAATCTCCCCCCTAATCCTATGCACATGAGAAGAAGCATCTAAGCTTCTTGTGGAGGAGACTATTGAGGTCAACATCAACATCTAAAGAATTATCTAGTGATGGTTAAATTGAGGATCTTTGCTCTCACCTCAAGAACATAAAGATATTTCTCTTGATTTTGTCATAAATTTTTAGACATATTTGTCTTGGTCCTACGTAGAAAATGACACAAGACTTGATCCAATATTAGTGTTGCATAATCTTGTTGTGAATCTCATATGAAAATCCTATTATGAACAAAATCTCAGGAAAATGCATCCTTGTGTTGCCTTGTTGGTTAAAGAGGAGCTGGAAATATTATTGGAAATAGACTTCATTCAGCCTATTGACTACTCAGAGTGGATTTCAAATGTTTTACTTGTACAAAAAAATCCCATAGGTAATCAGAATTTGTTTAGATTTTAGAGACATAAACAAAGCTTTTCCTAAGGATGACTTTCCTCTCCCCAATATCAACATGATTGTCCATTCCATGGGTGGTTATGAAATTTATCACTCATGGATGGATTTTTAGGTTATAATCAAATTAAGATTGCAGAGGAGGAATAACATAAGACAAATTTCATAACCCCTTGGGGAACATTATGCTACTAAGTTATGCCCTTTGGCCTCAATAATGCAAGCACAACTTATTAATGGGCTATGACCATCTTCTTTCATGATATGATAAATGACATAATGGAAGATTATGTAGCTGACATCTTGGGAAAGTCCAGAACAAGAGAAGACCATCCAGATATTCTACGACGCATCTTTCAACGTCTAAGGGAATAAAAGGTACATCTCAATCCAAAGAAATGTGTATTTGGCGTGTTATTAGGGAAATTACTAGGTTTAATTATATCACAGATGGGAATTGAAGTAGACCCAGTTAAGGTCTCGATTATCATGGAGATGCCTCCTCCTACAAACATCAAACAATTGTGTAGATTATAGGGGAAAATTCAAGCAATCAGAAGATTCATTTCCCATCTCACAGAAAAGTGCCATTCGTTTACGCATCTTCTCAAGAAAGATGTTAAATTTCTATGGGGTCTAGAACAAAAACAAGCATTTTATTTTCTTAAAGAATATTTGTCAAAACCCCATCTTATAATGCCTCCTACTGTAGCCGAACCACTTCTTTTGTATATTTATACTATATAATTTGTAATCAGGGAACTCTTGGCCCAATATGATAAGGAGAAGAAGGAAAAAGTTGTATATCATCTAAGCTGCACATTGATTTCTTACGAGCTCAATTATCCATAGATCGGATAGGATTTCTTGGCCATAGTTTTTACCTTTCAAAAACTGTGTCATTATTTGCTAAACAACAAAGTCAAGATTATATCAAAGGTGGACCCATTGAAATATTTGTTATCAAAGCCAACATTTATAGGAAAGATGGCCAATTAGATCATCTTACTCAGTGAGTTTGATATCGAGTATGTTCATAAAAAATCAATCAAGGGGAAGGTATTGACTGATCAATTAGTTGAAGCCCCTTTATGAGGTACATAACCATTGATTCTGGAACTCCCATGAACTTCACTCATGTATATCGAGGAATCGATAACATGGAAAATGTTTTTTGATGGATCATTCACATTCCATGGTTCAGAAGGAGTTGTGCTTATAAATACTTCAAGGAACTTGATCCCATAAGATTTCAAAATAGGATTCCCATGCATAAACTATATAGCGGAATATGAAGCTCTCATTGCAAGGATGAAGATAACTATATGTTGGGATATCAGGAAACTCAATGTGACTATAGATTCAATGTTGATTATGAAACAAGTTACAGATGAATACAAATTTAAGGATGAAAAACTCATTCCTTATAAAAATGACTGATACATTGAAATATTTCTTCATGTAGATCACCGTTGGATAGACTCCTAGAGGGCAGAATCAAGCGGCAGATGCCATGGCTATGATGGGTTCTTTGTTACACATCTCACCTAGATAGAATGATATACCCTTATTTGTGGATCACTTACTGATGCCAACATATGACATGCTAGAGTCTTGTCTGATATGTGAAGTTATTGGTCCTCATTCACCATGGTACCTTGATATTTTCAATTACCTTCATGATGGAACCTTCCCTCTATACTTTTCCTATTCTGGTAAAAGAAACCTTATCTAATGTATATCCCACTACGACTTACTTGGGGCAAGTCTCTATCATAGAGGATTGGAATTTGTTGCGTTATCTGAATTCTAACGAATCCATCTTAGCTATTAAGGAGGTTCATGAAGGTATTTGTGGGGCTCCTACAAATGGGATAGTCTTGGCCAAGAAGATACTAAGAGTAGGCTACTATTGGCCTACAATGGAAAAGGATTATTACAAGTATGTAAAGAAGTGTTTGTTGTGTTAGAAGTACAAAAAATTAATTCATATGCCAAAACAAGCCTTAAAGCCTATTACAACATGATGGCCTTTTTCAAAGTGGGGGCTTGATCTCATAGGAAAACTCACCCTAACATTATCTGATGACAATATTTTCATTATCACTTCCACTGGATACTTTACAAAGTGGGTAGAGGTTTTTCCTCTCACCTATATCACAAGTGTGCAAATATCCAAGTTTATAATGAACCATATCATTTTCCATTATGACATCCCTTCTACCCTTGTCACAGACAACATAAAATATTTCAAAAATAAAACCATGAAAGCATTATGTAAACACTTTCAAATCAATCTTAGGTACTTAACCCCCTACAACCCTCAAGGTAATTGACAGGTTGAGGCCACAAATAAAACCCTTGTCTATATTATGAAGAATATGGTGAAAAAAACTAGCCACAAGTGGCATCTATAGATTCATCCAGCCCTCTAGGCATATAGAAAATCCATCCACACCCCTACTAATGCAACTCCTTATTCCCTAGTATTTAACACTGAATCCATTTTACCTCTTGAGATCGAGCTCCCCTATTTTGGTATAGAATTGAGAGGGTACCTGGATAAAGAGGAGGGTTATAGAGTGGCTCAGCTAGTAGAGTTGTAGCTATTTTTATGAGAAGAGACTTCATGCCCTTGATCACCTAAAAGTGTATCATAATAAAATGCATAGAATTTATAACAAAAGAATGCTGCCTCACCAATTTGAGGTAGGAGACCTTGTGATGAAGGAAAATCAGTTCAACACCACTAAGGACCATGTAAAGAAAGGAAAGTTTGAGCCAAATTGGTTAGGGTCATATGTTGTGGTTACTAAATATGGTTCAGGTGCATACAAGCTTTCTCACTCAGATGGTGATGAACTAAAGGAACCCATGAACACCATGTATCTAAAGTGGTTCTATGCTTGAGTATGGGATTCCTCAAAAAATAGAAAATCAAACAAAAAAGTATATTAAATAATAGAAAAAGTAAAGAGAAATCAATGCGTCTAATTGTGAAAACCATGCAATTATGGCACTTTGGACAAGTCCTTTGGTTAAAAATGGTTTCTAGCACCATTGAAGGGTCTTTTGTTCACAAGCATCTCAAAATCTAGGATTATGGTTGCTTTATCCTAAGTTAGTCCTTACCTATGTCTGAGATACTTTTGAGCCTATCCCTCTTGGCCTTGATCCAGATGATCCAAATTTTGTGTGCAAAGAGTTTTCCTTTTTATATTCCCATCTCATTATGGGGGAAACTTTGCATCTTCAATTCTTGAACATACATGCATGGCATTCTTCCCTTGTACATCCCATTTATCATTGGTGGCATCCACATTTCTTTTTTTTCTTGCATGTAGCTTTGGAAAACTTCTAGAAAACATCAAAAACATTCGTATAACTTCTTTTAAAAATCTGAAAACATTCAAAAATGTTATCGAAAAACAAAAAATATTCAAAAATGCGTCATAAAAAACTAAAAAACAATAGAACATTGTCTTGAGATACTACCAAAAATAGCATAAAACGTCTCAAATTTGTCCCACAAAAACAAAGTAGTAGTTTGCTTACTTTATTTGTTTGATTATACATAGTTTTGATTGCATTACTTCTTCATATAGTGTGCTGTAAATGGGATTAATTTTCTTCTTTAGATTAAGTGTTACTTTAATCTGTTGTGAATTACATTGAGTTCATTTTATCTTGTATACTTGTACATAATTGTGTTGCTTTCATTAGATTTTATTTACTTGTGCTTGTTGTTTTATTGTACATTTTTTTGTCATCTCATCATCATATCATCATTATCACATATACATGATATATCAATAAATGTTAAGCTACATCATCATGAAAATGGAAATTAAATATGTATGCTAAGCTAACATCTTATGATATCACCAAGAGGGGCAAGAAGGATCACCTTCTATCCCCCCTCAAACATAGACCATGATAAAAATGTGGATTAAAAATGTTATCTCATAACACAAAATGTGATAAGTAAAAACACTCCATCATCATCATATATTATCAAACTACAAATGTCCATGTACAAAAACAATGTGTCTCGATAATACATATCAGATATAATAAGCCATCATGGGAGTGGATAAAAAATGTGCTTTCATCCAGAGGCATAATTAAAAATACTACATATACATCATATCAAATGTACACCTTTATATCGAGGCATATATCAAAAATATACATTTGTACAGATATCATCAATAAAATGAGTCATCCATTACTCTCTCCTATGTGCATGAATTCCTAGGTATGCCACCCTAGGTAGAGGCATATGTTATGATGGACCCACAGATGGCGCTACACTTTGATGTATTGAGCCCTATGCACTACTAAAGCTTGCTATACTGATTTGACCAATCGAGATGGTCTCTGTGTCTTGGATCTCGACCGTCTTGCCAACCAAATGACTATAATTAACACCTTTCTAACCAATGGGCACATCTGTATGGTATAACATCTTGTAATATGTGGCCTCCCTAATTATCGAGACACACTCAAAAACAATATTTGGGACTCCTGTTGTTGTCCCTGACTACTGGATAACACCGCTCCCTTATCTGAAACTACCTAGCTCAGCCTGCAGCTGATCCCTATCAACCTCTAGCTAATCTCTTTGAGCTATAATCTGCTACAATTGACTACCTCAAGGATAAGATACAGTCACTCATAACTCTGGAATGACTGGTCTAGGAGGTGATGGTACCCTGTACTTTGTAATCAATTCTCTTCTTGTTGGGTTATGCGGCGGTGCCCCCCATCCATCCTACCTATCACCTGAATTGTCTCCATCTCCTTCATCTCCACCCCATCCATCTCCTGAGGGACTATGTGGTAGAGTCATATATGGTATTGATAGGGGCAACCTATGGGATTTGAATATGCATCTCACCCATCTGAACCTGTGGCTGAACTAGAGCATGTGGAACCTGTGGTTGTACTAGAATTTGAATATGTCTCTGAGGACCCTGTGCATGTGGCATTTGATCACTACATTGGTAGCAGATGTACCTACGAGAACTGAACATGTAGAGCCTGTACAAAGGGGCTTACCCCTTGTAACACTACCTCAGGCATTTGAATGGCCTAATCTAGCCTAAGATCTAAGTGTCCTAGCCATATAATCCTTATGCCACTATAACTATACCCACCTAAAAAATGCAACCTAAGGAATAGTCAAACATAAGGAGAAAAACTATAGCATTTCCAAGTTGCACATAGTTTGTTGTAACCCCTAGATCAACTATCATTACCTCAGTGGAGCCCTATGGCTACGACACATTGTAAGATTAAACATTATCCAATGCATGGCAGTGTCAGCCAATGCATGATCCCCATGTCAAAATTCTTGTGTGTCTTCTGCTACATACCACATATTCATCACTCAAGGGATACCCTACATACAGACCAAGCTCTCTCTACACCCAATCCAATCGATACCACTTGTGGAATGTAACCTCAGCTCCAAATAATAAAATTATCTACTGTAACTATGCCAAGCTCTAGATCATCATCTGGCCATTGGTACTAGCTTGTAAGGCCGCCATGTGATCATGCACAACTGTAGGTCATCACATATGCACATCTAGAGTAATAGCTGATCATCTCATAGTGATTCCTATGAATTTCCTCACAAAATAGTACCCAGACCATATATCGATGGCTCATCAAGAGCCCTATTCTTGTCTAACAAATCCTTGTGAGTGCCCAATGATGATATGATCCCAAGCCCATATCATAAAGAAGTGTGTCTAGATCTGAGGTTCTTCTTCCTCTTGGTATGCTATTAAATGTAAGTCCCAATATAAATTGGCCAATGTACACTAGCTCCAACACAAAATTCTCACCATCCATAAGCTGATATATAAATATAGTCATCCCAAGTGGATAAGTGTGACTTCAATCTTGTTTGAGAAGTAATATTCCACTAACAAGATCCATTAGGTATATCGGTGTCTGAGCATATCATCGATCATCGAACATAGTGTACAGGTCCACTACCATTCCACTACCATGGTATATCTCAGCGCAGAAATCATGTCTACAGAGGCACTTGCAGATCTGGGCTTGATTTGCATAATACTCTATCAACCCACCAAAAATGGGTACTCAGTAAATCATCTAAACATCCTCTAATGTGACTAACATCTTGCAAGTCAGAGGGCAGAAACATTGGCTCTCGCTCCTCCAGCAGCTCTACTAAAGCAATGAGTAGAGAATGGTCCAAATGGCTTTCTAAGGCATCTGAGGACTGCTTAACCGAGCCCCGTGGCCTGCATGATGATAATCAACCCTCGTTTCTCTCGCCATGTGAAAGTATGCTCAAATGCTCATAGTCGTCCAAATTACGATCTTGTGTTTCTATCTTGCGCAAAATTCACCTGTAAGATTACATAAAAATTCATTAGATTAATTTTATCTTCTAAAAACATCCTCATAAGGTGTTCATTCTACTTCTATCATATTCAATCCATCCATAATTTTTTTTTACTAAGGTAAAAATTTTGCGATTTTTCTTCTAAAATAGCCTAAGGTCTAAACTATTTAACTAGTGCTTATATTTTGGTGCTAGCACTGTCTCTCGCACTAGCACACATCCTATAGCACATACGCACTCTTATCCTCACATACATGCACATAGTTGTCATATTTTTTGTTTGCATGCAACCCCCCCAGGGACCCAAACCTAGTTCAGCACATACTTTCCTATTTTTACATATATGCGCCTACCCATCACACTAGCACGAACCTTCTGCACCAGCGCGTGCCCATGGGCCTATGCTACTGCAAGCCCATGTTTTTTTTCCAGCTATAAAAAATAATAAATGCAAGGGAAACTCAAAATGTTTTGTGTACATAATGGCGTGCAGTCATGGGTAGGCCTCCCAAAATCTCAAGATTTGTCTTTACAGTGTGTATGATCCTTAATTCATGCCATAACTCTCAAGGTCAAATCTCTCTCTCTAAAAATTTTAGGAAATGAGGGGTGCAAATGAGACTAGACGTGATGATTTTTCCCTCCTAAGCTAGGTATTTATAGCTTTTCTCCCCCCCGCGATGTTTTCACTCACCATGATGGACAGAGATGGTGACGTGATCATCACAGCTTTTATGGTGTCTTTTAGCACTTGCCGCAATGGTTATTTTTAATATATAATCATTTTTAGCACATTTTTGCTACGCTGGGGCATATTTTTGATTCATGGCAACCCTTTCTGCTACATGGGGCATATTTTTGCCTTCTAGTGAATTTTTGCGATGTTACATGACTTCATTAATTTTTCTACATCATTTTCTTCCGTAAAAATTAAAAAACATCTAAATTTGCAAAATTCAAAAATTTCAAAAAAATTGGTAAATTTTTTCAAAAAACCCAAAAAATTGGTAAAAATTCACAAAATCCAAAAAATTATAAAAATTCATTTTTTTTCAAAAATTGGTAAATGACATGCACGCAGCTAAATCTTGTATCGAATATATTGTCCTCAAACATTGAAATGTGTCTTACAAAACATCTTTCTTAGGTTCTCACTTGTTCTCACACAACAAGTCGCTATTCATTTTGATCTGCCTTCATCAACAAAGTTGGCCTGCCTTCTATGCCTATACTCCCTAGCAACAATGAGCTGCTTCGTACTATTTCATAGTGCATGAATTATTTTACATGGGACCTAAGTGTCCTCCGTTATTCCCCTCACATGTATATTTTCTTGGGGCACCATTTTTAACCCTTGTCATTAAACATGAACATTCGGGAATTGAAGCTTGATAATAAAAACATTGTTGCAACTACCTTGAATGTTATTTGTTTGAGTATGTGTGCTTGTACTTGTTTCCCTATCATGTTAGCTAGTATACTTTCTCGTATTGCTTTACATTGTGTATGTTGTATGGAGTTCAACATTTTTAGCAATGAACAAATGTTGGTACTATAGATTTTCATGTTATTTTACACTTTTGTTGTATGCGTACATTTTAATAAGGGACGATGATTTAGATCATATGAGAAAAGTGATGAAACAAAGTTGTTTATTGAATGAGCTGGATGAAAAATCTATTCCATTTTTATCTATCAATTCTCATTACTATTCAACGTTTCTTCCACCTGTATTCTTCTATCCGTTACTTTATATTTTCGATCATCGATCGAATTGTTATATCACCCCATTGACACTCGAGGGGGCATCCTACATTCTACTAATTTTTCTTCAAAAAAATTGCTTGTTTATGCTTGTCTACTTTATTTGTACTGGCGTTACTTAAGCAACCCCAAAGAGGGGAAAATGTAGATACCTAAAATCTGCTTACGTATTTTTAATGCTAAAATGCTACTAATAATCCTCTAATCTCAATCATTTCCATTATAATTAGTGATTTACACTAATTAACTAGTGTTTCCCTCTATTTTGGTAAATTAATGACACTTCGTTAATTAACCATAGCTCCTATCACATTTCTGGATGCTGATTAACGACACTTTGTTAGTTATAATCCTCTTCGAATCAATTAATTAACTATTATTAGTTAATTAAGCCTTGTTAATATGCATTTAATCAATAAACCCTCTTATTGGCTAAATATCACTTTCAAATGCTTCCAATCTGTATCAAATTCCTCCTAAATCACCTCAAAATAGCCTAAAAAACTTATTCTAGGCTATTAATTAATCATAATTGATTAATTATAGCGCCCCCAACTCCCATGAGTTTCCTAACCCACTAGTTCAATCATCTAATTATGGTTAATTATCCTAGAGTTACTTTATCCTTTATCAATTGTACCACCTTCATTGTGATTTAATATTTCCCCAAATAGAAAGCTATAAAAAGGACCAAGCTCCTACCTTTACACATTACACCATACTTTCAATAATATTAATCATATCAAACATATTATCAAGAGCTTTCTCCATTAATCCGGCATAACTTTTTTGCATCAATTCCTACCATTTTTTAGTAGTAGAAGAAGATCCAAGCTTGGCCTTGTACCCATTCTTTGGTGAGATCTTCTCCCTCTCTTAGGAGAACAACATAATTTGATTTCTCATAGATCTAATTAGGTTCATTTTAATTAGCAATCATTTAACTTAGTAAGAATGCTTATAGATTAGATGATTAATTTCATGTAGTTTTCATTATGCATTCTCATAAGCTATGATCTTGATGGTTCATTGATAAATTTAAGCCTAGCTATAGACTGAAATACATCTCTCAGTGTGCCTCTTGCAAAAGTTTAACATGATCATAATAGTGAGAAATTAGTTAGATATAAAGAAATGTAGTATATGTGTGCATGGAATAAAATTAACTTCCCTCCTATAAAGTGTATGTAAAAAACTATTTATTATGCCTTGTGATGGATGTTAGAATGGATGATTTGATGCTCTTGATTAATCTTTGGATGTAACCTTAGGTGATGATAGCTAATGCTTAGTTATTGATCCTTTATTATGGTCACATAACTTTATATTTTTATGATTCCCTTTCTTGAATTTTTTAATTAACACTAAAAATGTTGAATACTAAAAAGATAAGATTCTCAAATGGATAGAAAGGACCTAAAATATGTAATCAAAGTACAAAGAGGTCAGGAGTGCCCGACATTTGCGTCTTGGTTGGGAGTTGATGCCCAGGATGATAAATGCTGAAGTATAAAAGGTAGAATGAGCAATAAAGAGTTCAAGACCGAAAGTGACAACAGAAAGAAGACAAAGATGGCCAAATACATGGGTTAATTAGTAATTTTCTTATTTATGAATCATAGGAATAGAGGTATGTAACCAAGACTAGATGATTACCCAAAGTGTGTGATTTAGTGTCTACAACCCTTACTCTTTGCGGATGTTGTGTGTAGAGTTGCTGCAATAGTAGAGAATCCTGGAATGAACTTCTTCATGTACTGTAATGCTCCCATAAAAATCCTAGTCTCTGTGGCTCCCATTGGTGTTGGCCAATTGGTGATGGCTTCCAATTTCTTTTAATCCACTCATATCTCTACTCCTCCAACCATGTGCCCAAGATAGACAAGTGATTGTTTGAAAAATTCACATTTTTTCATATTGCATAACATCTGTTTCTCCTTGAGAACTTGGAAGACTTGCTACAAATGTGTTATATGTTCCTCCCATGTGGCACTAAATATCATAATATCATCCAAATATACAATGACACATGAATTTATGAATTCCCACAATAAATCATTCATCAATCTCATAAATGTAGTGGGTGTGTTACATAAACCAAATGGAAGTACTAACCACTCATACAAACCCTATTTTGTTTTGAAGGAAGTCTTCCATATATCCTCCTCCTTTTTCTTGACTTGGTGATAACCCAACTTGAGATCCAACTTCATGAAGAACTTTTCATGTTGAAGCTGGTCCAAGAGATCATCTATGTGTGGGAGTGGATATCGGTTCTTTATGGTAATATTGTTCAAAGAATGATAGTTGATGCACATTCTTCAAGAACCATCACAATAGAATAACCTCATGGTGAGGTGCTTGGGTGTATTATCCCTTGTTCTATTATCTCTTAGAGTTGTTTCTTTGCCTTTGTACTCTCTAAAAAGGATTGCCTATACAACATGATATTTTGTAGAGGGGACTCTAGCAATAGCTGAATCTCGTTCTCTACTTATAATTTTGGTGGTACCTCGCTGGGAGATTGGAACACTTATTGAAAATATTGAATTATATTATCCAAATTCTTCATCCCTTTGTTAGAAATATTTGAAATTTCTACTCCTTTCTTATCATTTAATAAAAGTAAACAAAACTGATTATGATTTTCTTGAATTAATCTCTTTGCTTGGTTAGCAGTTACCATGAATTTTTTTGAATTATGCTAGTGTGCCCTGATGTTGTAGCTGACTCCATTGTTGACCCATATGTATTGGTTCTCCCTTCTCATGAATATAGCATCCCTGATATACAAGTAAGGACTCTTGAAAACAACATCAAATGCGTCAAGTGGAATTACATCAGATTCCAGTACATCTATATACTGAGAATTTATCCCAAACTTGAACTTACATCTTCTTGTTTCCTAAATTTCTACACCCTTCTTCACCCATCCCAAAGGATAATGATTTGGATGTTCATAAGTGTCAAGACCAAACTTGTTTACAACCACATCAGAAATCAAGTTAGATTGAGAACTAATATCAACCAAAGCATTTACCTTAGTCCTCTTGATTTGGATTTTGATATGAAATAGCTAACTCATCTCTTCCTCTTGTTCCTGGCTATCCATGTTGGTGTCCATGCAACCAATCCTCTAATATATGTTAGAATCATCCTCTATCTCTACATCCCCATCTGTCTTTACAATCGTCATGGATTTATTTGAATCCTTGGTTTGTTTCTTTGGGTGTAATTCCATATGTAATTCCAACATGTAGTGTTAGTATGACCATTGATATCACAATTCTTGCAAAAATTAGTAGGATATTTACAAGTATTCAAATTTGTAGTGCTCTTTTTAGCTTTCCATTTACATTTTTTACTTGTTCGTCCCTACTCTTTCTTTAGTTGATTCATTACATGCTTTGTCTTAGGCTCTACTTCTCCTTGCTTCTTTTCATCATCTATGAAGTACACTTTGCACACATGCTTCATTGATATCCTTGGGCTTCATGGAGATGGCCTTCCTTCAAAGGTGAGTGTGAATTCATCCCAAGTACTTGGTTAGAATATCCTCATCCTCCAAGTCCATATTGAGCAACATGGATTTCCTGGGAAACTCTGTAGTGTAATTCTATACACTTTGACCACTACTTTGTCTAAACTACTTCAATTTAATCATCTGGTTAGTCTTATGGCCAATAGGATAAAAATTGGCTATAAGTAATTCTTTAAAATCCTCCCAAGAACTTACAATAGGATGTTTCTTCTTTTTAGAAGTGGCTAGATGGGTTTCCCACCAAACCAGAGCATGTCCTTCCATTTTGAGATGTGCAAAGGTAATCCTTTGTGCCTCAGTGACATTATGAACACTAAAATAAACCTCCAATTGCTTTAACCATTTGTCTATCAATTATTCATCTACTTTCCCTTCAAATATCTTACTCTCAACTTTAGTTTCAACTTTAAAAGGAGCATGATCATATTTTACCTTCTATCTTTAAACTGGAGTTTCTTCTTCACAATATTCCACATTTTCCTCATAGTGCCTCTTTCCTATGCCAAATTGTTTGGCCGAATCTCGAAACATTGAGTCCATGAAATCTTGCTTAGCTATTACTATCATTTGTTGATATGAGAGTTCTTCTTGGTGTTGAAACAACATATCCATCATACTTTCCAACATCTCAATTCTATAGACCAAGTTCTCTTCTTTCATTTGATCTCTAGTCCTTTGTTTCCACTTCTTTGTAGATATATTTAGATCACAAGTAAAAATTCTTCGCCTTTATACCTTTTCATTATCATAAAAATCACACATGAACAAATACCATAGTATTAGGATAATAATGTCATCTATGATACCAAAATGATATGTAAAATTATACTTTGGAAACTTACAAGACAGGAAATATTTTGTTCCTACTTCCAATTATTTGAAAATGAAAGAATAGTGAAATCTAGTGAATGGATCTTAGTACTTAGAACTACTTGGAGAAAATATAATGAACAAATCAATGCATAACACAATATTTTAATCTTGGAAACCCCCAATTTGAGGGAAAACCAGTCGGTAAGGGAAATTACTATTTCTTCCCACTTATATATATTGGCTAATTTAATTAATTACAAACTACAAGAAGCCAAAGGAAGACAATAATGTTTCTTCCACCCTCTATAATTGCTTGCTTTGCACTTTTACCTTGCTTCTACAATTCAATTCCAACACCAAAGTCTTCTTGCTCACTTCTCCCTTGAATCAATGTTCTAATTGCACTTGTTATTTTGTTTAAATAACTTTCTCTCCATGTCCTCACATGCACTGGAGAATGGGAAGAGCCATATAAAAAAGATACTGGAGGTTACGCAACTTCTGTGGCCATAAATGAAAAAAATAAAATAAAGCCATGAACAGTCACAAATTTCAAACTTCTGGACCGTGTCTCTTCCTTGGATGGCTCTTCCCATTCTCGAGTGCATGGGAGGACATGTAGAGAAAGCTATCTAAGCAAGGTAACAAGTGGAATTGGATCATTGATTCATGGGAGAAGTGAGACATAATACTTTGGTGTTGGAATTGAATTGTAGAAGCAAGGTGAAATTGCAAAGAAAGTAATTATAATAGGTGGAAGTAACATTGTTGTCTTCCTTAAGCTTCTTGTAGTTTGTAATTAATTAAATTAGAGAATATATATAAGTGGTAAGAAAGAAAAATTTCCCTCCCCGATTGGTTTTCCCTAAAATTAGGGGTTTCAAGGATAAAGATATTGTGTTATGCATTGATTTTTTCATTCTATTTGCTACAAGTAGTTCTAAGCACTAATATTAATTCACTAGCTTTAAGTATTCTGTCATTTTCAAATAATTGGAAGTAGGAACAAGATTTTTACAGTCTTGTAAGTTTCCATAGTAGAATTTTACAAATCATTCTATGGATACTAACATGGTGATAGTTAAACTCCTAGATCAGATGGTCTTATCCAAAGCTGCTACCACAACTAGTGTGATGTTAGGAAATAAGGGATAAAATATGCAGAATAATCCCTCACAGAATTGCAACAGTAGAAACTAACATGTAGAAATTATTACAGATCTCAAATATAAGTTCAAAATAAAATAACACAACACAAAGAGATAGTATTTAATGTGGTTAACCTAATATGGGCTACGTCCACCAAGAATCATTTTCTCAGATTTTATTACAAGCCATCACCCTCTCAATACAATAACCAGATCTGTTTAGAGATATGCTCAAAAAATCTACAGAATTCACACTTGAATTCAAAACACATCTGCAATGTTACATTATACCTACCATATGCACAAAACCATATAAATAGACAACCGTTTAAGTAGTTTTAAAAAACCGTGGGTATCAAAACCATGGAAAAAAACTATCTCGTAAACCTATGGGTCAAAAAATCTGCCCATATAAGAAAAGCATGTTTCCCGGTATATCAAGCATGTTTTAAGGCCAAAAACCCGGCGAGACAACTGTGAAAAGTGTACAGTACTCTTAGTGTATAGTCTTCAACACTTCCTCACATGAAAATAGGCTCCAAAACCTAACACATGATCTCAATGCAAAATCATATGTTATAAATAAAATCTCCAAATGTGGTGCCTAACATGCCTTCTTACACACCTTCCCCATTGGTGGATACACATGGGAATCCTATCCCTCTTCTGCAAATTCAGAATAAGATGTTACAAACTTTCTAAAATGAGCCATTAGCTCCCTAAATTTTAGCCATTGAATTTGGAGAGACTGTTCCTACCATCTCTTATGATGGCTCTGTGGATCCATCCCTTTACCTTAAAACCTTTGGCAACCTCTACAAATAATGGATTCAAACAAACACTTACGTAACCACTAAACTTCTAGAAAATACCTTCGTAGTCGAGGCATTAGAATGGTATAATCAACCTCCTCCCTACTCAATAGTTGATTTAGAAGGTTAATTCAAAGATATCATCTCTAAATTTCAACAACAATACCTTCCTAAAAACACTTTCTAAGGATTAATCAACCTTCAGCAAGTTACACATAAATCTTCCCACAAATTTAATAAGAAATAGAAAACATTTTCCATACAAGCTTACCATAACCTTGATAATAAGAAATTATGCCAAATATTTCTTAATGCCCTTACGCCTATCATGTAATAAAAATTTGTGTCATTCTCTCCTAATACGTTGTAATAATCTCTCAAACAAACCAAAAGAAAAGATTACCTCATGCATGAATTCAAATGTACTTCCAATTCATCTCCTAAACTTACAAGAACACCGCATGTAATCAACCCTTCGAATCTTCCAAGAGAAAAAAGAATTGAGGAATTCCAGGAACCTCCTCACAACCCCCCTCACACTCCTTTATCTCATATTGATATTATCTAAATGATACCCACTCCATGAATTGTCCTCCCTTCAAAATAATCCTTACCCAACTTTAGAGGTGATATTTTTTGTTGGTGGCATGCCACTATAGGAAACTCTCATAGTTATTGTAAGGAAATTAGAAAACCTATCCTTGATTTCTTCCTTAGATCTTCCTTTGATTACTCCACCATTATACAATTGTGTTATGAGAAATATCAATCTTTAGAAATATCTCACTCCAACCAATAAAATTAGCTACATAAGAACCACATGAACAACATAATAGGAACCATAGAGCCTTCCTATGTTCATAACCTCCTAGATTCCCAATATGTCAGTGTAGATAAGGTAACCTATATACATAAACCTTCCCATAAAGATCCCATTACTAAACTAAATAAATCCTTCGATAACCCACCTTTTCTTGATATTTCTCAAGACCTACCGATAGTGTAACCCACACCTACAGTTGAGCCTCCACTTGTAGTGTCAAAGGAAATACCAAGTAAGGATCCTATCCCACCTTCCTCTGATAAGATATATCAAGTGAATGAAAAACCACCATTAAGTTTGGATACATCTTCTAGTACGCCACCACCATGGTATTGCTATGGAATTTATTCCAAACCTCATTGGAGCTTTTAGATGAGCTAAACTCCCTTACATGAAATATACATTTATAGAACTCATGCATACCTTAGCTTCACATTGAAATTTCCTTCTCCAATATTTGAATCACTTTAAGGATCCTCCTAGCGAGGATCCCAAGGCTCTCATTACATCACCAAATTTAGAAGTTCATCACATAAAGACTATAAGATCACCCTTACAAAATTCACACTTGGGTTTTTTAGCCTTGGAGTTTGTGGAGGATGACATGATTACTGAAGAGGTCATATTTCGTGTAAATGACCCACCCATACTCATTAGTGTTATCATACATGATGCACAAGTGTGTTGAGTCCTTGTGGACAAAGGATTAAGGATTAACTTAGCTTCTTTCTCCCTCATTTAGAATCTTAGATACTCTATCAATGACCTTAAGCCTACCCATTTGAGTTTTGGATTCAATAAGACAAAAAAACCCATAATATGCACTTGACTACTCATCACAGTTTGACCCAAAATGGACTATACCAAGCTCATGGCTCTAGATCATCCTCTCTCATATAACTTGTTATGTCAGAAAAGTAGCACCCTAGGATTTGTACATTACAAAACCCTACTTTTAACTAACATAGGATTGTCTCAAAGTGTAGGACCCTTATAATTGAGACAAACCTCCAGAGAGGGATGGTTAATCCACCTATTTCAATGCTGAAACTATGCCTAGAAAGGTAAATGTAGCTATTCTAACACTAACCTATAATTTCCAAGGGACCAGGGAAAAAAGAGATGCATAAGATAAAAATCCTAAACTACGGGAGGTGATAACACCAAAAAAAGGGGGTGGAGATATTCTTAGTGAGTGAAAATGGAAGGAAATGCGGTAGAAGAGGGCAGACAAAGTGCCACATTCAAAAGAACACATTAAAACTTCCAATTTCATGGAGCACAATGAATTTAGATCCCGTAAAAGAATATAACATGTAAAATATACTGTGAAAATGAAATGAAAGGAAAATGTCACAATACAACTCTAGGCTAGGGCAAATAAAATCCACAAAACACCAATTTTATTACTTAAAATGATGTACAATCCATTACAATGTAAGCACAAGGCAAGAATCATTTCACAAAATGTATAAATTCGAGGCATGTAGCTCACAAAAGGTGCTGGAAGAATTGTGACAAAGTTCCTTTACATTTCAGAGTGTCTCCTCCTTCAAATTAAGGGGAAATTACATATATGTATAGAGAAAAGGAGCTTCCAACCGACATCTTTCATTAATTTCCTATATGGATATATGGGTAATCATACTAGTTCGCTTTCCAATGGTACTTTGATTACATGGAAAACATGGGTGTCATACCTCATTAATATGGTTGTTGAGCTAGCTTGTACGGTACCATTAATTCGTAGCCATACTCTGAAACTCCTTGTTGTCACTCGAACAGGAGACCACTAACTGAATCGCCATTAACAAAATAGAAAGAGTTGCCCCTAATGACAGAGAATGAGTACTGATCACGTGACAAGGAATGAATGTTGTCACATAACAGTGACAAGGAGGAATACTAACGCACGATCAGAAAGGAAGGTGGATGACACGCGATGAAAAAGTTGATGTTGACGCGCATCAGAGAAGGTACGGCGATGTGAAGAGAAAGGTAGAATTGACAGGTGTCAAGAAGGTGGTTGATGTGTGATGAAGTTATTGTTGATGCACGTTAAGAAGGTGGTTGATGTGTGATGATGTTGTTGTTGACATGTGCCAAGAAGGTGGTTGACACGCGACGAAGTTGGTGTTGACACACATCAAGAAGAAATGACTGACGTGTGTTAGGGAGGAAGTAGTTGATGACATGCGTCAACAAGGTGAATCGATGTATACATCAAGGAGGACGTTGGTTGACGTGCATCAAAAAGGTGCATTGACACACTTCGTGAAGAGGACATTGACATGCGTCAACAAGGTGAAAGTCCATACATTTTTCCATCATGACCATTAGGGGAAACCCAACTCCAAACCTTTTCCATGGTTCGCAAGCTGCATCCAGAAGATATGGCCCTGCAAACTGCTCCCCATTAACCATTAATTCCAAGACCTATAGGTTGATCCATTTTGCAAGCGGGTGGTGAAAAAAATGGATAAAAATTTGGTGAATTGTGGGGAGATATGCCTACTAGATCGGAAAGACCAGTTATTTTACGTCCATTGAGCATGGATTCATTCTGATTTTTGAAACTTGTTCAGATGTCTAAAACCTCTTCTTTCTCTATGAAACACTGCTGGGACATTATTTCATCACCAAACCTTTCCTAAAAATAAAAAGTGCAACTGTAACAAAACAAAACAATTTACAAATAACAAAATCATACATATCCCAAATGGAACATGAAGAGAGTGCACAAACACCTATATGAAAGCAAACCTAACTACAACAAAAAAATGTGCTGGAAGCACTTGGAGGAATTACAAACTCTAAGCTAATATGTACAAGAAAGAAACTCCCATCTATAATAATGCTTGAGATAGATGCCATTGACTGGGATCAACAATTCTTCTTTGTCCAACTTTGTCAATTGGAAAGTATTTTTTTCTTTGCACCCTGAAATCAAGTGAGGGACACTCCATATTGCATAAAAATTAGAGTGCCTTCCTGGTTTGGCTTATGTTTGTATCCCATTTTATAACTAGGTTTCCTTCTTGAAATTTTTTGTCTTCGGCCTTTCTTTAAAAACTCATCTTGATTTGAGCTTGGTCCTTCTTCGTTTTTTTTATGGCCTGGTTTCTTAGCTCTTCTAGCTACATGAGCTCTGCATACTTGTCTTCCATAGATGGTAAACTTAAACAACTCCAGCTACTTGATAAGCTACAAAGTTGGTAATTCAAGGGCTATTGGCAACCTTGCTTCCCTTTCATAAACTAACTTGAAAAGGGGAATAACTAGTTGAATTCTTGGGAGTGATTATATTAGCCCATAAGGCTAATTTTAATTTGGTATGCCAAGTCTTTTGATTTTTTTCTAGGGTTATTCTTATGATTCTCAACAAGATTTTTGTTCAATGGATTCTACTTTCTCGTTACCCTGGGGGTAGTAGTTAGAATAAGTTCTCAAGTAGATGGCATTTCTAACAGCCCAATTAGATATCTTTGCTCCAAGAAAAGATAATGCATTATCTAATATTATAGTGGAAGGAACACCAAACCTCATTGCAAAACCTTTGTAGAAATCCATAATGCTAGCTCCATTTTCTTCTTTAAGTGCAATCTACTTTTGTCCACTTAGTGAATTAGTTTGTGGCTATAAGAATCCATTTGTTGACCTAGGCTAGAACTTGGATTGATCATCCTAATAAAATCTAGCCCCCATTGCATGAAAGGTTGTCTTAACTAAGATAAGATGGAGTGGGAGGGATGCTAGCTTTCTCTTTACCTGTGAAGAAGGCACACTTCTTGAATTTCTTGATCCATGAGTAGCAATTATTGAAAATATTAGGCCAATAATAACCATCACTCATGATTCTAATAGTTGTTTCTTTTGGGGGGAAATGACCACCTACCTCTCCATCATGAAACTCATGTAATAACCTCTCTATTTGATCTGTCTTTATGCACCTTAAGAGGACACCATTCACATCCCATTTGAACAAAATATTATCTATAAGCACGTATGTGATGCAATGAAGTCTGAAATACCTCCTTTTGGTCTTATTCAATCCCTTGAAGGACTTTAACCCATTTGAAGAAAATATACAATATCTTGAGTCTAAAAAGGAATGGGTATACCATTTGTAGTCTATTCTTGATTATCTTGCAACACCATAATAGCTTTTTCCTCCTCCCTTGATTCATCGATGCTAGTTGGAAGCTAGCTACTCACACAACTCTTTCTCCCCTAACTATTTTGTGTCATATTCACTATTAATAGCATACTCCATGACCTTGGTTATCCAAGCATCTCTATTTTCATTAAGGTCCTTGTTCAAAAGAAAATATTTTACACTAGCATGTGAAAATAATAGATGAATTTTGTTATTTGACACTAGATGCCTAAATTTCTTTAAAATTCTAATCACAGTAAGGACATGCTTCTCAATGAATGAACATCTCATCTCATAATCCTAAAGGACCTTGGTTGAAGAATGCAGATAGGCTGTTTTAGTCCTTCTTGATTTGGTTGTACTAGTATGGCAGATATTACATTCATGTTCTTCCAAAAGTGTATAAAATGAAGTCTTTAGAGAAATATGGATTTATGAGGGTTGCATCCTGTGTAATTTCTTGCATTTATGGCTTCAAATATTTATTTTCCTTCAAAATTCCATTTGAAAACCATGGTCTTCTTCAAAATCATCATTATTAGATTGACAAGATGGGAAAAGTTAAGAACAAACCTCCTAATAAAATTAATTTTCCCCAAAATTTTTTGGAGAGCCTTCTTATGACTTAGCAATGGAAATGCTTGAATAGCTTCTACCCTTTTTGCATCAATTTCCAACCCCTATCCTTAGACAGTATGTGGCCTAAGATCTTTCCTTCATGGGCTAGGAATATGTCACTTCTTTGGATTCAAAGACACTCCAAACCTCCTGCATCTTTGGAACATCTGTTTTAGGTGAAAGAGGTGACGTGCTGGCATTCTTGGAGAATACAATAATTTCATCTACATACATAAGAACTATCTTATTGATCAGCCATTAGAATTCCATATTCATTTCCCTTTGGAAAGTGGCTCTGGCATTTGACAGTCCAAATGACATCTACCTATAAGAATATATGCCCCATTTTGTAGTGAAGGTTGTCTTTAATTGGTCTTCCTCTTTCACCATGATTTGATTGTAGCCTGAGTAGCTGTCTACAAGTGAAGACCTCTCTAATCCAGCTAATACTTGCAATATTTGATCCATGGAAGGAAGTGGGTAGTGGTATTTGAGAGAGGCCCTATTTAAGTCTCATGGAAATCCACACATAACCTAATTTCCCCATTTTTCTTTCCTAACCGATAACAAAATTTGCTACCCATGAAGAGTGCTTGATTGGGAAGATGATGCTATTACCTCTATGAGCTTGTTCAGTTCCTTTTTCATGAGAGGCTAAATGTGAGGGTTTACCGGTCTTTGCTTTTGTCTAATGGGTTTAGATTCTGGATCTAAATCAATGGTGTGTTGTGCCAATTTTTTATTAAACCCTCTCAGATCCTTGTGGCTCCAAGCAAAAGACATCTAGAAACTCTTGAACAAAGCTGTATGAATTCATACTTTTATTGATTTGTACTCACCATGCTAACTTGGAGCATTTTACCCTCTTCAATCAAAATGGATTCTAAATCTTCCCTTTTTACTTGAATGTTGGTCTTCTCTCTCCAAAATTAATCATTGGGATCGAATATTGACTCTATAGTCACTAAACCCTTTGGAAAATTTTTTTTTCCATAACTTTACTACTTGATCCCCGTACTGCTGCTCTAATTTCTCCTAATTTTTAACCCAGAACTTAGCCTCCTCTTGCAAGAAATTAATGATCTATCGATCATTCTCAAATACCTACCAGCTCGTTTTATTTTCTGGTATTGTCCAGCCTCACAATTACATGAATATGTGGCTACGCTTTATCTCTTTTAATATTGTCCACCACATGAAATGTTTCTCCAATTTTCCGCAAGCCTATCTACCATAGCCTCATTCTTTTTCCTTGATATGGACTTGAATATTGAATTCTTCAAAATAATCAATTTGATCACATACCCTGATTCTTGTAGGCTTTGAGAAGATCATTATTAACAAGCATGTTCTCCCCTAACCTGGTTTATAATTAACTTACTATCCCCAAACACTTACAAGTTTTGTATACCCCTATTTCTTGCCCAATTCAATCCATGTATCAAAGCTTCATACTCAGTATGTATTGTTTGAACAAGTAAATTGAAAATGGAATTTTGAGTAGTACTTTATACCTTGTGGTGAAAAAAGCATTTCTCCTCCTCTAATGACCTCACCTATTCCATGAGCCATCAAAAAAGAGCTTTCATACCTCATTTTCACCCTTATCATCCAATTTAGTGAGGCTAGGAAGAGGTGTGTTTTCCTCATGCAAACAATAAACTCCCAACTTATCCTCCTCTATTTCCTTGTATGGATCATATCTATGTATTTTTTGAGCCCATTCATCAAGAGTCAAATCTGGGATGCCCCTAACTTTGGTAATCAGGTTCCTGAGTGTTTGGGTAATCCTCTTGATCAAAGACTAAGAAATTTACGTTGATTGGGTTTGATACATGATGCTCAATATGGAAATTCGTAATAGCTTCAGATTGGATTATAGCCTTAGCTCCGTACCTTGTTCTGAAGATCATATCCAACCAATCATCTGATAAATAGCCTTCAATTTTAGCAGTGAAGTCTCTAGACAAGCACACTGCAATGAGTGGTGGCAAGTCAATCACTGATATATCCTGTTGAACTGTCACGTTAGGACATGTATGCAATGTGAGGTTTAAATCTTTTATGATCCTAATAGTCCCCAATGCTATCCCATCTAATTTTACCACTCTTTTGCAAACCATAGTCATATTTCAAGCCCAACTAATCTGCAATTTGTTTTGGCATTACCAAACTGCTAGCCCCTGAGTCAATCATGCAATTGTGTACAAGGTTATTACTAATAATCAAAGATATATAGAATGGAGGAGGATTAATTTTTTTACCTTGCTAACCTCCATGAAATCCTTCTTCTAGAGTTGCATTAGTGAGGACCTTCTCTTCATTATTGGATAACTCATTTGATGCTGACCAATTTGTCATGGCTACTTGTAACAAATCCTGTTGGCCTAGAATTTTCAATGATTCCCACATAGAAATGTTTACATTGGTCTTCTTCATTTGATCAATAATGTTAAATGGATATGGATTCTCCTTTTTATGCCCCTTACTTGACATGAATTTCTCTTGCACATTGGCTACTACAACCGGTACCTAAGTTGGCTTAGAAGGTAGTTTGGGCTGATTTTGAACATTTGGGGCTGCACTTGGATTGCTAATACCATGAAGTGTGATAGAAGGATGAGAATCACTTGGATTAGATGACTTAACTTCCTCTATATTCCTCTTCTTAGACCTCATGTGGGTTGCCACACTTTGAGAAGGGGACTGATTTATTCCATAGAAATCCTCAACTTGCCAATTTATAAGTGTTGTCTCATTTGGAGTTGCTTCCTGATTAGCTACCTGCTGCTGAATTTATTCTTAATTTGGTTCTTAAGGAACACCCACCATAGTTATCATCAATGCTTGTTTTAAAGCATCATTGAATAATGTTGCATGATTGTGTAGTTGGTTACATGGGAAACACCATGTATATTCTTACGCTATATTGTTTTGAGTTGGAACCAAGGCCCTAGATATTGAAACTGCATTAGGATTATATGCTTGGAATGGCTTAGTATCTTGGGGTTGTCCTTGGTTATAGTTAGTAGTTTGAATAGGTGGCCTATTGGGTTGATATGAAGGTTATTGGGTTGGAAATAAGGCTAATAAGGTCTAGAATTTTGAGCTTGTTGCCTCTTGAGAGTTACCAACTCATTTCCTAAGTTTTGTAATTGTTTCATAACCTCCTGGAGTTCATTTGAAGGGCTAGAAGAAGAATTGGAAGCTTCATTTGAACTCTTATTTCTTGGAGTAGGTATAAGGGCTATTGTAGGTGTTTAATTATGATTAAGATTCCCCATATCCAGATAGAGAGGCATAGGTGGCCTAGGTGCAAGTTACTAACTTGAATTAGGTAATTCTCAGCTCTAATGGTTATGGCATTAGTGTTTGGTAGGGTTATTCATCCCATAGATTGTTTCATAATAGATATATCCAAATTTAAAGATTTAAGGAAATAGAGAAATGCACCTTCAGGGGCTAGTCTCAAAGCAATGGGAATCCTATCCTACCTCCTTTGAAATCTGAAATTGAATTCTGTCATTTTCTCAGCTGGTGCCTTTTTTTATTATAGTCATCTACTCCAAAAGGGATAAGTTGTCAGCCCTCTCCCAAAAATTGCTATAGAGAGCTGTGCACAATTGATCCCAATTCTTAATTGATCCTTCTCCCAAGCCTCTGAACACCTGCAACACTTTTCCTTTGAAAGAAGAAGACAACAACTTGACTGCAACATCCATCTCAACAATCTCATGTATGACACAGACATTTGTAATGTCTTGAATATGGTCGATGGGAGATGTGTGATTTTCTCCAGTGAAGTATGGGATATTATTTAATGGTTCTATTGGGACCGGATTTTTTGAATTAAGGCAAGTGGACTATTGCTTTTGAAATTTTCATAGGGGTTTGGAGGTGGCTGATTTTTTGGTTGTTTATGAGCCCTCCTGAGTGGCTTGAGAACACTAGTTGACTGAAGGAAAGGTATACTAAGAGGTGGAGTGGAAAGAGTTATGTTTGGTGGAGATGGAGATATCTGAACTTGTCTTCCTCTAGGTGATAACTTTAGGTACTCAAAAGCTCCTTCCTTAGCTATTCTGGACCTTATCTGAATCCTTCTCATGAACTCGAGAAATTGCACTACTGAAACCAGTCAATTTGAATAAAGGAGTCGCTAGATGTGTTACTGAAAAGTCTATAAAGGTTGGAAATTCACCAAGAAACACACCCAATCTTGATAAACATGGAAGTATTGACTTCTGTCCCAATGGGCATGCCAAAACTGTTATGTCAGAAAAGTAGCACCCTAGGATTTGCAGATTGCAAAACCCTACTTTTGACTAACATTGGATTGTCTCAAGGTGTAAGACCCTTGTGATTGAGACAAACCTCTAAATAAGGTTGGTTCCTCTACCTATTCTAATGGTAAAACTACTCCTAGAAAGATACATGCAACTATTCTAACACTAACCTAGAATTTCCAAGGGACCAGGGAAGAAAGAGATGCATACGATAAAAATTGTAAACTAAGGGAGGTGATAACACCAAGAAAATGGGGTGGAGATATTCTTAGTGAGTGAAAATGGAAGGAAATGAGGTAGAAGAAGGAAAAAAGTGCCACAGTCTAAAGAACACATTAAAACCTCCAATTTCATGAAGCACAATGGATTTAGATCCTAAAAAAGAATATAACAGGAACAATATACTTGAAAATGTAATGACAAGAAAAGGATGCAACAAAAATCGAGCTAGGGAAATAAAATCCACAAAACACCAAATTTATTACTTAAAATGATGCAAAATCCATTACAATACAAGCACAAGGCAAGAATCCTTTACAAAATGCATAAATTTGAGGACTGCAGCTCACAAAGGGTGTACGAACAATTTTGATAGAGTTCCTTTACATTCCAGAATGTCTCCCCCTACAAATGAGGGGGGAAATTAGTTATATAGAAAAAGGGAAGCTACCAACTGAAAAACTTCATTGATTTATTATAGAGAGGTATTGGCGGCCATATTGGTTTGCTTCCCAATGGTACTTTTCTTGCATGGTGAACATGGGTGTCATACCTCATTAAACCGGTTGTTGAGCTACCTTGTATGATGCTAGTAATGCCTAGTTGTACCTGAAACACCTTGCTGGTGTGTGACAAGAGCAGAAGGAATCACTACCGATAAGGAAAAGGGGGTTGTCGCATGACAAGAAGAATGTTGATGTGTGATAAGAAGGAATGCTAAAACACGAAAGGGATGAATGCTAACATGTGACAAGGAGGAATGTTGACACACGAAGAAGTTTCTATTGACGCATGACCAAGTTGTTGTTGATTCCTGTCAAGAAGGTCATTGACATGCGTAAAGAAGGCAACAATCTGTACATTTTTCCATCTTGACCATTAAATAAAAATCCTCTCCAAACCTTCGTTATCTATTAATGCCTAGAATTGTAGGTTAATACATTTTGAAAGGGGGGAAATGGATAACATAACCTCTTATTGAGCCAACTATAGACACATTGCATGCACATAGTCACATCATATGGGTACCAATGTATTAAATTCATCCATAAAAACTAACACTTTAGTCACGATGTTGATCCCAATCCTTGGGATTTCCCAGTACCATTTCCCTATGATCCCTTCCTAATGCTAACCACTCCCAAAATAAAAAGCATCCCATACCTGGAATTATTTTATCTTACGACCAAAATTCAAGTTATGCTGGTAGATTAAGATGACGATGAACTTAATTACCTTACAAAAATAGTCAACAAAAATAAGTTTCTGAATGACATCGTGAATTGAATACCTCCATTTCTCCTACCTCAAGACCAATTTCCCTCTCAACCCGAGATGGAAGAGCTAATGTATGATGCCTCGAATTCTAACCATTTAGAATGTACTGAGTTAGGAATTGTGTAACTCTTTTCCAATCACCCTCCCCTTTCACCTAAATATTTTAGCAAGATCGTTGTCTCAGTTAAGGAGGAGGTGCTTGATCCTAAAATAAAAGGTATTACATTTCCTTCCCCCACTCTCGACGAAGATTGCATCATTTCATAAGTTGAGTCAAGGAACTTGGATGTATTGCAATACCAATGTGCCTTTCCCTAAATGTGGTATTCTCAACTTGAAACTAATACCATTAACATATCTTATGAGCCCCATATCTATGATACTAGTGCCAAAGAGGATGAAGAAGAATAACTTCCTTATGTCCCACCCACTAATCAACCACTCCTAGACACTTCCTATATCGTAGAACATGGTGCAACATCTTAGCTCAGCCAACATTCTAACTTAAATCATGCAACGGTTGATTTTATACCCACATTCCATTCTTAGGTTGTCCTATTATCAATATCAAAACATCAAACTTTTCCTATTTGAAAACATGTACCTTAATCATCATTATTTCACTTGGTTTCATGAGTATACCTTTATTCTTATACAAAATATCCCCAATTGATCTTAATAACAACATTCCTTGCTTGAATCAAAACAACATTTCTCATTCTTATATGACATGGTAAAACTTCACCTTTAGTATATGTTCTCAGACCTTGTTTAACTTCTTATTTAGAAATCCATACATGCATTTACTCTGGGAAGCTTCTTGTATACTCAAAACATCATCCTTATGCATTAGTTGTTCCTTCCCTTCTTATATTGTCCTGCATAGATGCTTCTTCATTTGATAAGATGCTATAAACCCCCAACCTACAATGTTCTAGGCATATAGTTTATATGATTCAGTGAGGGAACCCAACCATCAATACCTTTAGATGACATCCAACATTCCTCGGCATATATAACAATCTTGTAAATTCATATGAACTCATTGACCTTAACCTTATAACCATGGTTGTATCTCTATTATGAATGACCTCTATGTATTGGCTAGGAGAGTGTATCCAGTTAGGATAAGGGTGTCAAAGGTTCATCTTACCTTTTCACCATGAATTTATCCTCCTCAAGTTGTGACAACCTCATTCTTTCACTTACTCATGCAAGATATACCCAATTCCTTACATACCCTGCATAGTGATATACTAACCCTGTATGTGAGGGTTTTAGGGTATAAATTTTTATATAGAGGTGATCTAGCATAAAGGTAACAATTTAAAACACCCATTATCCCATATTTTATGCCTCTGAATTTTCAAGAACAAGTTCCTTATCAGTTGCACCCAACTCATATAAGTTACCCCCTAATTAGGCCTATTCACTATGTAAATTTTGTCCTTTCACTACTGTCAGCTAAATATTTTTATAGACTCCACAAAATTACCTCAAACCAATTTTATATTGGAGAGAAGGTCCTACATATGATTACTTTAGAATTGTAGTTCCTAACTCTCCCACACATGCAAGTTATGGATATTTTTATTTGGAAACCCTAATGAAGGTGCCTTTGACAACTAGCCCTAAGTGGTTTGAACAAGCACCTAATATCTAACTTCCATGAATGAATAAAAACATAAATTTAAGAAAAAAATATCTATAATAGCATGAGAAAAATTTATCCTTCGATAATCACATGCTAATAATGCCCCAACAAGCTAGGAAACATGGTTTACATGCAATATGTACAAAGGGGAAAAGTATAGACATGGTTTGCAAAAGTATTAGAAAGAAAAATCAAAAACTTTATTCATCAAACTCTAACACATTGAAAAATCTCACTTACATAAAAAGGAACAGATTTGATCCTGAAAATGATCCTTTCATTTTCATTACACATTTACACCATATGGCTTAGCATACAAATCTACAGTATTATGCCTAGAATGCCTCCTAGAGGCTTATTAAAGGCTCTAAACAAACACCTTCTACTCGGATACTGTCTATACTTCCTCCATCCATCAAGCCTATGAAAATTGATCCTCATTCTCCAATAATGGTCCATCTCCTTAGGATTAGATCAAATTGCTCAAGGATAGGAGTTGTTTCAACAACTTCCTAGATTCCTTCAACAACCTTCACTTGGTCAATCTTCTTATTTGGTATATGGTTATACAACTCTAAATGAAATCTCTACTTTATCCTATGACAATTGGTAATATTATTCCTAACATTTTAGCGGGATAATCATGAATTTAATCATATACACCTAAGACAACTAACATTTGAATTTTACTCTCATTAGGGTAAAGAGTAATTACATTCATCTGATTTCAAATATTCAAACTTTTTCAACAACATGGAGGGAAACTATGAAAACTATATACATGGTGCATGCCTTCAGAAGGATTATTCAATATTATACATTCTCTTCAAGTATAATTAAGGATGATAATGCATCAAACTCCCTGGGTAAGGAAAAGGATTTGAAATCGAGTTCAAATGTCTTCCTTCTTCAATCTTCTTTTTATGCCTTGGTCCCATGATATTCCTTAAATTATTAATTCTTGGATTTCCTTGATATAGTATTTGTCCCTCATCTTATTGTTTCTTTGTCTCTTCTTGTATATGCTCCTTGTTATCTCTTTTTCAGCTACAATATTCCATGTCCATGCTTCACTTTCATACATGTCTTCGCATACAACTCTTTTTATCACTTGGTTTATGAGTTTGAGCATTGTCCCTTTATGGGGATTAATTAATCTTATCAAATTCATGACCAACATTAAAAACATAAAAATAAAGGTTATATACAAAAACATGAGGCCATATAGCCCCTTGAGTATCTTCTTGTTGATGTATCTCTCCCTTCTCATTTTCTTCTCCAAGTATCTTACTCATATCTGTCTCTATTATCTTGTTTTTTCCATGCTTTGACTCATCAATGAAATTTAAATTTTGATGTGCATGTGAATAGAAATATTTTGGAGGGTTTGTAAGTTCTTACACCCTCTTTAATTCTTCACTTAATTTGAAATCATCCAAATCTTCATATCCTTCATAAAATTTGGGACCTAGTTTGTAATTTTCCTCATCAAACTTGGGGACTACTTGTCCAATTCCTTCTCTTTTGGTTGTGTGAGAGAATTATCCTTGCTACATATTAGATTCCACAATAAATTCATCACATGATTCATTAGTGAACTCATATCACTTTCATTAGACTCATTCAATACATCATCATGCAGAATATCCAAAGCAAATTGTTTACCTTTTTCCTTGATCATGGATTCTTGACTTTCACTTGCCTCTTTGTTACTATGGAGTGTATCTTGCATATTCATACCTATATCATCACATTTTTCAACACATTTCATTTTGTGTTCAAGAGGTTCTCTTACCTCTTCAAAAATATCTTTGTCCTTATCACTTTCTTCTTTATAGGAGTATATTTCAAGTTTCTTCCAACAAACTCCTTTGGAACAACTACTATCTTCTTTATTTCATCACATGCATCTCCCTTTTCAATATTATTTGCAATCTTGATCACCCACACTTGAGTATTCAATGGAGGATTTGTATTCTCAAGCCATTTAGGGACTATGTAGCAATTCTTATGAGCCACTTTTCTAATTGTTTCCTCATTCATCCTCTTCATAACTTGTAAATATGCATTTAACTTCTTAGAGGCATTAGAAATATCATATTCTAAGTTCAATCTTGAAAACATCATGTCTATATGTACTTTCTTGTATGAATTGTATCTTTGTAATTTCTTTGTTATATGCATGATAAGAATCAAAATTTTGTATTTATCTTTACCTTTTCATCATTATGTTGCATGGTCATACCGTTTACTCAAGAATTATTCACAGAAGGAATCTTACTTTTGATGTAACTTATCTATTTCATCTTCCATTGCATCACAAAATTCAAATTCATCTTCTATACCTTTAATTTATGACCACATGGATTTGTTATCCTCTTCTTTGGATGCTTCCAAGGCGCATCTCTTCTTCTTGAGCTATTGCAATATCTATCATATATTCTTCAGGTCTCTCCTCATGGGTTCTTTCCTTGAACCATTTATTGCTAACTTCAAGGTCTTTTTCTTGACCTCTACAAAGTTATCCTTCATACCTACATATACAAAATTGAACACAACACTAGATGATAAAACTAGAGACCGAAAGTTTTTTATGAGTGTCTCCTTCATGTACACTTTATTTCCAGCTTTACTTATCTTTCCAAGTGATACTTTTGGCACTTCCTTATTATTCTCTATGATGAGAACACTCTTGACCTCTTTACAAGGTAACTCATTCTTCCTCATTCTCCTATGAGTACCTTTCTCTCTTCCCAAGGCAATCATCTTTTTCCTTGTATTCTTCTCCACCAGTAGTTCGATTGGCCACTTCACCTTCTTTCTCATCTTCCATCAAACTTCTTGGATTTTTTATTGCATTTTCTCAACCATGACCTCTATCTTTGCTATATTTTTCTTAATATCCTCTAATTCCCTTTGGTACTCTTCCTCTTCCTCTTTCTTTTTTTCTTCTCCTCCCTCTTTCTTGTCTCTCTTTTCTTTGGTTCTCATTTCTCCTAGCAGTTCTCTCATCAATATTATCACTTTCTCAACATCCATCTTACCTCACTTGATTCTTTTCACCTCAATTTGTTAGTATATCCTACAAGGAGAAATTAAATATGCTCTTCTTGAGATTCACTAGCTCTCTTCATCCTTTCTTGGATTCTTCTTCTCTTAAGCCTGAATGGCTTGACTTCCTTAAACCACTTATACCCTAGCAATTGATTTCACTGAAACAAAAAATCAAGTTCATCTCGAGAGCTTAAAAGAAAAACTTTTGTAACTTTTCATGCCTTTTCCACTTGCTTCACCCATAGTAAGAAACATGCAACTACCAATCTTAACAAAGCTCTTCAATTACTACAAGTATAGATTAGAAGAGTACAAAACAAAACTTGTTTTCCTAAGAGCTTATCAACTCTGATACCAAAAGTGGTCCAACATATTAGCTCAACTAACCATCTAACTTAAATCATGTAATGGTTGATTTTATACCCATAGTCCATTCCTTGGTTGTCATATTTTTGATGTTAAAAGATCAAACCTTGCCTATATGGAAAACATGCACCTTGATCATCAGTAGTTCACTTGGTTTCATGAGTACAACATTATGCTTATAAAAAAAAATCCCTAATTGATCTTAAGAACAACATTTCTTGCTTGAATCAAAATCATAGTTCTCATTCTTATATGAAAAGGTTAGACTTTACCTTTAGTAGATGTTCTCAAACATTGTTTACCTTCTTCTTGAGGAATCCATACCTACACTTACTCTGGGAAGCTTCTTGTATACTCAAAAAATCATCCATATGCATTAGTTGTTCCTTCTCTTCCTATACTATCCTAAACACATGCTTCCTCTTTTGATGAGATGTTATAAACCCCAAACCTACAATTTTCTAGGCATATAGTTTCTGTGATTCAGTGAGGTAACAAAATCATCAAGACCTTTAGATGACATCCAACATTCCTCGGCATATATAATAGTCTTGTAAATTCATATGAACTCTATGACCTTAACCTTATAACCATGGTTGTATCTCTATTATGAATGACCTCTGTTTATCGAGTAAGATAAGGGTGTCAAAGGTTCATCTTACCTTTTTCACCATGAATTTATCCTCCTCAATTTGTGAAAACCTCATTCTTTCACTTACTCATGAAAGATATACCCAATTCCTTACATACCTTGTCCAGGATGCCCTACAATCAAAATCAATGAAAAGATTTGCCATGGACATCTTGTTGTCCAAAAATCTATCGCTTGGGCAGATCTATGGATAGACGAGCCAACAGTGTGCAGGGCATAGCCCCTCTTTGAGTCAGCAAAGCGAAACTGGTTTATTGCTATTCTACCAGCAGGAATCTGTGCAAGTCTCACAATATTCTACCTTCGGGGGTTTGGGATCTCATCCCAGTAGGATGTTTCCGACTGCGAAAAGAAAGGAATGAAAGAGAGGATGGAGAAATATTAGATCCAAAGAAAGAAAAGAAATGAATTCCAAAGCAGAAAGGTCAGAGGGTTTATGTTTTGGGATTGGTAGTAAACAGAGCCAAACCTACTTGCATAAACGAACAAAGCAATACTGATGAATAAATGACAATAAAACAGAAGTGGATCCAACAGAACAAGCAGACAGATCTAACGTAAGAGAGATCCAATGCAAATAACACACGTATTCAGCACAAAGTCTAAATATTGTATTAATAATTCTTTCTGTTACAAAAATCTCAAAGTCTTTTCTCCTCACTTCTATTTTTCATCTGAAAGATATCCACTCATCCACAATAAAACAAGTATTGGGGTATTTATAGAAGAAGGAGAGAAAAGAAAGAAAAAAGGAGCCAACCACCTATTTACAAAGATATTTAAAAAATATCTCAAAGTCATGTTGACTTTTGACAGCTTGATGGATGACATCATCCCATGGTTGCAACATGGATGATGTCATCATTTGTGCCAACATACTCCAGATATTCTCAAAAAAGGAAGTCGAAGAAGAGAGAGAAGAAGAATAAGAGAGCCAGTTATTCAATCGTCGTCATCCTGCGGCCGAAAGGGGGTAGCCTACTTTTGTTGCTGCTCAGGTGACGAGATGTGGAATTGAGTGTGGTATTCCATGAACTTGCTGATCATGGGCCCTAGTTGTGATCCTGGGAAGGATCTTTTTGTCACTCACTAATCACCTCGGAAGTCTCTCTGCTTAACGTCTACATGAGCTTCTCTGGGGAGTTTGGAATATTCTTTCTCTGCACTTCTATGAGGAACCTGATGAAGTCCCGACAGGCCAAGTAGGTTATTGAATGGACTCTGAGTCAAAAGTGACCTCTGGCCCCAGTTCTTGCGAAACAATCTACCTTGAAGATCTGAATTGTTTTCATCGACTTTTCCTTAAGGTGATAGGAAGGAGTAAGCAACCCTGGAGACATGTTGAGAATGATTTGTTTCCATTTGGTGCATCGCGTCCAGGGCTTCTTCCTTTACCTTATCAATCTTTTTCAAGGACGAATTCCAGTTGATCCACCTAGTAATCCAGTGTGGAAATGAATTTATTAAAGGCCCTGGGATGGCCGAAAGACACCGAAATTGACCAGATCTTTGACTGAACAGTCGAACATTTGTTGAAAGGTCTCATGTTGCTGCCTAGCATGGTCCAGCTCTTTTGATATGGGTCCTGCTAACGCTTGGAGCTCTTTATTCACCTTGTTGATGTTCAGATACAAATCAGAGAACTTAGCGATTACTTTTTCACTGTCTTTGAGGGATCTAGCTCCTCCAAGCAGAAACTACCATACCGTGCTCGCTGATCTTTGCATATTCATTAATTTTAATCCTGGCTCAGAGGCTCAGGAGTCTCGCCGGCAGTTGTGGGAGGTGCACTGCCCATCTTCTGTAAGGCTTGGAGTAGATGTTTATTTTACTCTTTCAGTAGCCTTTTCTCTTCTTTTGTTTCTTGAAGCTTCTTGTAGAGGGCGTCAACTACAGATAGGGCCTCTCCCTGAAGGCTTTCAGAAGACGTACCCATTGTGACCTGAGTCACTATGTAATCTGTAGGAGACAGATCCTTTTTATCCTTGAGGGGATTGGGGTATGTGATCTCCATTACCCTCTCTCACGAAGCACTCTGAGAGAAGCGTGTGACGGGCTTCTGCTTCTTTGCCCCCTTAGACAGGATTACAGAGAATTCCATCGAAGCGATGCGAACTTTACTTTTCTGCTGGCTTATGTGCTGGGAGATCCATGCTGGACTTATGGGAGAAGGGTCGGAAACAGAGAAGGGGGCAGTTGCAATAGTAGAAGGGAAAAACGTGGAAACACTTGGAGGTGGCATCGAGAGGGATGCCGAGGAAGTGCTCATAGGAGGAAGAGATACTGCAGGAGAGGAAGACATAGGAAGGGAAGGGAGCTCAGAGATGAGGGAAGAAATGGAGGGGGACAAGTCCCACAAGAGAAGAGAAGATAGACGAAGAAGCGGGAGGGAACAATAGAAGAAGGGGGAGAGGATACGACCATAGGAATTGGTCGCTTAAGTCACTAGAGGAGGGGAAGGAGGGAGAAGAAGAAGGGACAGAAGGGACCTTAATTGTTGTAGCAGTGCTGACATCCTAAGTGGATGGGCCTATTAGAACATCCTCTTCTACTTCTTCCTCTGGAGAAGCCAGAGTTACAACTTTTTCTGGTACAGCGGAAGGAGGACTTTCAGGAGCTTCCTCTTGAGTGGTGGTGGATTCACCCTCTTTGCCTTTTTTTGCACTTTGCCTTTAGGCTGCTGGGTTTAGATCAAGAAGGTGTGTTACCCAATGGAGAGGTTGTGAAATCGACCCCGAGGTAGATGAGCCCAATTCATTCAGCATCAATGCTCTATTATGCGTAGATTTTCTTTGACCCTTTCCTTAATTATCTGAGGGGCTTTGTTTCTATCAATCGCAGCAAAAGGCCAATCGTCCCCGCCTGTGTTAAGATATACTTGATCTACTTCCTCCTCAGTAGTTTGGAAGCCTTTGGGGACGATGGCTACCCCGTATTGGATGATTTCTGCCAATGCCAAACAAGAATGGTCCTTCCTCCTGAGTTCCACCTCATGATATAGGTCGATGTAGATATCCTCTATCTAAGGGATGTGGATTAGATCGAGCTTAGCCCTCGGAAAACAATTCCTTGGGTCGAAGGTGGGTCTTGCTGGGAAGTCATGTTTCAAATTGAGTAGCTCCAGCTCTGCAAACATGTCTTTTGCCTTGTGATGAGTAAGAAATGTATATCTACCCACTGTGAGGGGGAAAGGAGTTCCACCCTTCTTTCTTTTGAGGCACTTATCATGGTAGGTGATTAGCTGTCTTGACAGCTCCTAGCAGAATCAACTTGGGCCCAGCATACCTTGGCAGTCTAGTTGGCTCTCCCAAGAAGTTAGCTGCTCTCAGATAAGTAAATGTGGGGAATTGGGTGAACAAGGCCCCCCATTTTTCAGTGGCTGCCACGATGATCTTGGTCGTGTGACCATAAGTCATATTTGGCCTTAACAGATAGATGATGAAGTAGAAAAATGCATCGTTGATCTTGGTAAATTGAGGGATGCTATTCTCCAGCTTCAGCTCTTGATAGTATTCATAAATTCTAACTTGGGGCCAAACCCCACTCCGCATCAGAGCTGGATAGTCCCTTTCAGAAGCTGTAGCATAAAAAACATAGGAATTCATGTAGAATCTCTCCGTTGTGGGGAATTGTTGCAGCTATTCTGATATCGTGTTGCTTATAATTTATGCCCATTCAAAGCGTTGATCAAGCACATTTTTTTTCATGGTTTCTAAATACCGCAGCATCCATTTGTGGAAATAGTGGGCGTCAGAAAGCCCAAAGACCCTGCTCAGGAACGTGATGGTGTCACTGAGCTCCTCCAAAAAATCACTGCGGTGAATGATTTGTGGCCAACAGGTCACTACTTTCTTGTTCTTCAGATAGAATTCATTCATCAGTTGCATGCACTGATCTTCATGGTCGTCCCAGGCTTTGACACAATCTCTCTCAGCTGATGGCCACAAAGTGCCAGTGATGAGGAATGCCGAGTATTATCTCAAAGTGGCGGGCAGTGAGGTTCATTATGACCTCACCCTTCTCATTTACGACACACCTTGTGTCTTTATTATAGCACCGGGAAACCACCATCATGAATTCATTGTTAACGGCGCTGACTGGGATTCCCCCAGCAAAGTGCAGGGCACTGTCTATTAGCTTGTCCATCCACAGACTTCTTGTGATCTTCTGAGTCCTGACCTAGAATTCCTCCATATTAATATGACCCAACTCTGAGTCTCTGATGTCTAGGTCACACTCAGGCCTGGGAAGTCGGGCATTCTGGACCCTCTGATACTTATATTTCATTTCTTCCTCTGTAAGCTTGGCCTTGCCTTTGGATTTGGTAGGGCCTCTTGCTTAATGTTGACATATGTTCTTCTGAGTCTTAATTTCTGATCTGCAAGAATAATACGTGAAACTCCAATTGAAAGAAAGCCATGTCAGTTGTTTGATTTTCCATTGAAAAGCTTGACAGAAGAAAGAGTTAGCAATTTAAAGGCCTTAGGGGTGCATGGCGCACAGATACTGCAGATTGCAGAGCTAAATAGGTAAGGTGCACAGGAAAAATGGTGTTGCAAGGGAACAGGAAGCACCCGTGGTGCATGTATCTTTCATGTTGCATAGAACTTTGGTGCGCCAAAGGCGCATATAGAGTTTGTGTAACATATACTTTTCGTGTGCTTAAGGGAACTTGGTGCGGTGCATGGAGGGTCTGCACAACATGATGTTGCTGCGATAAGGAACATGCCTGCACCTTTATAGCTTAGTACTTGGCGCATATGAAAGGGCTGTTACATGAATGTTGGATGCGCCAAAGGGCACAGGAATCTTTATGTTGCATCCAAGTTTGATGCGCCAAGGAGAAAACAGTTTCTTTTTAGATTTGATTTCCCTGAAAAATCACTGAGGGGTTGGCATATGGCTAAGCTCTCTTTCTGCAAGGTTCATTGTGGGATGAAATGGCTTTAAACCAAGGGGTCCCAAGCTATATATATATATATATATTAGGAAAGAGCTTCCTCTACCAGCAGATCTGGAAAGAGGAGGAAGAAATGTGGAAGGACAGCAGGGGGGAAAGTAAATTCATGAATTTTATTCTTTTTCCAATTCAATCCTACCCACAAACAACCAAAAACCACAAACATGAAGCAGAAAGGAAAGAGGACCTCTTACCCGGATTTTATAACGAAGAAATTCATGAAAGGGGTCCACAAAGCGATTCAAAAGTGACGGGGCTGGTGCACTGACAAGCTCAGAGAAAAATCACATGTTTTGCATCGGTGACAATGACAGTGCAGACGTGCCTATATATAGGCGAGGCAACAATAAATGTGCCACCAAATTTTTAAAGGGGCGCACCAAATGAGCTGTCGACATGAGAAAACATGCGCCCTTTGGCACACCGAAAGACTTGTCAACATGAAGATATGTGCACCTATGGCGCACTGGAAGTGGTGTTGACAGAGGAAAATGTGCACCTTTGGCGCACCAAAAAGAGGCGCAACAAATGATCTGTCGACAGGAAGGCGCATGCACCTCGGTGCACGCAGGGAAGCCTTAACAGGTAGAGGCGCACCAAAATGCCTGCTGACATAAGAAAACATGCGCCAAAGGTTTTAAAGGGGGCGCATCAAAAGTTGATGTTGCATAGTCATTCCATGCGCCTAACCAAAAGACCAAAAACGAATAAGTTCAGAAAACCAGATTTCCCGGAAAGGGATTTTACAACGTTTCGAACGCAAGGGGTCCCTAACAAGGGATCGGAAAAAAAATTTGTACAGTTATTTGTAAAATTTCCCTTGCCAATTTTACGGGATAACACATTTTTATGTAGAGGTGATATAGCCTTAAGGTAAGTATTTTTAAACACCCATTATCATGTTTTTTATGCCTCTAAAGTTTCAAGAACTAGTTCCTTATTAATTACACCCAAATCATAAAAGTTATCTCCTAATTAGGCCTAATCATTATATAACTTTTTTCTTTCACTAATGTCAGCTAGATATTTTTATAGACTCCAAACAATTAACTCAAACCAATTTCATATTGGAGATAAGTTCCTGTAAATGATTATTTTCAAATTGTAGTTCCTAACTCTCCCGCATGTGCAAATTATGGAGATTTTTAATTTGAAATCCTAGTGAAGGGTTATAGCTACCCGAGAGGAATAAAACTTGATATATAACTTTCATGAACAAATCAAAACATAAATTTAAGATTAAAAGATCTATAATAAGATGAGACAACTTTCTCCTTCGATAATCGCATTCTAACAATTCCCCAATCAAGCTAGGCAACACAATTTACATGCAATCTGTACACAGGGGACGGAGTATAGACATGGTTTACAAAAGTATTATAAAGAACAATCACAAAACTTTATTCATCAAACTACAACACATTAGAGAACCTTACTTACATAAAAAGGAACATATTTTATCCTAAAAGTGATCCTTTCATTGTCATTACACCTTCACAACGTATGACTTAGCATACAAACATACAGTCATATGCCCAAAATGCCTCTTAGAGGCTTATTACTCTAAACAGACACCTTCTACTCTTACTATCTAGAATTCCTCCATCCCTCTCCTATGAAAATTAATCCTCCTTGTCCAAGAATGGTCGAGCTCCTTAGGATTAGATCAAATTGCTCAAGGAGAGTAGTTGTTTCAACAACTTCCTAAATTCCTTCAACAACCTTCACTTGGTCAATATTATTATTTGGTATATGGTTATACAACTCTAATGAAATCTCCACTTTATCCAATGAATATTATAATATTCTTCCAATGTACCCTAATCATGAACAACTTGTATCCACCTAAAACAACTAGCATTTGAATTTTACTCTCATGGTAAATAACAATTACATTCATGATTTCAAATATCCAAACTTCAACAATATGGAGGGAAAATATGAAAAATTTATAAACATGCTGAGAATACCTTGAGAAAGCTTATTCAAAATTATCCATGTTGTTCAAGCATCATGAAGGATGCTCCAACATCACGAAGGATGCTCCTGCAGCATAACAAGTCTCTGACTATGCTTCAAATCACTCTCCCACAACATCTCCATAACTTTTACCAACTTATGAGTCAACCATTGCATCCAATAATGGCCTCGATGATCCTAACACAAAAAGTGTTGATTCCAAACCTATAGAGGTCACCTTGGACACTAGGGTGTTAGATGCACGACAAAATAGTTATACGAATCATAGATATGGTAGGAGATATGTGGGCCTAGAAATTGATGTAGAATACCATGGGCCTCTCCCTACCTTATACAATGACAAGGATATTATAGAAATATTGCATGAATGAGAATATAAAATCCCTTGACATCATCATGAGTTGGGGAACTTCTCCAAAACACATATGTGCTTTGACAATTATTTCATTACTATTGATCCCAACCAAGATGAAGTAACTAAGTTACTAGAGGCTCCATATCATTTCAAGGATATAAATGTTAAGCTAGTAGAAAAAACCTTTAGTGTACATCTTGACGATGATCCCACACACATCATCATGCCTGGTGATTGGTTTCCCTATGTATGTGAGTGTCACATAGAGGTATTAAAAAACATAAATAAGTATTCACATGAGGATATGGTGATATGTTTGGTATTGAACCTAAAATTGTTTCCCATATCACTATTACCTACTGTATACACCTAATTTTTTAGGCTGTTATTAACAACTCTTTTGTAAAGATAAGGGTCATTGATGCATCTATTTCTCGAGTAGGAGCCTTAAGGGGTTTTTTGGGAATAGGGTATGACTATACACATGGTCATTATGGATTCAAAGATAATACATAAATATATGTACCCCTATGTATCCCTAGCATTAGTTACCCTTTCCTTTGTCAGTCCTTTTATGTTACACACACTAGTATTCATGTCACTTGATTGCATTTGACTTCATCATTTACACTTATTTCACTGACTTGTCCTTGATCCATGACACATTTTCACCCCACTTGACATTAGGATTATCCTTAGACGATGCCATCGCCCATTGGTGATGGCGTTGGTTTTAGGTTTCCCCTTGTCTGACACCATTGTCTACTAGTAATGGTGTCAGATATATATGCACATCAAACCCTAAGCTTTCAAAAGAAAGGGGATGACTTAATGAACATATAATATCTATACTCTTTTGTAACATCTTCAAATCTTCTCGCTTATCTCTTGGTTTATCTTACACTTGATTTAGTTTATACACTCTTCTTGGTTATTGGATTACTTGCAGGATTGGGTCATCTAAAGTGATTCTACGACAAGAATGGTGCTCCCCTTCTCTACCCATAACGATGATATCTTGGAGTTTTTTTTAATCTAGAGAGATAGATGTATCAGTGAGCACCTCACAGGTAATTTCTCTAACCTTATTTGTCATTTGACATATAATAGTGCTTCTCCTTCTTCATTGTTCTATGTTAGCATAGTGTTGTATGTACATTGATGCTAGCTAGCATATTGCTAATCAGGTCCTTATATTTCCTTCAATTACATTTCAGCTATATTTCATTTGTATAGATTGTGCATGCTTGTTATATATTTCCATTGATTTATATCTCTCCCCCATTACCCAATATCCTATAAGGGTACCTATATTTATCTTGACTATGTGCCTTAGAAACCTTAGGTTAACCTAGTGTGGGGATCATTACCCTCTGGATATGTGACCTTAACACTCACTATAGCCCCTTTTAAATAAATAAATTGTGTGCCAAATCATGTGTGTCTCCTCTTCGTTGCCTCATCACCTTGTAAAATGGAAAACCTAGGAGTGCAAGCCATTGTGACATATTATTGGATTGTCACACTTTATGGTGAACCTGAGATGTAACCTATATACCTCTTGACTGAGAAAATCTCCTTAAAAGCATATATATGTAAGTTTGACCTCATTTAAAATCACCAAGATTCAGAAGACCTAGAAAAATAGCTAACCTAGATGTGATTGCCCAGGCATAATATCGTATGTTCCTGCAAACTCATCTCCCGACATCATCAAACCATGTGTAAATTATTTTGCACATCTAGTAACATAAGTAAGCCCTATTTCATTAGCTACTCTTGACAAGATCATCACTCCATCATAGAGTATTTGGGTTTGGTATCTTCTAATTCTATTTTGTAGACATTTCTTAAAACCCTTCACTCTGAAACTGAATTCCCCTTTTTCATAGATTGTTTTGTCGTAGTAGTCCCTAGAAAGAAACCTCCCACCTACCACAATGACCTATTTGAGGAGGATGAAGAGGAAAAAAAAAATAAAAACACTTTTGATCATGCTCATGAGATTCAGAAATTCCTCATGTGATTTCCTTAATACAAGGATGAATCAAAAGAAATGATCAATAAATGTCTACTTGAATTCATATCCAAACAAATTGATGATAGTGTAGAGAAATGGAAAGGTCCCGAAGCATGTGCATATAAAAAATTCCCACAAATTTGACCCTACCAACAATATCCTCCAACTCATTGATACTATGAATAACAACAATATGCTATTATGGCTCAATTCCTCTAAATGAAAGACAACATTGATCAACTAGTCAATCTCCATACAATGGGATCTTGGGTCACCATGTCCCCTCCTTTACCAAATGTTCCTAATTGGGTGCCCATCACACAACCCCATATCCACAAAAAATTCCTAACATCAGTCCAAAAAGAGCCTCTAGCTCCTTACATTGCCAACATGGATAATGGGGGTATTGCTCCTTCCATCTCCTATGATAGGTCTATTGATCCCTCCCTTCACATTAAGGCATCTGGTAACATTTATAAGGAATGAATCAGATCTAATTCATAAACTACCACTAATATCTCATTTAAAACCCTAATAGGGGACGTTTTGGATTGGTATCATACCTTACCTCCTAACTCCATAGTTGAGCTAGAATCTTTGGTGACAACCTTAGTGAATGAATTTTAGTATCATGACTTACCTGAGAATATCATTTATGCCTTCATTAGTTATCAACAATCTAAAAATAAATCAACAAAAGCATTCATAAATTGTTGGAAGACCTTATCTATGCAATTTGAACATAAAATTGCTAGTGATAGCCTTTTCTAAATTTTCCTATGAGCTCTTAAGCATCACCTTCAATACAAGGTGAGGTATTTTTATCCCTCCTCTTTATAAGAAGCCTTTGAATGAGATAAAATGAAGGATTACCTCATGAGATAATTTGAGAAAGTTTCTCATAATATACAACCCAATAAAATAGTCAAAATCCTTCAACGTCCTAAGAATAACAATGTAATAGATGATGAAGTCTCTGATACTCTTTCTCTTTTCGCTAATTAATAGGGTTCGAGGACTTAGTCGTATCTAATCAGATATGGTATCACATGGAAAACACGTGAAGGGTTGAGCTGGTGTGATGAGTGGATAAGGTTCGAACCTGGAGTCTTGGAGCTCAAGGAAAGAATATTCCATGAAATGAATATTCCAGGGGAGGATCATTATAGTTAGTGGAGACTTTTGCAAGCTGGCATAAACACTCGAGTATGCAGGATCACGTTTCCACCTAACATGCAGCCTGGTCAAGGATAAGGTTATGGCGGTGAAGGAGAGTCCCGAGTTCTATATAAGGAGGCATTTGGATCTAAAAGAGGGGTTGTGTTGTTGATGTTGAGAATGCTAGGGTAGAGAGGCTAGGAAGGGATGATGTTATGCATGAATGAGCTCAGGTTTGAAATAGGGGTTGTCATGAAAGAACATAGCTAGGGCTCTCTGTGCAGAGTCATTTTGTAGGGTTAGATTGTCATTCCTTGATGTATTTTGTCTGATATGACCCTTTTTGATGTAATATGGCTACTGTAAACAATTATAATCAATATATGATGCTTTGTTCCAAATATCTATGTCTATGGATCAAACCCTAGTGTGTTCTTCTTGTTGTCTATGGTTAAGATTGGATTATATTATGTTGTTGTAATGTCTATATTTACATCATGGTGCATTTGTGCTTAGAGCTAGTTCCTCTACCTTTGTATTAGATTAAATGCACGAGTTTCTGGTTCTATAACCATTCCTCCATTAATGGTGAAGCATTCTTACAAGGCTCACATAAAAGAGGGGCTCGACACTCATGCGTGCCCAGCTGGTGTTGGGTGATAGGACGATGTGCTTGGGGTAGAAAGGGAGTAGGGAAAAGTGACTACATTTTGGTTCCATTTCCGGGACCTCTTTTGAAGTTGTTGTGAGAATGGTGTGTGATGATAGAACGCTTGACCTTGGACAATGTTGAGACTTCGCTTAAAAGCATGAAGGATGTGTTTACACAAAGATTCAGTACTAGATCTAGGTTTGATGCATGTAAATGGGTAGAAGAGCACCTGTATCATGAGGTTTATGAGACATTCTTTTGTTGTTTCCCAGTAGAGTTGTATGAATGGTTATCAACATAAGTATCAAGGAGAATCAAGTATTATAGACCTCATGTTTGGACCCAAGAAGAGTATCAGAGGCTACATGATGTTGATTTAACTTGGACTCATGTCGTTGATCATTGGTGGAGTGGAGTGTTGGCTAGTTATACACTGGAATATGCAATTTCTATGTATTGTTTCTTGGAGATCATTGATTTTGTGTTCTTGAGGGGGCCAAGAGGATCATTTCTTGCATGTTATACTTTTAGCCATTAAGATCTTGATCATCACTCTGAGTATGGAGGCATTTCCTATGGCTAGCTAACTTCCCACTAGGTGGGTGCAGCTGGTGTGGTGAAAGATGGTAGACCTTGCAGGTGAGAGAGAAGAGATGGACTCAAGTATAATGAAGTGTGAGAAAGGGAGTTGGCGAGACAAAATGAAGTTGTAAGAGTGATGGAAGAGATGCAGGGAAGGATGTGAGGTTTGCGAGAAGACATGGAACCTAAGCAGTATATGCTACCCCATCTTGGAAAGTGTGGGAGAGAAACCCCCTTAGATTCTGGTGACAGATCATCATATGAAGAAAGGAGATTCGTAGGTGCACATCTTAGCTGACTTGGTGACCAAACCCTGGCACTTAGTTTTTTAATTCCTGAGAAACGTTTTGTTAATCCAGTTGGTATTAGTATTAGTGGTCGAGTGAAACCTGGTAGATATAATTTTTCATTTAGTTCATCTATGGAGCACAAACATTTCCTGTGTTTGGAGGCATCCTGTTTGGCATGACATTTGGGCAAAGTGTGGGTACACAAGTTTGGGTACCACGTCTATGAGTTGTTCGATGTCACAGAATGTTGACACATAGTTTAGTGCAACAGTGGGGATGTAAGGCACAACTACTACTTTAGGCCCTTTACCTACTATGGGAGGAGGATCTGGTGGATCCGAAGGGATATGAACTAGTGGGTCTAGTGGATCTGGTGGTGGTGGAAACACATGAAGAGGTCAAGGTTCTAGAACTAGTGGAAAAGGACCTTAACCACCTCAACAAGTGTTTTATGAGATGTCTCTACATTTACCTGATTACAAGGGTGTTGAGGATGCTACAGAGCATGTACATAAATGTGAATTGTTATGGCACACTAAGGGTATCACTACCTTAGAGTGGAAGGAAAGTCAATTTGTAACTACGTTGCAAGGGTGCACACATAGCTGGTACCAAAAGTATGACCCCCATCAAACAATGGTGGATTATGATGCATTGCGTGATGCTTTCTTGGTGGAATTTCATATTCCTGAGTTTGAGAAAAAGAGCATCAATGCACTCAAGGAAATTCAACAAGGTATGGTGGAGAGTGTGCAGGAGTATGATGCACACTTTAAGACTCTCTTTTCAAAGTTGTCTTATGATATCCATCCATCTCAGCATGCTCAATGGTTCATTGGAGGATTGATAATGCCTTTCAAATGAGTGCTTTCCCATAAGAATTTCAGGGATCCATGTGAGGCCTTAGAAGCTACTCTACACACTTGAAGCCATTGAAGCATTGACACTGGGGTAAGCCCATTTTTGTAAGCACAGATTACTGCCATGGAAAAGAAACTTGAAAAACTATCTACAAATTTGACTCACAAAACTCAAAATGGAATTTGATGTACAAACTATGAGATAGAAGGATATACCAAGGATAGTTTCCCTCAAAAATCAGTGCGCGTTATGTTAGTAGACTGTGAAATATGCCATGGGGATCATGATGCAAGTAGATGCCCATTGTTGTGACGCATGATTCATGAGAATATGTCCTTTTATTGTAAGATTTTTATGTCTACGACCGATGATACTAAGGACTACTGATTGATAGACCAAATCCATGATGCCATTGATATTGGTGTGTGCTAAACCAACATTGGGAGTGGTTCTAAGAATGAAGGATGTCAGTATGAAGGATGCAGAGATGGAGGTAGGTCAAGGAAGAGGTTTTCGGAGGTTTCAGAGGCCATGGTGGTCAAGGAGGTAGGAGTGAATTTCCTCATGGAACATGTTACAATTGTGGATCTACTGAACACTACAAGCGCAAGTGTCTGGATTTACTGCAATGCTCATGGTGTAAGAAGAAGCATAAGTATGAGGAGTACCCTAAGTTATATGAGCACATGAGATAGAACCAGAGGAAGGAAAAGGGCGCAAGGATGGTGAGTGTGAAGTGAGTTGATCTGTAATGGATGCCTAGGGTAGTGCATGACTCTGAGTTGGAACATGTCTTAGTAACCACGTGGGTGGAGGCCACGCTTGCTAGGGAAGAACCAAAGAAAAGGACCCTCATTACAAGAGAAGAGGTATTACATGGGAAATATCCTGATCCAAATCATCAGAAGGAGGTTTACCAAGAGACCATGGAGGTGATTAGGAGTTTACAAGGGGAGATTTAATGTCTGAAGGAGGAGTTACGGAATTTGGAGTAGAAAATAGTATTGAGATCCCTTAGAAGTATATGGATGAAGTTAGGGAAGTATGTTGGATGTTGTGCCAAGAGAACATTATTCCTCTATTAGGGGAATGGCTGAGAGAAAAAGTGACCAGCGTTGGAGGTGAGCATGAGAGATAAGTTCTTACATGCTAATCTACCCCCTCACAGTATTGAATATGATAAGGAAATCACATTGAACATGTTGGTTGATGGATGGATTTTAAGCAACATATTGATTAACATAGGAATGAAAGTCAATGTCCTTACCTTAGATGCATGGAATCAGCTAGGAAGGCCCCCATTACAGCCATCTTCAAATGTGTTGTATATGGCTAACAAAAAAAATGGCTATGTCCATCGGGGTTTTGAAGGATACATCCATAACCATTTAAGGGGAAAATTTTACTGGGATTTTGAGGTTCTAGAACTCACCTGGGGTAGAAAACTTCCCAGCATTACTTGGGTGCCCCTGGTGTTACACAAATAACAATGACTTACACTTCAATAAGGGATACATTAGTTTTGAGAACAATAAGGAGTGCATAATTATCCCACTGATAGATGGAAGGTCTACATCTTATGTGGAACCCTTAGGAGAAGAGGATATAGATAAAATATATGTGCGCACCATCAGGGACCCTGAAATTATCCATTCATCGAGAGGAGTCATTCACTAGGAAGATTCTCAGTCCATGAGTGACACAAATAACATTGCTTGTGACAACTGGGTGCATGGGACCTATGAGTTAATTGGATGACAGATGAAGCATTGTGTCACTCTAGTTACCAGAGCACACATAGTTAGGCACCTAGGAGGAAGGAAGTTACAAAGTTATACTGGGGAAGGTAATCTGGATGTCTTTCTACATGCAATGGAAGCTTAGTAAACATGTCAAGTAGAAAGGAGGAATATGCTTACTTATACCTTGTGCGGGACAACAATGTGTTGGTGGGAAACACATCAAGACAATCTTCTAGAGTGACACAAAGTAAGAATTACACTCTCTATTAGGTTTCTCTTAAGAAATGCACCATCTTAAATATGTGACTATCATGGGAAGGAGTTTTCTTCATTCCATGTCTAGGAGTGTGAGAAAACCTGAATGGTAGGACTGAAAGCCTTGTCTCCTTCACTATGGGTGCATAATTTCTACTCTACCTTGCAAGGTTGTGTGCATGCATGGTATATCCATTTAGAATTGCACCACCATAAGAGTAATTGGCAAGAGTTAACAATAGATATTATCTAGACTTTTGAGTATCAATCTCCAAAGCCATCGATGAATGAGGTACTACAGCTAGTAAAGTACCTTACCTTGGGAGATAGTGCCATGGTTGAGGACCGAATACTGGATTTGTGAGGAGAACCTAAGTTGGGGGCACGCTTCATAGAAGAAAAAAAAATAAGAAGATAAAACTTGAGTGTGCTTTCCTGGAGAAAGAAAAGGGTAAGCTAGTATACTTGATAGATAATAAGGAAGTAGAAAACTTAGATGTTAACTATATAGAAGGTACGCATGAAGTATTATAAAAAGTGGATGAGAAAGCACACGCCTATCATGAGACCGTGAAAAAAAAGAATGTTAACATTGGCTCAAAAGTAGAATCGAAGGAAGTTGTCATTGGAGATTACTGGTTAGGCCAGGAGGTTTAAAAAATAGTTGAGCTACTACATGACTTCCAAGATTTATTTCCATGCATATACCATGTGTTAAAGGGAGTTCATCATTCCTTGGGGGAAATTCACATTAAGTTAAAGGAATGTGTGAGCCCTGTTTAGAAGAGGCCCTATAGAATGAACCCAAATTTGCGCATAAAGGTTAAGGATGAAATTGATAAGATTATAGAATCTGGAATCATTGAGCCAATTAAGGAATCTAAATGGGTGATCCCAATGGTGATTATTATCAAGAAGGATAGAAGGATAAGGATATGTGTAGACTATAGAGACTTGAATGCTACATGTGTCATAAATCCTTTCACAACCCCATTTACTGAGGAGATCTTTGAGGGTGTAACAGGGAAATAAATCTATTCTTTTACAGATGGATTCTTAGGTTACCACTAGGTAAGGATTGCGAAGGAAGACCAGAAGAATACCACCTTCATGATGGAGTGGGGAATCTTTTCCTATATCATTACGCCCTTTGGGATTAGGAATTCACACGCAATATTTCACACATTGTGGTGCAGGCATTTCAAGACTTCATCCATAAGTTTCTACAAGTTTACCTGCATGATTGGATAGTATATGGATTAGTGAGATATCACTATGACAATTTGCGATTGATGTTTGAGAGGTGCAAGAAGCTAAGTATCTCTGTAAACATTAAGAAATGTGTCTTTGCTACTCCATTTGGCACACTACTAGGTCAAATTATTTGCAAGGAAGGCTTATTGGTAGACCTTGCCAATTTTATTATTATTTTAGGTTTAGAGGAGCCTACTAGTCAGAGTGTCATGCACGCATTCTTAGGGAATACAAGTTACTATAGAAAATTCATCAAAGGTTATACTAGGATCTCCACAACTTTGGAAGAGTTGTTAAAACATAAAAGTAAATTCCATTGGGGTGAGGCAAAAAAAATTCCTTTTGACACTTTAAAGGATAAACTTATGACTACGCTTGGTTTGCACTTTCCCTCTTGGGATAATCCTTTTTATGTACATGTTGATGCATCCGGTATGGCCATAGAAGCAATGTTGGCACAACCTAGAGAGGGGAGTGTTGACCATCCCTTGTGTTTTGCAAGTAGGAAATTGACTCCAGTTGAACAAAATTATACTACCATGGAGTGTGAAGCATTTCCAATGTTCTACGCGTTGCACAAATTTAGGCAGTATTTTCTAGCAATGCCTTTTATTTTCTACACAGACCACATGGAATTACAGCACTTAGTGAATGAGCCCATTTTGTAAGGGTGCATATGCCGGTGGATCTTGTTGTTTCAGGTGTTTGACTTTTCGGTCATTTTAGAACTAGGAAAGAGCAATTTAGGACCTAACCATCTATCATAAATTAACTCAATTGAGGTCATGTAGAGCATTGAGGACACAATACCAGATATAAAAAAATTCAGATTGTAGTGCGCACCCTCTGACTTGGAATCTATTGTTTTTTCTTACGAACGGGTGTGGTGCCAGAGGGAATGAAGGATTTGGAGAAAAAATAGTTATCTATACATGCCACACCCTATATGTTGATTAGCATAGACATATACAAGCTAGGACAAGATGAGTTTTTACACTAGTACATACAGGAACATGAACGTATTGCAATTATGGAGGAAGCTCATGGTTGCATTGCAGGAGGTCACTATGCAAGAAATGTGACTACGCGTAAGATATTATTAGCAGGACTTTAGTAGGAAATAGTTTATAAGGATTGTATAGAGTATTAAAAGGCATGTGACCATTTCTAGTGCCTTGGTAAGCCATGACAGAGATATGAAATGTCATTAATACCTATTGCTAGTGCAGAGCCATTTGAAAAATAGGTAATTGAATTTGTGGGCCCTATTTCCACAGCCGTGCAGGATAGCTTTACGCTATATTATCACATGCACATATTATCTTACAAGATGGGTGGAAGTGGATTTACAAAGGATTACACGACAGCTACAACAACTAGGTTTTTATGGGAGAATATAATCAGTAGGTATGGATGCCCATTGATTTTAACAAGTGATAGGGGTACTCACTTTTTGAATGAGACTGTTAGAATATTATTGGTAGCATTTATGGTGGCCCATCAAAAAAATATGCCCTATCATGCTTAGGCTAATGGGAATGCTAAGGCATTTAATAAGATACTGAGCCACACGTTAACTAACATTTTTTATTTCAGAAGGAGGAACTAGGATGACAAAGTCTTTGTAATGCTATGGGCATATCGCATGACTTATAAATGTTTGAACAAGGCCACACCCTTTCAATTGGTGTTTGGCATGGAAGATATTTTGCTTGTGGAATTCATGTTACCATTGTTGTGTTTTACATGTGTAATAGGATTGGATGATGAGAAAGCATTTTTGAAGAAATTTTGAAGGAGTGAAGCCAAGGGGTTGAGAAGAGTCAAAGAAATACGCAAGGAGGAAATTACGAAGAATTGATGAGATAAATGGCACCAAGGAAGGGATCAAAAATTTCACCAAATAAGGGAAAAGGAAAGGGCAAGGGAAAACCAGTCGAATCAACCAATTTGAATGAGAATTGGTACGTGGAGATGTAGTACCCCGATGGTGTGCTATTGGGGATGGATTGTGTGTCTCATGTACAAAATATGGATATACATGATTATAGTCATAGGACAAGAACCATAGAGAAATAAATGGCATTGGACCTAGTACACCCTACGGGAGAAAGAACACAGGATGAAAAACCTATTTATGATGATTCTGTGAAGACCACATTGGAGAAGTTTGGGATTTTGCAACTCTATGAGTTACCATATTTTGGTAAACCGAACAGGTTATACCAGTGGATGATTACGTGTGTGCGTGAAGAATATTTTTTATTCGTAGGAAGGAGAATGCACGTAACTGTTCAATTATCTCCAAATACATTGGACTTATCTGCACATGAGAGTCATTGGATGATGACTTGGGCGAAAAAGATGTAGTCAAGGAAACAACCATAGATTATCTGTTTAAGAAGGGTTCACGCTACTTTGATATTAACAAGATCACCAACCTAGTCATGAAGATGGCTGTGCACCTGTTGACCAAGTTAAAAGGACAAGAGCGCTAGACGCAAGTGAACAAGAGATGGTTGAACATTTGCAAAAATATTTTAGAAGGAATGATCTGTAACCTCTCGGCCTTCATTGTAGAGGATATCATAGATGTGGCGTGTGATCGGGATAAGATCATGCATGGTAACTTCCTTCTAACTATTGTGTTTTCAGAGATCAGAGTGCCCGATGGGCCAAATAGCTAATGAGGACCCTTCCCCCGCAAAAATATTTGAATCATACACTTGTGATACGATGACTACTGCACATAAGGCATGCTTGGAGAAATGGTACAAGTGAATGTGTGATGTGTTTGGGGTGGAATGGAGAATCCCTGAGAAACTACCATCCTTGGTGCATGGTGAGGTTGAGTTCATGGTATACCAACACTTTTGCATGCAGATTCACTTTGACAGATGACACAAAAATCCCATGGTGTAAGTTACCATTTTCCTTCACAGTGTAATATTTTCAAAGCACCGTTAATAGGTTCAAGGAGTCCAAGAAACTTAGATTTGATCTAAGTGAGGTAGATCAGGAGTACCAAACACTCCATGGAATGTTGTTGTACCCTAAGAAATGTGTGTATGTGGAGAATTATGTCTCCTAAAAAGTATGTATGGTAAAGCTCGTGTCAATCCCTATTGTAGGAAAAATGGTATGGAGGGTTTATATACACATGATGCCCAAATTTGATAAGGGAGCATACGTTGAGAATGATGTATCCATCTCAAAGGACCCTGCCATGAAGAATGGAATGAAGAGAGAAAGAGAAGAAAATACAACAAATAGGGTACCAAGTGCGCATACAGTTCAGACTATTGTAGCACAGGGGTCAAGCACGGGTCCAAGTACTTACACCCAAAGAAAGAAATTTCCTGTGAAGGAGAAGTCAACTGAAAAGGAAATGTCCCCTGTGATAGAGGAGTCACCATTAAAGAGAAGAAAAATATGGCATAGAATTTAGACTCTAAGGAGACAAATAACATGAAGGGTGATGAGTTCGAGGAGGATGAGGAGTACGAGGAAGATGAGGATCCCCTTGTGTACAATGTACACGAATTTGATAAAGAGAAGAATAGATCTGAGGGGGTTGCTGAGAATATGGGAGGAAGTGAAGAGGTGAATATGCATAAACAAGAGACCTTGCACTTGGCTGGAGGACAGTTGGATGACACAATGAAAAGGTAAGTAACAGGTATCATCAAGGATTTGGTGGAGCATGAGGTGGAGCACAAAACTGAGGAAATATTGAGAGAAATGGAAGAGAGCATAGAAAAGGAGAAGGGTTTAGAATTCATCTTCCCAATAGGATATCGCATAGGTGGCAAGGGTGCGGTGGCACAAGGACACACAATGACTTATGTAAATGATCCAAATAAGTTCTTACATGCACGTTTCTAAAGCATGGTACCTACATGCCAAATATTTTTTTCATTGTCATTTAAGAAGGATAGTACGTACACACACATTAGGAAGATGTTTTCATGGACCTTTGAGTCACATGTTGATGAGCCCGAATTTGAATTTGGTGGAGATCTAGTAATAGAAACATAGAACCCTAATGAGGTGAATCCTATTGTGGATTCCAAGAAGCTAACAAATGATCATGATTGTAACACACTCAAAAAGGTGTTAGTAGAAGTGGAACAAAGATTATTCGAGAGGAATAAAAAAATCAAAATGTTGAAGAAGGAATTAGAGGAAAAGAATAAGGAGATAATAGAGAGAGACATGGAGATAAAAGGGAAGGAGTCTATAATTACACAGTGAAAGTGTAAGTTGAGAGAGGAAAAGGAAAGGGTGCGCAAAGCCTACAAGAAAGAAGATACTATCTCAGACTCCATTATTTTGGCACCCCCGGACTTAGCCCCCTTGAATGGAAGTATAAGTCAGCCTTCCACTGCTTAGAGGATTTTACAAACTTGATCACAATGGATAAGCAACCACTTGTGCTAGAGTTGACAGAAGATATTCTAGTGCGACAGAGGGCCGAGGATAAATCAAAGATTGAAGAGACCATAAATCGATACTCCAATATCCTTGCCTTATTTAAAACCACAACGCACATGGCCGAAGTTGTCTATAACAACAGTGGAGACAGCGATAGGGTGTCAAGTATATTGCTTCCCATGAGGTGGACCTGAAGGATTTTTAGGATAAGAAAAAGGGTAATGGGGTAGAACTAGACAAGATAATAATGAAGATCAAGAAGAAGTTTGAGGTGATCAAAGGCCTAAGGCTCTCAATTAAAAATAAAGTGAAGGAACTATATCCCCAGGTTACTTGAAGGATGGACGTGCTAAGTTACCTTAGCAAGCAGATGGAAAATATTGTTGATACACTAAAGGCTAAGGGCAAGGAGTTATCATTTGATGATGTCAACACATTAATAAGAGATTTATTTCAGCAAGCACATGATAAGGTGGACGCTTGGAGTAATATCGAAGTGGGATTGAATAAAGATTTTCCAATCCTTCTTTAGTAGTGATGAAATTATTTAACTCATTGGTGTAAGTTGGGTGCAGATTATTCCTTACTTCTATTATTTATTCTTTGTAGAATATCAGATTGTTTCTGAGGATGGACAATAAGTTTAGTGTGTGGTAATTTTGGGCCATTCTAAGTCCAGGAGCAAAGGAAGCGTGCATGTAAGGAAAGTAAAGGAAAAGGCACTCAAGGAATGGCACATACGAGAAAATGTTGGCACGTGAAATAAGGATATGGTTCGAGGACTTAGCCATTTCATCAAATATGGTATTGCATGGAAAAAATGTGAAGGGTCATGTAGGTGTGACGAGTGGATAAGGTTCTAGCTTGGAGTCTTGGAGCTCAAGGAAATAATATTCCACAAAAGGAATATTCCAGGGGAGGATCATTATAATTAGTGGAGGTTTTTGTAAGTTGGCACAAGCACTCGAGTATGGAGAAGCACATTTCCAACTAGCATGCAACCCGATCATGGATAAGGTTATGGTGGTAAAGGAGAGCCCTCATTTTTAAATAAGGAGGAATTTGGATGAAAAAAGGAGAGAGATTGATGCTAGAAGAGGGGCTAGGAAGGGATGATGTTATGTATGAATGTGCTCGGATCTAAAACAAGGGTTGTGATGAAATAACATAGCTAGGGCTCTCTGTGCAGAGTCATTTTGTAGGGTTAGATTGTCATTCCTTGATGTATTCAATATGATATGACCCTCTTTGATGTAATGTGGCTATCGTAAATGATTATAATCAATATATGATTCTTTTTTCTGAATATATATGTCTATGGGCCAAACCCTAGTGTGTTCTTCCTGTTGTTCATGGTTCAGATATGATTCTATTATTTTGTTATAATGTCTACATCATGGTGCATTTGTGCTTAGAGTTATTTCCTCTACCTTTGTATCATTAAATGCATGTGTTTCTAGTTATTTAATCATTCCTCCATTGATGGTGAAGCATTCTTAAAAGGCTCACATAAAAGAGGGGCTTGGCACCCACACGTACCTTAGGTGAGCACCCAACTGATGTTGGGTGATAGGCTGGCATGCTTGGGGTAGAAAGGGAGTAGGGAAAAGTGAATATAATACCATTACTTGGGAATGCTTCACTAAGTGGTCAAATCTCATGATGCCGTGCAAAAAAAATATTTTCGTGAAGCAATTAAGGTTAGGAATAATCCTAAGATTATTGCTCCATGAATTTGTATAGTTGTGAATAATGTAATCGTGAGTTTGTTTAGTAAAACAACTCATGTATCATATTTAAGATAGTTGTTTTGGATATATTTAGATCTCCTATATTATAGGATAACTATTTCTTATATATTTATATGTATATGTGATAAATTCAATCAATGTTGAACATTATTATGTTAACTCTGTCTAAATTTAAGATTTGGTATCAGAGTGACGGATTCCTAAGTTTGTTAGGGGAAGATCTTTTCCTATTTATAATCGACCCTATTATAAGAGATTTTTTATTATTAGTTTTTGCAATATTATTTTATAGTTAGTGTTTTGCAACAATATCAAAATCCTTTTTGTCAGTAACCTGCTCATTCTTCTTCTATGTGTCTAGTGGGTTATCTTCTTTTCCATGTCTCTACACCTGCGTAGTAGAATCACGAGTCTCCCTGAAAAATGTTAGACATGTTTATATGGTCCTAAAACTTCCATGCATAATCCATTCCATGTAATATGTTTTACATTTTCATTCATCTTGTATAGAGATAAGTGATTGAAAGTATACTTACCTGAAGGAAAGGCATTAAGGATGAAAGAAGTGTATATGCTTGATCTATTGTATATCTATCTATTCTGTTGGCAATTGAATATTTGTGTTGGAAATTCTATTCATATCTGACCTTTAGATAAACAAATTTATTCTGTGTTTTGAGTTGAATTCATTTCCTATGTACGCATGTGCATACATATTCATTTGATTCATCATTGCAAAAGGATCCACGTCATTTTGGGAATGACATAGGATAAACTCAAACATTCCTATTTTCCTCGACTACAAGCGAAATATTTGGTACTTGTTTCCTCCCAACGGAACCACATATGCATGAAATTAATGTGTTGCAGAAAAAAATTTGGATTACATGGTTGACGCCATTTTCATCAAGATTTTTATTGTCTCTCATCCGAAACATATTATCTCTGGCTTGACTCAAGACTATTGTGAGATGAATCACTGATTACACATCGATAAACCACTCTTTTATGTTTTTCAATACAATTAAATTGTTTGTGTTTAGTTTTTAAAGTATGACTGCATATAAAAAATTAGAATTATTTTTATTTTTCCCATAGTTTCATCATGTCAAATAGTTTTTTTGTCAAGACATCATTGCAATTAATCAATGTTTCAATAGCTAGTAGAGTTGATCAAGTGTCTCCGCATTAAAATGAAGTGTGCATATTTTTTTCATATATGTCTCTCAATTTTAGTGTCACTTTTATGGTTTCCATTCTAAATTCTTTGTTGTTGCTGTGTATTTTTGGGTGTCAAAATTATGTACTTTCAATTTATAATATTTATGGTTTATCATCTCAAAGTATTGTCAAATAGTGCATATTAAAAATAAAGGAGTATTCTAATAAATTGTATTTGTTCTAAATGATTGGATTCATGAGTAAGAATATTAGTCTTATCATCATTTTGTCATTCGATTGATTCATTTTTTAATACGGTCTGGTGAATCAACTTAGAGTATTAGGTGTCATAATATTGTTAATTGTTTATTCATTGTATCTACTTGGCATGGTCAAAGTGGTTATTATTTTTATCATCAATGTTAATGTATTATCATCAAGGTCATTTAGTGTTAGATTTTGTAAGTTGTCAAAATTTGTAAAAAATAAAAAAATTGCCTTATGAAAGCATTTTAGGTGGAATCCAACGTCCAAACGAGATTTGTATAATGGAGATCCATGATCAAATTTGACTGAGCTAGCAACATAAAATTAGAGGATGAAGGCATCAGAGTTTTGAGGTTGATCAATAAATTCTTTTCAGTCACCAACGATGAGGCCATTTAAGTTGTGAAATTTTTGTGGTGTATGTTCTTTTCAGGTATGCAGTGTGTTTCTTTTCATTTTTCTACTTTGTGTGGTTTTTATTGGATGCTGGAAAATAATTATATTGGAGAGAAGATTACTACAAAGATCCTCTGACTGCCAGAATTTATTGGAATATGACCAGTTTGTGAATAGGTTCATTGGTAACAGTGATCATGTGCAGTAAGATCTAGACAACAAGATCTAAACAATATAATGCAGTATGGTACAAATTTATTTTCAGTGTTCTTGGTGGTGTGAATAAATGGAAATTTCACATTATGGGGGGAACATGACACCAATGTTCCATTTTTCATTATGCACAAAACCGGCTAAAGTCAAGGGTAACTTCCAGTGGTAGTTTCCTTTGTTGTTTGAGATTAAGTGGTAGTGATAAAAAAAATAGTGGCTATAATTAAGAACATTGTGATTCTTATGGGATGTAATGTGAAATATTTCTAGTGTGAGTTTTCTTGTTCAATTTTATAATAAACGAGTTATGATTCCTATATACTTCCCTAATGTAAAATCAAGTGGCAAACAAAAGCACCATAGTAAGTCAACTCATAGATCTTGAAAGGGTTTGTGGGAGGATCTAGAAAACCACATGAGGTGGATAATGTATGGGAAATGTTCATGTCAAGGTTTGTGGTAAGCTTGATTAAAACCATGGAAGGAGAGAGCCTTTATTTTGATCAAGATCATGAATCACATAGTAGGACATGTTTCACAAGGGTGATCATAATGAAGATGAGTGTGTGTCTATTTTTCTACCATGTTCGTACTAAGGGGAGAATGTTAGAAATAATCCTAAGATTAGTGCTCCATGAATTTGTATAGTTTTGAATAATGTGATCATGAGTTTATTTATTAAAACAACTCATGTATCATATTTGGGATAGTTATTTTGGAGATAATTATATCTCCTATTTTATAGGAAAAATATTTCATACATATTTGTATGTATGAAATTCCCCTGCCATGGTTGATATTCTTGACCACTTCTGTAATTAAAGTTGCAAATGTTGATAGGTGATTCTTGTTTGAAGATGGTGTACTCTATTGAACTACGTAATCATGTTTGTTGTAGATGAGATTTTTTTCTTCTAAAAATGGATACAATCATGCCATGACAATTTTGAATTTATAATGAAGTAATTCATATATTCTTTTTGCTGAAATTTTTAATGTGTTTTGCATGTGGATGGAGGAAATAAATTCAGTCTAATTCATTCATTTCCTATTTTGGAATATTGAACTTGTGCTTTAGTCTATTTGATTTCATGATGCAGGAATAACCATACCTTGGATCAATTTCAATGATCTAAGACATGTATTTGATTTAACGATGTTTTGATCATTTGACCAAGCCAATCAGAATGTTTAATTTTTGAATTTAGGATGCTTTTGGATCACAGGGGCATCCGATGGCATCTTTAGCATGCACCCCCTTTAAGTGATCTAATAACTTCATTTTGATGCATCGCAAAAGGGTGATGTATGTTAATTAGTTTATTGGGACCAAATTAATCTAAGTTCCTATGATTTTTTATCATATCTTAAGCTTAAGTTAAGGTGATTTTATTAATGATGATGATTAATTCTTTGAAGGGGTAATCCTTTTTCATTGACACTAATTTATACTAAGCTAAATTGAATTACTCTTAAGGTCCTAAGCTTTGTTTATAAGCTAATACTATATAAACCTAACCTAAGGGCATCGAACTAGCCTAAGGGGAGATTAGGATGGAATGGATGACAAGTTGTTGGTTGCGGTGACACCATTCCAAAGGAATTTTGAATATTTAAATGTGGCATTTAATACTATGATTGTCACCAATTTTGGCCAAGCCATGAAGGTAGATGGAATTGTTGAGTTGTCAACTCTACTAATTTTGTGTGAATGAAGTTTTTAATTGTTAGTTCTAACTAATAGTGAGTTAGCATTGGTAGGAATTTTGGGTGGGACATTGGCATTCCTTTTGGAATTTATTATCCTCAACCAGAGCAAAAACCACCTCGGGAATAGTAGAAGGTTGGAGGAAAAATAAATGGTTTTAAGTTTTATTGTTTCATTCATATTTTTGGAGCTTTAAAACTCTGCATTTTGTTTACCATTCTTTCAAACCTTCAGTTAAAATCACTTGCATGCATAATCTCTCCCTTGAATGGCAGAAATAATAGCAAAATCTAAGCATGGAAGCTATAAGAAGAAAATGGGGGAAGTTGCAGAGGCTTTGTTTTGGAATTTTCGTTGGAAATATTTCAGTGGAACCTTTGATTGAAAGCTTGGAAGCAAATAAGAGAATCCAAGAGCACTATGAGGGATGATAGGATCTATCTCTTTAAGATCTCTTGATTTTATTTAAACGTATTCATAAAAAGAACTCCGCTCTTTATGAAAACGTCTCTAAGAATAGTTTATTGTGTTTGGTTTACTTCTTACTTCTGTGACATTTCTTATGGATATGGTTTCTTGTGGATATAAATGATACTGTGGTATAAGGTTGTTATTTGTGTTTGTTTTTGTTAGAAAAACAATTGTGTTTGCAATATATATTTATCAAACTACGAACTATGACAAGAGAAGAATGTGTTATATTTTCTCTGATAGATAAAAGTCCTTCTGTTTGTAACTTTTTGGTGAGAAATGAAAGCTCAGGGTTATGGATAAAGTTTTTTGAATTTGTGGTAATGACCCAGGTTATTTTGTTGTTAAAATGGGTACTAACCAAAATTATTTTGGTCGATTTTTGTTAATCTTGTGTGTGATTTTCGCATTGGTTTTTTGGTCACTTTTTTGGCTTATAATTGTAATTGATCTTTTGATATTTTTATTTATTTATGTAATTATGGTCTAGACCCATACTAGGTTCTTTCGGTAGTGATTTTTCAAGCACTATAAGTGCATAATATGAAGGTATCTGATGGAGTTTTTGAGCTCCCTCATTTTTTTTACATTTTATTGTTTATCACCCTTCACGAGTGGACCTGTTTTGGAAATATGGACTGGTAATCTATCTCTTGTTGGTTTAGTTTACTTTGTATGAATACCATTTTGGGGTTGGCTTGATATTTGGACTCTGTTAAGTATTGGTCACTCGAGGTCATCATAGTTTATCACTTTGAAATGGTATTCTTTCATTCCTTTTGATAAACGTTCTATCAAAGAACTGTTACTCTTCAAAGTGAAGTGAGGGGCATATCATGGGCTATATCTGATCCTGTTCAATCTTGAAGATTTTTGTGATCTGGGTTATTAGAGTTTATAAAGACATTTACATGTTGAATATTACATGTTTTAATTCAATGTTTAATCTCTGCAACGTCTCATTGAGATTGAGTTTGTAGCTTTGGTTGGGCTAAATTTTTTATGTGGTAGCTAATGCTCTTATTGCAAAGTTTGTTTCGAATGTGAATTAGACCTGTGAGTTACTATGATCATTTTTAAAGGAAATTTTTAATCTTTAAACCTGAATACTAATTTTTACAAGTAAAGACTTTTCATTGTGATTTTGTTCCTTCGATTTGTTTGGTTTTCTTTATCCTTAAGTTTTTGTCTAGGGTTACTTGTGCATTCGGTTGTAGCTTGATCATTTCAAATGCATGGTTATGTTTCTACTCTATTTCCCTTCTCAGTTCAATTGATATGATACAAACAAAAGGGTTTTGGACACCATTTCATTTTGTTAAGTTAGGATTTTCTAAATTCTTAACCTATGTTGGTTATTCCTTTTCCTTGATTAGAGTATCCTCCTATAGGAATGTAAAATGAGTACACTCGGTTCCTGTAAAGCTAGATATGTATTTTTTGCTTCCTTTTATGGATGGTAACGAGGATTTTGTTAGATGTAATATGGTGGCAACATCCTATTCATGTCAAATTGTAATTTTTCTTAGATACCTTCTTGATTGAATGATAAGGAACTAACTGTGATTTTGTAGAAATTTGGCTTGGTGAATTAAATTGAAAAGAATTAGGATAAAATATGAATTTTAATTAATTCATTTCTTACAGCTAGTTACAGTTTGAAATGTTATCATGTTGAAATGATTATCATTACTGTGACATGGATGGAAATTAAATTATGTCGGATTATTTAACTTCTTTATGAACAATTGATTCTTAAATAGATTTAGTAATGTCTTCTCTATTTCTGACATAGTGGTTTTTGAGTGGTTAACTTTATTGTTCTTATTTTGAGTACTTGGAACATTTTCTTAAATAACAAGGTTCCTTTTATGAAATACTTAGATAAAATCATATTGTTTTAACATTATAGTCCTTATCATGCTCAGTTCTTGTGAACTGACTCCTGCTAAATTTTTTGTAGATAGACTTTGTGAAAAGTGAAAGGAGAAAGACTTATAAAAAGTTACATTTGTTTTATTAACAAATTCATTTTCCTCATTCAAATGCTTTATGTATTGAAATTATACTAAAATGAACTTGTTTAAGAAATTATGAGTATGTATCAAATTGGTTTTTTTAATGATGAAAGAAGTTTTCTTATAAACTTATGGAATACTTATTAAGTTTGGAGTGTAGTGACCTATCTTTTTTATAAAGGAATTGTTGTGTGAAAGCTGCTGATTTATGATTTACTCTAGGGTCATGTATAACTTAGATTTGATTAATATTATTAAATATTATCATGCATGGCTTAATGGAATATAAGGAATAAAATGATACTAGGAATAAGGATCTATACTTATAGTTCCATTTCATTTAATTTTGGGGAACACATATAACTAAGTTGATTATAATTGATAAATCTTTATTCGGAAAAGGGATTAAGCATAGTTTTATATAGAATAATGTGGTTTTTTTATTACGAAACTATACCATATGTTTTATGATTTCATTAATAGGACAATAGTCCTTAGTAAGAAAGAAAAGGATGTTTCCTTTTATCATTAAATAAAGAACTATGTATGTTATCTTGTTAGGATATTATGCTTAAATCATAAAGCATGATTGGTTTTATGCTCCTTATTTGTAAACAATAAATGGAAACATGAAAGCTTAAAAGAGTTATTAGAAAGATGAGATCTCTAAGTCTAATGTATAATATTTCAATCAAGATTTTTTAAAATGATAAACTATAGTAAGAAAACTTAATGATTTTACTCACTTAATATTAAATTCAGATATATCGATAAGTAAAAATAATGGCTTAAGATTAAAATGATCATATGCATGAATGCAGGTTTTATCTGCATACCTTGAACCCTTAGGTGCATTGTTTAACAAAAAAATAAACAAGATAATAAATTGATGGTTTAACAATCTAACGTGCTTAAGGATATTAGTTTAGTTGAAGGAACTCAGTTGGTTTTGTAATATAGGGACTGCAATAGAGTACCCTCATAATGATGGGAGTCATTATGAGGATATTGTGATGCAACCATCTATGCTTCAACACCCCACTTAGTTCAATTAACTCGATTGACATAAGTATAAATTTGGTTCATAGTTATACTCTAAACAGAGATAGAAACATGGACTAGTGTAGTGGTCAACTCATATTGACTTAGGGTAACTAAACACACCCAATCAATAAAATTTGATTGAGTATTTCTATGTATCCTTAGTCACCACGAGTAATCTTCCACACTAGTGCATGTAAGTTGTCCTTGTTTAGTGTGAAAATTTGACTCCGGTTTGGTTGATAGTAGTCAAGGATAACCAATCTAGATAACAGTACAAGTGTGGTGAATGAAATATTCCTTTCGACGAGTATGTCGTCTTGGAATGTAACATGGTAAACATATTTAAAACTTTGGACAAGGTATCACAAGTTGTTGGTTGTGTTTTCTTATGTCATCTATTCGAAGTTGCAAGATTTCAGATGAATATAGGTAACATATATTAAGATAGGATTCTTAGACAAAACACTTGAGTGACCCTTAAAGGGTAAAATAACCAAGTATGCATAGTATACACTTGAAAAAGTTAACATGAGAGATCGGTTTAATATCAAGTTATGGAATTAGGGATCGGTATTTCATTGAGTCATTACAACAGCATATGGTTTTCTGTTATGACATGGATTGTAAATGGAATGTGTGTTCTGAATCATATTAATTTATAATAGAGTACATTATGTCAAAAAAATTCCCTTGTTTCTAAGTCATAAAAAGTGGATATTGTAATGTATATGTGATAAATTCGATTGATGAAGAACATTATTATGTTAACTCTATCAAAAGTTAATAATTAATCAAGATAATGAGAAGTTACAAGTCTTCTCTAACCCTATGCCTATCCATAATACAAGTGAGAGTTACAAAAATCAAGAACATGCTATGACTAATGTAGTTGAGACAAACTATCCTCCTGAAAACACAATTGCCATGAATGATGTTTAGTGCATCATAGCCTATGTAGAGCCTAAATATCCACATAATTCTAGCCTCAAATGTAGACACCAATTCATAATCATGTTGCACATACATATCTCTCTTCCTATTCAAATTCTTCTTTCCATCCTAAATCCCATTTATTCAAATTTCCCACTTTCCTATCTTATCCCATCATATTTTATTTCCCCTCATTCACCCTTAATCCCTAATCATATTCATTATCCTAATCATATCCCATTTATTATCTGTATACCCTCATTTAATACTTTTCTTCCCTCCACCCACCTTTTATCCATCCCTAGGTTCTCACCTATCCTCATTTAATGATTTCATATCCCTCAATGACCTTTATCCTCCCTATGCAACCATAAACCACCTAAACACCTTAAATCCCTAATCTTCCATGTTTAGGCCACCTTGCATCGCATTAGGCATCATCCCATTACCCAAATCAACGATCTGCTACAATCGGCAGTGACCCATGCGGGTCATCCTCGACACTATAAATACACTCATACCCCCTCTCCTTAGGAGGAAATTTTTGAAAGATTAATTATTTTTGTGGATTTTTCTTGTTTATTTATCATCTCCTATCCCAATCACAGTTGACCCAGTCTAGTTGTCCTCGACCCAATCCATCCCAATCATCATCAACCTAGAGCCAATCACTGTCAACCCATCCCAGTCATCGTCGACCAAACTCAATTACCATCAACCCGGTCTACAATTATCACATCTATTGATTTTCTTACATCCTTTTTTGTTTCCATATATTTCTCATATCATATCCAAGAACTTCTAAGTATTTCAGATCTTATTGCAGACTTGTTTTATGTATTTTTCAATCCACTCAGCTATGGTTGTCGTCAAATGTACCTATCAGTCTCGGGTCGTCATCAACCTGATCAGGTTTTGTTTAGTATAATTTTATTTCATCAAATCTACATCTTATCTCATATAGCATATTTCAGGTTTCTATTTCAGTTTAGTTATCTGCTACATCCAATTCATTAATCATTTTATCTATCTCTTTTATCAAAATGTGCATTGAAATCAATACTAGAAAGTTTTCACTTCTCAGGACCAATATTGTCAGGTAACCCACCCATATATCTACCAATTATTTCTCATGTTTTAGTTCTCTTTGTTGTGTAGGTTACCAAGGCTCGCAGCAGAAGGGATCTATTGCACTTATATTTTCATCATCACGCCATCTTCATCTTGAGGTATCTTTAAACCCTCTCATCTATTGGATTATCTTATTTTCTTTGCTTCTATTTCAATAATCTAGAACAGGAGTGAGGAAATTTGTTCAACATTTAGGCATTTGTGATGGGACCCACCATCCTTTGATGAGTCTTTTCATTATTTTTAATTTCCATTTTTCTTTTATATTCTTTCCACTAACTTCGCAGGTAGGATTTTTGCTTTTCTTACTTGGTGGAGTCCTTTCTTAGATTAACAAATCACTTGTTTGCTTTCTTTAAAAATAAAAAACAAAAAGGAAAATGTATTATCCAGGAATTCCTCATTTTTTTCTCAATTTACTCATTTTGCATCATTTTTCCTTTATTTTCTGAGTGTCTTCATCGAATATAAAACTTCATTTTGGACTTAAAAATAACCTTCATGTCTGGTTGAAAATCCAGTCTAATTAAGAGGTTAATCCATTGCATTCACATCTCTCACACACAACCAAACACACACATCAAACTACACATCTCAAACATCTCCTAACATGTGGAAATATTAAGATTTCATCACACAATAGGAAATTCACCACGATGTTCTAGCTGCATTACAAATTTTTTGTCTGCCAGTATATTAGCTAGGTGCCCGACACCCTTATCACTATGATGCAAGAAATGCGGGGATATAACTTAATATCAAGCCCTATTCCAGTAGTCATCACAAACTTGAGCCTCACATACCTTCAGGTATATCGAGGACATCATCCAAAACAACCTAAAACCATCCATATTTTGGCCTTTTTCCTAGGTTTTGTTTGAGCCCATTCACTTCTTTTTCACATCATTCTAAATAATCAAAATGATCAAAATTTTATTGTTTGACTTGTTCATCGATAAGCTGTATAAGTTTTTTTTTTGTTTCATGCTTGTTATCATCCGATCTATTCGGGTTAACACAAGGTTGTACATATAATATATCATATCTAAGCATACATGTAATAAAAGTGGATATTCTACTAAAATAATTATATAAAACAAGAGATATAAATCAACACCATATTTAATGTGGTTTACCCAGTGTAGGATAAATCCACCAGGAAACAAGTCAATCTATTATCCGAAGATTTTAAAAGATATACAATTGAAGATCTAAAATCTTCCACACCTCTCAGATGTACAATACTTTCTTTCTCTCAATCTTCTCCTTCTTCTCCAAGAATTCTCTCTCTCACAATTATTTTCACAATAATCATCAATTCTTACAATCCTATCTTCTAAACCCTAGCTTTCATGCGTATATAGGCATATACAAACTTAGGGCACTTAGTCATACAATTACAATCAATAGATCTGTTTTAATGCTAAAATTAGATATAATTCCTGTGATTTAAATAAAACACTCACATATAGGTAATTGACGCCGGTTAGCCTAACCGATGTTGGTTCCTCCTTTCCTGACCGGTGTTGGTCATAGGTGACCAATACCAGTCCCTCCATAACCGACATGCTAATATGAAGTAATTGAGCTCCATAAATCAACAATCTCCCACTTGGAGATAAATTAATACACTATACCTATACAACGTCATTCTTTGATCCTTTCCTTAGATTTGTTTCTTCCTCTTGAAGTCTCAAACTCAAAGACTAACATAAGTGGAGTATAGATCCAAAATTTATTTTGCTAATGGCTTCGTTAGTATAGCTGTAGGGTTTTCACTCGTATGAGTCTTCTCTAGTTTCATCTTCCCATCCTCCAATACCTGCCGTATGAAGTGATACCTCAAATGAATTTGTTTCATTCTAGAATGAAATGGTGAGTTATTTACCAAATGAAATATACTCTGACTATCACTGAATAATTTTTAATCATCTTTATCATTTGCGAACTCTTCCATGAACCTACTCATCCATATCATCTCTTTGCTAGCCTTTGTAGCTATAACATACTCTTCCTATGTAGTAGAAAAATCCACAACCTTCCGTAATCTTGAAATCCAGCTAGGTGTCGTTCCACCTACTGTGAAAATGTATCCATTAGTGCTCCTTCTACCATCTAGATATCCAACCATATCCAAATCAACATAGCTGCATAAATAAATATCATAACTTTCATAGCATAACTACATGCTAGATGTCCCTCTTAAATACATGAGAATCCATTAGAATACTTTCCAATTCTCTTTACCTAGATTGGCCATAAATCTACTCACAATTCCCACTTCATGTGCAATGTATGGTCGAGTACAAACCATAACATACATGATAATCCCATCTGTTGAAGCATATGGTAATCGTGTCATGTATTTGACCTCCTCATGTGATGAAGGACACTGATATTTTCTCAATTTGAAGTGTCCATCCATAGGTGTTCTCACCGGTTTTGAATCTTGCATGTTAAATATTTCCAACACCTTTTTGATATAAGATCCCTGAGACAAATACAATTTCTTGTTATTCCTACTTCTATGTATTTGCATGCCAAGGATTATTTTTGTAGCTCTTAAATCGTTCATAGAAAATGTGTGAGCTAGCTTTCCCTTAACCTCATCAATCTCCTTCATACTAGATCCTACAATAATCATATCATCCACATACAGTAACAAAATAATATGGCTCCCATTTTAGTGCGTCTTGAAATAAGCACAATGATCAAATTCATATCTCAAGTAACCATGTTCATGCATGAAACTATCAAACCTCGTGTAACATTACCTTGGAGCTTGCTTGAGCCCATATAGACTCTTTCTCAACTTGCACACTAATTTATCCTTACCCTTGAGTTCATACCCAAGAAAATGTTGCATATAAATCTCTTCATCCAAATCGTCAAGAAGGAAATCCATCTTCACATCTAGTTACTCTAAATGAAATTCATGTACTGCAACTAAACTCAACATAATACTTATGGAAGTCATTTTAATAACATGAGAGAATATTTCACCAATTCAATACCTATTTTCTGTGCAAATCCCTTTACTACAATCCTTGCCTTGTATCTTTTCTCTCCACCCTCTTTTTTCTTGATCCTGTAAACCCACATGTTCTGCAATGTCCTCTTACATGCTGATAACTTAACCAAATCCCAATTCTAGTTTTGTTCCAAGGAGTCCATCTCCTCATCCATGTCATGCTCCCATTGTACATGGATTTTATCCTACATTACTTATTCAAAAATTTCTAGTTCACCATTATCAATCAATAATAAATAAGATAGAGAAGGTTTTAATATTTCTAGAAGTTTACTTACCCTTTGTGACCTTCTCAATGAAGTTTGGGGCACTGGAAGCTCATTATAGACCTCTTGGACATTTGTTTCCAATTCTGATAGTGACCGATGCTAGTCACCTATAACAGATGCCAGTTCTATTAACCGATACTGGCTTGGATCTTTTGTAACCGGTACCGGTTCAGCTGACCGATGCTGGTTAGGGGTTAACCGGGATCGGTTACTATGTTACCCTGTAGGTATGAATTTTAATTCTAAGAGTTCAATTTTATTCACAAACTTCTTAACTGGTTCATCCTTGGGTACCAAAGTTTGATCCCTGTACATTCTCTTTTCATTCGATTCAATGTCACGACTTCTAATAATTTTAGAATTATCTAAATCCCAAAAAAAGAATCTGAAATTACCAGATCCATAACCAATGAACATGCATCTCTTGGATTTTGCATCAAGATTTTTCCTATTTTCCTTATCAATATGTACAAAATCTTTTGAACAGAAAAATTTAAGAAATGAAAGATCTACCTCTTTTCTGGTCCAAGCTTTCTTTGGTATTCCTCCATCTAGTGAACATGAAGGCCCATGGTTAATTAAATAAATTGTTGTATTAATTTCTTCTGCCCAAAACTACAAGGGCGATCCAACATGTATCCTCATACTTTGAGCACATTCCATCATTTTTCGTGTTCATTCTTTCTACAACACCATTCTCTTGTGGTCTTCTTGGAACCATCATTTCTGCACGTATTCCATTCACTAACCAATAATCATTGAAAGCCTTACTACAATATTCACCATCATTGTAAGATCTAAGACACTTTAACTTTGAATTTGATTCATTCTCAACAAGAGCTTTCCATCTTTTACAAGTATCAAAAACATCATATTTGTGTTTAATACAATAAACCGATACCTTTCTTGTAGCATCATCAATGAAAGTAACATAATATTGGGATCCTCCATGAGAACTTACCTGGGCTAGTCCCCATACATCTGAGTGTACAAGCTCCAATTCTACTCCTTAGTTTTCCCAACTTTAAGAAACCTCACTCTCTTTTTCTTTCCAAATATACAATGCTCACAAAAATCAAGATCTAAATCTTTCAAATACGATAACTTACCCTTAGCCTTTAAGATCTACATTCCTTTTTGACTACTATGGCCCAGCCAATTATGCCACATACATGCATCTAAATCTGAAGTAGATAATATATAAAATGAATCAATAACACATGTAGATAAATATAACATTCATACCTTCTTACCTCTTGCCACAACAAAATCACCCTTGGTGACTTTCCAAGAGTCTTTTTTGAAATTAATCATGTAACTAGCTTCACCTAATTGCCATGCAGAAATAAGATTCCTCTTGAGGCTTGTAACATGCCTCACATATTTCAATACCCATGTATTTTCATTCTAGAATTTTAGATGAACTTCCCCTTTTCCAATGATACTTGAAGGTTCATCATCACCCAAATTAACATGCCCAAAATTTCCCTGGACATAATTTCTGAAATAACCCTTATTAGGGGTTGCATGGAAAGAATCTCTTGAATTTAAAACCCATGATTCTATTCTATTATCCAAAGAAACAATAAGAACATCTTGCATTACCTCTGCTACACTATTTTCCTCTTTATTTGACTCTTTACCTTTGTCTGGGTGGTGGTTCTCTTTATCCTTTGACCAACAATCTTTCTTTACATGTTCTTTCTTTCCACATTTCTAACAACTAATTCCCTTGCCTCTTGCTTTATATCTGCCATCCCTTGACTTTGATTTTTCATTATTGTTACTCTTGGATCTCTCCTTCTGCCCACCTCTGCTTTCTACACTCAAAGCATTCCTAGATAATGATTCCTCTGTACTTTTCCTGTGAATTTATTCATTCAAGATTATACCAACCACATCATCAAAATTTAAAATATTATTAGTGGATGTTGTATTACTATCAACCATTACCAAGTTATCCCAACTATCATAAAAAAACATAAGAATAAAATTGCATTCACTTCATCATCAAATGAAATATCAACCGATTTTAACTGATTTACAATCGATCAAAAATAACTCAAATGACTAGATGCAAATCCACCTTCATGCATCTTAGACCTAAATATTTTATTCATCGAATAAACTTTATTTGAAGCACTAGGTTTTTCATATAAATTAGGCACAAATTTCATTAACCCTATTGTAAAAGTTACTTCTATAATTTTGGAAGCCACAGATGCTGCCAGGCTCAATCTTATAGATCCCAAAGCCTTTCTATCAAGAATATTTCATTCTTCATCAGTCATCTTCATAGGTATAGAATTTTCATCCAACGGTAAGTAAAAATCTCTTTGATATAGATAATCCTCAATCTGCATCTTCCATAATTGATAATTTCGGTCATCAAACTTCTATACCTTGTATTTTTTTGCTTCTACCATTGTTGTAGCTCCCACTCAATCAAAAAACCTTGCGTGAGTAAATCTGTCAACACATAAAACCCTCAAACAAAGCTTTGATGCCAGTTGTTAGGGTTAGCACAAGGTTGTATGGATAGTAAATTAGATCTAAGCATAAATTCAATAAAGTGGATATTCAACTAGAATAAATATACAAAACAAGAGATATAAATAAACACACAATTTAACGTGGTTTACCCAGTGTGGGCTACATCCACAAAGAAACAAGCCAATCTATTATCTAAACCTTTCAGAAGATATACAATTGAATATTTACAATCTTCCACACTTCTCAGATGTATATTACTTTCTTTCTCTCAAGCTTCTCCTTCTCCAAGAATTCTCTCTCTCACAATTATTTTCACAATAATCAGCAATTCTTACAATCCTATCTTCTAAACCCTATCTTTCATGCTTATATAGGCATATACAAACTTAGAGAACTTAGCCATGTAATTACAATCAATATATTTGTTTTAGTGCTAAAATTAGATCTAATTCCCATGAGTTAAATAAAACACTCATGCACATGTAACCGACACTAGTTAGCCCTAACCGATGTTGGTTCCTCCTTTCTTGACTGATGTCGGTCATAGGTGACCAATGCCGGTCCCTCCATAATTGATGTCAGTTACTGTGCTTTCCTGAAATTTTGATGTAACATGCTAATCTGAAGTAAATGAGCTCCAAAACTCAACAAGATCTCAGGCTAGGAAAACCCAACAATCTACCTCATCCAACAACATCCTTTCTTTAGATTATCTTTCCCAACAAAACTTACCACTATTTTTTCTAAATCTATGATCACCACGCCTTTGGTCCCCCAACCCTGGATTCTACTGTCTCTCTTCATGAGACCCATGTCATCCAAAATGATACCCATCCTGAAACCAATCCTTGTGCTTCTCACCAGTCCATTCCTTCTATACCATTTATGCCTCCATTTGCCTCTTCTTTAGAGACATTTTTACCTCCTACTATCAGTCATCGGTGCCCAATGTTTCAGGAGCTCCTTGATGCTAATATCATTTTCCTCTATGAATATCTTATCTATAGATCCACCTTGATCCCTTAACCCCATAAATCCACTCCATTGGTGGTCCCCGTTCCACCTAACTTACCTCGCATTACCACCATCCCCACATATTCTATCCCCATCACTTCTTCATCCGCTACTGTCAATAGTGCACCCAATCAAAATCATCAAGAATATAATCCACCCCACCCCCTAAGCATCACATTCAAATCTCGTTTCCTATCTCTACATCTCAAATCCATACAAATATGTCTCCCTCACAACCCCACCCTTCAGAAATGACTCAAACTCATCAACCTCCACTTAGGAGCATATTTTAACACATGTTTCCAAATCCAACTATTCAAACATCTCAACCATATTACACGCATGTCTTGACTCACCCCATCTAAACTCAATCTAATATCTGCATCTCTTAACAATCATAAAAAATACACCCATGCAATTATATCACTTCTCAATACCCTATCTCCCAACCAAATCAATCACAACCCTTCAACAATATTCCCCCTTATCAATCGCTTCCACAAACACCTAACCATCCTCAATCACATAAATCTCATTCACAACCTCATCTATTAGCTTTTTATCATCATACATCTAATTACCCCATGCAAGCTTTACTTAGTAAAATGGATAGTCTCCAAGCTGATACTATGGGTCCCAAAACCACATTTTTCCTATGAATAGATTTGTATTGAACCTATCAACCCATCGGTTCCCATCAAACCCTATCCTCCATATTGGGAACTCCCAAAATTTTCCCAACAGTTAAGAAACCTCACTTCTCTTTTTCTTTTCAAATAACAATGCTTCACAAAATCAAGATCAAATCTTTCAAATACGATAAACTACCATAGCCTTGAAGATCTACATTACTGTTGACTACTATGGCCCAAGCCAATTATGCAAATTACCTGCATCTAAATCTGAAGGAGGATAATATATAAAATGAATCAATAAACACATGAGAGAAATATAACAGTTCATACCTCTTTACCTCTGGCCACAAACCAAAATAACCCTTGGTGACTTCCAAGGAGCTTTTGAAATTAAATCATGTAAACTAGTTCACCTCATGCCATGCAAGAAATCAGATCCTTCCTTGAGGCTTGTTAACCCTGCCTCACATATTTCAATACCCAGGTATTTTCATTCAGAATGTTAGTGAACTTCCCATTTTCCAATGCTACTGAAGGGTCATTCATCACCCCAAATGAACATTGCCAAATTTCATGGACATTAATTTTGAAACTAAACCTGAATAGGGGTTGCAGGAAAGCATTCTGCATTTAAAACCCATGATTCTATATATTAATCAAAGAAACAAAAGAACATCGGGCATTACCCTCTGCTACACTAGTTTCCTCTTGATTGACTCTTTACCTTTGTCTGGGTGGTGGTTCTCTTTATCCTTTGACCAACAATCTTTCTTTACATGTTCTTTCTTTCCACATTTCTAACAACTAATTCCCTTGCCTCTTGCTTTATATCTGCCATCCCTTGACTTTGATTTTTCATTATTGTTACTCTTGGATCTTTCCTTCTGCCCACCTCTGCTTTCTACACTCAAAGCATTCCTAGATAATGATTCCTCTGTACTTTTCCTGTGATTTTATTCATTCAAGATTATACTAACCACATCATCAAAATTTAAAATATTATTAGTGGATGTTGTATTACTAACAACCATTACCAAGTTATCCCAACTATCAGGAAAATAACATAAGAATAAAATTGCTTTCACTTCATCATCAAATGAAATATCAACCGATTTGAACTGATTTACAATAGATCAAAAATAACTCAAATGACTAGATGCAAATCCACCTTCATGCATCTTAGACCTAAATATTTTATTCATCGAATAAACTTTATTTGAAGCACTAGGTTTTTCATATAAATTAGGCACAAATTTCATTAACCCTATTGTAAAAGTTACTTCTATAATTTTGGAAGCCACAGATGCTGCCAAGGCTCAATCTTATAGATCCCAAAGCCTTTCTATCAAGAATCTTTCATTCTTCATCAGTCATCTTCATAGGTATAGAATTTTCATCCAACGGTTAGTAAAAATCTCTTTGATATAGATAATCCTCAATCTGCATCTTCCATAATTGATAATTTCGGTCATCAAACTTCTATACCTTGTATTTGTTTTCTTCTACCATTGTTGTAGCTCCCACTCAATCAAAAAACCTTGCGTGAGTAAATATGTCAACACATAAAACCCTCAAACAAAGCTTTGATGCCAGTTGTTAGGGTTAACACAAGGTTGTATGGATAGTAAATCAGATCTAAGCATAAATTCAATAAAGTGGATATTCAAACTAGAATAAATATACAAAACAAGAGATATAAATAAACACACAATTTAACGTGGTTTACCCCAGTGTGGGCTACATCCACAAAGAAACAAGCCAATCTATTATCTAAACCTTTCAGAAGATATACAATTGAATATTTACAATCTTCCACACTTCTCAGATGTATATTACTTTCTTTCTCTCAAGCTTCTCCTTCTCCAAGAATTCTCTCTCTCACAATTATTTTCACAATAATCAGCAATTCTTACAATCCTATCTTCTAAACCCTATCTGTCATGCTTATATAGGCATATACAAACTTAGAGAACTTAGCCATGTAATTACAATCAATATATTTGTTTTAGTGCTAAAATTAGATCTAATTCCCATGAGTTAAATAAAACACTCATGCACATGTAACCGACACTAGTTAGCCCTAACCGATGTTGGTTCCTCCTTTCTTGACTGATGTCGGTCATAGGTGACCAATGCCGGTCCCCTCCATAATTGATGTCAGTTACTGTGCTTTCCTGAAAGTTTGATGTAACATGCTAATCTGAAGTAAATGAGCTCCACAACTCAACAAGATCTCAGGCTAGGAAAACCCAACAATCTACCTCATCCACCAACATCCTTTCTTTAGATTATCTTTCCCAACAAAACTTACCACTATTTTTTCTAAATCTATGATCACCACGCCTTTGGTCCCCCAACCCTGGATTCTACTGTCTCTCTTCATGAGACCCATGTCATCCAAAATGATACCCATCCTGAAACCAATCCTTGTGCTTCTCACCAGTCCATTCCTTCTATACCATTTATGCCTCCATTTGCCTCTTCTTTAGAGACATTTTTACCTCCTACTATCAGTCATCCGGTGCCCAATGTTTCAGGAGCTCCTTGATGCTAATATCATTTTCCTCTATGAATATCTTATCTATAGATCCACCTTGATCCCTCAACCCCATAAATCCACTCCATTGGTGGTCCCCGTTCCACCCAGCTTACCTCGCATTACCACCATCCCCACATATTCTATCCCCATCACTTCTTCGTCCGCTACTGTCAATAGTGCACCCAATCAAAATCATCAAGAATATAATCTACCCCACCCCCTAAGCATCACATTCAAATCTCGTTTCCTATCTCTACATCTCAAATCCATACAAATATGTCTCCCTCACAACCCCACCCTTCAGAAATGACTCAAACTCATCAACCTCCACTTAGGAGCATATTTTAACATATGTTTCCAAATCCAACTATTCAAACATCTCAACCATATTACACGCATGTCTTGACTCACCCCATCTAAACTCAATCTAATATCTGCATCTCTTAACAATCATAAAAAATACACCCATGCAATTATATCACTTCTCAATACCCTATCTCCCAACCAAATCAATCACAACCCTTCAACAATATTCCCCCTTATCAATCGCTTCCACAAACACCTAACCATCCTCAATCACATAAATCTCATTCACAACCTCATCTATTAGCTTCTTATCATCATACATCTAATTACCCCATGCAAGCTTTACTTAGTAGAATGGATAGTCTCCAAGCTGATACTATGGGTCCCAAAACCACATTTTTCCTATGAATAGATTTGTATTGAACCTATCAACCCATCGGTTCCCATCAAACCCTATCCTCCATATTGGGAACTCCCAAAATTTTCCAAGTTTAATATCAAGGATGACCCTCAACAGCATCTTCATATTTTTTGACACACATGTTACCTTATTTTCCATGACCAAGATCTTATGCTCCATACCTTCTCCATGTTGTTGGTGGGGCCCGCTTTGGACTGGTATAACATAATTCCCCAACATTCGCTATACTATTTCACCCAACTTGTGAAAATATTCTTAGAACACTTTTCTATCAACATTGTGCATAAAATCACCATTACAAACCTCTACATAATTAGACAATTTGATTACAAATATATCATAGACATTGTCACTACATGGCATGGCATAATCAATCAATTATCTTTCTCCCTTCCACAATCTAATCTAATCAAACTCTTTTCACAGTCTTGTGTGAAGAATATTTCCTCTACTCTTCAAAAAAAATCCTTCCAAAATTTCGAAGAGGCATTCACCATGGCTCATAAACTTGAACTTCGTGCCCTTGAGAAAGGCCATTTAAAACTCCAATCTAACAGACCAAACCCCAAATTCACCAATTCTTCTATGCATATTGACAAGTTTTAAAATGAATCCAACCTCATCACAGTAAAATCCTCTTCTTACACTCCCCTTAGAGAATCCTACAGCTCTATCTTTGACAAATTAATGTTGTACATCTCATCCAACTTCCTCCTAGCCACCCCATTGATGAATCACATCCCAGACCTGTGTGGTTCCATGATGACCACTATTGTAAACATCATTGAGTTGAAAATTTTGGTTCCTTTAAGGACCTCATTCAACGTCTTATCAATCAGGGGGAATTCCAAGTGGACAATCCTAATGCACCTCCTAATCAACCCCTAGATGTATATAAATAACCCTTTCCCAATCACCTCCTAAAAATAATAATAATACTCTTACATCGCAAGCATCTAACACCCACATGCTCAATACTTTGGTTCAAGATTCAACATTACTACCAAAATCTATTACATCCTCTACTCTACCTGCATCTATTGATCCCATGCCTACCTCTACATCTATAATCTCATCCTCATCCACACTTATGTCTACTTATTTACCCACATCTACTATACCTACATCCGCATATATTACATCCACTTCACCTAACTCTATTCCACCCACACCTATCTTACCAACATCGGTTCCCTTATCTATGGCTACATCTACTTTGTCGATATTAGATCCTACACCTACCCTAACATTTATCCCCATATCCATGCCTACTTTGACCTCCGCCCCATCATCTATGGTCCTATCGAAATCTATATGAACTATTACATTCATTTCATCTACGTCTACTATATCCAAGACTATTTTACCCCCATCTACTTTAATTACATCCACTTCTCCATCCACACCTATCATACCTAGCTCTCTTCCCACATATACTTTAGACTCTATCTCAGCATCCTCATCACACATCCCTACATCTATATCCACTTTTATACCTTTACCCTCAACCACATCCATAGATGTAACCATACCCGCATCAAAATCTGAATTTGTGTCCACATCCACATCACCCGTCAAAACTCCTACTAAGAAGACATCCTCCTTTTGTCTCATTACAAAGTATTTCTCATTCCCACCTTCATCTCCAATAACTACCATCACTCCTACACCAACACCTCCAAGGTCCACACAATCTGCAACTCCTTCGAGCCTTGTCAAACGTGTTCTTACAAGACCACTTCCATCTTCCATATCCATATCTAAAATGAAATCCACATCATTTGATCCCAAAGATCTCCTAGTTGAAATTATTATTCCTTCCAAAGGCAAGATCCCATAATCAAAACCTAAAATCCTTGGTGTTCCTATTAAAAAATATCTTCCACATCCACATAAGAAATTAGATCTCACTCCTCTAAAGCCTCGACAATCCAAACCATCTAAGTATTCTAACACCTCATCATATATCTTAGGACCTTGCCCATCTATTTTGGTTTGGGCCCTTCATCTAAAACCTCTATCACCAATCAATCAAAATCAAAATCACCTATCTTTTCTCTCAATTCTAAATTAGAGTCACCGTCATTCGTCCCCCATTCTCCCAAGGTTAAATAAGAATACAAGGCCCCTATTAAACCATGTAAAAGTAAAATTCTACTCTTACTGACGAGGGTCGTCAATCATCGCCATTAAAAATGACATTATAGATTGGTTTCCAAAGGTTGTATGCATTAAGAGAAGAAGATCTTGGAAAGCAACTCCTTTAAACACAAACTAAACTTGCATAAAATAAATCACACTTGAAAAAAAAAAGTTTGCATGAAAGAAATACACTTGCATGAATTGAAATGCACACTTGTAGAAATAAACACAAACTTGCATAAATTGAAATTGCTAAATTGAAAATAAAGGAAAGAGGAAATAACACCTACAGGTTCACTAAAGAAATTACATAACATAAAAAAAATAGAAATTTAAAACAAAAGGAAAACTGTAGAAATAAAGAAATTACATAACATAAAAAAACATAAATTTAAAACAAAAGGAAAACTGTAGAAATAAAGAAATAAACATTAACACATTGATCCATCTTCCTTGGAATGAGTGGCTAGCTCATTCCTTGGAAGATGATTTAATTCATACTTTTAATTCAGAACTTGCAAAAAAACTTTACTTCCAAAGATTGAAAAGAAAGAACATATCTTAATTACTTGGGGAAAAAAATTACATATGTAAGTGTGGAAGGTTGCATTTATAATTTATGCATCCAACCAACTCCTTATTTTAGGAAATACAATATTATCTTATCTTTATTCCAATCCTAAAAACTAAAATCTCCACCTCCATAAAATATGGAAAGAGATATATTATTGAAGTCAAATCTTATCTCACTTATTTTAGGAAAATTTGCTCCCAAATCTTCTCGAATTGCTTTTCGGTAACAAGAATCATAATGATTTTATTTTTCTACATTATTGAAAGGAGGATTTCCCTCAAAATATTATTTTTACCAAATACCTTTCTCGGATTTTCCATTTAACTTTGTTGTTTTTTATTGTGGAACTTTTGATGCTTGTCAAATACACTTTTTCCTCGAATTGCAGTTCACTAAAATTTAGATTTCTCTTGATTGGTAAAACCTGTAGCAAATATGAATGAGGATTTTGTTAAACAATTTTTTATGAACAAAAACCTCTCTCATATTTTCCATTTGAATTTTATGTTTTTGTTTATGGAACTTTTAGTGCTTGTCTAATACATGTTTCCTCGAACTGCAACTCACTAAAATTTAGATCTCTCTTTATTGGTAAAACTTGTAACAAATATTAATGAGGTTTTTGTTAAACACATTTCTATGAACAAAAACCTCTCTCAGATTTTCCATTTGACTTTTTTTGTTTCTGTTTATGGAACTTTTAGTCCTCGTATGAGACACATTTCCTCAAACTACAGCTCATTAAAAGTCAGATCTCTCTTGATTGGTAAAACCTGTACAAAAATATGAATGATTTTTTTGTTTGAAACATTTCTATGAACAAAAACCTCTTTCAGATTTCCCATTGGAATCTCTGCGTTTTCACAATCCCTCAAAAACTATCATTCCGTTGATGCAAGTTCCAGAACTAAAGTTGTCATTCATTTTATGCAAGTTCCAGAACTAAATATGATTTTTCCATGAATTGAAAGTTCTAGAACTAAATTCCATTCAATTGATACAAGTTCTGGAACTAAATTTGTGAGTTCCGGAACTAAACCTGCAAGTTCCGGAACTAACTCTATGAGTTCCGCAACTAACTCAAAACAACTATAACTTTTGCATGTGACCTCGGATTGAGATGATTCATTTTTTGAACTTGCATAATTTTTCAAGAGGAATCTGAATATTAAATCATATTTGATTTTAAATGTACTTTTTATGATCAATTTCAATTTTCCCAATACTAGCATTATCTTTCTTTTATGGCCTACATACACAAGACTTTGTATCTTTTCCCAAATAATCAATAGGATTAGTCAAAAAAAATAGATAACAAAATATTTATAAATAATTAACAAGATATATATCCTATATTCTATCTTAAGAAAACTATAAGTTCCTATATTACATTTAAATCCACTTTCAAAGGTAACTTGGAAGGACAAAATAATGGTAATTTATGGCCAATTTATGGCCTCATCACCTACCTTCATATAATACCCCCAAATCATCTACCATTCCCTCTTCATTAAGAACCCCCTTTGGGTCATACTTTGGATACAAAAATTTGGTATCGCTTCCCCTCACCCCATGTGCACTCTCTTTCTTCATGGTCACTCATTCAAATTTCATATTCCCTCTTATTTTCATGTTATATCATTATTATTTCCAGCCATTTAATTAATTTCCCTTCATTATCCCGAATCCTCATCTCATTATTTCATTTTCCCTAAATTCCCATCCTTAAATCATGACTATGCATTCTGTTTTCTTCATGGTCTTTATTTACTCATTTCTACCTTCCACCTACTTTCATATCCCTATGCAACCCTCATCTCATTTTCATGTTATAATCATTAATCTCGCTCTTATGGGCTTCAGCTCTCATTTAATTAATCTTCCCAGCAAACAAATAAAGGGTTTCCCATAATCGTCGGAGACCCATCTGATTCTTTGTTGACCCTATAAAGTCGGTGTTACCCTTCTTTGTTTGGGGATGCAATTTTGAGATTTTCTGAGATCTTTTGATCTTGCCTTCAGTCATACTTTGGATACAAAAATTTGGTATCGCTTCCCCTCACCTCATGTGCACTCTCTTTCTTCATGGTCACTCATGGCAAATTTCCATATTCCCTCTTATTTTCATGTTATATCATTATTATTTCCAGCCATTTAATTAATTTCCCTTCATTATCCCGAATCCTCATCTCATTATTTCATTTTCCCTAAATTCATTCTTATTCATCCTTAAATCATCATCAATTAATCCAAATCCTCATTTAATCTATTCTCATCCCTAAATCTCTCAATTTTTTATCCCTAGACTATCATTTAATGTTTTTCTCATTCATGGCCTTTATTTACTCATTTCTACCCTCCACCTACTCATCTCATTTCCCTATGCAACCCTATCTCATTTTTATCCTTATAATCCTTAATCTCGCTTCTTATGGGCTTCATCTCTCAATTAATCAATCTTCCCAGCAAACAAATAAAGGGTTTCCCATAATCGTCGGAGACCCATCTGATTCTTTGTTTGGGGATGCAATTTTGAGATTTTCTGAGATCTTTTGATCTTGCCTTCATCTCACAACCTCTGTTATAATGGCTAAGCCATTTAGAAGACATCTTGGAGATCTTGTTTTCATTTTGGGAGCTTATGAAGTATTCTTCTCATTACATGCTTAGATCCATAACTATCATCTTTTCCCTACCATAATATTTGTGTTTGAAGGTTCTGCTGCTACCCCAGAGCATTGTTCTTGCATCTAATCACTTCCATCTTCATCTACAAAATGTTACTTCATCCATTTCATCCATCCAAGTACAAATCAACCTCAGTCATCGTCAACTTGTCTTCTTGTTTCTAATTTCTTGTCACAATCCCCATCACTTGCTTGATCCTTGTCATTCATATTTCAAATCTATTCATTTTGACCCTTCTATTATCTTAGATCCATTCTATCAGCCCCTAATCAGCACAAACCTAACCTGATTGCCATCGACCCAATCTATTTTTTATATCACATATAATCGGTTTTCCTAATTTTCTTGTAGACTTTATATTTCCTCTTGTTCTAGATAATCTTGTAGGTTTTTAACTTCTGATCTAGATCCAGTTCAATCCAGATGCAGATCAATCCAAATCCAGACATAGAAGACTTTACAGGTGTGTTTTTTTATAGGTTCCTCTTATCCAACCCCAGTCACCATCAACCTGTGTAGGTTTTATTTATTTACCATGTATTTAGATTATATATGTACTTTTGTTACATTACTTTTCAGTATTTTGCTTGACTTAGATTTACTACATATTATCCAGATCTTAGGTACATATAATTTATCAATATCTTGTTTATCATATCTTTATCTAAGTGATGTTTGAAATCCATCCTAGGAAGTTCTCACTTCTTAGGACTGACATTTTTAGGAAACCCTCCCATCCTATCTACTAATCCATCCTCTTTTGAGTTTTTTTTTATTTACAGGTTATTCTAGCTCACAGCGAAGAAGGATCCATCATTTTGCACCTGCATCCATCCATATCATCCCAAGGTACCATAAACCCTTGCATAATTAGAGTTTTCATTTTATTTAGTACTATTTCATTAACTTGAAATAGGAATGAGGAAATTTGGAAAACACATACACTGAGATCTAAAACATCTTCCATCACTATTCTTCCTATCAAATCCTTCAATTCACGTGGCCCAAAACCCACATGGTTTGATTCTAATGTAATGTGTTCCTATGATCATACCCTTGGGCATGACACTGAACATTACAAGGCCCTCCAAACCCTTATCCATAAAATCATGGAAGAATACAATCTTCTCGTTGAAGAATATTACCCTCTTCCCTCCACATTTAACCCTCCAATCAAATCCACAACTCCTAAGGAATATAAATCTAAATCTTCATCCACATCATTCATTGCAATCCCTCCATCCAATGCTACCTCTTCTAAAGAGGGTCCCCCTTTTTTATGGTGTTTTTCATATTATCAATCGTTCTCACCCTTATGATCCCCAACCATATATCCAATAAAAATCTAGAGTCCTCATCATTGCTCCTTCTAATGAGCCCACCCCATCTCTCTTGGTATTAACTACCTCATCCATATTTGCATCTAAGTTATCTAATGTGATGCAATATCTCTCATTGGGGGAGTACCCACTCCTCACTCTTGATCCTCTCACATATACTTCTTCATATACATCTCCCATGCACATCAATACATCTCCATATTCTTCCAACAATCTCATGGATGTGGATGACACCATGTCCCTCCCCCTAACTTCTTTTAATCTCTGTCACTACTCTAAAGAGGAGCCAATATGGAAATTTTTCTCTCATCTCGATTGGAGAATACATAAGTATGGATCTAGAGCTTATCATTTAACATCTCTAGATGGTAAACTGGAAACTAAACCTCTTAACGCCTTGCACTTGTGACCTTTTTACTGTTAACATAGATAACAATTGAAATTTAGTCACCTTTTATGATCTTATGTCTATCATTAGCTTTCTCCATCTTCCATCATAATGATTTGGAATTGTGTGGTCTATCGTCGCTATCCTCTCTATGACGTTGAATATGGGCATCACGACTCTACTTATAGCATATTCCTTATGGAAAAGTTCCTCCATCTAGGTAGGAACCCCTCAATCATTACATTTTTCACCTTCTTATCTACCTACTGGAACTATGTTAAGGGTCCATAGGTTTCACTTGAACACGTTATCTTTCCTTCCCCAAGTGGTCTACTTGGCTATTCACAACTCTATCCACAATCAAAAATATGGATGCTCATGTCAAAAATCTATCATATCCAAATAACAGATAGTTCCCTCAAAGGAAAACTATTTAAATAAAGTGAAATTATCAAAGGTATAGACCAATCCCTTGAAGGACATCTATCATGTATTACTTCATCTCGACATCTAAACATCCAAAAAATTCAATATCCAAAAGAAAAAATCTAAATATAGACCACTCCTTTGAAGGATGGATAATTTCTTATATCATGGTAGTAAAGGCTTCCCGTATTGATCAACCATCCAAACCTCACAAGTAAAGAAATAATATGCAAAAATAAGCAAAAGCAATTATTCCCGAAAAGCTTTCTGAATCAATCAGTTTTCCCATTGTCACCAAACTTCCCACATCGATTAATTTTCACTGTATTTCTCAAGGATGGGGGATATAAATAGGAATACCACCTACAGAGAACCTATCTTCTCATACAAGCTCCATCTTAACCCCTTTGTAATGTTTTCAATGGGTCTATAAGCACCATTTTCATCTTTCCCTCAGGATCTTAAGTATGACTAACTATTGTTAGTTATGTGTTAACACGTGTCATTGGTTGCAAGTGAATTTCTTGATTTGTGTTCCATTTCACACTTTACCTCCAATCTATCCTAAATACATCTATGCTATGTGTGCTCCTTCGAATTATGGAGTGTCCTTCCTAAATTTCAGTCATCCTCTTAAGGTCGCATTTTATCTATCACATCTGATCTAATCCAATCACACCATCTTATCTAATCTCATCTAATGTCATTTAATTTATTATCTCATCAATATTTTATCTCATCTCATCCAATCCTTTTATTTCTTCCACATTTGGTTTGTGTATTTCTCATACCACACATTTATCCATCCTAGTGGGCACCGTTGGTTATCTTTTGTCTTATCTATCTATCTCATCTTTCATTTTGTCTAGTGGCCCACTCCACAGCCATCTTCGTGTTCCAGCTTGGGACACAATATTTCATCCCAAAGCCCACCATTATGGATATCTTTCATCTCATCCCACCCAAATGCATATGTAATTGATTCCTACTCTACATAGGATGTCGCATCCATCTTTGCCCCCAACCTTGTCATGACCATATTTTTATGCTTTTACGCATACTTTTGATGTTTTTATTTGACCCATTTTTCCTATGGATTTCACATCCGTTCGAGTGGATTCTTATTGGAATCCATTTATATTGCAGTGATTTTTGTTGACTCACATGTTTATAAGACATTGTTTTTGTCTCTATTAAGGCCGTACTTTATTCCATGCCAAAGTGACTCCAAATTCACCACCATATTTTTCTTTTTCTTTTTGTTTTTATCCCTCTCCACTAGGGTCATCTTCCTCTTTTATGATCCTCTCCACTATTTATCCCTCAATCTACCTCTTTCAAACTAGTGACCGATTCCTATTTTGTATCACCAATCCCTAGTTTGAGGGGGATTACCTAAACCATCATCTTTCATCACTTCTCAATGGGAAATGTAGACACCAATTTTTTGTACACTTTTCCCCCATCCCACATTCTCTCCCCTTCATCTTCATATCACACATACATATATCTCTTCTTATTTCAATTCCCCTTTCCCTCCTAAATCCCATTTATTTGAATTTCCCACTTTCCTATCTTTTCCCATCATTTATTTTATTTCCCCTAATTCACCCTTAATCCCATTTAATTAATCACTAATCATATTCATTATCCTAATCACATCCAATTTATTATCCCTGGACCCTCATTTAATTATTTTCCACCCTCCAACCACATTTTATTCATCCCTAGGTTCTCACCTACCCTCATTTAATGCTCTCCTTTCCCGCAACCACCTTTTGTTCTCCCTATGTAACCCTAACTTGCCTATTCACTTTAAATCCCTAATCATCCCACTGCCCAAATCAATGATCATACGGAATCGACGGTGACCCATATGGGTTGTTATTGACCCTATGAATACACCCATACCCCTTCTCCTCAGAAGCAATTTTTGAAACCTTAGGTTTTATTACGGATTTTTTGTGTTTCTTTCTCATCTCCTGCCGCAGTCATTTTCAAACTAGTACATCCCAGTCGCCATCGACACGGTGTAGACACCAAATTTGTGTCTCATGACACCCTGTGCCCCACATCTCATTTCGCAACCTAACCTCACCACCTAAACCTTACACAATTATTTATTAATTACCTTATAATTAATAAATCCACATTTTCAAACCTGCCACCTCATTTCGCCACCTCATCATGACCTAGCCCTAATCCTAAACTAACCTAATTAAGACCTATAACTTGGTCTACATCCACACCCATGACTAATTACCCCTCACCCGCACCAAAACCAACCTAATAATGACTTGACCAAGCCCACAACTAATCTCTCAGGAGAAAAGGAGGGAAAGTTGGCTATTTTACTAAAAATAGCCCACTTTGACTTAACCGACATCGGTTCCTACTCGACCGCCGTCGGTTACGTAACCACCATCGGTTCCCTGTAAATGACCTCCCCCAACCAAAAACAAAGGATCGGAATTCATTTGGAAAAATGATCCGAACTTCACTTGGCAGAGCGGAGACAAGTGAAGAAAAGAGAAGAGCATCGAGCCGAAGACTGCAACCGAGCCACTGGATTGCTGTCACCCTATTCAAGCATTGGAAAAGACTGAGGATAGCTTCATCAGCTCATTTTCCAATACCAGATCATCCCAACTGAGCCTTACTGTCACTACCACATTCCTTGGACCTGAATCTTCATCAAGGACGAGTAAGTAGTGTCTGGTATGTTTCTAAGCACCATTTCTTGAGCCTTTTGATTGATAGTAATTATAAGCTCACTCCTAGATCTACCACCTGCCAGCACCCTGCACTTAACCTTCATCCATACATCCTTGTATTTCCCAGAAGATAGTTTTATCACACTCTGAGTCTTCCCCATCGTCTCACTATTCCCTTCAGCCATCCACCAGTCTTAATAACCCCACAATCACCCTGCAACCAACCTCTATCCAGAAGTGCCTAGATTACTGACCCTACCGGTGTCGGTTATCCCCTACCGGCAGCGGTTCTCTAACCGCAGTCGGTTATCCAGTGACCGGCATCGGTCACTGTGACTTATACCCAAAACCTTCCTCTCACCTATTTGTCTCCTAACAACCTCAGATCCAGTCTGGTTTATCCCTGTAACTCGACCTGAACGTATCAACGACCATTGACCAAACAAACAACGTGACGTTTTATTATCGGTAGTTTAGTCTCTATTGCTTGGTAACGAGGTACCTAAATCGTGATTTCGCAATAGCTTCTTTATTATCATTTGTGTTAATTCGTATTAAAAGGGGAACTGACCACCTTCGAAAGGAAGTCTAATATTTCCTGGGCCCAAGGTAGTTCCCTCATTTATTGTCTAACTAAAATCTGGTGGTCTTGTATTCTTACTTGCAGGTAGTCCTTCCCAGACAAAAAGGAGTTCTTCGCAATCGATCTGATCTCTCTCTACGGTACGTGCACACCCTCTCAACATTCAACAGGTATTCCTCCTAGCCCTAACCCTTATCTGTTTCTCAAAAGAATGAAAGGATAGAAGCAACTCTATTCCAGGAATGGAAACATTCTGTGCGAAACATTTTGGCACACCCGGTGGGACCCATTTCAGGTTTCTTTCTTTCTTGCTTGCTTTCATATAGGGAGCATACTTGTTGTTTGTTTCCTGCTAAGTATTCACAAAATATTTTGTCATTTTGGTAAAAGAATTTGTCTTGCTTTCACATCTTTGCATTAGTGAAAGTCATCTCCTTTGCTTCATCGAATATCATTTTCGATTTGGGTTTAAAACACGTGCATCACATTCTTGTTTGTTGTTTTCAATTCTAGTGAACATAGATTAAGTAACAGGTCGTACACGTGGGGGTGATATCCACGGTGGGGGTGATATCCATGGTATTGACAAGAAATTAATCTTACTTTCACTACACAACACATGCCAAATCACATCATAATTAACACAACAGCTCAAACATCCCCCTTTTCCGCGGTATTCCTCCGCCCGATTGAGGTAACCTTATAAGCCAAAACAAACTTGACATTTCCCCTAGGTCTTTTGTTTAGGATTGACATCATCTTGCGTCTAAGGCATAAGCCCACAATAATTAAAACTAATCCTAGGGTTAGTCTCTTGATTTGCTTGTGCATCTTGCTTGTTTTTAGTTCTGTTTCTCTGTCATACACTGTTTCTGTGATCACTTCAGAACAGTTTGGTAGGCATACTAAGCATTGTTAACCCCAAATCAGCAACTTCTTACAGCTTCTTACACCGGTCCTATTCTACCAACATCGGTTAACTTACCGATGCCGGCTACAGTCTGACCGACATCGGTTACCTGACCGATATCGGTTACTGTCTTTCACAGTTCCCAAAACCAGCAACCTACCAATTCCAACATTTTGTTGCTGCTTCTGTTCCTGATAGATTGCATCCCTACTGTGTACCCTTGTCCATGGTTGTTATCACTTGGAAACAAGCCACAGCCATGGTTTCACATGCCTGCTCCGTGCCTTTTCCTGAATCACCCCCTTCACATCCTATGGGGAATCCTACGGACACCAGTGAGGTTCCCAAAATCCCTGTAGGAGATAAGGAATTTGTGAAATTTTTGGACGCTAATCCTAGCACTGTCCAGTACTATTTGTCTCATGCCCCTAACCATACACCCGACGGTCAACTCCTTGTTGGCATGCCTATTAGTATAGCCGCTCACTTAGCTCCTTCCCCACCTGATAACTCCGCCTTGCCTTTTTCATCCTTAGCCCCGTCTCCCAACTCAGTGGCTTCGGGGGTTCATACGGCACAGATTGGCTTTCCTTTGGTTAATCTGGGGCCCAACATATCATTACCACTGACTGCTCCTACCTCGTCTCTCTCGCAGACTGCTCCTTTCATAACTTGCTCTCTGCCACCTATCCACACAAGCTTTCCTTCTCAAGCTCCGCCCACCTTTTCATTTCCACACACGTATCCGGTGACTTCAACATCTTATATAGGACATCCCTATTCGGTCACCTCAACATATTCATCCTCAATACCTTATCAACATTTAACCCCACCATTGTCTAGTGGTGGCCCTTGGCCCGATCCTCTTCCGTTTACGGCAACCGCACCATCATCTCATCCAACCACTGATTTAATCAAACAAATGATGGACAAGATGCAAAATCTGGAGGCTTCTGTTTCAGGAAGCCGTAGCACCCTGACATATGAACAAGTTTGTCGGGAGCCTATCCATCCTTCTGTCCCCCTTCATTCATATCTTCCTCAATGGGAATTACCAAAATTTACTCGTTTTAATAGTAAGGAGGATCCTCAACAACACTTGCGATCATTTAGACATGCCTGCTACCTGATTGCTCATGACGATGCCTTACTACTCCGCACCTTTCCCATGTCCTTAGCAGGACCCACCTTGGAGTGGTACAGTGCTTTAACCCAGCACTCAATCTTCTCTTTTAACCAATTAGCCCAATCTTTCTTGGATCATTTCTCCATTAACATTGCCAAGAAAGTATCTATCACCGACCTCTATGCCATCCGACAATTTGACGATGAATCTATCGCAGATTTCGTTGGACGATGGCGGGGCCTTATCAACCAACTTACTTATGCCTTGCCTCAGGCTGAACTTATCGAACTCTTTACGCGGGCTTGTGCTAAGCACATTTCTCCTACCCTCCAAATTCAAACTTTCCACCTTTGATAAGGCCTTTACTATGGCTCGAAAACTAGAGATTCGAGCCTTAGAGGAAGAGAAATTGCGGTTGCGCAACAAAAACCCTAATTTTTGAACCCAAGACTCCACCAACAAACCCAACACCACCAATTCTCATGCATCAACTGCTTTGAAATCAAAAGGGGCTGTACACGTGGTGATGGTCAAATCCCAAGCACCGTCTAATACCCCGCCAAAAACCACCTATAAGTATAAAGCCGAACCCATCAATTACACTCCCTTGGGAGAAACTTATGGTGTCATCTTGGAAAAATTGCTCAAAGCGGGAGCTATCACCTTACCTCCTATTAAACCTCACTCTGGGTTTGATTCCACCCGCGCTATACCTTCTTGGTACAAAGAAAATGACTTCTGTAACTTCCACCGCGTGAAGGGACACAGTCACGAAAACTGCAAGATGTTGAAAAATATAGTGCAGGAAATGGTTGATGCAGGGGATATAACCCTCGATAATCCTAATGCCCCTGCTAACCAGAATTTGAAAATCTTCAACAAACCATTCCCAAACCACTCATCTAACAGTAACATAAACCAAGATATCTTAACCGAGGAGAGTGTTCATGAAATCCATGCAGTTTTTGACTCCCAACCAAAAGCTTCTATCGAGGAAATTCTGAATCAAGCTTCTTCACTAACGCAGGGACCCGAACCCCCTTCACCACCATCAAGACAAGACGAAATCATTGCCATTCCTTTACCCATAAAGGAATTAACCGCCCAGAGTTCTCTTCTCATAGATGAGCCTTCTTACACCACATCCTTGCAAGACTGTGAGCGGATGTTATCTAACTTATCTATTTCCCAAACATCTCCTTCTACCACTCTTGCTGTACAAGAGGAAGGCTCGCCACTTTTTTCATCATCCTTAGACGAGAAACCCCTCGAACCAACATCACCAAATTCTTTAATCATGACGGATCCTCTCAAACATGCCCTCCTACCTATTAGTTCTTCATCACCTAAATCTTTTCAGCGACCGGTTGACCTCTTAACGCCCATTGATACAGTGCCTCATTTACCCCCTGTATCACACCCACAGTGGACCGGAATCACAACCCACCTTCTTCCATACAAAAGTTCCTATTCACACGTGAGGATTGTCACCCCTCAGAAGATAGACGAGTCCTATGGGAACGTTTGAGTACACCATATTCTACTCAAATGCAGATGACCGATCCAGACGCCTCTACCATATACCCGAAGTGTTTACAAAAGCTCAAAATGCCTATGTCCTCATCTTCATTCATACTACCAAATACCTCATCCACCTTTACTAACCTAACCAAACCTTTCCCTATGCTTGGGACTCTACCAATACCCAGCCTAACACACCCACCTAAACGGTTAGATTTATCCAAAAATAAAGCCATCCATCCACCTAAGAGACAAACTCGATCCCCTAAATCCCAAGTCCAATCTATGCCTCTGTCACAACTAAAACCCTCGCCGTCACACCTACCTTCTATATTAGGACCTCACCCCTCCACCTTGCCTCAATACATCATACCTCCTGCGTTTTCTTTAAAATGACCTGCATCTTTTACACCCATACAGAGATCCATGGGTGTATCAACACCGTCACCCCAAGTATCCTATCCACCTATCAACCCTAAACAAACTCCATTATCAAAGGATTTGTTTACTGTCACTCCTCTTTCTCCGTGGTTGTTTTCTACTACCACATCATCTGTGGCCTCACATCTAACTAAACATAACTTCTACACCGAAGAAGCCACGTTTAGTTAAATCCAATTATCAAAACCCCTTGGCTAAGCCACCACCCGTACGAATCAACCATACCCAATCATTACCAAAACCCACCCAGTCAATAGCCTCATCTTCCTCTGACTTTGACCCGCTCAAAGGGTCTTACGCCAAAATCCTTGCTATGTTGGTGGAGAATGTGACCATTTCCCTACCCCCACTTAGACCCTATGATCCATCTAAACCTCGACCTATAGGTTATGATGAGTCTAAAATCTGCGCTTACCACCGCACACCAGGACATGATGTAGAGGGATGCAAAGCTTTGAAAGCCATACTTCATCAGTCACCTCTCTCGGATAGAAAGGTTAAGAAAGACAACTTACGAAGGGAGAAACCTTTAGCTTCAATCCCCTCTCCTGTACCACCCATCCCCGCCTTACCAAGATCTATCATTATTACAACCCCACCTCTCGAAGACAATGACTCATCCCTATCGTCTTCCTCTTCTCATGTTCACGAGATTAATATGATTTGTGTTGCTACTCGAGGGCAGAAAAACAATGGGAAAGCTAAAGAAAGCACACCTGCGGCCTCTCTTTCTCCATCCACCATCCCGATCACACCACCACCTAAAGTGGTTATTCGTGGACCTGCCTACCCCGTCTCTGATGGAGTTGCCCATCGAACCATGATCAAACAACTTCACCAATCACCTATAAAAATGACACTGTATGATCTCATTCAAACCTCTGAATCTCATCGCCAAGCTCTCGTTGAAATCCTTCAAGGGATAGAGGTCTTACCTAACGAAACCTTTCCTGTTACCTCCATCTTAACACCCAACCACGTTGCTTCTCTCACCAAACAATCTACCACTTCCATCCCTGTACAGCAAACCGCTGCTGTCAGTTTCTCCGAAGACGAAATTGTTGACTTTGGTGCAGAAGATCCTGACCCCGCTCTTTTCATCTCAGCTTATGTCTGGGACATCTGAGTATGTTGTGTTATGATTGACGGGGGTGCCAGCCTAAATATCATCTCTTCCAAAGCCTTCCAACAAATGAATATCCCTTCTAGCTGTATGTGTGCCAACCCCACCATGTTGCGTTCATTCAACGATGCTATTACTTCTACCTTAGGCACCGTGATCCTTAACATTCGTGTAGGGCCACGGACCTTACCCAAACTCTTCTATGTCCTTGAGGGTGAATTCCAATACAACATGTTGTTAGGTCGCCCTTGGATCCGGCTATGGGATGCGTTCCCTCCACCTTACATAGATGCATAAAATTCGAGTATGAGGGGAAGTCCTACACCGTAAGAGCTGATCCTCCCCCCTTCAAAACCTGCAATATGTTATATCACCCTAATGATGTGCTTGTACCAGTCAAGACACCCATTCATTCAACCCAACCATTTATTTTGACCACACCTCAACCATCCACCTCAACCGCACTTACACCTTCAACCAACGAAACCGCCGCCGCAAATACCGCTTCCTTCCCCGCGGAAAACATCCCGACCTCAGACCCCTTAGTAGATGTTTTTCAATGCCTTACGCTGGGGGAGTATCACCTATATAACGTTAGCTCTTTCCATACCCCACAAGAGTACGGACAGTTACATGCGCATCCTACCTACGACCGTCGTGTGGGGGAGGTAATCTCCTACGGACCACCTAATTGCCACACCAACCTAACATATGGGGGTGTCGACGCATCCTCCATTACCCCTGAACCTCCCCTTGGTGTGGTTCCCTTCCAATCTGATTTTCAATATCTAACTAATCGTCGCTTCGCCCTCACCTTCTTGACGCGTTGTGCTTGGAAGGGCTTCGGTTTCGGTCTTTATGAACAAGGCCGACATACGATCATTCCTGTAACTACACACAAACACAAAGATCGTCGTGGTCTTGGATTCTCTGAACCACCTACACCAAAGACACCGCATATCCGTTGTATCCAGGAAGATGACGAAGTCACTCCTTCCGAACCATCATCACCCATTTTGCCATCGTCACCCGCAGAATCGATAGACCCTGAATCCATTCCTCCTAACTTTTTTTTTTCATAAACGCTATCTTCCTGGGTCCTCTCACTTATCAACGTGATAATGAAGACCCATCTTCTCTTCCCCTTCTACATCCAGACATGATCGAAGAGGATTCGCCTTCAATTAATGTTGTTGAGTGCCAGGATGACGACTCCATCCTCACTTACCTTGGTGCGGACGACTCTTATATTCAACGCGCCTTACCATCAGAAACTCAAACCATGTTGAATGAGTCGACTATAGAAATCAACATCCACACAGAGGACGATCCTCACATTGTGAAGATCGGACAATCCCTTAACGCATCAGAACAAATGGCCTTCACTACCTTCCTCCATGCCCGCAACCAAGCTTTCGCTTGGTCCTACGCTGACATGCCAGGAATTGATCCTGACATTGCTGTCCATAACATTACCCTAAAACCTGATTCCAAACCAGTTAAACAGAAACTGAGAAAAATGCATCCACGCATTGCCCTCTTGGTCAAAGAAGAGCTTCAACGACTCCTTTCTGTTTCCTTCATCTTACCTATCGACTATCCTCAATGGATTTCTAACATCGTACCTGTTACTAAAGCAACGGGGGGACTTCGGATATGTACGGATTTCTGGGACCTTAACCTCACTTGCCCAAAGGATGACTTCCCCCTCCCAAGTATTGATCAACTTGTTGATCTCACTGTGGGCCATGAGATGCTTTCCCTCATGGATGGCTTCTCGGGATACAATCAAATTTTGGTAGCCCCGGCCGATCAACATAAAACTGCCTTCATAACTCCTTGGGGAACCTTCTGCTATCGTGTCATGCCATTTGGCCTTAAGAATGCTGGTGCGACCTATCAGCGGGCTATGACTTACATTTTTCATGACATTATGCACACTATCCTGGAGGATTATGTCGATGATCTTCTTGGAAAATCTAAACATCGCAGTGAACATCTCGATGTTTTAACCATTATTTTCGATCACCTGTTACAATACTGTGTTCGTCTTCAACCAAAGAAATGTGTCTTTGGTGTCCTTTCGGGAAAACTCCTTGGTTTCATTGTCTCTTTACGTGGCATCGAGGTCGATCCAGCTAAAGTCAAAGCTATCCTAGAAATGCCCCCACCCACTAACCTCAAACAATTACGTAGTTTGCAGGGAAAACTCCAATCTATCCGGCGTTTCATCTCACAACTCTCAGATCGATGTCAACCTTTCCATCATCTCCTTAAAAAGGACATTGTCTTTCAATGGAGCGAAGAGTGCCACCAAGCCTTTGAGGCTCTTAAAGCCTATCTCTTGCAGCCACCCGTGCTTATCCCACCTCAGGACGATCGCCCTTTCTACCTTTACCTTTCCACCACCGACCATGCTGTAGGAGCCATGCTCGCACATCGTGACTCTGAGCATCGAGAACAAGCCGTTTATTACATAAGTCGTACTCTTGTGGATTATGAGACTAGGTATACACATGTAGAAAAGTTGTGCCTAGCCCTATCATTCGTGGCCACCAAACTCCGACATTACCTCCTGAATCACAAAACTTTTGTCATCACCAACGCGGACCCCATCCATTATATGTACGCCAAACCTCATCTAAACCAACGCATCACCCGATGGCTTATGCTCCTCGCCGACCTCGACCTAGAGTTTGTACACCAGAAATTAGTCAAAGGACAAACTATCGCAGACCAACTAGCAGAAGCCCCTTTACCCGGGGAACAATTTACCAATTTTACTTTCCCTGACGAACTCATCGCCACTCTTTCACTCAGTGAGGAGTCGTATCCAATGACCCTCTTCTTCGATGGATCCAAATGCCAGCGCGGCGGAGGGGCCGACGTTGTTCTCATTCCTCTTGATGCTGAACCTATGCCTCTTTCATTCTGGCTCGATTTCCCCTGCACTAATAATACAGCGGAATACGAGGCCCTTGTTTTGGGTCTCCAGGTTGCGTTACACTTAGGTGTAAAATCTATTAATATTTTCGGAGACTCTTAATTGGTAGTCAATCAAGTTATGGGCATCTACCAATGTAAAAATGAGGAACTTCAAAAGTACAAACATTACGTGGATTCACTTTTGACCTTATTTACTCATTATTCTATCCAAACCATTCCCCGCTCAACTAACAAATTTGCGGATACTATGGCTTGCTTAGCCTCACAAATTCCTGCCTCACCAACTGACTCTGACATATTTGTCTTGGTCCAACAACTTTTTGCCCCATCTTACTCAGCCCCAGAGGTTTGTATGATAAATAATGTGTCTGCTAATTCACAGGATACCTGGTATCACCAATTTTACGACTACCTTACAACCTCTGTTCTCCCACCTGACCTTACTAGTAATGGAAAACGTGCTTTTCTTAAAAGTGTTTCTCGTTATGTCATCATGGGGGGACTCCTCTATAAACGTGGCTTTGATGGCATCCTCCTTCGATGTCTAACCGGCGCGGAGGTCACCTATACCATCCAACAAGTCCATGACGGTATTTGTGGTGGACATTTTAGTGGCCTTGCCGTGGCCAAACGGATCCTTCACCTAGGCTATTATTGGCCTACTCTTAATAACGACTGCTACAAATATGTTAAGCGTTGTGTTATGTGTCAACAACATGCCAATCTTCAACATACTCCTAGCCATCCGTGCTACAGGTCGCACGAGATCTTTGGCCTTTCTCACAATGGGGTTTAGACCTTATTGGTGAGATTCACCCGCCCTCTTCGCAACGTCACCGTTGGATAATCACAGCAACCGAATATTACACTAAATGGGTGGAAGCCATTCCACTCATTTCAACCAAAAAAGAAAAAATCATAGAATTCATTAACCATCACATTATCTGTCGTTTTGGCGTTCCTCATCGCCTAATAACAGATAATGGAAAATCTTTCAAAAATAAGTTGTTACAAGACCTTTGTGACAACTTTGGTATCAAACTTAGCTTCTCATCACCTTACTATCCACAAGCAAATGGTCAAGCTGAATCTTCTAACAAAACCTTAACCAAAATTCTCATGAAAGTTGTTAATGATTCTGGAAACAATTGGCCTGATCACATCCCCTTTGCCCTTTGGGCTTATCATACCAGCATTCGTACCTCCACTAATGCCACCCCATTTTCTTTGGTATATGGTACCGAGGCTGTCTTGCCTCTTGAAATACAAATACCCTCCCTAAGAATATCTCTTCAGGATATTCTCACCAATGATGATTTCCGCCAAGAGCGGTTAGCCCAATTGGAGCTTCTTGACGAGCGTCGTCTTACAGCTCTTGACCACCTTCAAATCTATCAAAAGTGCATCAAGCGTGCTTATGATAAGTGACTTCATGAGCGTACCTTTAAGGTTGGTGATCTTGTCCTCAAAGAGAATCAACATGTAACCAAACTAGAAAAAAGCAAACGTGGAAAATTTGCTCCAAATTAGATTGGGCCTTACATTATCACTCACACTTATGGATCAGGCACTTATCGTTTAGCTTCGCTTAATGGTAAACCTGAGCCTGAACCCCTTAATGCCTTGCATCTTCGACCATTCTACTGTTGAATTTAGTGTTATATCACTTCTTATCTACCTTGCGCTCGTCCCTTGAGCTCATTTACCACCTCATACACTTTGTTTCATGCATCTCAAAATAGAATCAAGCTCACATGGTTTGGTCATCACCTCCCCTTAAAGATGCCTTCCCCTTATTAGTCTAGTCCATGACTTCAAAATATCAAAATAACACGTTCTCAATTATACGCTTATGGGATATTCTTGAGTCAAACTTCCTTCAAAACTAGATGCTTCATGCCAAACAGACATCTAGACCTCTAAGTTATACATAGACTGCTCCCTCGAAGGACAGCTATGTGCAAAGCCACATCGGCTATTATAAATAGACTGCTCCCCCGAAGGACAGCTATACACAAAAGACGCATTTGCTACTATAAATAGACTGCTCCCTTGAAGGACAGCTATACAAAGTCAGCCTTTATCAGAAGCTTCTCGCATTGATCAGCTTCATGAAGACCTCAAGAACAACAAAATATATATCCCATGTAGACTTCCCGCATCGATCAGTCTATATCCAAAAAAGTAAAAAAGTAGTATTCCAAAGCACTTTTGAGTCATGGACTTGTCTATTTAGGTTTGGTTCTCTTTCATCAGAATAATCACCTTATAACAAGTTCTCTGCACCCCAACTATATCAACCACCTCACCTCACCATTCGTCAAAACAACAAAACTCAAGGGACGTGACGTATATCCGATATATTGTGATTATACAACTCTTTTCACCTATCGACTTCTCACCTATGCAAGGCACCTAGGGATTCAAGATCATCCTATGTTAATATGTGGTTTGTTTAGCTCTTCTCAACTATGGGACACCTTTTACCTCTTTTACTCGAATCTAGGATTGTGTGTTGACCTTAATCAGGACACGATTCCCTACTACTTGAGTAAGCTAACTTTCATTTCACCTATACCTACACCAACATCGCCAGTCCCTTACCAACACCAACAACAAATTGCCTAACCCTAACCAAATTGCCTGAATTCACCTCTCCCTGATCCTAAGGGAGAACTACATCGGTCTGAGGCCCCTCCTTGCTTTGTGCAATGGGCTATGTAGGCAGCACTTAGGAGACATGGGGTCTCCCAAGGTTAGCTCGACCATCCCCTACCATAACCTATCATGTGTTGTAAATATAAATATTTTTGTGTATTTCTATTTGATAACATTCATCTTTATCTTTTTTTCTTTTTTCTTTTTTTTTTTTAACAAAACATTCAAAACACAACCATTCTTATTATTATCATAACTCAAATCAACATACATATTTAGTTTTATTTTAAACAAATACATCTTCTCTATCATCGACGCACAGGTCGGCATCCTTATTTATTCTTATACTCCTATGAAATTCACTTAGACCCTTGCGCCTCCTCCCGAATCAGGTGGTGATCGTGATCATCGACGCCACTCACTTGGCCTCTCCATCCTCAAAGGTGCCACTACTATTGGTTCCTCCCATTGATCTGCCAACATCTCCTGTAACATATGAATATGTCCTCTCGCGTGGAGGAATCTTGCCTCTAGTCTCTCCACTCATAACTGCGAAACCTCTAACAATCCCGTTGTCTCATTCACCTGTGTTTGAAGCTGGTGAACCAAATTCTATAGGTAGTCTCTCTCCACTGTAATCACAGCTATGTCAGGATGATCGGCCCTCTCACGTACACCTCGTAGCTCTGCTACCCACCATAATCTATAAGCCTCTGTCGCTCCCGCATCCATTACCCTGCGATCGGCTGCTATCTCTTCTGGCCCTTCTGGAGGTGTCAGCCAGGGAGGTGAGAATAATGCCTCAGCATCGATCCTCATGTATGGTCTATAAGCCATAGGTATATCCTGAACAAATCCAAATTGTCGCCACACGTGATCTAGAGGAATCCTCTCGTACTCACCTGGTCTGTGCCCTGCGATCCACCTCAATCGCTCTACACCCCTCAACTCCTCAGCTATGTTCTCTATCACCATATAGTTCCCGTAAGGCCTCCAACAAATATCTGTAATCATCACCATCTCCCATACCTTCCTATAATACTTGATGTCATCTATCATAGCCTGGGATCTCGCCTCTTGTTCTGTCTGGACCCATCGTCTGAATCCCAACCTCTGCACTCATGTCTCTCTTTCCTGGATTGGTTGGCCTATTGGTCACACACACATAATGTGTTCATAGGCCCAACAATGTAATAAGTATGCACAATCCAGTGTCATCCTATGATTTCACTTGCAGGCTTATAAACCCCTGTATAGCTCCGCCAGATATGCGGGTGCCCATGCGAAAGTCACGCTCCTTTCTATCATTTCCCAAATAATACACATCAATGCTTTTGGAAATCTTCCCCCATCCACCCTCGGTAATGCATAATACCCCACCGTTATCATTAATACCACTGCCAACCTTGTTTCCTCAGGGTGTTGTTGCATACATTTTACCATAAGTGAATGTCAAACCTCGCTGTGTCAAATCTCGTGTAGCTAAACCAAATACTGTTGTTATCGCTCCCTGCACCGCACTAAACAATGACTGATACACTGGTCTTCCTGTAATTGGGAGCCTTAAAATTCTAAACACATCTTCCAACGTCACTGTCATCTCCCCTGTTGGCAGATAAAAGGTATTCTTTTCCGGATTCCACCTCTCAATCAACGCCTGCAACATAGCATGATTGCGTGTGATTCGTGAATAATAGTGGATTCCACTTAACCCCACACGGTTTATCAATACCCATTCAGCTGGTGTTACATCCGCTCGGACTCGTGACAACAAAGCTGGCACACTATCATTCATCCTCAACCCTGCCTCTGCCTGCATACATCAAATCAACAAACAAACCATTCAATAAATCAAATCCCAAAGTGTTTTTTTCACATTCTGGAATTCAATAACCGATATCGGTTCATACATAACCGATACCGGTTGCCTAACCGATACCAGTTATCTCTAAATGGTACCAGTCACTATCAAACATATACAGCATGCTTAAAAACATCCCCTACGATAATTATTTTTCTCGGTTACTCCTCTTTATACCTACAAACATACGTGAAACCCCCACTTATCTACCCCCTAACACTGACCCCATCCCAAACCCTTAGCTATCACTATGTCTATCTCATGTCTATCCACTTACCTTCACTCATCTTATTCACAAAACATATAAGAATTAAAATTACATCCAAACAGTTTACCTCTTAGGATGCAGCAGCTTGCGGTGGAACCTATCTTCCGTCTCATCTCTGCTGCTGGATGCTTCTCCTTATCCAGCCATGTTCACCACCCTCTTCAATATAACTTGCCTTTCTACCTTCTTAATCTCAGCCCACAAATCACTTTACCTGTCTCTTTCCTCCTTATCACTCAATTCTCCCAAGCAATTATTTGTATTAGTTGTCAAACAGCGTCGCATCCTCGTATTAACTTTATTGCATGCCTCTAAAAAATAAGAACTCAAGTTATCTCCCAAGCTTTTCTATTTTTAGAAAAGCTTGTTTTAGCATAACCGATATTGGTTACTTAACCTGTATCGGTCATATATCTACCGACATCGATTAGCTAACCGATATCAGTCACTTGTCTCCTTTTGCTTAAACCTAGGCTTTTTCTTCATTTTTTTGCAAATTTTTGGTAGTGCCCGCCTCTGTTTCCTGCATAATGACATCATTATCAATATTTTTCATCAAAATCACATCAGCACACACACGCACACACACGCTACACACACACACACATATATATATATATATCATCACAATTTCATCAAACTCATCATCGATATACATTCAATTTCAGAAACCATCGACAAAACACGGTAAAACATCTCAATACACACCATGTGGACCAAAATCATCATCTATATATATATCAATGTTTCAATATACAACTTCCCCTGCAATGGGGGCCTCTGTGAGCTCAAAATAATACAAAGCCGGCATGCAAGCTACTATCCCTATCAAAATTCTTGACTCGGCTTACAGGCCGGTCTCTCAAGTTAAAAATATACTCAGCTCGCAGGCCGGGTATCAACTATACAACCTGTACTCGGTTCGCAGGCTGGTATATACAACAAGAATGAATAAATAAATCATATGTGGGCACACAGGCCTCTATATACATGATCGGTTTGCAAACCGGTTGTCTATATCTAGTATCCAAAAACCCATCTCCACTCTAGGGATGTCTCAGCTCTCTCCACCACCCGTGGCCCCTCTCCCTGCTGGTCCCTGTGCTAGCTCTCGCCTCCTCCCTGTAACAGACCCACCGGCTGTGGCTGCACCTCCCTGGGATCTCTAGCTCTGAGATGTCTCGGCTCTGTGCGCCGCATATGGCTGATAGTCAACCCCGGTACCATCAAGGACGTCCTGATAATACCGGGCCTCCGCTCTCACCTCCATATAGCGGGCCCGTGCCACCATGGCTGTTGGGGCTGGTCCCCCGACTCCTACTAGTAGTGGCCCCTGTCCTACCGGTACACTCGGTGCCTGTGGCAGGTACCTGTACCTGTGCACATGTGCCTGCGGCGGTGCCTATGCCTGTGGCTGTACTGGAGCCTTGTACCGGTGGCGGTGCCTGTGCCTGAGCCTGTGCCTGGGCTAACTGCCCCTGTAGCACCCCAATCTATGCCTGCGCAGCAGCAAGCTACCCCTGTAACAACTACACCTATCCTACAAGCCGGTCCCTCTCTGCTATAACAGCCGCCAAATCTGGCTGTGCGGGCTGTGCTCTCCTAGCTGCTCTCTCCCCTGCCCACCAAACCAAAAAGGCCCCTATCACTCCAGCATCATCCACTGTATCGTCCACCGGCCTCTCTGCTACCCAATCTGGGTCAACGGGCTGCGGTGCAGGCAGTGGCACCTCTACATCATCCCTCCGGTACTGTGGGAAGGGAGGTGGCTCATCCTGTCTCAAGCCCAACTGCCGTCGTACCCTCTTTAGGGGTATCCGCTCATACTCTCCAGGCCTCCGTCCAGCTATCCAAAAACTATACTGGATCCAGCGCATCTGTGCTCGGGCTCCTCCTCGGGGCTGATGGCCTCTGTAGGGCCTCCATATAATGTCCAGGGTGGTCAAGCCCTCTAGCATATGATGGTAGTAGGCCACATCCCATCCTACGAGCACCGCTCGTGGCTGGCCCACGACTCCCAACCACCTCTGAAATCCATATCTATAGAAAATATGTGGCCTTGGCTACTGGGGTAGCCCTACTGGTCATATACAAATGATGTGCTCGTATGCCCAACAATGTAACAAAAGTGTAGAGAAAATACCAAATCATCTCATCTGGCGATAACCCCACAGCTCTCTGTATAGCTGCACCAGATACACTGGTGCCCAGGCATAACATGTATGCTCCTCTACCATCTTGTGCAACACCCCCATCAAAGCCCGTGGGAAGCGGCCTCCCTCTGAGTCCGGGAGAGTGAAGCATGTGATACCTATCATCATCAACATGGCAAGCTGTGTCTCCTGTCGATGTGCACGATACATGTCACCATAGGTAATGCTCACGTTGTGATAGGTCAACAATGGGGCTACATCCCCGAATACATGTAGGATGCTATCCATCACGGTCTCCGCATCCACCTGGAACACTGCCTCACCTACGATCGGTAGTCTCAGGATGTGATATACATCCTCCAAAGTAATCGTCATCTCTCCAGTAGGGAGATGGAAGACATTGGTTGCTGGATCCCATCTCTCAATGAGGGCAACCATCAGGCTGTGGTCCCTATCCACAGCCCTATACCGCTGGACTCCACCGAGTCCAACCTCTCACATGATGCCCCAATGTGCTGCAGACACATGTGGCCGCATCCGCCTCAATAGCGGGGGCATCCGATCCCACATCGTAAGCTGCTGGCATGCCTGCAAAAACAACCCACTTCATCAGGCCTACCCTTTACAAAAACCACTACTTTAACCCCCTTACCCACCCAACCACAACCCGACTCTATAACACACATCTACACTTACTCTACACATCCCCTTTACCACCAACCACCCAACCAACCACCCCGATATACTCTAGCCATCTACCTATACCCCCGCCAATTTAACACCTCCTACTTCATACCCCACACCTACCCTATCCTACCCGAACCAACCACACAACCACACCATTTCCCCCCCACCCCGATCACCTTTCCTATCAACTCTACCCCCTCCCCCTTCACCCCCAAACACAAAAACCAACCAACAATACAATTCTAACAAAAAAAAAAAAAAGGGGTACCGACGCCGGTCAACATATGACCGACGCCGGTCTCCTGGCAACAACTTATTCCAAACATTTGGTGACCGATGTCGGTCGCTTAGTGACCGACATCGGTCACTGTCCCAATCCGGGGCCGAACCCAAAACGGCCCGCAAAACACATTTTAACCTATTTCTCCCTATTTACCCACCAAAAAACCCTAAAAACCTACCCACCCTGCCGTTTTGGCCTAACTAGCTTACCTACCCACTCCATTTTACAAATTACCTCCATTTATTCATTATTTCATTAAATTTTGGATTCCTACCCAAAACCCAAATCTAAGTTAAACTCATTCAATTCACATAAGCAAGAGTTCAGAGCCTACCGGTATGACTACACGTCATCGTGGTGGGATAGGTGGCGGTGGTCCAGCTGGTCCAGCACCTCCTGCTCCTCCTGGTTGTGCCATGGCTCCAAATCTCCTCAGCTGGGTCCTCAACCAATCAAACTCTACCTCCTACTCGCTGGGGTCTACCAATCACTCACTCCTCCACTCAAATAATGCCACCTCAGCCCACAAACTCAACAAAATCACTTCACACCTCAGACAAGACAAATTTGGGCACTCAAATTCACAAAGTGACAATGACAGGCCGTATTTTTCTTTTTATAGGTTTTGACCTATAACCCGATACCGGTTATTTTGCGCCCTAGAATACTGGTATTGGTCTCCTAACCGATATCGGTTATGTGTAATAACTCCCGCCCTTAGCCACCAATCTCCACTTTTCCCCCATCACCTACCCCTGGCTTTGCTGACTAGCCTTATTTTGACCTCAATCAGGCCCGACCCAAGGCCGCAACCAACCAATTTGGCTCAACCCAAGCCCGCCACCAACCAATCAGGCCCGACCCAAGGCCGCAACCAATCAGGCTCAATCAAGGCCCGACCTAAGGCCACAACCAACTAATCAGGCCTAACCTAAGGCCGCAACCAACTAATCAGGCCCGACCCAAGGCCGTAACCAATCAGGCCCGACCCAAGGCCGCACCCAACCAATCAGGCCCGACCCAAGGCCGCAACCAACCAATTAGGCCCAACCCAAGGCCGTAACCAACCAATCAGGCCCAACCCAAGGCCGCAACCAACCAATCAGGCCCGACCCAAGGCCGCAACCAACCAATCAGGCCTGACCCAAGGCTGCAACCAACCAATTAGGCCCGACCCCAGGCCGCACCCAACCAATCAGGCACGACCCACGGCCCTCACTAATCAATCGGCCTGACCCAAAGCCGCACCAATTACATACCTCACCCAAAACCCACAAATTACAATTTTATCCACCCATCATGTAGCTTTTTGTTCAATCGAGCTCACCTATTCATGTTTTAGCATGATTAGGGTACTTGACTTGATCAGTCGACCAACTTTTCCTAGACCAAGACCGTGACATTTATATCAACCAAAGCAACCATTTGGTACTGCCGAACATGCCTAAACGTTCCTGTACCTTACCCGTTATATCCCCTGGAGCTACTTCCTATGCCTTGGATACCAGGATTATATCACCCTTGTTTGGATAAACTATCAACCTTTTCCTATGAATTGCTTGTTTTCTCTTCAAATCATGTACCCTGGTCGCACTACTGCATTTCAACGTGCGTCTGCTTCCTTGAACTTACCCCACCATCTTACCATCATCTCAACACCATTCACCCTTTATCAACCCTATCCCTGATTTCACGTCACCTCAATCTGTGATAGATTTGAGGGGGATTACCTATACCCTTAATGGGAGTAACCACTTCTTATTATTGTCAGTGCAGCTTTACAAGACAAGCTACACGACAACAAGGGGCTAATGTAGACACCAAATTTGTGTCTCACGACACCCTGTGCCCCGCATCTCATTTCGCAACCTAACCTCACCACCTAAACCTTACACAATTATTTATTAATTACCTTATAATTAATAAATCCACATCTCCAAACCTGCCACCTCATTTTGCCACCTCATCATGACCTAGCCCTAACCCTAAATTAACCTAATTAAGACATATAACTTGGTCTACATCCACACCCATGACTAATTACCCCTCACCCGCACCAAAACCAACCTAATAATGACTTGACCAAGCCCACAATTAATCTCTCGGGAGAAAAGGAGGGAAAGTTGGCTATTTTACTAAAAATAGCCCACTTTGACTTAACCGACATCGGTTCCTACTCGACCGCCGTCGGTTACGTAACCACCATCGGTTCCCTATAAATGGTCGCCCCCAACCAAACACAAGGGATCAGAAAATTCATTTGTAAAAAAAGGATCCGAAATTCACTTGACAGGGCGGAGACAAGTGAAGAAAAGAGAAGAGCATCGAGCCGAAGACTGCAACCGAGCCACTGGATTGCTGTCACCCCCGTTCAAGCATTGGAAAAGACTGAGGATAGCTTCATCAGCTCATTTTCCAATACTAGATCATCCCAACTGAGCCTTACTGTCACTACCACATTCCTTGGACCTGAATCTTCATCAAGGATGAGTAAGTAGTGTCTGGTATGTTTCTAAGCACCATTTCTTGAGCCTTTTGATTGATAGTAATTATAAGCTCACTCCTAGATCTACCACCTGCCAGCACCCTGCACTTAACCTTCATCCATACATCCTTGTATTGCCCAGAAGACAATTTTATCACACTCTGAGTCTTCCCCGTCATCTCACTATTCCCCTCAGCCATCCACCAGTCTTAATAACCCCACAATCACCCTGCAACCAACCTCTATCTAGAAGTGCCTAGATTACTGACCCTACCGGTGTCGGTTATCCCCTACCGGCAGCGGTTCTCTAACCACAGTCGGTTATCCAGTGACCGGCATCGGTCACTGTGACTTATACCCAAAACCTTCCTCTCACCTATTTGTCTCCTAACAACCTCAGATCCAGTCTGGTTTATCCCTGTAACTCGACCTGAACGTATCAACGACCATTGACCAAACAAACAACGTGACATTTTATTATCGGTAGTTTAGTCTCTATTGCTTGGTAACGAGGTACCTAAATCGTGATTTCACAATAGCTTCTTTATTATCATTTGTGTTAATTCGTATTAAAAGGGGAACTAACCACCTTCGAAAGGAAGTCTAATATTTCCTGGGCCCAAGGCAGTTCCCTCATTTATTGTCTAACTAAAATCTGGTGGTCTTGTATTCTTACTTGCAGGTAGTCCTTCCCAGACAAAAAGGAGTTCTTCGCAATTGATCTGATCTCTCTCTACGGTACGCGCACACCCTCTCAACATTCAACAGGTATTCCTCCTAGCCCTAAAACCTTATCTGTTTCTCAAAAGAATGAAAGGATAGAAGCAACTCTATTCCAGGAACGGAAACATTCTGTGCGAAACACACGGAGTTAGTCATGTTCCACCCATCCTAGTTATCATCGACCCAACCTAGTCACTGTCGACCATGTCTACAGTTATCACATATATCAATTTTCTTGAATCCTTTCTATTTCCACAACTTTCCCATATCAAATCCAAGACGTTATTAGTATTTTAGAGCCTATTGCAGACCTATTTTTTGTATTTTCCAATCCACTTTGCCACATTCTCCGTCAACTATACCTATCAGTCTCAGGTTACTATTGACACAATCAGTTTTGGTTTAATATCATTTACTTTCATTAGATTTGCATCTTATCTCATCTAGCATATTTCATGTTTCATTTTCTATTCAATTATCTGCTACATCCAATTTATCAATCATTTTATCTATATTTTTTATCTAAACATGAGTTGACATCCATCCTAAGAAATTTTCACTTCTTGGGACTAAATTTTTCAGAAAACCCACCCATCTATCTACTAATAATTTCTCGTGTTTTAGTTCTCTTTATTGTGTAAGTTACCAAGGATCACAGTAGAAGGGATCTATTGTGCCAGTATTTCCATCATCATGTGATCTTTATCTTGAGGTATATTTAAACCCTCTCATTTATTAGAGTTTCTTATTTTATTTGTTTCTATTTTGCTAATCTAGAACAACAACGATGAAATTTGTTCAACATCAAACTCACGGGATTGTATACCCTTATGTACCTCAAAATCAGGCCTCTCAAAATAGAAGTCTCTCTCTTCTAGATTCCTTCAAACCCTATGGAAAATATCATATAGGTCCAATGGTGTTTAAAACCAATTCTTTAACTGCAAACACCATCGTCCCCTATGGAAAATATCCTCCAGGGTTGATGACATCTAACACTACTTCTATAGATGATATTGACCGTCGTCAAAATGAAACTTGCAAGGTTGATGGAATAGAAGCTAAGTAAAAGGGAGTTTCTGAAGTATCCTTGATTACACCCTATTCCACTAGATTTATTCCTAAGGAATCCCATCACTCTCAGCCTACTACACATGTCGATCATGAAAAATGGGATCCTTTTGAAATACTGGCCCAACTTCTTATCTAAATCCTTCTAGAACTCATGCTTACATCACGTCGCCACTACAAGTGTCTCATGACAACCTTATTTGACATAAAATTCTTATTTCCTCCTACTTTGGGGAAAATTTCCACATCACCTGGCTCAAAGGAAATCATCTACCGTCAGTGTGAGGAGTTCTCCATTCATACTGACCTTTCCATGGATGCTCAATCTTGCATCTGCTTCCTTATAGCCTCCATGATCCCTGATGAGATATTTCTCCATCAGAATGATCCACCTCTTTTCATCCCAGTCCAGATTATCCACACTATGATCAAATATGCTCTCATCAATGAAGGATGTAACCCATGTTTTTCATCATTAAAGTTCATTAAGACTCTTGGCTACTCTATAGACAACTTGAAATCTACACGTAGAACTTGTTAAGGGTATGACCGCTGAAAGATGGATCCCATGGGGTGTATTTGGTTACCCATCACCATTTCTCCTAGGATTTTCCACGTTAAATTCATGATTTTCAACTTTCCCCTATCTTATAATATCCTCCTAGGGTGGTCTTGGACTCATTGCATGCGCGTAGCGCTTCCTCCACTTGTCAATGTATAAAATTTTCTCACCTTGGAGCTATATATAAGATTCAATGGTATCCTAATCCTTGGAACTATGAAAAAATCCAACAAAATGGTACATGTAAACTCCCAACATTAGACGATTTATTTTCCATTCCCTTTTGGGAATATCAATGCTTCAACTATGTTATATATTCTCTTTGCATAAATTTCAGTCATCCCAAATTGGTTGCGCGTATGCCTCCCAAGGTTTTTGAGTCTTATGATGATGAGCTCAATGAAATCACATTTAGAATTGATAATTTCAATCTTCCCAAAATTATCATATACTAGTTACCTCATTCCTTGCGGCCTCGTTCTTGAAATAAGGTGCCCTTAGTTCCCATTGTCATCTCACATACACCATAGCCTTCATTAGAGAATGTGGTTGATTAGAGACCGTATTCAACTCTTGTGGATTGGATACATACACATCAGACTATGATGATGGTTATGCTTTAGATGATCCCCACTAGGCTAGTTATGACCAAATTTTGTATAGGGAAATCTTGCGTTACCAGATATCTTTAGCACTAGACATTATCACAACATAAGTTTCATCCTCATACAAGAGGATTCCTTGATTATGGTTGATAATTCTCCTATTCATTCAGTTCCTGAGCCTCGTATCTCTCCACTGACCTCTTTACCTCATACTAGCCTCCACACTCTACCATATATCTAGTTGACTCATCTTCCCTTATATAAGCAGATGATCATGTTGCTAGTTTTTACTATAAAGATGATGAACTCATGGGTGATGAACGCATCTATTATGCATCAATGAACAAGCCAAAAATTCCTCCATCGGTGTCATCTTCAGCCATTACATCGACACCTTCCCCGCCGATTATCATTAGCCCTCCACATCTTATGAGAATTCCCTCCCTACCTCCTTCCCTTAAGGAACCCTGGTCCTTTACGACCAACCCATATTGCATATGACACGAGGCCCAAGGACATGATGTTTTATAATTTATAGCTTATCAATGACACATGAAGATTCTAGAATCTGAGGTCAAATGAGACCAAACTAGAAAGACTACACAACCTTCCACTTTAGCTCCCTTATTTTTTTTTCACCAGGGGTATTACATTCATACCAACACTAACTATCAGGTTATGCATATCAAGCATCAGGTTATTGATTCCTCTTCCCACAATAAGAAGTGTAGAGTTGACTCTTCTCAAAAACAACCACCTTCCCCTCGATCGACTAGACCACAACTAGAGCTTCAGATCAATGGAAGCCTATTTTCCATGCGATCTAAAGTTCATTGGAAATTCACTATTATGCCATAGAGCACCTCATGTCTTGAGATAGAAATCACATCTTAAACCATTTCTAATACATCATCACTAACACCTAATGATGTTTCACCTCTCATGTTTAGTTATCGATAGTACCTTGACGATATATTATTTCCTTGTTTAGCTTGAGATCTCACCTTCGATTAGGTTATTGGCGCCCACTTGGGTTCTCACACATTTTAGTGGTATTATGCACATCCTCTCTTGGGATGACTTCCCTAAGATTTATCATCCCTCACGCCCTGGATCCTCCTACCATTGGATTTCTACAGTCTTGATTCCACCTATTTGTATTTATTTACCTCTATCTTTCTGATTATATTTTCATGGTATTATATACATCCTCACTTCGGAATTTCTTGGATTTATTTACATGACACTGACATAACATCATATCATTAGATATCGTGGTCATTTTCTACCCCTTGGCTTCTTCACATTTCCTGGATTAGGCTATCCTACTGATTCCCTCTCCCATCGGTTTTACCTATCTAATGACATTATCATCATTCCTAGGTATTATGAGTATCATCATATACATGCATGCATAAAACACGAAAGTGATAAGAAAAGTAAGATATACACTAAAAACATATTATGAAAAAAATTTCCAAAATAATCACCATGTGTGTGTGTGTGTCAAATTAGTTCTATACATCGACAAAATTATAAACAAGAAAATACATGGCTATACCCTATCTATAGTATGGATCAAACACACACATCCCCTACAGGGGGTCTTTAGATGATTTCGGCCGATGGGGCCATGTTGGTAGCTCTAAATAAGTAAGCTAGAGACTTCACCATAGATCAGGATCCAGAGGCCTCTCCTTATGATTTCACTAGATGTGCCTCTAATAAGGTAATCCTCTCATCAGACATCCTCTATTCAAAATCAGTCGTGATAACCCTAAAAAACTTCCAACGAATTCCATTTTTACTCCTGAGCTCTGAAAAAGGTTCCATTTGTTGCATTGTGACTATGACTTTGAGCTATTCATTATGCCCTATTTTATGTATAATTTCAATGAATTTCTATTTTAACCTATTTTTGACACCTTTCCATGACACTATGACATTATGATATGACATCTCGACACTGCAACATAATACCCATCATGTGGACCCCTAGCTAGGTGATTTATATCTTATTTTATTGATGATCATCTAGTTTTTATTTTTAGTTTTTCTTCTTCAAGGTTCTAGCAGTGTTGATTACCCCAGCACATGGCAAGATGAGAAACACTATCAAGTACACATTGGTGTGTATATTTCATTTAAGATATTCCTTTATTATTTTCAACATTTACTTTTGATTTTGGTGTTATAAAATGTTTCATTATATTAGCCACCTTATGTTTTGTTATTGTGACTTGTGGTGAACAACATATAGGGGATATGTATACACCTAATTTTTCATGTTGTTACTAACAACTCTTTTGTGTAGATAAGGGTATTTGATGCATCCATTCTCTAGCGGGTGCCTTAAGGGACCTTCTAGGAATGGGGTACGACAATACACATGGTAACTGTGGGATCATAAACAATACACATAGATACATACCACCATGTATCCTTGTCCTTTGTTACCCTTGCCATCGTCAATCCTATTATGTTGCACACACTAGTACTTCCTACACTTTCTTGTATTTGAATTCATCATTGACACTAATTTTGCTAACTTGCCCTTGATCCAATAAATTTTTTCACCCCACTTGACATTAGGGGTATCCTTAGAAAATTCCATCTCCTATGGGAGATTCTCTCAGTGTTAGGTTTTCCCTTAGCCGACACCATCCACATGTGATAGTGTTAGGTATATATGCACATCACACCCTGACATTTAAAAAGAAAGGGAATGAATGAATGAATAACTATTAGATCTACTATTTTGTGTTGTCTTCACATCTTATCACTCAGATCTTGGCTTTTCTTGCATTTGATTTGGTTTAGACACTCTTATTGGTTATTAGATTGTTTTCATGATTAGGTCATCTATAGTGAGTCTATGATAGGAACGTTGTTCCCCTTCTCCACCCATAATGATTCTCTCTTTGTGTGTTATTTATCTGGAGAGATAGATGCATCAGTGACCACCCTGAGGGTAATTTCTCTAACCCTTTTTGTCATTTGGGATTAATTCATCTCCTTTATCATTGCTCTATGTTAGCCTAGTGTTGTATGTACATTTATGCTAGCTATCATACTACTCTTAAACGATTGTATCCTTAGCTTTCCATCATTTACATTTGCTTTTTATTTCATTTGTATAGATTGTGCATTCTTGTTATATATTTCCATTGATTTATATCTCTCCCCCATTAACCGATATCCTATAAGGATACCTCACTTTAGCTTGACAACGAGCCTTGGAAACCCCAGGTTGACTTAGTGTGTGGATCATTTCCCTCTAGATATGTGACCTTAGCACTTTCTATAGCCCCTTTTAAATCAATAAATTATGTTTTGGTTCATGTGTGTCTCCTCTTCATTGTATCGTACCCTTGTAGAATGGTAGACTTAGGAGTGTAAATCATCGAAACACATTTTTGGCTCACCATACAGCTACACCAACTCTACTCCCATTTAGAAAAATATAAGTAAATTCCTGTGAGAGAACAATAATTTGTGTCATAAGGAGCTAATCAAACTCTTAGATGTAAAATTCATTAGTACAATAGACTATTCTTAGTGTGTGTCCTAAGGAAATATCTAATTCATGAGCATGATCACTGGTGCATCAAGATTTGATGAGAATATTATCGACGTAGAATTAAATTATTTTTTGTATGAGTTCATGAAAGATATGTGTCATGGAACATTGAAAGGTCATGTTAGTGTTTTTTAGTCCAAAGGGTACTTGTCCCCATTCGGAAGAAATCCACTTTGGCTATCCATATTTACATAGACTTTAGAAACCTCAACCTCGTTTGTCCTAAGGATAACTTTCCTTTACCCTCCATTAACACCATCATCTATGCCATGGTAGGGTACAAAATGCTATCTCTTATATATGGTTTCTTGTGGCACAACCAAATTTAGATTTCCCTTGAAGATCAACACAAGACTACCTTTATGGAAGAATGGGGCACCTATTGTTAAGTAAAAATGCCCTTTGGACTCAAAAACACCAACATGAGCTTTCAACATTCCATGACACATATCTTTCATGACCTCATACAAATCATAATGTAATTCTACATTGATGATATTCTCATCAAATATTGATGCACTAATGATCATGTTCATGACTTATATATTGCCTTAGAATGCCTTTGTAAATATGAGGTTTGACTCAACCCTAGAAAATGTATATTCGGGTTGATATGAGGAAATATCCTAGGTTTATTAATATCTAGACATGGAATTTATGTTGATCCAATAAAAATTAAAGACATCCTCGACATGCCATAACCATCCTCCATAGAAGATATACGCACTTTCCACAAAAAAATTGGGGAAATCTAAAGATTTTTCCCTGATTTTACCTATCACACTCACGCCATAAATAGATTACTTGGGAAGGCTACCAAACTAGAATGAATCAAATATAGTAAAAAATATTTCAAAAATATGAAACACACTTCATCCTCATTACCAACCTTACAACCTCCTTTACCAAATCAACATTTTCTACTATATACCTCTTCCACTCTGGTGTTCATAGGGGAAATGTTAGCTTGATAAAATGAAAAGGGAAAGGAACGTGACGTCTATTATATTAGTGAAGCCTTACTAGACTATGAAACATGATATACTTCCATTAAATGGGTTTGTCTAGCTATATATCCTTGGGAGATATGTTCTGAGCAAGTGTCAACCCTTTGAAAGGTCTCGAGCTCACGAGATCATACACCAAATATGAATTCATTGTGAAATTTTTCGAGTCCGGTACCTAAAGCAACTGAAGGTGTAGGTTTTCACTGGTGATCTGTCCCTAATCAATTCTTATATTTTCTTTCATTATCATTAATATTAAATGAGAAGTCCAGTCTTGAAATTCCTTTGAATTTTTTTCTCCCATCACCCGAATAAGAAGGATTATTGTATTTGAATAGCCTTCAAGAAATTCACCTTGCAGGAAAGAATTTTGAACCCATTAAGGTTTTCTTACTTGTTTTAACCATGAACCAAGAGCGAGGCATTGAAGGTATGAGTTGATTTTGGTCCACTCTTTTGTTGTAACCTCTTTTGAAATGATGGCCATATTGCTCCATATTGGGATCTGCATTGAATGGGAGATGGATTTATGAGGAAGTATTGCTAGGGATAAGCCATCATCTTCTCAAATGGTTCTAGTTTCAAGATCATAGGTGAGAACATGTCAAAACCAATTCAAAATTTTGTACTAAGATTGGATTTCCACATGTTTCATACAACCCACTTGTGAAAACTTTGTCCTCTACTAGCTCTCTCAGTCCTCCAAACATTTGGTCTTTGAGATCTTCGAGGTCCATATGGGTGACATTATTGTCCCCCACTACTGAGTGCTTAGAAGAGAGAGCTAAGACTGGTTCGAGGCCTGAAAATTTACACTTCATGGTCAACACTAGAACTTTTCTATGTCCAGAATGGGATTTTACTATTTTTGGTAAATTGTACTTTTCACCCTTCCACCCTTCTCAACTCAGAACACCTTCAATCACCTTTCTCATTCCTCAAAATGTTCCTCATAAACATTGTCCTTAACAAAATTTCCTTCTGTAATATTTTTTATTTATAGTAATTTCTCGTGTAGAGACTTACTATTTTTGGAAATTGGATTTCCTGGCATTGGATTTTGATGAAACCAACTTTTTTGATATGGGTTTTCCTTTTTATCTTGCATATGAATTTTTAGTTCAAACTGATCTCTGGAACAACAAGAAATAAAATTTTAAAAATTTTCGGCATCAAATCAGGGTTTTCTTGCCGTAAAACATTCCGAATGTGCATGTAATTTATTTCACTTGGGTCTTCAAGGAACCTAGAAATGTGGATGAATGAATATTTTTACTTCACGAGTTACAAATTCAATCTGATGAAAAAATATGCCTGGAACCCTTAAAATTTGTGATTGTTATGAAAATTTTCTCACCATGATCATGGGAACATGTAGGAATGAATGTAAATGAAAAATGAGGGTGGAGGTTTCTGGAAATTTTTTGCCAAAGTTCCGGGTGAAAATGGAGCAATGTGGGGGGAATGAAGAAAATGGCTAAGTGTTGGGTTTTATAGGCATGAGAGGGAGAGAAGAAGGGGGATGCATTTTATTTCCCCCCTTGTCCCATTTGGAATGGTATAGAGGACACAAAAATCATACGCTATCTCTAGGGTGACACATGGCACACATGTACGGGTGAGAAAGTTTAAGGAAATGGCTTAGTTTGAGCACCTGGGAGCTATTTTTGATCATGTGAGGAACCTGGCGGGAGCATGGAAGGGGGGATAATTTTTATTCCCCCATTATACCCTTGGAATGTGACATGGGGACACCAAAATTACACATTATCCTAGTGCTTACACTTTGTATGCATGTGGAGTGAGGAGAGGGGGCTCAAAAACTAGCCAAAAGTGTTTGACAGAGGTCTCTGGGGTCATATGGTGTGTCCATGAGGCCTAGGGTGGGAGGGGAGAATTTTTATACCTCCCTTGTCCCCTTAGAATGGGATAGGGGGACACCAAAATTGTTCCTTAGCATGGTGATGACACTTGTCAAACATGCAGGAGTTGGAGTTGGGGCTATAAATTTGGTATAAGGTGCTTATCAGAGCTCCCGAGGTCATGTGAAGGGTCCATGAGGCTTAAGGTGGGGGTGAAATTTTCTTCCCCCCTTATCCAAATGGAAAGGAACATAGGGAAACCAAAATCTCAAATTATCCTCATGGTAACAAGTGTCATTGAAAATGTTTGCTAAGTACGGAGCTTGTACCTTGGAGGGAGATTGAAAATGACATTAACAGAGCTCCCAGATGAATTTTTAGGAACTTATTTATATTATTTTTACTAGAAAATATATTTTGAGAAGTATGGGATGGGTCTCAAGGTTTTAATAAGATTGAAAATTCCTAAAAATGTCCTTCTTGATCAAGACCACGAGTTGTGCCTGCGAATAACGAGTTATTGAAATAAATTCATGGGTCTTGTGAAAAATATGAGATTACCAACATGTGAGGAATTAAATAATATTTACAAGTATATTTTTTTGACCTCGCACTCATTCCAAAGCTCCTGGAATCATCTCCCAAAGTTCAGGTGCCTTTTCATAGTGCAAGCTCCTTTGACCTCATAAACCTGTTTTTGCCCAACTTGCTCCGGAATCTCCAAATATTTCCTGAATCTTCCTAAATTAATTGAAAAATTATCATGTCTCATGAATACAATTTCTCATTGATTTTAGGACTTGAACTCAACTCCAGAGATTGTGCACCCACCTGAGAAAGGATAAAAATAGTCATTCCTAAGCCTGCTGAAAAATCCACCTTGAATGGAATTGTCTTGGAATACTCCTTTGAACTTGTTTTCTTATTTTTCAAAGATTGGAGAGGGTGAGACCATAGACATAGAAATTACATGGATGGGGGATATGATTGGAAAAGGGTATGGATAGACCTAGAGGGGTGTTAGGGAAGGTTTACAATAATTTTTTTGACACTATGCCATTGTTGTCATGTTTTGAAGTGAATTTTTCCCTTGAAAAAACATAGGACAAAATGTCCATATATCATGGTACACCTAAGCTATAAAATCACATTCCCAAGCATACGTTGTCTAGTGCTCCATAATCTCTGTTAAGACACCCACAAGTGTCCATAGAAATTTTTCGCTTCATCAATCTGACAGTGAATAACAAAGAATGACCAGTATGATCACTAACATCAGTCGGTAAATTGGAACCTATACATCGTAGTAACTATTGATATTAAGCCCCCTGATGTGTATCTAATATCAGGGGCATCATCTCCATATAATTGTCTCATAATATCCAAATGGGCCTATCGGGTAAAGGGAACTATCGGCTCCCCCTACATAGGTAATACCAAAATATTGTATACATCCTCCAGTGTAACAATCATCTCATCTGTATGGAACCAAAATGTTCCTATACTTGGCTCCCGCTGGTCCAAAAAATAAACCATCAACTCGACATCCCTAAGAATCCGCTAATAGTGGTAGAACCATCCTTAACCAATGATATTCAAATGATCCCACTTTGTGTCATCACATCTTTCCTGACCCTGTCTAGCATCTCAGGGACTCTATCCTAGAGGTATGTGGTGTCCCTCGCCTAAAAAAACAAAAAAAAACTCATCACTTAGTATTTTTATATAAAATATAAATTAATCACCACTAATTGCTAATTGGTGATAATTTTTTATGTAGATCAATGACGATCCACCCAATCGCCGCCAATCGTACGATCACCAATGATTGGGTGTTCTTTCCTAAACCTAGTCCAAAACCACAAAAAAAAACACAAAAAAACAAATAAAAAAACTTAAACCTACTTAGCCCTCTCTTTGTATGCTACCTCTTCATGTTGCTTCCGCTCACCTCATCTCTCAAAACACTCTAAATCAACCAATCAAATCTCTCAAATCAAAAAAACAACACATCACAAATTATCTATTTACACACCCAACTTGGCTTATATATTTTCCATTTTTAGGATCACTTGCGATCATCAATCGCCACCAATCTGCTATTCTAAAACACCAACAATCTGTAATTACCACTGATCCCAACCCTTTTACCCACCTTATCTATTTCATTCACCTAGAACTTTTTCAAACACACTATGACACCATCAAGATCTTGTATGTATTTTCTTTGATTCCTAATGCCTTATCAAAACTTTTTTGTTAACCATACATCAAATTTTTCACACATTATGGATTTTTTCCTTTAACCTTTTGGTCCCACGGCTTCACACATTCTTGCAAGAATGATCCCATTAGATCCTCTCCATGTAGTCATATTTTCAAAACACACGTCTGTAGGTTATCCACATTAGTTTCACCCTTCTCAGTCCATATAATGTCCCCTACCAAGTGTTTCCAAGATTAATACCATCTTTACAAACTCCTTTGTCATGGTCATTTCAAACTACAGTCAAGTGTTGGATCATATTTAAATAAAACCTATCCAATCAATCTAAAATCTCTTCAATCCAATGACCAAAAAAGTCGGCCATTGGCTTGAGGGGGAAACAACATCCTTATCACAAAACTGAGGCATCTTCGTTCTCGTTTTTGTCTCACATCTTATACCTATAGACAACTCAACAACCAGGGGAAAATGTAGACACTGTTTTTTCACCCCTAGATGACCCTGCATACATTAATCATAACATCATATTCAAATTAGTACTCCTAGCCTAAGTAGATTATAATTTATGGTTGTAAACCTTCATTTTTCATCGTAAAACCCTATTTACCCTCCCCTAACTACTGAAACCAACCTAGCCTAATTTATTCTACCTATCCTAACCTCATAACCCCTTCCTACCTACATTCATAATGTCTCACCTTTCATAAACAAAAAAAAAAACCTTGAATGAAAAGTTGTTTTAACCATTTCCCATTCTACATTGTTTGTTTTCAACCATTTTTTACCAATATCGATGGCGATCCGTGATCCCCAGAAATCGTTGCAGATGACGTCGATTTTATTTAGTCACTTATTTCTCCATTTCCCACTTAGTCAAAGATCATATTTGGGAACGAATTTCTACACCTCCGTATGACATCACTACGCTAGGAAATATTAAAACTTTGTTGCCAGTCCTTGGAGAAATTTAGCTAAGTCATCAGCCATGCTTTTGGAGCTCAATCACCCTCATAAGTATTCAAAAAGGTTAGTATGTTGTTTATTTATCCTTATCATTAATTATATTATATAATTATTCATCTAAACCTTCCTCCATAGCCACTCCATGTTCATTCCCTTAGTTAACCATCTGATCAAACTTTTAGAATATCTATAATTTTAATAATTATCATCATTGATCGGTGTCCTGATCACTTTTACCCTTCATTAGTGACTCAAACACATTCAAATCTTTTTTTTCTGACCCTCACATGTTTCTAGGACCCCCTAGTCTATTTTAGCATTGTCAAACCTCATTTTACATCAGTTACAATATGTTTTATTAGATTTTATTAAAATAATCCCTTTTATCCCCGATCACCGTTGATTCCTAAATGTCATCGATCTCTATCAATTTACTAATTTTTTAGAAATTATAATATCTTTATAAATCTAATTTGATATTATATGTTGTCTTGCAAGATGTATTCTTTATAGATGATTGTTCCAGGTCCAGCTCCTCACCACCATCACAAACATATATGATCTTAGGATCGTGTAAGAACTTTTTATGTGGGAGCATTTTCAAATCTGTGATGCCTGCTAAAACAACCCACTTGAGACCCAAGAAACAACCTAGGATTAGTTAGGAAAATTATGGAGTAATTATTTTTTGATTAGAAGTGTCGACAACCAGGTTGCAAGACAACAGTTATCACTAACAGGTTTCAGAACAAGTTTAATCTATTAGAACATACTTTTCTTTTATTAACAATTATCAAAGGTCCCAAGGTCCAAATTTTAGGGTTAGAAGTTTCAGTTAGGTTCAGGGGGCAAATTAACACCATACCCACTCTCAAACAAGATTAGATTTTCAAATTGATTTTTATCACACTTAAGACATTCAAAATTTCCTTAAATCATTTCCATTAGATAGGAAATTTTCTCACCTTTCCAATGATATAAAGAAGTCCTCCTAACTCCTTCTAAAACTCTAGTTATGGGCCGACGGGCCCTTGGGTGGAAATTTTCCCAAAAGGGACACGTGTTGAGTGGGGAAGAAAAACTATTTTTCGGGTTGGCAAGTCATGGGGCGGTGTTTAGAAATTTTCCCCGCGTGGGTGAAAAGTCCACAATTTTCCCGCGCCTCCACAGGTCCTCCTAGGACACGTGTTTGCCTCCAAGCCAAAGCGGGGAGAGGATGAGGGAAGGGCGGGCAACAGAGAAAGTTGGAGACATTCATCGAAGGTGGAGAAAGACCATTTAGCACCCACACAACCGCGGGTCTGCTAGCGACATGTGGCGCTCAATGAGCGGAACAGGGAGAAAGAGAGGATGGGCAGAGTGTTGGGGTTAGTTGGTGAAATTTTCCAAAGGGAGGGATGAGGGGTAAATGGCACGCGCAGGTTTACGTGTCTGTGGAAAGGTCTCACGAGGGCGAGGGCGGGAGTGCGGGCCCGCGGAGGTAAACTAAATTTTTTTTTTACCAAAAACAAAATTTCAAAAAAAATAAGATAAAGTCCGCGAGGTTTCCGCCCCTTAGCCATGCCACATGGCAGCCTCTGATTGGCTACGGGGTGGCGTGGAAATTTTAAAAAATTTCCCCAAATTTTTTTTTTTCAAATTTTTTTCTAAGTTTTCAATGGGAAAATTTCAGGCCGCGGGCCCACCAGGGAAAATTTTCCCAAATTTTCCTGCCAAGGAAGGAAAACTTCAAAGGTCCATAAATTTTGCTAGAAAGCTCAATTTTGGGCAAACGAGGACTTTCTGGAAAGCTCTCAAAGCCCTCTTTGTACAAGAATCATAAGTTTTAAATTTTGATAAATTTTAAGGTGTCAATTTAATGAAAACGTTCTATAGGATTTTTAAAAGCAAACTGGTAATTTTTAACTTATAGATTTGGTTCAATTTGATCTTCTCCTTCACTGAACATTCCCAAAAGACATGGAGAACCATTCTAGGAAGGATTTAGGATGTTTTAGGAAGGTAAATTTTCTCAATTGATTCCAATTTAAATTTTTTCCAACAATTGACAAAAAAAGACTACAAAATGACTGAGAAAGGTTTGGGCCCGATTTTTGCAATGTTTAAGTAATTTCCTTAAGTATTTTTGTCAAATTTGAGTTCCTTGATTTTATAGCATGATAAATTTTATTGTTTCAAAGTTGATTATTATGTGCAGGCTCGAACTGTGCATTTTAATTAAATTATATGTCAGTTTTAAAAGTTACAATGAGATAAAATTATAAGGGGACCATCTAACTTTTTCATCATTCAAGTATGAAATTTCATTTCTAATCTAGTCTAATACATTCAGTAGTTTTAATCAAACCATTCAAGATCAAAATGCAATACTGAATTTAATTTTGTACATTTCCAAAAGATACAAATCCTGTATTATTCCCATATACATTTCTTCCTTTCAAACAGAGATTTAACTATCTCTTTTTCCATGCAATAAGACATTGAATTCATTCCATGCTAGCCTTAAATGTTTTTCCTTCTTCAATCAAACATTAAAAAAATAATCCAGTTTCTATCCTTTCCCAAAATCATACATTTTAAACAAGGCAGAATAATACAATTTCATCTCACGTGTTTCTTCCTTTTTCCACTTTCCAAAATAGGGATTCTAATTACAATTTGATGTTCCAAATCAAAACAACAATGCATATGAAGAAATGTATTGTAATCCTTTATTGACTTTAATTATACAACTTTACATCATTCAATTTTTGAATGCAAATAACATATTTCTATTTCTTTCTTTCCAATAAACAAAACAGAGTATAAATATCTTTCACATTTCGATTATACAACTTTCATTACCAATTACATACATCTTTTCTTCACAAAGTACATTAAAGTTTCATCCACTTCAAAGTGGGAAGGGTTACAATAAGATTATATTTCACAAGGGACTGGCAAAACTATCTTCTTCTTCTCCAGAACAACAACATGCAAGTTTCCTTTTTCTTCCAATTTGATCACAACAAAAGTGGGGGAAAGGCAACACTCTCCACCCAACCAAGACATCCAATGAAAGGATAATCCATCCTTCATCATTGGCCCCCGAGCCCCAACCATAATGCAATAAGAAAAGGATAGCAACCCATGGCAACAGGCTTCCACAACACATAGCAATATTTCAACATGCATAATCAAATTAGAACACAGTTAAACATAAGACAACAGTTTACAATTGCATTAGATAAACATTCAAACAGAACTCAGGCTTGATCATGCAAGCCAAAGGAGCAAGGACTATGGGGGAAGTTACTTATGCCTCCCAATGGGAATTGGGCATCCACCTGTAACAAACCACCAAAATAATTTATCACACACATCCTTATGCCCCCCACAAAGTAAGAAATGCAAGCTATTTCTTTTCCATGGTGGATCCAAAACCCAAACTCCCTCCACAATAATTCTGATGCCACTGGCATTCCTTTATGCCCCCCACATGAATTTCTCATAGCCTTATCCTACACCATTCCTATGGCACTCTACCCAAACAACCAACAAATAAACAAAGCATACGCCATTCACAAAAACACAACAAGAATTAACAGCATAAGAGAAGAGCTAAACTCCTACCTCTCCATGGTAGCTTTTGTTTCCAAACAAAACCCTTTCAATGCCAAAAATACAGTCCCAAGATCAGCAACCAATAAGCATGCAAAGTTCTCCATCTTCTCCAAGCAAGAGCTACCAAACAACAAGAAAATGTGCCCTAAAAGGAAGAATGCAAAAGTTCAACAACCCAAAACAAGGCAATGAGTTTGAATTTTATAGAAGAGGGAAAGGAAGAGGATGAGGTGGATCCATGTAGGATGCCACTTCACACATCCTCAATTCTAACACAAAGGTCAAAATTCCATTCTCCAAAGCACAATAAAGATGTGGGTGAAAATATGACAATTTACTTGCACACTCCAAAAAGCCCACACCCCAAAGGATTGAATTAAATAAAATGTAAGAAGGGTGCAATCAAAGCATGCAACATGATTAATATAAATGCATTAAAAAGGGATAAAATCAACCCTCCAACCATAGGTATGGTTGGTAAATAGCTTTAAGAGGCATGTGACAAGTTTTACTTGTTCCACAACCCTCCAAAAATAGCCCCCAAGGACAGATTCGAATTTCCAAGGAGGTGGAGTATTTCATACTCCAAAATCTAACTTACACATACTTACACATCCCTTACATATTTAATACAAAGAGCCAACAACTTCCATTATTAATTTCTTATATCCAAATTTAATTAATTAACTTTTAAGCATATGTTTTCTCACATTAATTCTCCACAACTTAATTAAATAAAAGAAAGGGACACATTACTAATAAAATATATAATAAAAGTAACCACATTAATAAAATACACAAAACCCATGATCACATATAAAGGTGATCCCCCCATGGGAATCCCTAACAACAAACAAACACAACACAATAAAACAAGTTGCCATGGTTACCATGTTGAATTCATCTATAATTCCAATGTGGTTGGTCTTCAATCCCCCGATGTTTGTTGTGATATTTTAACCTGTAAAACACAATACCTCCTTCAGCCTCATGGCCATATCAGAACATCCAAAACGAACATAAATTTAATTCCAAAATCATCTATATAAATGAATCACAATGACATCTAAGTAACAACTACATCATCATCATTTAATGTCCATTTCTAAGCCTACTCACAATATCTAAAAATCACATGCCTGAACAACATTCACAATATATCCATGTCAAATAGTATATCATCATCCACATATGAAGTGTCTTTAATAATCATCATGCATCATAATCAAATCAAGATCAACAATAATCCATGATCAAATGTCTAACATCATACTAAATCAAAGCTATAATAATGTCCATAATGTAATCAATAGTATCAAAAGGTATCAAAGGGAAGTGGGCACTACAAAATCACACACAAACTTAGCCTATGCGTCAAATCAAATATACCGGACAACTTGAGATCATATAGGAAGAATGAGAAGCTATGAAATAGTTCTAGTTTGATTACTTCCATGAGTTAGAGCTCATTGTAGCCTTTTCTTGGGCTACCTACTACATAAGGCAAGACCTCTCCACCCCCTTGAATTTTAAACCATTTTCATTTATCTTATCTTATTATCATATCACTTGATTGTATAATATGAGTTAACACCCTTTAAGGAAGCCCTTTGGATTCCTGGGAGTGGCCTTTTCCAATAAACTTGTTAAATCTTTATCTAATATTGGTCTTGTCCATTTTCCTTTGCATACAGGTCTTCTCTCTTGGTGAAAGGATGAGTCACATACATTTTTCACATATTCACTCACCCTGAAATTGTGTTTGTCGGTGCAGATACTAGTAAACCTTATTTTATTTTGAGTTTTTGGTATTTCAACATTATAGCAATTGATCGAAATTCACCATAAAAACCTACATCCTAAAATATAGGAAAACTATTCATATATATTTGTAAGGTTTGTATTATGAGTTTCAATGAAGAATTATTCTATATTTTAGACTATCCAACACTTTCAAGGACTATATATAAAATCTTGACAAAACTATATGGTCTTTATCAAGGATGAAAAACATGTTAAATAAAGTTTGTATCATGTCAGGATAACTTATTGTATTCTCAAAATGTGTCGGCACATAAGTGTGTAAGGATAAAAAAGCTAGACATAACACCTCATAAATTACTAAGCAAGAATGAAAATATTATGTTTATCTTAGCGAGAGTACAAAGTCAAATACCATCAGTGCCAAAGAGTGAATTACCAAATATGAGTTTCTACACGCATATAAGTAATTTAATATAAATTCATTTATTCACCTGTCACTCTCATGATCTCTCATTGTAAATCCTAACACAAAAGGCACTCAAGGCTCCCTAAATCTTCCCAAATATGGTGCACGTCCATTAGGGTAGACACTATTATAGTTTTGAAGCACTCAACCAGGTCAAGGAGTTTCATCTTCCCTCTTTCTAAGCATCCACAGATCCCAATCCATTATCTTAACAAGATCCATTATCTTAACAAGATAATTATGTGGTGTTTGAGGCCTCTTCACAACATTTATTATGTAGGTGATGCATGCATGGATTGCACTTTAACCCAAACACTAAAATTTTTTGTAGGGTCTTCCACCCATGGTTAGGGTTTGATCTTGATTCAGAATATTCAAAAGGTTTCACAATTGTGCAACACTTACGGTTTGACAAAAACACTTAGAGTTTGATAAAAAAACTCATTCACATATAAGTGAAGGGCACATGAAGTTACAGAGCCACACTATGATCAGGTCCAAAACTATACAAATGTTCTTGTTATATTTGTATGTTTTTAGACTAGGGGACACCGTCTCAAATTTGAAGCATGTTCAAGTTCAATACTACTAATTTATGTCAAATTTACACCTAGATATCTCATGTGTCACTTTGTACAACTAAATTCATCTCTCATGTTGTATTTTTTATCTTATAGTATATTGTTATCACTTTTTACATGTATTAAGTATTGATATTACATGATTAATTTTGCAAGTAAAGTAATCAAAATAACCTAATGTAATAACCCTACATAATCTTTTAGTAAATTTAAAGCATTATTATTATTTATTTATCTAAAAACGAATCAAAAAATTACATGAATTCATTGTAAGAGTAGTTACTTTTCTTTAAAATATTATTTTAATACTTTAGCTTGCTTTCAAAGAAAGTGTACTAGAGTGTTTTTGCTTTCCAAACTTAACTTACTAAAATTAAAAAAAAATACAAACTGACCTTAGAATATGGTGGGGTTTACTGATACCCACGATGATAAGCATTGACGTTGTTGGATAGATATCCTTCTTTTATTAACGAAGAAACTTACAGATCAAAGATAGCTAGAGGATAATATTAGATAAGATGGATAAACAATCTGCTTGGAAAAGGATGATTCCGGTAGTCCAAAGGGACTTCCTTGGAGGATGTCAACTCATTTTGTAAATAATCAAGTGAATTGACAATATGATAAAAATGATAGATAAGAACAAGGATAGATAAGTTATAAATATGGAAGCTAAAACTCAAGACCAAAAGGCGAGTCTTGTTCTGCTTCATATGTGGCTTGGGCTAATGCAATAACTATCAGGGTGGATTCGAAATAGTCATATCAATCAGATAGAAATCTTCTATTACTTGTTGGATCTAATGGAGGAATTCGATCTGATCTTTGATGTTGTCAATGTTAGCTGCAAATCAGATGGAACATTGTGTAAGCTCGTGAAGGATGTTGCACTATTCCCAAAAGAAGGGATGTTGAACTATTGGGAGGTTATAAATGCTTGTGAGTAGATGAAAGGGTCCCGAAACTACCATCTAAAGTAGACCCATGCTTAAAGAAGACAAGTTAAACCTAGATATATTGATAAAATTGATAAAAGGCTATGATTAACTGAAAAGATGCTGGAAAAATAGGGATCACAGGTGATTCAAATGAATCGTAGGAGATTATGTATAATCACTAGCGATCGAAGGGAATTGTTGGAGATTGTTGTGGAAATGACTAATTTTTCTAAAGATGATAGTTTGATTACAACTAAGGAATAGATTGATTATTTTTATTTCTTTTTATGTTTTTATGGACTGATGTGATGAAACAAAACCGAGAAATACCTCTTGATGTGGAATTAGGCTAAAAGATGCTTCCAAACTCTGGATGGACATTTTTTTTATGTTAATGGCCAATTATTGAGGTTCTTGCGGAATGATTGATGAAAAAACTATGTGTATGCAAGATCTTAAGGTTGATATAGGTCCTTGATGATCTCTAGAATGACTTAGATTCATTTCTAGGTCGAAGACAAAGTACGAGAGTGAGAAAAATATTTCTGAAGATACCTCAGAGAGTAGCAAAAAATTCTATTTATAATCACCGACGATTAGGTAGAATCGTTGGCGATCTGATATTTTTGGGAAAACATTTAGGAAATGGTTGAAACAAATTCCTAAATGGGGTTTATCAAAAACCTTTCAAATAAAGGCCTTATCCCTCCAAGTCCTGGAAGGGGGGCTTCGGTGAGTTGATCTATGATAGTTTATCCTTTGATGGATTTAACGGAATAAATTCAAGATCAAACTTGGTCATAAGCATAAGACACCGAGTGATGTAGTCACTATGATATGGTTTGGAGTGCATGGTTTTAAGTGGGTTAAAGCTAGTAATGAAATAAGTCTTGTGGTTAAGAAGGTAATGATAGAGCTTAGACATTACAAAGTACAAGGCACAACACAAATTTCTAGGTTTAGTATAGCAGGTTTCATATTCATGGAGAGTGTGGCTTATATAATAGAAGGTATGTTCACGACCTTGCTCATCCCGATGGGTGAGCATAGTACCTAAGGTATGATTAGTAGTGGATATCTGAAGGTAGAATGGATCCCCCTCGCATGGAGGTACAAGCACGGGATGCGATATGAGGTCTTGTTTAAGTTCTTTGAAGGCTTGTTGACAATTGTGGTCCCATCTAAATTTTAAATCCTTTCGAAGGAGATGATGAAATGGATGACAACGATATGAAATTTATGAAATGAAGCGATGGATAGCCTAAAGTTTACCCTGGGGACTATGAATTTGTTTTAAGTTTTATGGAGGAGGCATTTCGATGATGGATTTGATCTTGATAGGGTGTACTTCAATGCCCTAGATAGACATGATACACCCTAAGAGTTTACTGTTGAGAACACCAAACACAAACTTAGTAGGGTTAAGGTGGAGAAAGTATTGAATAAGACATACGAATATGTTTTTCCTATGAGGTCATCAACATAATATTCAACAGTTTTGTGGATAAGATCATGAAAAATGTATGTAAAATCACATTGATAAGTGGCACCAACATTTTTAAGTCTGAAGGGATTTACACAGTAACATATATGTAGATCAAGAATTTCTGCACTTGTTACCTATCCAAGTTAATGTACCAAACTAAACAGAGAAACCTTGAAAAAATCAAATGAAATCAATACTTGATAGATAAGAAAAGATCCAAAGATGTAGATGGAAAAGAAAGCTGATGTAGACAAGACGGGTGCACACGAGCAATCCTGTAAAGTAGATCCGAGAAACCTATGAGACACAGATACTTGACAGAAAAAGACAACATTAAAAGATATTTGGGTGGACTGCCTGAAAAGTGGGTCCGGGAAGTGATAAGCACCCTCAGCAGATGTCAGGCTTGATACTCAAAACTCTCAGTTGTTCTTTATGTCTAACCAGAACTAAATTCTGGCCCTGTATTTATAATCGGCACCGACCAGGTATAATCAGCACCGTTCTGAAAAATTGGCATCGACCGAGTACCAGCCGGTGCCGATCAGGGAATAGACTCCCGAAATGGCCAAAAAGGACATTTTTTGGAAAGATGAAAGTGATCCCTCCAACTCAAATATGGGAAATATCCCACTGCGCAGTTTGGGGGGAGGAGAAATAGGGGGGATAGATGGATAAAATTGATATGGGAGGTTAGGCATTGATATGGGGTAGATAAGCGGTTAAGATACATGTAAAAAGTATAATCAAATAGTTAATATTTAATTATCCATCGGTAAAACACAATGGGGTACAATAAACTTAGGATAGATGTTTAATTAGATATTTAATTAATACCCTAACGGAAAAGTGGTGATATAAAGGTGCCCCAGGCTACCCGAGAAGGTAAACGAACATGGGGAACACTAAATTGGGTAACCAATTTTAGGTGTCTACATTCTGCCCCTTTTTGTTGAGCAACTTATGATAAGTGAAGTTACAAGACAAAAACAAGGAGTTAGAAGAAGTGAAGAACAAGTTATGATGTGATCCCCCCTCAAACTAGGGACGGGATGGATCCCGAAAGAACAACCGATCCCAAGTTTGAAAAAGGTAGATGAAAATGTAGGATGCCCTATCTAGATGCCTGGAGTAGATCTGATCATTGATGACGCATGAAAATAATAAAAAAGGTAGCAACCTAAGGAACTCACATTGGTAGTGCAGACTAGACGGTCTTCGTATGAGACGATGTTAGTACCTATAGACCCGTGAGTGTAAGGAGGGCTGTAAAATAGCTACAACCAAAGAAATACACATTAGTAGGGACAACTAGACAGTCTGCAAAGCAGACGACGTTCGTGCCTACAGACCCGCTATCTTTAAGCTACCATAAATGCAAGTGGCTTGTGTGCAGGGAATAGACTCAAAATGGGAGATAATACCACAAATATGTGCCAAAAGGCAACACCCAGGTGATAATAATGATCAGATAAACAAGCCAAGCATCAACACTTTGGCATAAAGATGAGGAGATGGAAGAAAACGATGTGGAAAGGAAAAATTGCAACCAATCGGCAATGATGGGCCTCAATTGGCGTCGATATAGGCCAAGTCAATGTTGACTAAACCAATTGGCGCCGACCATAAAAATTGGTGCCGATTGTACTGAGCCCATATAAATAGGAGAAAGGAAAACGTGAATGATTTATTTACTCTCACAACGATTGATTTATAGAGAGTCAAAAAATTGATTTTGAGCAACATGGAAGCCTCTGGGAGCAGCCAGAAGCGGAAGAGGACACAACCTAGGGTAAGTGGATCTACCTGAACTTGGTATATAGTTTTATCATGAAATAGCATATTAGGATGCTATTTTTTAGGGAAAAAACCAGATAAATGAGAGGCCAGAGTATTTTGGGCATTCGGCCTTTCAATCGGCATCGATTGGAAAAATCGACGCCGATTAAATTCAATCGGTGCCAATTAGAATTTCAATCGATGTCGACTAAATTAGATCGACGTCGATTGAACTCAATCGACGCCGATTGGAGTGTTTAGACTTAAGAAAGTGATAGAATGTGTTTTTGATGTTTGGATTTGGATAAATAAGGAGCTAACACCGTCCATGATGTCATGTGATGTAGGCACGAGAGGCTTTACATATGCGGGATGCTATTCTCGAGCTTCTAGAGACCATTCTCCTCGATGTGACTAATGCGGATTGGCGTCACCTAGAGCTAGCCGAGCTCGGAGGATTTCGTTACTACCGACGGGTGCCTCGAGATGTAGAGTTGATGCGAGCACTGATATGGCAATGGGATAGTAGGGACATGCACTTTCTAGTTCAGGATGGGTGAGATGACCATCACCCATGAGGATATATATATATATATATATATATATATATATATATATATATATATATAGGATCTTGAGGATGCCGATCACCGGGGACCCGATTGAGACCACTCCACGAGAGCAGTAGTAGAGGGCCCTAGGATGATTGTATGGAGATAGGGTAGACAATTCAGATATAGTGTCTGGGGCGGTGAGGATAGCCTCACATTATAGATAGGATGATGCTAAGAGTAGAAGGATAGCACTGATTCAGATGGAAATTTCTTATTTCTCTCTACCAGACTCAGGAGGTGGGAGATTTCCATTGTTGTTAGTAGACTGTGTTTGTGACATCCTAGAGTTCAGGAAAGTGTTCATGTTTTCCGATGCCCTAGTAGCATAGATATATCATGAGCTATGGATGTACACCACAGGTAGGCAGATAGGTATAAATGTTAGCTTTGTGCTCCATTATTGGGCATATGAGCATATATCAGTGATCAAGCCATCAGGGCTTCTATGGATGCCAACAGCAGAGGGATCCCTTGATTATGGATTCTGGTGATGACAGGTAGACATGGCCCTAGGAGATACAGGGAGATCTGGGGAGTGGTATATTGAGCGCTTCAGGATGCTGACACTAGAGCAGGTCATTTAGAAACCATATCGAGTCTACATGACATGGGCCGGTTAGGATGCTCACCTGGTGGAGCTGAGACGGAGCAGGGTGGTTAGGGGCTGTAGGCCAAATATGTGGGAGCACATCCTGTTTATATGGGTATTGAGGCAATTCATTTTAGTACAGATAGTCCCGACCACCTACATGCCATACAGGCGGGATAGCAGAGAGACTGATCTACCGATTTTGATCTCGGTAGATCCACTAAGGGAGGCCCCACCTTCCACAGATAGTGATGATGAAATAGGAGTGGATGATGGCTACATGGCATGGTATTCCATAGAGCTACCATGACACCTGCTAGCATCCATAGATGCAGATGAGGAGGACATAGCTGCAGTGCTGGAGAGACTGGAGGGAGACCACGCTGCACTGACACATGCACACCAGGCTGCCCTCGAGGAGATTAGAGATTTTACGGAGGAGAGGGATGCACTGATATCAGAGAGAGACACAGCACGTCAGGAGTAAGATACAGTGATCCAGCAGAGGGATCGCTACCATCGGCACAGAGAGTCCCTCAGGGCCAAATACGGTGATACAGGCACCACTTCAAAGTCCGGGTCATAGGGTGCGGCATCAGGAGGGCTACCGGCAGCAGCAGCAGCAACGCCATTATGAGAACCAGGTATGGTGAGTCTGAGCACCTATCAGGCTCTCCTCACTGGGGTGCGATACTAGGAGGATGCCTTGGCATAGCATGCCCTTGATGTTCCTCAGTATGGTGCGAGGAGGAGATTAGTGACAGTTGCAGCTAGTGGTGCATCAGAGGGTGGGAGCACCGGGAGAGATCGAGGTTGTGGTAGGGCTCCAGTAGCAAGTGCTTCTAGCTCGATAGGAGGTTGCCAGGAGAGATAGCCTGGGCCAAAGGAGGGTGGAGGAGATAGTGTCTTCCACCTATCTGATTTTACGATATATATATATATGTTATTTTTTGTATTGATATACTGATGTAGCATTGATTTGAAGGGATTTTTGATGTATGATATAAATGGCTTGATTGAAATCCATCCATTCTTTTTTGTATAGACACACATGTATATATATTCATCATTTTTTTGGTGTTATGTGATTGTACTCATGCATTTAATTTTGATAGATATGGATAGATGTAGTGTAATTGTGATGGACATAGACATATGTTAATAGAGGATAGATAGATGTGATGTGATTTGATGGACATAGACATATATTGATAGAGGATAGATAGATGTGATGTGAGTTGACGGACATCGACATATGCTGATAGAGGATAGATAGATGTGATGTGATTTGATGTGATTGAGAAATTAGATATGTGTAAGATGTTAATTTAATTTTAATGAAATAGATAAATGGATTCACATGTGTTTTTAATACACGCTTTAATGTGCCTTAAATGAAGTAGACAAGGTGAGATAAATGATAGATTTGACTAACATGTTAAATGTCAGTTTAATTGGATGAACAACAAATAATCATGGAAAATGCCCCTTGTGACAACAAGGGAGGTAATGAAATTACCTTGATTGGAAATAAAAAGAAGTACACCTGGATAGGAAAAAGAATGATAAGTTAGGCTCCTAATCGACCATAAATAGAGACCTTGATAAGAAACTGAAAATATGATGCACACAAGGCCATATATGAGGTTAAAATAAATCTGACACTAGCTAGTCACAAACCAGATCGAGGTGGTAGATGGAATGAGAAGTAAGTATGTATCTCATCAAAATATATGAAGGACAGAATACGTGTGCATATTGGGAAAATAGGGTCTCCATATGATTGAAAAAGGTCTTATATCTCAACTTCATGATTGTTGTTTTGATAGAAGAGCAAATTGATCAATGCGGGAAGTATGCTAGACATAGGAAGACTGATTGATACATGAAGTCTTTCAATGCTGCTAAAAAGTGAACAAACTGGCTGAAGAGGAAGTTTGTTACTGCAAAGGCTGATCAATGTGGGAAGCCTTGAAAATTCCATGAAATAAACATCCGTCCTTCAAGGGAGCGATCTGTATTTTGAATTTGATAATAGCCATCCTTCATGGAATGGTCTATACTTTTTTATTTATTTTGATAAGGCATGGATAGCTGTCCTTCGAGGGATCAGTCTATCTTTTGGAATTTTTAGGATAGCATTTTTTTTTAAGATTTTGGAGATTTTTGAAAGACGATGAGTTTAGACCAGATAGATCAAATAGAGGGGAAGAAAACATATAAAAACACATACTCATGCCCCAAGTAGATCCGATTAAGATAGACACTTAGGACAGATGAAGTAGTGATTAAGGTGTTCCTACCATGAGGAGGAACATATCCATAAGGAAATGCCATGAGTAGAGCCGCGGTACTCATTTTTTTAAGGCATAGAAGGAAATAACGCGGAGAACCACATAATTCCAAATCACTTACAAAAATAAATGACTGGTTATAGGTGGATGAAAGATCTGTTTTGTGACCAAGATCATGTAAGATAGATTTTAACAGTAGAAGGGCCTTAGATGCAAAGCATTAAGAGGTTCCATTTCAGGTACACCATCCATGGAAGATATATGATAAGCCCCAGACCCATATTTATGAGTGACTATGTACGGACCCATCTAGTTAGGAGTAAACTTACCACGCTGAGTCCTTTCTAGTGTAGTGACATTTTGGTTTTCTTTGAGAACAAGATCACCAACTTTGAAGTCATGGTGTTACAAGTGCTTGTTATAAGCACGTTTGAAATGCTCAAGGTAGACTTGATGATGCTCAAGAGCATTGAGATGCCACTCGTCGAGAAATTCAAGCTGTGCTAGATGATTTTGATGATAGTCCTCATCAGATACAAATTCTCTGAGAGAGACACGAAGAGATGGGATTTGGACTTCTAAAGGAAGGACAGCCTCAGACCCATAGATGAGAGAGAAGGGAGTAGCACTAGTAGGAGTATGAATGCTAGTCTGATAAGCCCAGAGAGCAAAAGGGATATGTAAATGTCAATCCTTACCAGCTCGACTAGTTACCTTTGCTATAATATTACGCAAAGTTTTATTGGAAGCCTCAGCCTGGCTGTTAGCTTGGGGATAGTATGGCAAAGAAAATCTGAGTTTGATATTAAAAGCATCACAAAGGTTCTGTAAATCAATGTTTTTGAAATATTTACCATTGTCTGTGATGAGTTTTTGTGGGACACCAAAGCGACAAATGATGTGTTGATAGAAAAAATCAACAATGGGTTTAGCTTTGGTTGATGAAAGAGGAATAGCTTCCACCCACTTAGTGAAGTATTCTATGGTAGTAATGATAGAGTGATGAAACTGTGAAGAGTGGGGATTGATGAGACCAATGAGATCAATACCCCATTGTGAAAAAGGCCACAAATCTGCTGCAAGTTGCAAATCCTGACTAGGGATATGTGTAAGATTGGAATGTTGCTGACACTCGACACATTTCTTAGTGTATTTGCAATAGTCTCGATTAAGAGAAGGCCAATAATAACCTAAATGTAAGATGCGTTTAGCTATGGCCAAGCCACTAAAATTTCCACCACAGATACAGTCATGGAGTTCCTGGATAGATTTAGATGATTCAGGGGTTTTGAGGCACCGAAGCAAAATACCATCAAAACCACGTTTGTAGAGGATTCCACCTAGAATAGTGTAGTGATTAACACGTAAGATAAAAGATATTTTACCATTGGAAGTAAGATATGGAGGGAGCACAGAACAGGATAGATAATAAAAAATGTGTTGATACCACTCATCTTGAGTTTTGGTTATGACGGCATTGATTGAAGTCAACCACCCGAGATGAGAGGGTTGGTCTAAACACTGCACAACCATAGAAAGTCGTGAGTCTTCGGTAAAAGGAAGAATAAGCGAGGCTAAAGAATCCATTGTATCCAAAAATCATTTCACAATGTGAGGGATAGCTTAGATAGTAAATTTATCAAAAGCTTGAAGTTGAAAGAGAATGATATCGCGATATTTTTGAAGGATATAATTTTTTACATTGATAGGCACCAGTGACTTGATTAATGATAAGCTCAGAATCACCAAAGATGTCGATATGGAAAGTGCCAAGATTAATGTCATTTTAAAGACCTAAAACAAGAGCTTCATATTCAGCCATATTATTGGTACACTCAAAGTTAAGCTTGTGTGCGACCGGGATAGGTGCACCCCAAGGAGGAATCATAACAAAGCCTAAGATTTTACCAGTGAGAACACCAAACAAGCATTTAGATGGATTTAGGAAAAGATAAAAGTGAATGAGCCTCTTAAAGAGAGGTACGAGAATGAAAAGATGATCCTGAAGGTGTTTGGATTTATTGAGAAGATCATCGACATAATCTTCCACAGTTTTGTGTAAGAGATCATGGAAGATGTAGGTCATTGCTCATTGATAGGTTACTCCTACGTTCTTAAGACCGAAAGGCATGACACGATAAAAAAAAGTCCCCCAAGGGGTTATGAAAGAAGTCTTATGTTGGTCCTCTGGTGTGATGAGAATTTGATTATATCCAGAGAAACCATCCATAAGAGAAAGAATCTCGTGACCAGCGGTTAAATCCACAAGTTGATCAATGTTAGGTAGAGGGAAATCATCTTTCGGACAAGCAAGATTAAGATCCCAGAAGTCGGTGAAAATTCAAATTTTCCCAGTAGTTTTGGTTACTAGTAAAACATTTGAAACCCATTGTGGATATTCGATGGGTTGGATGAAGTTAGCAGAAAGCAAGCACTGTAATTCTTCTTTAACAAGAAGGGCTACACGACGGTGCATTTTACGTACAATTTTTGTTTAACTGGTTTGATGTCTGGAAGAGTAACGATATTGTGGACTACAATATCAGGATCTAATCCTGGCATATCTTTGTATGACCAAGCAAAAGCTTGGCGATGGTTGGAAAGAAATGTGGTAAATTCTCGTAACTCCTATGGATTAAGAGATTGGTCGACCTTAATGATGTGAGAGTCTTCAGAAGTCCCTATATTAAGGTCGACATTGGCTTCGTTGAGAAGCGTAGACGTGTTAGAAGGAATGGTTTTATGAAGGTAAGAGTCCTCTGCCCCCAGATAGGTGAGGATAGAATCATCATCCGTAAAGTGGATAGTGTTGATAGTGAGAGAGTAATCTCTAATTATTTCAGGGAAGACTAATGGTATGGAAGTGGATTAGCCATTAGTTTTATAGGTCAATGGACCTATGGAAATGGTATTGACTAAAAAAAAAGTTAAGTGGGATGGAAATGGTGTCATCCACATCAAGTGATGCTTCTGACCTGGCAGGAGAAGATGGTTCCTCAATGGAGAGAGGCTCATCGAGAATGGTGATGGTGGATTTTGAGAAAGGTTTGAATCCTAAACCAAATTTTTGATGTGGTTTAAGAGTTGGAATGGATGCAAGGTCATGTATACCCTGTTCATATTTTCCCAGGCCAAAGCCCTTCCACACACATCGATATAAATAAGTTTTTGTGAATGTGGGATTCTGTAAACAATCAAACCCTGTTGAATAGGGTTTGGCCGTAGGGGGAGAATCCGGGTGATAGTGAGGTGTATCAAGACCACCGTAAATGAAGTTAGTTTTTTGATTGGGAAGACTAATGGTGATGATGTGACCAAGACCTGGATGATATTCAAGTTGTTTGTCTGGTCTACCATACTCATTAGGTTTGAGATGGGCATCAAAAGAGAGAAGAGGAAGCTCTCCTACCGAAAAATGTTGCAACGTTTCTTCCAAATTTTGTAAATCTAGTAGTTTTGTTATAGGTATGGAAGAGGATCAAGCCTCATCAGGAGAAAAATCATTCTCCTTTAAAGGGGTAGACCATGTGGTCATGTCGCATTGTGCGGAAGGAAAAGGATCTCCTGGATGAGTATAGACTTTGCCCTCATACTGATATTTTAAGCATCGATGGAGGGTTGATGGGACACAATACATTTTATGAATCCAAAAGCATCCAAGGATCATATTGTATGGAATTTCCCTTAAACAATGTAAAAAAGCTCGTGAAGCAGTTTCTTACCTACCCGAATGGGCAGGACCATAGTTCCTAAAGTCACCGCCAGCTGATCGTTAAATGATTGAAGGATGAAAGGTGGTGGTGACACTACATTCTATGGTAACTTAAGTTGCTGGAATGTATGAGAGGAAATGATGTTGAGTGCACACCACTATCGATCATAGTGCGCTTTAACGTAGTATTGTTGATTTGAATTGTGATAAAGAGGGGAGCCTCTAAATCCTCAGAAGAAAGGGGAGGAATTTTAGAATCCTCAAAGGAAATGGTAGTTGACAGTCTATTCAACCCAACAACCATCTCAAAAGGCTAGGGATCATCTAAATTCACCGCGATACGGTGTAGATTATCAATCAGAGCCTGGCAAGGTTGTGGAGATGATTGAATGAGGTCAAAAAGAGACATTTTGACTGGAGCATGGGTAAGTTGTTTCATAACACTTTCCTCAACTGATACGAGAATCTGAGCCCGAGGTGAAGCACGAATAGAGACCCAAGGTCTCGAGGTTGATGAGGAAGGAGGAACTCCTTTAGGGGCTGCAGAAATGACAACCCGTGACCGAGATGTACATGATGATAGATTATCATACTGTTGTGCTCTAGTGGAAATATGAATTGTGTTGATTTGAGAAGGTGGAAGATCATTCAGAGTGGAATTAATAGAACTAGAGGCCTGAGTATATCGTTGAGGCTCAGATGTAGTTGAGATGATAGCAGATACTTATTCCTCCTCCTCATCTAGCAGAAGATCACTTTCTTCCAAAAGACTGCTCACGACAGATTGGAGGGCCTTACATCCCTCGATGTCATGTCCTGGAGTGTGGTGGTAAGCACAAATCAAATCAGAGTTGAACCAGGAAGGTTTTACTCCTTTATGATTATAGGGTTTGATCAAAGGAAGAGATATGGATGAAGATTGGATAATTTGGTGAATAATTTCAGTATAGAATCCGGTAGACAAAGATGAGGACAGAGATGACGAGGGCACCTCTTGCGCCTCAGCAGACTGTCGAGGTAAATAATCTGCATGTCTGGTTTGACATTATTTTTAGGGATCATTTTTCTTTTTTGGGTATCAAGAGAAGCAGCCCTGGGTGCCTGAGATGGAAGTAAGTGGGGCAAGATTGATTTTGGTGGAGGAGGAGCTCCTAAGATAGATTTTGAAGAAGACGAAGATGTGACAAGTGTTGTGGTCTTCAGAGATGAAGAAGGTTGTTTGGTCGAAACAAATGATGATTTAGATAAGACTGACTTAGATGAGGGAGGAGCTCCCAAAATAGGTCTAATAGAAGGAACAAAGGGTGCCTTGGCTTTTGGTGACAAAGATGATGGTCCTGATAAAAGAGTTGACACCTTTCTAGTGGGAAAATCCACTTTACGAGGCACCGGTGAAGAAGGTTTTGTAGAAGAAGATGATGGTTTTGATGGTGTTCTAGAAGAAGACACCTTCTCAGTGGATAAATCAAATCTTCTATGAGGAACGAATAGATATTTTTGAGGGAAAGCACCAAGATTCTTAATAGTCTGAAATATTGGTTTTCCTTTTTCAGGGATGGTGACAACTTCAACCGCATAAGGTGATTGTAAAATTTTCGAAGGAGATGGTGTGGTATCCTTTTAAGTTCAGGAACTGGGAGGTGCCGGTGCTATTTATTTACCTTAATAGGCTGGTGATGGAAGTAGTGGTTCCCTGTGAGGGAGATACTTTGGTATAGTAGTTGTGGGTGTAACTACTATAGGAAAAGAAACGGGAAGAGTCATATTTGAAGATGCTTCCATTGGTAGAGAATTTGGTATGAATATAGGTATATTTACCAATGGCATAGTTGCGGTGAAAATGGGAGAAACAGAAGTAGATGTATTCATTGTGGAAACTTGAAGGGATGTAAATGTTTCCAGCATCGAAAGAATGTCTGACAACAAGATAGATGAGGATGACACTGTCTCTGGCATGGATGGAAGATCATACAAAGAGACAGGGAGGGATGAATCCATCTCTAATAATGGAGAAATATTCAAAGACAAATTGTCTGATGATGGCAGAATTTTAGAATTTAACGGAGTGGGAGGAAGTTCCGATTCAGTCGATGTGTTCATAGATGGCTTAGTTTTAGAAGAATATTCTTCAGTAGAGATGAAGTTGATAGTATGAGTGTTTGGTTTTTGAGACCCTGAAGCGTCATTGTTTAGGGAATGATTGGGAAAAGTTTGTTTAAAGACATCAAGTGCCTGATTTGGGGGAGCATTTGGGTTATCCAAAATGAGCTCACCTTTATCAATGAATTTTTGGACAAGATTTTTAAATGTCTGACATCGTTCAATGTCATGGCCTTTGGCTCTATGATAATGACAGAAGTCATTTTCCCTATACCAGAATGGTCTTTCTTAGTTTTCATAAAAAAATTTAATAGGGGGAAGTTCGATTGAATGTGAAATTCCAACATTTTTTCTAAGATGGACACATATGATTCCCCCAACAAAGTAAAAGATCGAGATGACGAGGGTCCTTTTTGAGAAGATGAAAAGTCTCTCCGTGGTGTTTGATTAGAAGTGTTATCAGCTCGTGGTGTTTATAATATGATAGAATTGATGGATCCCTGATTCTTGTCTTTGTTAGAAGTGGAAGGGTTTGATTTTGTAAACCGAGAAAAATTTGGTTTAGATTTAGAGAAATTTTTTAACTTCCCTTGTTTAATGGTGTGGGACTCAAGTTTGCATGCCATCGTAAAGGATTCTTCAAATGTGTGAAAGGTTTGGATCCTTAAAGTGCAAGAAATATTATTAGCACAAGATCGAGTAAACAACTCGATCTTTTGAGATTGAGGGAGGGAGAAAGACAATTGATTTATTATACCTCTCCAATGAGAAACAAAGTCTACAATAGACTCGTTATTTAATTGATGAATATTATAAAGATCTGTAATCGAGATCTTATACGTGATATTTATTGAAAAATTTTCAACAAACATCTGAGATAATTGAGAGAAAGAAAACAGGGAGTGTTAGGGAGTGTTATTGTACCAGTCTAAAGCAGGCCCTGCTAGAGACATAGGGAAAGTACATAGCATAAGCTCCTGATCCTGGACTATAAGGTAGCAAGCGTGTTTGAATGCTCACAGATGCTGTTGAGGATCCTCCTGACTATGAAATTTTGAGAACTTAGGAAGTTCCCATTGAGGAGGATAAGGCTTAAAAGCCACTGATGGATGAATTGGTTCATTACACACCTCTTCAAAAGAGTAGGAAGGGCGATCCCCTTTGGTGGAGGCTTCTAGGTTTTCGATTTTCTTGAAAAGAATTTGGACGATGTCAGATTGAGGAGAAGACATGTTGGTATGTCCCACATAAGAAGCAAATGGTAGAATTTGTTGACGTGTTAATGGGGGATTTATATGTTGATTAACAGGATGATAAGAGGAATAACCATGCGTTCTGGGTGATGTTTGGTGAGGTATTTTTTGTGAAGGATCCTACGTATAAAAAGGATGTGAGATGACAAGTGGTTGAGAGAAAGTTTCTTGAATGAAATACAGAACTTGTGATTGGTGTGCTCCTACACTGGTTGACTGAATCAGAATAGGTTGAGGAACATGGGTGTTGATTTGATTGGACATGGTCGGGAACAAATTCTGAATGAGGATTTTGACTGCCAGATTGGTTATTAAGGGTGCCGACGCCAGAGGATGGGTAAAGGTCATTGTCGTTGGAGCATTGGAAGAAAGACCAACTAGAGGACGAGAAGAAGGAACCAACTGACTCATAGAAGGGGGTTGATTCATAAAGAGGTACTGACCCTGAGATGCAATGGATGGCATAGAATAATTAATAGTGATCTGTGAGAGTGTGGATGCGCCCATCATATCTAAAGAAGAGGACTTATCCAAAGTAGGTTGCGGAGTGGCTGAGGTAGCCACAGGACTAGGGATAGGCAAGACCATTTGGGAACTGGTCGACATGGTTGGTGGCAGAGAAAAAGGAGGCATAGATGTGCCACCCTCTTCCGTGGTTTGAGGTGATAAAAAGTATGCTAACTATTCTATAAAATCCTGGGATGGTTCATGAGAATAATCATAAAATTACTGGATCGGTGGTCCTTGATCAGATATCTAAACAGACTTATGCACTAGATAGTCCATAAGGGCTACCGGATTGCGATCAAGGAGCGCCTGAAATTCAAGATCTCCACGAGGAACATACTCTATATCAGAAGCAGATGATATCTCTGAAGGATTGGGGGAAGCTGGATGTGATGGGATCACTTTACGATGATAAAAAGGATTATATGACCTAGATGGGGAACCAACCAACAGTGGTCCCGAGGAAGACCCGAGGGGTGCCGAAACATCCACATTAGTGGTGATCTCATATGAAGAAGGGGCCAATTGAGCCATTTTTCTAGATTGTAACCAGGTGATGACAGTCATAAACAAGTAGAAATATAGAAAAAAGGAGATTGTCCTAACTAATGCACAGAAAATTCAAGCAGTGTGGGTGATTATCTCTTTTAAGTTTTCATGCTTTTAAGAAAGAAAACATTAGGGAAGGCTTTTTAGAACAAGAACTACTCAGATAGCCAAACTAAGGATGGTTTGGGGAATGTTTTGGTGAGGAGTCCCAAAGACACTTCAGTAAAAGACTGGTACGTGGCTTGATATAGGGGCCTACCCCCACACTTCACACACCGTTGTGATAAGGGAGTCGGGTGATTTTCCAATATATACCAGAACTTTCATGAATTTATAGCACAGCCCGAGTACCGCGTAGGCTCTTCCTCTTGGATGTCACTTCCAAGTAGGTGAGGCCAGGGAAGTAATTTTCGTTTGAATGCTTAATACCTAGTGATTTTGGCTTTGTGTGCAAGTGTGAAAAATAAAAATCAAATAGTGTCACTACCGATTTTGATCAATTTTCCAACCTATTTAGAAAAATAGATGAAGAACATACAACAGAAATGACAAAGAAAAATTTCCTTTTAAGCACTAAAGATGAAGTGTTTGATTTCGATGAAGACAAGTCAAACAAGTTCTTTCCCAAATGCGATTAAATTATTTTTAAGCACCAAAATCGAAATGTTTGAATGTGATAGAAAACAAACAAACAAGTTCTTTTTAAGTTCCTAAAAAGGAGAAAACACCGTAAAAGAGGAATACCTGTAGATTTAGCTCTCCAAGGTGTGTGGACTTCAAAAAGCACGTTGTTGAGCTCTTCCCCTCGAACAAACCCGCAAACAAGCAAAGTGCTCCACAAGAAAAGGTTAAGCAAACACACAAACAAATCTAGAAAGATATATCCAGATAATAGTACAATGAAAATTTTCTATTTTAAGGAACTAAAAAACTTTCAAGGAAATAACAATTTTGCATAAAGAGATGGATCAAAAATGCAATCTTGAAATCAAGTGAAAGATTTGCTAATCTTTGAAATAGAAATTTGGATTTAGATTTTCAAGAAAGAAGAAACTTTGACTTTACAAATTATAAATGAAAGAAGCAAGACCAAAATGGAGGAAGGAAATGCTTAAGGAGAACTGATGAAAAGTAGTGAATAAATAGAGCAAAAGCTCAAAATTGGAAAAGAAATGAACTTACCAATAGGGGACTTTGGTCAGGTCCCACCGAGCGTGCCAAAATGCAGATCAAGAATTTTTGCGCTTGTTACCTGTCCAAGTTAATGTACCAAAATAAACACAAAAACCCTTAAAAACTCAAATGAAATCAATACCTAATAGATAAGACAAGATCTGAAGATGTAGATGGAAAAGAAAGCCGATGTAGACAAGACGGGTGCACACGAGCAATCCTGCAAAGTAGATCTGAGAAACCTATGAGACACAGATACTTGATATAAAAATACAACGTTAAAAGATATTTGGGTGGACTACCCGAAAAGTGGGTATGGGAAGTGATAAGCTCCCTTGGCAGATGTCAGTCCACATTTTCAATTAAAGAAAGAAGCATACATGATAAAAGATGTAAGTAAATGTCTAGATTTTTTTATTAAAAGTGATAGACAAAATGTAAACAGCGGATAGAAAGCAACAGAAAATAGGAAACTATGAAAATAATGTTGGATCTACATTACCTGAATTCTTTTACCTGTCTGTAGGCCGATCGGTGTCGATTGGGAAAATCAGCGTAGACTAGGAAAATCGGCGTCGACTAATATCCATTGACATCGAATAGGGGAAAATTGCAGGGAGATTGAGAAACGGACAATGAAAGCTAGATCGTCTATGTTTGTTAGACCTACAGGAGCCGTAGGGATACTGACCTAGCTCCACCTTCACTAGATGCAGGAGTAGAGTCACCAAGAGATCAATGGAGGCTCATGATGTCGATGTGGTAGGAGCAGGGTAACAGTACTCCTCTCAGGGATTGATCTGGACAGAATTGCTTTCTCTTGATAGAAGATGCTCGGGCTTGATGCTCAAAACTCTCTGTCGTTCTTTCTATCTAACCAGAACTAAATTTTGGCCCTGTATTTGTAATCAGCGCCGACCAGGTATAATTGGCGTCGTTCTGAAAAATCAGTGTCGACCGAGTACCAGTCGGCGCCGATCAGGGAACAGACTCCCGAAATGGCCAAAAAGGACATTTTTTGGAAAGATGAAAGTGATCCCTCCGTCTCAAATACATGAAATATCCCGCTGCGTGGTTTGGGGGAGGAGAAATAGGGGGTATAGATGGATAAAATTGATATGGGAGGTTAGGCATTGATATGGGGTAGATAAGTGGTTAAGATACATGTAAAAAGTATAATCAAATAGTTAATATTTAATTATCCATCGGTAAAACACAATAGGGTACAATAAACTTAGGATATATGTTTAATTAGATATTTAATTAATACCCTAAAGGAAAAGTGGTGATATAAAGTTTCCCTAGGCTACCCAAGAAGGTAAACGAACGTGGGGGACACTAAATTGGGTAACCAATTTTAGGTGTCTACACATAAAGTCCCCTAAGGATTAATGAAGGATGTTTTGTGTTGATCATCGGTGGTGATGATGATTTGATCATAGCTGGAGAAACCATCCACAAGGGAGATCATTTCATGACCGGAAGTTAGATTGACAAGTTGGTTGATGTTTGGAAGGGGGAATTCATCTTTAGGACAAACAATATTGAGATCTCAAAAGTTGGTGCAGATGCATAAATTTCCCGAGGCTTTTGTTACAGAGACAATATTAGAAACCCATTATGGATAATCATTGTGTATGATAAAATTAATGTATATTAGACATTTTAACTCTTCCTTGATGAGAAGAGCTATGTGAGGATGCATCCTACGTAACTTTTGTTTGGTTAGTTTAACGTTAAGATAAGTGACGATATTGTGAACGACGATGTTCAGGTCGATGCCTGACATATCACTATATGAACAAGCAAAGGCTTGACTATATTTATATACGAAGGTGGTGAAGTCTTGTAACTCCTATGGAAATAAATATTGACCAACCTTAACTATATGAGGTTCTTGGGGAGTTCCTATATTAATGTCGATGGTGGATTCTTTTAGAAGTGTCAACGTGTCGGGTGGTAAGGCTTTTTGAAGGAAATGATCCTTTTCCCCCATGTGACAGAGGATGTTTTGATCATCTTGACATTGGAGAATGTTGATGGTGGGTGAATCATCGTCTATCATTTCAGGTCAAATGAGAGAGGGTTTCAGTACCGTGATTAATTTGTTAATTCAATGGTCCTAATGTGATAGTTGTTGATGGAAATCTTTGGCAGATGAATCATCTAAGTCGTAGGAAACCTTAGGTTAGTGGGATTTGCACCATAAGGTTACCTGTAGATTCTAAAGAAGATGGTTCTTCTCTGTGGTATGAGTTGAGGGTCCGAGAAAATGAACTAATCTTTAAACTTAACGGGGGAGATGCGTTGAAAAGTGAAAGAGTTAAATTGTAATGTGATTGGCTGAAATAGAGAGAAACATGGGAAATGAAAAGGGTGGAAAAGATACACCATAGACCAGAGATGATCCACATAAAGCACTACTCCAAACTTATCCAAGCATAGCTTCTGAAGATAGTAATAACACCAAAATGCACAGTTGTCTATATCGAAATAAAGGCTATCAGAGATAATACAAATTACGCAAAGGATGGACATAATGCATCATAAGGCATATTATATTACTCTAAATATAATACACAGTATTACAATAGATAAGAGGCAGAATGCCATTACAAGCTCAGAAATAAGGCCAAAGCTCCAAGCTCCTGCCTTTTACAGAAGAAGAAAATAACTAACTCCAGAAGTGTCTCCTTATTTTGAAGCCTTCGGTTCAATATATAGGAGGAGAAGGGTGTGAGAGACCCTTCTCGAACTCTTTCTTAATTATGATAAATGGTGCGAAGTGATAGAAATATATTTCTTGAGATATTTATCACACTTTCCCATTATCTTTTCTTTAAAGAGTGGGAGCCATGCCTATTTAATGCATCTCTTTAACTATTTGCAATTGAATCCCTTAGAGCGGACTTATTCTTCCAAATAATTATTACATATTTGTATATTTAATTGCTTATGCATTGGGTCCAGAGCTCATGATTCAAGTGGCACCTATCTATGTTATTTTTATGGGAATGACACTTTGAATGTAGGTGAAAAAATTAAGTATCCCGAGGTTCGCACTCTTCACATGGAACTATGCATTTACTTCATCCCTAAAAGGACCAATTGAATGACCCTTTGCCTTTGATATTTTCAAAAGATCTAAATATTTAAACCTTTTAGATAAGTTGCATAACTCCCCCTACATGAATTTTGGCTTATCGCCAATATTTTAGCAATATATCTTGAACTCGGAGCTGATTTAATGAAATCCATGTGGAGGTCAAGCACCTCTAGGTTCTTTTCTTTCATTGTAGCTTCTAGGAGTACGTGAGGCTGACACCTGGATTTATTTGTGATTTGGTTGCTATCCTTTGGGTAAGTACTAAGCCGGCCATATATTAGTGTGAAAACTTTTACTTTTGGCCGGTCATCCACAGTTGACTCCATGTGTAAGCCTTGTGGGGCTTTGAAGCTTTCACTTCCTTTGCTTCCTATAACTCGCGCCAAGATGACATTTGGAAATTTCTATGATATTGTTGCTTCCTTTGAGTTTGGCATGTCCCGATCTTGGCTTTAATCATGGATTCAACTGTATTACCAAAGGATTGAATCTTGGTGAGATTCAAAACTACGGGAACCTCGATTAAGCAGGAATCTTCCTGCTATATAATCTTAGCAGGCAACATAAATTAGATAACAATAATATTGAATAAGAAAAGTTATGGGAAATGGAAACAATGTCATCTGTATCCATGGGGTCATCATGTGTAAATGAGGAGGATGGTTATGGTTCTATGACAGATTTTCCTATGGTATGTGTGGAGGGTTCGGAAGCTAATTTCTCATAACTTAGTCCATATTTTTCATGTGGTTTATGGGAATAATAAAATATTAGGCTATGGATTCCTTGTTCATAACGTCCTAGACTGAAGCCTTTCAAGGCGTAATGGTGGAGGTACATTTTTACAAATGCTTAGTTATACGGGGATTTGAAGTATGATAGAAATGGATCGACATGGGGTTGATAAGTAGGTTGTGTAGAGGGGTGGTTGATACCTTTGTAGACAAGATTTGTTTTGAGATGTGGTGGACCATAGGAGATGACATATCCGACATTGGGCTTGTACATGGGTTATTTTTCAGGTCTACCATAATTATTTTTTGTGGGAAGTGAATTAAGCATAAGGAGACGATACTCCCCCTAGTGAAATACATTTCATAATGTTGTCAAAGAAAGTGTCATCCATTAGCTTGGATGATGGGATTGTTGAACTAGTAGAGGCTTCATCAGAGGAGCCTGAGCTTGATTTGGGAACGAGCAAATCCTTTGGACAATATGTCATGTGAAAAACTTTGAAAGTATTTGGATCTGCAGAGACCATAAAGTTCTTAACTTCATGTTCATATTTGATACATTGATGGAGTGTGGATGGGATACAACACATAACACATATTCAGGGCAGCCTAATAGTATGTTATATTGGAACTCTCCTTCTACTAGATAGAATAGTTTAGGGAGAGTTTTAACGCTGACTTTGAGTGGTAAGATGATTGTACCCAATGTGGGGGAAATAATGTCATTAAAAGCACAGAGCATGGCTGGTGATTGGGCAGCGATGGTGTTAGCTAATTATATTTTGAATGGGAATGATGATATGATGTTGATACTTGCACCGTTATCGATCATGACCCTCTTAACGAGGGTGTTGTTGATTTGGGTAGTGATAAAAAGTGGGAGGTCGTGGTCCTCTGGTTGTAATGATGGGATTTCAACGATGTCAAAGGAGATAACATTGCATGTTTTAATGGTTCCCACTACATTTGTAAAGTGTTGGGGTTAGCACAAATTTGTACAGATAATATATCAGATCTAAGTATATATGCAATAAAAATAGATATTTTGCAAGAATAAATATATAAAATAAGAGATATAAACCAACACTTGATTTGATGTGGTTCACCTAGTGTGGGCTACATCCACCAAGAAACAAGCCAATCTATTATCTAAAGCTTTTACAAGATATACAATGAAGATTTACAATATTCCACATCTCTCAGATGTACAGTACTTTATTTCTCTCAAGCTTCTCCTTCTTCTCCAAGAATTCTCTCTCACAATTATTTTCACAATAATCATCAATTCTTACAATCCTATCTTCTAAACCCTAGCTTTCACGCTTATATATGAATATACAAACTTAAGGCACTTAGACATGTAATTATAATCAATAGATTTGTTTTAATGCTAAAAATAGATCTAATTCTCATGAGTAAAATAAAACACTCAACCACATGTAACCGACACCAGTTAGCCCTAAGCGATGTCGGTTCCTCCTTTCTTGACCGATGTCAGTCATAGGTGACCAATTCTGATCCCTCCATAACCAATGCCCATTATTGTGCTTTCCTGAAAGTTTAATATATCATGTTAATGTGAAGTAATTGAGCTCCACAGTTCAATAATCTCCCACTTGGAGATAAATTACTGCACTATACATGTATATCGTCATTCTTGGATCCTCTCCTTAGCTTTGTTTCTTCTTCTTCAAGTATCAAACTCAAAGACCAACAGAAGTGGAGTGTAGCTCCGAATTCTCTTTTTTTATTGGCTTCATTATCATATCCATAGGGTTTTCACTTGTATGAATCTTCTCCATTTTCAGCTGCCCAGCCTCCAATACCTGTCGTATGAACTAATACCTCAACTAAATCTGTTTTTTTTTGTAATGAAATGTTGAGTTCTTTTCTAAATGAATTTCACTCTGAATGTCACTAAACAATTTGCAATCATCTTTCTCCTTTCCCAACTCTTCCATGAATTTTCTCATCCATATCATCTCTTTACTATCCTCTGTAGCTACAACATACTCTTCCTCTGTAGTAGACAAAGCCACAACCTTCAGTATATTGAAATCCAACTAGTTGTCATTCCACCTACTATGAAAATGTATCCAGTAGTGCTCCTTCTTCGATCAAGATCTCCAGTCATATCTGAATCAATATAGCCACATACAGAAATATCTGAATCTTCATAGCATAACTGCATGCTAGATGTCCCTCTCAAATGCCTGAGTATCTATTGGACTGCTTTCCAATGCTCTTTACCTAGATTAGCCATAATCTACTCACAAATCCTACTGTTTGTGCAATGTCTGGTCTGGTAAAAACCATAATATACATGAGACTCCCAACTACTAAAGCATATGGTACTCATGTCATGTATTTGACCTCCTCATGTGATGAAGGACACCGATCTTTTCTCAATTTAAAGTGTCCAGTCATAGGTGTACTCATTGGTTTTGAATCTTTCATGTTAAACATTTCCAAAACCTTATTGATATAAGCCTCCTGAGACAAATACAATTTCTTATTCTTCCTTTCTATATATATTTGCATGTCAAGGATTCTTTTTTCAACTCCTAAATCCTTCATAGAAAATGTGTGAGCTAACTTTTCCTTAAGCTCACAATTGTCTTGCATACTAGATCCTGCAATAAGCATATCATCCACATACAGTAAAAAAATATTATAGCTCCCATTTTCAAGCTTCTTGAAATAAACACAATCATCAAATTCACATCTCAAATAACCATGTTCATGTATGAAGCTATCAAACCTCATGTAACATTTTCTTGGAGCTTGATTGAGCCCATATATGCTCTTTTTCAACCTACACACTAATTTCTCCTTAACCTTGACTTCATACCTAAGTGGTTGCTGCATATAAATCTCTTCATCTAAATCACCATGAAGGAAAGCTATCTCCACATTTAATTTCTTTAAATTCAAATCATGTATTGTAACTATACTCAATATAGTATGTATAGAAGTCATTTTAACAACGGGAGAAAATATTTCATTAAATTCAATACCTGATTTCTGTGCAAATCCCTTTACTACAAGCCTTGCCTTGTATCTTTTTTTTCCACCCTCTTCTTCCTTGATCCTATAAACCCACATGTTCTGTAATGTCCTCTTACCTACTGGCATTTAATGCTCCTCATCCATGGCATGCTCCCACTGCACATGAGTCTTACCACTGCATGTCTAGTTTTGTCCACCCTCTTCTTCCTTGATCATGCATTGCTTCTTCAAAACTTTTTGGTTCACCCTTATCACTCAATAACAAATAATATAGAGAAGGTGTAAATATTTCTAGAGGTTTACTTACCCTTTGTGACCTTCTCACAAACGTTTGGTGTACCAGAGGCTCATTCTAGACCTCTTGGACATTTTTTTCCAATTATGATAGTTACCAACACATGTCACCTATAACCGACGTCGGTTCTGCTAATCGATGTCGGTTTGGCTCTTCTGTAACTGATACTAGTTCAGTTGACTAATGTCGGTTAGGGGTCAACCGACACTAATTACTGTGTAACCCTATCGGTATTATTTTTAAATCTGAGAGTTCATTTTCATTCAAAAACTTCTCAACTAGTTTGTCCTTAGGTACCAAAATTTGATCCATGTAAATTCTCTTTTCATTCCATTCAATGTCACGACTCCTAATAATTTTAAAATTCTCTAAATCCCAAAAACAAAATCTAAAATCACCATATCCATAACCAATGAAAGTGCATCTCTTGGATTTTACATCCAACTTTTTCGTATTTTCCTTATCAATATGCACAAAAGCTTCTGAACCAAAAACTTTAAGAAAAGAAAGATCTACCTCTTTTCTGGTCCAAGATTCCTCTTGTATTCCTCCATCTATTGAACTTGAAGGCCTGCGGTTAATCAAATAAACCACTATATCAACTGCTTTTGCCCAAAACTACAAGGGCAATCCAGAACGTATCCTCATACTTCTAGCACATTTTAAAATTGTCTTGTTCATTTTTTCTATAACACCATTCTCTTGTGGTGTTTTTGGAAACTTCCTTTATCTATGTATTCCATTCATTGAACAATAATCATTTAAAACTTTGCTATAGTATTCACCACCATTGTCAGATATAAGACACTTTAAATGTGAATTTGATTCATTCTCAACAAGGGCTTTCCATCTTTTAAAATTCTCAAAAACATCATATTTATGTTTAATACAATAAACCAATACCTCTTGTAGCATCATCAATGAAAGTAACATAATACCGGGATCCTCTATGATAAGTTACCTGGGTTGGTCCCCACACATCTGAGTGTACAACCTCCAATTTATGCTCCTTACTGCCCCAAATTTGAGAAATCTCACTCTTTTTTGCTTTCCAAAGACAAAATGCTCACAGAAATCAAGATCTAAATCTTTCAAATATGATAACTTACCCTTAGCCTTTAACATGTGCATTCCTTTTTGACTCATATGGCTCAACTGATTATGCCACATGCATGCATCTGAATCTGAAGTAGATAACATAGAAAAAGAACCAATAACAAAGGTAGATAAGTATAACGTTCCTACCTTCTTACCTCTTACTACAACAAAAGCACCCTTGGTAACTTTCTAAGAGTCTGATGTGAATGTAACCATGCAACCAACTTCACCAAGTTTCCCTGTAGAAATAAGATTCCTCTTGAGGCTTGACACATGCCTCACATCTTTCAATACCCATGTATTTCCATTCTGTAATTTTAGATGAACTTCCCATTTACCAGTAATATTGCAAGGTTCATCATCACCCAAATAAACATATCTAAAATTTCTCTAGACATGATTTCTGAAATAACCCTTGTTAGGGGTTGCATGGAAAGAAACTCTTGAATCTAAAACCCATGATTCTATACTATTATCCAAAGAAATAATAAGAGCATCTTGCATTACCTCTACTGTAATATTTGCCACTTTATTTGAATCTTTACCTTTGTCTGGGGGTTGGTTCTCTTTATCCTTTGACCAAAAATCTTTCTTTGTGTGTCCTTTCTTTCCACATTTCCAACAAGTAATTCCCTTGCCTCTAGATTTATATATGTCATCCCTTGAATTTGATTTCCTATTATTCATGCTCTTGGATCTCTTCTTCTACCTGCCTCTTCTTTCTACATTCAAAACATTCCCAGATAATGATTCTTCTGTACTTTTCATATAAACTTCTTCATTCAAGATTATACTAACCACGCCATCAAACTTCAAAATATTATTAGCAGATTTTGTATTACTAACAACCATTACCAAGTTATCCCAACTGTCAAGAAAAGACCATAAGAATAAAAGTGATTTTACTTCATCATCAAATGAAATATCAACTGATTTTAATTGATTTACAATAGATTGGAAATCACTCAAATGACTAGATGCAAATCCACCTTCATGTATCTTAGAACTAAATAGTTTCTTCATCAAATAAACTTTATTAGAAGCACTAGGTTTTTCATATAAATTAGCAAGAGATTTTGTTAACTCTAATGTAGATGTCGCTTCTATAATAGTAGAAGCCACCGATGCTATCAGGCTCAATATTATAGATTCCAAAGTCTTTCTATCAATAATCTTCCATTCTTCATCATTTATCTTCATAGGTCTAGAATTTTCATCCAATGGTAAGAATAGATCTCTTTGATACAAATAATCCTCAATCTGCACCTTCCATAATTGATAATTTTGGCCCTCAAACTTCTCTACCTTGTATTTTTTTTCTTCTGTCATTGTTTTAACTCCCACTCAATCAAAAATCCCTCTGTGAGTAAATTTTTCAACACAAAAAGCCCTCAAACAAATCTCTGATACCACTTGTTGAGGTTAGCACAAGTTTGTATAGATAATATATCAAATCTAAGTATACATGCAATAAAAGCATATATTCTACCAGAAGAAATATACAAAATAAGAGATATAAACCAACAACATATTTAACGTGGTTCACCCAGTGTGGGCTACATCCACCAAGAAGCAAGCCAATCTATTATCCAATGCTTTCAGAAGATATACAATGAAGATTTACAATCTTCCACACCTCTCAAATGTACTATACTTTCTTTCTCTCAAGCTTCTCCTTCTTCTCCAAGAATTCTCTCTCGCATAATTATTTTCACAATAATCATCAATTCTTACAATCCTATCTTCTAAACCCTAGCTTTCATGTTTATATAGGCATATACAAACTTAGGGCACTTGTTGGACCCCTAATGTAGCTACCTAATCTTAAGGGCGCATAGGCGCGCATGACCAAAGGAAGTGTGCAAGTGAAGACGCGCAAGGCAGAATTCAAAAGGCTTCTTGAAGAACCAAGGATGCACATGCCACGCGAAGAAAAATTCTAGACTTATCCATTTTCGGCCTTTTGGACAGAACACATGAAGAACGTGTTCTGATTGGATAAGGTTCCAGCCGGGCGATAGGGTGTCCTGGAAGGAATATACCTTGTGATAGGATGATCCAAAAAGCTAATCATGACATGGAGAGGCATGCGTCTGAGGTGACCCACACCTTGACACTTGAGGCCAAATCTGAGGCTGCATAAGAGTTTGTTAGAGCTCATATGCCTATTTATATGCACGCCCTTGGAAAAGAACACACACAAGTGAGGTAGTGGAGCTCTGCAGAATTACTGCGAGAAATATGGGATAAAATGGGTAGATGATTCTAGGAAGGATGTAATGGGGAATGAAAATTTTATCTTGTGAGCATACATGTATGGGTCCAGATATGGCGCATGACTATGGTATGCCACTCTGTGATGCTTTGCAGTAAGACTATGAATGAATATGACAAGGTTACCACTATGTATATATTAAGATATCCTTCTTGTATTATCTACATGTTTTTACTAAGCTTTTAATCTTGTATAATCATGAACCTTATGTGAATGTTAAGTCTATTATGGATTTACAACTTCCTAGTTCTAGTTAATTCTGTTGTAAGCTTTGTTTCTGTTATGACTGAAGGGGTGTAGAAGTCGTTCTGAGCTCTATAAATTTTTCATGTATGTTAAATCACTAAGTCAGAATCATGAATTATACCTTCCACTGAACTCACATAAAAGAGAGACTCGGCTCCCTCTCGTGCACCTCAGGTGAGTGCCCAGTACCCGTTGGGTGATAGGTCAGCGCGCATGAGGTTCCCTTGTTCTTGGTGGGGTGAAAATATGACTGCATCTTAGTTCCATTACTAGGACCTCTTTTCAAATTTGTAATGGAACATGACATACATCATGATCTTTGTAAAAAGTGATGGCGGAGTTCTAAACACTTGAAGGTATTGAAGATTGGTTTACAAGAACAGAGGATGAATTCACTCAGAGATTCAATATTGGACCTGGGTTTAACACGCGAAGATGGGTGGAGGACACTCTTTATCATGAGTTGTACAAATCCTTCTTCTACTATTTCCCAGTAGAGTTATTTGCATGGCTCTCGGCTTATACATCTAGATCGGGGTGGTATTATAAGTCACACCCTTGGACCCAAGAAACATATCAGAAATTGTAAGATGCTGATCTAACATGGACCCATGCTATAGATCATTGGTGGAAAGGAGTATTGACTAGATACACTCTAGAATACGCCATTTCCACGTATTATTGTCCAGAAGTTTCTGAGTTTGAGTTTTTGCGAGGAGCTCTAGACGATCATTTCTACGTGTTATCCCCTTGGTGATCAAAATCTTGATGGTAACCATGGGTTTAGAGGCATTTCCTATGGCTGGCTAAACCACTATGAGCACCTTGGCGAGGAACCTAGGTTGGGGATAAATGGATGATATAACAACTGAAAAGGAAAGGAAGGAGAGATGGCTCAAGTATAATGAAGTGTGTGAAAGGGAGATCAATAGACAAGCATGGGATTACAAGTGGGTTATGGAGCTAGACATGGTGGAAAGGAGTTGAGGTTCACACAAAGGATGTGAAACCCGAACAGTCTATGATACCCCATCTTGGTAAGTGCGGGAGAGAAAACCTTGCTGATTTTGATGAGATTCCATCACGTAGAGAAAGAAGAGTCATTGGCGTGCATCTGACCACACATAGCGATCAAACCTTAGCACTTGGTTTGTTTGAATGAGGGAAAAGTACATTTGATCCATTTGATATCGGTGGAAGCAACCAATCGGCACCAAGAAGGTACAACTTCTCATTTGGGACTTCTATGGGTTCATACACTATTTCAGTATTTGGTGGAATGTTTGGACAAGGCACATACATAGCTGGTTTTGGAAGTGCGTTAGGAAGTGGTGGAGGAAATACAACTAGGAGTGGCACTAGTTCATAAACTGTCGGCATGTAATTTAGTGGAATGACGGGAGCACTCAGCATGATAAACATAGGCCCTATACCTAACACAGGAGGATTTGGAGGAGGAAGTGATGAAGCTGGTGGCTCAGGATCTAGTGGGTCCGGTGAGGAGGAGGAAACCAAGGGACTGGATTGGGAGGACAAGGAAATCAGCCACCTCCACAAGTCTTCTTTGAGATGTCTCTACACTTACTAGATTATAGTGGGATAGAAGATGCCACAGAGCATGTGCATAAGTGCAAGCTGCTGTGGTGCGCAAAAGGGATCACAACCCAAGATCGAAAGACCAATCAATTTTTGATGACCTTACAAGGACACACGCATCATTGGTATAGAAATTATGATCCTCATCAGACTATTGTGGATTACACCACACTGAGAAATGCATTCTTGTCAAAATTCCACATATGTGAGTTTAAACAGAAGAGCATCATCTCTCTCAAAGAAATCCAATAGGGAATGACATAGAGGGTGCGGGAATATGATGCACACTTTAAAACTCTATTGTCTAAACTGTCTTATGATATCCACCCTTCACAACATGCTCAGTGGTTTTTCAGAGGGTTGATCACACCCTTTAGGAGGGATTTGTCTCATAAAATATTCACGGACCTGCACGCGAAGCATTGGAAGCTACTTTGAATGCTGAGGCAAGTTGGTAGTGTTGACACTAGTGTTAGCCCATTTTTGGAGGCTCAGATCGCTGCCATGGCTAAGCAATTGGATAAATTATCTGCCAACACATCTCCAGAGATTCGTAGTGGGATGTGGTGCATGGATTGTAACGTAGAAGGGCACACAAAGGATAATGGTGGGATATGTAGTCAAAAGGTAGTACACGCCATAGTAGTAAACTACGAAATATGTCACAGGGACCATGATGCAAGTAGGTGCCCATTGTTATAGTACGCGATCCGTAAAAATGTGTCTTGTTACTTCAAGATATGTACCTCAACCACACATGACACTAAGGATTGTAGATTGATTGAACACATTCATGAGGTAATTGATCTTGGTGTGCTCTAGACTGGCATTACCAACAGTTCCAAAGGAGATAACCGTGGGTATGAAGATCATGGAGATGGAGGTACGCACATGGAAGAGGGTTTCACGGAGGATTTTGTGGCCGTGGTAACTGTGGGGGAAGAAGTGAGTTCCCGCATGGAACATGCTTTAATTATGGAGCCATGGACCATTATAAGCGTGAATGTCTAGATATTATACAATGCTCCTAGTGTAGAAAAAAACATAAGTATGAATATTGCCCAAGAGTTATACAAACATATGAGTTAGCACTACCAAAAGGATAAGGGCGCTACCATGGTGAGTATTAAGAAATATGACATGCGTAATGGCTCCCGTGAGTAATACGTGAATCATAACTAGAGCCTGTTATGGTAACAACAATGGTAGAAGTTCCATGCACACAAGGGAAGTGCCTAGGTAGAGACCTTTGGTTTTGAGGGAAGAAGTAGTACATGGGAAGTATCCAAATCCGTCTCACCAGAAAGAAGTCTACTAGGAAACCATGGACGTACTTCGAAGCTTACAAGGAGAGATCTAATGCTTAAAAGAGAAAACTAGAAAATATGAGTAAAGAATACTAGTAGAAGCACCAAAGGATGACTTGGATGAGGTTAAGGATGTGTGTAAAATACTGACGTAGGAGAATATTATCCCCCTGCTAAGATTCATAGTTGAGAGAAAAGGTACCACGCACCGGGGAAGAGCACAAAATGCAAATCTTGCATGCAAACCTCCCACCTCACAGCCTTGACTATGACAAAGAGATTACCTTGAATGCAGTAGTGGATGGATGGTTACTTAGCAACATCCTCATTGACATAACTGCAGAAGGTTAATTTTCTCACTCTGGATTCCTGGCATCAAATGAGAAGACCTACATTACAGCCATCTTTAAATGTGTTGTATATGGAAAATAAAACAAAGGCAATTGCCCATAGGTGTCTTGAAGGATGCAGCCATTACCATTCAGGGGACTAGGTTCACTAGGGATTTTGAAGTCCTGGTGCTTGCCAAGGTAGATAATTTCCCAGCTTTACTTGGGCACCCATGGTGCTATAAGAATAATGTAGATCTCTTGTTTAATAAGGGGTATATAAGCTTTGAAAACAAGGAAGAGATGGTGATTATACCACTTGTTGATGGAAATTCCACACCCTATACTGAACCCCTTGGGGAGGAAGTCCTAGATAGAATATATGTGTGCTCCATAAGAGATCTAAAGAGCATCCACCCTACAGAAGGAGTCATCCAATTTGATGATGCTCAGTCTGTCAATGATACTACTAGTGTAGCGTATGAAAATTAGGCACATGGGACTTATGAAATGGTTGGGTGACATCTGAAAGGATCACTGACCAAAGTAACCATGGCGCATACAGTTTGGCACCTGGGAGGAAAGGAAATAACCAAGTATTCTGGGGATGCATACCTTGAGGTATTTTTGAGGGAAATGGAAGCTCACTGGAGGGAGAATGAGTGATGAGGTATGTTGAGTTATGTTTTGATAGGCACAACAGCAAGGTGGTGGGCCGCGCATAGTGAAAACTTGTTGGAGTGGTGTGAGGTTAGAATTGTGTTCACTATCTGATTCTCTGAAGAGTAACATACCCACCACTGTCAAGGATTACAATGGCAATGGACCCACCTCTTCCCACATCCAAGCATGTGAAGAGGGTCTGGGGAGAAGGCGTGGATGCTTTACCAACCTCCATTTGGGTGCACAAGCTATATTCGACACTACAAGGTTACACTTGGTACATCCATTCTGAAACTCACCGCAAAATAGGAAATTGGCAAGAAATAGAGGCTGACCCACACATTCGAGTACTAAAGTATCATGCAACCAGTTGATGAGGCATTGTAGGCTATCAAGCGCCTCACTCAGGGGGATTACGTCATGACAGAAGATAGGTTAGTAGACTTACTTGGTGGACCTACGCTTGGAAGTGCAATTCAAAGGGGAGGAACTAGAAGACATGAAATTCAAGCGCGCGTGTGCTGAAAAGGAGAAAGGAAAGATGGTATACATTGTTGATGGAGAGGAGATGGAAAACCTGAATGTCGACCATTCGGTTGGGATGCACATGAAGTAGTTGACAGTGTAGATGCATGTGTGTGCACATATCATGAACCACTCAAAACCAAGAAAGTTAACATCGGCTCGGAGAAGGAGCCCAAGGAAGCTATCATTGGGGACTACTGGTCAAACAAGGAAGTATCAAAGATCATCAATCTCTTGTGCGAATTTGACGATTTATTCCCGCGCGGGTACCATGAATTGAAAGGATTCCACCATTCATTGGGGGAAATGAGGATAAAGTTGAAATATGGTGAGTGCCCGGTAAGGAAGAGGCCTTACAGGATGAATCCCAACATGCGCAAAAAGGTTAAAGAAGAGCTAGACAAAATGATAGCATCCGGTATCATTGAGGCTGTGGAGGAATCAAAATGGATAAGTCCAATGGTGATTAGCATAAAGAAGGATGGGTGGATTAGGATATGTGTGGATTACAGGGAATTGAACACTGTTTGTATCATAGATCCTTTTCCCACCCCCTTCACTGAAGAGATTTTGGAAGGAGTTACTGGGCACGAGGTCTATTCCTTTACGGATGGATTCTTGGGATATCACCAAGTAAGGATTTCTAAGGAAGACCAAGATAAGAAAACTTTCTCCACCGAGTGGGGAAGCTTTACATACACGGTCATGCCCTTTGGACTGAGGAATGCACCCACTGTATTTTCATGCATAGTGGTACAAGCATTTCAAGACTTCATCCACAAGTTCCTTCAGGTATATTTGGATGATTGGGCAGTGTATGGGTTAGTCAGGGACCATTGTGATAACTTGAGATTGATGTTTGAAAGATGTTGGTAGTTGAGGATTTCCCTCAACATCAAGAAATGTGTCTTTGCAACTCCTTTTGGAACGTTGTTGGGGCATATCATATGCAAAGAAGGCTTACTGGTGGATCCCACAAAAGTTGTAGTTATTGTGGGATTAGGGGAACCCACCAGCCAAAGCGTCATGCGTGGATTTCTTGGACACACTGGGTACTATAGAAAGTTCATTAAAGGATATGCCAAGATCAACGCACCTTTGGAAATATTGCTCAGACATAAGAGTGCCTTTCAGTGGGGAGAGGCTCAGCAGAGGATATTTGACACTCTAAAAGAAAGACTTATCACCGCACCTATTCTACGATTCCCATCCTGGGATAAACCTTTCCATGTCCATCTGGATGCCTCTGGTACAACAATGGGAGTCATTCTTACTCAACTAGGAGAGGGGATTGTTGATCATCCTTTGTGTTTTACAAGTAGAAAATTGACACCAACAAAACAAAATTATACAACGACTGAGCACGAGGCATTGTCAATGATCTACATCCTCCACAAATTTAGGTAATATCTGCTGGTGACTCCCTTCATATTCTACACATACCATATGGCCTTGAAGTATCTAGTAAACAAAGTAGTGTTGCAAGGGTGCATATGCCGTTAGGTACTTTTATTTCAGGAATTTGAATTCAAAGTGGTGGTAAAACTAGGAAAAAACAATTGCGGGCCAGATCATTTATCAAGGATTGATTCGAGAGAAGACACACAAAGTATCAAGGGAACCATGCCAAACACGCAACTATTCAGGTTACGGCGTGCACCCTCAGAGTTAGAAGACATTGTTATTTTTCTCAAGGAAGGTGTGGTGCCTGAAGGGATGAATGCACTGGAAAGAAAAAGGTTAGCCATACGCGCCACACCCTTCATGTTGATCAATGGGGATTTGTATAAAATGGGTCGTGATGTAGTTTTGCGCCAGTGTGTATTAGAACATGAACGCGTGGCCATAATAGAAGAAGCCCATGGTGGGATTGCTAGAGGACACTATACGGGGAACGTAACCGTGTGTAATATCCTAGTCGTCGGACTATGGTGGGAGACAATTCACCAGGATTGCATTGAGTTTTGTAAGGCCTGTGACCACTACCAACACCTTGGTAAACCTGGAAGAAGGGATGAGATGCCCTTGTGCCCCATCACCAATGCAATGCAGAACCTTTTGAAAAATGGGCAATAGATTTTTTCGGACCAATCTCACCAGTTGCGCGAAGGACTAACTCGCGATATATTATTACCTATATTGATTAGCTGACAAGGTGGGTAGAGGCTGCGCCCACTAAGAATTGCACCGCAGCCACAACTGCTAGATTTTTGTGGGAAAATATTATCAGCAAGTATGGGTGTCCATTAATTTTAACAAGTGATAGGGGCACTCAATTTTTGAATGAAACCGTCAGGATTCTATTGGAAAAATTCATGGTAGCCCACCATAAGACTACCCCTTATCACCCTCAGGAAAATGGGACTGCAGAGGCATTTAACAAAATCCTTAGTCACCCATTGACTAAGATATGTGATGTGGGTAGGCAGGATTGGGATGACAAGGTGTCAGTAGTTCTTTGGGCATACAGAACAATGTATAAAAGGTTGAACAAGGCCACACCATTTCAACTAGTGTTTGGCATGGAGGTTGTTTTACCGGTCAAATTTATGCTACCATCACTGCATATAGCACGCATAGGAGGATTGGATGATGAATAAGCGATGGAAGAAAAAATAGATGAATTGATAAAGTTGGATGAAAGGCGCTCACTAGCAAGATGGAGCCAAACAACTAAAAAAGCTAAGCAAAAGGCATGGCATGACCGCCATATTAAGAACATACAATTTAAGGTTGGCCAGATGGTATTGCTATATGATTCAAAATTTCTACGCCATCCTGGAAAGTTGAAGGTGCATTGGTTGGGTCCTTATGTAATTTCATACATCCTTGATTCGGGCGCATGCCAGTTACAAGCATTGGATGGAACAAAATTACATGAACACTTCAATGGGAGTAGGCTGAAGCCCTACTATAAATAATGTTTCTTGGTGTTTGTAAATAAGATAGTTTTTCCAGTTAGTTTAGAATTTCCTTTTATACTTGTCCTTTCTTGTATTTCCCTTTCACGTTGTTGTTTTGTTTTGCGCCTTGGGTGCTGGTAACCTTATTACTTTTTAAACTTATGAATGCGCAGAGGACCACGCATCATTTTAGTGTGGGGTGAGGTGACAAAGGGAAGCATGGAGTTATTCCACCAGAGGATTGGGTTCGTAGACCATTTGAATTGGCCCTGTTGAAAAGATGCATTAGGAGAAAAGAAGGCAGATGGGTGGCAAAATAAGGTTACATTGGAAATCCACGTACAAGGAGAAAAAGTGAAAAAACACGAGGTAGGTGAAAGAAAGAATCATGAGGATAGAAGAGGTGCCTTTGGCACTGGTAACACGCACACAAGAGTCTTCTGTCAAGATGGATTTTTTCATGCCAAAAGGTTGGAAAAGTTTTCGCTCAAGGATTGGGCACGGGTGGAAGCAGTTTCGCGCAAGGATTGGGCATGGGTGAAAAAAATTTCACGCAAGGATTGGGTGCATAAGGAGAAATGTTGAAGTCAGGTTTTGTTTGGAAATGTCGCATTAAACATAGTCGTACGGTGGTAGGTAACTGTTATCCAAAATTCACCCCTCAAGGTAATTTTGATAACATGCATCAAATTATTCAGTCTCGAGCAAGTAGATTGATTCAAGGCCCAAAGTCATGTTTTTCGGGGTCCCCTCGGCCTTTTTTCTAACTCTCCCATCCAAGAAGAAATCCCAACGAGTTAGGAAAATGGAAAAAATGTGAAAAATAAGGTTGCAGGGCTGTTTTAAAGCATTTCAGGTCTGAAGGGTTTGGGTTGTACCAGTTCGGGTCGCACTGAGGTTCGTCGTACCAAGCTTGGGGCCGAAAAAGAAAGAAAATTGGCTAAGTCAGACATTTTTGTCCTAGGCGGTCCGCGGGACAGTTGGGACGTTAGGACGCGAGGGACACGAAAATCTGAAACGGCCGAAAGTAAGGAAAAATTGCCTAAGTCTCTGTTTCGCGTGGTTTGGGACAGCCGGGACAAAGGTACGCGTGGGACGCGAATCAGCCGGTTTTCTGAAAGATAGTCCATTTCAGGCAGTTCAGAGATATTCTTCTGGGACAGCCGGGAAAAAAGTACGCGCGGGACGCAAGTCGGCCGATTTGTCGACAGACAGTCCATTTTGGGCGGTTCGGAGATATTTGTCCCAGGCAGTCCGTGGGACAGTTGGGACAAAGGTACGCGAGGGATGCATGGGACACGAAAAGGTGAAAAGGCCACAAAAGAGAGACAAGGAAGCCTGAATCAGCCGATGCGGGAGAATGTGTCCTAGGAAGTGGCGAGCAAAGGAGGGACTTAGAAAATTTTCCAAGTTTCAGTCAAAGTTTTCAAAGGTAAAAGTTTTGGCCCGCTGCCCCCGCCATCAAATGGAATCTTGACACGTGTCATCCAAGTGGTGGAGCATGGGGGGGAAATGGGAAATTTTCCCAAAGTGAAAAATGCCAAATTTTCAAAGGGCAAAGTGCGCCCCTCAGGCTTGAGCCAATAAAATAGTGCCACGTGTCCAAGTGGCAAAATATTTTAAGGAAGGGCCCGAAAGAAATTTTTAAAGGATGAGCCCGCGGAAGAATCAGATCCTGACGCGTGTCATCCAAGTAGCGGAGCGCGGGGAAATTTTGAAAATTTTTCCAAAGACCAAACGGGTAAAAAATTCAAACTTTTTTCCCGTCGATCCATTCTGGGCTTGTTTTTGCCCTAAATCTTCAAATGGCCATAACTTTCAATCCATAGCTTGGATTTTCATGTTCTTTATATAAATGGAAAGCTGGTGAAATTCTATACATGATTCCATGGTCATTTTTGCATTTTGGTTTAGTTTGGAGAGAGAAAATCAAGAAACGTCTCTGGCACGTGGTAATGGCCAGAAATGACGTTTCAACAACCAGTTTTAATGCGAAATGGGTCGCATTCTTCTCCAGCATGGCCAAAAATATCAGGGCATGGGTCTGTAAGGATGCCCATGCTATTTTAATGCATCTTCATTCAATGAGGAATGGCTCCCATTTTTACACATTTTCTCCCTCCTGGGCTCGACCCATGCATTGTAAAAAGCTAGATTTGGCTCATTTTCAAAGGGTTGTTCATCTTTTCTACTCTGCTTTCCTTTCTTTTCTTCCTCAGGGTTAAAAATGGAGTTCGAACCTCCTCCCCTACTCTGTAATGGCATTTTTTTCCTTTTACCATTAAAATGATGTTCTGTGCAAACTTCTGGAGCAACAAAAACGTGTTTTGTGATGCATCTGTCCATCCTTGCTCATTTTTTTCTTGTTTTCTTCTTGCCTCTCTTCATTGCAGGTATTTGTGCACGTTTAAATGTTCATTGCAGGGTTGGAGTTGTGTTCATAGCAGTTTTGGTAGATGTTCAACATTTTCCTTCTCTGGTGTATCATCGTTTTAGTGTAGGCTTTTGTTTTTTTTTCTCTTTTCTCTCTCTCCCTGTCTCCTTGGAGGTTAGATTAGGATTAGATTAGCTTTCCTGCACTGGAACAGTTTGTGGCAGGTAGTTTAGGAAGAGGAACCAGCCTTCTCTGGAGATTCCTTTCTCATTTTTGCAAGTCCCACACTTGGAGAAAGGATTCAATGTTGTACAATCACACTGGATACTAGTATGATCAACCTAGAAATATGATCAACATACAGGGGGTGTTGTGAATTTGCACTAATAGTTCTGGCACGCCATGTGGGACCTTAGAGGTCTTCCACTTCATCTTTTACAGGTTGGTGTGTTCCTGTGAATATTTCAGCCTTTGGAGGCACTTGCAAACACATTTGGCGACTCCATCTGATCAGCAACCCATTTCTGAAGTTGCAGACCTATTTTTCATCCATTCCCATCCATCCTTCTTTCCATCCCTTTCATTCTTTTCCATTCCATGAAGTTGTGCAATTATGACTCCATTTCCATCATGGAACTCACATTTACAACAGCAACAATGTTTCCCACCTCCAACATGTTCTTTAAATCCTCCAAATCAACATTTTAAACAAATTCAAAATTAGCATACATACCCATATGAGCAACAATGCCAAAATCAGTTTGGCTATGGAGCTTTCCAAGAGCAAGAGTATGCATATAATGAAGACCATTAAATGCAATATGTTGGTCTGTTGGAGAAAATCCAAAAGATGGAGGTAAACATGGTGCAGTCCAGGGCTCAAGCACAAATGAAAGCATTTGGAATTGGTTATGGAGCACCCTGTCCATGGGTGGGACATTTTCCAAGGCATTACAGCCCTCAAGAGAAGCTTGACTTCATGATTGCAACGCTTTCATTGCTTGCAAAGTGGATTGAAGGAATAGAGGTGTATGAGAGGAGTATTTAGCAACCTTGTCAACGGGTAAGCACGCCATCTCATGCCTTTATTTTTCCTCTTTCCCAATCTGTTTTATCTCAGCAGTGTCAAGTTCTAAACTCTCCATCTGTTGTCCCAAGTGTTGAATCCATTTCTCCACCCCCTAGTCTTCCACCTCATCTCAATTCCTTTGTCCCTTTTCCTTCCAAACAGTCATCCCGTCCACAAGAGCTAACAGAAATACCCCCTCCTCCAAAGAAACAAGAGTTTCTACCTCCTCCACCACCAAGAAAAATTGCCAAGCCATTTGAGTTACAATCCACTTCTCCTCTTGCATTCCCAAATCCATGTTAGGAGGATAAAAATCAGAATTCTAGTCAAGGAAAACAACAACAAAAAGAAAAACCAAACAAGGATGAAGAAATTCAAAGTCTGAAGAGTTGGGATCTTAAATTTGGGATGACAAAGATCCCCTTGATGGTTAAGCCTTTAGAAGAGGTTGGAGTTGGAGAACAGGTGGTGGTTAAGACTGATTTTGCGGCAGCAGAAGAAGAGAAAAAAGAAGAAGCAGATCAGCAGTCAGTTTTCTCATAAAGTAGTGTCCATGTTAGCACTCTATTTGAAGGGAATGCTGATTCAATTCAAGTTGCACAATCAGCCATAGAGGAAGAAAGCTCAAAAGAAGATCTTGCAGTTCCAACTTGTCCTCTAGAGCAGCAGATTGAAGAGTTTTGACTTGACCAACTTCATGCTAGAAGAAGAGTTCCATCAAGAGCAAGATTGTCTTCAAGTAGTAGAAGAGGGAGAAGCTGCTCCAAATCCAAAAGAAGAGGAGCACATTCTAGTTGTGGAGGAGAAAATTACAGATCCAAGGGCTTTGAGCACAAAGCAGGCTACAGAAGAACCTTCAGTTCTTCTTTCTACTTCATCTCTCTCGAGTTCTAGTGCTGAAGAAGAGTTTGATCTCTCAAACTCAATGTTGGAGGATGAAATAAACCATGGTGATCAAGTTGCAGATCAAGAGAACACCATGGGAGAGGTTGAACATTTGCAGCAGGACAACAATGAGGCAGTTTTACCTGTCTAATTTGGAGGACTGTTTTGATGAAGAAGAACCAGTTGAGATCCTACCATTCTCTCTTTCATCATCCACATTCCAAACACCTGAGCCTACTGTCATGAAGGAGAGCACCCATTTGCAGCAGCCTGCATCTTATAGCAGCTCTTTGGAACCAAGATTGGAAGATTTTAATCTTTCATGTCCTTCATTGGAGGAAGTGATTAGGGGATGACTTCTGAAATTTCCCTAAACATCCCTAAATGGTGTCAGTGCAGAAGATCATCTCGAGAGCTTTCCAACGACTGTGAGAACGCGACAAAACGGACATCGGGAGCTCTAGATATGTTCAGTCAAAGTTCAGACAGCGGGAAAGTCAACTTTGGTCAACTAGTCAATATTGGACCAATCGCACTATGACACGTGGCTTGCCACCACTCGTCAAATTTTCTTGATTTTCCTATCAGGAGATGACAAGTGGATTACATGCTATTTACCAAGTTAATTATTTCCATACCACATTACAGGGGTCGAAATTATATTATACTTGGTAAGGTCCACTTTCCAAATGCCACATGTATATATTAATGTTTATACATTAGTATAAACCGCCAACATGCCAAATGCTATGCTAAGCACGTGGTTTGGGAGGCATGTTTAATGGAATGCCATGTGTGATCGAAGGAAATGGTGAAGTGGTTGTAAGGGATTAAAGCCCATGCGTGGAATGTTCCACATGAAAAACGGATGAGAGTAAGGGGTAATATAAACCCTACCCAAAGTAATAATGGAGGTCAAATGTAAGATGAATACCCACTTAAGCAAAAAAATACCGCCCCACTTCTACCTTAGCCGATTTTTTGGCCGATTTAATCCACATTTCATCAAATTCTGCTCACTTATGGGATTTTTATCCTATTTAACACATGCTAAGGCGCTCCACACTTGGATTTTAACCCATTAAAATATTCAAATGCAGCTAAAATCCGTTTTAATCCCATTACACATGCATACGGCTCCTGATGGCTATTATTAATCCATTTAGGATAAATTTTTACATCTGCCCATTTTGGGATTTAAGGGCCCTATTTTTCATGTATAAATAGGTGAACCCATTCTATTAGCCTAATACACACACATCGTATTGTAATGGAGAAGCTCATTGCTAGGAGCGCGGAACGGTGGACACAACTCAAGCTTACCTATTTGTTAAGCTTGTTGTGGACACACATTCCACACACCGATGCAATGGAGAAGCTCATTGCTAGAGTGCGGAATGGTGGACACACACATTACACACAACTCAAGCTTATTATTTGTTAAGCTTGTTGTGGACACACATCGATGCAACGGAGAAGCTCCTTGCTAGAGCGCGGAACAGTGGACATCGGTGCAACACACAACTCAAGATTATTATTTGTTAAGCTTATTTGCGAGATGTGTCAACAGGTATTGTCTATTGGCCTATTATTTTAGGCAATATTAGATGAAAAATTTATGATTGGGAGTGAAATTATAAACTTCCCAATAGGTCCATTGAACCACACCAATTACTTGCAAATCCTGGATTGTCGACCGGGAGTGCTAGCTTCACATTGTTTGCGTCGGGAAGGCCGATCACAGCCAAAGGAGATTGTACGCCAGGAAGGTGGAAGTCGGGTGCTATTTTTCACCCTTATCGTCTGAAGAACTAGTGTACTGATAGGCAAGTAAAATTCCATTAGGTTTTTCTTGTGAAATTACTATTGTAACTTACAAGTTTTTGACTAGTGGAACGGTTCGACCATGAACCTGGAGACGTAGGCAATTGCCGAACTCCGTAATCAATATGTGTGCATTTGTCATTATTGTCTTGAATTATTTTTAATTGATTACTTAAAAGGAGTAAATTATCGGCAAATAATTAAATCCTATAAGGGTCTGAGATTAGGTAGTAATAATCTGGTTATTTTTGGATCATGTTTGGTATCAGAGCTGGTTTAGCTCCATATTTGTTTTTCAGTAAATCTGATTAACAAAGTGATTGCTTCAAGTTTAGTGCAGTTGGTTCAGTTTTGTGTGAACAGGGTACAAGTGCACCATGGGCAAGATGTCTAAATAGGTGAATCTCGATGAAATTGAAGCGTATAATCACCATATCTAGGAAGATAATTCTCTCCTGCAATCAATGTATTCCTCCTTGGAAGAGGAGAATGCTCATTTGAAATCAAAACTGCAAACCAAGGATGAGCTCTTGGCAAGGTTGCAGTGTGGTGATCAGAGGAAGGAAATACCTTCAACTTCAGATGCAGAGGCCATTGGCAGATGATTGTACTGTAAGTTGTTCACCATGGGAATCTTCTTCTTCCTCCCATTCAGTTTTGGATTCAGGTAATGAAGTCTTTGGTTTGTTTGAAAAGCATACTAGAGGCATTGTATCCAAGTTACTAGATAAAATGGGATTTGATGGAAGAGGCCTTGGGAAAAATGGCCAAGGCATTGCTAACCCAATACAGGTCGAGGATCGTCCTTGTTTTACAGGTTTGGGTTATCCTAGTGTGGGAATGGAAATTGGAGAATGCTCCAAGAACACTGATGGGAGACAAGCTTCTGAAAGTAAAGTGATTACCCCACTAGTCCTGCAAGAAGATTCTAAGCAGGAAAGTCGTGCTTCGTCATCACAGGAAAGATGTGGTAAGAGGAATCAGCAAAGAGGTAATGAGATTCCACCTCCAGTTTCTTACCATAATGATGAGCACAGTAAAAATTCTGATCCACTTTTTCAACTTAAGAAGTATGGTTATGATTTTTAGAAGATGTGGAATTATTTTCCATGTACTTTTTATGGATTGCATAATCATTCAGTGGCCAGATGATGGAAGAGAAGGACATTGATGAAGAAGTTGATGTCATTCATTAGGAACAAGGCAAATCAGAAAGACCAATCTCATCATACAGAGTCGAGAAATGGCAGAAAGAGTTCCTCATCCCAGAAGAAGGAGATTAAGAGGAATTTTTATGCTCATTGCCAGAGGAATGGGCATCAGGTGGAAAATTGCTAGAAACTGCATCCATCTTGCCATCAGAGTAATGGCAAGCCAAAGATGGAATGGAGGCCTATTTGCAAAGGCAGAGGAAGTTTCTACATCCACCACTAGTTGACAATTCAACCTAGGACCAGGTAATACCTGAAAGTGAAAGTCCTTTAAAATGGGTAAGTCAACAATTTTTCAATTATATATTGCATAATTTAGATTGATGGATCGTATGTAGTATTAAGTTTGGAGATCAAATTTTGTGAGAAAGTGCTGAGAGAAAGGTTTACAAAACTCAGTGGATTTTCTTACTTAGAAAATTTGATTAATGCTCCTAACATATCTCCTAATCAGCGTGTGAGTACATGTTACAACTTGGATACAGGATTTGACTCATATAAAGCTTGGAGATTGATCTGCCATTTGTGTAGACATTAGAGTTCGTAGAGATCAGCTCGGAACTTCATTCTGTGTAGAGGCATTGTGACCGTGCAGCAGAATGGTAGCTGAATCACCGTTGGCATTGACGTCAGGTCAGAACTTCATTCTGTGTAGAGGCATTGCGACCGTGCAGCAGAATGGTACCTGATATTAGTATGTCAACAAGAGGAGCTCTTAAAAGGATCAGCTCGGAACGTCATTCAATGTCAAGGCATTGCGACCACACATACGAATGGTAGCTGATCAACAATACTTAGCATCATGCATTGGAGGCTTGAGGTCTTGAAGAGGCTTAGCATCATGGCATTGGAGGCGTTGAGGTCTGTAACAGAGACTTAGCATCATGCATCAGGAGGCTCAAGGTCTTGAAAAAGGCTTAGCATCATGCATCGGAGGTGTTGAGGTCTACAGAGACTTAGCATCATACATCGGAGGCTCGAGGTCTTGAAAAAGGCTTAGCATCATGTATCGGAGGCGTTGAGGTCTACAGAGGCTTACTTAGCATCATGCATCGGAGGCGTTGAGGTCTGTAATAGACTTAGATCATGCATCAGAGGCTTAAAAGAGGCATCATGCATCGGAGGCGTTGAGGTCTGTAAAGGGACAAGGCATTGTCCATCACCGACATCGGATCAATCAAAGCTCTACGTAACATGGAGTTCCTTCAAACCAGTTCGGATTATGCGGAATCAACTCGGAGCCAGGAGCTGTGTTATAGAGTAAAAGAAGATCCTTGTTGTCAGATATCAAGAAGCTTAGCACCGCATAGAAGGAGCGTTGAGGTTTCATTCAGAAACTTAGCACCATAAAGCAGAGGCGTGGAGGTTTTCTTCAGATATCAGAGTGGCGCAGCGGAAGCATCGTGGGCCCATAACCCACAGGTCCCAGGATCGGAGCAGATTTTTTGAAGTGAGAAGTTTGCAGAGGAGAAGACCCAAGGGTCTACTACAGCAGCACTTCTCAAGGTGGCAGCAGTTTTTTTCCAGATTCAGGACAGTATGGAAGCTTTTTGGGACAAAAAGCCTTTCTCAGTGGGGAGGTGTGATCAGGGGATCATTTTTTTAAGTTCCCTAAACATCCCTAAATGGTGTCAGTGCAGAAGATCATCTCGAGAGCTTTCCAACGACTGTGAGAACGCGACAAACGGACATCGGGAGCTCTAGATATGTTCGGTCAAAGTTCGGTCAATGGGAAAGTCAACTATGGTCAACTAGTCAATATTTGGACCAATCGCACTGTGACACGTGGCTTGCCAACACTCGTCGAATTCACTTAATTTTCCTATCGGGAGACGACAAGTGGACTACAGGATTATTTCTATTCCACATTATATGGGTCGAAATAATATTATTTTGGTAAGGTCACTTTCCAAACGCCACATGTATATATTAATGTGTATACATTAGTATTAAAACATGCATATGTTTTGAGTTGTTTGGGAGGCATTAAGCCTTGCCACGTGGAAGAAGGAAATTGGAGCGGTGGTAAGGGGGCCCATGCGTGGACTGTCCCACGTGAAGGATGGAGTAGGTAAGATAAACCTTACCCAAATAATAAAGGCAGTCAAATGTGGGTTGAATACCCACTTTAGCATATAAAACCACCCTCTTCTCCACATGGCCGCTCCACATGGGATTTTTATCCCTTAACACATGTAGCCACTCCAAACTTGGGTTTCTAACCCATTAAAATATTCAAATGCGGCCAAAATGGGTATTAATCCCATTAAAAATGCATGCCGCTCCTTATGGATTTTAATCCATTTAAAATTACATCCACCCAACTTGGGATTTAATCCCATTTTTCATGTACGGGTGAAGGCTAATATTAGCCTATGGATAATATGTATTGCAATATTTGAGGACCCTAAAAATGTATAAATAGGGTACCTATTTCATTGTTGTGGACACACATTCCACACACCGAAGCAACGGAGAAGCTCATTGCTAGAGCGCAGAATGGTGGAAAGACAACACGAGCTTATTATTTGTTAAGCTTGTTGTGGACACACCGGTGCAACAGAGACTCCTTGCTAGAGCACGGAATGGTGGACATCAGTGCAGACACCGATCCCGAGCTTATTATTTGTTAAGCTTATTTGCGGGATGTGTCGACAGGTATTGTCTATTGGCCTATTATTTTAGGCAATATTAGATGGAATATTTGTGATTGGGAGTGAAATGTAAACTACCCAATAGGCCCATTGAGCCACACCAAGTACTTGCAAATCCTGGATTGTCGACCGGAGTGCTAGCTTCGCATTGTTTGCGTCGGGAAGGCCGATCATAGCCGAAGGAGATTGTACGCCAGGAAGGTGGAAGTCGGGTGCTATTTTTCACCCTTGTCGTCCGAAGAACTGGTGTACTGGTAGGCAAGTAAAATTCCATTAGGTTTTCTTGTGAAAATACTATTGTAACTTACAAGTTTTGACTAGTGGAACGGTTCGATTATGAACCCGGAGACGTAGGCAATTTCCGAACTCCGTAATCAATCTGTGTGCAATTGTCATTATTGTCTTGCATGATTTTAAATTGATTACTTAAAAGGAGTAAATTATCGGCAAATAATTAAAGCCTATAAGGGTCTGAGATCAGGTAGTAATAATCTGGTTATTTTCAGATCAGGAAGAGAAAGGGCACAAAGGTTCTACCATCGCTTCCACACCATCCATTCAAAAAGGTCTACAAGAAGACTCCATTTTTGGAGTTGAAAATCAGAGCTATGGGCATATCAAACGGATCAGACCTTGCCCAATCAGGTATTTGGCTTCATTGGAGCCAAAGGAGAAGCCACAACCAGTCATGCTTGCCTCTAAGCATGAGGATGATATGCAAAGAACCAAGGATCAGCTGTCATACCTCTCCAATCCAAATGTAGAGCAACTAAAAGAGGTATTGGATTTGTTTTTAGTTGACACCTTGATGATTTGGGTGGAAGACCAGCTTCTTGTTGATTTTCCATTCATCCAATCAGCCATGTTCAGTGCCAAATCATTTGCATGGCTGCCAATTTTGAAGAAAGGAAGCTATTTTGCACAACCAGTTGCAGGGTTTGTTTAGCTTACCTTTTCTTCTAGTTAGAATAGAGTAGGTAGGTTTGATTTCAGTAAAAGAAGTGCTTGTGCACACTCTGCCTGTTCCATTTGGAGCATGTATGATTTTTAGTTTTGTACATAGTTTTTGTGGTGTTGGTTTTGCTCTTGTACAGTCCATTTCAGTGGGTTTCCAAGTGGCTCAGAGAGGAGGTTTTCAAAGTTCAGATCAATTTGTAGGCTACAACTCATGACTCCATGCCCAATGGATGCTTCAGGCAGCTAGCTGTTCTTCATCTGGCAGGCAGATGACCCCGCTGAGTCACCAAGATTGTTATCCAAAACTCACCCCTCAAGGTAATTTTGATAACATGCATCAAATTATTCAGTCCCGAGCAAGTATATTGATTCAAGGCCCAAAGTCATGTTTTTCAGGGTCCCCTCGGCCTTTTTTCTAACTCTCCCATCCAAGAAGAAATCCCAACGAGTTGAGAAAATGGAAAAAATGCAAAAAATAAGGTTACAGGGTTGTTTTAAAGCATTTCGGGTCTGAAGGGTTCGGGTTGTACCAGTTCGGTTCATACTGAGGTTTGTCGTACCAAGCTTGGGGCCGAAAAAGCAAGAAAATCGGCTAAGTCAGAAATTTTTGTCCTAGGCGGTCTGTGGGACAGTTGGGACATAGGGACGCGAGGGACGCGAAAAGCTGAAATGGCCGAAAGCAAGGAAAAATTGCCTAAGTCTCTATTTCGCGCGGTTTGGGACAGCCAGGAAAAAGGTACGCGTGGGACGCAAATTAGCTGGTTTGCTGAAAGATAGTCCATTTTAGGCAGTTTGGAGATATTTGTCTGGGATAGCCGAGACAAAAGTACGCGCGGGACACGAATCGGCCGATTTGCCGACAGACAGTCCATTTCGGGTGGTTCGGAGATATTTGTCCCAGGCAGTCTACGGGACAGTTGGGACAAAGGTATGCGAGGGATGCGTGGGACGCGAAAAGGTGAAAAGGCCACAAAAGAGAGACAAGGAAGCCCAAATCGGCCGATGCGGGAGAATGTGTCCCAGGAAGTGGCGAGCAAAGGAGGACTTAGAAAATTTTCCAAGTTTCAGTCAAGTTTTCAAAGGTAAAAGTTTTGGCCCGCTGCCCCCGCCATCGAATGGAATCTTGACACGTGTCATCCAAGTGGCGGAGCACGGGGGGGAAATGGGAAATTTTCCCAAAGTGAAAAATGCCAAATTTTTGAAGGGCAAAGTGCGCCCCTCAGGCCCGAGCCAATAAAATAGTGCCACGTGTCCAAGTGGAAAAAGATTTTAAGGAAGGGCCCGAAATAAATTTTCAAAGGATGAACCCATGGATGAATCAAATCCTGACACATGTCATTCAAGTAGCGGAGCATGGGGAAATTTTTAAAATTTTTCCAAAAACCAAACGGGTAAAAAATTCAAACTTTTTTCCCGCCGATCCGTTTTGGGCCTGTTTTTGTCCTAAATCTTCAAATGGCCATAACTTTCGATCCAGAGCTCAGATTTTCACGTTCTTTATATCAATGGAAAGATGGTGAAATTATCTACATGATTCCATGGTATTTTTTTCATTTTGGTTCAGTTTGGAGAGATAAAATCAAGAAACGTCTTTGGCATGTCGTGATGGCCAGAAATGACGTTTCAACAACCAGTTTTAATGCGAAATGGGTCGCATTCTTCTCCAGCATGGCCAAAAATGTCAAAGCATGGGTCTGTAAGGATGCCCATGCTGTTTTAATGCATCTTCATTTAATGAGGAATGGCTCCCACATTTTTACACTTTCTCCCTCCTGGGCTCCACCCATGCATTGTAAAAAGCCAAATTTGGCTCATTTTCAAAGGGTTGTTCATCTTTTCTGTTCTACTCTCCTTTCTTTTCTTCCTCAGGGTTAAAAATGGAGTTCGAACCTCCTCCCCTACTCTGTAATGGCATTTTTTGCCTTTTACCATTAAAATGATGTTCTGTGCAAACTTCTGGAGCGACAAAAACGTGTTTTGTGATGCATCTGTCCATCCTTGCTCGTTTTTTTTTCTTGTTTTCTTCTTGCCTCTCTTCATTGCAGGTATTCGTGCACATTTAAATGTTCATTACAGGGTTGGAGCTGTGTTCATAGCAGTTTTGGTAGATGTTCAACATTTTCTTTCTCTGGTGTATCACCGTTTTAGTGTAGGATTTTGTTTTTTTTTCTTTTCTCTCTTTCCCTGTCTCCTTAAAGGTTAGATTAGGATTAGATTAGCTTGCCTGCACTGGAAAAGCTTATGGCAGGTAGTTTAGGAAGAGGAACCAACCTTCTCTGGAGATTCCTTTCTCATTTTTGCAAGTCCCACACTTGGAGAAAGGATTCAATGTTGTGCAATCACACTGGATGCTAGTATGATCAACCTAAAAATATGATCAACATCCAGGGCGTGCTGTGAATTTACACTAACAGTAACCTAGCCTTTAATGTGTAAAAGTGGAAAAAGCTATAAATACAAGAGTGGGCAGCTCATTATTTTGTGTTGCGAAAATAAGAAGAGCGATTTTCTTTCAGAGCTAGGGTTTCGAGAACTGACTTGTGTGAAGGAAAATCCCATAAACTTAAGCGCAATCGGTCCATTAGATCTACAAACCAAAGCAGAAGTGATTCATGGGTGTGAGGAACGTTGTGAATGAGTGTCGTGATCGTAGGAGGAAAATCAGAGATTAGGGTTTGTGTTCTAGGGCATGGGGCGCACGAGGAAAACTATCAAACAAACTCACAAGCGAACCAGGGAATGCAAGTAAAGGGTACAATGACAACCACAAAACTAGTAGGAAAACCTGCAGAACAATCCAAGAAGGGAAAGAGTAAAGGAAAAGGGAAGAAGAAACAAGAGGAAATACCCTTGGATACAAACAAAGAATGGTACTCAGAGATGCGATACCTGGATGGGGTTTTGCTAGGGCAAGAGTGGGAGTCCCACATAAGACAGATGACCATGATTGACTACACTCACCGGTCAAGCATAATCACGAAGGAAATGGCGTTGGAGCTGGTGCGCCCAACAAACAAACGAACACGTAACGGGTTGCCAATTTACAGCGACGTGGTCAAGGTGAAAATGGAGAAGGCAGGGCTTCTCCAGCTTTACGACTTGCCATATTTCGGGAAGCCCGAGCACTTTTACCAATGGTTGATGATGCACATACACGAAGACTTCTTCTGCTTCATAGGGTACAAAATACACATAACTCCCCAGTTAATTTCACACTTCACATGCCTAACCTATGTAGGGGACGTGCTCATAGATGACCTCTAAGACAAGGAGGAAATCAGGGAAACCATAGCATCCCAGGAATTGAAGAAGGGATCAAGGTACTATGACGTTTCGGATATCAGTGATCTAGTGATGAAGATGGCCGCGCACCTTGTCTCCAAGTTGAATGGACAAGAAAGGTGGACCCAGGTGAGCAAGCCCTAGATGAATGTCTGTAGGAAGGTGGTGGAGGGCACCGTATATAACATCTCCTAGTACATAGCAGACGAAATCATAAGCAGCGTGGAGAATGGGGGAAAAATCCTATTTGGAAGCATTCTGTTGACAATTGTGTTCTTAGAAATCAGGGTGTCGGATGCTTCTAACAAGTTCATGTGGGAATACTTTGCTGAAGACCCTTCACCCGCAGACAGATTCTAGAAATACACATGTGAATCAATCACAGGGGTACACAAGGCGTGCTTAGAAAAATGGTATAAGCTCCTGAGGAACGCATTCGGGGCTGAATGACGGGTCTTGAAACAACTCCCCACGGAAACCGAAGGAGAAGCAGAGTTCGTGATCTACCAGAACTTCTGCATTGTCATGTTCATCTTGGTAGATGGCAGTTGGAGTCCATGGTGCAAACTCCCATTCTCATTCACTGCCCAGTTTTTCCAAACAGGGGTAAACAGATACAAGGAATCAAAGAAATTAAACCTGGAGTTGTCCTCCCTTAACAGAGAGCACATGGAAATGAGAAAGAAGCTAGTATACCTAGGGAAGCACACGTACATTGAGAGGTACGTGTCGCAGGATGTGCATATTGTAAGGTCGTTGACCTTACCTATTGTTGGGAGCAATGCCGCAAGGATCTACCTATGCATAAGGCCGAAATTTGAAAAGGGTGTGTACGTGGAGAATGAGATATCCATCTCGAATGACCCTATGGGAAGAAAGAAGCTAGTACAAAAGCAAAAGGAGAGGGAAGAGGGGGAAGAACAAAGGGCGATGGAGAGGCAGAATGTAGATACTGCGGGGCCGAGTACCTGTGTCCGGAAGAAGAGGAGAACGGTGGTCAAGGAGAAGACCCTGGAGCCTGCAAAGCCACCATTCCCTGAAGAACCCTCAGATGAAGAAAGGACAACATCCCCGACTCTGGAGTTTCGGCAAAGGAAGAAGAACAAGGGATGGAGGAACTAGAGTCTGAAGATACAGACAACCTAAACGCCTATATAGGCGAAAAGGATGATGATGAAGGGGAAGAGTTGGAGGTGAATCAGGAACCGATTGATGTCCATGATTTGGAGGAAGGAGCAGAGGATATAAATGATGCTTTCATCTTTGTAAGGAGGAAGGGCGCCTAAGGGGAGGAAGGTACGCGGAGTGAAGGGGCAAGTACTAAGGGGTCAGATATGCCCAAGCTCACTCAGGAGGAAGTAAATGAGAAAGCGACAAGGGAGGCAGAGAAGATAATTAATACCTTGGTCGAAGAGGAGTTGGAGCACAGCACGGAGCTCGTACTCGGCGAGTTCAAAGAAGAGCAGAGGGAGAAGAGTGTGGGTAGCACAAAGGGCCTAACTCTTTTAGTAACTATTCCCAAGGGCGTGCACACGGGAAGTGAACACGCGGAAGGGGGAAGAACAACGATGTGATACATTGATGATCCAAACAAATTTTTACGTGCGCGTTTCCAGAGTACCATGCCCACCAAGGAGCTCACCACCATGGAATCCTTTGACCCTGAGGGTGGGTACCTGTGCACAAGGAAGATGCTATCATGGATGTTCGACTCCCACCTCGACGAGCATGCATTCAAAGTTAACCAAGGAGCGGTACTAGTGCTGTCCGAAGGAAACGGGGACAACCCCATTATAAACACGCAACAACTATTGAATGAGCAAGTGTGTAACACGCTCAAAAAAGTCTCCATGGAAATTGAGGTTAGGCTCTTCTGCAGGAGTGACAGGGTAAAAGTCTTGGAGGACCTGTTAGAGAAGAGGAAGGAAGAAGTATTGAAGCTAATGAAGGACCTCAGCCTTGAGAAATTAATCAGCGCTCAACTACAGAGGGAGCTTCAGGAGGAGAAGGCCAGGGTACGTGAAGTTTCCAAGAAGGTGGAGCTCATCTCCCAAGCTATTATCATGAAGCACCCAGACCTTAACCCTACCGCACAAAAGTATGGATCCTCCCTGCAATGCCTAGAGGACTTGACTCGGATCCTCACCATGGAAAGGCAGCCCTTAGCCTTGGAATTAGCAGAGGAGGTAGTTGCACGCTTGGAGAAGGAGAAAAAGTTGAAGGTCATCACGCTTGTGGCTGAATACAACAAGGTTCTCGCTGACGTGAAAATAGCTACACAAACTGTGGGGGTCACCTACGACCATTTCGCCGATCAAGACAAGGTGACAGGCATGTTGCTGGCCAACGACAAGGCCGAGCTGAAGGACTTCAGGGAAAATAATAAGGGCAATAGAGCCGAGCGAGAAAAGATCATAGCCGAAGTGGAAAAGAAGTCTAAAGCTATTGAGAACAGGCGGGTCTCAATCAAAACTCGGCTAAAAGAGCTCTATAAGGTCATCACAAGGAAGATGGATGCCCTGGAGGATCACACCAAGGAAATAGAGACTGTGGTGGAGACCATTAGCACGAAGGGGGAAGGGATAACCTTTGACGAGGTGAGCACCTTGGTTGGTGATATTTGCACTACAGTGTAGGATGAAGTTAGCGCTAGGAGTACACTAGAGGCCAACCTACAGAAAAATTTTCCCCTTCTTCTTCTTTAGGCAATTTTTCCTCTATTCTTTCTCTCCCCCATTCTTTATTCTTTCCCTCCATTCTTTTCCAAGGTAAGGCCTTGAAATTTTTGTACTGCATTCTTTGAAAAGGTTCCCGAGGGCGGAGAACAGGTGAAGTGTGGGGTAATGTTGGGCCCCTAATGTAGCTACCAAATCTTAAGGGCGCGTAGGCACGCACGGTCGGAGGAAGCGCACACGGCTGGAGGAAGCACGCAAGTGAAGGCGCACAAGGTATAATTCAAAATGATTCTTGGAGAACCAAGGACACGCCACGGGGGTTTCACCTAGTAAAAGTATGGTATAGCACGTGCGTTCAAAGGGTATTAAAGAATACACTTAATTCTAGTTTTTACCTCTAATTATTCAATTTATAATACCCCCTCCTGTTATATTATTAGAAGGAAAATACCCCCTATTTTTTCCATGAACCTTACTTACCCATTTTTCAATTACAATTTTACCTAACCCTTTTTATTTCTACCCTAATATATTAAACAAAAAATATATCATATTTATCACTCAATTTTATTTAATATGCATTTCCTCTTGAAATGTAGTTTGAAGCGATTAAAGACCTATTACTAATCACCTTATAAATGTTAAGTGTTAATCATTTATCAATAGTTATTCAAATAATTAAGATGGTGAAATAATATCACTTGTGTATAAAAGCATACTCAATCCTAGTTTTTTACCATCTTATTATTATTTAATTAAGAATCTATTAATTGAGATGTATTTATTCAAAAAGATTATAATTTAACTTTATGACCACACTCCTTGTACAATTTTAAGGTATATAATTTTAAAAACTAGGGTTCAAATGTTTTAGTTTTATATTAAAACCAAACCTCTCTTTCCTTTGGCCCACCTCTCTAACCTACCCCTAATACCTAATTCAAAATATTAATAAATTAAACCCTTTCACCCCCTCATTTCTACCGGTATATTGACTTTAATTTTATTAATTTTAATTACCTCAATATGAACCCACGTGCTAGGATATTGCTTAGCTAATGAACCCCCCATGGGACGCACGCACCACGTGAAGAACAATTCAGGACTTAGCCGTTTTCGGCCTTTTGGACATAACACATGAAGAACGTGTTCCGTTTGGATAAAGTTCCAGCCTGGCGATAGGGTGTCCTGGAAGGAATATACCTTGCGATAGGAAAATCCAAAAAGCTAATCATGACATGGAGAGGCATGCACCTAGGGTGACCCACACCTTGACATTTAGGGCTAGATTTAAGGCTACAGAGGAGTTTGTTAAGGCTCAGATGCCTATTTATACGTGCGCCCTTGGCAAAGAACAGAGACACAAGTGAGTTAGCGGAGCTCTGTAGAATTACTGCGAGAAATATGGGGTAAAATGGGTAGATGATTCTAGGAAGGATGTAATGGGGAATGAAAATTTTATCTTGTGAGCATACATGGGTCCAGATATGGTGCATGACTATGGTTTGCCACTCTGTGATGCTTTGCAGTGAGACTATGAATGAATATGATAAGGTTAGCACTATGTTTATATTAAGACCTCCTTTCTGGATTATCTGCATGTTTTTACTAAGCTTTTAATCTTGTATAATCATGAACCTTACGTGAATGCTAAGTCTATTATGGATTTACAGCTTCCTAGTTCTAGTTAATTTTGTTGCGCGCTTTGTTTCTGTTATGACTGAAGGAGTGTAGGAGTCGTTTTGAGCTCTATAACTTTTTCATGTCTGTTAAATCACTAAGTCAAAATCATGAAGTATGCCTTCCACTGAACTCACATAAAAGAGAGACTCGGATCCCTCTCGCGCGCCTCGGGTGAGTGCCCAGCGCTCGCTGGGTGATAGGTCGGCACGCATGAGGTTCCCTTGTTCTTGGTGGGGTGCAAAAATGACTACAACACTTAGCCATGCAATTACAATCAATTGATCTATTTTAATGCTAAAATTAGATCTAATTTCTGTGAGTTAAATAAAACACTCACGCACAGGTAACCGACGCCGGTTAGCCCTAACTGATGTCGGTTCCTCCTTCCTAATCGATACCGGTCATAGGTGATTGATGCATGTCCCTCCATAACCAATGCCGATTACTGTGCTTTCCTTCAAGTTTAATATAACATGCTACTCTGATGTAATTGAGCTCCACAACTCAACAAGGGTTGTGGGTCATGTGAGGGTACTGATATAGATTGAAGGGCTTCAATCATGGCTTGTTTATATCAAGGTGAGTTTGCACCAACTCGTAAAGGGACATATTGACTAGAGCTTGGTGAAGTTGTTTGATAATGACGTTCTGTACTGCAGTGGTAGTTGGAGTGGCCAGGATGGACACCTTATCCTTAGCAGGAGCTGTTGGAGTAGATGACTCAGGGGGTGAGTGGAACAAAAATTTTGGACTTGTTTTGATCGAGGGTGTTTGGTTTGTGGGTACGTGCTCTAGTGGTGATACGTACCACGTCAATTTGATGCGGAGGGGCTTTCTTGGAAGAATCCCCACTTTATGTGGTCGTTAATGGTTTGTGGTGTGATTTCAATATTGTATTAGTAATACAATTTTAGTTCTTCCACTTTCATACTTATCTGATTCACAATGAGGAGATTGTATTTTACTACCTTTTATGGGTTTGGTTCACTTCGTTATCTAAACCTTTTTCTAGAAGACATTGTTAATGACTATATTTAGATTTACAAAAATTATATTCACTCTAAAATCTTAATTATTTAATAGTTATATTATTTTTATATGTCTATATGATGCTAAAATAATCAATTTCACCTAATAATATACATAGTTTACTAAAAAAAAAATTCAATTTAAAGTTAATGTAATGTATTGTGGTTAGTTATTTTAAATTATTACACAAAAACAAATCGATTTCATACAATTATGTATGTTTTACTAATTTATACCTCTTCAATTTTAATTGCGATGTGCTCCGAGTTGTTTGTATTGGTAAGACAAGAACCACCTTCCACGTTTATCCTCCCTTTACTTGAACATTAAATTACGCACTTAAAAAAAAGTTATTAAAATAACTTAAGAATTGAAATACTCTATTTAATGAAATTTCTCATATTAACATGGAAATAAGGAAATTGTTTCCATTTTTTTTATATATATTTTAATAAGCTACACAAATATCACCTACATTTGTACAAAATTAGAATTACTTTGACCGCAAATCGCTCAACATATCATTACACTGCAAAAATTGGGAAAAAACTAGGTAAATTTTTTGACCATTTAGACACAGGTTTTTATCTTCACCATCAAACCCACTCAAAATATCATAACATCAAAGGGGCATTGGATGTGGCATAGTTTCATCTTTTATGAACCCAAGACTATGCCAAGAGCCAGAAATTTTTAACCTCTCTACTATTAATAATATACCCTCCAATCCTGCTGCTCCTTTTTCTGACTCCCACAGTCACGCACTCTGCGTTGGCAATGCAAATCTCAACCATGTCCTCCTCTCTCCTCGGAAAGAACCTGCCATAACTCCATGCCCATAAATATTGTAATATTTCTTTCTTGAAACAATGAAAAGCACAAGTGAAGGAACTCTGTTCAAAGTTCATACCTATAAAACACTGATGGCTTTTTCTGACCTACGATCACCATTGAAGCTTCTAATTTCTTGGCCCATCTAACAACTGTACCTGTCATATTCCCTTCTGTAATCACCACCTCAACCGGAACCTGATCATATAACCAAGCTGAATCCCTTACATTTTCATTAACTAAATAACTTTATCAATCCTAATAAACAAGGCTAATATTTCTTATAAACATACATACATCTGGGCAGTAAGATTTGCAGAGAGCTTCCAGTGATTTGACGAAAGAGAATCCTCTGTCCCCGTTTCTTTCAACATATTTATCATTCCTCCAGAACAGACCTCCTGCAAAATTCCATCATATCAATATATAATGAAATGCAGATCGTAGTGCGTTGGCAGATCACAAGCTTATTTTGTGTTTATGCAAACAAATTAAACACCTCATCATCAAATAGGAAGTTATATGTTAATCCTAACTGGTCCATGGAAAATTAACATAGTAACATTAGACTAGGAACCCCCAAAAATTTTATGTAAAGAAATGGGGCTTAAGGGGAATTTTGAAAGAACAATCCAAACTCTGGACCAAAAAGAGGTGGAATAACTCCATGATAGAACACCCAGGCTCCAGCGACAAATGGGAGGTCCTACGGTAGTCCTAACTGGTCCGTGAAAAGTTAACAGACTAGAAGCCCCAATAGCTACATGTATAGAAATAGGGTTTAAGAGTAGGTGTTGGAAGAACAATCCACACTCGAAGACTAATTCGATGATAAAGAACCCAACATGAATAAGAGATGTTAGATTTGAATAGGTTCTAAAGTGGATACGATAAGCAGCATAGAGCATCCATCATCAAATTGGAAATTCTAAACCCCAATCCATGGAAATTTAAGAGCATTACCTGTGTGACTGTGAGTCCGAGGTCGGGTAAGCTTGTGTTTGTCAAGAATATGAAGCAGAGTGAGGGTGTGGGAGTTATGGAGGACGTGAGAGAGAGCCCACAACAAGGCCACCTTGGCTTCTCTCCCTTCATCCACCACAACCACAACTCTTTTGCTGCTTTTGCAGTGACTACCTGTTTCATTTTCATTCCACCTCTCAAGCAAACCCTTGGTGGAAACAGAGATGGAACAATCAGAATTACTATCACAGTATCTGTTTCTGCATACTCTACTTTTGCCGCTCCCAATCAGACATCTCAGGAACGACATTTTTTTTTGCTAAAGCTATTCTCATCGAAGACCAGAGTTATAATATTTTTTGTTTAGCCAGGTTTATTCATTGTATAGACCACCGCAATGGATTTTTTCTCATGGAAGAGAAGAACAGACTCCATTAATCGTGACAGTTTTGTCAGCCTGCATGACTAATATCTCGCGCCATCAGCGGAATGCTAGTCATCCCATTTAAGTAAACCACTTACCCTCATGTTCTCCATAGACTAACATTTCCTCCCTCCCCCCGTCTCTCTCTTTGTTATTCCAAGTTCAACGTGGGTTTTGGGTGGCCCCAACTAGGCTGTTGAAGTCTCCTTCCAAGTATGCGACCCTAACCTTTATAGAGTTGAGAAACTCCAATCAAAACTCACGAATGTTCAGCCTCATGGATTGATATTGGCGCCCTTGGGCCAAGCACAACACCTTTGCAATTATATAGGTTCAAGCAAGTAGAACATTGGTTCATGATTCATTGACAAGTAGATGAAGTAGGGTAGCGTAGATAATAGATGGGTCAATTGATCAAGGGCATGACATAAAGATTGTAAGTTCGAACTTAACCCCCACATATCCAAAAGGAAACCTAACACAATGGCCATGCATAGATATATGATAAGGGTTGTTTTCGAGTTTTCTTCCCTCAAGAGAAGAGGGCGTACATAAATGCCCGAAAGAGAGTAAAAGAGAGAGTGATAGTTGTGCCTATAGCACAACATACTACTCTCCCTTGGCGTCCTTGTGTCAGAGAAGCCCCTTGACCACGCCACCTCTATACAAGTGTTTGACTATCAGTGCCCCAAAGAGGTTGAGTGCTTATCATATGTGCTCAACCTTGCTCATGCATAATGGATCACACAAATTAGTTGCAAGCAGTTCAACAAGTCACTTGAATCACATAAATTAGATGCTAATCCGGTCAACAAGTGACTATCATATGTGCTCAACCTCACTCTTACTTATCAGATCACACAAATCAATTTATTTAATAGAACACATAAATTAGTTGCAACAACTTCAACAAGTGATTATCATATCCACTTGAAACCTCAGTGTTACTTAACAAATTACATAAAATAGTTGCAACCAGTTTAATAAGTGGCTATCCCATGTGATCAACCTCACTCTTACTTGGATTGTATAAATCAGTTGTAACTAGCTCAACAAGTTACAATCATTGATATGTTAACTTGCAAGGGCTATAAATGGTCATAAACGTTTAGAGAGTTTTAAACTTTGGTGGAGTTGAACTCTCCCAACCCACTTAATTAGCTCAAGTACATCTTTAAACTAGAGCCAAGGATGAAATATGATGCTTGACCCCGCCTGTCACCATAAAGTAAATAAATAAAATATGTCTACATTTTGCTTGACCCCGCCTGTCACACAACATTTCTACGACATCAAAATATTTTCAACAACCGTTTGTATTTTTCAAACATCTATTCTTATTGAATAATTATTAAAATGTATTGTAGGAACTATAGAATCGATATAAATATATTTTCAATAAAAATATATTATTTTAATCTCTATATTGCACATTGCTGTTATTATATTGATTATTTTCATAATAATATTGACGGTGTTTTAAAATTCATTCATAGTATAAAAATACGAGAAAACAAATTTGAAAACTATAAACTAAGATGAAAACATTAAAAAAACCTCTAAAATAAACGTCAAATCTCAACCCTAGTAGAAACAAGCTCTAGTCCATAATAACACATTAGAATATGTTGAATTTGATCCACAATAAGAAATTTCAGCCCTTACCTCCAAACGTCCCAAAAACACACGTACCCAAAAGGCTGTAAAAATAAAATCTTGATCAAAACTATGAAACTCGTGACATTATCACTTATATAGTTAACTCGGTAGGCGAAAGACAGCATTTTACCGAGGAATTATTTTTTTGAGTAAAAGCTGTCCTCTTGTGAGTTGTATGCTCTGAGTATCTAACCCCGTCCCTTTTCCAAAATAATAATAAAAAAAACGTGGCAGACAATATGGTAGGTAGGTGTCATCTTTGTCTATTGTGGAGGATGATAATAATTTTGTTGAATTGTGTGATGAAGAAGTTGCGAGTCGCGACGGCCAATGGCTTTGACTTTTGGTGCTGACACGTCACTCGCGAGTATATGAAAGGACGGTGGTTGTGGTTGTTGCAGTGTGATAATAAACCACTAATATTTTCCATGATAGGTGCTCAACTTTGTAAAAATATTCTTGTTAAATACGAAGTATTTAGTTATATGCTAACGACACAACCTTTTTAATTAAGCAGCATCTACATTTCCAATTAGAAAAATAATTGGATCCCTTTCAATCATTTTGTATTAGCAGTTATTATGCGCATAAATGCTATATAAAATTAAAATCGTAATCAATCAAATTAAAAAAAAAAAACTATTTATTGTAAATTTTATTTTATATTTTTAACAAATTAGTTTAATGTTATACATTTTAGCTGCATTTTAATTTTTTGTTATTATTTTATATTTTTAACAAACAAGAAATGAGTATTATTTTTTAAATTAATTTTCAAATGTTTAAAAATTTAGATATACACATTAATTATTATTTTAAAATATTTATTTATTTAATTTAAGACGGTGTATCTTTATTGCATGGGTTAAATTTGACGGTGGTTTAGATGTTTTTTGGTGATTTTAGACGTAAAATATTTGTAAAATTTTTATAGAATTGTCATGTGTGACTCACATCTTTAAAATGTGACACTCAATTTTTATATACATTCATATACATATTATATTATTATATATTAAGTATAGTTATATAACTAGCAAAAGCATCCATAGGTGCTTGTGAGAGGCCGATAGGCATATAAATTGGGAGGGGAGAGTTGAAAGTGGAGAGACAAGGGAGAAGGAAGAATGTGGAAGGTCATTAGGTGTCCAATTGCAGTTACAAAGAAAGAAGATATTGCAACAATAAAGATATTTATTTGAAACAACATGGTTTTTTATTTTTTTATAAAATAAAGGACGACTACAAAAAAAAATCAGTTACAAAGAAAGTTGTCTCTAAGAAGCCTATCAACAAATATGGAATAATCGTTTATAAATAATGTATAAATACCATTATTTGTGTATTTTTGACCGATGACAATTGCAAATGAGTTGCAAGTTACGCCGGAGAGGGAATGAGGTTTGTGTATGCAATATAGTCTGGATACAAAGTGAAGGTGAATTGTGTTTGTATTGCATTACAAGTGGGGTTTGCGTATATATATGTACAACTCTTAACTTATTTAATGTCGGAGTTTACCAATGGATCCTAGATCGTGGTATTGTTTTGTGCGCATGATGGGGGAAGGAGTATTTCCATGCCTTGTACGCCGTTTGCCAATTTTGTGTTGCAAAGTCTTTTCTCCTCCTCCTTGCGTGATTTTACGTTCTTGGTATATCTCATTCGTGCGTAGCGTTCAAACGTAAAAGCTGGTTGGATTTGTAGATCGTTGATGGCACGAACTCTTGACATTGCTGTGAATGTTAGTCCTTGACGGTCAACGTTTCCGATGTCTACTGTGGCCTTGTCAAGAGTTAGGCCCTGTGATTTGTGGATGGTAAGGCCCCAAGACATTTTTAGTGGGATTTGGCGACGATTTCCACGTGTGACAGGAGGTAGGGGCAAGTGTGTTGGGTTGAGTATGTCCCATGGGGGCCCTTGGTAGTGTTTGAAGTTGACAACAACAAAGGATGGCAAGTCTGGTGGTTGTGTTTCTGGGTTGTACACGATATCTGTCACTTGCCCGAGTGCACCATTAACCAATCCTGAGCTAACCCATAAGTTAGATGTCAACATGACCTCTTGTCCTGTGCATAGGAAAACTACCGGGTCTAGTTGAGTGTCGTTGATGTCTGAGTCAGAGTTATGTTTGCTTTGTTCTGCGATGCTCATTGCAATTGGTACGTGCAAGGATTTTAGCATTTGTTTATTGTGCTTGTTTGCTAGGTCCTTTGTTGCAAATAGGTGCTTCTCAGTCATGAACATGGATTGCTCTGAGGTAGACATGCACGACTTGGTACGTGACATGAGAAGAGACCAATCCTTAACGGTTGCTTCTGCATTTCTGATGTTGGTCAACATTTCTCTGAATTCAAGTTGTGTCGAGTTTAATCCTTGTTGCCTAAAGTTTGTGTCCAAGGTGATCACGGTATCAAAATCATGCCAAAGGGAGCTTCCTACTTTGTTGCCTACATATAATGGTACATCGTTGACCGGAGGGAGCTGGCCTAAGTCTCCCACCAAAATCATTGAGCAATTACCGAACGCGTGGTTACTATGTCGGGGAATGCCTCACGAAGTCTTTTGTTGATGTTGTGTAACATTGTAGGACCTATAAAGCTCATTTCATCTATGAGTATGTAATGTATGGGACTCATACGCTCTTGGAAGATTGCTAGGGCTTGGCCTTCAAGAGGTTTCATGTCGGATATGGGTATTCGGAGGGAAGAATGTATAGTAGATGATTTTATATTGAATGCAGCAATACCTGTTGGGGCTAGTACAAGGAGGGAAGATTTTAATTTGCCAGCCATATTTTCAAGCCCATTTCTTATGCATTGTATGAGGTATGATTTTCCTGTACCAGCGGTTCCCTGAATGATCATCTTCAATGGTGGGTGTTCCCCTTGTTGAGTTGCATGGGAAAGCACAATTGAGTAGGCAAGGTGTTGTTTTGATGATAGCTGCAGAGCGTCTAAATGGGTAGGTGGAGTAACAACTGGTGGTGAATTTTCAGTGCGGGCAATGTCTATGAATTTAGGTGCACTTATTTGTAAGGCAGCAGGGATTGAATGAACCTTCCAATCGTGGTTAATGTCAAAGTCACGGAGGCCTATCATGTCTACATCATCAATTGTTGTATTGAGTGTTGGGTGCATGCGTGATATATGCTCCCATTCAAATAGTTGTGCATGCAGCGGATTAGATCCTTGCGAGTCATTGTCGTCGCTACTTGCCCCAGTTGCAGTTTCTTCTAGAGTAGTGGCTCTATTAACATGTAAAGGGGCGTAAGAGTTTTTCATTTTTTCCCATTGGTTAGTTATTTCAGATGTGGAGATGCCAATGTCTGTTTGGATATGTCGAAAGGGTTTATAAAGCAGAAGCTCTGTCCAGCAGAAATCCTCATAGTGTATCGCATCTGGGGTGGGGACATCACTGTATCGGGGGAATACGCGGACGACAGCAGGGGTTCTTCTTTGTAGCCATTGAGTAACTTTCCTTTGGTTGTTGTAGGACCAGGAACGAGCAGCTTCAAAGAGGGAGGTGTTCTCTAATTGTGTAGGGCGTTTTATGTATGCATCTATGAATGAAGGGAATTGGAATGTGTTTCCTAGGTCTGGGAGGACACGTTTGAATACCTGCTTACCGACGGATAGGGTAATAAATGTTCGGCTACAACTGGAAAGGGGGAGTTTTTGTAACATGTGGCATGTTTCTTGTGCACCAATGTCCCGGTCGACAATAGTTTCAGAGAGGAATTTGCTGTAGGCCGTCTTTGCAGGGTGATCGACGCTAACTTCATTAGATATCCTTGTCAACATGTGATGGTAGCTTTCTGATTTCTTCTCTGCCTTGGCTGCATATTTTGCAATGTATTGTAAGACCGCATGTCGTGACACAACGGGCTGGCAGTCGACATTGGCTCGCCATAGTGCTAGCATGTCTGAGTTGTGTATGTTGACCCGTGCATCATTGCGTGCAGGGGTGTACTTTTTTTTACCGGTTTCATCTAAGCCCAAGCTCGAATACTCTTGGAGTGGCCAAGGGGCTTTATATCTACATTGAAGTGTCCCATTTTTTTTCTGCAAGCAGGTTGCCTCACTACATTTTGTGTGGCGTTGCACGCGGTTCAACAAGTTCTCATAGTCAGCTACTGGGTTGTTTGTAAGTATCCCGTATGTGTCTAACAAGCACGGGTCATCTTCCTGCGAACGATGTATCTGACGTTCTCCACTCTCAGGGCCCCTTGGATTCCATGCAGTTACTAATTGGTCGAAGTAAGTCTTCGCCGCATCAAGTTCACGGGGGTTGTCCCAGTTTAGGTCCTCCATGTTTGGTGCATTTGGAAGCCATATAAATCCGTGGATATGAGCCGAGCCTCGGTGTTGCCATTCGTACCTGTATTTTGCACAAAGAGGGTCTAGCTTGGTAAATGGGGTAGGCAGGGTATTGTATTAAAATCTAAGTGGTAGTGAGCTCACCTGTACCAGTAGTCAGTGCAATGCATTTTTTTTTTAAGCACCTCCTCGCAAAATATTGTAAATCTTTTTTCCATGTATGCAGAGACGATATGGGGGTGCATGTTCAAGTTCGCGTTTCTCCACTGCTGGCTAGTTGTTGAGGGTGGCGTCGGTGTTCTTGGCATTGCTTTGTGTAAATCTGGCCATTTAGTATCTGCTGCACTTAAAGTGAAGAAAAGTGTAGGGCTTTCTAGTTGGGTTATCATATCTGTGAGTTCATGTCTGCGCTTGCACCAAAATGATTTAGTTCCTCGCAAGTTGGACCCAAAGCGCATTAGTTGCTCTGCAATGTGGGCATCTGGGTAGTGTGCAAGTTGCTGGCGTAACATCGAAACTGTGGTAGGCAAGTTGTCGCCTATATTTTTTTTTGTGAAAACAGCAGATGTTGATTGGCTTCTGTGGCGCAACATAATGTTGAGAATGAAGTAACGAAAGCGCGGATGGCTTCCAAATCTGTTATCATGGTAACGTAGTAGGTGTAGTGCGTATTCATGCATGTGAACCCTCTTGATGCGTGCTTGGTGGAACAATGCAACCCCTGTAGGGAACAATGTTGGAAAAGCCATAGATAGCAAACCCTCAGTGTCGTATTCGCTGACCGCGGATGAACCAATGTGTGGCCACTCAATTGACTGTAGCGGAGTTTTTTTCTGCCTTCGATGAAATTTGTTATTTGGTCAACTTCTGAAGTGGCTGGAGGGAGGGAGGACACAAAAGATGATGGCTGCCGCTCGTGGGTATTTGGTGGGGAACTTGGGCGAAGCTCTGCTTCTGGTTGTGCTTCAGCATTGTCGGCGATAGTTGAATTGAAGTGTGGTAGGGAAGTAGATATATCAGTACTGTGATGTGGTAGGGAATGCAATGCAGGTTGGTCTAGGACAACATCCTTGTAGTAAGGGTCATGAGCTATTTTGAATTGCAATGCAGCCAAAACACGAGATCTGCTTACAAAGCAGTCGTAAGCTTTATTTGTTGCTCCGATTCTTCGGATGATTAAGATGTCCAAGTCTTCGACGCGCCGAGGCAAGTGTTTAGTTATGGATGAAACTTCTTGGGGGAAGCATATGGTGTGGCCCCTATATTTGTATTGGCCACCTACAGCGTGAGTCACTTGCAATATTGGGTTGACCCTTGCTATCAACATTTCCTCAACTTGTGTAAGTGAAGATAACACCTTAGGTTGCGGGCCTGGGTCCATGTTATTCCAACTTGAGAAGCGGCGATCATCCTTTTCAACAATGCATCTGTGACAGGTATGGGCACCTTTGTAAACCCTTGTACGTAGCCCAACATATAATTCATTACAACATGAACATGTGTTTGGAGGCGGGAGGTGATCTATTCTTTGGCGGAATTGGCGTTGTGTATCTTGGAGTGAATGTGTATTTGGTGTGTGATCTTCGAGCAGGTTGGCATGGTTGGCTATATAGACTGGCACCTGTGTGTTCAGCTTTTGTCGTTTCATGCAAGCTATATGGCGACGATGCTCATTGAGGTTGTTTTTGTTGGCTGCATACCTCAACCGAGCCTTTGCATTTTTCTCAGTCCGTGTTAGGCCTGCAAAAAATGAGTTAAAAAGGTAACAGTAATTAGGTATAGAACGTAGTTAATGCAAGCAAAAAAGAAAAGTTCTTTTGTTTGATTGGAGTGAAGTGTAACAATGTATGTTGACAGTATTTGCATTGCTAGTATAAAGTGACTTTGATTGCACCCGAATATGTGTATTATAAAGACATATTAAGAACACAGAGTGGTATATAAATATAGGAAAACTTGAGCACAACATGCGTTAATATTAAAGGTTATATAACTTATGAATGCAAAAACCTATATGTGGAGTAGGTGGTATGGTAAGTATGTATTGGTAAGTTGCTCATATTGTGTGGGTACAGTATAATATGTTTTCTGAGGTAGTGTAGGATCTTTTTCATCAATACATAGTTAAGGTGTTGCGAGGAATGCATCTAGTGGGGATTCCTGCATGCTGGAAGTCATGTCCTTAACTGCAGCGACAACAGTGCACTGGGCTTTCTCTTCTGACCTGTAGACCTCTAGCTTCGCGGATATTGTGAACATGTAGCGGTGGAACAGAATTGGCTTAACAACAGGCCAAAACTTGTCAGGTGTTGGTGCAAGAAGTTGTAGCTCTTGTGCTGATATACCCATGATTGATGTAGCAACCTCATCAAAAGCAGTTACCCATGTTGTTGATGTGCCATCCTCAATGATGAAGTGTAATGCATATTTGTAGTCGCAATGAGAGACGTCGTGCTTGCATTTTTGGCAATACCAAGAGGAGTTTGCAGTTAGATCAAGTTTTTTCTTGCATTGCTGGTTGTTAACAATTGATGTGCATGCTGGATAGCTAAAGGAGGACATATTAATGTGTATAATTGTTGCTGCGGTGGAGAAGGTGAGTGGTTTACCTAGCTGCGAGGAGGATTTCATGCCTGCGATATCGGTTTTCTCAATTTTTCCAATACTCACTGAAGGGTATGCAGTTGTAGAGGCGAGCGAAGTAAACCATGCACGCAGTGCATGAGCCTCAGTTATATCAGGATCTATGAAGATTTGTGTATTAGGGCCCGTGGCTAATGTTGTTCCTTTGAAAGTTGTAGTTTTTGCTCTCTTAATTGCAAGAACTGGTCGGATTGATGTCTGTGTAGCACATAATTCACTTAGAAGTTTGCCCTCATTGTCACTAAAAGCGCCCCATAACGTTGCCTCAATACATAGTGCCGAGTTATCACTTAGTACGACTGTGCGTTTGTGGTTGAAAGTACTATCACTTTTCCTGATAGTGGAGGGGGCGGTAATGGATAGTGCAATAGCTAGTAGGTCAATGGTGGATTTGGCGGGGGTGGAGTTGATTTCTGCTATTGTTTTGAAGCGGAAAAGATATTGCGGTATGTTTACGGACTGGTTTGTACTAAGCTTTACAGAGGAGTCCAAGTCTAGGATGATGTCCCAAGGAGTTGTGGAGTTGTTGTAATCTTTTTTTGCAGGCCGCAAGGTGCCTCCTTTGATTGTGTATGTTTTACCTAGTTGTATTTGGTTGTAGTAAGAAGTTGCAGCTAGGTCAAAAGAAGTCACCACTATATCTGAGTTGCTTTTGTCGATAATGTCGAAGCTGAAAACCTGCCCTGTGTGTTTTTCCGTGCTGTAGTTGTTTAGGTTGCCTTTTTTGATGACCCTGCCTTCAATAGTCCAAACGCTTTGGTAAGGATTTAACGATTTAATTGGCGTGAGTTGCATGCAGTGTTCAGGACGGCCTTCATGAGTAGCCGGTGCCAAAGTATCTGTGCGGGATGTCGGCATGTGTACGGCCAGTTGGGGAGGAACAACGTTGGGGGCAATGGAGTCTGCGATGCTGGTGGTTCCTAAACAATAAAATAAAATGGAAATGAATTAGCAAATGGGGTAATGTTAAGTACGAGGGAGCATGCGCTAAACCATAAAGTGGGGAAACCAAGTTATGGCCCACGTAAAGTGTTTTTTTAGAGAATAAGCACGTAAAGATATGTACAGTGGGGAAGATGTTTATATAACACAACAATTTCTATGCTCATTCAAAGTAAAGTATGAAACATATGTACAACAACTATATTGTATATATCGTGATTGGAATTATACAAAAATTTTGACTAGGGTTTCAAAATGGAACATGTACACCATATTTATGCAAGTATAGGTTTATCAAGTTAGACCTTCAAAAAGAGGTTACTGTGGGGTAGGATGAAAGAGGTGGGCATATGTATGAGCAATGCAAAGTCGTAGTAGGGGTGAGGTAGGGACTTAAATTAAAGGGACGCAAGATAAGCTTTGAATGCAGCTCTAATGGAGTGTTCCTCGCCACCAGAGTAGTACTGGTCATAGCTGAGCGAACGAAGGAAAGTGTACAATGCGTCAAGCCTAAGGTACGTTGCATCTACCTTGTGCATCATGTCTAAGACAGTGGTTAAATCACTATCGAGAATCATTGCTGATGGGATGAGGGACTCTGATATCCTACCAGAAATGGTTGAGCATGTAGCAGTAACAGATGCCGTTCCTCTGAATTTGCCAGAAGTCGCAAGCAGTGGCATTCACACTAAGTTGTCATTTGATGCTATCCTCGGTAGCGTTCCCAGGGTTGCATATGATTGCGGGGTCCCATTTGAAGAAACCATGTCCTCAATAGGAGGGCTCCCGACTCAGTATTTCACCAGAGGTATCATCATGAAAACTTGTCATTTATGGATGTGATTTTAATTGGAGTGGCCATAATACCTGCCAAAAGCCAACCAACTTTGTTTAGTACAAATTTATCTTCAACTGACAAGTATAATACTCATCACAAAGCATAATTTCATCATGGTTTGAGACATAGAAGGCAGAATTTTATAAAAATGTTATACAAAAAACCCCTTGTAAGTTTTCTACATTTTCCAATTATGTTGCTTTGAGATATCTGAGATTCGGAACTACATCCATAAATCATATATCATATATTTCATCCATAATTCTCTGTATGCAACTATGGAAATTTCAGATATGCTCATTGTAGTTTTCAGCAGAGCTTACATAAAGATTATCACTAACAGATTAAGAGCCTTTGAACTATCAGCAGCAAAACATATTCCAAAACAATTACTCTACCCGAGATGATTAAACAGCTGCTGTCCACTTACATATTGCTACAAAATATTTTCAATGTGATTATACTTGCTTTTCCTTCTGTAATACAAAATAGGACAGGTTGACCCAGCACAATGCAACGTGCAGAAACAGAATTTCAGATGTATGACATCTGTGTAAATAATTAATCAACTCTGCAACTGCATATTTCAGTACAAGCTCAAATTCACGTCTGTACATCAAATCTTTGATCAAATTTATTTTGTTTAATACTGATCAGCTAGAAGCATTCCTAAACCAAGTTCAAATTTCAGTCCAAGCTCAAATCCGCATTTATAAATTAAAAGTCGCCTCATATTTATACCATTTACCACTGATACGTTAATAACATTGAGAATCCAGATCAAAGACATGAGTTTCTCAACCAAATTGAGATAAAAAAACCACAAATAGTTTGAATGCCTAAGTTCTCGACCTAGATGAAATTAAAAACCATAAATTGTTCAAGTACCAAAGTTTCTCAACCTAATCTAAATTAAAAAACCAAAAAAACATTCAAACACCTAATCAAACTTTAAAAACCACAAGTTTGACAGCCTTGTAAAAACTAATTTTCTTTGAACATGGTTTAATCTTGAAACTATCGTTTACATCCTTGTAATAATTTATACATTACACCTTTACTCATATTTACACCTACTAGTATTGATCAGCTGGAAATTTTCTTGAACCCAGTTCAAACACCTAAGTTTCCCAACATTATGGAAATAAAAAAACCACAAATTTGGTAGTTCTGTAATAATTAAAGCTCTTTATACCGATCATCTAGAAACATTTCTGAGACCGGTTCAAATACATAAGCTTGTCTAGCTGATTGAAATTTTAAAAAATAACTGCACATTTGATATCCTCATAAAAATTGTATGTATTTATGCTGATCGGCTAGAAACATTGCCAAACTTTGATCAAATACCCGAGTTTCGAGGCCTAATTAAAAGAAACCGCAAATTGTTCATATACCTAGCTTTCTCGACCTAATAGAAGTTTAAAAACTATTACGAACACCTAAATTCTTGGACGTAGTTGGAATAAAAATGCCACAATTGTTCAGATGCCGAAGTTTCTCAATTTGAAATAAAAAACCACAAATCTGATAGCCCTGTAAGATCTTTGCAAGCCGTTTTTATCCAGGTTTACGGTGTTATTATAAAACAGGAGGACAACAGGTACTGAGCAATAAAATTTGAGAAGAATGTAAGCAGGAGAAACATAAAACAATACTTTGCAAACCTATTATAGCTCTGAACTATGGCGTATATGAGGTGAGAGGGTGTTGCAAGCGCTGGCAATAACAATCAAGCGGAGATGGTGCAGGATGTAAATTTAAAAATGCAAGGGTGTATTTATAGAGAGAGATAGTTTAAGCAGCCTGTAAGAGGAGGACAACAGGTAGACAACAATGACCGACCCTGCAAGAAATGCAATTACTCCTCTAAATATCGCACCAGCACACTGTTTCTAACATCAGCTTTGCACTGTTACATAATTGCACGTATATTTTATTCACAAGCTTTTATTCGCCTGATGCATACACAGTGTGCAGATGCCAACGGGAGTTAGAGATAGTTTAAGCAGTCTGTAAGAGGAGGACAACAGGTAGACAACAATGAATGACCCTGCAAGAAATGCAATTACTCCTCTAAATATCGCACCAGCACACTGTTTCTAACATCAGCTTTGCACTGTTACATAATTGCACGTATATTTTATTCACAAGCTTTTATTCGCCTGATGCATACACAGTGTGCAGATGCCAACGGGAGTTATTGCGAACCGGTGGACAGCTGTGACTGTATTTATGCTCAGCGGTAGCCAGGCAGACCACCGACCCTGAACATAGCCACCAAGTTGTATAAGTTTAAAAGTATCATTATAAATGAATCTGAAGCTGTTCATGGTTATCGCTCTTTCCATTTCCTATGTGGACGCAGAAATAAATGCTCTGATTATGTCTGTAGAATTAAAGTCCAGTTGATAAAAAATCGAAAAAAGCCAGCTTGTTCCATAATTTATTAGAATATAGTTGTTTTTAAAGTTAAGAGTCAACCATGACGCTAAATTGGAGAAATAAGTTTATTAGTTAGAGATTTCACGCTTCTAGAGCCCACAATATATATAAAAAGGTTTTCAAAAGAAATTCTGTGATGTTTGAATGAATATTTTGGATCGTATTTCATCATTAAGAAGAAAATAGAGTTATATGATGTGACTAAAATATTGATAAAAAAAATATTATTTATGAGATTTCTGATTTGTCTACAATTTATGAGATTGGGTAGCCGGAAAGAGCAAAGTGGGTAGCCGGAAAGGTAGGCCGGAAAATGTTGCCGGAATTTGACACTTTCCAAGCAAAGCCTACTTCATAGTAAACGCCTCCGGCAAATTATTTAGTTCTAGGGTTCATTATTTAGTTCTTGCCCTCGAGGATATTATAGCTTTCACTTTGCATAAAATAACTAAGTCCTCATTTTTTTTATTTTTATGTTTGTATATATATATATATAATCTAAAAACGTATTACAATATATGCCAGTATAATATATATACATACATACATAGTAGATATATATATATACATACCTTACATATATATATACTATAAATATATACACACACACACCACACACCATAGATATATATATATATATATATGTATATAATATACATATATATATATATTATATATTAGTATATATATACATATATATATATATATGTATATATATATACTATATATATATATATGTTTATATCTATACTATATCTCTATCTATGTCTATATATTACAATATTCTAATAATATATATATATATATATATATCTATACATATAAATATATATATATATATCTCATCTCTACATATATACATATATACTATATCTAGTATATATATATAATCTATCCATAGATACCTCATACATATATCATAATACATATATTCCCTATACATCCATATATTACATACATATATATTATATATCTATATATATATATCATACATACAGACATACACACACACACACACCCACCATACACACCACACACACAACATACATATATATCTAGCATATATATATATATATATATATGGTATGTGTATATATAGATATATATATATATATATATATATATATATATATATACACATATACATATACACATACACACACACACACACACACACACACACACACACACACACACACACACACACACACACACACACACACACACACATATATATCCTTCATATTATCTTGATAAGTTTTATTAACAAGACAAAAGATAAATTCCTAAGTGAGGATTCCTATTGTGAATACATCTGATAATGATTTTTGAAATGTAATTAAGTCCGACCTCTATTAAAATTACTTGTATAGACACACACACACACACACACACACACACACACACACACACACACACATAATGGAAAGGTATATCAATTTCTTTAGTGTTATACTTTTTGTCATGCAAAATGACTAGCATAAAAATTGAAACTTTAAAGCATGACATGGAAGCCCATAGTTTAAAATCTTGCATCCCGATCACACTGAGCCCCTCTCCTGGCCAACATGTATTCAATGGAACCATCAACCTGGCTTATAAAAAGGTCCTAATGATGTATTCAAATTTTTCACAGTGTGCAAGGAGGGATTATTAAGTTGATTGATGAATTCATTGAAGTTCTATGAAAGACAAGTCCTCCCAAAGGCCTAAAAAGGCCATTTTTTGGTCATTTTGCAACCAATATGCATCCTTTGAGAATGTACAATGGAGATATAAAGTATCTAAGGGTGGTGTCATAGGGTATTGAAGGTGTTTGAAGAAATTTAGGAAAGAAAATATCATCCAGGAACAACTTGTTCAACACCAGGTTTTCTAGGTGCAAGAAATAAACATCCTAATGGTGAAACCTGACTTCTCCAGATGATTCCGGGAATTTTGTAAGGAGTTAGGAAGTAAACAAGAAGGCATAAAAAATATATGAGAATTATATACAAGGTGGAAATATCAAATTTTCTCCAAGGCTTACAGGTTACTTGAAACATTTCAAAACACCGCAGCTTCCCCTCTTAGTTCCAGAAAAAAGGCCCTAATTTTCAAGTTACTTGATAAATAAATTATTTATAATGATTTCATTGATCATATAATGTGTTTTGGAGTCAAAATCATATAGTATTTTGAAATATCCCTTGTAGGATAATACTTTAAAATATGCAAAATACAGACAAATTGCAGCTAAATAGAAATTTGATTTTTGTATAAAATTAAATCTAGGGCAGCGAACAAAAAATAATGGATAACTCCAAAAATACTTGCTCAAATCTCTTGAAATTTTAAATGGAGCCTGCTAATACAATAACAGATATTATAGAACTATTTTTGGAAATTTTTGAATAACAGAACGTTGCCAGAAAATTACAGCGTGCCCTAAACAGCTGAAAACTTCTAAAATTAATATCTTCCGGAATATAGATGCAAAAATTATGAAACCTTGGAAATATTATCTATAAATAAAGGATATGATATCCCAACCTTCAAATCAGAATTTCAGGAAGTGGAAACCCTCCAAAACAGATCTGTAATCTTCAAAACAAGTCGCCCCACCTAGGAGATGGCTATAAACCCTTGCAAATGCTTTCAAACTGATGCTAGACCTTGCCAAAGAGGTTGCCGTAGATCTGCCTTGAAAAACCTAAAAATATCTCCTCTAAAAATTCCCAAAAACCTCCAAAACCCTTCATTGAAACCCTCTAAAAATATCTCTGAGGAACAACCCTGATTTTAGCTCCAAAAATGACAAACTAGGGTGGATCTTTCACCACCGAAGAGTGCCCTACTAGCTAGGGATGGATCTCTCACCATCGAAGCTAGGGTTCTCGTGGGATCTTACTCCACAAGCTGGATTTTTGCAAACATCAGTTGCACATGAAAGAAAATATAAGTGTATGCATAAATGACCATCTTTTCACCCCTCCACTCCTTATATAACTTTTCCCATGCCAAGAAAACCCTAAAAAGCCCAAGTCGCATTTTCCCCTAGGGAAGACCAAATCAATAAAGTAACTTAAAGTTAATTTTTCCCTTTCAAGTCGCCATGGTCCAAAAGGTGACCCCCAACACAAAATTAGAACACTAGGAGTTAAGTGGCCCCTTCCAACGATAAAACATAACATCTAGTCCCTTTGAAAGCACTTTATACTCCTGTCAACGGAAAATTATAACAATTGGACTAGATATTCTTACCCAATAGCTCACATCATCCATAGCCCCTTGGGTATGTTCTCCTCCAATGTGTGGTTTTAAGGTTTTGGAAACTTCATGAATTTTTGAAGTCCCCACACGTTCACACACAACTAAATCTATGACTGTTTTATTAACCATTGCAATTTAAAAAGTTGTTACAATTAATATCATTCTCCATCCCTTCATTCTCTAATTATATAAGCATTGCTCCTGTTGAGCACTCTATAGTTTCTCAGCTTCATTTCATCTGAGAAAGCTCCATACCTCTTGTAGGAAGAAAAGATGAAGGTGTGTTTGCAAGCACTGTTGTGGGTTTCTTATTACTTTTCATGTGAGAAATATCTGTTTTCATTACTATGTTTGTCTTGCAGAAAATTGTGTTGAAGGCAGAGATTCACTGTCTAGAAATGCAGGCCTCTCGAGAGGCATTTTGAAGCAATAGCTGAACATTGAAGGTATACATACAAGCATTATCGTATGCAAAAATTTCTGTATAAAACTGTTTTTTTATTTTATTTTTATAATATTTCTGCAGAAAAGCTTTTTGCATTGCTTGTCTTATTAAAAAGTGGATTAATATTGTTTTTTTATATTTTTCTCTTGGAATTTGTTAACATCTTTTGAAACTATTGATTTTATTTGGGGGAAGGTGTTGAAAATCGGTGACCATAGATGTATGAGGAGAAAAAGATAACCATCATTGGAGATGCAGATGCATTTTGAATGGACCAAATATGAGTTTGTATGTGAAAGATATGCATAGTCAAAAGTTGTGGTCAAATAATGACGTGACACACTCTTACATGAAAAAATGACATATTATGGGCGTGACACTTGGAAGGTTTTTAGTGGTTTTGAATTTAAAATAATAATAATAATATTTATTTAATCCATTCCACATGAATAAGCATAAATCCAATGGGATATGGAGGATTTTATGGCCAAAAAGCTATTTAAATTATTATATCCCTTTCCCACCAAATGTGGGGTCAATGGCTAAATTGGGCACCTAAACTTATGGAAGGGGGATTTGAACCCTTGACCTATGCCAAAATACTTATCAGCCTTACCAACCTGCCACTTTTTAGCAAGTGATATAACATGAGATCCCTTCTATTTAAAGGAACCTTTTGGTAGGTTTGTGAATGGACAACAAAGGACCAGTTTGCAGAGATCACCATTTTCGAGGCACTTACAGTCCAAATTTTTCCATGGTGTAAAAATAAAATTTGTTTAGAATTATGAGAGAATTACAGAAATGTAAATTTAGTTATAGGAAGTGTTGTATATTTTCATGTGTAGGCATTTTTCCATCACAGTTATAGAGAATAGGCACGAGGAGCAGGCAGAGATTGAAATTTTCCAAACACTTCTGGTCCAAATCAGGCCATGGAGTAAAAATGGAAGTTTTTCATAATTTCCTCTAGTTTTTAGAAATGTAAACCTATATTGTGTAGGTGTTGTATATTTAAAGTTGTATACATTTTTTGAATGTAATTTCACAGGAAACTATCAGTGAAAATATTGTAGGGGCCACCGATGGACTTGGTAACGTTTCTGGTAAATTAAAAAGTTCCAAGAGGTTTGAATCATATCATTTGAAAATATATAGATTATTTTAAGTCAATAGTGAAGGGATATTTTACTTCATTGGATGTTAAATAGATTGATTCACTTTCTATAAATCCAGAGATGTAGCCTTTGATTGAACTCCATTATCAATTTATTGTGTTGTGGATTTGATTTCAGTTTTTAGAAGCTTTTGATCAAATAAAAACATTCAATATAGTTTATTTGATTAATTATTAAATAAATTAAAAACTAGATTAATTGGAAGGAATTAAATTTTAGTATCCATAACCCATAACAATATCTTAATACACTTATTAAATTGGATTTAAATATCACATTGAGTGCATTCTAAATCAAATGTGATTATTTTGTTTGGATTTGTGATAAATTAAAATATTTCAATTAAGTTGGAAATTAGATTAATTGATCATATTGGAAGATTTTAAGTTTGGGGCTTTCAAGAACACCCATAATTGATAAAAAAGAACTATTGATCAAGTTGATCAAGTGGACAGGGATGATCTGAACTACATGATGTCCTCTTTGCAAGAGCATTTGGACCTTATCCCCTTAATTCAACTAGATGTTTAGGATGAATTGGTCTAGACCAACTCTATTGATGGAGATTACCTCTATTAAATCTGGATACAACTCTTTCTTTGAAACTGTTCAGAGTGAGTTTAACTGGAGCAGGATATGGATGGCTCAGCTCACACCAAAAATCAAATTTTTCTTTTGGCTTGCTCTCAAGGGTAGAATTATCACCAATGAAAACCTGATAAGGAAAGGTTTCATAATGCCAAATAGATTTCATCTCTGTAAAAAAGAATATGAGGATATCAGACAACTGATAGTTCATTGTGAGTATGCCACTAAAATCTGGAGTGTTGTCTTTTCTAATTTCAAAGTTTTCTGGGCTGTGCCGAAGGACTTCATGCAGTTTTGGACCCAATGGAATCCTCCTTTTAAACATTGTGTTGTGAGAAGACTCTGGAAACTGGTAATTCCCCATATTATTTGGAGGATATGGAAAGATAGAATGATGACGTCCTTTTTAGAAACATTAAACAACAGTGCAAGTTCAACTTTGTTAATATTACTAATGCTATCAAAGAGAACATTGAAAGATTCAAACCTCCCAAGAACAAGAATTATCCTGAAAATGAAGATCATATTTTTTCCAACTGGAAGATTGGAGTTGATAATATTCATAATAGCATTCGTTCCAACATTGACAGGTCTTTGATACATTGGAACCTTCCTGATCTCAACAGGAACAAGTTGAACTTTGATGGGGCTTTCAAGGGTAATCCTGGGATTACTGCAGGGGGAGGAGGGATTTGAGATCATAGAGGCAGTATGATTGCTACCTATGTTGGTAAAATGGGGATACAAACTAACCATTATGCTAAATCATTGGCTACTCTATGGGGGATTAGAATTTCTCAGACACATAACATTTAAAATATTATTCTGGAAGGAGACTCCCAACTAAATATCATTAATCATCTAAATCATTCTTCGCCTCCAAGATGAAATACCAAGGATTTCATAATGGAATCTATAAGCATTGTGTCAAACCTTCAAAAATATCCAAATCAAGCACACATACTGAGAAGGAAATAAGGTTTTTGATGAATTGGCCAACTATGGCATAAATAATAATGTAATTATTTGGGATAATGTTAATCACATCCCTGCGAAGGTACAAAACAAAATTCAAGTGGAAATTTATGGGCACTAAAGTATGGAGTAAGGATAATGATTATTTGGAGTGGGCTTTAGATGAGATAAAAGATCACCCATGTGGGAAATATCAAATAATCTACGAGCCGCATTAACTTTCACCACTCCCAACATGTGGTGTGGGATTCTTGATATCCAAGACAGGTAGAAAGACAACTACCTATTTCATACAGTAGTTTAAACAAGGGTTTCAAGGACAAGAGTTGCATAGTTGATTTCAGCAGAGGAATTTCAGAGAGGAAAAAATGGTAGGAGCCCTATGCCAGGCTAAACCCAGTAGTGATCCGGAATGGAAGAGCAACAAGGAGCTATGGAACCTCCTCAAGCAGGGTGGAATTACAAACTTTATTAATCGAATTCAGGGGCATGATCAGAGAATTTCAATCCAATTCACTATGGATTAGAAGGATCAAAAAGTGTAGTATGGAGGACATAAAGTACCCATTAATGTAGAACTAACTTGCCAAAGCTACAGGACTGGAGATGGATGGTTTCCACTTCTTTAGCAAGAGGATCGACAAAAAGGCTGAGGAGAAGAAGTTTGTTGCTGTGAGGAGCTAGTTTTTTTTAACTATGGGTTTGAGGGTAAGTTCTATCCATCACCCTTTGATGAAATCACCCAGATGATGGTCTGGTACATATCTTTGGAACGGGGATATGTTACAGTTCCTACTAAACACCTAGTTTTCCTTAACCATTTCCACCTGCAATTCATTGTGATTCTTCCTGCATTATCTTTTGAACTCCCTTGAACGCTCCATCTTGGAGTTTTAAAAGCATACTCGTGCTACCCCTCTACATTAAGGTCTTATATTCTTTCTACACAAGCTCTTTGTTACTAAATACCCTAGTTTCCCTTCCTCCCCCAGCACTATTCCACTCTTTCCCACCACCACTACCCCCATCCCCATCCCTTCCACCACATCCAAGCCTAAAACAAGGAATCATAAGAATCCCAAATTGGACACCCCTATTTTGGGCAGAGTCATTTGCAATAATAAGGATTTGGAAGTTTTCCAAAAGCCTATTGCACAACAGTAGTGCAGGCCATGAAGAGGCCTTACAAAAAGAGGGAAAAAATACTTTTCAAAGGCTGGAATCCTTGGAGAATGAAATGATGAAAATGAATGAAGAAGTGCAGCATTTGGCCAAGCAAAAGGAAAAAGGAAGATGGAAGATGATATTGATCTTGACAATATGCAAGTTAACAACATCTACAAAAAGCTTAACTCTTTGGAAAATCATCTGGGGAGAAAAAAGGATTTCCATGACCAAAACATGGAAATTTTTAATGCAATCAGTGATTTCCTTGAACAACATGTTCGTAGCATTTCTGTGCTTGGTGGGATCCTAGAAACTCCTTGGGAAAAGGATAAGGAGAATCAGTCAAACCATAACAAAGTTGGATGCTAAGGACCCCACACACATGAAAATGGTGGCTCTCTTTACCTCACTACAAAATATTAAATCTAGAATTACCAGAGCTACCAAGAAGTAAAGGAGGGATTCATTGTAGATGTTGATCTTCATCATTCCTTTTGTTGTTTTTTTGGCTACATTGTTGCAGCGCACACACTATTTTGCTCTTATGTAGTAAATTTTTGGTTCCAGTTGGCTTTAATGCCTATTCTGGATGTTGATCCATTTTTTGTGGAACCTATTAATGTTATATCTAAATTTTATGCCCTCTTTTTAAACAGGGGTATAGTCCCTTCAAAACTATTTACCATTAATAAAAAAAGTTGAAATCTTTTAAAGTTAAGAAGCTGAGAATTATCAAGGTATTTGAAAAATTTCAGGTAACATTTTTTTATCAGGACTATATGAATATTGTAAATATTATAAAAGAAACTCAACCTCCTATTTGGACTATTAATTATTTCATTAATGAATCCATAGACATTTGCAAATCTCTTACAAATTGCCAAATTATTCACTCATATAGAGAAGGCAACAAAGTGGCAGATGCTCTTGCTAATCATGGGGTTAGCAACAACATGTAAAATTTGTTTTAGTGATGACATACTTCCTAGAAAGGTACAAAATGAAATAATTAATGATAACTATGGAATTCAAAATAATCAATAATTTTTTTGCTACTTTATTGGGTGATGATTACTCTCCCATGTGTAGGATTAATAATTATCACAAGCTTCACATGATTTCTGGGTCTACAAAGGCATGGTTAAAAGGAATTATTGGGAGAGAAATGTTGGAATTTGGAATAGAAAGAGGAAGTAAAGAAAAAATAGGGGAAGAATGGGTGGAGCTCCTACCAAACTGAACCTACCTGTAACCCTTCTTGGAAGGAAAAAAAGGTTCTTTGGAATTATTTACAAATGAGTGGGGTTTCAAACTTCATTGAAAAAATAAAGGGCCATGACTAGAATATTTCACTTAAATTTGTGGTAGGCTAGAAGAAGAGGATGGTTGAATATGGAGATCTTAGCATGAATATCACTGAGGGGCTCATTTTCTAGAAGTCACGAGTCCTGAGCCTTAAGAGCACTAGGTTCTTTAGCAAGATGATTGATAGAAACACATAAGCTAATAATTTTACAGACAAGGGTGAAGAACTTGAGTTTCTTACTATTGGCATCAATTTTTTCCTCCATTCTAGTGTCATTTGCTGAGATTGCAGGAATCATGGATGTTTAAGAAGACCAATTTTGAAGAACTTGAAGCATGTAATACTCAGGTTCAAGAAGAGAATGCCTTCCTGAGATGCCAGGTGTTAATTCTAGAGGAGAAATTTGACACATTCAAAAGAGAGATAGAATTCAAAAATGAGCTCTTGATGGTGTTTTAGATTAAATGACCTAAGAAAGAGGTACCTATTATTGTTGATGCATCCACTGTGACAGATGAGTGCATAGTAAGTATGAAAACATTTAATTCCTCTCCCAAAGATAAGTTAGATTCAAAAGTGTGCTTGGTGAATTTTAAAAACATGCTAAAGGTATATGACCTAATGTTTTAAGTAATATGGGTTTTAATGGAATTGGCCTTGGTAAGAAAAACCAAGGCATAACTAACCCAATCTTGGTAGAGGAAATGACTTGACATGAAGGACTGGGATATGCTAGTGCAGGGGAAAATGTGATTGGAGAGAGTTCAAAATAAGCTGGAAGAAGACAATATTCAGACATCCAAGGGTCATCCCCACTAGCATCAGGTGGTTCATCCTCAACAGGAGGATTTGTTAAGAATTCACCATGGAGAGGTATAGAAATCCCTCCACCTTATGTTTACCATGGTTCTAAAAATAAAGGTAACAAAAATTTATCCCTTATTTACATTTGAAAAAATTTGGCTATGATTTTCAAGCAATGTTGAATAGTTACCCTTGCACATTTTGTGGGTTGTCTAATCATTGTGTGGGCAAGTGTACAAAATGGAAGTACATATTGTAGAAGAATGAGAAAATTCATTCTCCTAACCCTGGATCGACTAAGTGTAGTCAAGCTAAGGTTCCTAAAAATGTGGATCCTAAAAAAGTGAATCAGATGTTTTGTGTTCACTGTAAGAAAATAGGTCATGAAATTAAAAAATGTTGGAAGCTAAATCCATGAAAAATTTAAAATTTGTTAAAAAGGATCATAGTTTTAAACCAACTATTATGACCCCTTCAGTGGCACATGTAAAAAATGAATTGAATCAACCCCCTAAACAAAAAGTATGGTGAGTAAGGTGGGTAGGAAATTTATTAGTTTTATGTTTGCATAGTTAATTTTTGGAATACATGCAAACTAACAAAGCAGTTTTGGAAATCCCGTCGAATTGTGAAAGGGATAAGTTCCAAATTTATTTTTCTACTTTGGTGTTGGTGAAGTATCCTAAAGAGGAAATAATCATGTGACATGTAAAAATTACTGATATAATTTTATTTTTTGATGGTTTTACACACTTCATCTTTCAGCAGCATGGACAATTTAGTAGGCATGATTAATAGTTGGATGTATAAATTGGGATTGTAGTTAAAATGTTGTTATTGTGCAATTTGTGGCATGTAGGAATTGTTTGTAAGTGTATAACTTATACAAACTCTTTATTTACTATGTATGATTTTTGCACATGTGTAGGTCTTATTGATAGGCTTAATATTTGTAACTATCAGATATAGTTGCAAATAATACGTACAAGTTTTTCACTGACAGGATGTGAATGCAGGTTATAATTTTGCATTGTTGATAGTGGTGAGTGCAGTATTAGGGTGTACAGAGGAATATGGAAGTTGCAGTGTCATTTGAGTTATAATTCAAGCCATAAAGTGATGTTACTAATATTGAAATTTGGATATTGCAAATTTTTGAAAAAATTACCATGCTATAAATTGGGTTCTATGTTTGTATTATGTAGAGAATGTGTGTACAGTTTAGTAGATGGAATTTCCATTTTGAGGTCAAAATGGTCTTACTGGGGAGGAGTGATCCAAAGGATTTCTCAAGATGTATATATTCCATAAATTTCCCTAAACTTATAGGAAAATGTTGATGGGATTCTCAATACCTTTCTGATGGTACACTAAACTTCAGAATCAGATTTCGTATGCAAATTCTATCGCCGGTCAAAGTTAAGGTCATAAATGGGTCAACCCTGGTCAACATGGCAGCAAGTGGACCAATGGAAAGGTGACACGTGGAATTTGGATAACAAGGAAAAATTGATGGTCTTGTAATGTTTTAAAATCAGTTCCATGGTAAAGATATTGTCGCAAGCTTTTCGACGCATTTTGAACGCACCAAATCTGAGTTCGTATGCGAAAGATATGCATAGTCAAAGTTGTGGTCAAATGATGGCGTGACACACTTTGACATGGACAAATGACATATTATGGGTGTGACACTTGGCAGGTTTTTAGTGGATTTGGATTTAAAATAATAATAATAATAATAATATATTTAATCCATTCCACATCAATAATCCTAAATCCCATGGGATAAGGAGGATTTTGTGGCCACCAAGCTATGTGAAGGCTCATTCTATGGCTTTCCCCACCAAATGTGGGTCAATGCCTAAACCCTTGACCTGTGCCTAAACCTATGGAAGGGGGATTTGAATCCTTGACCTATAAAAAAATACTTATCAGCCTTACCAACCCTCAAATTTTTAGAAAGTGACAGAAAATGATATCACTTGTATTTAAAGGAACCTTTTGGTAGATTTGTCAATGGGGACAACAAAGGACTAGTTTGTAGAGATCACTATTTTCAAGGTACTTACAGTTCGAAGTTTGCCATGGTGTAAAAAGAAAATTTGTCTAGAATTATGAGATATTTCTAGAAATATAAATTTTTTTATAGTAACTTATGTATAGTTTCCTTTGTATGATTTTTTCCATCGCAGTTTCAGAGAACACGCATGAGGAGCACACATAGATTTGCATTTTCCAACCACTTCTGGTCCGAATCAGGCCATGAAGTAAAAACTGAAGTTTTTCATAATTTCCTATATTTTCCATATAAATTTAAACCTATTTTATTTAGGTGATGTATATTTAAAGTTGTATGATGTTTTTCGAACGTAATTTCATAGGAAACTATATGTGAAAATACTGTAGGGGCCACAGATGGACTTGGGGATGTTTCTGGTAAATTGATAGAGTTCCAAGAGGTCTAAATCAGCTCATTTGCAAGTATAAAGGTATTTTAAGTAAATAGTAAAGGGATATTGTACTTCATTGGATGTTTAATAGATCTATTAACTTTCTGTGAATCCAGAGACGTAGCCTTCGGGTGAACTCTGTTATCAAGTTCTTGTGTTGTGGATTTGATTTCAGTTTTTAGAAGCTTTTGATCAGATAAAATAATTCAAATTAGTTTATTTGATTAATTATTAAATCAAGCCAAAAACTGGATTAATTGGATTGAAGTTGTTTCAGTATCCATAACCCACAATCAAATAATGAATGCACTTGTAAATTTTGGAATCTAGAATTCATATTAAGTGTATATTTTAATTCAACTTTTGATTATTTTTAATGGATTTGAAATAGATTCAGTATATTCACTTAAGTTGGAAAAATCAGATTAATTGATCATATTGGATGATTTTTTTTTTTTAAAATGGGTTTTCAAGACACCCATAATTGAGTAAAAAAAGAACTCATGATCAATGTTGAGTCTGATAAGAAATCATCTGAGAATTTTCTAAGTACTAGAAAAATTTAAAGCACCATTTTTAGATCACCCATGGTGGAAGGGGACAAGAGGGAAACCAAAGTGAAACCCCACTCCTTCACCCAGGTAATACTTTGGTTTCTCTAGTGTCCCCACTATCCCCTATATCCCCATGGTGCAAGGGGGACAAGAGGGACACACAAGTGTGATGTCACTCCTTCACCCACATCGCACTTTGGTGTCTCCTATGTCCCTTTTATCCCCCAAGAGACAAGGGGAGACAAAAGTGCAACCCAAGCCTTCTTCTAGCTCTTGGACCCCCACACAATCATACTTAGCTCCACCAGTGTCATTTCCCAACCCCCTCATCTCATCTACCACACACCAAAAGCTTCCACTTGTCACCATTTGGTACGAGACACACTTTGGTGTCCCTATTGTCCCCTCTATATCCCTTGCACCATTTGAAAACCCTTAGTCACTTCATTCTTACCCTAATTAGGTTGTGTAGTTAGTGAGTGAGTCTAAAAAAACATAACAAAACTCCATTAACTCCTTAGTCACCCAAAATTTAACCATTTTTTGTGAAGATTGTTGTCGTAACACCTTCCAAACACCATTTTTACCCATATATGCTACCAAAATTCTTCTAGAAAATCCATAGCCACCAAAACTGAGATTCGATCACAACTCTTCAACTAGAAGCTTGATTGCCTTAAAATTTGCAAAACTATCTCTCTCCAAAAGACCTTTGGGAAGAATGTGAGATAAAATTCATTGATGCCCTAACTTTTTTTATAGTAGTAAAATGAAATATCAAACCATAGAACCCACTTTTTCATTTTCATGAAGATCCAATGGGTGGAAAACCATGAAGTTTAGAGAAAAAGGACCTAGTGTAAAACATAAAATTTTGATAGTGGCGTCGTTGCAACACAACACTAGTAAGTTCAATTTCTAAAAATAGTAAGTATTCAAAGAAAAAAGTGGTTAAAAATAGTAATTTTATCAAAATGATGAATCCTCAGCATTTGTAATATCCCAAATAAACACTAAACATAAAAAAAGGGTAATTCAGGAAAATATCTAAAAATAGCAGTATTCGGGAAAGTGGGCATCTAAAAAATAGTAGATTTTTAAAAATATAAATCCTTCAACATTTATGATTCTTTGAATAATCCAAAAACATCAGAAGACAAAAACAATGAAAAACTTGCTAAAAATCGTAGTCCTAGATAAGACTTGCTAAAAATACTAAGTCTTAGATTTGAACTCAAAAAGTTGTGGCTACTCTCATTCTTATTATCTTATTAATTTTTTGCATCATCCCAAGGACAAGAAGTTGTTTAGTGGCCCAATCAAGAAAGGAAACCCTCTATAGGATCTCAAAACATTAGTTATGAGGCGATCTTTGCAAGGCACAACTTGAAGCAAGAAGCTAGAATGATGAGAATAGATCCCCATGAATGATGTCATCAATCATCCCAAGCTAAAAAATAATGCATACATCCTGAGAGTGTTTTTAAAAACTTAATTAGTGTTTGGTGATGATCTCAATGTACTTTGTAAGTCAAAAAAATGTGATTCATCCTCAAGTTCCATTCAGGGATCAATCCTCCTATATGGAGAAGGAAATCCATTTCCATGGGGAGACATTGAGAAAAAGGATGCCCAAACACCATGAGTATGTTTTCACTTAGGTGACATCTTGGTTAGGGAAGTGAATTTTGAATTGAAAAATGGTGTCATTGGGTTCAAATGTGAAATGGGAAGCTTATGGAGTAAGTTGAGGATCATCACATCCTGACTCCACCATTGTTTTCAAATCTCTTTAAGAGACAATTCAAGATGAGCTAGAAAAGATACCGAGACATCCAGGACGATCATGTGTGAAGGATAAAAAATTCATCCATTCCCATGGGAGACATATGATAAAGAAAGTGATGATTCTGGAGTCAAAAAAGGTAAGAGGGTGATATTCATATACAACACCATGTATGCAATAATGAGAAACCATTTCAGTTTCACATCATGCCATTCATATAATAGTGTTCTTAAATACTCATTCAACACCTGGTAATGTGATCACACCTCAAAAGAAGAAACATTGTAACCAAACCTCATTTCAGTATAGCTGAGGGCCATTAGACAAGAATCTTTTATAAGATAGATGGTGAAAAGAGAGCACACATAGGTTCCCTATTCTAGGAAGCTTCATAAAAAGGTCAGAATCATTGAATATCCCATAGAGCCTCTTGATCCATATGAGATTGTTCCATCACAAAATCTTTTTCTTCATCGACATCCAACTGTGTCTTTCTCAATGGCAAAACCTTCACATAAAGAGTAAAATGTGATCCCTCACTAGGATCCTGAAAGTGTTCTTGTGACTAACATCATATCTACTCCGGAAAATGCAATCCCATGGATCCAATATTTACTCGTGAGTGAACCAAAAACAATACAATAAGCTGTAGTTTCTGACTTTAGAGCCATCACAAAAATCTTGAGATCTAAGTGAAGTAAGAAGGAACACGGAACCTCTTGTTTCTTCAATGGAACTTATGGTGACCAGTATGTAGAAATTTCCCGACCAAAGGTTACAAAACATGTTATCACCGAATCACAGCACCCCTATGCATATACTTGAACTCACGGTGTGATTGGATAACATGGGTACTATCTCCAAGTTGTGGGACTTGCTACTTGAGATAGACCTCCAGAGAAAGCTGGTTCTTGCTCCTAAACTACCTGCCACAATCTACTCTAATGCAGGATAAGCTAACTGTTCTAATATAAATTTCCAAGGGACCAGGGAGAGAGAATGCATAAAATGAAAGCCTACACTAAAGTGGTGATACACCAGAAAATGAGGATGTGAGAGTAGTCTCCAAATGTGTGAAATACAGAGGCAAAGTGCACACTAGAAGAGGTGATGACAGTTCTCCATAATCTAGCAAAATGCATTCACAGCAATATTCCAAGCAAACAAAATGATAATGAATTCCTACAAGAACATAATAATAGACACAATATTCTTGTAGAAAGATAAAAGGGGCAAGAAGAATGCAGAAAACACAACAGGGGAAGATACATCCACAAACTTGTATTTTATTGCTTCCTGGTATGCACAGTTCAGTCTATTACAAGATAAGGGCCTGGATCACCATGCAAGGAGTCCACTACAAGGGCCTACAACACACTGGCTTCACAAAGCAATTTTGGCAGAGCTTTGTTACCCAAAAACTCCCCTTTTTTTTAATGATCCCAACACTCCAATTTATAGAAAAAAGAGAAGGAAAAGAGAAGGGAAAATGAAATCCCGAAATTTGTCCTTCAACCACCTGTAAGAGGCATTAAATTGAGTGAAATTATTATACATTACTTGCAAAAGGCTCCCCATACTGTCCCATGTGCTGCAGCAGAGAAAGAAGGATGACCATGCCTCTTAAATGCACTCCCAGCTACCAAATAAAACACTCTTCTAAACCCGGCCACGTTTTCTTGAAAAACTCAATCAATTTCTAATCAAATCTGGAATTTATTGATTTATGTGCATCGGGCTCGGAACCATGATTCCAACGGTACCAATTTTGTGTTATTTTGTTGAGAAATGCAAAAGTTATGGCCTTCTGAGTGTGGGCAGCTATTTTGGGTCTGGCAGGCGTTTTCTGTCATTTGACGGGAATGAGCATTGACTGACTAGAGCCGAATATGTTTATTTTATTTAAATATATCTACCCTCATTAAAATTAAGAAATCCAGTTTTTGTGGCGTAGAGGACGTCGTGCTCGTTCCAGAAAGTCCAATTTTGTGAAAATCGGAGCTCGGAGTCAAAAGTTATGGCCGTTTGAAGTTTCACGGGCCAAATGTTGACTTTTCTTCTCTGCCTTCGGCCGCTTCGGCTTTTCACGTCCCACGCGTCCCTCTGTCCCATTTAGCACAGTGCTGAAATTTCCCATTTCGGCCGAACCGGCCGGTTCGCGTACTCACGGCCCAAATGTCCCATTTGCTTTCGGACTGTTTGGGACAAATTTTCCTGATTCGCCCAGTTCGGCCGGTTCGCGTCCTTTTGTCCCGCGCGTCCCTGACTGAAAGTTCTCATTTTGGCCGATCCGGCCGGTTCGCGTACTTTTGTCCCGCGTGTCCCTGACTGCCTGTTTCAACAGTTAGTCAATTTTTCAACTTTTCGGCCAGTTCGGATCTCCGCGTCCCGCGCGTCCCTTTGTCTCGAATGTCCCAAATGCTGCGCGGACCACCTGGCGGCCTTTTGGCTGCATCGCGCCCTTTTGTCCCAACTGTCCCGGCTGTTGCGAGACTAGGACTTAGCCATTTTCATGATTTTTTTCCTGGCGATCTTTGCAAGGCACACTTGAAGCAAGAAGCGAGAATATGAGAATAGACTCCATTAATGCATGTCATCATCATCCCAAGCTAAAAATAATGCATACCTCCTGAGCGTTTTTTTAAAAAACTTTAATTAGTTTTTGGGTTGATGATCCTCAATGTACGTGTAAAGTCAAATTTATTCATCCTCAAGTTCCATTCAGGGATCACCTCCTATATGGAGAAGGAAATCCATTCCATGGGGAAACATTTGCAGAAACATAAGGATGCCCAAACAACCATGTTGTTTCACTTAGGTGGAACCTCTTGTTAGGGGTGATTTGATTGACAAAGGGTGTCATTGGTTCAAATGTTGAAATGGAAGCTTATGGTAGTAGTTTAGGATCATCACAATGAGTCCTTTACGCCACCCTTGTTTTCAAATCTCTTTAAGAGAACATTCAAGATGAGTCTAGAAAATAACGAGACATCCAGGACGATCAGTGTGAAGGATAAAAAATTCATCCATTCCCATGGGAGACATATGAATAAAGAAAGTGATGATTCCTGAGTCAAAAGGTAAGGGTGATATGCTATACAACACCCATGTAGCAATAACGAAGAAACCATTTCAGTTTTCACTCATGCCTTCTATAATATGTTCTTAAATACTCATTCAACACTGGTAATGTGATCACACCTCAAAGAGCAACATTGTAACCAACAACTCATGGCAGTATAGCGAGGGCCATCTAGACAGAATCTTTTAAGATAATGGTGAAAGAGCGCACCATAGGTTCCCGAGTCTAGGAAGCTCATAACAGGTCAGATCATTGAATATCCCATAGAGCCTCTTGATTCCCTATGAGATTGTTCCATCACACCACACAATCTGTTTTCTTCATCGACAGCCAACGGTGTCTTTCTCAATGGCAAAACCTCCCTAAAGAGTAAAATGGTCCTCACTAGGATCCTGAAGTGTTCTTTGACTAACATCATATCTACTCCGAAAATGCAATCCCATTGATCCAATATTTACTCGTGAGTGAACCAAAAACAATACAAAAGCCTGTAGTTTCTGACTTTTAGAGGCCTCACAAAAATCTGATGATCTAGTGATTAGAAGGAACACGTAACCTCTTGTTTCTCAATGGAACTTATTGGTGACCATTATTAGAAATTCCCCGACCAAGGTTACAAAACATGTTATCACCGAACACAGCACCCCTATGCATATACTTGCACTCACGGTGTGATTGGATAACAGGGTACTATCTCCCAGTTTGTGGGACTTGCTACTTGAGATAGTAACCTCCAAGAAATCTGGTTCTTGCGCCTAAACTACCCTGCCACCATCTACTCTAATGCAGGATAAGCTAACTGTTCTAATATAAATTTCCAAGGGCCAGGGAGAGAGAATTCATCAAAATGAAAGCCTCCCTAAAGTGGTGATCACCATAAATGAGGATGTTGAGAGTAGTCCCAAATGTTGTGAAATACAGATGCAGAGTTCACACCTAGAAGAGGTTATGACAGTTCTCCATAATCTATCAAAATTCATCACATCACTATTCCAAGCAAACAAAATGATAATATGGCCTACCAGAACATAATAGTAGACACAATAGTTCTTTGTAGAAGATAAAGGGCAAGAAAGAATGCAGACAACACAAAGTGTAAGTCCATCCACAACTGTATTTTATTTGCTTCCTGGTATCACATTTCAGTCTATTACAAATAAGGGCCTGGATCACCATGCAAGGATTCCACTACAAAGGGCCTACACACACTGGCTTCACAGCAATTTGCATGAGCTTTGTTACCCAAAACTCCGCTTTTTTTTAAGATCCCAACACTCCACATTTATAGAAAAAAGATAAGTAAAAGAGAAGGAGTGAAATCCCGAATTTGTCCTTCACCACCTGTAGATGGCTTAAAAATTGAGTGAAATTGTTATCATTACTTATTGCAAAGGCTCCCCATACGGTCCCATGTGCTGCAGCAGAGAAAGAAGGATGACCATGCCTCTTAATGCACTCCAGCTACCAATAAACACTCTCTAACCCGGCCCGTTTTTTCTTGAAAACTCCAATCATTTCTAATCATCTGCATTTATTGATTATGGGCATCGGGCTCTGGAAACCATGATTCCAACGGGACCATTTTGTGTATTTTGGTTTTGAGAACTGCAAAAGGTTATGGCCTTCTGCATGTGGGCAGCTTTTGGGTCTGGCATGCGTTTTCTTCCGGTCATTTGACGGGACGAGCATGGACTGACTAGAGCCGAATAGTTTATTTTATTTAAATATATCTACCCTCATTAAAAATTAAGAATCCGTTTTTTTGTGGCCGTAGAGGCTTCGTGCTCGTTCCAGACAGTCCCAATTTTTGTGAATCGGAGCTCGAGTCACAGTATGGCGTTGAAGTTTCAACATCAAACGGGCCAAATGTTGACTTTTCGTCTCTGCCTCTTCGGCCGCTTCGCGTCTTTGTCACGTCCCACGCGTCCCTCTGTCCCATTTATCACAGTGCTGAAATTTCCCATTTCGGCCGAACCTGGCCGTTTCGCCGTACTCACGGCCCAAATGTCCCATTGCGTTCGTACTGTTGTGGGACGAATTTTCCTGATTCGTCCCAGTTCGCCGGTTCGCGTCCTTTTGGTCCCGCGCGTCCCTGACTGAAAGTTCTCATTTTGGCCGATCCGGGCCGGTTCGCGTACTTTTGTCCCGCGTGTCCTTACTGCCCTGTATGCAAAACATTAGTCATGTTTCACTTTTTTTTCAACCAGTTCGTATCTCCGTCCCGGCGCGTCCTTTGTCTCAATGTCCCCAAATGCTGCGGCGGGACCCCCTGCTGCCTTGGGGCTGCATCGCGCACCTTTTGTCCCAACTGTCCCGGCTGTTTGCGAGGCTAGGACTTGCCATTTTTCTTATTTTTCCTGGCCCAGCCTTGTTTTTATCAATTTTTCAGGTTCTTTTTCAGGCTTGCTCTCTTCTACTTGGACAGGGATTAGAAAAATATGGGGGACCCTAGAAACGTGACCTTTCACCCTGACTCAATATAACTGCTTGAGACTAAATAATTTGACTGGCTTGTTATCATATTACCTGGGGTGATTTTGGATACAAAACCTATGAAGCAATGAAAACAGGTGCCTATAAGATGAAAAATATTTCATTATGTCAAGCTACATATGAGGGTGATGCCCATATGTTAAAATAATCTACTCTACATGCTTTCTTGAAATGAGAAGTACAAACAAACAATGGAATAATTGGAAGAGCATGTGAGAACTCTCACTTCTTATGCAAGCATTTTTTGATCCTAAGTGGCTGTACCCTAACCGCTCCTCCTACGGAAGCTATCACTCCTATCAGTAACTTTGATCCCAAAATAATCAAGAAATCTCAAGGTTGCTCAATACAGGGAAAATCCAATGATAGGTGGGTTAAAAAGATTCTTGGAAAAGGAAAAGTGTTGATTCCAGAGGATCTCTCTCTATTCAAATATGTTCTTTCCACCATTTCAAAAGTGAAGAAAAAAAGAAGGAGATTGAAAAATAGAATATCCATTGGGATGACGTGTTCCCACTTATGTCTGAGATGAGTTGCCTTGACTCTCACACTCTTGTGAGTAGGAATGTATTCAAATATGTTATCCAACTTTCCCCTCGTTTAGTTCCTACATGATGCTAATAATGACATATCAAAGAGGTCATCTCCATATTGGAAACTAGTGAAAATTTTCCTTCGATATTTTGGATGATGTCAGTAATTGTGTTTAGAAGTTTGTATTCCTTCCGCTCACTGAGAATTCATCATCAAAGGAACTCATTGGTTCTTTCCAAGAGTTAGTCAAGAAGGAGGCAAGTTAATCCTTTCTATCATCAACAGGATACTTTGGAGTCCCTTTCCAACATCAAAAGCTCTATTTATAAAATTGTAATAGTTCACAAGGAATGGTTTAATCATTGCAAGGATATTAATTATGTTCCTAAGACATGGATCAAAGTGTTGATTTACATTCATATTCAAGAAGAATAAAATTTTACACCTACGAAAGTCTGGTTTAATAGATAATTCAAAGGACATGAGCTCATTCTAGGAACTCTCCTTTAAGGATCATGAATGGCTTGTTCTTCATCAACAAAAGCTTCATCCTCATCACTTTATTCAACCCTTATATCTCTCTCCATCTCTCTCTTTCTTCTCTCTCCATATTCTAATTCCTCATTGAAGTGCCTTTTCCCTAGTTTTTGTTTCTTATTTACTTAAGTTAACCTTTACTTAACATTATAAAGTCCCTTTTCACTATAGAAAACTTATTTTTCCTATCCTACCAATATAAAGGTCACAAGTTGTGGGGATCGGTGAAATTCATGTGGAGGTAGCTGAAGATCTTTTTAATGCTATAAATTGGAATGGTTTCTTTATTCCAAGGGGTTGGAAATTGTTGATTGATTGTATATTGTTGAGATTTACCAATACTACATCAAGAAATAAAATCCACATTTCTTCTATTTTTGTGCTTATAATCCTCTCTCTCTCTCTACTCTCCAATTTTTTAAGCTTAGTGATCCTGCATAAACAAGAAGGAAATTTCTATCCTTGACTAATGAATCTACAGAACTATGTGTCTCAATTTTGTTAGTCTTGTTGATTTGTTGCATTGCTATCTTCTTTTAATTTAATTTGAACCTAATATGGCTGATATATTTGATTTGGTAGCATAATCAAACATTAACCCGCTCTCCTTATTTATCCACTCCCCTTTACCTCACCTTCAGAATATTTCCTCATCCTTATACTCTGTATAAGCACTTTTCCTAATTTTAGTGGAGTCTTTCCCAACCTAATGGCCAACCTAACTTTAGTTAGTTTACTTCATATGAGAGCCGCCCTACACAAGGGAGGGCTTAGCCCTATGACCATTGGTGAAAACCTATATGCACTGAAAAGTTTTTCACCACAAATTTTGATGACTCTATTGGATGAAGATCTCCCTTTTTTACCCTTAAAGATCTCAAAAAATTAAAATACTATTCTCCAAAACTAAAATTTATTAGTATCAAGTGAAAATAATATTTTACTTTGGTTACCCATTATATAAAAATATAAGAGAGTTTACACTAGCAGGGGCACCTGAAAAAATCCGGAGGCAACAAAAAACCCAAGGGAAACTATAAAGCATGATAATACACAATAAAAGAGATCACTAGAACAGATGCACTCCCAGAGGATTGGGAGGATCATCATGAGGAGGATGTAATCCACTAGTCATTCCTAAGGAGGATCCACCTTCCAACCCTCCTAGTTGGGGCATTTGTGCATATTCAACAGAAACATAATCCCCCAACTAAGGGGGTAGATATACTTGCAATTCTGATGCCATAGGAGAAAGATATGCCCACAAATGAAGATATAACAACATCTTTCCCCTTGGCGTATGCTCCATCTCAGACTAGAATATCATAGAGCGAGGCTTACCTCAAGGTGAGGTGGAGTGGTGAACTGCGAGAGCAGCTCCTCCTGTGATACGGTCCTGGTTGGAATGTCATTGCTAAGGAGGATATGGAAGAGGTGACAGAGTAGAGGATCCGCTCATCTTCTTCTTAGGATCCACTTTCGGTTTTGCTGGGGTTGTACCTACGTGCCTGAATCTAACAGTTTTCTTAATCTTTTGTTTTCCACACTTGGGCGTGTGTCGATGTTTTGTAATCTTATTCGCTTGGTTGATTGGCGCGGAAGTCCTCTATGCCAATACTAAATTGGTCTTTGGAGGAACTCTTGTCTTTTTAGATTAGCTGCTTCATGGTGTCTTGGTTGAGGGCTCAAAAGATGAAGCATTCTCATCCAATGAAGCTGTGGTGATGTTGCACATTAGCACAATAATATTGACTATGACATGTGGCAAGGAACACCATTTTGATTTTTGTGGCTTATATTCCTCTCTCTCTCCTCTACTCTCCAATTTTTTAAGCCTAGTGATATACCGGGCCTGCATAAAACAAGAAGGAAATTTCTATCCTTGACTAATGAATCTACAGAACTATGTGTCTCAATTTTGTTAGTCTTGTTGATTTGTTGCATTGCTATCTTCTTTTAATTTAATTTGAACCTAATATGGCTGATATATTTGAATTTTGTAAGCCTAATCAAAACATTAACCCTCTCTCCTTATTTATCCAACTCCCCTTTACCTCCCTTCATAATAAATTCCTCTCTTATACTCTGTATAAGCACTTTTCCATAATTTTAGTGGAGTATTCCCAACCTAATGGCCACCTAAATCTTTAGTTAGTTTACGTTCAATAATGAGAGCCTCCCCATACACAAGGAGGGGCTTAGCCCTATGACCATTGGTGAAAACCAATAATATGCACTGTGAAAAATTATTTCACCAACAAATTTTGATGACTCTATTGGGGAAGATCTGCCCTTGTGTACCCTTAAAGATCTCTAAAAAATTAAAAAAATACATATTCCAAAACTAAAATTTATTAGATATCAAAGTGAAAATAATATTTTACTATTGGAATTACCCATTATATTAAAAATATAAGAGATTTACACTAGCAGGGGCAGCCGGAAAAATCACGGAGGCAACAAAAACAACCCAAAGGGAAACTAGAAAGCATGAGAATTACACAAGAAAAGAGATCACTAGGAACAAGATGCCACTCCAGGAGGATGGGGAGGATCATCATGAGGAGGGATGTACACTCCACTAGTCATCTCGGCTGAAGGAGGATCCACCTTCCAACCATCCTAGTTGGGCATTTGCATATGCAAAAGAAAAATAATCCCCCAACTAGGGGGTAGAGATACATTCAGATTCTGAATGCCAGGAGAAAGAGATGCCCACAATGAAGATATAACAACATGCTTCCCCTTGGAGGTAGGCTCCATCTCAGACTAGAAGATAATAGAGCTGAAGGCTGACCTCAAGGTGAGGTGGAGTGGTGACTGCGAGAGCAGCTCCTGTGATACGGTCCTGGTGGAGGTGATTGCTAAGGAGGAGATGGAAGAGGTGACAGAGGTAGAGGGATCCGACTCATCTTCTTCTTAGGATCCACTTGCGTTGCTGGGGGTGTAACCTACGTGCCTGAATCTAACATTATTTTCTTATATCTTGTGTTTTCCACAACTTGGGCGTGTGGTCTGTTTGTATCTTATGTAGCTTGGTTGATTGCGCAGAAGTCCTCTATGCCAAATAACATCAAATTGGTCTTTGGAGGAACTCTTGGTCTTTCTAGATTATCTGCTTCATGGGTGCTTGTTGAGGGCTCAAAAGATGAAGCATTCTAGATCATGAAGGCTTGGGTATGTGCAACATTAGCACAATAATATTGACTATGAGGCATGTGGCAAGGGAAACACCATTTTGATTCTTGTGCCAAGTTGTTATGAACTAGAACAAGCGCCTGACTCACACTTAGTGCTAGGAGAGAAGGCACGGGAGGGAAAATTTGCAAGAGGAGATGTGCATTAGGCTGCCATCTATCATTCTTCTAGTTGGGTGTGTATCTTTCATTTCCATATTGATTCCGCCAAGGCTGATTGCCTTGGCCATGCGTCTGATTGAAATTGCCCCTATAGGGTTGTGCATGTTGCTTTTCTAATGATATGAAATTGTTTGATAAATATCTAATCAAGGCCTTCAATTATTCATCTTCCTTTTACGGTGATGGAGAATAGGATGCTGAGGCAACTGGTTGCACACTTTTCCTAGGGATAGGAATAGGGGCCATAGAAGGTTGGGGTGTTTGTGACATATATGGGAACAAGGGCATGAGCAGTCTAGAAGCCAATTTTACCACCTAAATGAGACTATTTATTTCCCTTACTGAAATGCTATAAGAAACTGGTAAAGTCCTACCTCCCATAGATTAGATCATAAATGAAATATCATTGTTGAGTGACTTTAGATAATAAAGGAAATCATGTTGGGCTATATGTCTTACCACAAGAGGGATTCTATCCCAAGTCTTCCAAAAGCTGATGTTGAAATCATTCATCTGCACATTGGGCACCCTCCTTGTTGTTGTCAGTTGATCCACAAACGATAGGTGATCTGGCTTATCTTCAAAGTAATTGCAAAGAGTTGTTCCTAGCTTATCCCAGGTGCTGATAGATCCAAGTCTCAAGCCTCGGTACCATTGAAGTGCTTTACCTTTGAAAGAGGCTGCAAGCAACTTGAGTACTACATCATCATGCATGATTAAATAGAGTGAACACACATTTGCTATATCCTAGATATGCTTTTGAGGGGTGACTTGTTTCTCACCAGTAAAGTAAGGAATACTTTTGAGTGTGTCATTTGACATATCATGCTGCACGGCCAGGAGTAAAGGATTCCCTCCAGCAAATTTTGTAAAGTTTCTTAATGGAGGAGGTTGTTGATGCGCCATTGAAGGGCATGTAAATTATTTAGTTTGAGGAGGAGTTGAGTGGGCACGGCGTGTTGGAGATAGAGATACGCACGTGGGCTTTCTGGAATGAACTCTTCTCAGGGATAGCTGGAGGTATTCAAAAGAATCTTCAATTGCTACACTTCTTCTTGTGTGCACTCTTCTCATGAAAGGCACGTAGGACTGCTGAAATAGAGATATTAAAATATTGGGAGTCACCAGATGTGTTGAAATGAGCCTCTGAATGCTAAAAAACTAAGTCATCACACCAGAACTTAGAGATATGAAATTTGAGCTTTCAATACTAGTCCCACTGGGCGGGCCATAAACTATTTTTTACTCAAACGTGCACTTGTGTCTCGGATCTCGGAAGGGCCAAGGTGTTTGATACCACAATGGAACCTTCCCCAAGTTGTGGGACCTTGCAAGCTTGGGACGGATCTCCGGAGAAGGCCAGTTCCTCTATCTATTTCTGCTGCTATTTCTCCTCCTAGTGCTAAAAGGGGAAACTAAGCTAATAATGCCAAGGGACCAGGGAGAGAAGGATAACATAGAAAGAAACTACACTAAAAGGCTATCTGTTCTGAGTGAGAATGATAGGGAATGCGTGAAAGGAGGCTAGGCATGAGTAGCACAACGAAACACTCATTCAATAGATATTTCTCATGGAACATAACTAAATATGGAACTATAGGGGACCTGAAGTAGCACAACCAGCACATAACGCAAAAGAAAAGGCAAGAAGAAGGAATGCAAAAACGTTAGGAAAGAGAATAGTCACAAAATGATGCTTCTATCACTTCTAGAAAATGCACAGAGTTGTTACAATGATGAAGGAGGATGATATCCACATGCAAGAGCCAAGTATAAAGGTCTGCAACTCAAAATACAGAAAATATGGAGTCCTTGGCAAAACGCATAAGGATCTAGAGTTTCCAACATAAAAAATGAGCCTTGCTCTTACATTTATAGATGAATCTGTGGAGGAAGATGGGAGAAGGAGGGAAAACCCAAATTTGAAACACAACCACCAATAATAAGCATTCAATGCCTATAAATCCACTTGGAAATCTATGAAATACGCTTCCCCATGCCTATTTGACGTATTGTCTTGAAGAAAAAGGAGGGCAGATAATACCAAATCAGGTGGTTCGAGAAACTAGATCTGCTCATCAATGTTTAGAAATACATTTTCCCATTTCTCACCTACCAAATCCACCAGAATTTAATTTTTGAATCTCTAGCACTGTAGTTGATGTCAGTAGCTCTCTGACAAGTCCATGCACACGACGATCTGAACTATGTAGCAGAATATATGGCTATCAGAAGATGTCAGAGTCGTAAGCATACACAAAACACATGGCGCACATGGATTGGCTGAAATGATGGCCAACTGTACAACTGTTTTTCATTTCTATCACATGTCAATCATTGATTTGTTGCAAGGATTTGGCACCCTGTTGGAGTTCTTTGATTGGTTATGCGTGACACACTTAAGCATGTTAAATGATGATCAAGCACAGAAGGGCATGAGGGAAGGGCACACGTAGAAAAATGAGGAAGGCGTAGAGGGGGTGCACGTGATGCACATGGGGAAATGAGGCAAACTGGTGAGTAGAGAACATATGGTTAAGGCGTAACTATTACAAGGTAATGGGTGTGTCACGCGAAGGGCTAAGGACTTAGCAGTAAGTGCAAGGCATGCGGGAAGGGAAGAAGCTAACTAGGAAGAAGGAAAATGCATGGAAGATGGGCGTAGGGGAGAGATGGAAGGAGAGAAAGGAAAGGGGTGTGAAGGGAAACAACTACCAAGGGAATGTACCAAGTGATCTTGAGCGCACACAATATTGCAATGAAGAAATTAAAGCTAAATTACGTATGCAAGTTACCCAAATCACTAGGAGAGCTATTTGGATAACAATTTTGGTGACTTTTGGGGCCATTTGCCTATTAGATGAAAGAGATCGGTAGCCTGAAGCATCCATTGGGCATGGAGTCTTCTTATGTAATCATGAAAATATCCTTGTGATCACTTGAGAATCATTTATGCACTCTATTTTGAATCTTACAACTGCTGAGAGGAGTTCTGTACCCTAGAAGTAACAAAAGAGCACACGCATGAAGCACACAAGAGGAAGGAAATATGTACAAAAGAACAATGTGCGCATAGCACACTTCAATGAATAGGATGCTCTTCATGAACTGAAGCTTGTTCTTCTTGGATTAAACAGTTGGCTTGGAGAGAGGATGGGACATATGACTCTAAATGGTAGGAAAATATTGGCTCAACTTGTATGGTAAACCGAGTACCATACCTTGTCTTGAGTAACATATGAGACCAATCAGAGTACACGTAAGCACCCTCTTTAGCATTAAAATATTTTGACAAACATAAGGTAAACAAAGAGGGAAGATCAATGATTGACACATCTTGAGTTATTGTTAGACTTTGACATGCATGGAGGGTTAGCTTAATATCCTTGATGATTCCTAGGGTAGTGATAGTTGAACCATCGAGTTGTGGGACTACTTTTTTCAGGGGCTATACTTAAGTCCTAAGACATTAGCAATCTTCTTAGGCATGAAAAAAGTACTAGCACCTAAGTCAATCATATAGTTATGGACAAGATGTTTGTATATGATCAAAGATATATAGAAGGGTGGGGTTTTAACCACTGTACTTATTCGTTTATCCTCTTCTTGAAAAATGTTGATAGAAGCGCCTGACTTTTGCATAGCTGAATCAGTGGGTGGGAGATACGCCAGAGCTTCATGTAACAAGTCCTGTTGGAATGGAATGGTTAGGGAATTCCACATTGTAACATTTATGTTTGTATTTTTCATCTTGTCCACAATGCAAAATGGAAAACTGATTGACTTGTGCATTTGAGGAATAACAACATCCTTGCTTGGTTTCTCAGGTACAGATGCAAGAACCTTAGCTGGCATAGAGGCTTGACCTACCAAAGAAGGGGCACGTGCCACTTCCAGATGAGCTTTGTGCATATCCTTGGGTGTGGGAACTTGAGTTCTTTTACTAATAGATGTCTTAGCTACTTCCGTTTACTTTTTAGGGTCTTTTTGAGTTGCTGGAACTCTGACCTACGCATCAGACTTGAGCATTATCTTCTTGTATCTTGTGTTGTTCGAAACTTGGTTGAGTAGTCTGCTTGTATCCTCTGTAGCTTGGTTGATTGCATAGAATTCCCATGTGCCAAAGAACTTCAAATATGTCTCTGGAGGAGCTTCTGGAATTTCTTGGTTATCTTCTTCTGGTGCACTCGTTGAAGGCTCACAGCTGGAAGCGTTCTAAATCATGTAGGCTTGCGCGCTCACATCATTAGAACATTAATACTGGCTAGGAGGAATATTACAATGAAATAACCATTTAGACTCTTGTGCCATGTTGTTTTGGACTGGGATAAGTGACTGACTTGTGTTAGGCACTAGAAGAGGTTGTGCAAGAGGAATAACTTACAAAGGCAAGTGTGCATTAGTATGCCATCTACCATTCTACTAGTTTTTTTTGTACCTTTGATTCCCACACTAATTCCACCAAGGTTGATTTCTCTAACCTTGCATCTGATTAGAGCTGCCTCTGTAGGCTTGCACTTGATGCTTCTTTAATGACACGACCTTATTGGACAAGTTTCTAATTAGGGCCTTTAATTCATCATCTTCTTTTTACTGTGCAAGAGAGTAGGATGTAGATGCAACTGGTTGCTTTCAATGCACTATAACTTGAGCAATAGAAGGATGGGGCACTGAAGACATCTCTAGGAACAAGGGTGTAAGAGGCCTAGGTTCCAACTTACCATCTTGAATGAGACTATTTTATGCCCTTATTGTAATGTTGTATGCAATAGATAAGGTTATGTCTCCCATGGATTGAGTCATGACTACAATGTCACTATTTAAAGACATTAGATAGTACAAGAAAGCATGTTGGGCTATAGGCCTTACTAGTTGAGGAATTCTATCCTCCCAAGTATTCTGGAATTTGATGTTGAAATCAGTCATCTGCTTGCTGAGTGCACGCTTTATTGTAGTCAGCTTCTCCACCAGTGATAAATGATCTAATTTATATTTAAAGTGATTGCATAGAGTCATTCCAAGCTCATCCCAAGTAGCAATAGATGCAGGTCTTAGGCCACGGTACCATTGGAGTGCTTTACCCTTGAAAGAGGTTGTAAGCAACCTGACAACAAAATCATCATGTTCAATCAAATAGACAAAGCATACATTGGCCACATCTTGAATGTGTTCAAAAAGGGTGACTTAATTTTATCCTGTGAAGTATGGAATACTATTGAGCGTGGAAACTGGTATATCATGTTGGGCATTGAAATTGAGTGGGCTTCCACCAATAAAACTTGTGAAGTTCATTAGAGGAGGAGTTTGAAGTGCCATGGAAAGGCATGCTTGTCTACTTTGAGGAGGAGTAGAGTTCTCATGGTGCACTAGAGATGGGGATGCGTGTGTGGAATATCTTCTACGTGTGTTTCTCAGCAAAATATGTAGGTATTCAAAGGATCATTCAGCTGCAACACTTTGTTTGGTATGCACTCTTCTCATAAAAGGCACTCAGGACTGTAAAACGAGAGCTTTGGAAATGTTGGGAGTCACCAGATGTGTTTAAATAAGCCTCCAAAGGCTGGAAATACTATGTTCACACGCCATAACCTAGCAATATGAAATTTAATCTTTCATTTCTTGTCCCACCGGGCGTGCTAGAAACTATTGGTCATCAAACTTGCACCTATGTCTTGGATCTAGAAGGATCGGGTCGTTTGAGAAAACAATGGAACCGTCTCCAAGTTGTGGGACCTTGTGCACTTGAAACGGATCTTCAGAGAAGGCCAGTTCCTCTATCTATTTCTACTGTTGCTACTACTCCTAGTACTGAAAGGGAAAACTAAGTTAACAATGTCAAGGGACCAGGGATAGAAGGATAACATGAAAGGAAACTACACTAAAAGGTGATAGCACCAAAAAAAAGAGGGATGAGTACTATCTGTTCTGAGAAAAAATGAAGGGAAATACATGAAAGAAGGCTAGACATGTGTAGCACAATTAAAACATATTTATCATATCAGTTTCCTAGAACTGTAAGGGACGTAGAATGACACAACAAACATGCAATGTAAAAGAAAGGCAAGAAGAAAGAATACAAACACGCTTAGGATAGAGAATAGTCATAAAACTATGCTTCCATTACTTCCAGAAATGCACAGAACTATTAAAATGGTGAAAGAGGCTGATATCCACATGCATGAGCCAGATCTAAAGGTTTGTAACTCAAAATATAGAAAATACAAAACAAGACCACAAGAGGAATATTAAACAATATATATTAGTGGACTACCTAGCATATTCTATATCCGGGAAGTGTGTTACTTCTTAGATGGTTTTCAATCCACTATTTAAAACAAGTTAATGGAAGAAATAATGGAAACCAATAATTTCCTACAATAGTTGATATGATTTAGGTGTCTCATTCAAGTACAATAAGCAAATATAATCTAACAGGCTAGGTTATGATCATATTTGGAAGTCAGATAGGTAAACAGGGTGATCGGGATAGGTCAGGGTCAAGTTTTGAGTGGTTTGGGTTATTTGAGTAAATGCTATGAGGTTGTTGTTACAAGAAGATTAACTAGGTATAGAGACCGACGTCGGTTTGGTATTATCTATTCCGATTAAGGGGAAACCAACGAAGGTTTAGGTTAACTGGCATCAGTAGGGCCGAGCCTATAGAAACTCAATGAAGTTTGGTTTTGGTGATTCTCTATGATTGCACAGAGAATGGACACAAAATGATGAGGTTGATGACAGTGATGGGAATACCCAAAGAAGTCTAGAGCTAGGTATGGAGGGCTGAGAGGCTGTAAGTGGTTAGGTGGAGGGATTGACATGAAGATGAGAGGTGATGATATGCAAAGGATACCAGGACTCCCAAACAGAGATAAAGAAACTGATCTAACTAATCATGGAAAAACACATATATAAATGTACTTACTTGTACTTACAGACCCATTTGTTTGATGTAGGTGATGGTTGATCCATGGAACTGATGGTCAGTGTTGTAGCCGTACTTCCCAAAATGTTACTGTGAATGCTTTCCTTTCAGATTAGTGCTTGGTGCTGGTTCAAGATGTCTCGATGTGCAGGAGTGCTTTGGTGTGTTATTGCATGTAGATGTCTCTTCTCCAAAACTTGAATATTTCTTCCAACCTCTCAAATAAGGTTACCAAAGTGAATATATGGTAACCAACGATGGTTTAGGGTGATCGACGTTGGTTTCGAGTTGACCGACGTCTCTTAAGGCGGGATATCCTAGGTTGTAAAAATAATAGATCTTGGTTATCTTTTGGCCAATTTTCCCCATTGTTGTGGATCCAAAATGGATTTTACATGTAATTAAGTGTACATGTGACTAGAGGAAGAATATGAATTTAGTGTTAGGGTTAGATTGAGTCTTAGTTAGTTATGGTAATTGGATGTTGAGTCCTAGTTAAAAGGAAACATGCTAAGAATAGGTCTATTATGAAGTGTCTAGGTGATGCGGTGGGGTGAAGTGTTTAGTCAATGTCATTTCAGTCTAAACCTCAAGTTCATAGCTTTTCACCATCTGCACATGCTAAGAATTCCATTCCTTCATTTCCTAAGTTTCCATCCCATCATGAATCTTTTGTTCCTCACCCTTCCAAAGTTCCTTCTTTTCTGAAAAGGTCATTAACACAAGAAGTTATACCTCTTTTTTTTTTTTAATCTCAAACAGTGAGGGAGGTCATTGAATCCCAATCCACCCCTTCTTTTATGGTTCTAAATCCGTTTTGGGAAGAACATGCTTATACTGAAGATGAAGAAGGGAATGTTCAGGATCTTAATAAGGATGACATTTCAAAAACTTTGAAGGAGTGGGCTGCAATATTGAACATCAAGTAAGTTCCCCCCATAACTCAGTCTCTATCTAAGGTTGATATTCAAGAGTAGACAGTGGAGACTGAATTTTCACAAGAACAAGTATGAGATGATGGTGAGCATCAGTCTATGTGTTCAGAGTGAAGCATACATGTTGGTACTATGTTTGTGGAGATTTTTGATTCCTCACCAGTTGCAAATTCAGATGAAGAAGAGCATGTGCAAGCTAAAGAAGAAAGACTTTCAAGTGTACTATGTAATTCCAATGAGTGTAATGATCCTAATTGTTAGGCATGTCATGAAATTGCTGTATTTATGAACATTGCAACAACTTTCCAAAATCCTCATTAAAAGCCACAACTGATCATAGTGGGAATCATGCTATGATAGAATCAAGAGTTTCAAGTGCAGATTATACCTTACAAGGAGTCTCAAATTCTTCCCCTTCTTCCTTTTGTCAAAAATATGATTTCTTAGATGAATTTGATCTTATGAATTTTATGATTAAGGGTGAAGAGGGATATGGTGAACAAATTGCTAATTTGAAGAAAGTGATAGGAGATGAAGTTGAACATTTGGCACAACTAGTTTCAAACAATACTCTTGAATATGAATTAGAGGAATTAGATCTTCTACAACATTCATTGAATGAAGAAATAAAGGGGCACGGGGAAGAAACTGAGGTAGATTTAGAAGTCTTAAGTTAAGATGACATCATTGGGAGTTTCTTATTCTCAATTGTGAAACCTGTTTTGAATGATTGACAATAGGAGAATGTTTTTAACAATCTTGTTGTCCCTAATAATTTGCAAAAGCTATAGGTGGATGAATCTGATCTTGCAAGTTTCATCTGGGATAAAGAGGTTAGAGATGTAGAAAAATTTTATTTTTAGATGAAAGTGGAACTCCTATATGAGAAATACTCTTCAAACACTTGTAAATATTTTCAAGTGTTTCTATTAAGGGCTGCAAAAAGTCTAGAGTTTCATTTCATGGAAGAACTTATTGTTGCCAAGGAGGAAAAGAGGAAGGAAAAAGATCAGTTGTTTTTAAATGGTAAACAAGAGAAATGTCATTTCATGTATCATCATTCTTTTCGAGGAAGTCTTCTAGTAGAATTTCTTGGAAAAGTTGAAGTTCAGAGTATAGGGCATATTAAAAAGGTCATACCATGTCCCATAAGGTATTTGGCTTCTTTGGAGCCAAATGAGGAGTCACAACCAATCACATTCACTTAGGAATGTGGGGATGAATTTCACAGTTTCAAGGATTAGTTGCAATGCCTCTATAAGACAAATGCACATCAACTAGAAGAGGCATATTTTCTCTTTCCAATTGATGCTTTGGTTAGCCAAGTGGAGAATTGGGCTTGTTTTATTTTTTCACTCTGGGTCTCAGCTATGTCCACTACCACATCATCTACATGGCTTCCCATAAAGAGAAAAGGGACCTATTTTGCACAACCAGTTACATGATTTCTTTAGTTAACTTGTGCTTCTGGATAGTGTAGGGTAGTAATAGGTTTTCTTCCAATAGAAGAAGTGCTTGGCACACTTTGTATGTTTCATTTGATGCATGTATGATTTTCAGTTAGGTATGTGTTGTGTTTATGCCTCTATAAGACAAATGCACATCAACTAAAAGAGGCATATTTTCTCTTTCCAATTGATGCTTTAGTTAGCCAAGTGGAGAATTGGGCTTATTTTATTTTTTCACTCTCGGTCAAGTCCCAGGCACATTGATTGATTCAGAGCAAACATCATGTTTCTGAGGTTCTCTCAGATATTTTTCTAACTCCCCTGGCCGAAGAAGGAAGGAGCAAGCTCTGAGAAAATGTGAAAAACTTGCAGAAAGGCAAGTAGGTTGATCCAGGAAAAATCGTGAAAAATTGGCTAAGTCCTGCTCAAGGTCGCCTTTGGGACAATTGGAACGAATGTACGTGAAAGACGTGGATCGGCCGAAAAGCCTCCAGGCGGCCCGCTAAGCATTTGGGACAATCGGGCTAGAAGTACGCGGTGGACGCGAGAAGCCGATCCGGATGAAAGAGGAAGAAAAAATGACTACTGCTGAGTGGGACAATTTGGGACATTTGGGACAAATGGACGCGAAACGGCCGGTTCAGCTGAAAAAGAAGAACTTCTGCACTAAATAGTTTGGGACATTCTCGGGTCGTAAAGATGCGAATCGGCCGGATAGGGCGAACCAAAAGAATTTGTCCCACGAAGCACAGGGACATTTGGGACAAATGGACGTGAACCGGCCGGTTCGGCCGAAATAAGAAACTTCAGCACAAGGAAAAGTGGGACAGATGGGACAAAAAGGACGCGTGGGATGTGGATCGCCGAAAGGAGCCGAAAAGCCAATCAAACAAGCGCTCGAACGTGGTCTTCAGCCGAATGAGGTACAAGGAAGCCCATTTCAGGTGGATCGGAGGTTTATGTCCCAAACGGTTTGGAACATCCAGGACAAAAAGACGCAAAGGGCGCTGAAAGAGCCGGCAGACCCGTCGACCAATCAACTAATGACACGTGTCACAAGGGAAAAAGTCAAAAAGTCAAAGGGTGAGTTTTGAAGGGTCAGACCGAACCAATGGGATAGTGCCACATGTCCCAGCTGGGGCCCACAAGGAAATTTCAAAAGAAAATCCGCCGAAAGGTAGAGGAGAGAGAATCACGCGACCAATCAATGCGTGCCACGTGTCGTCCAGGTGGCGAAGCGCGGGAAAATATTTCAAAATCTGGGTCTTTTTCGTGCCCTAAATCTTCAGATCATCATATCTTTTGATCCAGAAGCTTGGATTCTGCACGTTCTTGATATCAACGGAAAGCTGTTGAAATTCTCTACATGATTCTAGGATCAATCTCAAGTTTTGGTGTAGTATGGAGAGAGAAAGTTTAGAAATGTCTCTGGCATGTAGTAATGGCCAGAAGCGACGTTTCAATAACCGGTTTAATGCACATGGGTTGCATTCTCCTTCAGTACTCGGCCAGAAGTGACATTTCAGTGGCCAAATTAATGCACATGGGTCACATTCTCCTCCAAATCAGTCAAAGATGGCAGAGTATGGGTTGGTAAGGTATCCCATGCCGTTTTAATGCATCTGCAGTCAATGAGGAATGGGCTTACACGTTTCCCCACGTTTCTGTCCCCTGGGCTCGACCCATGCAATGTAAAAAGCCAGATTTGGCTCATAAGATAAGGAGTTGTTCATCTTTTCTACTCTGCCCTCCCTTTTTTTCTTCTCTAGGGTTGAAAATGGAGTTCGAACCTCCTCCCTTGCTCTGTAATGGCATTTTTTTGCCTTTTACTATTGAAATGATGTTCTGTGAAAACTTCTGGAGCAACAAAACGTGTTTTTGTGATGCATCTGTCCATCCTTGCTTGTTTTTGCTTGTTTTCTTCTTACCTCTCTTCATTACAGGTATTTGTGCATGTTTGAATGTTCATTGCAGGTTTGGAGCTGTGTTCATGGAGTTTTGGGACATTTTCTGTGTGAAATCTATCCTTGGGCCTGTGATGCATCTGTCCATCCTTCCCATTGCTCACCTCTCTTTGTCCCATGGCAGTTTTGATAGATGTCCAACATTCTCCTTCTCTGGTGTATCACCATTTTAGTGTAGGATTTTGCTGTTTTTTCCCTTCTCTCTCTCTCTCTCTGTCTCCTTGGCATGGTTAGATTAGGATTAGATTAGCTTGCCTGCACTGGAATAGCTTGTGGCAGGTAGTTTAGGAGCAGGAACCAGCCTTCTCTAGAGATTCCTCTCTCAGTTTCACAAGTCCCACGCTTGGAGAGAGGTTTCCATGTTGTGCAATCACACTGGATGCCTGAGTGATCAACCTAGAAGCCTGATCTGCATCCAGGGGTGCTGTGATTTTGCACTAACAGTTTTGGCACGCCCGGTGGGACCTTAGAGGTCTTCCACTTCATCTTTTGCAGGTTGGTGTGTTCCTGTGAAGATTTCAGCCTTTGGAGGCACTTGCAAACACATCTGGCGACTCCATCTGATCAGCAACCCATTTCACTGAAGTTGCAGACCCGTTTTCCATCCATTCCCATTCATCCTTCTTTCCATCTCTTTCATTCTTTCCCATTCCATGAGGTTGTGCAATCATGACTTCATTTCCATCATGGAATTCACATCAACAACAGCAGTATATCACACCTCCAACACATTTTACAAATCCTCCAGATCAGCATGCATACTCATATGAATAGCAGTGCCAAAGTCAGTTTGGCAATGAAGCTTTCCAAGAGCAAGAGTATGCATATAACGAAGACCATCAGATCCAAGATGCTGGTCTGTTGGAGAAGATCCAAAAGATGGAGGTAAAGATGGTGGAGTCCAGAGCAACAGCTCAAATGAGAGCTTTCGGAATTGGTTGCAGGACTCCTTGTCCATGGGGAGGCCCTTTTCCAAGACACTTCAGCCCTCAGGAGAAGCTGGACTTCATGATAAAGATGCTGCCCTCCAACTTGCACAATGGACAGCAGAAATAGAGGGCCTACACCACTTGTTGTTGAACAACCTTGTCAATGGGTAAGTTCTACACCATCATCTGGTTTCTCTCTTCCCATTACTCGAGCAATCATCTCATTTGGACTTGCAAATTTTAAACTCTCCATCTGCTGTCCCAAATGTTGATCCCATGTCTCCACCTCTCAGTCTTCCACCTCATCTCAATTCTTCTTTCCTTTTTCCTTCTAAACAGTCATCCTCTCCACAAGAGCTAATAGAAACACCCGCTCCTCCAAAGAAACAAGAGGTTTCACTACCTCCACCACCACAAAAAAATGTAGAAATCAGTTGAGTTTCAACCCATTCCTCCTCTTGCATCCCCAATTCCATGTGGGGAAGAAGAAATTGAAAAAATCAGTCATCAAGGACAACAAGAGGAAGAGCCTAAAAAGAAAAGAAATGACAGACAGACTTGAAGTTTGGGCTGCCAAATTTGGGATGACAAAGATCCCCTTGATGGTTAAACCTACAGAAGAGGCTAAGGTTGAACAAATGGTGGTGAGGACTGATTTTGTTGAAGAAGAAGATCTTGCAGTCCCAACTTGTCCTCTAGAGCAGCAGATTGAAGAGTTTGACTTGACAAACTTCATGTTGGAGGAAGAGTTCAATCAAGAGCAAGATTGTCTTCAAACATTGGAGGAAGGAGAAGCTGCTCCAAATCCAAAAGAAGAGGAGCACAATCTAGCTGTGGAGGAGAAAAGTGCAGATCCAAAGGGTTTGAGCACAAAGCAGGTTATAGAAGAACCTTCAGTTCTTCTTTCCACTTCACACTCTCTCAAGTTCTAGTACTGAAGAGGAGTTTGATCTCTCAAACTCAATATTGGAGAGTGAAGGAAACCATGGTGGTCAAGTTACAGATCAAGAGGACGCCATGGAGGAAGTTGAACATTTGCAGCAGGACAGCAATGAGGCAGTTTACCTGTCTGATTTGGAGGACTGTTTTGATGGAGAAGAGCCGGTTGAGTTTTCACCATTCTCTCTTTCATCATCCACATTCCAAACACAAGAGTCTGCTGTCATGAAGGAGAGCGTTCATTTGCAGCAACCTGCATCTTATAGTAGCTCTTCGGAATCAAGATTGGAAGATTTTAATCTTTCACGTTCTTCATTGGAGGAAGAGAAAGGACAGAAGAATTCCACCATTTCTTCCACATCATCCATCCAAGAGGGTCTACAAGAAGACTCCACTTTTGGAGTTGAAAATCAGAGTTATGGGCATATCAAACGGATCAGACCTTGCCCAATCAGGTATTTGGCTTCATTGGAGCCAAAGGAGAAGCCACAACCAGTCATGCTCACTTCTGGGCATGAGGATGAGCTACAAAGTACCAAGGATCAGCTGCCATACCTCTTCAACCCAAATGCAGAGCAACTAAAAGAGGTATTGAATTTGCCTTCAGCTGATACCTTGATGATTTGTGTGGAATACCAGCTTTTTGTTGATTTTCCACTCATCCTAACAGCCATGATCAGCTCCAAATCAATTGCATGGCTGCCAATTTTGAAGAAAGGAAGCTATTTCTCACAACCAGTTGCAGGGTTTGTTTAGCTTGCCTTTGCTTCCAGTTAGAGTAGAGTAGCTAGGTTTGCTTTCAGTAGAAGAAGTGCTTGTGCACACTCTGCATGTTCCATTTGGAGCATGTATGATTTTTAGTTCTGTACATAGTTTTGGTGTTGCCGGTTCTGCTCTTGCACAGTTCTTTTCAGTGGTTTTTGGTGAGAACAACTCCATGTCCAGTGGGTTTCAAGTGGCTCAGAGGGAGGTTTTCAAAGTTCAGATCAGTTTTCAGGCTTGCTTATGACTCCATGCCCAATGGATTGCTTCAGGCAACTGGTATTTTCATCTAGCAGGCAGATGACCCCACTGAGTCGCCAAATTGTTATCCAAAATTCACCCCCCAGGGTAATTTTGATAACATGCATCAGAATATTCAAGTCCCAGGCACATTGATTGATTCAGAGCAAACATCATGTTTCTGAGGTTCTCTCAGATATTTTTCTAACTCCCCTGGCCGAAGAAGGAAGGAGCAAGCTCTGAGAAAATGTGAAAAAGTTGCAGAAAGGCAAGTAGGTTGATCCAGGAAAAATCGTGAAAATTGGCTAAGTCCTGCTCAAGGTCGCCTTTGGGACAATTGGAATGAATGTACGTGAAAGACGTGGATCAGCCGAAAAGCCTCCAGGTGGCCCACTAAGCATTGTGGGACAATCGGACCAGAAGTACGTGGCGGGCGCGAGAAGCCAATCCGGCCGAAAGAGGAAGAAAAATGGACTAACTGCTGAGCGGGACAGTTCAGGACATTTGGGACAAATGGACACGAACCGGCTAGTTTCGGCCAAAAAGAAGAACTTCCGCACTAAACAGTTTGGGAAGAAAGATGCGACTTCGGCACTGGAACAACCGGAAGAATTTGGGCACAAGGACATTCGGGCCGTAAATGGACGCGAACCGGCCGGGTTCGGCCGAAACAAGAAACTTCAGCACAAGGAAAAGTGGGACAGATGGGACAAAAGGACGCATGGGACGCGGATCGCCGAAGGAGCCGAAAGCCAATCAAACAGTGCCACGTGTCATCAGCCAAATGAGGGACAAGGAAGCCCATTTCGGGCGGATCGGAGGTTTATGTCCCAAATGGTTTGGGACATCCGGGACAAAAAGACGCGAAGGGGCGCGAAAGAGCCGGCAGACCCATCGACCAATCAACTCATGACATGTGTCACAAGGGAAAAAGTCAAAAAGTCAAAGGGCGAGTTTTGAAGGGTCAGCCCGAACCAATGGGATAGTGCCACGTGTCCCAGCTGGGGCCCACAAGGAAATTTCAAAAGAAAGCCCGCCGAAAGGGTAGAGGAGAGAGAATCAGACGCGACCAATCAATGCGTGCCACGTGTCGTCTAGGTGGCGAAGCGCGGGAAAATATTTCAAAATCCGTTTTGGTCTGTTCCGTGCCCTAAATCTTCAGATCGTCATATCTTTTGATCCAGAGCTCGGATTTGCACGTTCTTGATATCAACGGAAAGCTGTTGAAATTCTCTGCATGATTCTGGGATCAATCTCGAGTTTTGGTGCAGTCTAGAGAGAGAAAGTTCAGAAATGTCTCTGGCGTGTAGTAATGGCCAGAAGTGACGTTTCAACAACCAGTTTAATGCACATGGGTCGCATTCTCCTTCAGCACGGCCAGAAGTGACATTTCAGTGGCCAAATTAATGCACATGGGTCGCATTCTCCTCCAAATCGGTCAAAGATGGCAGAGTATGGGTTGGTAAGGTATCCCATGCCATTTTAATGCATATGCAGTCAATGAGGAACGGGATTACACGTTTCCCCACGTTTCTGTCCCCTGGGCTCGACCCATGTAATGTAAAAAAGCCAGATTTGGCTCATAAGATAAGTAGTTGTTCATTCTTTTCTGCTTTTGCGCTCCCTTCTTTTCTTCTCTAGGGTTGAAAATGGAGTTCGAACCTCCTCCCATGCTCTGTAATGGCATTTTTTTTGCCTTTTACTATTGAAATGATGTTCTGTACAAAATTCTGGAGCAAACAAAACGTGTTTTGTGATGCATCTGTCCATCCTTGCTCGTTTTTGCTTGTTCTCTTCTTGCCTCTCTTCATTGCAGGTATTTGTGCATGTTTGAATGTTCATTGCAAGTTTGGAGCTGTGTTCATGGAGTTTTGGGACATTTTCTGTGTGAAATCTATCCTTGGGCCTGTGATGCATCTGTCCATCCTTCCCATTGCTCACCCTCTCTTTGTCCCATGGCAGTCTTGATAGATGTCCAACATTATCCTTCTCTGGTGTATCACCATTTTAGTGTAGGCTTTTTTCTGTTTTTCCCTTCTCTCTCTCTCTCTGTCTCCTTGGCATGGTTAGATTAGGATTAGATTAGCTTACTTGCACTGGAATAGCTTATGGCAGGTAGTTTAAGAGCAGGAACCAGCCTTCTCTGGAGATTCCTCTCTCAGTTTCACAAGTCCCACGCTTGGAGAGAGGTTTCTATGTTGTGCAATCACACTGGATGCCTGAGTGATTTGAAAATTCATGGTGATTCTGGTGAGATTTGAGGCCATTGCAAATGGACAAGCTCTAATAGAGAGACTACATGAACATAATTCATATTATGGAGGTATGTGAACTCACAGAAACTCCTCAGAGTGCTATGGAATGGCTCATAGTGTAGATAAGGGTAACTCGGTTGCATATAACACTAAGATCGGTGATAACCTAGAATACTGAGTTAAAATCATGAACTTAGTAAATGGACGAGTTAAAAGCTAGGAAATAAAATGAGAAGGCCAACTAAGCCATGACATAAGAAGGGGTGAGCTCATAGTAGATCAAGCTAAGGCCAAGACAACTCAATCAAATTTCTCTCATAAGCTCAATACGAGCTCATTCGGGAACTCAGCGAAGCACCTATCAAAGTTTGGAAGGTCAAGCTCGTGAAATAAAGTACGGGTAGCTTGGGTACTCAGACTGAATGGTCAAATATTAGAGCCGAGTTGAGTTTGAAGGTTTAGACAGAACATAGACGAGAACTTAGGTTTGCCACATCAGGTCAGATTAGGAGAATTGAGCTAGATCATTAAGGGGATGACCAAAAATACACAAGTTTAGGAATGGCCGAGCCATTCGATGTCTTGATAGAATGGGAATGTTTTAGAATAGGTAAGCACGAGTTAAGGGATGGCTCAACATTGAGTGAAGAGCATGTTAAATATGGGAAAAAACATAGCTTGGAAAGAATTGTAATCATAACTAACTATTTATCGGGCTCTTCGAATAGATGCGTAGTTTCTTGGGTGGAGATCATTTGTGGTTGTAGAGAATGGAACTGATTCGAGCTATTAGCTAATCATGGGAAAGATTCTTGGTAAAGCGAAGTCTATATTCTTATCTCGGCATGAAGCTATTTGAAAGGAAAAACACGAGCTCAGTCACGTTCATGAATTATTTTGAAAATTCATGGTGATTCTGGTGAGATTTGAGGCCATTGCAAATGGACAAGCTCTAATAGAGAGACTACATGAACATTTGGTGAGTCAAGGTAACTCAAAGTGGGCATAGTGAACAATGTGAAAGAGTTTGAATTAGAGGCCGATGGGAATAAAACATGGGACTCGTGAAATAAATAAGTGAGATCGACCAAAAGCTTGAGAAAACAATGATGAATCGAATGAAACATGATCCCTTCACATGAAAAGGAAATTGAGCTATCTGGGGCTCGTTTGTAGCTTGAATCATCTAAGCAATGAAGGACACGTCGTTTGATGAAGCCAATTGGCTCAGGTTCACAGGGAGCTCTTAGGAACATGTCATGGCGATAAAGAAGGATGAGCAACATCTTAGAAAGTTCGTAGAAGACATCGAGACCGAGTTTACAAAGGCCGAGCTCATCGGTGAAGGAAGCTCGTAGTGCATGGAGCTTGACCACAGTTTAGGTGAAGGATTCACATTGTCACATCAAAGGGATGGCTCACCATGGAAGTAGATCACGTTCTCATGAAGAAATATAGATGCTCACCATAGAAGTAGACTCAGCAAAGTGAATAAAACGTGAGCCCTGGAGTTGAAAAGGAGAAGTAGCTCAATATATCGAGCTAAGGGTTTAAGCTCACAGGCATTATGGAAGATAGACGAGCTCAATGACATATTAGGGAATATCTCATATGGGATGAGATGATTAGGAACGTTTGGTGTCATTAAGACCCTAACTGGGCATATCATTGCGGAAAGGAATTTTGGGCTTGTGAGGACAAGGAAACGAAGAGGATCGTGATTAGCTCCATGTATAGCTCAGCTAGGTGTAGTTCATCATATGGATGGTCAATTTGATGCATTCATAAAATCTTAATGGTTAAATGAATGGCTCAGTTTAGTGCATATTGTAGTCTCAAGTTTTTAACATGAAGCCTTATTCTATTAAAAGACGTGAACACATGTTGGAGGCTATTTCAGGAAGAGTGCCTCATGTCCTCAGGTCAGACCACGACATGGAAAAATATAAAGCACCAACAGAGGATCTCGGGAGGGCTTGAATAATAATTTGGTGGTGGGCATTAAGAACCAATACTTGGATGTAAATAAGTAAGGGAGGATGTGTATTAATAAGATTTTGAGTTCGGGCTCATGCCAAAGGTTGAAAGATCACTTGCTCATATCGATCCAATCACACAGATGTTGGACTGAGTTGAGTCACATCTAACGTGTGGGAAAGAGAGACTAGGGTAATCTTGAAAGCGAGCCAGTGTTAGTTGAGACACGAGTTTGGAGGCCTTCTATCAAGAAGCTAGAAATGAACGAGAAATCAAATTTGGACTTGTGAGGCAAGTGGATCTACAGTCGTAAGAATGGGTAGTTTGTTTTAGGCATAGCCCTTTCAGGCTTTTAGATGTTTTGGGTTCGAAACTCACCCCATGAGTTGGTGAAATTAGGCTAAAAAATTCCAATTCCCGAAAGCCCAAAACTCTAAAATTTGGAGTTTCAGATTTTTGGGATTTGGAAGTCCATGCCTTCAGGGTTTGTGAAAATGTTTAAGATGATTTGTTTTGGATTTCAATCCCCGAAGTGGACCAAGTCAATATGGGGTCGATAATTTTGGGGAGCTTGTTGTGTGAGAGGTGGAATACTGTGAAAACATTTAGCTCACTTAAAGGAGGAGTGTGGCAATTACCAATACATGGAAAAGTAATCAGTAATGAACGGTTGGTTTATTTCAAATCTAGCACGTCTAATGTGTGCATAAAATGAGAAACATGGATAGCTCAATTAAGGCCAAGTGGATATAATTAAGATCTCTCCATATGAATGTTAGTAAGGTAAACGAAGTATCCACCAGTAATGACTCCCCTACCAATGTAATCATAAGACTATCACGGGAGATGTGGAGTGGTTATCCAAAGTGTGTCGAAGTGTTGACTAAAAAAAATGTGAAGCTATCACTAACCACCCAAGTCAGCCCCCCTCACATACAAATTAAACCCATGGGTTCCGAAACACATGAAGATGATCTTAAAAAATATATTGCAATATTATTTTTATTTTAATGAAGATAAATTCAAAATATTTGAATTTATGAAATCATTATGAGGAATTATCAAAGAGTTGATGGAACACAATACCCCAGAGACCCTAAAAAGTGACTTTCACTCAAGAAGATATAATTTTCTCCCTGAATTTCCTATTTTTCACAAAATTATAGTCATTGGAATCAAGAGAACGAGAGCTACTTAGTGGAATCATCAGAATATGGATTTTTGGTAATTTTGCATTCCAAGATTTTTATGTTTTCTTCGTTCCTTAAGTAGTGCCTCGGAAGGTGAGGGTGCAATAAATGTTCAAACATGGCCAACAATAGTGATTAATTATTTCCTACATTCTAGACTAGATTCTAGTGTTTATTTGTTCTTTCTCTCAACAATCCAGAGTTTTCTATAAATGTAAAAGAGGTGATTATTTTAAAGGAGTTATACATTCTTCCAAAGCTTCCCCTCTCTTCACTGGCTAAGTTGTTGTGAATTTGTAGGCTCTAAAGCCATTCTTCTAAAATTTTAGTGACAACATATGCCTTTTTCCCCTCTGTAATTATGCACTTTGGAAGTGCTTGAAGTAATGAAAATTATGTTTTGTGATCAGTTATATGACCTTTCATGATTTTTCTACTTCTATTTTCCTCTCTCATGTTTGCAAGTGAACTGTGCAACCAGGGTTTCTTTTGTAAGTTTTGGAGGTCATTGGGCTTATCAAGGAGTGAAGTACTATATGTAAATTGGGATTGTAATGCATGTTCATTCTTCCTCCTAATCATCTCTCTTCATTGGCAAGCCTAAATTTTTTCTAGCACAACCCTTTCTTGGTGCATCACCACTTCTAGGATATGTTTTATTTCCTTGCAAATCTCTCTCCCTAATCCCTTGAAATGTTAGCATAGGTCTAGTTAGCCATTTATTTTGTATTAGGAGTAGTGTAGTACTTAGTTTAGGAAGAGGAAGCTGGCCTTCTTCGGAGGTTCACCTCGATCCCAAGTCCAATAGCTCTAGAGGTGATCCCATGTTACCCAGTCACACTGAATGTCATGTTCACCTTCAAGCCATTTGAGGGGTGTAGTGATTTGGATATAACACTTACATTCATTTAGATATCACATGCTAGGTGGAGAATGATGTGTAGTTTGAGGCATCTTTGGAGTAGCTCTTACGTTTGCGGTACATGGGGGTTCCAACAACTCAAGGAATTTTTTTGTAGGGTCTCTTACCCATGGTTAGGGTTTGAGACCTCATTCAAGATGTTTAGAGAGCTTTTCTACACGATCAAGAAAATTAGGGCTTAATGGCGACATGCATTTCCAGACACACGAGCATCTCAATATCTTGTATTTATAGAACCCAATCTAGTTCAATATTGTAAAAAAGGGGAAAATATGTATTGTACGACCCTAATAGAAGTATAAGGTCCTGCACTAGGTCAATTTCTAGTCAAGAGTTCTAGAAATGAAGCATAATTGGTCCTAGTTATCCCTTTTCCAGCAATCTACACACCCAAAACTTCATATAACCATATGTAATTAGCTAAGTACACTCTCCCTCTTGTGTTTTCATGTTTATGTCTTGTTTAGTACATCATTTGCGAGTATTAATGTGTTTTTCTGATATTAATAATTAATGTTATAAGTTAATTAATTAGAATAACCTCCTCTAGTTAACTCTTACACCCTTTAGTGTACCTAGTTCTATAATATTATATTTCACATAATCTAATTAGTGTATTAACACGTCCTTATCATGATTCATATAGGGCCCATAATGATTCTCTATTTCTTAGTACTATGTTTAATACACTTCAAAATCATAACTTGTTGAATCTACTACACCCAAACCTCATTGGGTAACATCGGTTTTTTTTAATGGGGGATCAATCACCCCTACTTATATATCATTATTGATAACAGTACCCTTTTCCATGTGTCGCAACTAAGGGACAAAATATTCTCCAAATACATTACTAAGAACCCTCAATATTCACAACTACAAAGTGGGACTATATATGTACAACAATCACTTTTCTATATTTATCATGTGCCCTAATTAAATAAGATTCCCTAATTCAATTATTGTACTCTTAAATCTATGCATGAATGTGTAATTTTTATTCTCAGTGTACACATTTTCCACATTCAACTGTGATTAGATATACAATCACCTTAGCACATGTTTATCCCCTTTTTCTCTAAATTACCATAAATCATGTCTATTAAAAATCCCTTAAATTGGGGTTTAAATTCGACTCATGGATTATATCCATCCATACAATAGATACTCTTTTATAAGAAGGTATTCATAGATACAATCAATCTTCTTAAGTGAGAATTCAAATTTCACTTACTCCCATAAAATTTGGATGCAACTGTAGACACCAAAATTGGGTCATACTTCCATTAAAACCCCATTCATTAAATTAACCATATCCTACATATTCATATCCCCTAGTGCACATGTTAATTGAATTAATTATATTAATTATATTATTTAATATCTTCACTTAGCCAACTCACCTAACCACCTCACTAATATGACCCACTCAAACTTCATTAATGACCTAAAACAAAGTCTAAACCTATCCCAACCAACTAGGACTTAGTCTAAAACTAGACTTAAATCCTATTAACAAACCTCAAAAATACTCCTACTTATCTTTCTCTGATCCATCACTCAAGACTCGGAAGAAGGTTGGATATCACGCCAAAAATAACAACAATCTGGCTATTTTTGGCCAACCTAGATATTCCCACCTTGACTGACGTCGGTTATGTCTCAACTGACATCGGTCACCTAACCATTTCCGGTTAGGTTAAATACATTTCCAAAATCCTTTTCCTAGGTTGGTCATTCAATTCAATATCTCATACGAACAAAGACTTAGAGCACTCAAATTTATTTAGCACTTAGGAAAAAGAAATCACACATGAGCACTACCAAAAACCATTTGGCATTCATCATCTTCTTCACGATCACAGATTCACAAAGAGAAGCACGGAGGTTTAAAATGTCACGACATAAATACAACATCTCTTCTCTCTAGATATTTTCCATCACATTCCTCATCACCTACGTTCTCCAAATCTACTTTTCAATAAGTACCCCTGAAAGCCCCTCCAGTAACTGTCTGTAATATAAAACATCATGTGTGGCCCTAGCCACTTTGGGCTACCCACCAACTAGTACCAACCATCTGTATCCAACTCTGACCCGGTCACCCCCGAACCAATTTTGTCATGGAAAACCAACTAGCCACACACATACGATATGCTTGTATGCCCAACATTGTAGTAGAAAGGTGTAACACAAGCTAAACCGCAACAATATCCCATAAGCCCACAACTCCATGTATAGTTACACTAGGAATGTCGGTGCCCAGGTAAAGAAAATCCTCTCCTCCATCATATCATGGAGCACTCCCATCATTGCTCATGGGAATATCCCACCCTTATCATTTGGCAAGGTGAAACAACATACCACCTCCATCATCAATACAACCAACCTTGTTTCCTAAGGATGGGTTACATGCATATCTCCATAACTAAGGCTCACACTATAATATCTCAGCTCGCCCATCACCTCCCCAAACATAGCCACTATCAACTCCACTGATTCCTCTGACAAAATAGAATACAGTAGCTCTCCAACAATCAGTAGCTATAGGATCCTGTACACATCCTCTAGGGTGACAATCATCTCACCCTTCGGTAAATGAAATGTGACTGTCGTTGAATCCCATCTATCGATGAGGGTGACCATCAATCTAGGATCTTGGGTTATACACATATAACACCGGATGCCAATCAGCCCAACATCCGTCATATGCTCCCACTCCTCGGTAGTCACACTAGACCACATCTGCACCAACAAAGGTGGTACTTTGTCCTGCATCCTAAGCTGGTCCCTAGACTATAACATTAAACACAACATTGTCAAGACTTGCCTACCCCAAAATTACCTCTTACCCACTACACCATACCCAACCACACCAATCATTCCTACCCCACTTACCTAATTCACCTATAAGCTTATTACCCTTTACAATCATGACCCATCATCTTAACATTATTTAACCTACTTACCAATCTTATCCGGTAAAACTCACATTTTACCCTCATCCCTCTACATACCCCCTTCATGTACCCCTTCCCACCTATTTTTCTTTCCAAACTAACCCTTTTTACCCCTATTTTTCTTTAACCCTAACCGACATTGGTCGCCTTGACCATCACTGGTTTTCCCATGACCATCATTGATTCCTTTTAATTGGTGTCAGTCACCTAAGGCCAAATCGATGCCAGTCAATGCTGACCGATGTTGGTCTCTGTCGCGGTAACCCAAAAAATAGAATTTCATCCCCCATAACCCATTTCACCTAAAATTCACCAAAATCTAATCTTGAACCTACCCCAACCCACCCCAGCTTACCTTATATTCATTTATCATCTCATTTATCGTACATTTTCCTTTCCCCGTATTGATTTTACCAAAATTTTACCCACATTTCACAATCAAAATCCCCCCATCCCAATTTCTTCATTTTTAAACCAAAATTTTAGCAAATAAAAAATTATGGAACGCCCCTACCTCATCACGGCGTTTCCTATTTGGTGGCATGTCTACTGCATACCGGTGGTCCACCTGAACCCTCTCCCACCTCTGCCATGCCAAAATATACCTCAAATCTCTCCACCAATCACACGTCTCTAACTGATCTTGTGGACCCGCCAATTGTAAGCCAATCACTCACTACGTGGCTCGCCAACTCAGCTGAAAGTCTCGTACTATCACTTTCCACGAAGGCACTACCTCTATGTCATTTTCAAAAATGACAAGTTAAAATGAATCCGTAAAACACGAATTTTTCCTTTTTTAACCCTAGCTCGACATGACTGGCATCGGTCATACCAAACCGATGTTGATAACCTTATAACCAACATCGGTCACCTGCGCATACCATTTCACCTACCTTTTTCCCATTTTTACCTACAAACATTATTGCCCAAATACCTCGTAACCTCACCAACACCTCTTACACCCTACTCATAAGCCTACATTACCCATACATTTCCTTAACTGCATTTAGGGACTTGTTATTTACCTATACCTCAGCCTTACTCATTCCATGACCTACATACCTTGACCTGAACCACTTTTTATGACCTTTGAACCTATGTACTTGCTATACCTTGCAATATTGTTCCATGTGTTATTTTAGCCTAATGACCTTACCTTGCTTATTATCGTGTTGTTTATCCTAACCAAACCTTTAGTGTACCAGATCATACCTAAACATTCCTGCACCTAACCTATGTTGTGTTTCCAGACCATATCCTTTACCCTGGATACTTGAATCACTTCAATCTTGTTTGGATAAACCTATCAACCTTGGGCGATGTAGAGTTTGTAAGCTCTTCAACCAAGTATTGTGTTGTAATCTATATGTGTGTGTGCATTTGATTGTCATTACCCATTACCTGTTATGACACTTTCCCATTACCCAATTTGACCCTTATCCATTACCCAAAGTTCCCACACCCTTACCTACAACTCGCCTACCTTTACTTTCATCACTTACCCATTTATCAAACCACTCACCGACACCATCTCACACCTCATAAGCTCTTGGTTTAAGGGGGATCACATCCACCCATACTTGGGGAAACCCCACTCTCACTTATATTTGGGGCAACCAATTGCTATTTTTGTTAGCATCACTTATCAATACAAGCCACACGAAAAAAGGGGCAAATGTAGACACCAAAATTGGGCCATACTTCCATTAAAACCCCATTCATTAAATTAACCATATCCTACCCATTCATATCCCCTAGTGCACATGTTAATTTTATTAATTATCTTAATTAAATTAATTAATATCTTGACTTAGCTAGCTCACCAAGCCACCTCACTCAAATGACCCACTCAAACTTCATTGATGACCTATGACCAAGTCTAAACCTATCCTAACCAACTAGGACTTAGTTTAAACTTAGACTTAACTCCTATTAACAAAACTAAAAATAATCCTACTTATCTTTCCGTGATCCATCACTCAACAATCAGAAGAAGTTTGGAGATCACGCCAAAAATAGCAAAAATTTGGCTATTTTTGGCCAACCTAGATATTTCTACCTTGATCGATGCTAGTTATTTCTCAACCAACACCAATCCACTCACCATTTATAGTTAGGTCAAATATATTTCCAAAAGCCTTTGCCTAGGTCAGCCATTCAATTCAGGATCTCATACGAACAAAGACTTGGAGCACTTGAATTGCTTTAGCACTCAGGAAAAAGAAAACACACGAGAGCACTATCAACAACCATTTGTGTTGGCTAGATTTTTTTGCACAATTGAAAATATAAGCAGTCATGAGATAAATCTCCCTCATTTACCAGTGAGGCTCCCATGTAAGATTGTCCTAATATCTATTTTTTGGTATTAATTTAACTATGTAGCTCATGAACCATAGCTAGATAGTTCTGTAGCTGTAAAAAAGGAAAAAATCTGCAGAAGAGGAAAATAATAGAAAATGGGAGAAAGTAGAGAGGATGTGCAACCCAAGCAATAATTTACAGTGTTGATTGCATGCACATAGATTAAAACAAATAGATCATTAAACATAGAATTCAAAGCAAAGGAAACTTTCAGATCTAGATCTATAATAACACAAAGTTTATGAATAGATCTAGAAAGAAATAAGAAGCAAAATGCACCGTTGACACAAAGTTCTCTAGAAATCTCTTCTTTATTCCTCTGCTTGTAGAAATCAGAGGTTTCAGCTCAAAGTTTGGAACACAAGAATGCTGATTACAAATTCTTATCCTTTCACTCGTAGGTTCTGCCTCGATTTATAGTGTATAAAGGGCAATTACAAATAGGAAGCATTAAATGAATTCCTGCATGCAGAAGGTATGAAAAGGGAAAAAACTAGAAATATTCTTCCTGAAATTCCTCTTTGCATGACATGCATGGTTTATAACTGAAAAATAGAACCTTTTATTTTGCATGTCTACTACCTATTTCCAAGTAATTGACTTCTTCAAGTCTCAACTTTTAAACCAATCACTTATATTTATAATTTAATTGATTGCTCAATTACTTTATCGGAGAAAATAAAAGAAAGAGGAAAATAAATAAGAAGAAAGTTACAACCCTCCCAGTCTTGTTCTCCTTCCATAATTTGCATGTTGATCCAACATGTATTGTACTTTTTCTTCATCTATTTTAGCAATGAATGATTTGAATGATATCTTTGTCATGGATCTGAGATACTCCCATATGTTGTTGAATTCTTTCATTTGATACTCACCAAACAGGATCTAAAAAGCTGACTATGATTTACCTGCGGGTGCTACCTCTAAAGTGTCTTCCCCTTTTATCCTTGAAGCTTTTACAGTTCTTCTTAAGTACATGCACTAGTGCAATGTTTGTCGTAAATAATTCAGACAAAACTCATCATATTTTATTTAAAATTGCATGTGAGCAATTTTAATTTCTAGAAAGCACTCTTGGTGAAGGAAAATACAAGTAAATTGAACGAAGGATTCAACTGGAAGATTAGGAGCACATGCACAAGCTTCTGAAAGGAATTCTCTATGCAATGACTTCCACATGGGTTGCGTTAGAAACAAGAGGATGGATTTTTTCCAGGAGCCTTTGTAATTATGAGAGTTAGATCAGTCAATCAAATTGGTGATAAGTCCAGGGCCTATGTCTGTATGGGAGCACATGCACAAGATCTTGGAAGAAATTTTCCATGCACTAACTTTTACACAGGCTGAGTTAGAAACAAGAGGATGAATTTTTGATGGAAGCCTTTACAACTATGAGATCTAGATCTGTCAATTAAATTGGTGATATGTTCAGGGCCTATATTTGTATCATTGAATTAAAAAAATATGGAAGCTATGCATGATTCTGCTGATATTTTTCTTTCATCATGCTTCATCATGGCTGGAACAATCTTTGTTTAAGCTCTTTTTTTTAATTCTATCGGAATCCCTTGCAATTGGATCAATTTGTGCAGATCTAGAAACTTCTTCAGATTCGAAAGATATATTCAATGTATCTGACGTTGATTTGAACTTATTTTCACTAATATGAGCACCTGTGATGAATAACTGCAATTAATTCAGACAAAGATGAAGTTCAGAGCATGAATACTTGATTTTCTGTCACCAAAAATCTGCATATGAAGCCTCCTAAAATTTGAGGTTTTGCTTACATGCAATGCAAGCAAAAAACTTATTTAATTCACCAGAGCACTTATACCAACATGAAGATAATTATCATAGCAAGAATCAAGCCATTCCAACCCTAGGCACCAAAGCTTAAAGCTCCCTAGCAATGAAAAACACTCTTTAATGACAAAACCTCATTCATTTGGCGCCAAAACCTATTCGGGATGTAATCCTTTACAAAAAGAATTAATTGCTTCTTTATTAAGGCATCTCATGCTTATATAACCCTCAACATTCTATTTTTAATAATTTCCCCTCCTAGTTCTGGCAATTTAATTAATAAACAATCATGTTTATTCACCCGAATTGGGCACCCACTTATGCATGTTGCTGATTGCTTTTGAATAGATTTATTTTATTTATTTTTAGCATGCATCCTTGAATTCTCCTTAGCTCTTCCTCTTGCATTGACTTTCCTTCTATTTATGGTGCCAAAATTGGGTGAATAAACCATTGATAAATATTATTAAATGCATTGTTTTTCACCCAAGGTGGGTTACATTTTTTAGCAAGGGTAATTTCCAAAAATAGGAAGTCAACTTTGATGGGAATTTCTAACCTGCACTGTAGGTCCAAAATATCCTCTTTCACTTAAGTTGTTTGACTTTCATAATGGGAATTTTTACCCTGCAAGGCAGGTAAGAAATTTCCGATGGTGCTTTAAGTGATTTTCTTTTATAATGAGAATTTTTACCCTGCAAGGTAGGTAAGAAATTCTTACCTGCCTGCCACCTCTAATATTCCCATTGCAACTTAAGTGACTTTGACTTCATGGGAAAAAGTACCCTACAAGGTAGGTAAGAAATTCCTGCCTTCCTGCAACTACCAAAATTCCCATTGCAACTTACATCTATTTATTCCAAAAAGTGTGACTTGCCTAGGAGAAGCTTTTTGTGCTTGACTTCAGCTTTTTTGATCAAAAATTTGCTTTCTGAGGCTGATTCCTTCTGGTGCAGTGGTCGTAAATGATCTCCAGATATTCCAGGAAATTAAACAAACTATACTGGACAAAGAACATACCTAGGGGAATTTCACAGAGAAATTGTAGAGAAAACTGAAGAAAAATGCAAAAAAAAAGTGAAAAATGTTGCCAGAAGTTGCAAACAATGCCCTGAATTCATTCCTGGTGAAAACCCTATTGAGATAAGTGAATAGTAGCATGTAAAACTTCAACATGATTACATTGAAGCACAATTTACTTCAAACAGGGCATTATTTATTCAATACTTAATTAAATAAAAATTTCCCACAGACAAAACTTGGCGGAGGGATAAAATGAGTTTGGGCATCTAGGTATTTGTCGAAATTGGCTCATATGATTCACTGGGAATATCCTAACATAATACATATATCTTCTGGCAATAAAAACACAAAAAGACCCGTTATTTTAAAAGAATGAAATTTTACAAATGGGTAGTCTTAGATTTCAGGTTGAAATCTGGGGACACCAATTTGGCATTCATCCTCTTCTTCATTATCACAGATTCACACAGAGAAGCACAAAGGTTCAAACTGTTGTGGCACGAAGACAACGACTCTTCTCTTTGGATCTCTGCCATCACAGTCCTCATCACCTACGTTCTTCAAATCTACTTTTTAGTAAGTACCTAACACCTCTTCATTTACCTCCATTTTCTTTTAGTAATATTTATTATTCATCTCATTAATTTATCTTTCTGCACACCTGTATACTTCCTTCCTCCCACCAGCCTATCACCTTACCATACCTAGCCCTTTCATTAGTTTTCACCCTCTTCTAACCATCTCTAAGTCTTCAAGACCATTTAACAACCCCACCCTCACCATTTCCAACCTCTTTGCAATCAAAAAGAGTTTGAAAAACCAATTCCAAGAACTTTCTGATAATTGCCCATACCGATGATGATTAGCCAACCGACGTCGTTCATTCTGCCTAACCGAAATCGGTCATCCATTCGACATCAGTTACTGTGTCTGGCAATATACCTCAGACCAGCGAGCTCATACCGATTTCCCAACCACTCAGAACCATTTTTAATCTTTACCAGACCTTACCCAGAACCTGTACCAGACCTGCAATGCAACGCTAGCCAATCATCTGACCCGTTTTGACCCCAATCACCTTTTACCTGACCTTTCTTATTGTTTTGTACAAGATACCTAAATCATTTCAATTCCAATAGGATCGTTATTTCATGTATATTTTAAGTAGCATTGATACTGTTATATAAAAAGTGGATTTACAAGCTGTTTAGGAAGCATCACGCTTCCCGGATGTAGCTTCTGCTAGGCAGTCCACTCATTGTTTTGTTTAACTCTATCTGGTGGTATTGTTTGGCATTTACTAGTTCCTCTTAGCCAAAAGGTTGCTCTCGCAGTCAACTTAGATAAGGAAATCATAACGCACGCACAACCTTCAACCGACATTACAAACAATATTCCTCCTTGGCCTATTACCCTTATCTGTTTCATTAATTTGCTAAGAATCCGGTGAAACAACAACACCTAGTTCCATTTAGCAACGTGTTAAGTAAAAATTTGAACTATATTTTTAGAGATCATTTACATGATGGTTTTAGATTTATTATTATCAGTAAAAGTTTTACCCGTAGATGTATGTAGCCTTTTACAGAAGTATAGAGACTAGACTTCACTTGGATTTAGAGACATGGAACTCAAGAAATGATGTTCTCACATTTCCAATAAAACTAAATGTATCGTTTTCAATTGTTCCTTTATATTTCAAAAAACAGTCTATTTTAAAAATACATATAATTGTAAATGCTAAATATTTGCATCTTTCATGCAAAACCCATTTTCTTTCCTGTTATGCATATAAAACTCAAAAATAAGACAAATTATTATCGGATTAAAAGGAACGATAATATATTACAAGTGTTCACCATCTCGAATTCCCTTCATATTGTTTTAAAAATGAGACACATAAATCTATACTCCATTGTTCTCATAAACAAAGCACATCTAATGGGAAATACATATTAAGAAACATACTAACCAGAGTACAGATCCTTGTTCGACAAAATAGAAAAGTCCTCGTAAATCCTAAACGGACTTATTCCTTGTTAAAACTCAATGGAGTCATGTTCATCGGTTTCACCACACAAAAAAGATTTATTTGTATACACATAATCATTACCCACTCATAAAAACAAATCACACGCACCGTAAGTTGCTGGTGTGTTGAAGTTGAGCATCCCCGATTTAGCTCACAAATGAACTCAAAAATATGCCTAACAGCCCGCAGTTAATACAATAAACGGTTGGAAACAAACCTTGACACACTGGCAAGATAAAATGGCTGAAAACCTATGCCAAAACCCAGAAGTTTTTAACCTCTTTGCTATTGATAATATACCCTCCAGTCCTGCTGCTCCTCCTTCTAACGCCCACAGTCGGACACTCCGCGTTGGCATTGCAGAATTCAACAACGTTCTCGTTCCTGCTACGCAAAAACCTGCAATAAGTCGATTAGTTTATTATTTCATTAAAAATGCAGAATTCAACAAGAAGCCATGAAAAACCAGTTGATACCTTTGAAATAATGAAGGCTTTTTCTGACCCACTACCAGCATCGAGGCTTCTAGTTTCTTGACCCAGCTTACAATGGTACTGGTCTTATTCCCCTCTGTCATCACCACCTCAACCTCAACCTGAACTTGTATATCATCACCTCAAATTCATTAACTCCATGTTTCCTTGTAATATTAAAATTGCTCTACCTAAACCTCAAATATGTTAAAAAGTTCTGCCTACCTCTGAGCAGTATGACTTGCAGGTCGCTTCCAGTGATTTCACCAAAGAAAGACCTCTATTCCTGGCTTTTTCCAGATTTCCATCATTCCTCCGTAATCGACCGCCTGCAAAATAATTTAGGAGATAACTTTTTTTGATAAAATTTATTTCGATTTTGAATTCAGGTTAATATTAGTGAGGTCACTCAATTTTAGATTCATTTCTTCAACTATAAATTATATAACTGTAAAGAGATCATTTTTCTCTTAAGCAGATACGAAGTATTACGATCTTTTGCACATTAATGGTGTAGGTGATCCCACAAAAGCTAAACCTTTTCTGAATCTTTTCCATATAATTATGTCGAGGAAGAACTAGAATTCCAGATGGTGGGATATTACCTCTGTAATGAGGGAGGCAGGTAACGTTCCTGTCTTCGAGAATGTGAAGCAGTGTGATCGTTTGGGAATCATGGAGGACATGGGAGAGTGCCCACATCAAGGCCGCCTTGGTTTCTCTTCCTTCATCAACAACTACTACAACTGTTTTGGTGCTACTGCTACTGGATGAGGATCTATTCTTCCATCTCGCACTTCCGAGCAGACCTTCAGTACTGGATACAGACATTGAATACTCAGAGTTATTATCACAACACGTCGAACATCTATTTCTGCAGATTCCACTTTTGCTGCATCCAATTACACGTCTCAAGAACGACATGATTTTCTGCTCGACAAAATTGTACTGCTAACCCAATTATCTTCGTTAATACAAATTTGTTTTGCTTGACTTGTTCTATTCTCAGTTCACACCAGCACATAACAGCATTTTTGTCATGAATTTAAATGGGGAAGAAGACCAGACTCCATCGATCGTGGCGTTGACGTTTTCTATCTCCGTAGAGAATTATTGGCGGCATTAACGGAATGCAGCTCGCTTATAATTAAACTACTAATCTGGCACACAACCAATGAAGTTCTCCATTTTAGTAAGAACATTAAGCCTAGCGAAGAAAACACAGCCTTTAAACATTTGCTGAATGTTTTGTCATGTTATGCAGATACATATCATTCTTAATGAGAATGGAGATACTTTGTTGGTGGCATAATTTGTATGGTATGGGTGGTAATGATTTTTCTATTAAATTCTAGTCTGAATTATGTGGGTTTGAATTCGGGTGTTCACCCCTCACTTTCTCACACCACGTTCGATTAGGACGGTGGTCGTGCGGTTGGTTGGTGGTTGTTGATATATTAATATAATCCTTCGCACGATTCACACTTCTAATGTTATTTTTCTTCAAGTACTTAGCCATGTTTAACAACCAAAAAGATGAGGGGTCTTGCACAGGTATACGATAAATAACAAACGAACAACTAAAGCTTGTTCAAATATCAATCATCTTCGTTAAATTATTATATTATGTCTTATTAAGTTTAACCAGTGTTTTATTTCGAATTGTTTTATTAAAGGAAGTATATCTCGTACAATAATAAATAATATACTAACAAATTAAACAATCAATTAAATCAAATGACACAACTAATTCAATCTTAAAATTAATAATACGGGATATATTAATTCAAGATATTATTTTTATATTAATAATTAATTTATTAATTTAAAACTTTGATTTATCATATACAATTATATGATAAGCAAGTAAGAGTGTAATTATAGTTAGAATGGCCATTTAGTTAATTTAGAAGATGTTATTGGTGTGTCGTGGGTGGATCCATGATGGAAATGATATGTCAGTGATTTTCTTTTAGAATTGGAGTACAAATATAAATAGCAATAGAACTGTCCAGTATATATGGAAGCGTCAAATAGTTTAGTACCAGTCCGACAATTTTCTATAGTGATATCTTGGTTCTCTTCAACTTTTTGTATCCGTGTGATTTACTATCGTGTGCTTTACTATTAAACCCAAGTTGTCACACATTTGTAAAACACTATGTATGATGTGAAATCATTTTAAACCCTAACAATGGGTTGGACACCCTACAAATAAGTTAGTGGTTAGGTTAAAGTGTAATCTATACATTGCCCATGTTGGTGTTTGTACCCTAATTAAATTATTTTATGGAATGCACAGAACAATAACTAGGATGGAAGAGTTTATTAATTGATATTATATTTATCTAATCAATTCAAAATTATCCATACATAACAAGAATAATGCAGTAATACTTGGGATAATTATAAATGATGAAACAATAGCTCAAAGAAATAAGAGGAGATGAAGAATTAGTTGTATTTGTTAAAATAGAGTGTATCTTGGTGTGTAGACAGGTGAACAAAGTAGATTAAAAACTATTGATGCCTTGTTGTTTATGCTAGAACTGAAACATGAGTTGTTACAGGATCATAGGAATTTTGTACATCTAGCCTTGAAATTGTCCAATGTTGATTTGAGATGTATGATCTTGTTATGTAACTTACTTTCTGGTTCAAACTGTTGCAAATGTGCTTCTTTATATGTTAATCTTTTTTGTACAACCTTGATATGACTTATAATCACCTGAAACAAAGTGGAAATCCTAGAGAAATGTAATACCCTTCATTAAAGCATTAGATAACCAAAAGGATAAATCATGTGTTTTGTGAGGTTAGACTATCTTTGGCAATCGACCCTTCCGTACCAATCTAACTGTTGTACTATATGCCCTCATGCAAGATCAAACTTCATGTATTTCTCCTATGTGCTTATGCAAGGCTGAGTAGGAAATAATCCAACCTCCTATGAGTGTCCATGTGTCTATTAACACAAAGATAGTGGGATACCTATAGAATATAGAATCTACCTAGGGCATTAACAGTTTGGTATAATGCGCTTCAACTACGTGAGGTAATTTTTTTCCTTTGAAACCCTTTGGCAAAATCTTGCAGTGGATTTGCTCTTGTTAAGACATGAATTTATAATTTTATCATGCTTGTAAATGGAGGAAGCTTGACACTTTGACTTGGTAGGGTGTTTTAAACCAATACTAGTGAATATTGTTAATGGAAGGAAACTTACTTATGAAGATCTAAGAGAACCTTGATTGCTTTTGGAGTGGTATTGTAACGCTCAAAAGTACTAGAATTGGAAAAGAAGGATATTTTTTTAAAACATGCATAAAAATAGATTACACAGTTGCAATCGTACAAATTTATTTAATCAAATTCTTTAAATAAAATTTGTTCTTTTGATCTATCTGATAACATCTGTGTAAGCCATGTGTGGCTGAGAAGGGTGTATCTAGATCTCCACGATCTCCCTTTGCCACTATTTCGAGTGACAATGCTTACTAGCATTTTAGCTCAACCTTTTTTAGATCATGGGAACCATGTGAAAGTCCTTGGGTCTACCACGAAGCTAGTTTTCTGACTTCGTATTCCGGTATCTGACCATTGCCTACCTCATGTTCATTGTTCAACTTCCCATGATCAGGTTACTGGCAATTTTAATTTAATTGGAGGACTAGGTGATCAGACAATGCACAACCATCAATGCATTACTTTGGCAAAATTTTTCCATCGTGCAGGTTATGGCTAAACTCAAGACAACACACTAGTCTTATAAGTTTAAGTCTTCCGCCACCTCACAACTATCCCTTTCATAGTTATCTAGATCTTATAGTTTGTATTTACTTTATTTCCAATTTAACCTATCTTGCAAGAGTTTATATTGAGATAAATGCCAAAGGCCAACTAGGATCATCATGAGATAAGTACATTCGTTACGCTGAAATGTATCTATTTTAGCATTTTGCATGCACTTGTCCCTTAATATGCCTCATGGATATTTTCATCTATTTATCTTCCCATTTAGTTTCTCTTTTCATGATGCTTGGTTTTTTAACCTTAAATTACCTTTTACAACGATACTCTCCATTCTCTATACAACAGGATTTACAATCTTATCATATTAAGACCAAGTTTACCGAAAGGCCGAATTAAATATATATTAAAACATGTATATTTAATTATTACTTCGATTAGCTATGCCACTAAATAGCTTATTTAATTTAGAAATTAAAGACAGTTGATTGTTAGAATAATTGCCCAACTATCGGCTTCATACATTGATAAATATAAAAATAAATAAATTTAACAATTTATGATAAGTAAGATTTCTTACTTCTAGTATTTATCATTAATCCTATTGAGATATTAATACATACAAGGTAATCATCTCTTTATAAATTACGTATGCCATTAAGGAGAATATATATAACTATTACAGTAACTCTCACATAGTGAGGTTTGAATATTAACAATGGGTCCAAGATCCCAATAAATTTAGTCAAAATTTTGGGATATCATCCTTCTACAAATTGAAATCCAAATATCTCATTTAGATCCATGCTACGATAAAACTTCACAAGACACGAGTTTCCGCATATCCGAACGTGACGGCGAATTGTCCTACAAGACTGGAGTAGTGGTATGTTGTCATTTCAAAATGAACTGCCATGAATATTGCCTCCATTTTCTGATGCAATTAGTTAATGAAATATGAAACGATATACATGTTATTTTATCAAAAAATGTATGGTAATACAATGGAGAATTTATTATTACATGTTTTTCATCAAGATACAACTATGAATGTATACAAATAGAACAACCAATTTCTATTTCAGCAATCATGTTTCACTCTAATCATAAGGATCAAGACATAATCAAACCATAATCATTCAACATCCGAATTCTGATTAAACCACAAGCAAATCATACTTCACATGGTACAAATTCAACTATTATTTTTCTTACCTTCCAATCAACAAATAGCTTAACAAAACTATCCGAAATCATCATTTCCAAATACGAATTAGACATATTCCCTCTAGGCAATGAGCAGCTCTATAAAATGCATAATAACTTTATTTTTCCAACAATCAAAATACATTTATAAATATTTATAGGAACAGTCTAACTAAACAGTGTAGAAACACCTCTATTAAATCATTTTAACATGTTCTTTCAAGTAACCGATAGATCAACAAAACAAATTAACCCACATACCATAGGATGATAATTTTGAAGTCTATTTGCATAGAATAACAACAATAAGTTTCTAACACTTCCAGTAACGAAATCCTTTAAAGAAAACTAAGTCATCTTACATAGAATGTTAACACTAATTTATTTTTCAATCAGGTAATAAAATTATACCTACAAGCAAATCAACTTGTACATATCCAAATCAGTTCATTCCAGCATTAATTTCTTTTCTGTTTAGAAATTATTAGAATCCGGAAGTAAATATATCAGGCAAAATGATGAAATACCTGGTAAAAACATTTTTCACACTACCCAGAAATTGCTTTGCTCATACAAATAAATTATTGTTTGACTGTAATAAAACCCAAAGGTAGAAATCAATTTGGGTTTCTAGAAATCAAATTTAAATAGAAAATAAAATAAAATAAAAATTGATTAGGAACACCCATCTGCGTTTTTTCTAGGTTTAGCTAAAACCACACAAAGGAAACTTAAGAGAATACAAAATCCATCAATTTCCTTTTTAGATTTCATTTCCAAGAAATTAAATCAGAATTTGTCCACAAATTCATTTAATTGCCATTTAAAACAGAATGTGTATTTCCTCATTATTTACAAATAATGCTACAGAGAAGGGAGAAGATATTCATGCTTGAAGTAAACCCAGAATCGGCAACCTTCTACTCTTCCCGCTCCAACAAGTTGAATCCTTCTTTCCTCCAAAACTCACGTAGGTATTCCAGAAGAGAAGAATGAAAACAAAGGAGAAATAAAAGAAAATATAATGAAGAAACTATACTATAATGGAGAATTTTCAGGCTTCCCAATGTTGCTTCATGCGTCAATGCATACCACATACTTGATGTTAGGTGAAGGCGTGTCCCTTTCAAAACTCACAGATTTTTAAGTATTAAAATATTATTATTATTATTCTTTTTAACCTTTGATTTACATGCCAAATCCTTTTTAGGATATAAATATATAATTTCACAAATTAATAATGCATTTTTTTTAAATTTTTTTTATTTTAATTGATACCTAACTTTAATGGTAAAAGTAATCATAATATAAGTCCACATATTGCCAACAATATGTTATCATAATAATTATTCAAATTCCCATGTTCCATATAAAACATTCAAACAAATGAAATTCACCAAGTCCGTAAATAATAATTCAAATATTCTTATAAAGATGGTTTGATATAGCATTGTCAAATAAAACAGAGGCAATATTCATCACGGTCATTGCAAAATTTGAACAAAACAAAAGACAACCAAATCGATTAAAATAAAGTAACCAAAATACAAATAACCGAAAGATTCACTATCATTTATGAACCGTTTTACCTATGATTAAGGCCTAATCATGTTTTAGGAAGGATCATCAAGGTGGGTGCGGGGTTATTCGTTCCGTAATGTCATACCTCATAGCAGAAGCTATGGGTCATGATACAATGAATCAAATGAATTTTACACCCAATGATGATCTCGTCTAATCCAGTTTAGACTTAACCATAGTTAATTTAACTTACAAGAAATTTTGGGATGTTACATACTCCACCCCTTAGAATAATCATCATCTCGATGTTTTCAGGATAAATAGAAAAACTAAACTCATCATTCATTTGTGGCATTAATATATTTCAAATCAGCTTAAAATTTGTATCAGTATCATTTCAGCTGAATCATAAAGGTCAATACATCCCTTATATATCTAGAAAATCAGTCACATAATCTGTAGACATAACACATTACTGCTTAAACGACATATTTTCCAAGTTCATTACAAAATCTTCAACAGTAACTATTCATCAAAAAGTACCTTAGTTCCAATATTCAGTTGTAAGCTTATCTACAAGATTTTCTTATCTACTTCTTTACAGAAAAACTGAATTTAGCACTATAACAAAAATATATTCTTAAAAATCAGTCAAACAGATGCAGAAAAGTAGTCTGGATATCTTCCAGATTCTCCCAAGTGGCACTTTCTTCAGAATATTGGTCCCACTGGACCTTACATTGTGAAACCTCATGGTTTTTCAAGTGCAACTTGTGGGTTTCTAGTATCCTTATAGGCTCAACCGCGATTACCCTTGGATCCAGAACCTGCAATGAATCCCAATTAAGTACATGTGTTAAATTAGGTACATATTTCTTAAGCAAGGAAACATGAAATACATTGTGCATCCTAGATAGAGTGGGAGGTAGTGCTAGCTTGTAGGCTACTGGTCCAACGACCTCTAGGACTTCAAATGGTCCTAAAAACCTAGGAGATAGTTTGGCTGACTTGCCAAATGAAATGGAACTCTTTTTAGGTTTGACCCTAAGAAAAACTTTATCTCCCACGTTAAATTTTTTGTCAATTATTTTTAAATCTACATAACTTTTCTGTCTATTTGCGGCCTTTTTCAATCTTTCTTGGATTAATTTAACCTATTTTTCCATTTTTGACAGCATTTTAGGTCCAATTAGTACCCTATCTTCAGGATTATCCCAACTTATTGGTGTTCTACACCTACGGCCATATAAGGCCTCAAAAGGAGCCATATGAATGGAAGAATGGTAGGTGTTATTATAGGAAAATTCAACCAAGGGAAGATACTCTTCCCATTTGTATTGCTGATCCATGTAATACATTCTTAGTAAATATTCCAACACTTGATTTACTCTTTCAGTTTGACCATTAGTTTCAGGATGGTAGGCAGAACTTATGTTTAGTTTTGTCCCCAAGGTAGCATACAAAGTCTGCCAAAATCTGGAAGTCATCCTTGTGTCCCTGTCTGAAATTATTATTTCTGGAACTCCATGTAATCGGAAAACTTCTTGCACAAACCGTTTTGTCAGTATGGGTGAATTATCCTTTAAATTACTTTCTATAAAATGTGCCACTTTAGTTAACTTGACTACAACTACAAGTATAACATCATGTTTATTTTGGGACATAGGTAGACCTTGGACAAAATACATACTTATAAATTACCACTTATATTCTAGCATGTTGTGAGGATATAATAATCCTGCTGGATGTGAAAGTTCAGCCTTTACTTACTGACATTCCAGGCATTGTGAGACGTAAAGAATCACATCACTTTTCATATTTTTCCAGAAGTATTGATTTTTGATGTCCACCATCATTTTTGTTACTCCTGGATGTCCTGAGTAGGGAACATCATGAACTTATCTCATAACTTTAATCTTGAGTTCTTTACCCTCTGGTACATATATTTTGCTGTTATAATGCAGAATCCCATTTGTTTCCAGCTTGAAACCATCATACCTTTTGTCTTTCAGATCTTTTTCAAGAGCTGTTTTAACATGATTGTAGTAGGGGTCATTGGTTAACTCATTTTTTACTTCATCTTTGAACTGGGTTCTTAATGTAATTATAGCAGCAATATACTTTCTGTGACTTAAGGCATCAGCCACCCTATTCTCTTTTCCTTTAATGTAATTTATATCAAAGTCATAATTTGCTAGGAACTCCAGCCATATTCACTGCCTTACATTTAGATTTGGCTATATAAACATGTACTTGAGCCCAAGATGATCTGTTTTGAGTTCAAAAGGTTTCCTAAGAAAATAGTTCCTCCATACCTGTAGTGCATGAACAATCGCATCAAGATCAAGATCATGTGGTGCATAATTTACTTAATGTACCCTCAACTTCCTACTTTCAAAAGCTACCACATGCCCATCTTGTAGTAGTACTCCACCCAAACCTTCCCCTGAAGCATCGGTTACCACCGAGAAGTTCCTGTTTGGATCCGAAATATTCAACATCGAAGCACTTGTGAGTATACCTTTTAACTCCTTATAGGCTTCTTCACACTTGGTGTCCCAAATGAATTTCTTACCCTTCTTTTGTAAATAAGTGATATGTCCCACTAACTTAGAAAATTCCTTTACAAACTTCCAATAGTAGCCTGCTAGACCCATAAAACTTCTCACTTCATGCACATCCTTCGGTGCTGGCCATTCCATGATGGCATTGATCTTTGAAGGGTCCACCAAGATTCCCTCTTTATTTATTATGTGGCCTAAGTATTGTACTTCGTATTGATAGAAAGCACACTTAGATAATTTTCCATATAATTTATGTTTTCTGAGAATTCCTAGCAGAATCCTTAAATGTTCATCATGTTCTTCCTCATTCTTAGAGTATATTAATATATCATCGAGAAAGATAAGTACAAATTGGTCTAAGTATTCCCTAAACACGCTATTCATCAGGTTCATGAAAGCGGCAGGTGCATTTGTTAGACCAAAGGGCAAAACTGTAAACTCGTAATGCCCATACCTTGTTCTAAAAGTGGTTTTATGGATATCTTCATCCTTGATTCGTAGTTGATGATAACTGGATTTGAGATGTATCTTGGAAAACACTTTTGCACCCCCCATTTGATCAAATAGATCATCGATTCGGGGAAGTGGGTACCAATTCTTCATTGTTACCTTGTTGAGCATTCGGTAATCAATACAAAGTCTGAGGGTCCCATCCTTCTTTTTTATGAAGATAACTGGTGCACCCTATGGTGATATACTTGGTCTAATCAGACCCAAGGACATTAAATCATGTAATTGAGCTTTCAATTCAACTAATTCGGTTGTTTTTATTCTGTATGGTGCCTTGGAAATTGGTTTCGTTGCTGGTTTGACCTCTATTGTGAAGTCAAATTCACGCTTAGGTGGAAGTATGGGCATCTCATTTGGAAACACATCTCTAAATTCCCTTAGGATGGGACATGCTTCAATTTTAGGCTCAATTTATTTTCCTGTATTTGATATTTTTACAGCATATAGATGACAACCCTTTCTCTTTGCCTTTTTCAGCTGCATGGCAGAAATCTACCTAGTGACAAACTCTCTTTTAACACCCTGAACACTTGTTGTTTTCTATTGATCATCACAGCAAGTTAAACATTTTCCTAAGAAATCCAAGGTTGCATTATGTTGACTTAACCAATTTATACCTATGACAACATCATAGGATCCAAGAGGTGCCACATAAAAGTTTAATCTTGTTGTGAACTCAGGTAATTCTAGTGGTGCCTCAAACAAACAATGCTTCACTCTATGTACAACATTGTTTCCATATTGTACAGTCTAAGTGTGTTCCATGTACCCAGCTCTTATTTTGAGTTTATCAGCTACTTTAGATGAAACAAAACATTCTATTGAACGAGAATCAAATAAAACAGAAACAGGTTCTCCAAAAAGCTTACTTGAGGTTTTAATGGGAGTTGCTTGCTTATTATGGACTACAACATAAATCTTGTGTTGTTGCCCCTCTTTATTTACTGTAGTAGATCCCTTCTACTGGTTATTCCATTGTCCTCTTTGTGGACAATTATTAGCAAAATGATCACCACCACACTTAAAACATCCACCTAGAGGTCATTTTCTTTCAATCTTATTCTGGTTGAAACTTATTCCTTGTTTCCCATTATTTTTATTATTCACAACAGTTTTACTCGCTATTCCTCTTTTATTGACAGGCCTAAATTTTTTTTTTTCCTTTTTCCATGTTGGTTTACTTGTGGTTGGTGTTTGAAAACTGTTATTTTCCTTTCTATTTTCCTCTTTAGAGGCATAAATAATTCGCAACTTTTGTTCTTTCTTGATAACTTTTTCAAACACTGTTTCCATTGAGGTAGGTCCATGAAAATCTACCTCACCACTAATGCTAGGGTTTAATCCCATTATAAATTTTCTCACTCTAAACTTCTCATCCTTTTGATACATAGGAACATATTTAAGTAATCGAGTGAAACGTTCCCAATATTTTGTAATTGAGTACTTTCCTTGAGTCAGATTTTGGAATTCTGCCATCTTTTGGTCAAAGTATAGCTGAGGTAGCCATATTTGATGAAATTAGGCCTTGAAATACTCCCACGTGGTCATACAAGAACCAATTCTTATTTCCATTTTCTAGTTATCGCACCAGGAAGATGCTTCACGGGACAATTGGTAGGATCCCCATACTACTTTTGTTTCCTCTGAAAACTCCCTAATCTCAAAATAATTTTCCATTTCGGATAGCCAATTTTCAGTACCATCCCCAAGAGTTGTACCATCAAATTTAGGTGGGGATATTCTTTTAATGTCCCTCGCTAACTCAGTAGGCAGCCTTGCTTTCTTATTTTCCCTTTCATTCAGGTGCTCGGGTTGATCATCATGTTGCTCATCATCCCTACGATCCTCATCTTCTTCACCACCCTGACCTTGTTGTTCTATGGCAACAACTCGGTTTCAGGTGTCATTTAAAAGGTTGAAAATTTCTTCTAACTTAGCAGCCGTATTATCCGGCATGTCATCATTATTTACCCCACTATCACTCGCCATATTAGCTCTTGTTTCTGGCCTAGTCAAAGTTTCTTGTTTTTATAAAAGAGGATAATTTTTATTAGAACATGTGTCCCATTAATGTCCAAGTGTCTGAGTCTCCTCTGATACCAAAATGTAACGCTCAAAATTACTAGAACTGGAAAATGAGGATATATTTTTTTAAACATACATAAAAATAGATTACACAGCTGCAATCGTACAAATTTATTTAATCAAATTAGTTAAATCAAATTGGTTATTTTGATCTATCTGATAACATCCGTGTAAGCAATGTATGGCTAAGAAGGGTGTATCCATATCTCCACGATCTCCCTTCGGCACTATTTCAAGTGACAATGCTTACTAGCATTTTAGCTCAACATTTTTCAGGTCATGGGAACTATGTGAAAGTCCTTGGGTCTACCACGAAGCTAGTTTTTTGACTTCGTATTCCGGTAATCGACCATTTCCTACCTCATGTTCAGTGTTCAATTTCCCGTGATCAAGTTACTAGCAATTTTAATTTAATTGGAGGACTAGGTGATTAGACAATGCACAACCATCAATGCATTACTTTGGCCAAAATTTTCCGCTATGCAGGTTACGGCTAAACTCAAGACAACACACTAGTCTTATGAGTTTAAGTCTTCTGCCACCTCACAACTATCCCTTTCACAGTAATCTAGATCTTATAGTTTGTATTTACTTTATTCCCAATTTAACCTATCTTGCAAGAGTTTATATCGAAATAAATGCCAAAGGCCAACTAGGATCATCATGAGATAAGTACATTCATTATGCTGAAATGTATCTATTTCAGCATTTCACATGTACTTATCCCTTAATATTCCTAATGGATCTTTTCATCTATTTATCTTCCCATTTAGTTTCTCTTTTCATGATGCTTAGTTTTTTTAACCTTAAATTACCTTTTACAATGATACTCTTCCATTCTATATACAACAGGATTTACAATCTTATCATATTAATACCAAGTTTACCGAAAGGACGAATTAAATATATATTAAAACATGTATATTTAATTATTACTTCGATTAGCTACGCTACTAAATAGCTTATTTAATTTAGGAATTAAAGACAATTGATTGTTACAATAATTGCCCAACTATCGGCTTCATACATTGACAAATATCAAATAAATAAATTTAACAATTTATGATAAGTAAGATTTCTTACTTCTAGTATTTATCATTACTCCTATTGAGATATTATTACATACAAGGTAATCATCTCTTTATAAATTACATATGCTGTTAAGATGAATATATATAACTATTACGGTAACTCTCACATAGTGAGGTTTGAATATTAACAATGGGTCCAAGATCCCAATAAATTTAGTCAAAATTTTGGGATATCATCCTTCTACAAATTGATATCCAAGCATCTCATTTAGATCCATGCTACGATAAAAATTCACAAGACATGAGTTTCCGCATATCAAAATGTGACGGCTAATTGTTCTACAAGACTGGAGTAGTGGTATGTTGTCATTTCAAAATGAATTGGCATGAATATTGCCTCCATTTTCTGATGTAATTATTTAATGAAATATGAAATGATATACATGTTATTTTATCAACAAATGTATGTTAATACAATGGAGAATGTATTATTACATGATTTTCATCAAGATACAACTATGAATATACACAAATAGAACAACCAATTTCTATTTCAGCAATCACGTTTCACTCTAATCACAAGGATCAAGACATAATCAAACCATAATCATTCAACATTCGAATTCTGATTAAACTACAAGCAAATCATGCTTCACATGGTACAGATTCAACTATTCTTTTTCTTACCTTCCAATCAACAAACAACTTAACAAAACTTTCTGAAATCATCATTTCCAAATACCAATTAGACATATTCCCTCTAGGTAATGAGAAGCTCTATAAAACACATAATAACTTTATTTCAAAGAATCAAAATACATACATACATACATACATACATACATACATACATACATATACATATACATGACAGATCACACACACACACAAACACACACACACACACACACACACACACACACACACACACATAACTGACAGATCAACAAAATAAATTAACCCACTTACCATATATATATATATATAACTGACAGATCAAAAAAATAAATTAACCCACTTACCATAGGATGATAATTTTGAAGTCTATTTGCATAGAATAACAACAATAAGTTTCTAACACTTCCAGTAACTTAATCCTTTAAGAAAAACTAAGTCATCTTACATAGACTGTTAACACTAATTTATTTTTCAATCAGGTAATAAAATTATACCTACAAGAAAATCAACTTGTACATATCCAAATCAGTTCGTTCTAGCATTAATTTCTTTTCTGTTTAGAAATTATTAGAATCCAAAAGCAAATATATTAAGAAAAATGATGAAATACCTGGTAAAAACATTTTTCACACTACCCAGAAATCGCTTTGCTCATACAAATAAATTATTGTTTGACTGTAATAAAACCGGGAGGTAGAAATCAATTTGGGTTTCCAGAAATCAAATTTAAATAGAAAATAAAATAAAATAAAAAATTGATTAGGAACACCCATCTGCATTTTTTCTAGGTTTAGCTAAAACCACACAAAGGAAACTTAAGAGAATACAAAATCCATCAATTTCCTTTTTAGATTTCATTTCCAAGCAATTAAATCAGAAGCTGTCCATAAATTCATTTAATTGCCATTTAAAACAGAATGTGTATTTCCTCATTATTTACAAATAATGTTACAGAGAAGGGAGAAGATATTCATGCTTGAAGTAAACCCAGAATCGGCAACCTTATACTCTTCCTGCTCCAACAAGTTGAATCATTCTTTCCTCCAAAACTCACGCAGATATTCCAGAAGAGAAGAATGAAAACAAACAAAGGAGAAATAAAAGAAAATATAATGAAGAAACTATACTGTAATGGAGAATTTTTGGGCTTCCCAATGTTGCTTCATGCGTTAATGCATGCCACATACTTGGTGTCAAATGAAGGCATGTCCCTTTCAAAACTCTCAGATTTTAAATATTAAAATATTATTATTATTATTCTTTTTAACCTTTGATTTACATGCCAAATCCTTTTAGGATTTAAATATATAATTTCACAAATTAATAATTCATTTAAAAAAAAAAATTGATACCTAAATTTAATGGTAAAATTAATAATCATAATATAAGTCCACATATTGCCAACAATATGTTATCGTAATAATTATTAGAATTCCCATGTTCCATATAAAATATTCAAACAAATGACAATCACCAAGTCCATAAATAATCATTCAAATATTCTCATAAAGCTGGTTTGATATAGAATTGTTAAATAAAACAAAGGTAGTATTTGTCACGGTCATTGCAAAAGTTGAACAAAACAAAAGACGACCAAACCGATTAAAATAAAGTAACTGGAATACAAATAACCGAAAGATTCACTATCATTTATGAACCGTTTTACCTATGATTAAGGCCTAATCATGTTTTAGGAAGGATCATCGAGGTGGGTGCGGGGTTATTCAGTCCATAATGTCATGCCCTGTAGCAGAAGCTGTTGGTCATGATACGACGAATCAAATGAATTTTACACCCAATGATGATCTCGTCTAATCCTATTTAGACTTAATCGTAGTTAATTTAACTTACAAGAAATTTGTGGATGTTACAGGTGTTTCCAATCGTAGCTTGTAAGAGTTCCAGGCAAGTTAGAAAGTGATATTGACTTGATTTTATAGCATTTTGTAGGTGAATTATTATGATAAGGTCAACCTTAGGAAGATGAAATGCCACGATAACGATATTCATATTTAAATCAGTTCATAAGAAAAGAATGGGCATGATCATATAGCACTTCTTGACCAAATTGTATTTTCTAAAACAAGAAGCATGTGATGTGCACGGGGGGGAGTTCATTAGCTAGGCAATATCCTAACACGTTCATTCATATTGAGATAATTAAAATTGATAAAAGTAAATTCAATATACTAGTAGACATGAGGGGGTGAAAGGGTTTAATTTATTAATATTTTGAATCAGGTATGGTGGTAGGTTAGAGAGATGGGACAAAGGATAGGGAGGTTTAATTTTAATATAAAAACAAAACATTTGAACCCTAGTTTGTAAAATTAAATACCTTAAAATTGTAAAAGGAGTTTGGTAATAAAGTAAAATTATAATATTTTTTTGAATAAGGAAATATCAATTAAGTGATTCTTAACCAAGAAAAAATAAGATGGTAGAAAACTAGGATTGAGTGTGCTTTTCAACGCAAGTGATATTATTTCACCATCTTAATTATTTGAAGAACTATTGATAAATGATTAAATATTAACATTTATAAGGCAATTGGTAAGATGTCTTGAATGACTTCAAACTCTCTTTCGAGAGGAAATGTGTATTAAGAAAATAATAATTGAGTGAGAAACATGATATATTTTCTATTTAATATATTAGGGTAAAAATAAAAAGGGGTAAATAAAATTGTAATCGAAAAATGGGTAAGTAATGTACATGTAAAAATAGAGGGTATGTTCATTCTAATAATATAATGGGAGGGGGTATTATCAATTGCATAATTAGAGGTAAAAACTAGAATTAAGAGTATTCTTTAATACCCTTTGAATGAACATGGTATACCATACTTCTACTAAGTGAACCCCATGTAGTGATGTGAAATAGAAATTTCAAGCATGATGTAGATTGATAATTTATTACTTTTATTAATCAATATTACAAATATTTATGATATAGTAGAGTCTGGAGATCATGAGCAGGTCATGAAAGAGATATATAGATGTATTGATTGAACTTTAAATGTGAGCATTTTTCTTACCAAGGGAGCATAACCAAAGTTATCATTTTCAAAGGATAAGTTACCAAAGTTCAAATTTTACATTCCCCCCATTAAGTGTGTAATTGAAAACTACATGTTTCAAGGAAAATAATACCAAATTATTCACACACTTTTTCATTGCTTGATAGTTTTCATTTGATGTGTTGGTGGTCGCATGCTCCATGGTGAAACATGTAATATAGATTGTAGTCAATGTCTATGATAGCTACTATTATATAACTCAAAGTATAAATAATGTGTATAACATTTGTAACTTTAACTTGTATAACATAAAGTAAAGGATATGTAAAATATGGAAGGATTACACCTATTCATTGTATAGAGGGAGGATCTCCCATTATTGAATTACTTTGGATATTTGAAATTATTTCTAGGTGTTTCACACAGAATTTCATTCCAGAATAGATTTACTTCTATCTTTTCATTCTCTTGAGAAATAGACAAGGGTTAGGGCTAGGAGGAATACCTGTTGAGTGTTGCGAAGGTGTGCACGTACCGTAGAGAGATCAGACCGATTGTGAAGAACTCCTTTTTGTCTGGGAAGGACTACCTGTAAATAAGAACGCAAGACCACCAGATTTTAGTTAGACAATAAGTAAGGGAACTGCCTTGGGCCCAGGAAAGACTAAACTTCCTTTCGCAGGTGGTCAGTTCCCTTTTAATATAAATTATTACAAATGATAATAAAGAAGCTATTGCGAAATCACAATTTAGGTACCTCGTAACTAAAAGCAATAGAGACTAAACTACCAATAATAAAACGTCATTTTGTTTGTTTGGTCACTAGTTATTGATATGTTCAGATCAAGTTACAGGGATAGACCAGGCTCAATCTAAGGTTGTTAGGAAATAACTAGGTGAAAGGTGGTTTTGGTATAAGTCACAGTGACCGATGCCGGTCACTGGATAACCAATCGCGGTTATAAAACCGCTACTGGTAGTGGATAAACGATAACGATAGGGGCAGTGATTTAGGGGGCTTCTGGGTAGAGGTTGATTATAGGGTGGTTATGGGATTTTTTAAGGTTGGTAGATGGTTGGAGGAATAGTAAGGCAATGGAGAAGACTCAGAGAGTGAGAAAGCTGTCTCTTGGGCAGTATAGGGATGGATGAATGAAGGTTAGGTGCAGGGTGCTGCCGGGTGTTAGATCTAGGAGTGAGCTTATAATTACTATGAATAAAAAGTTCACGAAGTGGAGTCTAGAAGCATACAAGATACTACTTACTACTTTCTGATGAGGATATAGGTACGAGGAATGTGGTGAAAAAGGCCAAGCCCAGGTTGGGTGATCGGACAATCAAAAGTGAGATGATAAAGCTATCCTATGACTCTCCTAATGTTTGGACGAGTGTGACAGTGATCTCGTTGATCAGTTACAATCTTGAACTCAATGCTCTTCTTTGCAACCTCCTCTCTCTCTCTCTCACTTGTCTCTTTTTTCGCAAATGAATTCGGATCCTTGCATTTTGGTTGGGGTAGGTCATTTACAGGGAATCGATGGTGGTTGCATAACTGACGGCGGTCGAGTAGGGACCGGTGTCGATCAAGTCAAAGTTGGCTATTTTTACTAAAAATAGCCAACTTACCCTCCTTTTCTCTTGAGGGATCAGTGGTGGGCTTGGTCAAGTCATTATTAGGCTCGTTTTGATGCGGGTGAGGGGTGATGAGTCATGAGTGTGGGTCTAGACCAAGTCATAGGTCTTAATTAGGTTAGTTTAGGGTTAGGGTTAGGTCATCTTGAGGTGGCTAGGTGAGGTGGTAGGGTTGGAGATGTGGATTTATTAATTATAAGGTAATTAATAAATAATTAAGTGTGTAAGGTTTAGGTGGTGAGGTAGGGTTAGGTTGCGGGACGAGATACGGGGTACAGGGTGTCGTAAGACCCAAATTTTGTGTCTACATTTGCCCCTTGTTGTCGTGTAGCTTATCTTGTAAAGTTGCACTGACAATAATAAAAAGTGTTTTCCCTAGTTAAGGGTATAAGTAATCCCCCTCAAATCTATCACAGATTGAGGCGACATGAAATCAGGGATAGGGTTGATAAAGGGTGAATGATGATGAGATGCTGGTAAGATGGTGGGGTAAGTTGAAGGAAGCTGACGCACGTTGAAATGCAGTAGTGCGACCAGGGTACAGGTTTTGAAGAGAAAACAAGCAATTCATAGGTAAAGGTCGATAGTTTATCCAAACAAGGTTGATATAATCCTGGTATCCAAGGCATAGGAAGTAACTCCATGGGATATAACAAGTAAAGTACTGGAACGTTTAGGCATGTTCGACAGTACCAAATGGTTGGTTTGGTTGAGATAAATGTCATGATCTTGGTCTAGGCAAAGCTCGTCGGCTGATCAATTCAAGTATCCTAGTCATGCTAAAACATGAACAGGTGAGCTCGATTGAACAAATAGCTACATGATGGGTGGATAGAATCGTAATTTGTGGGCCTTAGTCGAGGTACTTAATTGGTGTGGCCTTAGGTCGGGCCAATTGGTTGGGTGCGGCCGTGGGTCAGGCCGATTGGTTGGTTGTGGCCTTGGGTCAGGCCGATTGGTTGGTTACGGCCTTGGGTCGGGCCGATTGGGTGGTTGCGGCCTTGGGTCGGGCCGATTGGGTGGTTGTGGCCTTGGGTTGGGCCGATTGGTTAGTTGCGGCCTTGGGTCAGGCCGATTGGTTGGTTGCGGCCTTGGGTTGGGCTGATTGGGTGGTTACGGCCTTGGGTCGGGCCGATTGGTTGATTGTGGCCTTGGGTCGGGCCGATTGGTTGGTTGTGGCCTTGGGTCCGGCCGATTAATTGGTTGCAGCCTTGGGTTAGGCTGATTGGTTGGTTGTGGCCTTGGGTTGGGCCAATTGGTTGGTTGCGGCCTTGGGTCGGGCCGATTGGTTGGTTGCGGCCTTGGGTCGGGCTGATTGATTGATTGCGGCCTTGGGTTGGGCTGATTGGGTGGTTGCGGCCTTGGGTTGGGCCGATTGGTTGGTTGCGGCCTTGGGTCAGGCCAATGAATTCAAAATAAGGCTATTTAGCAAAGGCCGGGGGTAGGCGAGGTGGTGAAAAATAGAGTTCGGTGGATAAGGGTAGGAGTTAGGGTAAACTAGGCAGGTAACCGATATCGGTTAGTGGTGACCGGTATCGGTTAGGAGACCGATATCAGTCTTCTAGGATGCGCCCTAACCGATATCGGTTAGAGGTCAAAACCTATAAAAATAAAAAATACGGCATGTCATTTTCACATTGTGAATTTGAGTGCCAACGTTTTTCTTGTCTGAGTTTTGAATTGATTGGGTTGAATTTTTTGGGCTGAGTTGGCACTAGTTGAGTGGGGGAGTGAATTATTGGTAGGCCCCAGAGATCAGGAGGTAGAGTTTGATTGGTTGAGGAACCAGCTGAGGAGATTTGGAGTTATGGCATAGCCTGGAGGAGTAGGAGGTGCTGGAGGAGTTGGACCACCACCACCTATCCCACCACGACGACATGTAGTCGTACCGGTAGGCTCTAAATCCCTATTTGTGTGAAGTTGATGAATTTAGCTAGGATGTGGGTGTTGGGGTAGGAATCCAAAATTTGATAAAATAATGATAAATCGTAAAATGGAGCGGGTAGATATGTTAGGTAGGTAAAAACGACAGGGTGGGTAAGTTTTTAGGAAATTGTGCTCGGTAGATGGTTAAAAATAGGAAAAAAGGGGATTTGGGGGTCATTTTTGGTCTGGCCTCGAAATCTCACAGTGACCGATGTCGGTCACTAGGCGACCGGCATCGGTCACAGTGAAAGCTGTGTAGAATAGTTCTTATAGAGACCGGCGTCAGTCATGTGTCGACTGATGTCAGTGCAAAAAGTTAGATATAGACTGTTGGGGGGGGCGATGGCGGTCGAGGGTGACCAGTACCAGTCCCCATGGGTAGGAGGTAAGATTGTGAAATTATTTGTGTTGGTTTGTTGTAGGCAGGTAGGAGAGAGTTTTCGGGTGAAGGGGGAGAAGGTAGAGTTGCTAGGAAAGGTTATTGGGGTGGGGGGTAATCGGGTGGTTGGGGCCAGTTCGGGTAAGATAGGTTATGGGTTGTGTATGAATTAGGAGGGGTTAAATTGGTTGAGGTATGGTTAGAGGGTGAGAGTAGAGCGGGTGGAGTATGAGTGGGGCGGTTGGTAGGGTGTGGGATAGGTAAAGGGGATATTGTAGATGTTTGTTGGGTGGGGTTATTGATGTTGAGGGAGATGAGGTGTTTTAGGTTTGATTGGAGTGGGTAGGATATTCAAAGGACCATAAGAGTGAGAGGAATTTATAGATGTATAGGGTAAGATAGGTGGGTGTAGATGTGTTTATAGAGTCGGGTTGTGATTGGGTGGGTGAGTGAGTATAGAGGGTTAAGGTAGTTGTTTTGTAAGGGGTAGGCCTGATGGAGTGGGTTGTTTTTGCAGGAACGCCAGCAACTGACGATGTGAGATCGGATGCTGCCTCTATTGGGGCGGATGCGGCCACATGTGACTGTAGCGCAGTGGGCAGTCATGCGGGAGGTTAGACTTGGCGGAGTCCAAAGATATAGAGCTGTGGATAGGGACCATAGCTTGATGGTTGCCCTCATCGAGAGATGGGATCCGGCAACCAATGTCTTCCATCTCCCTACTGGAGAGATGACAGTCACGCTAGAGGATGTGTATCGCATCCTGAGACTACCGATCATAGGTGAGGTGGTGTTACAGGTGGATGCTGAGAGAGCGATGGATAGCATCCTACAGGTATTCGGGGATGCATCCCCATTGATTACGTACCATAGTGCGAGCATCTGCTACGGTGATATGTATCACGCACATCGACAGGATACACGGCTTACCGTGCTGATGATGATTGGTATCACCTGCTTCGCCCTCCCTGACTCAGAGGGAGGCTGCTTCCCACAGGATCTGATGGGTGTATTACATGAGATGGTGGAGGAGCACACCTGCTATGCATGGGCACCGGTGTATTTGGTGCAGCTATATAGAGAGCTCTGGGGCTATCGCCGTATGAGGCGATTCGAGATATGTTCAACATTCTTGTTACACTGCTAGGCCTATGAGAATATCGTGTGTTTACGACCAGTAGGGTTGCCCCAGCAGCCAGGGCCACATGCTGTTTATAGGTATGGGTTTTAGAGGTGGTTGGGGGTCGTGGGCCATCCATGAGTAGTTATCGTAGGGTGAGATGTCACGTATTACAGGCATATGTTAGAGGGCCTGACCGTATTAGATATTATATAGAGGCCATACAGAGGCCATCAGCCCCGTGGAGGAGCCCGAGCACAACTGTGATGGATCCAGTACATCTTCTGGATAGCTGGATGGAGACCCTGGGAGTATGAGCAGATTCCCCTAGAGAGGGTACAACGATAGTTGGGCCTACGACAGGATGAGCCACCTCCCTTCCCACAGTATTAGAGGGAGGATGTAGAGGCACCACTGCATGTACTGCAGCCATTTGAACCAGTCTGGGTAGTGGAGAGAGACTGTCCCTTGGGCCAGGTGTAGTTGTTACAGGGACAACTTGCTGCTGCACAGGCACAGATCAGAGTGCTACAGGGGAAGTTGGCCTAGGCACAGAGACAGGTACAGGGACAGGCACAAGCACAGGCACAGGCACAACCTCAGGTCCAGATCCCTGTTCAGGCATAGGCATAGGTCCCTGTTCAGGCTCCGATGGAAGCTCCACCACCACCACAGGTACAGGCTCAGGGTGTACAGGAAAGGCAGGGCCCACTTCTATTAGGAGCCAGGGGACCAGCCCCACCAGACATGGTGGCATGGGCCCAATACATGGAGGCGAGAGCGGAGGCCTGATATTATTAGGACGTACTAGATGGTACCAGTGCCGAGTATCAGCCATATACGGCTCACAGAGCCGAGACTTCCTGGAGTCACAGGTCACAGGGGGCCGTAGCCACAGCCGGTGGGTCGGTTATAGGTAGGAAGCGAGATCCGGCACAGGGGCTAGCTGAGGGATGGGCCGAGGGAGGGGGAGAGAGCTGAGTCACCCCAGGAGCAGAGATGGGTTTTGTTGATTTGATAGAGGATTTGTTGATAGAGACACCGGTCTGTGAACCGAGTGTGTATATAGAGGCCTGCGTGCCCTCATAGGATTTATGTATTCATTTTTGTTGTATATACCGGCCTGCGAGCTGAGTACATTTTGTATAGTTGATACCGGCCTGTGCTCCGAGTATATTTTTGACATGAGAGACCGGCCTGTGAGCCGACTTTGTATTTTGGATTATAGAGGCCCCATGCAAGGCAATTTGTATATGTTGACATTGATTTGAGGATATATATAGATGATGAGTTTGATCCACATGGTGTGTATAATGTTTGATTTGATGCATATATTAAAATGTTGTATGTGTGTTGTCAATGGTAGTGGAATTTGATGTATATATATATATATATATAGATGATGTTGATGATGTTTTGATGATATGCATATGTTGATGTTTATTATGATGATGGATGTTGATAGTGATGTCATTTATGTAGGGAAAAGAGGCGGGCTCTGCCAAAAAAATTCAAAAAAAGACAAAGAAAAGGATTAGGTTTAAGCAAGAGGAGACAGATGACCGATATCGGTTAGATAACCGATGTCGGTCACAACTTGACCGATACCGGTTAGCTAACCGATATTGGTTACTTTTAAACGAGCTTTTCTAAAAATAGAAAAGCTTGGGAGGTAACTGAAATCGTATTTTTAGAGTCATGCAACATGTTAAATACGAAGATGTGAGGCCGTTGACGTCGATACAGGTAATTGCATGGGAGAATTGAGTGATAAGGAGGAAAGAGATAGGTAAAGTGATCGTGGGATTGGATAAAGAAGGCGTAAAGGCAAGTAATAGTGAAGAGGGTGGTGAACATGGCTGAACAAGGAGAAGCATCCAGTGGGAAGAGAGGAGAGGGAAGACAGGGTCCACCTCCAACTGCTGCATCCCAGGAGGTATAATTTTTGGTTGGAATTAAATTTTTGCATCCGTATGAATAGGATGTGGAAAGGTAAGTGGGTAGAGATGAAAAATAAAGGTGATAGGAAAAGGTTTGGGATGGGGTGAGTGTTATGGGGTAGGTAATAAGGGGTTTCAGATAAGTGTTTAGGTATAGAGAGGCGCAAACAAGTGAATAAGTTATCATAGGTGGTGTCTTTGAGCAGGGTAGATGGAATTGACAGTGACTGATATCGTTTAGGAATAACCGGTATCGGTTAGGTAACCGGTATCGGTTATCTATAACCAATATCGGTTACTGTGTAAAGTTACGGATTGTGATAAAAAAACACGTGGGAATTTATTTGTTGATTTGTTGGTTTTTGGTTTGATGTGTGTAGGCACAGGCATGGTTGAGGATGAATGATAGGGTGTCAGCTTTGTTGTCACGAGTCCAAGCGGATGTAACACCAGCTGAGTGGGCATTAATAAACCGTGTGGGGTTAAGTGAAATCTGCTATTATTCACGAATCACACGCAATCATGCTATGTTGCAGGCGCTGATTGAGAGATGGAATCCTGAAAATAATACCTTCTATCTGCCAACAGGGGAGATGACAATGATGTTAGAAGATGTGTTTCAAATTTTGAGACTTCTAATTATAGGAAGACCAGTGTATCAGGCAGGGCCTAATGCGGTGCGTGCAGTGATAATGGCAGTATTTGGTCCAGCCGCATGAGATTTGACACAATGAGGTTTGACATTCACTTATGGTATAATGTTTGCGGAACACCCTGAGGCAACAAGGTTGGCCGTGGTATTAATGATAGTGGTGGGGTATTATGCATTACCTAGAGTGGACGGGGGAAAATTTCTAAAATCATTGATGTGTATTATTCAGGAAATGATAGAGGGGAGCGTGACTTTCGCATGGGAACCCACATATCTGGCGGAGCTATACAGGGGTTTATGGGCATGCAGGTGAAATCACAGGACTACACTGGATTGTGCATACTTATTACACTGTTGGGCCTATGAGAACATTGTGTGTGTGTGACCAATAGGCCGACCCATCCCGGTAAGAGAGACAAGAGTGCAAAGGTTGGGATTCAGGTGATGGGTTCAGATAGAGCAAGAGGTGAGATCCGAGACCATGACAGATGATGCCGAGTATTATAGGCAGATGTGGGAGATGGTGACAATTGTGGATATCCGTTGGAGGACTTACAATAACTATATGGTGATGGAAAACATATCCGAGGATTTGAGGGGTGTAGAGCGATTGAGGTGGATCGCGGGACACAGGCTAGGTGAGTACGAGAGGATTCCTCTAGATCACATGCGGCGATAATTTGGATTTGTTCAGGATATACCCATGGCTCATAGACCATATAGGAGGATCGAAACTGAGGCACCATTCTCACCTCCATGGCCGACACTTCCATAAGGATCAAAAGAGACAGCAGCCGATCGCAGGGTAATGGATGCAGGAGTGACAGAGTCTTATAGATTATGGTGGGCAACAGAGCTGCGAAGTACACACAAGAGGGCCGATCATCCCAACATAGCTGTGATTACCACAGAGAGGGACCACCTATAGGGTTTAGTTTACCAGCTGCAAACACAGGTGAACGAGACCACAGGATTGTTAGAGGCTTCGTAGTCTCGAGTGGAGAGACTAGAGGCAAGAGTCCTCCACGGCGAGAGGGCATATTCGTATGTTATAGAAGAGATTGGTGGATCAGTGGGAGGAACCAATAGCAGTGGCACCTTTGAGGATGGAGAGGCCAGGTGAGCGGCATCGACGATCACCATCGTTACCTAGTTCGGGATGAGGCGCGGGTGCCTAAGTGAATTTTCATAGGGGTAGAAGAATAAATAAGGATGCCAACCTGCGCGTCGATGATAGAGAAGATGTATTTGTTTAACATCTAAATAAAAATTAATATGTATGTTGATTTGAGTTTATGATAATAATAAGAATGTTTGTGTTTTGAATTTTTGGATTGAAAAAGGACAAAGGTAAGTGTTATCAATATAAATATGAAAAAATATTTATATTCTTAAGTAAAAAACAACACATGATAGGTGATGGTAGGGGATGGTCGAGCTAACCTTAGGAGACCCCATGTCTCCTAAGTGCTGCCTACATAGCCCATTGCACAAAGCAAGGAGGGGCCTCAGACCGATGTAGTTCTCCCTTAGGACCAGGGAGAAGTGAATTCAGACAATTTGGTTGTGGTTAGGAAATTTGTTGGTTGGTAAAATTTTTGATATTAGTAGGGTAATGTTGTTGGTGTTGGTGTGGGTATAGGTGAAATGAGGGTTAGCTTACCCAAGCATAGGAAAACGTGTCCTAATTAAGTTCAACACATAATCCTATATTTAGGTAAAAGAGGAAAAAGTGTCCCATAGTTGGAAATAGCTAAACAAACCACGTATTATCGTAGGATGAGATTGAATGCCTAGGTACCTTGCATAGGCGAGAAGTCGATAGGTGAAAAGAGTTGTATAATCACAATATATCGGATATACATCACGTCCCTTGAGTATTTTTGTTTTGAAGAATGGTGATGTGAGGTGGATGGTATAGCTGGGGCACAAAGAACTTGTTATAAGGTGATTATTCTGATGAAAGAGAACCAAACCTAAATAGACAAGTCCATGACTCAAAAGTGCTTTTGAATACTGCTTTTATTTTTCTAGATATAGACTGATTGATGCGGGAAGTCTATAGGGGATATGCACTTTGTTTTTATTGAGGTCTTCATGAAGCTGATCAATGCGAGAAGCTTCTGATAGAGGCTGAATTTGTATAGCTATCCTTCAAGGGAACAATCTACTTATAGTAGCAGATGCGGTTTTACACATATCTGTCCTTCGAGGGAGTAGTCTAGTTTATAGCTGAGAGATCTAGATGTCCATTTGGCATGAAGCATCTAGTTTTGCAGGAATTTTGACTCAAGAATATCCCAGAATTGTATAATTGAGAACTTGTTATTTTGAGAAGGCATATTTAAGAGGATGTGATGATCAAACCACTTGGGTTTGATTTTACTTTGAGATGCACGAAAAAAAAAGGTGTATGAGGTGGTAAATGAGCTCAAGGGATGAGCGCAAGGTAGATAAGAAGTTATGTAACACTAAATTCAATAGTAGAATGGTCGGAGATGCAAGACATTAAGGGGTTCAGGCTTAGGTTTACCATTAAGCGAAGCTAAATGATAAGTACCTGATCCGTAAGTGTGAGTGATAATGTAAGGCCCAATCCAATTAGGAGAAAATTTTCCACGTTTGCTCTTTTCTAGTTTGGTTACATGTTAATTCTCTTTGAGGAAAAGATCACCAATATTAAAGGTACACTCATGAATTCACTTATCATAAGCACGCTTAATGCACTTTTGATAAATTTGAAGGTGGTCAAGAGTGGTAAGATGACGCTCGTCAAGAAGCTCCAATTGGGCTAACCGCTCTTGGCGGAAGTCGTCATTGGTGAGAATATACTGGAGTGATATTCTAAGAGAAGGGATTTGTATTTCGAGAGGCAAGACAACATCGGTTTCATACACCAGAGAGAATGGTGTGGCATTAGTGGAAGTACGAATGTTGGTACGATAAGCCCAAAGGGAAAAGGGGATGTGATCATGCCAATCTTTCCCAGAATTGTTAATGACTTTCATGAGAATTTTGGTTAAGGTTTTGTTAGAAGATTCAGCTTGTCCATTTGCTTGTGGATAGTAGGGTGATGAGAAGCTAAGTTTGATACCAAAGTTGTCACAAAGGGCTCGTAACAACTTATTTTTGAAAGATTTACCATTATCGGTTATCAAGCGATGAGGAACACTGAAACGACAAATAATGTGATGATTGATGAATTCAACAATTTTCTCCTTTTTGGTTGAAATGAGTGGAACGACCTCCACCCATTTAGTGTAATATTCGGTTGTCGTGATGATCCAACGGTGACGTTGTGAAGAAGGTGGATGAATCTCACCAATAAGGTCCAAAACCCACTGTGAGAAAGGCCAAAAATCTCGTGCGACCTGTAGCGGGTGGCTAGGAGTATGTTGAAGGTTGACATGCTATTGACACATAACACAACGCTTAACATATTCACAGTAGTCTTTGTTAAGAGTAGGCCAATAATAGCCTAGGCGAAGGATCCGCTTGGCCATGGCAAAGCCACTAAAGTGTCCACCACAAATTCCATCATGGACTTGTTGGATGGTATGGGTGACTTCAGCGCTGGTTAGACAGCGAAGGAGGATACCATCGAAGCCACATTTATAGAGGATTCCCCCCATGATGACATAACGAGAAACACTTTTAAGAAAAGAACGTTTTCCATTACTAGTAAGGTCAGGTGGGAGAATAGAGGTTGTAAGGTAGGCGTGAAATTGGTGATACCAGGTATCCTGTGAATCAACAGATACATTATTTACCATACAAACATCCGGGACTAAGTAAGATGGGGCAAAGAGTTTTTGGACCAAAAAAAATATGTCAGAGTCAGTTGGTGAGGTGGGAATTTGCGAGGCCAAGCAAGCCATAGTATCCACAAATTTATTAGTTGAGCGTGGAACGGTTTGGATAGAATAATGGGTAAATAAGGTCAAAAGTGAATCTACGTAACGTTTTTACTTTTGAAGTTCCTCATTTTTACATTGGTAGATGCCAGTAACTTGATTTACTACCAATTTAGAGTCACCGAAAATGTTAAAAGACTTCACACCTAAGTGTAACGCAACGTGGAGACCCAAAAAAAGGGCCTCGTATTCCGCTGTATTGTTAGTGCAGTGGAAATCAAGCCTAAATGAAAGAGGCATAGGTTCAACTTCAAGAGGAATGAGAACAATGCCTGCCCCTCCTCCGCGTTGGCATTTAGATCCATCAAAGAAGAGAGTCATCGGCTAAGACGCATCATTGAGTGAAAGAGTTGCGATGAGTTCATCAGGGAAAGTAAAATTGGTAAATTGTTCCCCGGGTAAAGGGGCTTCTGCGAGTTGGTCTGCGATAGTTTGTCCTTTGACTAATTTCTGGTGTACGAAATCAAGGTCGAGGTCGTCAAGGAGCATAAGCCATCAGGTGATGCGTTGGTTTAGATGAGGTTTGGCGTACATATAATGTATGGGATCAGCGTTGGTGATGACAAAAGTTTTGTGATTCAGGAGGTGTTGGTTTGAAAATATGTCTCTTGGGGAAGATCTATGGATAAATGAGCCAACAGTGTGTAGGGCATAGCCCCTCTTTGAGTCAGCAAAGTGAAACTAGTTTATTGCTTTTCTACCAGCAGGAATCTGTGTAAGTCTCACGATATTCTGCCTTCGGGGATTTGGGATCTCATTCCAGTAGGGGTGTTTCCAACTACAAAAAGAAAGGAATAAAAGAGAGGATGAAGAAAGATCAGGTCTGAAGGGAGAAAAGAAATGGATTCCAAAGCAGAAAGGTCAGAGGGTTTATGTTTTGGGATTGGTAGTAAACAGATCCAAACCTACTTGCATAAACAAATAACGCAATACTGATGAATAAATGACAAAAACGTAGAGATAGATCCAACAAAATAAACACATAGATCTAACATAAGAAAGATCAAATTCCCATAACACACATATTTAGCACAAAGTCTTAATATTTGTATTAATATTTTCTTCCGTTACAAAAAGTAAAAAGCCTTTTCTTTCTCACTTCTATTTTTCATCTAAAAGATATCCACCACCGAATATAACAAGGTATTCGAGTATTTATAGAAGAAGGAGAAGAAGGAAGGAAAAAAGGAACAAACCACCTAATTACAAAATATCTTACAAAACATCTCAAAGTCATGTTGACTTTTGAAAACTTGATGGATGACATCATCCCATGGTGCAACATGGATGATGCCATCATTTGTGTCAACATACTTTAGATATTTACAAAAAGAAAGTTGTGGGAAGAAAGAAACTATTCGTCGTCGTCTCGCGGCTGGAAGGGGGTATCTTGACTTTTACTGCTTGGGAGACGAGATGTGGAACTGGGCACGGTACTCCATGAACTTGCTGATCATGGGTTGAAGTTGATCCTGGGAAGGATCCTTGTGTCGATCGCTGATAGCTTCGAAAGTCTCCCGCTCGTCTATGAGATTTTCTGGGAGTTTTCAATAATCATTTTCTACCTCTATCAGGTACCCAATGAAGTCACGACATGCCAACAGGTTGTTGATGGATTCGGCATCCAACATGACCTCTGGTCCCAAGTCCTTATGAAACGATCTCCTTGAAGATCTGAATAGTTTCTTTAACCTTTCTTAAGGCGAAAGAAGAAGTGAGCAAGCCTGGAGACATTCTTAGGACAATCTGTTGTATTTGATGCATTGCATCCAGGGCTTCCTCCTTTACTTTTTCAATCTTCTCCAGGATGAGCTCCAGCTGATCAACCTAATAATCCAGAGTAGAGAGGATTTTGTTGAGGGCTCTGCGGTGCCCGAGGATGCCAAACTTGACCAGATCTTCGACTGAACAGTCGAACATTTTCTGAAAGGTCTCATGTGCTGCATCTTGGCATGATCCAGCTCTTCAGAGATGGGTCATGCTATCTACCTGGAGTTCTCTATTTGTCTGATTGATATTCTGATATAACCCAGTGAACTTAGCGATTACTCCTTCATTTTCCTTGAGGATCTGGCTCCTCCAGGTAGAAAATGCCATACTCTTGCTCGCCGATCATGGAATATTCATTAATTTTATCCTAGCTCAGAGGCTCAGGAGTTTCGGGCGGGCAGTTACGGGAGGTGAATTACCCATCTTCTGCAAGGCATGGAGAAGATGTTTATTTTTTCTCCTTCAATATCCTTTTGTCTTCCTTTGCTTCTTGGAGATTTTTGCAAAGAGCGTCAACTGCAAATAGGGGCCTCTCCTTGCAGGGCTTTCTGAAGATGTCCCCATTGTGACTTGAGTCAGTATGTAATCTGTTGAAGACAGATCCTTTTTATCCTTCAAAGGATTGGGGTATGTAATCTCCATTACTCTCTCCCCTGATGCACTCTGAGAGAAGTGGGGTTATAGGTTTTTTCTTCTTGGCCCCTTTTGATGGGATGACGGAGAAGTCCATCGGTGCGATGGGAACTTTCCTCTTCTATTGACTCAGGTGCTGGGGAGATCCAGATTGGACTTATGGGAGAAGGGGCTGGAAATAGAAAAGGGGAGCACCTGTAGTAGGTAGAGGGGAAAGAACGTGGGGACACTTAGATGGCGGCATCGAGAGGGAGGCCGAGGAAGTGCTCACGGGGAGGAAGAGATACTGCAGGGGAGGGTAGACATGGAAGGGAGCTGAGAAATGAGAGAAGAAATGGTGGGGGACAGCTCTGCGAGAGAAGATAAGATGGATGATGAGGCAGGTGGGAACAACAGAAGATGGGGGAGAGGATACGACCAAAGGAATGGTCGCTTAGGTTAAATGAGGAGGGGAAGGAGGAGAGGGAGAAGGGATAGAAGGGACCTCAATAGTTGTAGTGGGCGGCAACACCCTGAGTGGATGTGCTTATTGGAACGTCTTCTCGCTGCTTCTTCTTCTGGGATTTCTTGGGATTACAACCCGTTTCTTGTGAAATGGAAGGAGGAATTTCAGGAGCTTACTCTTGGGTGGAGCCTGACTCACCCTCTTTAACCTTTCCCCTTTCCCTTTGGTAGCTATTTTTGCCTTAGGAGGTGCATTGCCCAATGGAGATGTGGTGAAATCAACTTCGAGGTAGATGAGACCGTCTCATTTTGCATCAATGCTCTATCTGTCGCAGAGTTTCCTTGACCCTTTCCTCTATCATTTGGGGTGCTTTAGTCCTGTCAATTGCGTAGCAAATAGCCAGGTCATCTCCACCTGTATCCAAATATAACTGATCAATTTTCTTGATCAGTAGTTTGATAACCTTTTGGGACGTTGGCGACGCCGTACTGGATGAATTTCGGCCAAGGCCAAGTAGGAGTGGTCCTTCCTTCTGAGTTTGACCTCATGGTATAGGTCGATATAGATATCATCGATCTGTGGAATATGAATCAGATCAATTTTTTCCCTAGGGAGGCAATTCCTTGGGTCGAAGGTGGGTCTGGCCGGGAATTTTTGCTTTAGATTCAGTAGTTCCAACTCTGCAAGCATCTCCCGGGCTTTGTGATGTGAAAGACAAGTATACCTGCCCACTGTAAGGGGGAAAGGAGTTCCACCCTTCTTCCTCTTTAAGCACTTCTCGTGTTATGGTAATGAGTTGTCTTGATAGCTCCAATAAGATCAACTTGGGACTAGCATACCTTGGCAATTTGGTTGGTTTTCCCAAGAAGTTAGTTGCCCTTAGGTAGGTGAAGGTAGGGAATTACGTGAACAAGGCTCCCCAATTTTCTGTCACTTACCAAAATGCTCTTGCGTCGTACGACCGTGGTGAGTCATGTTTGGCCTCAAAAGGTAGATGACATCATAAAAGAAAACGTCGTTGATCTTTGGAAATTGTGGAACATTGTTTTCCAGCTTTAGCTCTAGATAGTATTCATATATTTTTAATTGGGGCCAAACCCCGCACCGCATTTAAAGCTGGATAGTCTCTTTCTGAGGCCGCAGCATAAACTATGTAAGTCTTCATATAGAACTTCCCCATTGTGGTAAGTTACTGGAGATGCTAAGATATGGTGCTACTTATGATGTTCGCCCACTCAAAGCATTGATCTAACACATTTTTGTTCATTGTTTCTAAGTATCTCAGCATCCACTTGTGAAAGTAGTGGGCATCAAGCAAGCCCAAAATACTCTGCTCAGGAACGTGATTGTATCGTTGAGTTTCTCTAAAAATTCACTGCGATGAATGACTTGTGGCCATCGGGTCACCACATTCTTGTTATTCAGGTATACTTCATTCATCAATCTGCATACACTAATCCTCATTGTCATCCCAAGCCTTGACATAATCTTCCTCGCTTACGGCCACAAAGTGCTGGTGGTGAGGAATGCCGAGCATTATTTCAAAGTGTCCGGCAGTGAGGTTGATCATGATCTCTCCCTTCTCATTTACGACACACCTGGTGTCTTTAGTTGTAGCAGTGGGCCACCACCATCATGAATTCATTGTTCACACGGCACTAACTGGGATCCCTCCAGCAAAATGCAACCCACTGGCCCATCAGTTTCTCCATCCATGGGATTCTTGTGACCTTCCAGGTTCTGGCCCAGAAATCCTCCATATCAATGTGTCCCGAGCTCAGAATCCCTTATATCTAGGTCGCATTCTGCTTGGGACTCGGGCATCCTAACCCTCTGATATTTGTACTTCATTTCTTCTTCTGTGAGCTTGGATTTGCCCTTAGATTTGGTAGCTTTCTTGCTTGATGTTGACATATGTAACTCTGAACTTAGTTTCTGATCTGCAAGAAAAAGAAGTGAAACCTAATGCAAGAAAGTCATATTAGCTGTTTGATCTTCCATTAAATCGTTGACAGAAGAAAGAGTTACTGATTTTAAGGTCTCAGGGTGCAGGGCACATAAATACTGCAGGCTACAGAGTTAAATAATATGGCGCATATGAAAAGGGCTACTGTAAGGGATAAATCAACACCAAAGGGTGCATGGCGCATGGAAACTGTAGATGAAATTTTGTTGTTGCAAAGCTGGAGTGCGCCTGTGCCATATATATGCATTTAATAGGTGCTGATATTCTTCATGTTACATTAGGAACAGGATGCACCAGTGGCGCATATTATTTTTATGTTACATGTAACTTTGGTGCGCCAAAGGGCGCGTATATGGCTTGTGTGACATATGCATTATGTGCGCTAAAGGGAACTCAGTTCGGCGTAGTGCAGAGAGGGATTGCATAAACATTATGTTGCTGTAATAAGGGATGCACCTGTGCTAACAATTTATACTTAGTGCATCTAAATTTGATGTTGCATAGATGTAGGGTGCTGCCAATGACGCAAGGTTTTTCAATGTTGCACACAAGTATGGTGCGGCAAGAGGGCGTAGGGAAAGCGTGTTGTAAGCGAGGAAAGTTCGCCTTGAGGGGCACAAATGTTTGTTATGTAGCAAGCATGGCGGATTGCGCCATTAGCACGACTGTTTTTTATGTTGTAAGGGTGGCGGATGCGCCAAAAGAAAAAAAAACACAGTTCTTATCAATTTTTAAACCTTCTCTTTCTTCATGGGGTTTGGATAGGTGCTAAGGCTTCTTTTGCAGGGGTTCATTGGATAGAGAAGGGGGGGGCAAAAAGGATCCAAGTTGTTCGTGAGGAAAAAACTCTCTCTCTATCATCAGATCTGGAAAGAGGAAGGAGAGAAGGGGAGAGATAACTAGGGTAGTAAAACAGCAAAGGAGGGTATTTTCAAGGCTTCACAAATCCATTTAATCTAATCCCCACAAACAGGGTAGCCAAAAACCAAAATACAAATCACAAGAGCATAAGGGACCTCTTACTAAGAATATATAATGTGAGAGGTGTGAAACTGGGTCCACGACGTGATTTGATAACGACAAGCACACTGACAGGTACAGAGGGAAGAGAATAATCACGTGATTTTTGTCTGATGAAAATGACAGGTCAGATGTGCCTATATATAGGCAAGGTGGTAATAAATGTGCCAACCACTTTTTCAAGTGGCGCGCCAAAACACCTGTGGAAAATGGAAAGGATGCGCCCTTTGGCACACCAAAAGCGTTGTCAACATGAAGTTATGTGCGCCATTGGCGCACCAAAAGCGTTGTCAACAAAGAAATACGTGCACCCTTTGGCGCACCAAAACGCGGCGCAAAAAAAGTATTGTTGACATGAAGGCGCATGCACCCTCGCACATGCAAGAAAGGCGCAACATAGTGAGGCGCACCAAAAGGTGTGTCGACACGTCAAACCGTGCGCCAAAGGATTTAAAGGGGCCGCATAAACATTTTATGTTGCCTAAACATTAGGTGTGCCTGACCAAAAAAGGGCCAAAAATGGCTAAGTTCGGAAAACCAGATTTCCCGGGAAGGGATTTTACAACGTTTCAAATGCAAGGAGTCCCTGACAAGGGACCAGAACAAAATTTGGTAGGGTTATCTGGTTTATTGCCCTTTCCAATTTTACGGGATAACAGCTGGCTCTTTTTGGGGACTATCTCTGAGCGAACCTCAGGGGTAGAGAATCCTAGATCTCACGTGCCTATCCATTGGGTAACAGAGTCAAAAATAAGGGAGACCAGAAAGGGAAACTCACAACCAACAAAAGCAAACACTTGACAAAAACAAACACACAACTAAGGCAAACTATGCAAAGAAGAGAGAAAGCTCTACTTCCTGAAGATTTTCAGATGTTGCCCGCTATAGGGAAGCGGGAGCTCAGTTCCGTCCAGATACAAGAGATAGAAACTATTCTCTCCGTTGAGCTGCTTGATCTTGAAAGGCCCTCTCCACAGGGAATCAAACTTTCCGTGCATGCCCTTTGGCTCTCTTCGTTTGTCCCACAAAAGGACGAGGTCTCCCACCTGGAAATTTCTCTGCTTAGCTTTTTTATCGAACAATCTTTTGACCTGATTCTGATGTTCAGTGATCTTGTCGACCACCCTTACTCTCCTTTCTTTCGAGCTCTACTAGGTACATGATCCTTTTTTCAAGGGAATTTTGGAAAGTCTCATCTTTGATTGCCTATGCTAGGCGCAGAGCAGGGAGTTCTGCGAAAATGGGAAGCTCAGCATCGATGCCATATAACACTTGAAAAGGTGACATACCGAGAGATCTCTTGGGAGTGATGTTGTCTGCCCACAAAGCATCGTATAATGATTTGTGCCACATTCATTGATTCTCATCCACTAGCTTTCGTATGATGGTTACTAAGTTTTTGTTACTGTATTTTTCCTGACCATTTCCTTGAGGGTAATAATTTGAGGCGTGAGCCAAAGTTATCCCGTATTCATAACAAAAAATAATAACTTCCTGTGAAGAAAAGTTGGAAGCATTATCAGCAACAATCTTGTTTGGAACGCCAAACCTGACAACGATATTTTCTTTGATGAAACTGCAAACAACCTCGGAAGTGGCATGTTTGACAGGTATGGCTTCCACCCACTTGGTGAAGTAATTTGTTGCTGTTAGGACATAACTATGTCTGGCACTCGATTGAGGATTGAGTGCACTGATAAAATCAATTCCCCACTGCTTGAATGGTTCATCGATGATGACCGGCCTGAGGGGAAAAGTAGCCAACTTGGGCTTGCCGACGAACTGCTGGCAAGGCTCACACTTTGCCACCCAGGTAGCTGTATCTTGGAAAAGCATCGGCCAATAGTACCTGGCCCGAATGATCTTGTGCACCGTCACGGAAGAGGAGAAATGACCTCCACAGGCCGAATTATGAAAACTTTCAAGTAACCTTATCTGCTGTGGTTTGTCAACACATCGCAAGAAGATGCCATCTATTCCGCATTTGTATAAACCGTCATCCCAGATGACATATTTGGCTACTCTGAGCTTTATAGCGTGCTTCTCCTTTGCAGTCAGGTGAGCCGGGCATTCACCGTAGGTGAGGAAGAAAGTGATATCGGAATACCACTCATCGCTGGTTGCGACAAACAGGACCATGGGTAGAGACATGGCTTTCTCCAGCTGGCTTTGTGCTCCATTAACGCAATCTTTTTCTTCCCCAGAAACTTCTGACCCTTGGTTTTCAGCCATAAGTTGACAGAGGCCCTTGCCTCTTACCAATTTAGTTGCTTTTATATCCAGGTCATACTCTTGGACTTTTGCAATCCAATTTCCTCGCAAACTTCCTAACTCCTGTTGAGTTAAAATTGACTTGACTGCTGTGTCAGGGACCAGCACTACTGTATGAGAATTTAGAATGTAATACCTGAAGTTCTTAACTGCTTTGACAACGGCGAAGGTGTGTTTCTCCAACTGGGTCATTTTTAATTCGTGAGGCTTGAGGGGAGAGCTCATGAACGCAATTGGGGATTCAACATTCTCAGAATTCTTTTGCATCAAGATGGCAGATACAGTATGCTCAGATGCATAACTATACATGATAAAATATTTGGAGAAATCGGGACATACCAGGACTGGTGCGTGAGCGACGGAAGCTTTTATTTCTTCGAACGACCTCTTCCCTTCTTCACTCCATCGGAAAGTTGGTGACCCTTTCATCATGTCTAATATATGACGAGTCTTTTCAGCAAAGTTGGGAACAAAACACCTGAGAAAATTCACCTTTCCGAAGAAAGAGTGGACTTCGGTCTTGCTTGTAGGCAAAGTAAGGCCCTGAATAGCCTTAACTCTTTCGATATCTATCTTCGTTCCTTCTTTGCTAACAACATGTCCCAACAACTTTCCTTCTGTGACTCCAAAAACAGACTTTTTCAGGTTTAGGGAAATCCCATGTTCTCCGGCATCTGGCCAATACTTGCTCCAAATGATCACAATGATCATTTTTTTGTTTAGAGAACACAATTAAGTCATCGAGATAAACCATGATGACCTTCCCCATCATACCTTTGAAAGCAAGGTCCATAGCCCGCTGAAAAGTGGCGCCAGCATTGGTCAAGCCAAAAGGCATCCTGCTGTAGGAAAACGTGCCCCAGGGGGTAGTGAATGCTGTTTTAAATTGGTCTTCAGGTGAGACTTCAATCTGATTGTAGCCTGAAAAACCATCAAGCATGGACAACATTTCTGATCCAGTTACCGCTTGTAGAACTTGATCCATTATAGGAAGTGGGTAGTTGTCTTTTAAGGATGCCTAATTCAGGTTTCGAAAATCTATGCATATGCATATTTCACCATTTTTCTTGCGCACTGGCACAATGTTTGCTACCCAAGTGCTGTGATGGATAGGAAAAATGATTCTCGCATCCAGCATTTTCTGAATTTCAGCCTGGATAGTACCTGAGATCTTAGGGTTATAATGCCTCTGCTTTTGGCGAAAGGGTTTGACATCCTCTTTCAATGGGATGTCATGCTGGACGTCCTTTGGCTTAAAAGACTTTAGATCGGTGTAGGACCATGCCAATACATCCATGTATTTCTTTAGCAGTTTGAAAAAATTCCACTTTTCTTCAGGTGTGCAACATTTTTCGATGTTTACAAACTGTGGACGTTCTACCGAACCTAAATTAATCAGTTCCGTTTCTGGGGAGGAGCCAGTATCATCTCACCTTTTCTTTTTTACAAAACGATCGTGCCTGTCTAACAACCCGCTCTAAAGAAACCAGGCCTTTCGGAATTTTATTCCCTTTGAGTTGACATATGCCATCGTTCCCTTCGGATTCCCCGTTTTGACCGGTAATTGATTCACGGCACGTAGAAGTGGATCCTTCAAAATGCAGTTCCTTAAAATTTTCCACCTTTTCTAGAAAGGCAATGAGTTGATTGTCATCATTGAATACTTGCCAATGCTGAGAATTGTCCGGCACGCTTGGGTGGAAAACCACTTCAATGGTGTATTTGTCTGTTTTCAAACCTGGGTGAGGGAGCATGAGGGATGCTGAAACGGCCAATGAATTGGCCATGTCATTCTGAGTTCTTGGAATAGATTCTATTGAAAAAGCATCAAATTCTTCGATGTTGTCCCACACCGCGTTGTGGTAATGCCTGAGCCTCTCATTCTTCACTTGATATATCCTTTTAACTTGATTTATGACTAGCTCTGCATCACCTTGTTCTTTCAGATTTTTGATGCCTCTTTCCTTTGCGGCTTGCATGCCGAGTAGCAGAGATTCGTACTCAGCAGTATTATTTGTGTTGAAGAACTTCTACTTGAAAGAGAGAGGAATAACCTCCCCTTCGGGAGATATTAGCACGGCTCCGGTGCCACATCCACTAGTTGCGCAGCTGCCATCAAACTGCAAAGTCCAGATCTTGTTAAGATATTCTTCTTAGACGAGAACAAGCATTTTGTTAGACTCGGTAGACAAGAAATAGTTCTCCATTCCTGATGATTGGAAAAGAATTTGGGATTTGGGGTAATCGGATTTAGTAACCAGGTACTTCTTTTGTGATTCAGGCTCCAATGTTTGCATTACACCTTTAACAGGGATTTTAGCCTTAGACCAGTCCATATGAATCTCACCACCAACTTCACTGAAAAAAATTCTTCCCAGTAAAATTCCATAGGCTGCTGGAATGTCGGCAATGAGAACGGTCATCTTTACTCTTTTCTCTGGGAATGTTGCAAATGCGAGCTGCGCATCTTTGATCTAACCAATCAGTGGAACCTGCTTGGTTTCCAAGGAATAACATCTGCCAAAAGGCTTGGTAAGGGTGAGGCCCAGAGCATGGGCGACTTTTGCCGGCATGACGTTATCGGAAGCTCCAGAATCAATTATGCAGTTACTTAACTTGTGGCCATTGATTAGGAGGGAGAGATAGAAAGGTTCTATCTTTCCTGATGCAGAAGTCGAAGCAACATTTATGTGGGATGCAGGAGGAGTGGAAAGGATTCCTTTTAGGGAAATCTGGGGAGATATGACAGCTTGAATTTGAATATACTTGGTCAACCTTACAAGCTATTCGGGGTTCGATTGAAGATACTCGGTTTCAAACATTTGGATCTTGGTCTTTTTAGCATGATCTATGATGTCAAACGCGGCCAAGGGTTGAGCTGGTGAAGGAATGAGTCCCTCACTTCACGATGGTAGAGTAGGATTACTGGTCTTCATGGAAATAGAAGAAGGCTGATTTGGAGGAGAGATGGGGGGAAAAGATTTCTTTGTAAAAGACTTAACAGGGGGTTGAGTAGGAAGAGGATTACCTCTTTTAGCAATGGTTGGAGGCGTGTTTGACACGGCCTTCTCTTTTTGTACATGGGCAGCGACCTCTGCTTCTTTTCCTTGCTAGTGGGTAAAAACAACATATGATTGTCCGCTTGTATACCCCTGTGTACCCTATTCTTCATCAGACTCTTCCTCATCAAATTCCATATACCCGATAGTAGAGTCGCCAGTCGGTTCACTGAAATCTTGATCATCTTCACCTTGAGATGAAGGTTCTTCGTAATTTTGTTCCTCTTCTTTGATTTCGGCTAAGGCGTTGACCGGAGGAGCCTCAAGCGCCAACCACGGAGCAATTGCAGGCAAGCGCGACCTTTGTGGGACATTGTTGGAAATGAAATTCCTCCGTGGGATATCCCGGTATGAGGAACTGGGGGAAGCTTGGGCTAACTACTTCTTTAGTGCGAGTAAGTCATTCACCATCTTTTGAAATGCCGGATCAGACGAAGTAGCGGGTGAAGGGCCCAAAGATTTAGGCTTGGATGATTCCCTTTTTAATTCTCCAGATATTAGCAAATTATCTTCAATTCGGATGGCAGTGGCCTGGGTGAGAATCAAGGTAGCTACTTGTTCTTGCAGGAGTAAGAAACTTACTTTCGAACTCATAGTGTTCATGAAGAAACACTTCTGATTTTTCAGTGTTGGAAGCATGGTAACAGGCACACGATTGATTAATGCATTGAACCTGGTGATAAAATTACGCATGGTCTCATTGGCCTCCTTTTTAAGGTGAGTGATCTGTGATAACAATGCAAACACATCTTCCGAAGGCTTGTACCTGTCCTCGAAAGCATCCAGCAAGGTGGCCCAACTGGTAATAGATCCGGCTGGCAAATGCTGAAACCATTCTGCTGCGGGCCCTTGTAAAGTTTCCAAAAAAAGGTGAACCGACACATCTTCATGGGTCACATCCAGGATACTGCATGACATGATGAATGTAGATATGTGTGAATCCATGCTTTGGTTTCCGCTCTCGTCAAATTTGGGAAAATTCTTTCGGTTTCCATGCGGGAGCGCATGAACAGGATGTGGAAAAGCTAGAGGGTCCATAGCATTTCCCCATGGTACTGTCATTTGAACGGGTGGAAAAAGAACACGGGCTGGAAGCATGGTCCCGCTGAGTAATAAAGAACTACAAAGGGATGTGGATGCCCCTTGCGAGAGATTCTTCCTTCGTGGAGGTGAGACACTCCTGGATGATCGGTCAGCCGAGCTCAGTGATGAGAAGCGTGCTGGTGTAATACTGAAGTTATGCCTTTGGAGTAGATCAAAGGTGGGATCAACTTCTCCATGAGCTTTCCTGCTACGAGTAAATGGTTCACCCACCAGTGTACCTTCCTGATCTGCAATATGGTGAGCAGATTTAAAAACTCTTTTTGGTTGTACTTGCTGATTTTCTGATTTTTCTGACAAAAATCAGCAGCATGTACTTTTCTGAATATTAAAATTTTATCCCTCTTTTCAAAAACTGATTGCGGTTTAACGATAAAGAACAACGAGGATAAAATAATGGTTAATTTAGTAAGCTGATTTTCAGATCTTCGAACTAACTTTTGAAGAGTTTGAAAATTTTGGTAAACTGTCAAAAACTCAGATCTACGGAAAAATATAGATTTTTATAAAAACTCAGAGAACTAAAGATCTCCAACAAGGTCAGATCTATGGATCTTAGAAGAAAATTTTCAATTTGGGTTACTTTTGCAAAAATTTTGGATTTTGGACAAAAGTTAAAATTTGCAAACAGGTAGTGATTTTTTTGATTTTTACTGATTTTCTATCATACCACCATCATAGATCTGATAGATCTGTTCGATCCCCAGCGGAGTCACCAAAAACTATTGGTTTGAAAATATGTCTCTTGGGGTAGATCTATGGATAAACGAGCCAACAGTGTGTAGGGCATAGCCCCTCTTTGAGTCAGCAAAGAGAAACTGGTTTATTGCTTTTCTACCAGCAGGAATGTGTACAAGTCTCACAATATTCTTCCTTCGGGGGTTTGGAATCTTATCCCAGTAGGGGTGTTTCCAACTGCGAAAAGAAAGGAATGAAAGAGAGGATGAAGAAAGATCAGGTCCGAAGGGAGAAAAGAAATGGATTCCAAAGCAGAAAGGTCAGAGGGTTTATGTTTTGGGATTGGTAGGAAACAGAGCCAAACCTACTTGCATAAACAAATAAAGCAATACTGATGAATAAATGACAAAAAAGTAGAGATAGATCCAACAGAATAAATGCATAGATCTGACATAAGAAAGATCAAATGCCCATAACACACATATTCAGCACAAAGTCTTAATATTTGTATTAATATTTTCTTCTGTTACAAAAAGTACAAAGCCTTTTCTTCTCACTTCTATTTTTCATCTAAAAGATATCCACCCCCAAATACAACAAGTATTCGAGTATTTATAGAAGAAGGAGAAGAAGGAAGGCAAAAAGGAACCAACCACCTAATTACAAAATATCTTACAAAACATCTCAAAGTAATGTTGACTTTTGACAACTTGATGGATGAAATCATCCCATGGTGCAACATGGATGATGCCATTATTCGTGTCAACATACTTTAGATATTTACAAAAAGAAAGTTTGGAAGAAAGAAACTATTCGTCGTCGTCTCGCAGCTGGAAGGGGGTATCCTGCTTTTGCTGCTCGGGAGACGAGATGTGGAACTGGGCACAATACTCCATGAACTTACTGATCATGGGTTGAAGTTGATCCTGGGAAGGATCCTTGTGTCGATCGCTGATAGCTTCGCAAGTCTCCCGCTCATCTATGAGCTTTTCTGGGAGTTTGGAATAATCATTTTCTGCCTCTATCAAGTACCCAATGAAGTCACAACATGCCAACAGGTTGTTGATGGATTTGGCGTCGAGCTTGACCTCTGGTCCCAGTCCCTATGAAACGATCTCCTTGAAGATCTGAATAGTTTCTTCAACCTTTCTTAAGGTGAAAGAAGAAGTGAACAAGCCTAGAGACATTCTTAGGACAATCTATTCCATTTGATGCATTACATCCAGGGATTCCTCCTTTACTTTGTAGATCTTCTCCAGGACGAACTCCAGCTGATCAAACCTGATAATCCAGAGTAGAGAGGATTTTGTTGAGGGCTCTGGGGTGCCCGAGGATGCCAAACTTGACCAGATCTTTGACTGAATAGTCAAACATTTTCTGAAAGGTCTCGTGCTGCATCCTGGCATGATCCAGCTCTTCGGAGATGGGTCCTGCTATCGCCTGGAGTTCTCTGTTCATCTGATTGATATTCTAATATAACCCGGTGAACTTAGCGATTACTCCTTCACTGTCCTTGAGGATCTGGCTCCTCTAGGTAGAAACCGCCATACCCTGCTCACCAATCTTGGCATATTCATTAATTTTATCCTGGCTCAGAGGCTCAGGAGTTTCGGGGGCAGTTGTGGGAGGTGCACTGCCCATCTTCTGCAAGGCGTGGAGAAGATGTTTATTTTGCTCCTTCAATGGCCTTTTCTCTTCCTTTGCTTCTTGGAGATTTTTGTAAAGAGCGTCACTGCAGATAGGGCCTCTCCCTACAGGCTTTTTGAAGATGTCCCCATTGTGACTTGAGTCACTGTGTAATCTGTCGAAGACAAATCCTTTTTATCCTTCAAAGGATTGGGGTATGCAATCTCCATTACTCTCTCCCCTGATGCACTCTAAGAGAAGCGGGTTATAGGTTTTTTCTTCTTGGCCCCTTTTGATGGGATGACGGAGAAGTCCATCGGTGCGATGGGAACTTTCCTCTTCTGTTGACTCAGGTGCTGGGAGATCCAGATTGGACTTATGGGAGAAGGGCCGGAAGTAGAAAAGGGAGCAGCTGCAGTAGTAGAGGGAAAGAACGTGGGGACACTTGGAGGCAAGGCATCGAGAGGGAGGCCGAGGAAGTGCTCACGGGAGGAAGAGATACTGCAGGGGAGGCAGACATGGAAGGGAGCTAAGAAATGAGAGAAGAAATGGTGGGGGACAGCTCCGTGAGAGAAGAGAAGATGGATGATGAGGCAGGGGGAACAGCAGAAGACGGGGGAGAGGATACGACCAAAGGAATGGTCACTTGGGTCACATGAGGAGGGGAAGGAGGAGAGGGAGAAGGGACAGAAGGGACCTCAATAGTTGTAGTGGCGGCAACACCCTGAGTGGATGTGCTTATTGGAACGTCTTCCACTGCTTCTTCTTCTAGGCTTTGTGGGATTACAACCCATTCTTGTGAAGCGGAAGAAGGAATTTCAGGAGCTTTCTCTTGGGTGGAGCCTGACTCACTCTCTTTGCCTTTCCCCTTGCCCTTTGGTAGCTGTTTTTCCCGAGGAGGTGCGTTGCCCAACAGAGATGTGGTGAAATCAAATCTGAGGTAGATGAGACTGTTCATTCTGCACCAATGCTCTGTCCGTCGCAGAGTTTCATTGACCCTTTCCTCTATCATTTGGGGTGCTTTAGTCCTGTCAATCGCAGCAAATGGCCATTCATCTCCACCTGTATCCAAATATACCTGATCAATTTCTTGATTAGTAGTTTGATAACCTTTTGGGATGCTGGGTACGCCGTACTGGATGATTTCGGGCAAGTCCAAGCGAGAGTGGTCCTTCCTTCTGAGTTCAACCTCATGGTACAGGTCGATATAGATATCCTCGATCTGTGGAATATGAATCGGATCGAGTTTTTCCCTAGGGAGGAAATTCCTTAGGTTGAAGGTAGGTCTAGCCAGGAATTTGTGCTTTAGATTCAGCAGTTCCAACTCTGCAAGCATCTCCCGGGCTTTGTGATGTGAAAGACAAGTATACCTGCCCACTGTAAGGGGGAATGGAGTTCCACCCTTCTTCCTCTTTAAGCACTTCTCATGGTAGGTAACGAGCTATCTTGATAGATCCAACAATATCAGCTTGGGACCGGCATACCTTGGCGATTTGGTTGGTTTTCCCAAGAAGTTAGCTGCCCTTAGGTAGGTGAAGGTAGGGAATTGTGTGAATAAGGCTCCCCACTTTTCTGTCGCTGCCACAATGCTCTTGGTCATACGACCGTGAGTCATGTTTTGCCTCAAAAGGCAGATGACATCATAGAAGAAGGTGTCATTGATCTTTGTAAATTGTGGAATATTATTTTCTAGCTTTAGCTCTGGATAATATTCATATATTTTTACTTGGGACCAAACCCTGCACCGCATTAAAGTTGGATAGTCTCTTTCTGAGGCCGCGACATAAACTATGTAAGAGTTCATATAGAAATTCCCCGTTGTGGTAAGTTGCTGGAGCTGCTCAGATATGGTGCTGCTTATGATCTCCGCCCACTCAAAGCGTTGATCTGAAACATTTTTGTTCATTGTTTCTGAGTATCTCAGCATCCACTTGTGAAAGTAGTGGGCATCAGGAAGCCCAAATACTCTACTCAGGAACGTGATTGTATCGCTGAGTTCCTCTAAAAAGTCACTGCAATGAATGACTTGTGGCCATCGGGTCACCACTTTCTTGTTCTTCAGGTATACTTCATTCATCAACTGCATACACTGATCCTCATTGTCATCCCAAGCCTTGACGCAATCTTCCTGGCTTACAGCCACAAAGTGCCGGTGGTGAGGAATGCCGAGCATTATTTCAAAGTGTCGGGCAGTGAGGTTGATCATGACCTCTCCCTTCTCATTTACGACACACCTGGTGTATTTATTGTATTAGTGGGCCACCACCATCATGAGTTCATTGTTCACGGCACTAACTGGGATCCCTCCAGCAAAATGCAACCCACTGCCCATCAGTTTGTCCATCCATGGGCTTCTTGTGACCTTCCAGGTTCTGGCCTATAAATCCTCCATATCAATGTGTCCGAGCTCAGAATCCCTTATATCTAGGTCGCATTCTGCTTGGGACTCTGGCATCCTAACCCTCTGATATTTTTACTTCATTTCTTCTTCTGTGAACTTGGCTTTGCCCTTAGATTTGGTAGGTTTCTTGCTTGATGTTGACATATGTAACTCTGAACTCAGTTGCTGATCTGTAAGAAGAAGAAGTGAAAACCAACGCAAGAAAGTCATATTAGCTATTTTATCTTCCATTAAAGCGTTGACAGAAGAAAGAGTTAGTGATTTTAAGGTCTCAGGGCGCAGGGTGCAGGGCGCATAAATACTGCAGGCTACAGGGTTAAATAATATGGCGCATAGAAAAGGGCTGCTGCAAGGGATAAATCAGCGCCAAAGGGCGCATGGTGCATGGAAACTGCAAATGATAATTTGTTGTTGCAAGTGGGAGTGCGCCTGCGCCATATTTATTCATTTAACAGGCGCTGATATTCTTCATGTTACACAGGAATAGGATGTGCCAGTGGCGCATATAATTTTTATGTTACATGTAACTTTGGTGCGCCAAAGGGTGCGTATATGGCTTGTGTGACATATGCATTATGTGCTCTAAAGGGAACTCGGTTCGGCGCAGCGCAGAGAGGGATTGCATAACATTATGTTGTTGTAATAAGGGATGCGCCTGCGCTAACAATTTATACTTGGCGCATCTAAATTTGATGTTGCATTGATGTAGGGTGCGCCAATGGCGCAAGGTTTTTCAATGTTGCACGCAAGTATGGTGCACCAAGAGGGTGCAGGGAAAGCGTGTTGTAAGCGAGGAAAGTGCGCCCTGAGGTCACAAATGTTTGTTATGCAGCAAGCATGGCAGATGCGCCATGTGCCATTTAATCTAATCCCCGCAAATAGGTAGCCAAAAACCAAAATACAAATCACAAGAGCAGAAGGGACCTCTTACCAGGAATATATAATGTGAGAGGTGTGAAACCGGGTCCACGACGTGATTTGATAACGACAGGAGTGCTGACAGGTACAGAGGGAAGAGAACAATCACGTTATTTTTATCTGATGAAAATGATAGGTCAGATGTGCCTATATATAGGAAAGGTGGTAATAAATGTGCCAACCACTTTTTCAAGTGGTGCGCCAAAACGCCTGTCGACAATGGAAAGGATGCGTCCTTTGGCGCACCAAAATCATTGTCAACATGAATTTATGTGCACCATTGGCACACCAAAAGCATTGTCAACATGGAAATACGTGTGCCCTTTGGCACACCAAAACGTGGCGCAACAAAAGTATTGTTGACATGAAGGCGCATGCACCCTGGCGCATGCAAGAAAGGTGCAACATAGTGAGGCACACCAAAAGGTGTGTCGACATGTCAAACCGTGTGCCAAAGGATTTAAAGGGGGCGCATAAACATTTTATGTTGCCTAAACATTAGGTGAGCCCAACCAAAAAAGGGCCAAAAATGGCTAAGTTCGGAAAACCAGATTTCCCAGGAAGGGATTTTGCAATGTTCCGAATGCAAGGAGTCCCTGACGAGGGACCGGAATAAAATTTGGTAGGGTTATCTGGAAAATTGCCCTTGCCAATTTTATGGGATAATAGGAGGTAATGTCAGAGTTTGGTGGCCACGAATGATAGGGCTAGGCACAAATTTTCGACGTGTGTATACCTAGTTTCGTAATCCATAAGAGTATGGCTTATGTAATAAACTACTTGTTCTCAATGCTCCGAGTCACGATGTGTGAGCATGGATCCTACAGCATGGTCGGTGGCAGAAAGGTAAAGGTAGAAAGGGCGATCATCCTGAGGTGGGATAAGCATGGGTGGCTGAAAGAGATAAGTTTTAAGAGCCTCAAAGGCTTGGTGGCACTCCTCACTCCATTGAAAGACAATTTCCTTTTTAAGGAGATGATGGAAAGGTTGACATCGATCCGAGAGTTGTGAGATGAAACAACGGATAGATTGGAGTTTTCCCTGCAAACTATGTAATTGTTTGAGGTTAGTGGGTGGGGGAATTTCTAAAATAGCTTTGAATTTAGTGGGGTCGACCTCAATGCCACGCAAAGAGACGATAAAGCCAAGGAGTTTTCCTGAAAGGACGCCAAAGACACATTTCTTTGGTTGAAGATGAACACAATATTGTAACAAGTGATAGAAAATAATGGTTAAAACATCGAGATGTTCACTGCGATGTTTGGATTTTCCAAGAAGATCATCGACATAATCCTCAAGGATAGTGTGCATAATGTCATGAAAAATGTAAGTCATAGCCCACTGATAGGTTGCACCAGCATTCTTAAGGTCAAATGGCATGACATGATAGCATAAGGTGCCCCAGGGGGTAATGAAGGTAGTTTTATGTTGATCGGCCGAGGCTACTAAAATTTGATTATATCCTGAGAAACCATCCATGAGTGAAAGCATCTCATGGCCCACAGTGAGATCAACAAGTTGATCAATGCTAGGTAGGGGGAAGTCATCCTTTGGGCAAGCAAGGTTAAGATCCCAGAAATGCATACATATCCGAAGTCCCCCTGTTGCTTTAGTGACAGGTACTACATTAGAAATCCATTGCGGATAGTCAATAGGTAAGATGAAAGAAATAGAAAGGAGTCGTTGAAGCTCTTCTTTAACTAAGAGGGCAATGCATGAATGCATTTTTCTCAGCTTCTGTTTAACTGGTTTGGAGTCTGGTTTCAGAGTGATGTTATGGACAGCAATGTCAGGATTGATTCCTGGCATGTCGGCGTAGGACCAAGCGAAAGCTTGATTGCGGGCACGGAGAAAGGTAGTGAAGGTGGCTTGTTCTGATGCGTTGAGAGATTGTCCAATCTTTACAATGTGAGGATCATCTTCCGTGTGGATGTTGATTTCTATAGTCAACTCATTCAACATGGTTTGGGTTTCAGATGGTAAGGCACGTTGAATATAAGAGTCGTCTGCACCTAGGTAGGTGAGGATGGAGTCATCATCTTGGCACTCCACAACATTAATCGAAGGTGAATCGTCTTCGATCATGTCTGGATATAAAAGGGGGAAAGAAGATGGGTCTTCACCATCGCGTTGATAAGTGAGAGGACCTAGGAAGATAGCATTCACGGAAAAAAAGTTAGGAGGGATAGATTCTGGGTCTATCGACTCCATGGGTGGAGATGGAAAAATGGGAAATGATTGTTTGGAATGGGTGACTTCGTCATCTTCCTGGATACAATTGACATGAGGTTTCTTCAGTGTAGGTGGTTAAAAAAACCCAAGACCACTATGATCTTTGTGTTTGCGTGTTGTCATGGGAATAACTGTATGTCGTCCTTGCTCATAAAGACCGAAACCAAAACCTTTCCAAGCATAGCGTGTCAGGAAGGTGAGGGCGAAACGACAGTTGGTTAAATATTGAAAATCAAATTGGAAGGGAACCACACCAAGGGGAGGTTCAGGGGTGATAGAGGATCCTTCGACACCCCCATATGTTAGGTTGGTGTGGCAATTAGGTGGTCCGTAGGAGATCACCTCCCCTACATGACAGTCGTAGGTAGGATGCGCATGTAACTATCCGTACTCCTGTGGGGTATGGAAGGTGCTAACGTTGTATAGGCGGTACTTCCCCAGTGTAAGGTGTTGAAAAACACCTACCAAGGGATCCGAGGTTGGGATGTTGTCCGTGGGAAAGGGAGAAGTATTTGTGTCAATAGTTTCATTGGTCGAAGGTGTGGGTGCGGCTAAGGAGGATGGTTGAGGCGTGGTTGAATTAGATGGTTGGGTTGGATCAATGGGTGTCTTGACTGGTACAAGCACAAAATTAGGGTGGTATAACATATTGCAAGTTTTGAAGGGGGAAGCGTCAACTTTTACGGTGTATGACTTCCCCTCATACTCGAATTTTATGCATCAATGTAAGGTGGAGGGAACGCATCCCATAGCACGGATCCAAGGGCGGCCTAACAACATTTTGTATTAGAACTCTCCCTCAAGGACATAGAAGAGTTCGGATAAGGTACGTGGCCCTACATGTATGTTAAGGATTATGGTGCCTAGGGTAGAAGTTATAGCATCGTTGAATGAACGCAACATGGTGGGGTTGGCACGCATGCAGCTAGGAGGGATATTCATCTGTTGGAAGGATTTGGAAGAGACAATGTTTAGGCTAGCGCCCCCATCGATCATAACACAATGTACCTGGATGTCCTGGACGTAAGCCGAGATGAAAAGAGTAGGGTCAGGATCTTCTGCACCAAAGACGACAATTTCTTCTTCAGAAAAACTGACAGCAACGGCTTGCTGTACAGGGACAGAGGTGGTTATGGAGGTAGGTTGTTTGGTGAGAGAAGAAACGTGGTTGGGTGTCAAGATGGAGGCGATAGGAAAGGTTTCGTTAGGTAGGACCTCTATCCCTTGAAGGATCTCAATTAGAGCTTGTCGATGCGATTTAGATGTTTGAATGAGATCATAGAGTGTCATTTTTACAGGAGATTGGTGAAGTTGTTTGATCATGGTACGATGGGAAACTCCATCAGAGACTGGATAGGCAGGTCCACGAATAACCACTTTAGGTGGTGGTGCGATCAGGATGGCGGAAGAAGAAAGAGAGGCCGTGGGTGTGCTTTCTTTAGCTTTTCCATTGTTTTTCTGACCTCAAGTAGCAATGCTAATCATGATGATCTCATGAATACGAGAGGAGGAAGATGGCAAGGATAATTCATTATTCTCGAGAGGCGGGGTTACAATGATGATATATTTTGGTGAGGTGGGGACAAGTGGTATAGGATAAGGGATCGAAGCTAAGCACTTCTCTCTCCGTAAGTTGTCTTTCTTAGAATTTCTATCCAAGATAGGTGACTGGTGAAGGATGGATTTCAAAGATTTACATACTTCTACATTGTGTCTTGGTGTGCGGTGGTAAGCATATATTTTAGATTCGTCAAAACCTACAGGTCGGGGTTTAGATGGATCATAGGGTCTGAGTGGGGGTAGGAAAATGGTCACATCCCCTACCAACATATCAAGGATCTTGGCGTAAGATCCTTTGAGCGGGTCAAATTTAAATGAAGATGAGGCTATCGATTGAGTGGGTGAGATTGATTATTTTGGTAATGGTTGGGTACGAGTGGTTTGTATGGGTGGTGGTTTAGGTAAGGGATTTTGATGATTGGGTTGAACTAGGCGTAGCTTCTTCTGCGCAGAAGTTATGTTTGGCTGGTTAGATGATGAGGCCATAGATGACGTGGTGGCAGGAAACAACTATGTGGAAAGAGGAGCGGTGGAAAACAAGCCCTTCGATAATCGAGTTTTCTTAGGGTTGGTAGGTAGGCAGGATACTTGGGGCGATGGTGTTGAGATGCCTACGGATTTCTGTATGGGTGCAGAAGGTGCTAGTCATTTTAAAGAGGGCGTGGGAGGCATGGTGTATTAAGGCAAGGTGGAGGGGTGAGGCCCCAATATAGAAGGTAGGTGTGACGGCGAGGGTTGAAGCCTTACATGCTATACTGGTGTGATCGGGGATGAGGGTTTTAGTTGTGGCAGAGGCATAGATTGGACTCGAGGAGATTGGGTCTGTCTCCTAGGTGGATTGACAAATTTATTTTTGGATAAGTCTAACCGTTTAGGTGGGTACGTCAGGCTGGGTATTGGTAAATTCCCAAGCATAGGGGAAGGTTTGGTTAGGTTGATAGAGGTTGATGAGGTATTCGGTGGAGATGATGGGGGTGAAGGTGAGAACATAGGCTTTTTGAGCTTTTGTAAAAACTTCGGGTGTATGGTAGAGGTGTCAGGATTAATCAGCTGCATTTGAGTAGAGCATGGTGTACTCAAACGTTCCCATAAGAGTCTTTTATCTTCTGGGGGATGAGAATCTTCACGTATGGATGGGAATTTCGGTATGGAAGAGAAGTGGGTTGTGATTCCGGTTCACTGTGGGTATGATACAGGGGGCAAATGAGGCGCTGTATCAATGGGTGTTAAGAGGTCAACCAGTCGATGGAAAGATTTAGGTGATGAAGAACTCATAGGGAGGAGGGCATGTTCTAAAGGATCCGTCTTGGTTAAGGAGTTTGGTGAAGTAGGTTCAAAGGGTTTCTCCTCTAAGGATGACATAAAAAGTGATGATCCTTCTTCTTTTGTAGCAAGAGTGGTGGAAGGAGATGTTTGGGAAATAGATAAGTTGGATAACATCCGCTCACAGTCTAGTAGGGATGTGGTGTAAGAAGGCTCTTCTGTGAGAAGAGAACGCTGGACGGTTGATTCCTTTATGGGTAAAGGAATGGTGGGGCTTTCCTTTTGTTCTAATGAAGGAGAAGGAGGCGAGGACTCCTGCGTCGGTCAAAAGGCTCGATTCAGAATTTCTTCGATGGAAGCCCTTGGTTAGGAGTTGAAAACCACATGGATCTCATGCACACTCTTCTCCTCATCTAAGGTTTCTTGGTTTGTGTTACTATTAAAGGAATGGTTTGGAAATGGTTTGTTGAAGATTTTTAAATTTTGATTAGTAGGGGCATTAGGATTATCGAGGGTTATATCCCCTGCATCAACCATTTCCTGCACTATGTTTTTCAACATCTTGCAGTTTTCATGGCTGTGTCCATTCATGCGATGGAAGTTACAGAAGTCACTTTCTTTATACCAAGAGGGTATAGCGCAGGTGAAATCAAACCCAGAGTGAGGTTTAACAGGAGGCAAGGTGATAGCTCCTGCTTTAAGCAATTTGTCCAAGATCACATCATAAGTTTCTCCCAAGGGAGTGTATTTGATGGGCTCGATTTTATACTTATAGGTGGATTTTGGCTGGGTATAAGATGGTGCTTGAGATTTGACTGTCACCGTGTATACAGATCCTTTTGATTTTGAAGCGGCCGATACATGAGAGTTAGTGGTGTTGGGTTTGTTGGTGGATTCTTGGGTTTGGAAATTTGAGTTTTTGTTGTGCAACTTCAATTTCTCCTCCTCTAAGGCCCAAATCTCTAGTTTTCGAGCCATAGTAAAGGCCTCATCAAAGGTGCGAAAATTTTGGATTTGGAGGGTGGAAGCAATATGTTTAGCGCAGGCCTGCGTAAAGAGTTCAATGAGCTCGGCCTGAGGTAAGGCATAAGTAAGTTGGTTGATGAGACCCCGCCACTGTCCAATGAAATTTGCGATAGATTCGTCTTCAAATTTTTGGATGGCATAGAGATCGGTAATGGATACTTTCTTGGAAATATTGATGGAGAAATGATCTAAGAAAGATTGGGCTAACTGGTTAAAGGAGAAGATTGAGTGCTGGGCTAAAGCAATGTAACACTCCAAGGCCGGTCCGGATAAGGACATGGTGAAGGTACGGAGTAGTAAGGAATCATCGTGAACAATCAGACAGTAGGCATGTATAAATGATCGCAAGTGTTGTTGAGGGTCCTCCTTACTATTAAAGCGAGTAAATTTTGGTAATTCCCATTGAGGAGGATAAGTATGAAGGGGGACAGAAGGGTGAATAGGATCCCGACAAACTTTCTCGTATGTCAGGGTGTTACGGTTTCCTGAAATAGAAGCCTCAAGATTTTACATCTTGTCCATCATTTGTTTGATTAAGTCATTGGTTGGGTTAGATGATGGTGTTATCATCGTAAACGGAGGAGGATTGGGCCAAGAGCCGCTACTAGAAAATGGTGGAGTTAAATGTTGATAAGGTATCGATGATAAATGTGTTGGGGCGACCGAATAAGGGTGTCCTATATAATATGTTGAGGCCACTGGATGAGGTTGTGGAAATGAAAACATGGGTGGAGTATGAGAGGGAAAGCTCGTGTGAATAGGTGGTAGAGAACAAGTTATGAAAGAGGCAACCTGCGAGAGAGATGAGGTAGGGGCAGTGGACGGTAGTGATATGTGGGGCCCCAGATTAACTAGAGGAAAGCCAATCGGTGTAGTATGAACCACCGAAGCCACTGAGCTGGGCGACAGGGCTAAGGATGAAGACAGTGAGGTGGAGTTATTAGGTGGGGAAGGAGCTAAGTGAGTGGCTATACTAACAGGCATACCAAAGAGGAGTTGACTGTCAGGTGTATGGTCAGGGGTATGAAACAAATAATACTATACAACGCTAGGATTAGCATCCAAATATTTGGCAAAGTCCTTATCTCCTACAGGGATCTTGGGGAAAGCAATGGTGTCCGTAGGATCCCCCATAGGATGCGAAGGGGGTGACTCAAGCAAAGACACAAAACAAGCATGGGAAACCATGGCTGCGGCTTGTTGCTGGGTGATAACAACCATGGACAAGAGGATACAATAGAGAATTAGTCAATCAAGAACAGAAAATGCAACAAAATGTTGGAATTGGTAGGTTGCTGGTTTGTCAGGAACTGTAAAACACAGTAACCAATATTGGTTTGGTAACTGATGTCAGACAGACATTAGCTGGCGTCGGTCGGGTAACCAATGTCGGTAGAATAGGACCGGTGCCGGTCACTGTGAAGGAAAAGAGAGAATGTAAGAGGATGCTGGTTTGGGGATAACAAGGCTTAGTATACCCACCAAACTGTCAGAAGTGATAACTGAGACAGGGTATAACAGAGAAACAGAACTGAAAAAAATAGAAAACAAGCAAGATGCACAAGCAAATCAAGAGACTAACCCTAGGATTAGTTTTAATCACTTTTGAGCTTATGCCTTAGACACAAGATGATGTTAATCCTAAACAAAAGACCTAAGGGAGATGTCAAGTTTGTTTTGGCTTGTAAGGCTACCTCAATCGGGTGGAGGAATACCACAGAAAGGGGGGATGTTTGAGATGTTGTGTAGATTATGGTGTGATTTGGTATGTGTTGTGCAGTGCGAATAAGATTAATTTCTTGTCAATACCGTGGATATCACCCCCACGTGTACGACCTGTTACTTAATCTACGTTCACTAGAATTAAAAACAGCAAGCAAGAATGTGATGCACGTGTTTTAAACCCAAATCGAAAATGATATTCGATGAAGAAAAGAAAGAGAAGAGGTCAAGAAGATGAATTTCAATAATGCAAAGATGCAAAAGAAAGACAAGTTCTTTTACCAAAATGACAAAATATTTTGTGAATATTTATAAGAAAGAAACAGCAAGTGTGCTCCCTATATGAAAACAAGAAAGAAAGAAAGAAACCCGAATAGGGTCCCACCGGGCGTGCCAAAATGTTTTGCACATAATTTCATTCCAGAATAGAGTTACTTCTATGTTTTCATTCTCTTGAGAAACAGATAAGGGTTAGGGCTAGGAGGAATACCTGTTGAGTGTTGGGAAGGTGTGCACGTACCGTAGAGAGATCAGACCAATTGTGAAGAACTCCTTTTTGTTTGGGAAGGACTACCTATAAATAAGAATGCAAGACCACCAGATTTTAGTTAGACAATAAGTAAGGGAACTTCCTTGGGCCTAGGAAAGACTAAACTTCCTTTCGCAGGTGGTCAGTTCCCTTTTAATATAAATTATTGCAAATGATAATAAAGAAGCTATTGCGAAATCACGATTTAGGTACCTCGTAACTAAAAGCAATAGAGACTAAACTACCAATAATAAAATGTCATTTTGTTTGTTTGGTCACTAGTTATTGATACGTTTAGATCAAGCTATAGGGATAGACCATGCTCAATCTGAGGTTGTTAGGAAATAACTAGGTGAAAGGTGGTTTTGGTATAAGTCACAGTGACCGATGCCGGTCACTCGATAACCCATGACTTAAAAGTATCAAAATAACAAGTTCTCAATTATACAATTCTGGGATATTCTTGAGTCAAACTTCCTGCAAAACTAGATGCTTCATGCCAAATGGACATCTAGATCTCTCAACTATAAACTAGACTGCTCCCTCGAAGGACAGCGATGTGCAAAGCCTCATCTGCTACTATAAGTAGACTGTTCCCTTGAAGGACAGCTATACAAAGTCAGCCTATATCAGAAGCTTCTCACATTGATCAGCTTCATGAAGACCTCAAGAAAAACAAAATGCATATCCCCTATAGACTTCCCGCATCAATCATCCATGACTTAAAAGTATCAAAATAACAAGTTCTCAATTATACAATTCTAAGATATTCTTGAGTCAAACTTCCTGCAAAACTAGATGCTTCATGACAAATGGACATCTAGATCTCTCAACTATAAACTAGACTACTCCCTCGAAGGACAGCTATGTGCAAAGCCACATCTGCTACTATAAGTAGACTGTTCCCTTAAAGGACAGCTATACAAAGTCAACCTCTATCAGAAGTCATAGGTCTTAATTAGGTTAGTTTAGAGTTAGGGTTAGGTCATAGTGAGGTGGCGAGGTGAGGTGGCAGGGTTGAAGATGTGGATTTATTAATTATAAGGTAATTAATAAATAATTAAGTGTGTAAGGTTTAGGTGGTGAGGTAGGGTTAGGTTGCAGGACGAGATACGGGGTACAAGGTGTCATAAGACCCAAATTTGGTGTCTACATTAAGATGAAAAAATATTGGGGGTAATCAGTCCCCAATTATGTTGAAGGAGAATGATCTGGGGGACATTCTAAGTGTTAAAAATTTCCCTTATTCTTCATAAACCATTAGAATATGGAAGATAATTCTGATATCTTTCCAATTCCTATTAGAAAACGTGAATAAGACACTGTATGCTCTCGATATTGTTGGTCAAAGTTCATGGTCAAATTGGGTCAAATGGGAAAACATATGGTTGCAGTAAATTGGCTCGTGCATAGAGCCTATTTGCATAATTGGGAGTTGATTGAGTAATAAATGTGATCATGGATGTTTTTGGTGTAAACCTCTAGTCTTTTACAGGAAAAAGAAATTTGGTTTCAATAGTGGGGTCCACTTTTGTTTTGGAAGGTGACCCAGCCGTAGTGGTATATATTAGTGTAATTTTAATTTTTCCAAACACACTATAGTTTTTATGCCATATTATGTCGTGTCTTCTGGTACTAATACATTGCAGGATATATTTTGGAGTAATTTCCCAATGCTACCACTTACCTGCCAGCTCACCATCCGAGTTGTTCCAACCACATTGCTAACTTGGCGAGATATTATAACAATCCGAGACTGTGAGGCTATGCCCATAACAAACCACAATGCCAAGTCAACTGTTCACCATGGTCGGGCTACTAACTCACCAACTCATCCAATTGCTAATGCGGGTAGGTTGTTTTACCTATCCAACTCAATAATACAACATGACCAAATCGTGTAGGGGTTGTGCCCATATGCAACAAAAACAATGTGTATTTGGCCAAATCCGTGATTGAATACACTGGAAAAGATTATTTCAAGCCTTAAAAAAACTCCATCGCGATGGATGTGGGATTTATCCCAACTCACATGCCAAAATAGAAGCTTTGTTGGGATCAAAACTGGATACCATTTATTAAAAAGATAAGGGTCTTAACCAACCTGCTTGTGAATTGGAAGTGTTATAAAAGGGGGAAATTTCTATTTGAACTGGAGTAAGCTAATGACTATGTAAAGGCCAAGCCTTTTTTGGCTTATAAGAGGTCATTCCAAAGGGAATATTCAAGCATTTTTTTAATTTTCAAAGCAAAAAATATGTAAGAATACCATAGAGGATTTTTTATTCATTCTTAATGACATTTTGAGCCAATTGAGAGATTTTGAGCCACTTTCATTGGATTTGAGTTCTTAGAAAAATAGGGAAACTTATGTTGTTGAATTAATTCATGGAGGAAATTTGGGGTTTTGATTTCCAGGTCCTTCGGGATTCATTGCAGGTTCAGTTTCATTTCATGTTGCGATTTTTCATAATGTACTTGTAATATATTTAAAAATGGATCAGTTCGTCGATTAAATGAACCCAGAGATGTAGACATATTACCAAACTCTGTTAACAATATTTTTGTCATTATTTATTTCTGATTTTATATTTTTAATCAATTTTAATTCAATTTTGAATGGATTGATGATAAAAAAAAGTCAAATTATAAAAATCGTAAAATGACATTTTGGAAGAGTTTTAATTTGGAATTGATATTTTTAGTTTTTACACACTTCTAAGCAGTTCTAAATATGATTTTAATCAGTTCATAATTCATTTAAAATCTATAAATTAAGAAATTTAATCAATATCCATTTTTAAAACTATATAATAATAGGGGTGTAGTATATTTTATGGATCATATTTTTGTATCAGAGTAGTTAGTATGCCAGATTAACTTCTGATTGTGTGTATTTGATATCAATTTTCAGCTTTATTTTCATTCAGTTTTTGCAAACATTTGGCCTTGTTTGATATTCCATTTGTAGTATGCAGTTTTTGGGTATATAGGGTGTTTGCAAGAAACAATAATATCATGGGTAAAAATTTGAAATACGAGAATCTTGATGAGCTCGAAGTGTATAACTGCTAGATCCAAGAAGACGAATCTTTCCTAAGAGATAGGTTTTACTTGTTAGAAGAGGATATTGTGTGTTTGAAATATGATTTACAGGAAAGGGATGAGTTCTTGGTAGGAATACATAATGGTGAAAGTATGAAGTATTTTCCTTCTAATTTATATGTAGGTACAGTGATAGATTAATGAACTATAAGTTGTTCACTATATAGTAATTCCTTCCCTTTAGTTTCATATATTACTTTTGGTAAATTTGAATAGTACACTAAGGCAATTGGATATAAATTGCTATTTAAAATGGGATTTGATAGAAGAGGCCTTGGTAAGAATGGAAAAGGTATTGCTAACTCAATATAGGTAGAGGATTAGTCTCGTAATGCAAGATTGGGTTACGCTAGTGAGTAAGGGGATATTGGAGAAAGTTTCAAAATTGTTGATGAAAGATAAGCTTCTAACAACCAAGTTTTTATGCCACTAGCATTGTATGATTCCTTCATACAGAGGATTAAATATTAGTGTAAGAAAAAAAGAATAAAATGTATTATAATTCCTCCTCCTCGTACTTACACTAAAGATAACACTGATAGCAATTTGAATCATAAAAATTCTATTACACTCTTTCCATTTGAACAATTTGGTTTTGATATACAGAATATTTTGCATGCTTTGCCTTTTATATTTTGTGTGTTAAGTTGTAACATTCCCATTTTAAGACTTTAGAAACAAGGGATATTTTTTTTAAATAATGTTCTCTGTTCTAAATAATCATAATTTAGAACACACATTCCATGTCAATCAGTCTCATAATAGATAATCATATGCAGCTGTAATGACTCGGTGAAACACTGATCTCTCATGTTAACTCATTGAATTGTATACTAGGTATACTCAGTTCTCATACCCTTTTTGGGATGTTAAGTGTTCTATTTAAGAGGCCTATCTAAATACTTGTTACTAATATTAATATGAAATATCTCTTCTTAAAACCATGTGACATAGGACAACACAACCAATAACTTGTGATACTTTGGCCAAATATTTACAACATACTATTCATGTTAATATTCCTAGATGGAATAATCATCAAAAGGAATACATCCTTCACCCCACTTCATCTGTTATCTAGAATGGTCTTCATTGACTCCTGTCAATCCACTTGTTCAAGGTTTAACCCTAACCAAGGTTAGCAACATAGTCTAGTGTAGAAGGCTAATTGCGGTGACTAAGGGTATATAGACATACTTAATCGACCTAAGTCGATTGTGTGTTTCTAGTTATCCTAAGTCATCGTGAGTTTCCCTTGAAACTAGATCATACTTCCAACCTAACCTAGGGTATAACTAAGATCAAGTCTGAGTTTATGTAGATCTAGATGATTCAACTCTGAAGGGTGTTGCAACATGTCAACTGCAACCACAGGGGGTTCACTTAGTAAAAGTATGGTATAGCACGTGTGTTCGAAGGGTATTAAAGAATACCCTTAATTCTAGTTTTTACCTCTATTTATTCAATTGACAATACCCCCTCCCGTTATATTATTAGAATGAAAATACCCCTATTTTTTCCATGTACCTTACTTACCCATTTTTCCACGATAATTTTATTTATCCCTTTTTATTTCTACCCTAATATATTAAACAAAAAATACATCATATTTTTCATTCAATTTTTATTTAATATGAATTTTCTTGCGAAATATAGTTTGAAGGCATTCGAGACCTATTTCAAATTACCTTATAAATGTAAATATTTAATCATTTATTAATAGTTATTCAAAGAATTAAGATGGTGAAATAATATCACTTGTGTTGAAAAGCATACTCAATCCTAGTTTTATACAATCTTATTATTTCTTGGTTAAGAATCTCTTAATTGAGATTTATTTATTCAAAAAGAGATTATAATTTAGCTTTATGACCACACTCATTAAATTGCAATGTTAAGGTATTTAGTTCTAAAAACTAGGGTTCAAATGTTGTAATTTTATATTAAAATTAAAAGTCACTTTCCTTTGGCCCGCTTATCTCACCTACCTCCATACCTGATTCAGAATATGAATAAATTAAACCCTTTCACCCCCTCATGTCTACTGGTATATTGAATTTACTTTTATTAATTTTAATTACCTCAATATGAACCCACGTGCTAGGATATTGCCTAGCTAATGAACCCCCCTGTGACATGGTTATACAGAGCACTCCTTACATGAATTTTTGACCATATAACAATGAATCTCCTTTCTCTATTTGAGAGTACGGTGTTGTAGTTGGTGTTTGATGCATGCGTCTGAAAGACCTCCAAGGCCATCTGGATGGACATACCCATGGTACACAAGTTAATCACTTGATTAGTTTCCTTAAGAAAAGTCTACATTTCTTTCAGCCATGCTGAGTCCCTAGTTATCATTATACCATGATGGTTACAAGAAATATATGAACTCGTGCAATTGGCCATACATGGTATATAAGAGATACTCTGTACAATTTCATTTTATTAGCATCCTAATTTAATGGATCTCCTTGCTCTGTTATGAGAGATGTTGAATCACCACATGCAAGACAGAATGTTGGTTAACTGATGAATGGACCCAGTTTCATAGGATGTTTGAAGCATCTGGGGAAGATTCATTTATAATAGCCTTCATTAAAATGAAGTCTACATCCCACATATAACCCCATATTCCTTTCATTTGATAAAACCAGATTAAGGTATTACTCGAAGAGGAACCTTCTAATCTATGACTCTTCAGGAATGACATAAGCTTTAATTCCAAATGCACTACCTAAAACAAACTGATTGGTCATCACGGAATAGTTGCCTTCCTTTTCATTATCCTGAAGAATTAGGATTTCCTTCCGCCAATTCAGAGCCTCCACGCCGATGCACATTAGTCAAAAGTTATCACTAGAGTTTTGCAGTTGGGTTTGAGACCATCATCTAACATTCTACGGAAGTAATCCAGAGTCGATTTAATTAAATGATCAACCATGATTGCTATACTTGATAAGTTGCATGAGATAAAAGGTGCTCCATGTTATAACTAGTACTCTTTCCACCTAATTCATGTTAATTCAAACACTTGAAAGGGTTCATCTTCTATCTCACTACACTATAGCATAATATTATATCACGAGGGATATTTCCGACGTATATATGTGCGAGTGAAACCCATATATTTGATGAATGTCAAGATGGACTTATCACTGCTACTTAAAGAATCATGCATAAAGATAACACATGCCTTAAGCGCAGAGGAAACCGTGAAATCGTTAACATATATGCCATCGTGGAATTCATTTCAGAGTACAAGTGCAAACAGCTTCCTTGTGTAGACCATTTTTTGTGCATACACACTTATCATTAAGCACTACCACAATATATGACAACTTACTTGTCCAGAATAGATTTTGAAATAGTTGGCATCGTATTTCCTCATACACTATCCTGTCATGTTCCATACATGCTTACAAGCTTTCTTCATCCAAATGGATCTTGTTGATCAAGACCTTGTACCACTGGTATAAAGTCCATCTGAAAAATCTGCTTGTAGAGGTCAAATCAGTGAACTGAGCATGACTAAGCTCTCAGCCATTAAAATGGATGTCCTTATGAATCCAAGGGCTATTTCCTAAGAAGAGCCTCTTTCTGTTATTAACCCTGTTAAAGAATCACAATGCTAATAGTGGTCAACTAGGTTTCCTATTCCAAAAGACAGATAGCTCATCCGCCTTCTAGAAGAAAATGAAGATGACAAAGAAGTTGTGTCTAGGCCATCATTTGTCAAGAAGGAAATGTGTTTAATGGATAATATTTCAAGAAGATCACTAATTGCATTCCATTTATAGATATTTATGATTCATCTCTTGATTTATTCCATCTATCCCAGAAAGATACTAATTCTAATAATTCATATGAATAGGATTACTTTAGATGGAACAATAATTCATATTACTCAGCATTGACTTACTTAATCCTAAAATATTTAATGCCAAACTCAGTTAACTTTATGATGAAGTTTAAGATGAACCAACAACACCTTAAATTAAGAGTATCTTATTTAAGAAACTATATCCAAGTTCACAGTCAAACTCTAGCCTAAGTTTTTAGGATCAATGTCAACTGATTTGACAAAGGATGAATTTAATTTACATGCACTTATAACTATTCACACTTCAGAACAATTACATGACTACCAATGTAATAGTCAAGGAGAAGAAAGAAAAGATTTATCCATTAACTACCCACCCTACAAATCCTTCAATGTAATACAAACTGAATAGGTCAGCTCCTTTCACAAGAGTAATACAAGTGAGAGATGAACGAAAAGAGAGAAAGAGAACAACCTATATCTGCCTTCAGAGTTCAAAGAGGGTGGTATTGTGAATATCTTAACTCAGAATAGAAAGAAAGGATAACAATGAATAAAGATAAGATAATATCTCATTATTCCTTCCTTAAAAGAGGTACACTTACCGAGATCAAAAATAACTGAGACATATTTTATTTTCCAAAGCCAAGAAAACATTCAAATCCAACAACCATTGAAACACAAATAACTATTCAATATTACAATCGATATCAACAACTTGTAACATGAAATTCAGAAACAGAAAATGATGTTTTTCCAATTTACAAATGATAACAGTAACTATAACACAAAAGCTACAAACTGAAAATGGTTGTTCATAAGCTTGCTGTCATTAACAATATACGAAGAAAAACAAAACATTACATTCATTCCAAATGTTAATAGCATCATCTCTAGAAGTTTCTTTATTTTTCCCAAACAAAGGTGAGACAGAGCAACGTTGAAGTAAACTACCCCTTTTTCGACCATGATTTCTTTTCAAGGTGACAACACACACAAAGCTTACCCATAAATTGATGGTGAAATGAAGAAGGCGAGAGAAAGATTTAATAGTCAAAGTTTCCATTCAAGACAACTCAGAACCACATACATCACACAAATCAATGGAATAGACTACTGGTTCAGGAAGAATGAACTCGACCCAGATTTGACCACAAGGAGAAACAACAAAATGACCCCAAGTTAGGTGCTCGAAGTTGAGATCTAAAGAATAATTTCTAAAATGAAAATTTTATAGTCCATTTCCTTAAGATAAATAGGGTTTATTTATTCAACAATTCAACCTAAGTTACCACGTTCCTACTGTGTCAACTGTCTATCGTTTTTGTAAGTAAATAGAGCCAACCAATCCCAACAAGATGAACCGATAAGGCAACCCTTTAAACACTTAAAATCACTTTAGAAAATATGTAAATAAATTCATTAAACCCTTCCATGGATCATGAAATCAGGATAAACTATCAACCATGTTAAACATATAGATTATTTCGAGGAGATTCGTTTAAACCCATTATCAGAAAAGTCACTAAGAAGTCTTCTCACAAATTTACAGGTGTAGGTAAAGAATCAAATTCATTTAAGTTCAAGAAGAAGTTAAACACGAATCTATCATTTTTCCAACAAAGGAAAACAAAACCTATAACACATTTCTTTTATAATAGTAACTCCTACTAACTAGTTTCAATACACTCCAACAGGAGTTCTCAAGATTCGACAACATATCAAGTTTAGTAGAAATAAAACATGTTTCCTACCTTTTTCCAACAAAGAAACAAAACCCAAAACATTTTTCTAGCATAGCCGTGAATCATACTACCCAATTTCAGTACAGTCCAACATGAGTTCTCAATATTCGACAACATCTACAGTCTAAACAAAGGATTAAGCATGATTCATTCTTTTTTTAACAAAGGAACAAACCCAGAACATATTTCTACCATATCAGTAAATCCATACATATAAAATATAGATAAAATAAATTTCAAAAGAAAGATCAAACAACACATAAAAACTCATTTGTTCCCCAAGAGAAGAGTTATTTTAATGAAGACGTTTAGGAAAAACCAGAAAAAATTAATGGGTAGAGCCTATCATACCTGATAGAGCTCCTTCTTGATTTGCAGACAATTTCCCAACCAAGCCTCAATAGTCTCTTCTTTTCCAAGCAACGCCAACCATTCCAATATTTCCACTTATTCTTATACTTCCAAAGATTCCAAAAATAGTTCAAGAATGCTAAGAATATAGATAAATAAAAAATAGAACTACTGGTTCGAAGAACCGAAAAACCCCATGCAGAGAAAAAATTGAAATTAACTAAAGATCAAACACCTTTCCAAAAACCCGCCATGCATCTTTCTTAGGCGGTTTCTTTGCCAAAAATAAAATTTATGTGAAGGATAACTAGTTCCCTCCCATTTCTCCATGACATCGCCATCCAAGTTTGGAGAGACTTTAATTCAAAATTTGCATATAATTTCCATTTTGTGGTGATTCCAACTAACTGTCCCCTAAACCCCTAAACCCCCAATGCCTCTGCCAAAATTGGAATTCCATAGCATTTAAACCAAAAAAAATTCCAATCAATGCCTTGAAAATTGATGCCACCGCCCTTACCATTTTCCAAGTAGTCCATAGGTACCTCCTTAGGTTAGCAATAGTTTAGGTTAGATTTTTATTAGGTTAGAAATCAACCTTAGTTCCTAGGTAGGTTTTAATTACCTTAGGTTATAATCCAACATAATAAATATAGAACATTCCAACTTGGTTAAGTCTAACCCTTAGGCTAGGGTATCCACCCCAATAATTTACTATCAGGTCTATGACTCTTATAGGTGTTGGAACATAATGATTAAGTGGTCTGGACAACCCTTAATGTATATGGGTGCATCACTAATATATAGGTTAATATTTAATATCATGAACTGATTATATTTCTAATATTAAATATTATAAACCTAAGTGTATGTGTGAACCATTTTAGGTTGAAAAGGTGGGTCAGGAGACATACCCGATCACCTTATATAAAAAGGACTTTAGGTCCTCATTTGATATATTCAGGAAATATATCAAAGGTGTGAAAATCAATTGATTTGGTTTTACCCTTGGTAAATAGGGTTTTAAAGGAGGAGGTGATCTTACTAGACGTAAAATAATTTCTTTGAAGTAAAAAGTTATTTTCAAAGTGGTTTTTACCCTATTGGGGTTTTCCACTATAAACATTGTCACATGTGTTATTTATTTCCTGTAAGTATTTCTTTATTTACTTATGTTATGATGTAATCTTTATTTAAATATTTATTGTAACATTATGTAATATGTAAGTTGATTAAATCCGTATTTATTAGAATCCTCAAAGCCTAACAATACGTTGTTCATCGTTTAAAATGTTTAACAAGAAGGCCCATGCTTATCATCCTAAGGAATGTTTCCAAACAAGGATCCCTAAAAATAATTCTTCACAATTGTAGACAAAACAAGTCACAGTCAAGCTCACCTTCCATTTCCGAATGTCAAGACAACAAGATGAGAAGGTAAGAAGAACTAAAGCATACCTTGGATCAATGGAATTGATCCAAGGTCTTGTTGTTTACACAAGATAAATTATGTCTACACAATACAATTTCATCAATAAAAGTGAATTTAAGCTGTACAAAGAGATGAATGCCATTATTTTCAAGTAAGCAGAATTCACAACTAGAAATGATTATTTTCAAAAAATAATGAATTATCCATTGCAAACATGATTTCCTAAAATCATAAGAGTACTCCTTCCTAAGAGAAATCACCTGTCAACATTGTAATGTCAAGAGTGGAATTCTCATGTAACAACCATGTCACTTATCCTTTTTAAAAAAAAATATAATTGTTTATATTTTTTATAAAATTATTAAGGGGCTTACTTATTAAATTTTTATATTTTTTATATAAAATTACAAAAATTTATTAAAATTATAAGTTTATATAAAGGGTTTATATAAAATTTATATGTTGGCCATAAAAAATTTTAATTTAAATATAATTTTAAAATTATATTAAAAAGTTTTAAATCCATTAATTTTAAATCCTAAATTCTAACATGGTAACAAATTGATGGATGTAAAATTAAAAATAATTAAATTTTTATTTATTTATTTATTTAATTTATAGGTTTTTTTTAAACCAAAAATGGAAGGATTAATTTAAATTAATTTATTATTTTTTATATATTATTTTTAAAATTATTTCTTTTGAAAAAATTAGGTAAACTATTAAATTTTTCAATTTTAAATATTTTTTTTTTTTTTACCTTAAAATTTTTGAAAACTTGTTTAAAATGGTAATAAAAATTTAAAAAATTTTTTTTTCTATAGTTTAATAAATGTTTAAATTTAAAAAATTATTAAAAAAAAAAATAAAAAAAATATTCCATAGAAAAGGGGCCCCCATAAATTTATTTGGCCATTTATAAATTTTAATTCCCTCTATAAAAAATTTAGGTTATTATATTTTATAAAAAACCCTTGGTAAAATTATGATACTATAGTTTTGGTTATTTAAAAACTATATTTTTTTATAATTTTTTAAAAATTAAAAATATAGTTTATATATACCATCTATATATTTTATTTTTAAATAAATATATTGTATATAGAATAACATTTTTAAATATAATTTTTTTTTTAAACATATATTATAAATTATAATTTAATTTAAAAAAATATATTAAAAGCCTTAAAATATTAAAAACTATAGGATTGAAGAAAAGAGTCAATATACTATTCATTTAAAATAATTTTTAAATCAAATTTTAAATTTTTTATTTTTATAAACCATAACTTATCAAAAATGGATTATAGTATTAAACTATAATATATATGGTTTGAGAAGAAATGGTGCAAACCCTTATTAAAGGGGGTCCAAAGGACATAGGCAGGAGAAAAGTATTAAATGAATTTTACTAGGAGTTACATAGACTTCAATTTGGATGAGAATAAAAATTTGGGAATTTACTAAGGTACTAAGGGGGACAAGGTTTTCCAACCTTCCAATGAAAAAATTACAATCCCTATTTTTAGGAAAACTTGTCTCCTCCTTCATTCATTTACTTTGTATTTTTATCTTTGAATAAATTTGATCCTGCACACATGAAACTATAAAGAACATATGAAATATTTAAAATATAAATTATCTTACATGGTCTCATAAAAAGTTTTCACTGATCCAACATTGCATACACACATCAAAAAAACATGTGGCGGAGAGAGGGGGGTTGAATAAACATTAATAACTAACCAACCAACCACCCAACCGTCATGCCTATTGGTTAATTAATTTAATAAACGTTACCAAACCACTTTGGTACCTATATTAGAACAGAGTTGTAAATAAATAAATAAAATATTTATTAATTCAAACATTAATAATAAAACATTTAACAAAAAAAAAATGAAATAACAAAGTGACACCAAATTTAACACAGAAAACCCCAATGGGGTAAAAAAACCATGAATAAGAATTTTTCATTAACATTAACAAAAAATTTACACAGGCTACTAACTTATATCCTCACTCCTGCTACATGTTTTTACCCAGCGTGAATTCAATTCACCCGATTATGGCCCACGGCCATATTTATATAACCCCAAGGGTTATGAACATATAAGTGACAGGGTATACACTCCGATTTAAATAAATCAATTTAATTAAAAATAACTTAACCATAAACTCATAGTTTATATTAAATAATTTTGAATATAAATATTCTAAATTATTTAATTGTAAACTAAGGTTTATAACAACACTTAATATTATGTTCTAACATCAAGAATTTTGTTGTAACTTATAGGCATGTTGATGACACCTAGATTGAAGCCTTGAATGTGCCACACATAATTTCACTCACCAAATCCTATGTCAGAACAAAATTTGATAGTTATAAAGAGGAAAGTCTGCAAGGGTTAGAGGATTGGTTTTTCAGTTGTTAGATGAGTTTGAGGCTCTCATTAGACATCAGTTAAAATAAGTGAATCTCAACATAATTGACAGGTTTGTACTAGTAATTAAAACTAATCACATGCTATGATGATTCCTTCAGGAATTTATTTGTTTCATGAAAGTATTCTCATCTCCTTGTATGTATGAAAAAGAGAGTAACTTGAAGAGTATAAGAAATTTAAGATCAAAGGTCATGTTAGTAATTCTGTGTGTATATAAAAAAAACTTATTCTTGGGTTGTAAAAGTTGTTAAAGATTTGGAGAGATTTTTTGATGCATATTGAAAGTAGATGAGCATATGGAAGAGATAGGTGTTCTTAGGGTGAAGAGTATGAGATGAAATCAGTATAGAGATTCATAGGAGTATGAGAGGATCATCCTCATGAATAAAAAAACATGATTCAAAGTGATCTAAAGAGTAGATAAGTGCCTTGAGAGGAGAGTGAAGATGAAAAAATTGTTGAAGTAATGAAGAGATACTGATGAAGACAAGTATGATAATGAAACAAGAATGACAATTGAGTGAAGAGGAATGTGCATAAGAATGAGATGTTGATGACCATGATTTGAAGGAGCTTAAAAACATGAAACATAGGAGAATCAAGGTGAACAAGAAATGCACTCATTCCTAAGATATTACAGCAGGTTAAACACATGAAAAAGTGGGTGCTTGTTTATGTGATTCAAGGTGTGGAATGTGACATGAAGGTGTGTATGAATGAGACATGTATGACATATTATTTTAGATGATTAAGTGATCTTAAGAGAGGTGAATTAGGAGGAGAACTAAGAATAAGAATGAGATAATTTAGTGATCACAATCTGGTGTGAGAGACAACTAATTCAGAGTGATCAAAACCTTGCAGAAGTCTAAGTAATAACTTAGTAATTAGGGAGTTGAATCTTCCTTATAATTTGATGCTTACAGAAGTTCAATAGGTGCTTGATTTAACTTGGGAGTTGAAGCTTCCATGCAAGTAGAAGCTTGCTAAATACCGAATAGTTTCTTGGTTTAATTTTGGAGTATTAGCTCCATATTGAGTTGATGCTCAACTATGAAATCATTGTTATCTTTACATGACATTCTTGTCCAAGTTAGTGCTTTGATTTCAATGGTTTTTTCTCCCTTGAAGGGTTTCCCACATTAAATCTTGTCTCTCTATGTGTACTCTCACATTTACTAACTTGTGAATGTTGATTTGGATTTATTATCACAAATTAAGTGAAATGAATTGTTTTTCAAAGTTTGAATAGACACTGATTAACCCCCCTCTCAGCGTCCTAATTTCCAAAAACAATGAAAAATGTTTTCAAGTTATTTATAAATAGATATTCTTTGTAAATAATATGCTCCAACACTATTATGAATGGTGTAAAAAATATACATTTCTTAAGAAATTAAGTGATATTTGTAGTATCAAACATCTTTGGAACATTAGGTAAAATATTACCTGGATGTGGCCTTTTAACAACCCGTACATCATCCAATCATCTCTCTAAGAAATAATGTATAACTTTTTTGAATACATTCACCATTATTCTACTAAATATTGTTGGTGAATTCTTCAACCCAAATGGAATCACTTGATATGCATTAATGATCCCCATTCAAGCCTGCAATAGTGTCTTCTTTTAATGATCCCCATTCTGTTGCAAATGTTGTTTTGGGTTAGTCCTCTGGGGATATTTTTATGTTAGGAAATTTAAGGGACGAATAATGTTACAATTTATAAATACACAATATAAATTACCAAATATTATATTTTATCAAGTTAATTAATTAGAAACATAGATTTAAATGTTTATAATGTAGATTACAAAATGTAAACATCATGAATAGAAAGTAAATGAACATAGTGACACAAGATATAAGTGTGTTTTGCAATTCTATTTTTCACTACAACAGTTTCCCGTGGGTTTTTCGACTTTGTAATACACTACGGAAGTGTCTCACGGGATTATACAAGCTGCAAACAATTATACATGCATTGCGGGTTTTAGAGAAGCCACTAAGACACTGTTTTACCACAATTCAAAGTAGTGTTCCATGGATTCCATAAAAACCATAATACAAAGGAACCATTACAAATTGTCAAGATAAAGTATTAAGGATGAATCCTTACATAAGATTATGGAGTTAATAAAATCTTCATATCTAATGCTTAGTTGTGGATTATAAGTAAACTTCACATACATGGAAATTTACTTAGAAAAACATAGAAATAGTCTCAGGAGTATCCACTTTAAAACATTCAAGCCATCAAGAGATGACATTGTACAAGATAAACATGAAAAATTCCCATTTCTTATTTCCCCCTCAAGGGAAGATTTGAAATGCCAACACTGATATGATTCAGAGGTGAAGATCAACATCATTCACATGATCATAAGAGAAACAACACATGTTCATTTGATTCAAAGGTGGATATCAACATCATCCGCATGATCATAAGACCTATTATTTGAAATGCCAAACATAGTATAGAACTTGTAGAAATTTTCAACACCCAAGGGCTTAGTAAACATGTCTACAACTTTATCATCAGTGGAAAAAACTTGAGATCTATATTACCATTGAGAGCATTTTCCTAGGATGAAGTGCTTATAGATCTCAATATGTTTTGTTCTTTGATGTTAGACTATAATCTTTGTAAGAGTAATACAACTTTGGCTATCACATAGAAGTAGAGTGCTTCCTTTGATGCCCATATGAATTTCTTCCAATAGCCCGTTTTTTTATGAGCCACATATATATTTTTACTACTTCCACATCAATACTATACTCTACTTAAATAAAAGAGATAGATACTTTTGGTTGTATCTTGTTGCTCCAAGTTATTTCACCTCCACCAAACCTGAAAACATATATAGAATTATATATTCTATCCACAATGGTATTTGGGTTTATAATAGCTTCCTTGATATCCTCCTTCATATTATAGAGGCTCACTTCGATATCCCTTATTGCGGGGCTATAATTATTGGTGTCTGGTATTATGGAATTTGTAAGTTAGGGGATTGTTGTACTGGTAGTCTTAGAGGTGGTGTATTTACAAGTCTTGCAAGTATTGGGTTTTTCTTACAGTCATTTCTCTTCTAGCATTATACTCTTTAAGTTCTTGCATAACATTAACAACAAAACATGTGTTATGGTAGTGGTTAAATTAACCACATGTTATACAATACATTAGCTGATTAGTAAGTGGGGATAACTCTATAAGGGGGGTGTATATTATGTGTATTGGTCCCATAGTCTCCATACTCCACACCATGTTCTTTATGTGGGTTGTGTGTTACTTGTAGATGATGTTGCGTTTTGGACCTTAATTGCTTCACAAATAGCATGTTTTACAACATAAAAGTTTATACAGTAACCGATATCAGTCGGCTGATAGGTGTCGGCCAGCTAGTAGGATCTGGCATCGGTTAGGAAACTGATGTTGATCTCCTATGCGTGAAATTTTTTTATTTTAAATCACAAGATTAGATCCAATATTTGATTAAAATTTAATCTAATGGTTGTAATTACATAGGTATTATGACATAAGTTTGTATATGCTTCTATAAGCTAGAAATCTAGGGTTAGAAGAGAGATTGAAAAGAATTGTAAGAAGGAATTCTTGGAGAGAGCAAAGAGAAGCTTGTGAAGGAGAAGTATTGTACATCCAAATAAGGTTTGGAAGATTACATATCTTCATTGTATTTCCTATATAAAGAAAATATTATAGATTGGTTGTTTCTTGGTGGATGTAGCCCACACAAGGTGAACCACATTATATCTTGTGTATTTATCTTCCGGTATATTTCTATGTGTTATTGTTTGTATGTTAAATTCTAATTATAGATTTGTGAAACAAGTGTGAGCTAACCCCAACAACTGGTATCTGAGATTTTTTGTTTGAGGGTTTTGTGTATTAACATATTTAATCACATAGGGATTTCTGATTGAGTGGGAGCACAGAAATGGCAAAAGGTATCAAATACAAAGTGAAGAAAATTTGACAATTGTAATTATCAATTATGGAAGATGCAGGTGGAAGATCATATATATTAGAAATATCTATACTTACCGTTGGATGAGAACGAAAAGACCAACAAAGATTACTAGTAAAGAATGAAAAATTCTTGACATAAAGGCTTTGGGATCTATAATATTGAGCCTGGAAGCATCTTTGGCTTCTACTATTACTAAATTAGCAACCATGGTGGATTTGATGAAATCTTTAGCTAATTTATATGAAAAACCCAAGTGCTTGGAATAAATTTTATTTGATGAATAAATACACATCTGAAAAGTATAGGAGAATCATCATTTAGAAATGCTTTGAATGTATAGAAGTAAGGGAAGGTAGAAGGAGAGATCCAAGATTAATAATAATGGGAAATCAAATTCTAAGAATGGTAGATCTAAATTTAGAGGTAGAGGAATAACCTGTTGGAATTGTGGAAAGAAATGACATGCAAAGAAGGATTTTTAGTTCAAGGAAGATAAAGAGAATGTACTAGATAAAGGTAAAGAGGCAAATGTTGCATCAGAGGTAATGCAAGATTCCCTTATTCTCTCCTCAGATAATAAAATAGAATCATGAGTTTTAGATTCAGTAGCTTCTTCCCATGATACCCCTAATAAGGTTTATTTCATAAATTATGTCTAGGGTAATTTTGGGCATGTTTATTTAGGAGATAATGAACCATGCAATATTACTGGTAAAGGGGAAGTTCATATAAAATTGTGGAATGGAAATACATGGATATTGAAATATGTGAGGCATGTGCTAAGCCTCGGGAGAAATCTAATTTCTATAGGACAACTAGGTGAAGCTAGTTTCATGGTTACATTCACAGTCGACTCTTGGAAAGTTACCAAGGGATATCTTGTTGTAGCAAGAGGGAAGAAGGTAGGAACATTGTATTTATCTACCTATATTACTAATTCCTTTTTTCTTCTATCTACTTCAGATTCAAATGTAAGCATGTGTCATAATCATCTAGGCCATATGAGTAAAAAAGGAATGCAGATATTAAAAGCAAAGGGTAAGTTATCAGATTTTAAAAATGTAGATCTTCATTTATGTGAGCATTGCATATTTAGAAAGAAAATTAAAGTGATATTTCTTCAAGTTGGGGCAACAAAGAAGGAGAAAAAAATGAATTTTTTGCACTCATATGTGTGGGGACCAACCCAAGTAGATTCTTATGGAGGATCCCAATATTATGTGACTTTCATTGATGATGCCACAAGAAAGGCATGGGTTTATTGTATAAAGTGTAAATTTGGTGTTTTTGAGACTTTTAAAAGATAGAAATCCCTTGTGAAAATGAATCCAATTTATAATTAAAATGCCTTATATCTGACGATGGTGGTGAGTATTGCAGCAAGGATTTCAATGATTAATGTTCAGTGAATGAAATGTTCAGTGCAAAGAAAGAATGGTTCTTAGAACACCATAGGAGAATGGTGTCACTGAAAGAATGAACAAAACTATCATAGAACATGCAAGAAGCATGAGGATACATGCTAGATTACCCTTACAGTTTTGGGCATAAGTAATAGACACAGCAGTATATTTAATCAATCGTGGGCCTTCAAGTGCACTGGATGGTGGAATACCAAAATAAGATTTAATTGGAAAAGAGGTAGATCTTTCTTTTCGTAGAGTATTTGGTTTAGAATATTTTGTGCATGTTGATAAAGAAAATAGGAAGAAGTTGGATGCTAAATCCAATAGATACAATTTTATTAGTTATGGCTCTGGTGATTTCAAATTCTATTTTTGTGATTTAGATGATGTTAAAAATTTTAGGAGTCATGATATTGAATGGAATGAAAAGTTAATATACAAGGATAAAATTTTGATACTCAAGGATGAACCGGTGAAAGATTTTGTGGAAGAAAATGCATTATCAAATTTAAAATTAACACCTACAAGCATTGGTTTCAGTTACAGTAATCGGTGTCAGTAGAAACATGACCGACGTCAGCTGCCAGAATTGATGTCGGCTACAAAATATCCATACTGGCATCGGTCATCTGAACCAACGTCGGCTACATATGGCTGGCGTCAGTCACTTTCAGAGGTGGATACTAATGTATAGGATGTACAGATTAAGATTCTGGCACCTAAAATTTATGTGAGAAGGTCACAAAGGGTAAGGATACCTCCAGAAATATTTTCACCTTCCTTATCTTATTTATTATTGACTAATAATGGTGAACCAGAAATTTTTGAAGAAGCAACGCATGATGAAATGCACAAGAAGTGGGAGTATGGCATGAATGAGGAGATGGACTCCTTAGAACAGAACTAGACATGGGATTTAGTTGAGTTTCTAGCAAGTACAAGAATATTATAGAACAAATGGGTTTATATAATTAAGGAAGAAGAGGGTGGACATAAAATATACAATGTAAGGCTTGTGGTAAAAGTTTTTACACAAAAATTAGGTATTGATTTTGGTGAGATATTTTCTCTTGTAGTAAAAATGACTTCCATATGTATTATTTTGAATTTAGTTGCAATAGAATATTTGTACTTAGAACAACTTGATGTTAATACAGCTTTCCTTCATAGTGATTTGGAGGAAGAGATATATATGCAGCATCCTGCTTACTTATGAATTCAAGGGTAAGGAGAAACTTGTGTGCATGATGAAAAAGATCTTTTATGGCCTCAAGCAAGCCCCAAGGAAATGGTATATGAGGTTTGAAAATTTTATGCATGAGCATGGTTATATGAGATGTGAATCTATCCATTTTTTATTTCAAGAAGCTTAAAAATGGAATTTATATTGTTTTTTTACTGTTTGTGGATGATATGTTTATTGCACGATATAGTATGCAGGAAATTGTTGAGCTTAAAGAAAAATTAACTAATACATTTGAAATGAAGGATTTAGGAGCTACAAAGAAAATCCTTGGCATGTAAATACATAGAGACACGAAGAACAAGAAATTATATTTGTTTTAGGAACATTATATCAATAATGTGTTGGAAAGGTTTAATATACAAAATTCAAAACCCTTAAGTAAACCTATGGCTAGAAACTTTAAATTGAGAAAAGATCGGTGTCCTTCATCACATTAGGAGGTCGATTACATGGCACCAGTTCCATATGCTTTAGCAGTTATAAGTCTTATGTATGCAATGGTTTATACCAAACCAGACATTGCACAGGCAGTGAGAGTTATGAGTAGATTTATGGCCAATCCAAGTAAAGAGCATTTGAAAGTAGTCCAATGGATTCTTAGGTATATAAGAGGGACATCCAGCATGCAATTATGTTATGGAGGTTCAGATACTTCTTTATGTAGCTATGTTGATTCAAATATGGCTGGAAATTTGGATGGTAATAGAAGCACCAATGGATATGTATTCACAGTAGGTGGGATGACAGTTAGTTGGATTTTGAGATTATAGAAGGTTGTGGCCTTATCTACTATAGAGGCCGAGTATGTGGCAACTACAGAGGCTAGCAAAGAGATGATATAGATGAGCAGGTTCATGGAAGAGTTGGGAAAGGAGAAAAAGGATTACATATTGTACAATGATAGTCAAAGTGCAATTCATCTGGAAAAAAACTCAACATTTCACTCAAGAATGAAACACATTTAGTTGAGATATCACTTCATACGGTAGGTGTTAGAGGATGGGCATATGAAACTAAATAAAATTCATACAAATGAGAACCTTGTAGATATGCTAATGAAGCCATTGGAAAAGGAGAAGTTGGAGCTTCACTCCACTTCTATTGGTCTTCAAGTTTGAGACTTGAAGAGGAAGAAACAGGCCAAGGAAAGGATCCAAGGATGGAGTTGTACGGTACAATTTAACAATTTATCTCAAATGGGAGATTTTTGAGTTATGGAACTTAATTACTTCACAAATACCAGGTTTTACAACATGCAAGTTTACACAGTAATCAACATCAAGTTGGCTAACAGGCATTGGTTAGTGAGTAGGAACCGGCTTCAATTATCCAGTAGGAACCAACATCGATCAAGGAATCAGTATCAGTATCCCGTGCGTGAAATTTTTTTATTTAACTCATGGGATTGGATCTAATCTTGATTAAAAGATGATCTAATAGTTGTAATTATATAGCTATGATGACCTAAGTTTGTATATGTTTATATAAGCTATAAATATAAGGTTAGAAGAGAGATTGAAAATAATTGTAAGAAGGAATTTTTGGAGAGAGCAAAGAGAAGCTTGTGAAGGAAAAGTATTGTACATCCAAAGAAGGTGTGGAAGATTACAGATCTTCATTATATTTCCTTAGTAAAGAAAAGAATAATAGATTGGTTGTTTCTTGGTGGACTTTGCCCACATTGGGTGAACCAAATTATATCTTATGTATTTTTATCCTGGTTTATTTTATGTTTTCATTGGTTGTATGCTTCAATTGAATATATATTTGTACAACTGGTGTGTGTCTAACCCCAACACCTTTTATAAATAATAAAGTAAATGTTAAATACCAATCTCATCATGTTGAAATGAGAAATGAAAGATAAGTAACCTCACCCAAATAGACTATTTTTTTCACTCATTGCAATATAAGTAGACACATGGTTGAAACATGTTGTAAACTTCATACATCACGTGGTAATAAACTAATTGTTCCCAAACCTCTTAATAAGGTTAAAATGAATGATGTTATTAATTCATCGACAAATATTAAACCAACTCAGGATCTATTAATCAATAACCCACATATGAGTCATTTTAATTTTGATTTAAAGGAGAATTTATTTGATGGATAGATTTTGCATAGCTGATATTGTCGATTAGCATGCATATTTTTCAAAGCGTACTATTGTAGAATTCCTATTATATGTAGAGATAATATTTTCCCATATGATTTTAGCTTTAAGTTGGGATTTTAGAGTCACCTGTAGGGAAGAGCTGAGTGACAGGTTTAGGATGATCATATTTATCTTCTCACATTTATGGTTGACAAATTTCATTATGATTTATATCGCAATTTATACATATTTAGTTGACATGTTTGGTATGTCTAATTTTGAATTTGCTTCTATTATTTGTAGTGTGCAAAATATGGATGCTTATAAGACCCATTTGGGCATTGTTTGTAATGTAATTAATTTACAAATTTATTGCATACATACATGATAATTGCACATATTTTATGACCATCATATTCACACATTTATTTGTAACTATCATATGTGGTTACAAATAATGTGTACATTTCTTGTACTAACAAACTAGTTTGTAGTTAAACATAGTGATCTTTTATAGTGATGGAACTTTCACTGATTTAGATTGTGACATTTGGCAGGAAGTTTTTTTTTTGCCCCCAATTTCAAATTGGATAGATATTTTAATCTTCACTTCTATTGATGCTTATTTATCTTATGTATTTTCAAGGATTCATTGAAATGTCACCTATTTATAGGGATTATGAAATTTAATTTTTGAATCATTTCCATGATATTTTGCAGTGATATTATGTCATGATTGAAAGTTTCATAGGGTTAGTGGACACTCGCCTATTGCTGGATTTTGGTGGTCTATTTCATACTGATCATTTACATTACTTTATAGTTTCACAAGATCAATGAACACTCGCATATGTTTCGTATTTAGTCATCTATTTCATATTGATCAATTTCAGTTATATTTTGTAGAGTTGACAATTTTTGTAGGGTCAACTTGGATAATTTCCTATTATTGGAATTTGGTTTTCATTTCATACTGATCTAATTTTGGAAACTTTAGTATTGGAATAATCATAGGGATTTAGTTGAACACGTCCTGAGAAATTGTTTAGTTTCATTTCATACTGTAGACACCAAAATTGGGTCACACTCCCCTTCGTCCCCATTCAAATAACCAACTTAAACACTTTTACCTAACCATGACCTTTACATCACACATTGATATTAATTTAATCACCTTAATTAAATTAATAATCATCCTCACTTTATTCAATATTTAATTATCTTAACTAACCCAATTTCCACCTCACCTAGACACCTCATTATAAACCTATTTTTAGTATCTATCTACTCACCATAACTAACTAAGACTTGGTTCAACCCTAAAAATCAATGCCTATTATGCCTCTAACTACATTCCCGCTCATTAAAACATAACATCCGTTTTGATCCATGTAAAATGGATAGAACTAACCCAAATGATTGCAAGATGTGTCATTTTTAGTAAACCTATGGAATCCCAACTTAACCGATGCCAGTCATCTTGAAACCAATGTCGGTTAACTAGGAACCATTGTTGGTTACCATATAACCATTTTGGTAACCTTGTTGGAGAGGTTAGTCACATTCTTGAACTTTAGAGCAAGAGGAGATCTGCATGTAAGCAAGAACCAGAGCTCTTTCACACATCTAAGTAGCAATATCCAATAGTAAGACAAATATAGAGGTATTGCTCTCACAGTAGCACTCCGGGAAGCACCACTACGGAAGCAAGCTCCATCCCACTGATCAATCATCACCAACACCTAGCCATTGGACCTGCAACATTAGTAAGTACACTTATCACCTGTGTTATTTCATCATTGTCCTATTTTAAAAGGTTTTTTTCATCTCTGTTATCATTTTATATTATCATCTCCATTTCCCCACCATTCACTTTCCTGTAAACTCAACCTTTCACCACTATACCATTTGATCATCTATACACAAACATTTTACATCTCTGAGTGTTCCTAATATCCCCACAGACCTCACCATTCCTCTTTTAATATCTATCTAACCCCAAACCTCCCTTTCCACCGTCTGACCTGTTCACAGTGACTGTCATCCGTCCCCATTGACCATGGTTGGTTCCCCTTGACCGCCATCAGTTAAAATATTATTTCCCAGCTCCCGATAACTTTGCCTTACCAAACCTAACCAGAACGTTAGAAGACTTTCCCTAAATCCACAACTAATCTATACCTCACAAAAACCTTCCTAACTCTCTGTCCCAAGACAGAGGAGACCCCAAAAACCCCCCATTTAACCCTCTATCAGGTTCCACAATGACCGATAACGGTCATCCAAAATGAACACCGGTCTCACCTTAACCGATGCCAGTCTATGTGTCTATCAACACTGTGTAAACCAATAACCAAACAACCTACCAAAACAACTTAAACAATTTATCCAACCTTGCTAAGACCCTTTCTGTGACTTGCAGACCACCTAAACAACCTACAACTTGACCTGAAGACCTTGAAACACATAGTTTTTTGTATTTAATTGGATCAACGCTGATAGTGATCTAATGTACCCACATCAGAATACTAGCATTGGATTCCTTTATGTACGTATTTCAGTTATTTCATATTTGTTTTATAAAAACAGTGGATTGACAACCTTCTAGGAAGTATCACACTTCCCGGATCTAGCATACGTTAGGTATTCCACTGTTGTATATTTATTAACTCTTCTTTGGTGGTCTTCTTTTCTATTTCAGGTAGTTCCTCTAGACAAAAGGAATCTCTCACAGTCAACATCATTTCAAGAAGTCAACATGCGTGCACAACCTTCAAACCAACCATCACAACAGGTATTCCTCCTTAGCCCATAACATTATATGTTACTTCACATTCAAAGTGTAACGAAAATGGTGAAACATTCTTACACATTCATCAATCTTGTTTCACTTTTTGAAACTAGTGTTTTTCCATAGTAACCAACATCGATTGTTGTGACTGACATCAGTTCCTAATTAATCGTCACCGGTCAGCCTGATCATTGTCAGTGTCTGTGTTTGGTTTTAAAAATCTGAGCCTTGAATGAATTCACCCTCCCAACCTCATTTTTCACTATTCTCGTTGTTTTCTATGTCATTCATAGAATACAGTCTTACCAGGTCAACACTTATTCACATGGTGTTGACTCACAACCAAAATAACGCTCTTATATTCCATGACATCCGTCAACAACTCCCACCTAGTCCCTCACCACCTTTTTTCCTATCACCCATGGATCCAACTCTTCCTACCACCATTTCTACAGGTGACGAGTATTTTACAATTCTATCTTTCCCACTCATCCACTCAGGATTCCTTAGGTCAGTTGATATATGACAAACCGGTATCCATATCTCCTGCCCTTGTCCCAACTCCTACATCAACCCCTATTAGTTCAGCGTTTCCTTCACATGCTTTGCCCCTAGTGGCTTCATATCTAGGACCCACACTTGTTATGACTGCTGCATCTGCAACATCAATTTCACCTGTAGTATCATTTTTTCCTTCATTAACCACGCAGAGCATAACCCCACCCATGCTCATTATCTCACATATACCAATTAAAACACGACCACCCATGGTTTTGGTGACTGCTATCCCATTCGAGAATATTGTCCTCTCTATCCCACATTCTCTGCCCCTAATCACTACTAGAGTCACTTCAAATGCCCCACCTACATATATATATTATCAAAACCCCCCTATCTTATCTGTCATTCATTATGGGTATATGCCCTCCATGTTGGTCCCCCATTCTCAACCTTCCTATTCGGCATCACCATACACTAGAATGCCACCCACATCACATGTTCAGCACCATCCCTCTTACACCATAGGAGGAGACCTTATATCACAACCTACCAATGACCTCATCAAGTTAATGATGGAAAGTATGTAGACATTAAAAGCACCAGTTTCTGGATAATGTAATTCTCTCACCTATAATGAAATATGTAATGAGCCTATTCATCCATACCTTGTACATTGGGAAATTCCAAAATCCAACCGCTTCAATAGTAAAGAAGACCTGCAACAACATTTACGGTCCTTCAAACATGGGTGCTACCTAATTTCCCATTATGAAACTTTACTTCTACAGACCTTCCCGATGTCCCTGACAGGACCTGCATTAGACTGGTATCGTGGGCTACCTAGACATTCCATCTACTCATTTAATCAAGTAGCCCAAGCCTTCTTAGATCTCTTTTCAATCAAATTTATCAAGAAAGTCACCATGACTGATCTCTATTCCACTTGACGGTATGGTGACGACTCTATCATGGACTTTGTCACTTATTGGTACAGCCTAATTAACCAGCTCACATTTCAATTACCTAAAACTAAGCTCATAGAGCTGTTTACTTGGGCTTACAATAGACACATTTCACCAAACCTGCAAGTTCAGAACTTCCACACCTTTGACAAGGCATTCACCATGGCACGAAAATTGGAGATTCGTGCTATCAAAGAGAAGAAAATTCAGCTATGTAACAAAAACACAATGTTCAAATCAAATGATGATTCTTCATCTTTGAAACCCCAAAACAACTATTTAAAATTCAAAGGATTTTCCAACGCCATGGTTCTCAAGGCTAGACCCTCTCACCCATCAAACCAAGCCAAACCTTCTTCTAATCTCTCTCCCATCTAAAATTTCTAGTTTAGATGAGAACAATGAAAGTACACCCCAATACGGGAACCATATTCTTCTGTTTTGGAAAAGGTTATTAAGGCTTGTGTCATTACCCTTCCACCTATAAAACCACACACTAGTTTTGACCCAGATTGCCCCACACCCACGTGGTATAAAGAACATGATTTTTGTAACTATCATCATGTCAAAGGTCATAACGATGATAACTATATGACCTTCAAGAATATTATCCAAGAAATGTTAGACAACAGAGATATAATATTCGATAACCCAAATGTACCAGACAACCAATACCTACATAGCTTCAAAAAACCATTCCCTAATCATGCCCCATCTTCCAACCAAACTGGTGACTCTTCAACTAATGATAGAAATGTTCATGAGGTCCAAGCTATTTTCGATGACATACCAGTTGCTCCCAAATTTCTCCCTGTCTCTTCCATAGATGAAATCCTAGCCCAAACTCCCATACCTACACAAGAACCTATTTCATCTACTCTTGCACCCACAAAGGAACCCCCTTAAGTTTTTCCTTCACCCAGGAAACAACCCATAATTAGCACTCTACCTCTTGCCTCTCAAATTACTAAGCAGTCGTCAGTAGCATCTTTCCTACCCATAGGGGACACATGTCCACTCCCTACACCAACATAAGTAGAGTCTACCTCATCTCTCTAATCATCTCCTTTAGCCATAGAGGATCCTGTAGAAACACCATTTCCTTTAGGTGACCATTCTCCATCGGCCTTCTAAGATCATGCTAACCTGATTTCGGCTCTCTTACCCAGAGAGTTTGAAACTAATAATTTCCCTGTTTCTCAAACATATTTTATGGGGATTGCTGCTCAATCCACCTCATCCCTACTTACAGTAGTACCATTTTCATGCTTGGTTGATCACCTAGATTATGTTGATAGAGCCTTGCTTTGGGGACGTCTTCTACTTCCTGCTTCAAACCAAATGCAGTTGTCACTCACCAATACCTCCATAATCTATCCAAAAGTGTTTCAGGTGACCAAACCAAACGCAACCATGACTATTGGAACACCTTCCATGTCATTTCCCATAACCCAACACACACCTCTTCCCACAACCCAACAAACACCTATACCCAAACACCTACCCACTCCTATATCATCTCCCTTACCTAAACCCATCACTACCTTAGGGGTCATGCCGACATCAAACCTTACTCATCTAATTATCAAATTAGATTTATCCAAATATTCCCAAACCAACATTAAACTCATTCCTACACCTAAAAGGAAGACCCAATATGCTAGGCTTCATATACCATCCTCACCGACCACACCATTGTCACCTTCACCCCTAGATCCTGGCCAAATAACCTTCTTCCACCAGTAAACTAGGAATACAATAGCACACCTCCTCATCATGACCCTCTAATATACCCAAGTGATCCACATAACCCCCACCATCACCTGTGACCTTCATAACTCACATACCACCACTACTTCCATAACTTCTTCACTACCCATGACACTTTCCTCTCTTCCACTCACATCTTCCACATGATCTCTGCAAACGACTGCTACCACACCACAATTATCCCCATGGGTAACTCACCCCCTTCCACCATATGCTTTTTCTTCTATATCCCATACCCACGTGTCACCTTTACCCAAGAAGGTACAACCCAAAGCTAAGAATCCACTACCCTACAATAAGGTAGTCAAACAAACCTAAACTTCCATCACCAACTCTTCTACCCCACCTTTACCCAAACAGATACCCACAAGACCTAAGACCACTCCACATACAAAACTAGTGGACCAACCCATTCCGCCTTCTTTAAATCCTCCTCCTTCACAATCATCCACACCTGTACCCAAACCCACACTCACATGCTATTGTGATCCATTAGTGGGATCCTACACCAAGATTTTAACCAATATCCTTGAAACCTCTATCATCACATTAGCACCTCTTAGATCTTATGACCCTCTCAAAACCAAACCAAAAGGGTTTGACGAAACTAAAATTTACACCTACCATCGTGTGCCAGGACACAATGTAGAGAATTGTAAGGATTTAAAAACCACTCTTGTCTTATTATGTCCTCCCAAAGAAAATTTTGACAAAGATGATCTTCTTGATGAAGACTCCATTTCACCTTCGCAAATATCCCCAAATATTCTTCCATTACCTACTCAGTGACATGTATCTCCACCCCTGCAACCCTTTTATCCACCACTAAAATTTGTAATCAACATGATCCACATTGCCACCCACGCCCAGAAAGAAAAAGGAAAATAAAAGGCAACTAGCCCATCAACCTACCTTGTACCCACTATACCATCTGCAACCACACTCAATGTCACCATTTGAGGTCCCGTGTATCCTATTTCCGATGGGGTTGCACACTGTAAAATGCTAAAACAATTGCTCCAATCCTCCCTCAAAATGCCTTTATATGATGTCGTCCAAACCTCTGAGTCACATCGTCAAGCGCTCATGGAGGTCCTTCAATCTATTAAAGTTTTACCAAACGACCCCATGCCCATAGCCTCCATCATTACACCTCATCACGTAGCCTCTCTCACTAAGTCTTCACCTTCCTCTACACATCCACCTACTCACCAAGTAGCCACCCTCATCTTTTTAGACGAAGAGATCACCCCCTTCCAAACTGATGATCCAAATTCCACTCTTTTCATCTCTGTATTTATCGATAATATACACATACGATGCGTTATGATCAATGGTGGTGCTAGTATTAACATCATATCCTCCCATATGTATAACTAAATGTGTAGACATTCCAATTACATGCATGGTAACCTAGTTATGTTGCACTCCTTCAATGATGCCATGACCTCTACCCTAAGTACCACTGTTCTCCATGTCCATGTGGGTCCCCACACTATCCTAGAACTATTCTATGTCCTAGAAGGGGAGTTCCAATATAATATGTTACTTGACCGACCTTGGATCCATGCCATGGGTTGTGTCCCTTTGAATTTACACCGCTACCTCAAATTTAAACACGAAGGACTTAACTACATGATCCCATCCAACCCATTGCCTTTTAAGACATGTAACATGTTATACCAGCCTAACGATGTACTTTTACCAATCAAGGCATCTATCACTACCCCCACTTCACCTTCACCCACAAGACCATCCACTTAGTTTTCCATTGCCTCTCCCACATCTAACCCTGTTATTCCTACTTTTGTCGTAGCCTCTACAGCTGACTCACCTGCTTCCCAATCATCTAGTGATTCATCTATACCCACTACCCACATATCAAATATTGATAACTTAGAAGGTGTGTTTCAATTCCTCACTCTGGGGGAGTACCGCCTATACAATATCTACATGTTCCTTACTCCGCAAGAGTATGGGAACATGCATCAGTATCCTAGTTATGACTACCACATAGGTAACATTTTTCCTTATGGTCCTCCCCACCTTCACATTAATCTAACCTATGGGGGACTTGATATTTCCACTTATAAACATAAACCTCCATCCTAAAAATAACCATTTTTATCTAACTTACACTCCCTTACTAACCTCCACTTCACTCACACTTTCATTCACCGTTGCGCATGGAAAGGATTTGGCTTTAGTTTTTACAAGCAAGGCCACCATACTGTCATTTCCTGTACCACCCATAAACATAATTACCGTAGTGGCATTGGATTTTTCACACTGCCTCCCAAGAAGGCCCGCATTTACCTCTTTGAGGAAGACAAACAATCTTCACCCACGAAGTCCATAGATCCTAAATCTATTCCTCCTAACTTTTTTTTCATAAACACAATTTCTCTGGGACCTCTGACCTATCAACACGATGGTGAGGCTCCCTTTTCTCTCCCATTCTTGTATCCTGACATGATCGATGACGATATGCCTTCTATTAATGTTGTTCAATATTAGGATGACGAGTCCATCCTCACCTACCTTGGTACAGAAGATTCTTAAAGTCACCATTCGTTACCTTATGAGACACAAACCATGTTGAATGAATTGACCATTGAAATCAACATTAACACTTAGGAAGTCCCGCACATTCTAAAGATAGGCCAATCTTTAGATGCTACTGAGAAGGGAGATTTCACCTCTTTCCTTCAGGACCATAACAATTATTTTTCCTGGTCCTATGCTGATATGCCCTGTATTGACCCAAAATTTATGGTCCACAATATTATAACCATTCTTGATGCTAAACCCATAAAAAAAAAGCTGTAGAAAATACATCCTCACATTACTCTTCTAGTCAAAGAAGAGCTTCATTGCCTTCTCTCAGTTTCCTTCATCTTACCCACTGGTTAATCCTAATGGATTTCTAACATCATTCCTATCACAAAGGTGAAAGGGGGACTCCGTATTTGCACATACTTCTTTGATCTCAACCTAGCTTGTCCTAAAGATGATTTTCCACTACCAGGCATTGACCAACTAATTGATCTCACCGCTGGCCATGAAATGCTATCACTCATGGATGGTTTCTCTAGTTATAATCAAATATTACTTTCTCTAGAAGATCAACACAAGAATTACTTCATAACCCCTTAAGGGACCTTCTGCTATTGAGTCATGCCTTTTGTCCTTCAAAATGTTGATGCTAATTACCAACAATCTATGACTTACATCTTCCATGACATCATGCATCACATATTGGAAGATTACATAGATGTTCTTATTGCCAAATCCAAACATCGATCCGAACACCCGACCGTCCTTAAGGTCATCTTTGACTGCCTCATCAAGTATTGTGTTCATCTGCAACAAAAGAAGTGTGTCTTTGCAGTACTTTTAGGAAAACTCCTTGGTTTCATCATTTCTGTACGTGGCATAGAAGTCATTCCTGCTAAAGTAAAGGCTATTTGAGAAATGCCTCCGCCTACTAATCTCCATGAACTTTGAAGCCTATAAGGCAAGTTGTAATCCATTCATCATTTTATCTTGCAACTTTCTGACCTCTATCAACCATTATGTCATCTTCTCAAGAAGGAAATTTCATTCAAATGGGATGTTGAATGCCATAAATCCTTTGAAGCCTTAAAACAATACCTTATTCAACCACCAGTGATCATTCCTCCTAAGGATGACCAACCCTCTTACCTATATATTTCTGCCATTGATTATTCTTTAGGTGCCATGCTCACTCCTTATGATGAGAAACACAGAGAGAAATAATTTTATTACATAAGTTGTACCCTTCTCAACTACAAAAATAGATATACCCATGCCAAAAAACTCTACTTAGCCTTAGTTTTCATTGCCACCAAACTTTTCCATTACCTACTCAACCAAAAAACCTTCGTTATTACTAATACATACCTCTTATAATATATGTATGCCAAACCCTATCAAAATCAATGTGCCGCACGTTGGTCTTTTCTTCTTTCCAACCTTGACCTCGAATTTATTCATCAAAAGTCCATCAAGGGCCAAGTTATCACTGACCAACTAACAGACCCTCTAACTTTGATTTCCCAAATGAATCCATTGCTACCCTCTCCTTAGATGAACCCCACTTACCAAATGACACTCTTCTTCGATGGCTCCAAGTGTCAACATTGAGGTTGGGCTAGTGTTATTCTTATTCCTCTTGATGGTGAACCTATGCCTTTTTCTTTCAAACTTGATTTTGATTACACAAATAATATTGCCAAATACGAATAACTCGTATTGGGTCTCTAGGTTGCTTATGCCTTAGATGTTAGTTAAGTCAATCAATATCTTTGGTGATCCCCAGCTGGTCATAAATCAAGTCAATGGTATATACCAATATCGTAATGAGATACTTAAAAATTATAAGCATCACATAGACATATTTTTTACCACCTTTGACCGTTACAAAATTCAAACCACCCCACATTCTATGAATAATTTTGCGGATACCATGGCCTACTTGGCTTCTTAGATTCCTGCTTCACCTGCTAACTCTAAAATATTTTTCATAATACAAATGCTGCAATCACCCTCTTATTTTCCTTGTGAGGTTTACTCCATTGGAACCATTGCATCTGACCCTCGTGACCTTTGGTACAAGAAATTTATAGACTATCTTTCCCTTTCCATTCAACCTACCAATCTCACTCGTAATGGACAACGTGCCTTTGTTAAAAGTGTCTCTTGTTATGTCACCATGGGTGCTCTCCTTTATAAGTGTGGCTTAAATGGTATTCTCTTACGATTCCCTACAAGTTATGAAATTCCCTACACCATAAAGGAAGTTCACGATGGAATTTGTGGAGACCAATTTAGTGGTTTAGCTATTGCAAAATGCATTCTTCACTTTGGCTATTATTGGCCAAACCTAAACTGCAACTATTGTGATTATGTCAAACATTGTGTAAAATTATAGCAACATGCTAATATTCAACACACACCTATTCATGCCTTACAGGTATCATGAGACATTTGTCCCTTTTCTCAATGGGGCTTGGATCTTGTTGGTGATATCAATCCCCATTCTTCACAATGCCATCAATGGATCATAACCGCTACTGAATATTACACTAAATGGGTAGAAGCCATTCCCCTCATTTCTAAAAAAGCTAAGAAAATATGTGAATTCATCAACCATCACATCATTTTTCACTTTGATGTTTCTCAGCGCCTCATCATTGATAACGGAAGGTAATTAAAAAACAAAACCCTATGAAAGCTTTGCGATGCTTTTGGCATTCAAATCAATTTCTTGTCACCTTATTACCCATAAGTAAATGGCCAAGTAGAATAAACTAATAAAACTTTAAACAAAATTATTATGAAAGTAGTTAACGATTCTTGGAAGGATTGACATACGCACATTCCTTTTTCCTTGTTGTCTTACCGTACTAGTATTTACACTTCGACTACAGCCACATCTTTCTCTCTAGTCTACGATACCGAGGTGGCCTTGCCTCTAGAAGTCCATATTCCATCTCTCTGCATCTCACTACAAGACATGCTCAACAACGATGAATTTTTCTAAGATCATTTGGCAAAGATTGAGTTATTAGACGAATGTCGTCTCAACACTCTTGACCATCTCCAAATCTACTAAAAATGTATCAAACGTGCCTACAAAAAATGTGTCCACAAACGAACCTTTCAGGTCGGAAACGTTGTCTTGAAATAAAATGAACATGTAACCAAAGAAGAAAAAATTAATTGGGAAACATTTGATCCTAGTTGGCTTGGGCCCTATATCGTTACCCATGCCTATGCATCGGGTGCTTATCATTTGTCTTCACTCGAAGGTAAACCCGAACCTGAGCCCCTCAATGACTTGCATATTTGTTCATTTTATTTTTGACATCAACCCCTATATCGCTTTTTTTCAGTTGATCTCTCATCCCTTGAGCATTGTTCACCTTCCATATTACCCATTTTTGAGGATCCATGACTAAACAAGAATCATGTGATTACCCATCACCTTTCAACCTTATCTTTAATATGAGTACCACAACTATACTCATAGCATATTCTCATGGATAATTTTCATCTTATTCAAGGTCTAATCCCATGGTCGTTCATCACTCGAAACCACCACATTAATGCTTAACCTCTATCTGCTATGGTCTTATCTCCTAAACAAAAATCTAGTCTTCCTATATAGTCTTGTCTATGACTTAAATATCCAGAACAAAAAGGGATTCAAATTCTTGATTCAAACTTCTAGAAAAAGTTGACTCCCTCAAAAAGGGACATCTCTTCACTCTATTTCCGTTGCTATAAATAGTCATTGCAAAAATAAAAATATCTAGAAGCTTCCCACCTCGATCAACTTTGTAAAGACCTCAAGGAGATAATATACTAATTCCATATAGAATTCCCATATTGATCATTCTATTAAAAACAAAAACAAAAAAAAATGATAAATTTTTTTCATGGACTTGCCTATTTTTGATCCTGGGTTTCTTGCTAAGAAAAACATGTTGTCTGTAGTGCCCACTTCCCTTTGACAATTTTAGATACCAATTTTGATACTTTTGATCGTATTATAGAAACTATTATGTTTTTTTTTGGTATGATGGTTCGATGTTAGATCATGGATTATTATTTATCTGGATTTAGTTACTATGCATGAGGATTACTAGAGGCATTTCGATATGTGATTGATGATATACTTTTGACATGGATATATTATAGATGTTGATATGGACTTATGACATTTAGATATTTTGAGTAGATCTAGTATGGTAGATTTTGATGATGATATAGTTGATTTATGTAATTAAAATGGTAATGTTGAATTATTGATATTGTTGTGATTCATATGCTTAGATGATCTTGAGATGTTGTTTATATCATTTTGGATGTTTTGATGCGGCCATGAGGCCGAAGGAGGTATTTGAATTTTACAGGTTAAAAATCACAATAATGTCAGGGGACTAGAGACTTACCATATTAAAATTCTGGGTGAATTCAACAATATCACCATGGTAACTGTGTCATGTGTTGTGTTTTGCTAGGAATTCCCATGGGGGGAGTTTCCAATATATGTGACCATGGGATATGTGTTTTATTTATGTGTTCCTTTTTAATTATTTTTCTATGTATTTTATTTGTAATGTGTTCCTTCTTTTAATTAATTTAAATGTGGTAGATTAATATGAGAGATCATATAGTTAAATTTTATTTAAATTAAATTGGGATGTGGAATGTAATTAATAAAGTTGTTGATTTTAAATATTAATGTTAGAAGAGTGTATAAGTTAATGTGGTAAGGATGTGTAAGAAACATGTAAGAGTCTTGTAAGGCAGATTTTGGAAGGTCAATCACTCCATCTTTTATGAAATTCGAATTTGTCCTTGGAGGCCAAATTTGGAGGCTTGTGGGACAAGTTAAACTTGTCCCACACCTCTTAAAATGATCCACCAACCATGCCTATGGTTTGGAGGTTAAATTTAGGCATTTATAATGCATTTTGAAGTGCCACTATGTAAGTTTTAATTGCACTTCCTTTACATGTTTTAAATTTGGTCCTTTCGGAGTATGGGCATTTTTGATGTGTATAAGTGATTTTTTCATTTTTATTTATGGTGATTTGGTGAAGGATGTTGAATTTTCTCTTGCGATTGAGGAATAATGATGTGACATCCCACATGGATCCACATCATCCTCTTCTCTTCCCTCTCCTATAAAAGTGAAACTCCTTGCTTTTTTATGGTTGTTGAAACTTTGTCCATTTCCTCTTGGGGGTGCATTTTTGGTGCTGTTTCTTTTGGAGCTTGTTTGAGGAAGAGCTTGGAGTCTTTTTGCTTATTGGAATCTTTCTAATTGGGATTTTTTTTGGCATCTTGGAAAGATTGTGAGATTGGAACAAACTTCAGTATGGAGAGGTAGGATCTTGAGCTGTGTTTTGATTATTTTTCCTTCTCTTGCATGCATGTTTGAATGGTGTTTGTGTTTACATTCTTGGCTGTTTGGGTAGAATGCTTAGGGCATGGTGTAGGATAAGGCTATGGGGATTTTATATGGGGGGCATAAGGGGTTTCCAATGGCACTGTTTTATTGAGGAGGGAGTTTTGGTTTGGGATCCACCTTGGAAAAGAAACTACTTGCATTTCTTACTCTTGGGGGGGGGGGCATAAGGGATAAACTTGGGGGGGGGGGCATAAGGAGGGGTTGGGAGATATAAGGTTTATGGGATTGATATGTTTATTAGAGGTATGCATTTTGGTGGATCCCCAATTCCAAATTGGGAGGCATAAGGAGTTCCCCATAGTCATTTCTCATGTTGGCTTGCTTGATTAAGCCTATGTGTTGTGTGTATGATTTCAAATGCAGTTGGGAACTACTATCTTGTTGGACAATTTAATTTATTGTTTGTATGTAATGTGAAGAATGCTTGTTTGTTGTGGAAGAAGCTTTGTTGCCATGTGTTGATGTTCATACTTTATTTCAATATGGTTGGGGCTTGGGGGAAAATGAGGAAGGATGGCTTCTCCCTTTTCATTGGATGTCTTGGTTGGGTGGAGAGCATTTCCTTTCACCCTTCATTGTTGTGATCAAAGATAAATGGTGGAGAAATTGCATGTTGTTGTTTGAAGAAAGAAGAATATAGTTTGACAGTCCCATTCTTTTGAGAAAATTCAATGTAACCTTTCCTACCTTGAGTGGATGAGTTGTGTAATTATTGTAATGTGAAGTTGGTGTATTGTAGATGGAAGTTTGAATTCAAATTGAGTAATGTTAAGGAAAATTCTATTTGTTCATTATTTTGGGAAGAGAAATGCAAATGATATTATATGTACTCTATTTTATATTTTGAAACCAAATCAAATTGGAAAGGAGAGAGTTGTAAATTTATTTGGATTATCAATAAAAAATGGCATTAGTTATTTTGAATTGTATGATGTATTGGATTTGAAATTGTTGTTAAAGATTGTAATTTTCTGTTTGGAAAAGAAGCATACGTATGGAATGAAATTCAATGTTATTTTCCTTGCAAAATGTATATTAAAATTGAAATCAGAGATGTAGTTTCATTTAGAATTGGATGGATGATTTAATAATAAATTTATTTGACTAAGTTAGTAATCACATACACATTTAAATGACAAAATGGAGATTCCAATTTAAAGAAACAGTTCACTGTAATATACTTCATCCTGACAATTCCCATTTTAATAAAAATGAACAGTTCATACTTGCACTAAACAATAAGTTATGAAACATTGAAATCTAGATTTATTAATACTTAAGGAACTCAAATTCACTATAACGGTCAATAATTAATCTCCAAAACTTAATGAATTCCAATTCAGAGCTTGCACAGTCATTTTTTCGTCTATTGTCAGAAAAATGCAACCTTGAACAAATTGGATAAATAAAATTCCCTAAAACACTCTAAACCCTCCCTATACTAATCCTCCGTGTCTGTTTGACATGTTGAGTGAAGGAGGAGTTCTAATTTTATAAAAAACCATAAGTTGGAAATTCCCAGTTTGCCAAATAAAGGCCTACAGATCGTTTTTACAATAATTGACCCTTAAAAATTCATCAAAAAGTAAATTTTATGTTCATTATATAAAGAGGGCTTCAATAGCTTTCTGAAAAGTCCTTTTTTTCTCAAACTTGAGCTTTCTAGCTCAAGTTATGACACTTTGAAGTTTTTGTGCCTTGGTGGGAAAATTTGGGAAAATTTTCCTTGGCAAGCCTGCAACCCAAAAATTTCCATTAGAAAATTTTCAAAATTTTGGGTTTGGGAAAATTTTCACTTTTCCCTCCGCCGGCCCACAGCCAATCAGAGGATACGACATGTCCTCCAGGGGCTGAGTCAAAGGCATGATTAAATTTTATCCCTTAAACTTTTTGAAAATTTTTGGAAAATTTTCACTTTTCCCTCTGTCAGCCCGCAGCCAACCAGAGGCTGCCACGTGTCCTCCAGGGGCTGAGGTGGAGGTGCAGATAAATTTAACGCCTAAATTTTTTTGAAATTTTTTGGAAAATTTTCACTTTTCCCTCCTCCATCCCATAACCAATCAGAGGGCGCCACATGTCCGCTTGTGGCTAAGGTGGAGGCACGGGTTATTTTAAAACCCTTAGCTTTTATAAATTTTTTTGGGGAAAAATTCCCATTTTGACCCCTCCAGCCCACGGTCAATGAAAGTGTGCCACGTGGCACTCTGGGGTGTGATGGGTAGGGTGGAACCCCTTGGAGTTTTGGCATGCGTTGGGAAAAGTTCCCAACTTCTCCCCGTGTTCTGAAACCCTGCCATCCCTTCGAACTTACTTCCCTTAGCGGGTGTGTAGACCTGTGCACTTATTTCTCCCTTTTCCCCTTCATTGGCACAAAGCACTAAATCGGTCCGCCGCCATGCCCTTTCCTTTCCCCTCTTTTACCTTGTGCCAGGACCTGACATGTGTCCCCTGGGGACCCGTAGGGGTGTGGAGTGCATTTTGTCTTTGATCCTGCATTGGGAAAATTTCCCAATGTCACCCCGCGACCCGCCAACCCGCCTAAGGTGCAATCCTCCTCTTGCCACATGTCCCTCTGGGAAAATTTGACCCCAAGACTCCGCCCGCTTATATCTTGAGTTATACAAGGAGTTAGGAGGACTTCTTTATATCACCGGAAAGGTGAGAAAATTTCCTATCCATTGGGATTGGTATAGGGAAATTTTGGAAGCATTAAGTATGAGAAAAATCCAGTTGAAGTTCTGAGCATGTTACAAAGAAGTAATGGGGTAAGATTACTCCCTGAATCTAACCAGAACATGTAACCCTAATTTTTGAATCATGTGAGCTTGTTATAAGTTAATAAATGAAACTTGTGTATTAGTAAATAGGTTTGTTCTAGAACCTATTGGTCAAAATTGATGTCTTGCAATTTAGTTGTAGACACTTCAAATAAAAAAAAATTATCCCATAATTTTCTAGCTAACCCTAGGTTATTTCTTTGGTCTCAAGTGGTTGTTTAAATGGGCATTACATTTTCGTACACTAAGTTACGCTAAACCACCAACTCTCACCTTGTTTCCTTTTCATCCTAATCTCATCTTTACTTAAGGGACTTGCTGCAACCAAGACATTTCGTGATCATGTGAATTTATTCACCCTTAGAATGGTCCATTATTCAAGACCTTTAGGGTCTTACGCTCATAAGCCCCTCTGGGATATGGTAGAATCATTAGGGTTATTATCAATTAAGTAGCTCTTTTTCCCCCCTCTTACCATTTTCCTTCCTCATTACTTATTGATTATTCTATATAGGACCAAATCATTGACACCTACATCTTAAATGACTCAACCATTCCTATCAGCTAAGACTTAACCAAGCCTATGACCTACACTCAATAATACCTAAAACCTACCAACCCATTCCTCTACCTCATCATATTCTTCCCTAGCTTATGGGAGAACTACATTAGACTCAGAACCCTTTTTCTCCAAGGTTATGTAGGCAGTTTTCTTAGGGCATGGAGTCCTTGGAGGTTAGCTCAACCACTCTTCACCCTAACCTATTTTCCCCTTCATTTCCCTATTTGCATCCTACCTTAGCTTTTTTCCATTTTATGTCAACAATTGGATATTAGATCAAACAAACAACAATTAATGAACATTTTTACCACATCATCACATCATTCATTTATCATTTTATCATTTCCACTATAGTAAAAATTTGAAAACTTAACCCATAACATGCATATACATCATCATTTATTTCCCGTGTTACCAATGAATTGGACATTAAAATCAAAATTATAACCTGAATCCATCATGCCTATGACCTGACTCAACCATGCCTACGACTTGAGTCTGAGATGCTTAAGTGACCTAACTCAACCATGCCTACAAGACCTCAAATCAATCATGCCTAATTCACCTAGTTTTCATCACATACACAAATAATAATGGAAATTAAAATAAGTACACCATCCATAATATAAATATCGTCATCTATATCAATAAGAAAGTATGTGTATACATGCATATGTACACATATACAAATATCTAAAATCACTAAGATACATCCTCACCATCTTTGGCACGCAAGCCGGTATATGATAAAAAATTTCAAAAATCTCATGTACATCCTCTCTCTTTTCAGCATGCAGGATGGTATATATTAAAAATTAGAAAAATGGAGGTCCACACAAATATCAATCACTGGAAACCCTCCATGCCTATCTCACCTATCTCCTCCCCCTCCTTTAATCCCATGTGACATCCCACTAGAATCTCACCACCCTCCATGGGCCTCAGCCCGACCTTTGCTAATACCTCACCTGGAGCTGGCCTCCATGCATTGGTGGCCTCACCCTGACCTTGTTTGAGAGCTCGTCAGTGCCATGTACTCTCCAAACTATAAGTAGAAGACCTAGTCCTCTCACTCGAGGCCTGTTATGCTCTATAATCTGCATAGGAAGGGACATCTATCCCTGCAACCATCAGATGATCTTGATAATATCTTGCCTCACCTAGGGAATCCCTGAACCTGGCCATGGGTACTTTTTGCGGTGGTGCCATTGGCCTCTGACCCTATACCTATACCGTGGGACCCTGTCTCACCCCTGCCTGTAACATGGTACCCTATCCTTGAATATTTGTAGGTTCCTATGCTTGTAATCAGGCCTAAAAGGCCACAATTTGTGCATCTGTAGTGGCCAAATGGCCATACAAACCTATAATGTGCACCTATAAGGTGGCCACCCGTGCCCCATCTCCATCTTTTCCTTGTGAAGGTACCTATCCCTCTGCTAGTTGTTCTTACAACATGGCAACCTGTGCCTCAGACCATGTCAACTATCCCTGCACTATCCCCAACTATGTAACCAGGGTCACCACCTGCCCCTGTAAGATGTCTCTCTAAGCTATAATGGTGGCCAAGTATAGATGCCCTAGCCTCAATTGTACTTCTTGTAGCTGTGCTTCCCACCACTGTATGTAACTCTTACATCATCAATCCATTGGTCTTCCACTTACTCCTCCTACCTTGTAGGAACCGTTAGTTGTGGTAGAGGCATAGGCCACTCCATGTCATCCCTCCTGTACTATGGAAACAATTGAGGTACATCTTGAAGAAACCTAAACTGTCATCTGACCCTGTTAACAGGTATCATCTCGTGCTCTCCTGCATGATGCCCCTCTATCCACTAGAGAAATTGTAACTCTTGTATCTCCTTAGCCATTTTCCTATATGATGGGAACCAAAAATGGAGTCACACAAATATACATCACGGAAATCCCTCAATGCCTATCTCACCTTCTCCTCCCCCTCCTTTAATCCCATGTGACATCCCACTAAACTCACCACCCTCCGGGGCCTCCTCACCCGCCTTTGCTTACTACCTCCACACCTCACCTGGGCTGCCTCCATAATTGGTGGCCCACCCTGACCTGGTTTGAGAGCGCGTCATGCAAGTACTCTCCAAAACTATAGTAGAAGAAAATACCAAGGTCCTCTCACTCGGGCCTGTTATGGCTCTATAATCTGCCTGGAATGGACCATCTATCCCTGCAAACCATCAGATGATACTTTGAGAATATCCTTGGCCTCATCACCTAGGGCTCCTGAACCGGGCATGTGTACTTATTTGCGTGGTGCCATTGGAACTCTGACCCTAACCCCATACCGTGGGACCCTTTGGGGTTTTTTTTTTTTCTCACTCACCCCTGCCTGTAACGGGACCCCGAGCTTGAAATTTTTTTGAGGTTTACTATTCCTTGTATCAGCCTAAAGGGCCACAATTTGGTGCTCGTATGGGCCCAATGGTCCCATACAAACCTATAATGTGCACCTATAAAAGGTGGCCAACCCGTTGCCCCATCTCCATCTTTTCCTGTGAGGTACCTACCCTCTGCTAAAGTGGTTCCTTACACACCTGTAAACGTGCCCCAGGACCATGTCCACTATCCCTGCACTATCCCCACTATTAACCAGGTCCAACCTGCACCTGTGAGATGCTCTTCTTAAGTCTATAATTGTTGGCCAGTTAGATCCCGGCACTAACCTCAATTGTACTTTCTTATGAGCTGTGCTTTCCCACCACGTCGTATGTACCTCTTACACATCACTCCATGGGGCTTCAACTTACTCCTCCTACCTGTAGGAACGTTAGTGTGGTAGAGGAATAGGCCACCACCTGTCATCCCTCCTTTACTATGGAAAACAATTGATGTACATCTGAAGAACCGAACTGTATCTGACCCTGTTACAGGTAAATAATCTCGTGCTCTCCTGCATGATGCCCCTCTATCCACTAGAGAAATTGGTAACTTCTTGAAGATACAAATACAAAAGGCCTTTACCATTTTCCGATATTATGGAAGACCCACATGGATGGCCTCCAAATGATGCACATTGGAAAACCCCTATAAGACAGGTCGTGGTAATATGCGTACATAAAGCACAATGCTATAGCCCTAGAAGCTCAGTGCTCTCCAACAGAAGGTACCCATCGCCTATAGAAAACCTAAACCATGACCTCCTTGAATGCATTGGGTCAAATCTGCCCAACTAAGAATAGCCGCTCCGGGCGAATGATATACGAATAGCATCCGAAGTTATGGCGCTAAATGGTCACACTAGAGTATGTCCGTAAATACAGGGCAACATCGGATAACCTCAGACACTGCAATGACACCTCGAAACACGTACGATCAATTGTGTGTCAGTGTGAGCCTGATAGGCTGACCCCAGGTATGAGTGTACAGCCTAGACTGATCGATGTGTAAGGGACATTGACCGCGAGGCATAGCGTAGTACAAGGGGGGAAAAGACCTCAACCCTACAATAGGGGAGGTGGGCAACACTGACAGGTGCCAAAATATAAATGTCAAAGCTCCATTATATCAGGGAGGGAGACGTGAGGGAAGGCCCAGCAGCACAAACCATTAGTCTCTTTGATCTCCCACCGCTATATACTAACAAATCCTAGAAATCAGGTGGGCAAAACAACACACTCTCCCCGCTCACACTGCCTCAATCATCAAACACTAATACTAACCGCACTCACGCAGGATGGGCTGGTACATATGACTGAGACCATAACTCAAAATGTTTTTGGGGGGCCGTCTGGCTGCGGGGAGACCACTTGAACCCAAAAACCGGTACTGTGTCCGGGGACGGGTTGAAAAAGGCAAGGTGGCGAGAACCGGACCGGCGTCCGCCATCCCCTCAAAAAACCGTGGACAAAAAAAAGCAGCAAATCCTTAGATGCCTGGATGAAAATGAATAACCTGCATTCATCTACATGAAGCCATAGGAGCCCGATACAACATCCTTCAAGGTGATGTCCTCTGATTAGTACTAAAATGAAATATGGTTGTCCCCCCCCACGGAATCTCATTATCAATGAGAATGTGACCAATCAATTAGCTCCCGTACTACATTCCAAAGTGTTTAAAATCGGAACAAGGCAACCTCTGCAACAGGTTGCCACTCCTCTCGGCATCGCCTCCCTCCTACTACTAGAAAATTGTGTAGACCCTAATCGCCGACAGCTGGAACTAGACTTGTCCCTCCCTCATCTAACAACCATAACATCATTAAAAACATTGACCATACTCCCGTCTCCACCCTAAACACAAACCACCCCAAACCTATTCCCTCCCTATATCCCCCTACTAGTGCCCTATCATCCCCACCCGCAACCAGGAAAACGACCTTTCTTCCCACTAATCGCCCCTCTCCCACCCTCAACTCTTTCCTATTTAAACTTCGTACCCACCTGATCCTACCCCTATAAATAACCCTATCTTACGCCAGGCCTCTTTTTTTTCCCCCCCGCAACCGTCATCGATGGTATCATAATTTAGCATAGTCCTATTTATTCACATTTCATGAGTTGGCATTGTCTTTTTATTTAATATTCAACATGTGCACTGCTAGTCTGTGACTTGCATTCACTATTGTTATTTGTATAACATTGCAATTTGGTATTAATAGTAATCATGTGCAATTTGGAGATGAAGGTCTTAATCATCTTGTAGTTGGTGTCTGCTTGGTGTCATGTCTACCATATGAGGCTGGTCTAATATCTATAAATATTACCAGCTCTTCCCGTGCTTGTTAGACGCTGAGTTCATGATACATAAGAGTGGGGAGGCTTCCGTCCTCGATTGGTCGTTGCAATCTTATTCTCTGCTATTCCATTTTGGTATCTAAGCTAGACCATGATAAGCAATTTGTACAGAGGAAGGTCTATCGCAAGCAAGGTGAAGAGGAGCACTATTGGAGAGGATCCATTGGGAGCATAGATCGCATCAAAGTAAGACCATTGAGCATCCTCCTCACCGAAGCCTCCATTCCTCCTCCAAGCATCATCACAAACTAAAATTTGCCTATCCACTTATTTGCAGGTAATTTTTGTGTTATTAGTCATTGGCATAGCCAAGTGATCTACTAATTGGTATAATATTTCAGATTTGGAGATCTTTAAAAAACCCAAGTGGACGAAGATCTTGAAAACAAATTGCAGCGCTAAAAAGACCAAAACCAAGATTTGTGAAAACCAACGACGATCTTAAAAAAAAAAAGGAGAGATGATCTGAAAAAAAATTGCAGACAAAAGAAAAAAAAAATCAATCTAAAGTGGAGGTGTGAACGAATATGGGAGCAAATGTTTAGGCAGTCCCTTCACAAAAGTCCAGCCGAGAGGACTCTTAAAAAAGAACGTAACTTTTTCAACAATGTCGGATTGATGTGCTGTTTTTTTTTGTTGGAATAAAGAAGGGGGGGGGGGGGGGTGGAGGAGGTGCACCAACTTTTCAGTTTACACATCTTCATAGTCAGCCTCTACAGAGGAGGAAAATTCAACACGGGGATCAGTTTTTCTCTGAAAAAAAAATCAGATCTAGCTGTAAATTGGTAAGATCTCAAAAACTAAGATTCCGATTTTTCTGAAATTTTTGTGGGTTTCAAAAAATATTGTTTGGATACTTCTGTCAAAATTTTAGAAAAATCGTAATCAACGTGGGAGAAAAGGTGAAAACCTAATTCATATTGTTTTTTTGGATCTGTGGGAACACACAGGGAGTGTTCAAGTCCCACTCTCTCCATATTGTTTCTTAAAAGTTATTTTTTTGGGGAAAGTTTGGGGAATGAATAACATTTTGGAGATTTCCAAATTTCAGAGCTCACACAACAATTTAATGAGCCAACCGCTAAATTAGCGGAAAAAACACCTATTGGGGGTAAAAATAAATATGTTTTGGCATAAATGTGTATTTTGTATTCTAGACCTTTTTTATAAAGAGGGGGACACAAAAACTGCAATTTTGAAGTAAGGTTGTGGGAGCTTATTGTACTAATTTTGGTGCATAAAGGTGCAAAAACAAAGGGTCACACAATTTTTTAGTTTGTGGGGATTCGACACACGAGATCTTGATCTCATGTAGCGGTTTCGGTAAAGATACGGTGTCCTATGGGAACACTTACGGGTGATGCCGTCGTGACTAATATGCACTTACACCTAACACCTGCTTAAAACTTCGGCTATGCATCGGGCCCGAGAAAATAGACGGGGAAAGTAATAAGGAACCAATACACCCACATTTGGAGCCCTCCCATCCCGTTTGTTCTTGCACAACCCCTCTTCGTACTGTCGAAGTACCCAACGTACTAAGTCCTTCAACGTGCAATTACACTCTTTTCTTTCCGACTAACGGGTATTTTACAGGGTGAGATTCTTCCACGTACTGAAGGGTATATCAGAGGGAGTGCATATGTAAAGGGTTGGTATATCGGCATGACGGATAAAAATGAGAGTGTAGACCATACACCTGGATGAAAGAGAGGCCTTAACCTTGTAAGAATTTAGAGTTTCAGAAATTCAGATTGCAGAATGGGTCACAAGCCCCACAGTTTTTATGTGCTAGATTCACACCTGCTTACGGATAACAACTATGACCAGGAAACCAAGATCAGAACGTGACTTGAGTATTGAAGACTATGGACAAGTTGAAGATGGAAAAAGTAACATATCACTTGATGATTGAAGACAACCAGTTCAATTTTGACCGGGAAAATCAAAAAGCGCAAGTTGATTCATCTTGTTTAAGCATAACAGATGATGTCCACCACACATTAGCGATGTCCATCTCCAATGCTGCAGGGATAGGGGAGCAAAAGTCATATGCGGACAAAGAACAAGAATGGCCATCCTCAACCTACTAATCACAACCCGCATACTCTCCAATTCAACACACTGAGAAGGTTGAAGTTTGGGTGAGGACAATTGCGACTTTGAGGGCATCTCTATTGGCAGTGGGAAAAAGATAAGATGATGAAGACCTCGGACCAATTGTGTTGCGAGCACTTCCCCTTCCTGCCTACAAATGCTGTAAAGGACAACTATCAATATGAGTGAAACACAACAGCGTCACCTTTGAGAAGTTTGGCAATCTACTCCAACACGAAGAGATAATGAACAAAAAAGAAATCATGAAGATGACAAGCACTACTTCCAAATCAGAACAGAACGGTAAAAGTTGCAGTCCAATCACAAGATCCCAACAAAACGCAAAGTCCAACGAGACAACACACACCTAATTGTCCCATTTGCAATAGAGGGGGAACAGGACATCAAATATTGGTTGGTATAATTTCCTAGAAAAAAGGGTTCATCACGTACATTCAAAACCCCATACCTCGGAGGGTAACAAAAAATTCCAATAAAGGGAAAGTCCCACACCAACAACATCACGGGCAATAAATGGTACTTGGCAAAGAAAAACCCAACTAAGGGGGACATTGGCTGACAGTGAGGGAATGATTCAGATGAAGGACACCACATGTATTTCTGCTCAATTTGATTGGAGAAAACCAAGTCCAACCCAAGAGATCGGTACGTTGACTAGGTGTGCAAGCACTCAACACATCTGACTGGAGGACGCGAGTATTGGTTTCTACACCTACTTGAACGCAACAAACCTAAAGAAACCATGTTTCATAGGTGAGACTCATCATACATCTAGTGTCACGGGGAGTGGAATTATTTCACTACCTCTTGGCAGCATGACGTTTAAAATCACAATGTATTGGATGTACCGGGTTTGACCAATAATTTGCTATCATTTAGTCAACGTCCTTGGATCCAACGTGAAGTTGGATTTTACAGGAAGAATGGAAAAAGGTGCCTGAGAAGAAATAAGGTCAAGAGGTTCCAAGATGTAGCCATAGCCCAAATGTGGGACACGGTTCCAACGGGATGTGGTCCACAAGGATGATCAAGCTCTAGGCCAAAGAACACACAACTGCAGAGAACTATGGCGCGCAATAAAACTGTTCACACACCGATCACAGTTTTTGGCTATATCCAAACAACTTCAAAAGGCAACATGGTGAAAGTATTGCCTACCTCAATAACAACCCAACATAACAAGTGTCACAATTGGCACTGCCTGGAAAGCAACACAGGAGTACCCTCCGAAGAATATATCTAGAGCACTGGACAGCTTTATTTGTTGGCCCCCGCGATCTGCGGGCCCATTGCAAACCAAAGGGCATTCTAGATTTCCAGCCCTTCATGCCTTTGGGGTGATGACTCTCAAGAAGATGTGGATATAGTGTCCTAAGAAACAATTCAAAGCCCTTTTGAGACATTTCGAAGTTCAAAGCATTGTGTGGAATGAAGTTGGTCGCAAGATCAAAACTCCTCCACTCATATCAAGGAGGGGAATTCACAAAGCAATGAGTTCAAGACTCCCTTGGAAGCCATGGGATCCGTAGACACATGCCTCCTACTCAACACCACATAGAATAAATAGTATAGTTGAGAAGAAGTAATCATACTATCATGGAATTGGTGTGATGTATGATTTGACGACCCATGTACAACAAAGCATTTTGGTCAAGCTTCAAAAACTTCAGTCTATTTGTGGAACGAGTGACCACATGGTATCTCTTTAAGGAGTTACACCTTCAAAAAGCATGGGCAAAAAATCATAAACCGCAATTGCCCGCTAAAGAGTACTAGGGTGTAAAGCTAGCATGCACAAACCCAGAAAATAAGGAACAGTTGGATCTGAAAGATGACGAACTGATATGCATTGATACGTGAAGAAGCACTTAGGGATAGATATGGGATCTAAAGCAAAGAAAGTATGACACAAGTAGGGATTTTTGAGTTCTTTGAGAAGGAAACAGCAGATGCTCCACTCACTGACTCACAAACATGCAGATACACCTCTTTGAAGCAGAATTTGATGTTCCCACTGAAGAGGAAATGACGGGGGATGAGGTGAAACTTGGATCCACCACAAGTCTAATGACACAAGACTAAGTTACCTGAAATGTTCATACTCAATTAATAAGAGAATGTAAATTTGGATGAAGCAACGAGCACATCGTCCATCTAGACCTAGACTCGTAGTCACCGCTCGTGAAGAGGTCAATTATTCCTAATGAGCAGAGTTGTTGAAACAGTTGAGCTATCATATTTTCATGAAGCCTATAGCAAAATCGGGGAAGATGCCAGGGAGCATAGTAATCAGTCAGTGATGGGAAGAACACACTGAACTTGTCAACTTCCACCAGGACTCAACCCATGTGGAATCATATGGACTTATTCAAAGACTAAGTGGCCCAATCAATGGTGACTAGTGACATTAATACAGACAGGCTTGTACAAAAGGGTATGCACAACCGAAGGCTTGATTATGAGGAGACATTTCCTCCCCAACCAGAGCAGGCACAACTCAGGGATGATCTTCACTCTAGCTGCACAATTTTGGTGGAAAAGTTCCAATTGATGTTGAAAAGGACTTTCTTATGGAGATTTGCAAGAAGAGTCTTATGAATCAGCCTAGGGTTATGTTACCACAGGAAAAGAATGAAGTGTATGCAGACTCTAAAATCTCTATATGGATTAAGAACAGTCACCCCTTCATGGTCATAATCAAATTGTTGAGCATCTCATAGTCGGAGTCGAAAGGAAGCCGTATGAACACATCCTCTACCTCAAAAGCAAGGGGGGGGAGATTGTCATTGTGGTTTGTTTATGTCGACGATTAGTCATTGCCAGTAAAGGGATTCTTGAATATGATCGATCACACAACGAAGGATGTTTAAAATTGAGCGTTCGCATACAGATCTCGGGCTACATGCACATTGTCTGGGTGAATAGGGAAAAAAGAGAATCATATCTTTTGTCGGCAAAAAAGTTAACATCACCAAGATAATGCTCGAGAAATTATAGATGATGGCTTGCACTTCCTATTGCTACACCTATGAGTGAGACCGTCAGGTATCTCGGGCCGATCCATCCCCCCCACCCACCGTGAAATGCAACTCTCTATCGCAGTTATCGGGCGTCGCATTTACCTGACATATAAGAGACCATGAGATACAGAGTTCAGTCAGCTAGTTATACCCACTTCATGGGCACGGAAAAAAAACCCAAAAAAGTTTATTGGAAAGAAACAAAGAGAATCTTGAGTATCTAAAGGGGGCATTTGACCGTGGTCGAGAGGTACAAGAGAAATGAAACTTCTTCTTGACAGGATATTCAGATTCAGATCATGCAGGCACTGGATGTCTAGGAAGCAACATAAGGTTCGTCTCTTTATTTCTGGACTATCATGGGGAAGTAAAACTAGAACTCTTTTTGTTTCGTTCTCCAGCAGCGTCCTACATAAGCAGAGGATCGAGCCTGCAGGTGAGCTTTTTGTGAAGCAATATGGCTACGCGAAGAAGAAGAAATTGGTCTACCGACTACAGAAAGCTCTTCAGGTATAATGGTTGTGATACGGAAGGGGAGTGCTAAAGCTTGTCGTCATCCCGTATTTCATGAGAGAACCAAGCATTTTGAAGTACAACAGGTTCATTTCCTACAACGAGCATGTATTAAGCACAAACAACAGCTACAGTCGTCCAGTATCTGTCACTACAGCTGAACAAAGCAAATGTTTGCACGAAAGTCACTTGCCGGGACAATCACACGTTCAGCAGAGTTCCTCTCCACTTCACACCCTTGGAACTAGGCCAAAGTAAGGGGGGGAATGTGCAAGCATAGTTATTGCATTTTATACATTGCATTGTCTTTTTATTTAATAATTTGCAACTGGGCCCTCGAGTCAGTGACGTGCATGCACAAGTATTGGTTAGGGGGGATAACACATTCAATATTGGTATTTAGTAGTTAATTTACATGTGGCCTGGTGAAAGATGGGTCTTATCAGCTCATAGTTGTTGTCGTTAGGGTTTCTGTATATCCATAGAGGCACAGCTAATATCTATAATAGTAAGCCTGCGATTGTAATGTAATCTGATATTCATGATCATAATATGTGGAGGCCTTCCGTCCCTCTTTTTGTCATTACAATATTATTCGATTATAAGCAGTTGGGGTATCCAAGCTATACCATTATTAATCATTTTGGTATCTAAGCATCTTTCCTCTTCCTTGATTTCCCTGAAATTTGGATATACCTATTTCATGCTCAATTTTGATGTACCGGCCCTGGTTGCCTGTTGTAAAAAGCCATATAGAGATGGGAGAAAGGAAGTGAGTCGAAGGAAATCCGTATGACCCCCCCCCCCGCCCAATCGCTAATCACAAGCAAGGGGGGGAGATGGTCATGGTGGTTGTGTTTATTATCGATTCTTTTCTTTTAAACACCGGCACCGGGCTCCGCTCACCAAATTCGACATCAGTCAAAGAATTTGTGACCGATGCCGGCTAACACTGTTTCACACCCCATTTTCTTTTATGTTATTGAGATGAAATATATAAAGTAAGGATAGGAGGAATACCTATATTAGTGTGGGGAGGCTTTTTGGGTTGTTTCACAACATTCACACTTCTACAACTTCTCGATCCACTGCTAACTGTGATAACTTCGTTTGGCGAGGGGGAAACGCGGGAAATAGAAACAGACCACAAAATAATAGTATTGTTTAAAATCACATTAAATGTGAGAAATCAAAAAATCCTCCTTATTTAATATGATTTAGGTATTTCCTTCAGCACAATAACAGAATATAAGATAACAGGCGAGGTTAGTCAGATTTGACGGGTTAGGTAGGTGTCAGGGTTACGGGAACTTGTCAGGTAATTTTGGGTTGTTTAGGATGGTCACTGGCAGAAGGTTATTAGGGTATTTGAAGTGACAAAAGGTATAAACTATCCGATCTTGGTCAGGTATAACTGATGATGGTTTAGGGGAGACCAACAACGGTCATAGGTAACATATGTCAGTATAGTCAGGCGAGAGTAATTCAATAGAAAACCTTATTGCAGAGTCTGTGTGAGGTTAGATAGAGTGAAAGAAAGGGATGACGAGGTCTATGGAAATGTTGTTTTTGAGACACTCAAGAGGTGGAGGTCTAGGATTATTATTGGATAAAGGGGGGGTGAGGTTTTTGCGTTTTTTCTTTCATCAAAGTAGATTTGGAGGAATGGGAAGACTTAATGGAAGAAGAATAACAAAAATGTAATCAACTACTTGGGAAGGTCAAAATTGAATATGATTATGATAAACACTTACCCATATTGAAAGTCCAAGGGTAGGCATGAGGAGATCGTTTAGGGGAGGAAGTTGGTGTAATATTGAATGCCTCCTGAAATGTACACCAATGAGTGCAGGCTTCTGAATGTGTCTGGGTGGTTGGCTATGAGTCGAAGGTGGGCGTGAAAACTCTCCTTATGCTTTCCGTGCAACTATCTTCCTTCTCGGCTTCTTGATCTCAAAATACTGCTAACCCCCCAAAAACAAGGTTACTAAGGTGATAAAGGTAATAAACGATTGTTGCTTGGTTGACGACCGGGTGGGGAGTTAAGGCGGGATTCCCTCCGGTTTTACTAAAAATGGGGAAATCTCTCTTAGTTCTTTTCTTGGTCTAGAGGTCTATTTTTTTCTCACTTGTCAGACTTACTCTTCCCTTCTATGAGCATGGAAGTTGGTTTAGAGAAATATTAAGGAATGTACTTTTAGGGTTAGAACCAATATTAATCATTAAGCAGTAATATCATTTTTAAGTTATTATATTGAAACATGCCCAGAAATGGGTCTAGGGTAGGTGCTAGTTGAGGTGAGGGGGCGAGGTTAAATTTAGACCAGTAAAATAATATTAATGAGCTATGAGGATGGGTATTAATAATGGAAAATAAAGTTGGTAAAATTAATCTTAATTTTGTGTGGAAGGGGCCAGGTTAGTCGCTATGTTTGCTTTGGTTTATCGACAGGGGCCATGGGGATGGGGGAACAATGGTGGTTCTTCTCATTTGTACGGTTTTGTTCGGTACGATTGTATTAGTAATGACGTTGCTAAAATAAGATCGGTTTCCCCATATGTGGGTTAAGGTGATTTTGCACCCAGCATGGGTGAATGTACCCCCCTCAAACTACGGAATGATGAGTTTATAGAAGGAGCGGTTATTGTTGCTCCCCTGCGGCGGTGGTGGTCTTTGGCCCCATCGGGTTCGAGTTGACCCCGGTGCTGTTGCGGGTTCCTGGTGCTTGTCCAGTACGGTGTTGGTGCGTGATTCCGGTAGCGGCACTCAGACGGGAACCCATTCCTCTTCGCACCACATCATCTAGATCATCCCTTCCCTTACCTCGATCCGTTCTCCCCTATCGCGATTCCCCCTCTTCTCTTCCTGCCCTGGACCTTCCTTCTACCTCTCCTTGTGACTCCCTTTTTGCATTCTTTGGCCCTCCCTTCTTCCACTCGACTCTCTCAATTCCCACTACCTCCTTTGCCCCCCCCCCCCCTTCTATAACTAATAGAAACATGTGTCATGAGGTGATGACTCCATATAGTGTCAAGGGATTGGAATTATTTCACACCTCTTGGAAAGCATGCTGTTAAAATACACAAATGATTGTATGTACCGGGGTTGACCAAGATTGCTCTCAGTTAGTAACTTCCTTGATCACAACTTGAAGTTGGTTTTAACAGTAATAATGAGAGAAAAGTCGTGCTTGATAAGAGATAATCAGAGGTTCCAAGATTGTTAGGCAAGAGCCTCCAGTGGGACACAGGTTCCAAACTGATTTTGTCCACAAGGATGATCAAGCTCTAGTGGCACAAAGACACACAATCGCAGAATTGCATCGCAATATGGTCACATCGTTTTGGCTATCTCCCAACACTCAAAGGCAACATGGTGTGAAAGGATTGCCTACCACTCAAGAAACCAACACTAACAAGCTGTCACAATTGCCTAGCTGGAAAGCCAACACAGAGTACCCTTCCAGAAGAATAGATATAGAGCCTAAGGGAAAGCTTGATTTGGGTGCACACCGATCTTTGCGGGCCCATGCAACCAAGTCATTCTAGATGTCCAATACTTCATGCTTTGTGTTGATGACTACTCAAGAAAGATGTGGATATATTGTCTAAGAAACAAGAGTCAAGCCTTTGAGACATTTCAGAAGTTCAAAGCACTTGTTGAGAATGAAGTTGGTCGCAAGATCAAAACTCTCCACTCAGATCAAGGAGGGGAATTCACAAGCAATGAGTTCAATACTTACCTGGAAGCTCATGGGATTCGTAGACAAATGCCTCCTACTCACACACCACAATAGAATAGTATAGTTGAGAGAAGGAATCATACTATCATGGAAATGGTGTGATGTATGATTGACGACTCAGGTTTAACAAAGACATTTTGGGCAGAAGCTGCAAGAACTGCAGTCTATTTGTTGAACAGAGTGCCCACCAGTAGCTCTTGAAGGAAGTGGACACCTCAAAAAGCATGGTTCAAATCAGAAACCATCAATTGCACACCTAAGAGTATCTGGGTGTAAAGCTAGCATGCCACATACCCAGAAGAATAGGAACAAGTTGGATATGAAAGCTGAGAAACTGATATTCATTGGATACAGTGAAGAAGCACTTAGGTATAGATTATGGGATCCGAAAGCAAAGAAAGTATACACAAGTAGGGATGTTGAGTTCTTTGAGAAGAAACAAGCAGATGCTCCACTCAATGACTCAACAAACATGCAGAATACACCTCTTGTGAAGACAGAATTTGATGTTCCCACTGAAGATGACAGTGAAATTGGATGATGGTGAAAACTTGGATCCACCACAATCTAATGGAACAAATAATAAGTTACCTAAATGGTATACTCAATTAATAAGAGATGTAAATTTGGATGAAGCACCGAGCACATCGTCCAATCCTAGACCTAGAACTCGTAGTCAAGCTCGTGAAGAGGTCAATTATGCCCTAATGAGCAGAGTTGTTGAAACAGTTGAGCTATCTATAGTTCAGGAAGCCCTATAATCAAAATCTTGGAAAGATGCCATGGATTCAGAGTATCAGTCAGTGATGAAGAACAACACATGGCAACTTGTCAACCTTCCACCAGGGAAGAAACCCATTGGATGCAGATGGATATTCAAGACTAAGTACAAATCAGATGGGACTATTGACAAGTATAAAGAAAGGCTTGTAGCAAAGGGGTATGCACAACAAGAAGGCATTGATTATGAGGAGACATTTACTCCCACAACCAAGATCAAGACAATCAGGATGATCTTCACTCTAGCTGCACAATTTGGTTGGAAAGTTCACCAAATGGATGTGAAAAGTGCCTTTCTTAATGGAGATTTGCAAGAAGAAGTCTATATGACTCAGCCAGAGGGTTATGTAATACCAGGAAAAGAGATGATGGTATGCAGACTCATAAAATCTCTATATGGATTAAAACAGGCACCCCGGGCATGGTACATCAAAATTGATGAGCATCTCATAAGTCATGGATTCGAAAGGAATCCTTATGACCCCAATCTCTACCTCAAAAAGCAAGGGGGGGGGGAGATTGTCATTGTGGTTGTTTATGTCGACGATCTAGTCATTACAGGTAGTTCTGTGAAGATGATCGATGCAACAAAGAAGGATTTTAATTGATCGTTCGACATGACAGATCTCGGGCTCATGCACTATTGTCTTGGGTTGGAAGTATGGAAAAAAGAGAATCATATCTTTGTGTCGCAGTTAAAATACACCAAGATAATGCTCGAGAAATTTAGGATGATGGACTGCACTCCTATTGCTACACCTATGGAAGTGAGACTTCAGTTATCTCGTTCCGATCCATCACCACCGGTGAATGCAACTCTCTATCGGCAGTTGATCGGGAGTCTCATTTACCTGACATATACTAGACCAGATATCATCTTTGCAGTCAGCTATTTATCCCACTTCATGCAAGAACCAAAAATATGTTATTGGAAAGAAACAAAGAGAATACTGAGATATCTAAAGGGTACATTTGACCTTGGTCTAGAGTACAAGAAGAATGAAAACTTCTTCTTGACAGGATATTCAGATTCAGATCATGCAGGAAACATGGATGATAGGAAGTCAACATCAGGTTTCGTCTTCTTTATGGGATCTGGACTGATATCATGGGGAAGTAAGAAATAGAACTTTGTTTCTCGCACTTCTACAGAAGCAGAGTATCGAGCTGCAGGTGAAGCTGTTTGTGAAGCAATATGGCTACGCCGAATACTGGAAGGAATTGGTCTACCACTACAGAAATCTACTTCAGTATATGTTGATAATGAAGGAGTTCTAAAGCTTGTTCGTAATCCAGTATTTCATGAGAGAACCAAGCATATTGAAGTACAGGTTCATTTCATACACGAGCATGTCTTGAAGCACAACATACAGCTCCAGTTCTGTCCTACAGCTGAACAGAAGGCAAATGTTTTCACTAAGTCACTTGCACGTGACAAATTCACACTGTTCAGAGAGTTCCTCTCCACTTCATTGGAAACTATGCAAAATTAAGGGGGGGAATGTTAGCATAGGCATATTTATTGCATTTTATTGCATTGTCTTTTATTTAATAATGTGCAACATGTGCACTCTAGTCTAGTGACTTGCATTCAATATTGTTATGTTGGATAACATTCAATATTGGTATTAGTAGTAATTACATGTGCATGTGAGATGGGTCTTATCATCTCATAGTTGGTGTCTGTTAGGGTGTCATGTCTATCCATATGAGGCTATCTAATATCTATAAATATTACAGCTCTTGCATTGTAATGTAATCTGATTTCATGATCAATAATATTTGTGAGGCTTCCGTCCCTCTTTGGTCATTACAATATTATTCTATTCTATCATTTCATCGATTCTTATTAACCGGCACCGGTCTCCCAAATTCGACATCATTCACCTCATTTGTGACCGATGCCGGCTAACTGTTTCACCATTTTCTTTATGTTATTGAGATGAAATAGATAAAGGTAAGGGCTGAGGAGGAATACCTGTTATTATTGGGTGGTTTTTGGTTATTGCGTGAGTTCTGACTTATTGATCCAATGTTGATTGTGAGAGCTTCCTTTTGGCTAGGAGGAACTACCTGAAATAGAACACAAGACCCCAAAAATAATAGTTAAATAATATATGACAATGGACTGCCTAACATGTGCTAGATCTAGGAAGTGTGATACTCCCTAGATGGCTTTCAGTCCACTGTTTAAATCAAATTAATGTGAGAAATAAGAAAAATCCTACTGTAGTTGATATGATTTAGGTATCCCATTCAAGGACAATAATAAAATATAATATAATAGGCTAGGTTATAGTCAGATATGAAAGGTGGGTAGGTGTCGGGTTATTGGAACTAGTCAAGGTCAGATTTTGGGTTGTTTCGGTCACTTCGCAGAAGGTTATTATGTTCTGTTATTGAAAAACGGTATGAAAAATAGAGACTGATGTTAGTCAGGTATAACCAACGACAATTTAGGGGAGACCGGTGATGGTCATGGGTAACCGATGTTGGTATAGTTGAGTGATAGTAATTCAATAGAAAACCTAATTACAAAGTCTAGGTGAGGTTAGATAGAGCAAAAGAAAGGGATGTCAAGGTCTATGGGAATGATGAGATCACTCAAAGAGGTGGAAGGGCTAGGATAGGTGATTTGATAAAGGGGTGGGTGAGGGTTTTGAGTTTGTCACAAAGTAGACTATGGAGGAATGGGAATAATAATGGAAGAATGATAACAACTCTATGGGAAAAATAAAAATGGAAATTATTAGTGATAAAACACTTACCAATGTTACAGGTGCAATGGTTGGGTGGCAATGATGATTAGTTGGTGGGATGGAGCTTGGTACAGTAGTGATGCCTCCCAGATTGTCACCATGAGTGTAATGCTTTTGGATCTATTCTGATGTTGGCTATGGATGTCTGGGTGCATGAAAAGACTCATGTTCTGCTTGCATACAACTCTCTTCTCATCTTCTTGCTCTTAGAATGTGCCAACCCAAAAACAAGGTTGCTAAGGTGAATAAATCATAACCGATGATGGTTTTTGGTTGACCGGCATCCTTTAGGGGTGACCAACATCGGTTAAGGCAAGATTACCTAGGTTTACTAAAAATGGGAAATCTTTTAGCTTTCTTGGGCTAGGTTAGTTTTTTCTCACGGATCAGAATGGAAGCTTCCCTTATAATGAGTGAGAATGTGGTTAGAGAAATATTAGGCATGTTCTTTTAGGGTTCAACAAAATCTTAGCTCATTAAGGAAAGTATGATCAGGTCTTAGTTAATCATAGAAACATGTCAATAATAGGTTTAGGGTTAGAAGGCTAGGTGAGGTGGCTAGGTGAGGTGTCTAGGTGAGGCAGAAATTTATCTTAATAAAGATAATGAAGTATGAATGTTGTGAGGATGGGTATTAATTTAATTAAATTATTATTAGTATGGGGTGGAAGTGGCTATGGTTAGGTAGATATGTTTGAGTTGGTAATTCGACGAGGGGTAAAGGGGAGTGTGACCCAATTTTGGTGTCTACATTTTTCCCCTTTTTGTTGCGTAGGTTGTATTAGTAAGCGATGCTGACAAAAATAAGATGTGGTTACCCCATGTGTGGATGAAGGTGATGTTTCCCGAAGCATGGGTGAAGGTAACCCCCCCTCAAACTAGGAACCAATGAGGTGAGAGAAGAAAGTGGTGGGTGGTTTGATAAAATGAGGATGTGGGTGGTTTGAGAAAACATAGGGTTAGGTGTGAAGAAGGTGATGGTTGAGGGTATGGTCATTGTAAGAGCTAGGGTGGGTGATTAGGTAGAGCATGCATACATACACACATGTTGTAAGATGCCATGAGATACAAGGGTTTCTCAACATAAAAAATGTACGTTAGCTAGGGTCGTAAAGGTCATCTAAATAAAGGTTGTTGAGGTTTGGTATCTAGGGTAAAAGATATGGTCTAGGAACTCAATGAGGTAAGATGTAGGAATTCGTATGTGTGGTTCTAGTACATCCAAAAGGTCAAAATGTTAAAGTTTGTTTGGATAAGAGTCATGGCCATAGGCAAGGTAAGGCTATTAGGCTGAGAAAAACATGTACCATCATTACAAGATGCAACAGGTGAGGACATGGGAATATCCACTTAATCAATGGTTGGGTAGGTGGGTTTGGGTAGGGTAGATGGAGGTAAGAACGGGTAATGGGGTAGAGGTCAAATCAGGAAAACAGGAAAATGGGCCAGGGTCAAAGGTAGTGAAATTCTAACACATTCACATGTATAAACTATGACACAATACCAGAGTGAAAATATTTCAAACTCTTCATCATCCAAGGTCGATAGGTCTATCCAAACAAGGTTGAAGTGAGTTTGGTATCTAAGGTATAGGGTATGGTGAAGAAACACAACAAAGTTCAGGTGCAGGAACGTTTAGGTATGTTTTGGTACATCGAAGCTTAGGTCAGGATAAATAACACAAAAATAGGAAAGGTAAGGTTGGTAGGCTAAATAAATACGAGTAACCATGTCACAAGGTATAGTGAGTACAGTAGTTCAAAGGTCACTAAAAATGTTCTGGGTCCACACATATAGGTCATGGCACAGGAGGTTAGGTGTGGGTAAAAGGAGGTGTGGCGTAGATAAGGCCACGGGAGGGGCAAAAATATTCCCCAGCTGATGGTGAGGTGGGGGTGATAAAGGATGAGGGGGAGGGTCAGGGTCAGCTTCGGGTGAAGTGAAAAAGGTTGCAGGAAAGTAGATAAGGTGCAAGGGGTTTTCATGGGGAAAAAACAGGTAACCGACACTGGTCATGCTTAACTAATGATTGTATAGGTAAACCAACCATGGTTTGCTAGGGCACAAGACTGATGTCGGTCTAGGTATAACCGATGACAGTTTAGTCGGGGAGAGGTTAAAAAAATAAATTTTCATTTTTTACGTAATCATTTGTACGTTTTTGCTTGTGCAAAAAATGAAAGAGTGTTGAACGAGTTGTGATTTCCTGAGAAAAAAAGTATGAGGGATGAGACCCTGGTGAGCTAGGGAGATCCAGTTGGTTAAAGGAGCCAGGTAGACGAGTCCACAAGATCAGGAAAAGTGAGGTGATTGGTGGAGATATTAGAGGTAGATTGTATCATGACAGAGGCGGGAGAGGGTTTGGGTGGACCACCAGTGTAATGGATAGACGTGCCACCATGCCAATGACACAGGGATGAGGTAGGTTCTCAACATTTCTTCGTATGTAAATAGAAAAGGGTGATATGGGTATGGTTTTTTTGGTAGGGAAATATAATTAAATTTGTGGGTAAAATTGGTGAAATGAGGGAGGGGGGAGATCCGAGGTTGGGTAAATAGGGGTGGGGAGGGGTTTAGGTTAGCTTTGGGTAGGGTAGGATTGGTGATTAGGATAGTTTATAAAAGGTTTGGAAAATGGGGGGGTAGTTTGAATGGATTCGAATCTGTGATAGTAACCAACACCGGCCAAGCATTGACTGATGTTGGTTGGAAACTGTCGGCATCAGTTATGTAGCAGGTGACTAATGTCGGTCACAAGGAACCAATGCTGGTCAAAAGGAACCGATTCTGGTTGGGTTTAGAGGAGAACAGATCAAGAGGTAGAAAAGGCTGGGTAAAGAATTGTAAGGGATGGGGGATAGAAGTAAGGGGAGTGATAACGGTAAGGGTAATAGGTTTACAAAGAGTAGTGAGTAGGGAATAGGCATATGGTGCACGAAAATATTGGTTTAGCAAGGGAAAATTTGTAGGGTGGGTACGATAAGTAATAAGGGTTGGGGATAAGGTTTATTAGGTACAATATCTGTTTGGTATGGGAAGGTTTTGACAATAGTGTGTTTTTTGGGTACATGAAAGGGACTAGCTATGAATACGGGATAGGGTACTGCTCCTGCTCATGGAGGTATGAGGGTGTGCGATAGCCAATGATTGGTACCATGCTGTAGAGGTTGGCCTAATTGGGGTCAGATGGTACCGGCATGTAGTCTGGGAGTTGAGCTTGATGGTTTTCCTCATCGAAATATGGGACTCAGTGACCAATACCTTCCATCTATTGATGTTTGAGATCACAGTCACCCTAGAGGATGTGTACAAGATCCTGCGGTTACCGATAGTGGGTACACATGTATATTTGATCTCCTTATAGGCATATGAGGAGTTGATGCTGACCATGTTTGGCGAGGGACTCATGGAGATGAGGTTGCATAGTGCCAGTATGAGCTACGGAGATATGTACTGGGCCCATCCGAAGGAGATGAGACTAGTGGTGTTACCGATGGAGGTAGGCTACTACTTTACATTGCCAGACACGAAGGGTGGGAGATTCCCACTAGAATTAATGTGGGTTATTCACAACATGATGGAGGATAGAAACCAGTTTGCATGGGTACTAGCATTCTTGGCGCATCTATACAGAGAGTTATGGGCCTATGGGAGGCTATGGAGGTTCAGCCTATGTTGCACATTTCTACTAAATTACTGGGCATATGAGCACATCATGTTCATGCATCTAGTTGGTATTACCTAGCTGGATGCATTTGAGGCAGGCTTAGTCTGAGTAGGCTACATGTGATGGGTACCTACTTTTGGAGAGTTCCGGGATGCCTAGGCTACACATAATGTAGAATATTATATGCATTTTCTAGAGGGGATGTTTGATGTGGACATCATTTGGAGGCCATATGTGGGTTTCCCTTCATATGGGTGGATGGCTAAGGAGCTACAAGATCTACAGCTGCTCCAATGGATAGAGGGGTGACGTGCGGGAGAGCACGAGATGATACCTATTGACATGGTTAGCTGGTAGTTTGGCCTACTTCAAGATATATTGCCACCCTTCCCACAGTATAGGAGAGACGAGGTGGAGAGGCCTCTGCCTCTACCATAGACAACGATGTCGACAAGGCAGGCATAGCAGGTGATAAACTGATAGATTGATGATGCTGGAGTTACTGATAGATAAAGACAGTGGTGGGCTACACATTTATGAGTAGTACCACTTAGGTTGAGGCAACTAGATTTATCCACCATCACGGTGCAGAGGGATGCCCTACAGGGGTAGGTGGTTACTCTGATTACATAGTTGGGGATAGTGTAGGGGAAGTTGACCATCTTAGAGGCATAGGTTGCCACTTTGTAGGCACAGGTGGCCACTCTACAGGCCCAGGTAGTGTAGGGAAAGACACCCACATAGGGTAGAGAAGGGGATGGGGTACAGGTGGCTTCCCTACATGCACATATTACAGGTTTGTAAGGCCAATTGACCACTTTACAAGCATAGGTTATGGCCCTTCCAGCCTAGCTACAGGAAGGGGTGGGATAGGGTCCCTCAGGATAGCCACAGGCATAGGGAAAATGTCCCTCTTTATAGGTACCAGGGTGACATGGTCTCGAGAGACAGGTATAGGGGCTGAGGTCTATGGCACCACCACAGACAATACCTAAAGGAAGGTTGAGGGATTCCTTAGGTGAGGTGAGGTATTACTAGGATTAGCTGATGGCCGTAGGGATAGATTTCCTATCCTATGGAGAGTATAGAGCACAACAAGCCTCGAGTGAGAGGACTAGGTCATGCACCCACAATGTGGAGAGCATAGGGGGCCATCAAACCCCAAGACAAGGTCAGGGTGAGGCCACCAGTTGACGAATGCCAACCCTAGGTGAGGTACCAGTAGAGATCTGGCCAGGAATGATGGTGGGTGGTGAGATGCTAGCTGGACGGCGTATGGGGACAGAGGAGGAGGAGGAGACAGATGAGACAAAGATGGAGGATATCTAGCAGGGTGATGTCTGATAGTTGTATGTACCTCTTGTTTTGTATAGTTGTTTATTTCTTATATATATCGGCCTGTGTGCTGAAGAGAGTGAGGATGTAGATGAGATTTTTTTTATTTTTGATCATATACTAGCCTGCGTGCTGAAGATGGTGATGCTATATATTAGAGTTTTTGAGAGATTGATATTTATTCATATCCATGTAAACATGTTTATATACATAGAATTTCCAATTTATAGTTGATGGTACTTATAGCATGAATGAGGTTATTGATTTTAGTTTTTTCTATTATGTGTGTATGTGATGGAAAATAAGTGGAGGAGGCATGATGGAGTCAGGTTGGTTTAGGCATGATTGAGTAAGGTTGATGTAGGCATGGTTGAGTCAGGTTATAGGCATGGTGGATTCAGGTTGGTTTAGGCATGATTGAGTAAGGTTGATGTAGGAATGGTTGAGTCAAGTCATAGGCATGGTGGAGTCAGGTAAGTGTAGGCATGATTGAGTTAGGTCATAGGCATAGTGGAGTTAGGTTGGTAGGCATGGTTGAGTCAGGTTGGTAGGCATGGTTGAGTTAGGTTGGTTTAGGTATGATTGAGTTATATCGGTTTAGGTATGAGGTAATGTCCCAGTTGTAGGTAACATAGGGGACAAAGGGTGATTTATATTCAGGTTATGGTTTTAATTTCCAAATATGTGCTATAGTGGAAATGTGAAAATGATAGATGAATGATTTGATGATGTAATAAAGATGTGTATTATTTTAGGCTTGTTTGGTTTAATTTCTAGTTATTGATATAAAATGGAAACTAACTAGGGTAGAATGTGAATAGGGAAGGGAAAGGGGTAATTGATTAGGGTAAAGAGTGTTTGAGCTAACCTCAAAGGGCCCCATGCCCTCAGAGTAATGCCTACATAGTCCCGACGAAAAGGTACCTTAGGCCGATGCAGTTCTCCCATAAGCTAGGGAAGATTATGATAAATTAGAGGCATGGGTTGGTAGGTGTGAGGTATGGTTGAATGCAAGTTATAGGCATGATTGATCTTATGTCATAGGCATGGTTTAGTTTAGGTCATAGGCATGGTTGGGTTTAGGTTATAGTCATGGATGAGTGGTTTCTAAATATAGGTGTTGATGATTTGGTCCTGTATAGGATAATCAATAAGTAATGAGGAAGGTGAAATGGTAAGATGTGGTAGAAGAGCCACTGAATTAATAAGAACCCTAATGAGTTGACCATACCTAAGAGGGGCTTATGAATGTAAGACCCTAAAGGAGTTGCATAATGGATCATTCTAAGGGTGAAGAAAGTTGCATAATCACAAAATGTCGTGTTTGTGGAAAGTCCCTTGAGTAACGAGGAATTTAGGATAAAATTTCAAGGAGGTGAGAATGGGTGGTTGAGCATAATTCAGTGTACAGAAGCGTGTCTTTCGGAACAAGAAACCCATGATCAAAAATAGGAAAGTCCATGATGAAAATTTCATATTTTTCTTCGTTGCTTGTGTTTAATAGATTGATCGATGTGGGAAGTCTATATGGGATGAGTATATTATCTCCTTGAGGTCTTCATGAAGCTGATCGATGCGGGAAGCTTTTGGATATTTTATTGGATTTATGAAATAACTTGGTATAGTTTTCCTTCAAGGGAGTAGTCTATTTATACTGGTGGAATTAGAGTGAAGAGATGTCCCTTTTGAGGGAGTCATCTTTTTTTGGAAGTTTGACTCAAGGAGTTACATCCCTTTTTGTTTGTGGAAATTTAAGTCATAGAAAATACTATAGAGGAAGATTATGTTTTTGTTTAGAAAGCAAGAATGTAACACACATAAATTAACTATGAAAGAGGTGGTTTCGAGTGATGAATGGCCATGGGATTCCATCTTGAAGAAGATCAAAAGTATCCATGAGAATCATGCTATGAGTAGAGTCGTGGTACTCATATTTAAGATAAGGCTAAAAGGTGATGGGAATCACATGATTCATTTTGAGTCATGGATCCTCAAAATGGGTAATATGGAAGGTGAACAATGCTCAAGGGATGAGTGATCAATTGACAGAAAGTGGTATAGAACTTGACGTCAACAATAAAATGGTCAAAGATACAAGGCATTAAGGGGCTCAAGTTCAGGTTTACCTTCGAGAGAAGACAAATGATAAGCACCTAATCTATAGGTATGGGTAACGATATAGGGTCTGAGTAAATTAGGAGAAAATTTTCCACGTTTACTTTTCTAGTCTTTGGTTACATGTTGATTTTCCTTTAGGATGAGGTCACTAACTTGAAAGGTTTGTTCATGAACACATTTTCCATAGGAACATTTAATGCATTTTTGGTAGATTTGGAGATGGTCAAGAGTGTTAAGACGACGTTCATCTAATAATTCAAGTTGTGCTAAATGATCCTGGAAAAATTCATCATTGTTGAGAATGTCTTCTAGTGAGATGCGGAGGGATGGAATCTAGATTTTGAGAGGTAAGACATCCTCAGTACCGTAGACCAGAGAAAAGGGGTTGGCTGTAGTTAAAGTATGAATACTAGTGTGATAAGCCGATAAGGCGAAAGGAATGCGCATATGTCAATAATTCCTAGTATCATTGACTACCTTCATAAGAATTTTGTTCAAGGATTTGTTGGTTGATTCGGCTTCACCGTTGGTTTGTGGGTAATAAGGTGATGAGAAACTGAGTTGTATGCCAAAATAATTACATAGTTTGCATAGGGTTTTGTTGTTGAATTGTTTTCCATTATCATTGATAATGTGGTGAGGGACACAAAAATGACAAATGATGTGATGGTTGATGAATTCACATTTTCTCAGCTTTGGTGGAAATGAGGGGAATGGCCTGTACCCATTTAGTGTAATATTCAGTAGTGGTTATGATCCATTGGTGGCATTGTGAAGAATGGGGGTTGATCTTATTTCATCTAATTCTTAGATCATTTCTTTGAAGCATTGACAAAACAAATAGGGTAACGAGTGTAGGAGGAATACCTATTCAAATGTTGGTTGATGAGTTATTGCACGCATATGACTTCTGAATCCATAGCTGATCATGAGAACTTCCTTTTGGCTAGGAGGAACTACCTTTAATGCAAAGCAAGACTAACAAAAGGAATTAAACAATATGGGCAGTGAACTACCTAGCGTATGCTAGATCCGGGAAGTGTGATACTTCCTAGATGGCTGTCAGTCCACTATTTTAAACAATTTAATCTTGTAAATAAAGTAAATCTTATTGTAGCTTTAAATGATTTAGGTATCTCACTTAAAAACACAATAATAAATAGATCTAATCTATCAGGCTAAGATAGAATAGAATCCAAAGGTCAAATTATTGGTTCTAGGTTCTGTAGGTTTGATAGAGGTCTCAAGTAAATCACAGGTGAATGAGGGTAAGATGAAATTTGGTGGGTAGGTCTCTGTTTTAGGCTGTGTGGGAAAATACAAAGACTGGTGTCAGTCAGGGGTGACTGATGGCGGTTAGGTGTAATTGGTGCCAGTTATCGTGAGATTTAGAAATATCATAGAACAAGCTATGGTCTCCTTTGTGATTGCACAAAGGACTTTGGTGGGTCGAGATGAGGTATTGGGTGACTGGAGTAGGCTTTGTCAATGTTTTAATGGGTATATGGAGGTGAAAACATTGGAGAAGGTCAATCGGAGGTAAGATAAACAATGGATGATAAAATGATGATGAAATGAAATAAATCAGGAAAGTATGATGATATACTTACTTGGATTCCGGTCCTGAATGCCTATGTATGGGGGATGGGGGTACTGATGAGGGGTTTGAAGGTTGCAAGTGATCACCAACTGAAAGAAAGATTTTATATGGGATGCATGTAAACTCCTCTTTGCTTGGATAGATCAAATCATGGCTGGGATGGCTGTGCAGGAGAAGATGCTCAATATCCTTCCTTGCATGCAGGTTTTCACTAGAATTTGCTCTTTGAAGATGCATTATCTCTCTGAGATGTGTTCTTGATCGTCAACCTTCTCTCAATGTTTTCCAACTTCCAACTTCCAACCTTGAGAATAAGGTTGTTTTGGGGTTAAAAGGGTAACCAACGGTGGGTCCGGCTTAACCGGTGATGGTTAGGGGTAACCGACGGAGGTCAAGGTGGGATTTCCTAGGTTTACTAAACTAGGGAGATCCTCTTTGATTTCCTTGAATCTCATGTCATTATCCCATGGATTAGAATGGGATCCTCTTGTGAGCATGCAATAATGTGGTTAGAGGGAATGTAGGCATTGATTTTTAGGGTTTGGGTAAGTCTTAGTTAGTTATGGCAACTTGCTAAGAATAGGTCTTAGGTTGAGTTGGCTTGGTACGGTGTCTAAGTGAACTGTATGTGTGGATATTACTTAAATAAGATATTTAAATAATAAATATAGTGAGGATAATGAATTAATTTAATTAGATTAATTAAATTAATATTAGTGGGGTGAAGGGAGTCATGGCTAGGTAAATGTAATAAAGGGTGCTTATTGGTCGAGGTACGAAAGGGGAATGTGATTTGATTTTAGTGTCTATAGATATCACCAACAAGATCCAAACCCCATTGAGAGAAATTCCAAAGGTATCGTGCAACATGTAAGGCATGACTAGGTGTGTGATGGAGATTAGCATGTTGTTGGCATTTCATGCAACATTTGACATAATCACAACAATCACGATTTAGGGTTAGGCAATAATAGCCTAGGCGAAGAATACATTTTGCGATAGCTAAACCATTAAAGTGACCTCCAAAAATTCCATTGTAGACTTATTTAATGGTTTAGGGAATTTCCTAAATTGTGAGGCATCGTAAGAGAATTCCATCGAATCTGTGCTTGTAAATAAGACCACCCATGATGACATAACAGGAGACACTTTTAAGAAAGGAACATTGCCCATTATGAGTGAGATCAACAGTAAAATGGAAAGGGAAAGATAGTCTGCATATTACTTATACCAAAGGTCACGTGGGTCAGGGGCAATGGATCCGACGAAGTATACCTCACGAGGTAAATAAGAGGGTGATTTTAGCCTTTGTATTGTGACAAATATTTTAGAGTCAGTGGGTGAAGGTGGTATCTATGAAGCCAAGCAAGACATGGTATCCATGAATTTATTGATAGAACGTGGGGTGGTTTGAAGTGCATAACGGTCAAAGGTGGTCAAAATTATGTCTATGTGCTTCCTATACTTTTGAAGGATCTTATTAAGACACTGGTATATACCATTGAATTGGTTTATGACCAATTGAGAATCACCAAAGATATTTGATTGTATTAACATCTAAGGCATAGGAAGCCTGGAGACCTAATACGAGTTCTTTGTATTCCGCAATATTGTATGTACAATCAAAATCAAGTTTGAAAGGCAAAGGAATAGGTTCACCCTCAAGAGGAATGAGGATAACACTAGCCTCACCCCCATAGTGACACTTGGAGCCATTGAAGAAGAGTTTCATTTGGTAAGCGGGCTCATCTAGGGAAAGGGTAGCTATATACTCATTTGGGAAATCAAAGTCAGATGGTTGATTCCCGGAAATAGGTGTGTCTTCTAGTTGGTCAGCGATATCTTGTCCCTTAATGGACTTTTGGTGAATGAATTCAAGGTCAAGGTTAACAAGAAAGATAAGCCAACGTGTGGCACATTGATGTTGATAGGGTTTGGAATACATATAGTGTAATGGGTCAGTATTAGTAATGAAGAAGGTTTTTTTATTGAGTACGTAATTGTGGAGTTTGGTGGTGACGAAAACTAAGGATAAGTAGAGTTTTTTGGCATGGGTATATCTAGTTTTGTAGTCCAAAATGGTACATCTTATGTAATAAACCACCAGCACTCTGTGCTTCTCGTCACGATGCATGAGCATGACACCTAAAGAATGGTCAGTGGTGGAAATATATAGATAAAAGGGCTGGTCATCCTTAGGAGGAATTAGCACTGTTGGTTGAAGGAGATATGGTTATAAGGCTTCGAAGGCTTTATGACATTCATTATCCCATTTGAATGAAACGTCTTTCTTGAGAAGATGATGAAATGGTTGACAGTGGTTGGAAATTTGTGAGATAAAACAAAAAATGGATTGCAACTTACCTTGTAGGCTTCGAAGTTGTCAGAGATTAGTGGGTGGAGGCATTTCTAGAATAAACTTTACTTTATTAGGATCGACTTCTATGCCACACAAAGAAATGATGAAACCTAGGAGTTTTCTAGAAAGTACCACAAATACACACTTCTTTGGTTAAAGACGTACACAATACTTGATGAGATAATCAAAGATGAAGTTTAGGACTGATAGGTGTTTAGTTTAATGTTTTGATTTATCTAGAAGGTCATCTACGTAATCTTCCAATATGCGATGCATGATGTCATGGAAGATATAAGTCATGGCTCACTGATATGTGGCACCAACATTTTTAAGGCCAAAAGGCATAACTCGATAGCATAAATTCCCCCAAGGGGTGATGAAGTAAGTCTTGTGTTGATCTTCTAAAGCTAGTAAGATTTTCTTGTAGCCCGAGAAACTGTCCATGAGCGATAGAATTTCATGGCCAGCTGTGAGATCAACTAGTTGGTCAATGCTTGGTAGGGGAAATCATATTTGGGATAGGTGAGGTTGAGGTCATAGAAGTCCATGAAAATGTGGAGACCCCCTATTTCCTTTGTGACAGGAATGATGTTAGAAATCCATTAGGGATAGTCAATGGGTAAGATGAAGGAAACCGAGAGAAGGCATTGAATCTCTTCTTTAACCAGAAGAGCAATGCGAGGATGCATTTTCCACAGCTTTTGTTTGATGGGTTTGGCATCAATAATGGTTACAATATTATGGACCACAATTTTTGGGTCAATACTGGGCATATTGTCATAGGACCAGGAAAATGCATTACTATGGTCCCAAAGGAAAGAGGTAAAAGATTCCTGTTTAGTAGCATCTAAATATTGGCCAATCTTTACAATGTGTGGGTCATCTTGAGTATTAATTTTGATTTTGATGGTCTATTCATTCAACATGGTTTGTGTCTCATAAGGTAATGACTGATGAATATAAGACCTACAAGACTAGATTTTCTGATCTTCTGCACCAAGATAAGTGAGGATAGATAATCATCGTCCTCACATTGAATGATATTAATAGAGGTCTATCCTCATTCATCATGTCAGGATACAGGAATAGGAGAGAAGAAGGATTCTCATCATTGCATTGATAGAGTAGAGTAACGGTGCTCCTCTCAGGGATTGATTTAGACAAGTCAGAGGTCCTATGGAAATGGTGTTTATGAATTTTTTTTTTGGGAGGAATAGATTCAGGATCTATGGACTCCATGGGTGAAGATGGTAATGTGGGTGAATGAGGTGGGGAAGGTTTTTCATCTTGGATGAGGCTGGAGTGAACCTTCTTGGGAGGCGTTGCATCAAAACCAATGCCACTACGGTAATTGTGTTTACGAGAGGTACATGAAATGACAATATGGTGGCCCTATTCGTAAAATCTGATGCCAAATCCTTTCCATGCACACCAGTGGAGGAAAGTGTGAGTGAAGTAGTGGTTAGTGAGGGAGTGTAGGTCAAATGTAAATGGTTGGGTTTGGGATGGAGGTTCAGGATTATAGGTGTTCATATCAAGTCCTCTATATGTTAGGTTAGTGTGAAGGTGGGGAGGGCCATAAGGAAAAACGTCGCTGATGCAGATATAATAACTAGGGTGTTGATGCTGGTTACCATACTCTTGTAGGGTGAGAAAGGTGTCGATATTGTATAGGTGGTATTACCCTAGAGTGTGGCATTGAAAAATACCTTTCAGGGGATCATTAGTCAGTATGTGGGTAGGGGGGATGGACGGCTCACTAGATGATGGAGAAATAGGTGGGTTAATGGTAGAGGCTGTAACAACAATGGGGATACCAAGGTTAGATGTAGAAGAGGTAGTGGAAGTTTTGGTGGATGGGCTTGTAGGAAAAGGTGAAGTAGGGATAGTTGCAAATGCCTTGAATGGTACAAGAACATCATTAGGTTGAGATAACATGTTACAAGTATTGAAAGGTGACGGGTTGTCAAGGATGGTTTAATTATGTCCCTCATTTCAAATTTGAGGTAGCGGTGTAAATTCGAATGGACACAACCCATGGCATGGATCTAAGGTTGGCCAAGAAATATATTATACTAGAATTCCCCTTATAGGACATAGAAAAAGTCTAGGATAGTGCGGGGACCTAGGCGCACATGGAGAACGACGGTATTCAGGGTAGAGGTCACGTCATCATTGAAGGAGCATAACATAATTGGATTATTATGCATGTAATTAGTAGGTATTCACATTTGGTCATATGCATGGGAGGAGATGATGTTAATACTAGTTCCACCATCGATCATAACGCGTTTTATATGTATATTATCGATAACTATGGAGATGAAGAGAGCAAGGTCTGGGTCATCGGACTTGAAGGGAGCGATCTCTTCATTTGAAAAGATGAGGGCAGTTACTTGGCGAGTAGATTGAGGTGTAGAGGAAGGTGATGACCTAGTGAGAAAGGCTATGTGGTGAGGGGTAATGATGGAGGCTACGGGTGTGGGGTCATTTGGTAAAACCTCAATAGATTGAAGGAAATCCATGAGGGCTTGATGATGTGACTTAGAGGTTTGGATGAGGTCATATAAAGAAATTTTGAGAGGGTATTGGTGTATTTGTTTTAGAATTGTACGATGTGTGACCCCATCAGAAATAGGATATGTGGGACCTCGAATGGTAACTTTGGGTATGGGTGTAGATGGTATGTTGGATATAGGGTTGGTTGATGGGCTAGTTGCCTTTTCTTTTACCTTGTCTTTCTGAGCATGGGTGGTAACATGAGCCATGTTAATTTAAGGGGAGGTGGATGAAGAGGGTGTGTCATGGAAGGTATAGTGGCATGAGGGGAAAAAACCTAGTGGTGGATACGATCCTTGTTAAATGAGTAAGGTGCATTGGCATTTGGGTGGTGGTTTGGCCAAATCTCTTATACGGACCATGTTAATATCAAATATCGAGGGTGGATCAAAAAGATGTGGGGGTGGAGATATTTTTTTCTGAGTAGGTAATGGAATAGGCTATGGGGAAATTGGTGAAGGAGAAATGGAGTCATCACCAAGAATATTTTCATCATCAAATTCTCTTCAGGAGGACACAATTGGACAAGAGCGGGTTTTAGAGCCTTATAGTTCTCTACATTGTGTCCTGGCACATGATGGTAGGTGTAGATTTTAGTTTCGTAAAACCCTTTTGGTTTAGGTTTGAGTGGGTCATAAGGTATAAGAGGTGATAATGTGATGACAAAAGTTTCAAGGAGATTGGTTAAGATTTCGGCATAGGATCCTGCCATTGGGTCATAATGGGAGGTGAATGTGGGTTTGGGTACATGTGTGGCTGATTGTAGAGGAAGAGGCTTTATAGGATGGGGGAAATTTTAGTCTACTAGTTTGGTGTGTGGAGTGGTCTTAATTCTTGCAGTAATTTGTTTAGGTACAAGCATGGTAGAAGAGTTGACAATGGAAGGTTTGGTTGGTTTAACTACCTTATTGGAGGGTAGTGGATTTTTAGCTTTAGATTGCACTTTTTTGGTAAAAGGTGACATGGGTGAATGTGATGTAGAGGTAAAAGTGGATGGTGGAAGAGGACGGGTTACCCACGGGGGTAACCAAGTTGCTGTGGAGGTGGTCGGTAGAGGTTGGATAGAAGGTATGAGTGGAAGGGAAGAAAGTGTCATGGGTAGTGAAGAAGTTATGGACAATATTAGTGGTATGGGTGGTAAGAAAGTTACGGGTGATGAAAAAGGTTGTGTGGATCATTTGGGTATACTAGGGGTTTGTGATGAGGAGGTGGGTTTCTATATTATTGGTTTACTTGTGGACAAAGGTTGCCTGGCTAGGGTCAAGGGGTGAGGTCCTAGGACAGACGGAAGGGGTGAAGGTGATAATGGTGTGGTAGGCAAGGTTGGTGTATGAGGCCTAGGAGGTTGGGTCTTATTTTTAGGGGCCAGAGTAAGTTTAGTGTTAGTTTTGGAAGATGTGGATAAATTTAATTTGATGGGTAGGTGAGGCTAGCTGTTAGTATGACCCCTAAGGTAGCGATAGGTTTAGGTAAGGGAGATGATATATGCGTGTGTAGGTGTTTGGGTGTAGATGTATGCTGGGTTATGGGTAGAGGTGTGATTTGGTCCATGGGTGGTGACATGAAGGGTGTTGCAATAGTCATGATTAGGTTTGGTTTGGTCACTCAAAATAATTTTGGGATAGATTGTGGAGGTGTCATTGAGTGACAATTGCATTTGGGTTGAAACAGGGAGTAGAAGAAATCCCCAAACTAAGCTTCTATCAATATAGTCTAGGTGATTGAAAAAGCATGAAAATGGTACTGCTGTAGGTGGGACCGATGTGGATTGAGTAGAAATACCCATAAAATGTGTTTGAGAAATAGGGAAATGGCTAACTTCTGACTTTGTGGGTAAGAGAGCCGAAAGCGGATTGGCAAGATCATGGAGGTCTGATGGGGAGTGGTTATCTAAATGAAGTGTTGTGTTTATAGTCTCCTTTATGGGTAGAGGAGAGGATTTTTCAAATGGGGTAAACTCTCCTTATAATGGTGTGGGTTGTGGACAAGTATCTCCTATGAGTAGGAGAGGTACCACTAATGACTACTTGGTAATTTGAGAAGCCAAAGGTGGTGTGTCGATTATAGGCTCTTCCACTGGTGAAGGATAAAATTAAGGGGGTTCCTCTATAGGTGGAGGAGTAGATGAAATAGGTTCTTTTGTAGGTAGGGGAGCTCGGTCTAAGATTTTGTCTATGGAAGGAACATGAGGCAATTAGGAAGCAACTGGTATGTCATCGAAAATAGCACGGACCTCGTGGAAATTTCTATCATTGTTTGAAGTGTCATGAGCTTGGTAGGAAGATGGGGCATGATTAGGGAATGGATTGTTAAAGATATGTAGGTTTTGGTTAGTGGGTACATTCAAGCTATCCAAGACTATCTCTCCATTATCTAATGTTTCTTGGATGATAATCTTGAAGGTGATGCAGTTACCATTGCTATGACCTTTGACACGATGATAGTTACAAAAGTCATGTTCTTTATACCATGTGGGCATGGGGCAATCAGGGTCAAAATGAGTGTGTGATTTTATACATGGAATGGTAATGACACTAGCCTTAATAAGATTTTCCAAAATAGAAGAATAAGGTTCTCCTATTGGAGTATACATTTGTTGTTCTCGTCTAAATTAGAAATCCTAGAAAAGAGAGAGATTAGAAGAAGGCCTGGCTTGGTTTGATGGGTGAGAGGGTCTGACATTGATAAATACGGTGTTGGCCAATCCTTTGGCTTTGGAATAGGTTTTCTAGAGTGTCAAAGATGAAGAATCATAATTTGATTTGAACGTGATGTTCTTGTTACGTAGCTGAATTTTCTTCTCTTTGACAACAAGAATTTCCAATTTATGTGCCATGGTGAATGCGTCATCAAAAGTGTGAAAGATTTGCACTTATAGGGTTGGTGAAATATTTCTAGCACAAGCCCAAGTAAACAACTCTATGAGTTTAGTTTGAGGTAATTGAAATGTTAGTTGGTTAATTAGGTTGTTCCAGCGAGTGACAAAGTCAGCGATAGACTCATTGTCATATTGTCACGTGGAATAAAGATCAGTCATGGTGAAATTATTAACAATGTTGATTGAGAAGCGATCTAAGAAGGCTTGGGATACTTAATTAAATGAGTAGATGGAGTGTCTTGGTAGCCCACTATACCAATCCAATGCAGGTCCTGTCAGGCACATCTGGCAGGTGCGTAGGAGTAAAGCATCATCATGGGCAATCAGGTAACACCCATGTTTGAAAGACCACAGATGTTGTTACGGGTCTTCTTTACTATTGAAATGGTTGAATTTTGGAATTACCCAATGTACAAGATATGGGAGAATAGGGATGGACAAGTGAATGGGCTCATTATAGATTTCATCGTAGGTGAGATAAAGATGTGAGACGGAAATTGATGCTTCTAGCGTTTGCATCCTTTCCATCATTAACTTCATGAGGTCATTTGTAGGTTGTAGTGGAAGGGCTCCTCATGTGGTGTAGGAGGGCTGGTATATAACATGTGATGTGGGTAGCATTCTAGTGTATGGTAGTTTTGAATAGGAAGTTTGAGAATAGGGGATCGACATAAAGGGCATATATTTGGAATGGGGCATGAACGAGATAGGGGGTTATTGATAGTATGTGTATGTAAGTGGGATGGTCGCAGTGACTTTAGTAGTGATTAATGACAGAGATTAGGGGATGGAGAGGACAAGATTCTAGAATGGAGTAGGGGTTACTGACACTATGGGTGGTTGTGTTGCAATTGGTGTCTATGATACAATGGACGTGAATGAGGTTATGGTCTGGGTGGTTGATGAGGTCACAACAAATACTACGGGTGCAACTGATACTGCAGATGCATTGGTCATAGGGGGTATGGGGCCTAGCTATGAAACCATGGGGGGTAAAGTAGGTGAAGGTAACACCATATTCATAGGGGATGATGCAGAAGTGGGAATAAGGGTAGGAGAGATGGATACAAGCATGCCATTTATCAACTAACCTGAGGAGTCCCAGGTGGAGGAGTGGGAAAGGTAGAACTGTAAGGCCGTGGGGTTTTGATAAAGGAGTCATGTTAATTCCTCATCTCTTGTAGAAAAGGTGGTAGGTATGGTTGGATTCATGGGTGACAGGATAAAGGGTGGTGAAGGACTAGGTAGGAGTGGTTGACGACTTACATGGAATATAAGAGCGTTAGCTTGTTTGTGAGTAAACACCATGTGAATGAATGTATATCAGGTAATATTGTATCCTACAGATGACACAAAGAGTAGTGAGAATGAAGAAAACAAGTGTCTATAGGTGGATTTGGGAAATGTATCAGCTGAGATTCAGCACAGGGTAACTGACAACGGTTAAGGATGACCGATACCAGTTCAGGGTTAACCAACGTCATTTACTGTGAGATAGAAATAGTTTTACCTAATGAGGCAAAGGATGGTGACGGTCAGATGAACAAGTTATTTGATGATTTTTTATCAAATCATAGAGAGTACAAAGACTTGTAGGAAATCTGACAGCAGAGAAAATGGAATAAGTGTTCTTTGGGCAATTTAACCCAAAAAAAAAATCGATGCCAGTTACTATAAACCAAGGCCAGTCAGGGTGGAACTGATGCCAGTTACTGTGAAAATTGGAAAAATGTATAAAAATGGATTGTTGTGAATTTTATTTAGATAAATAGTCAACCCATAAGTCTAGAGATGATGCAGTGAAGTCCTGAAACACTCAAAAGAAGTCAAAATACTCTAACTGTGATTGTGGAGTGTGTAAGGAAAAATAATGGAAAAAATGGAGAAACGTATCCTCACACCTCAAAACACACGTCAATCAAACACTAAAATCATGTACCTAACAATTGATTTTTAATATGTTGAGATTATGCTATTTAGAAGATTGACTCATGAATTTAGAATAGAGTTTTTGGTGAGGAAGGCTCCCTACAAAGAAGGATACCTAAAAGGAGAGGTTTTAGGTTATGTTATGGCGGGGGTGGGCCGTCCTTTGAGATAATGACTCAACATAGGTAACATGATGGGGAGTACCTACCAATCTTCTGATTGTGTGATCATTGATAGGTGTTCCCATGTAAGATGTTGTTTAAGAAAGATGTGTATATTTCAATTTTGTGTAGTTTGGCAAGACACACAAAGAGAGAGAGAGAGAGAGAGAGAGAGAGAGAGAGAGAGAGAGAGAGAGAGAGAGAGAGAATGTGCTTTCTATGATTCTTTGTGTCAACCATCAGCTGGGTATGACTTCCAACATATAGGTTTCCCTCATTTTAATGTGAGCTAAATGCAGCAAATCACAATGTAATGCAACCAATTTTAAGCCCAAATAAAAAATATTACGTTCAATGAAGCAAATAATGAATAGGAGAGGGTATGCTTTTTCACTAAATGTAAGAAAGAAGAATGATTCCTTTTAAATACACCAAGAGAATTTTTTATTTTAGAGAAATTAGAGAGAAGAGAGGATTACCAGAGGAGAATATTAATGTGTAATATTTTAAAAGGGAAACAAACACACAACTTTTGCCTAGGAATGAATAAAATGTAATAAAACCCCTAATGAGTCCCACTAGGCATGCCGAAATATTTCACCATTTTATTTATGTTATTAAGATGAAACAGATAAAGGTAAGGGTTGAGGAGGAATACTTATTATTACTGGGAAGTTCTTGGTTATTGTGCGCGTTATGACTTCTCGATCCAATGTTGACTGTGAGAGCTTCCTTTTGGCTGAGAGGAACTACCTAAAATAGAAAACAAGAACACAAAAGAATAGTTAAATAATAAATGACAGTGGACTACCTAGTGTGTGCTAGATTCGGGAAGTGTGATACTCCCTAGATGGATGTCAAACAACTATTTAAATCAAATTAATGTGAGAAATAATAAAACTCCTACTGTAGTTGATATGATTTAGGTATCTCATTCAAGCACAATAAGAAAATTTAATATAAAAGGCTAGGTTATAGTCAGATCTGAAGGGTAGGTAGGTGTCGGGTTACTGGAATTGGTTAGGGTCAGATTTTGGGTTGTTTAGGTCTTTTGGTAGAAGTTTATTAGGTTTTTTTATTGACAAATGAAATATTTTCTCAGAGTTTCTTTATGAAATGTAGAAAAATAATACAGAATTAACATCGAATATAATATTCAAATTGTATTCATCCGGGAAGATTTTCATTATGAAGAGATTACATATAAATAGGTAAATGACATCCTTAGAATAAGGATTCAAACCATATCATTTACCCAATCCCCACTTATCTCTCCAACATGATTCTCTCCGCCTTTATTTTCTCATAGTTATCTAATAGTGAGTTGTTCTCACAACTCACGTAGACACAAAATATAATAATATCTCACACTCACCTAACTATTACAATATTATATTATCATCTAGATAATATAATTCCACAAACATTATTAATTTTCACACTAACACATTAATTTCCTAAAATTCATCCCCTTAGTGTGAACATGGGTGAGTTTTGTCTACTACCTTCTCATGTTCTACAATCCGATGGTTGTCGAAGAGTACCATCAACTCCAATAGGTTTTCTAGTGGAACCATTAACCACTCTATATGTTATTTTCTAAGAGATTCACAAAATCTCAAATTGGTTTTCTAGTGGACCACCAACCACTTTCATAGCAGCGTAAATGTTTCCCCACCCCCATCCTTACATTCAAGGGAAAATATAAGATATATCACTCACGCAGGAGCTCACATATTACAAGATCGAATAGGAATAAATCATATGTTCTTATTACAATACACAATTAAAATTAAACACAATAAAAATAAATTCCACAAATTCATTGTGTGGCCCCTTCGCTTGCGGCTAGCGAGAGGTCACTGATTAACCTCCTTCCTCCATCCTGTCTGTTGCTTAGTTACTCAACAATTATGAAACTGAAGCTCGAGTTTTACTCCCCCACAAATTAGATAACAAATACCTTATTAGAATATTTAAAAAAAAAACTCTCCTTCCATTCATATGTGGACAACTTTATTACTCAAATACTCACAAATTTGAAATGTGGAGTGAGGATAAAGGAAAAAGAAGCATGTGTGAGAGGAATTTTTTGAATGTTACTAAGTGATGTGGATGCTAATGCAGGAATATGAGATAAAAAAAGGAAGAAAGACTATAGATGACACTTTAAATAACAGATCTGATAATGCATAGATGGCTATTTTATACCTTAATGAATCATAAAGTTTGTTGACCGTCCATGATTTGAGAATGTAATTATAAAACCACACATTTACTAATGCAAACTGTTTGCATGAATGACACACAGAGATCAAGCATTCATATTTTTATAGGAACACATGGTAGATCTTCATATGGTAATCACTAATGAAATATTAGCATGTGGTTGTCAAACCGCACCTTGCTAGAAGGAGTGAGCCTGGGGCTTGCTCAATGAATGACCACGTAATATTCAACTGCAACCAGAATATCAAAATAATAGACCAAGCATGAGTATGTCAATGGATAAGTTGTGAAATGAATTACATAAATATTGGAAATGTATATTTTTCATAGGAGCCCCACTAACTATGAATGATTCATAGAAACACCCAGGCTTGGTGTATCACGATTCACAAGGTAAATGAGAAGTGGAAAAATGAAACAAATCTCAGTAACCTTTTCACATTTTCTCTTAAACCGCGATTTGGGTTTGCCTAAAATTTGTACAGTATTTTCCTTGTGCATTCATCTTCAAACCCATTAAAAATCACAAGAACCTAGATTGTAGAAAATAACTTACGACATGTTCTTTTCACAAGAATAATTAAATTTAAAGCCACAAAAACTCTATTTTCTCAAAGACCGAAATACATACTAAACTAACTCCACTCTCGAATGCACATTAATAGGATTATAACACTTCTCTGATACCAAATGAAATATTTTCTCAGAGTTTCTTTATGAAATGTAGAACAATAATTCATAATTAACACTGAATATAACAATATTCAAATTATATTCATTCGGGATGATTTTCATTATGAAGAGATTACATATAAATAGGTAAATGAAATCCTTATAATAAGGAGTCAAATCATATCAATTACCCAATCCCAACTTATCTCTCCAACATGATTCTCTCCACCTTTATTTTCTCATAGCTATCTAATAGTGAGTTGTTCTCACAACTCACGTACACACAAAATATAATAATATCTCACACTCACATAACTATTACAATATTATATTATCATTTAGATAATATAATTCCACAAACATTATTAGTGTTCACACTAACACATTAATTTTGTGGGATGGATCTTGGTGCAATAGTGAAGCCTCATGGAATGTCACCATGATTGTAATGCTTCTGGATTTTTCATGGTGCTTGCTATAGATGTCTGGGTGCATGAAAAGACTCTCGTTCTGCTTGCATGTAGCTCTCTTCTCATCTTCTTGCTCTCATAATCTGCCAATCCCAAAAACAAGTTTTCTAAGGTGAATAAATGGTAACCAAAGATGGTTGCTGGTTCACCGACGTCGGTTTAGGGGTGACCGGTGTCGGTTAAGGCAGGATTCCCTAGGTTTCCTAAAAATGGTAGATCTCTCTGATTTCTTTGGTTAGGTTGGTTTTTTTCTCGCGGATTAGACTGGAATCTTCCCTTCTAATGATCAGGAATGTGGTTAGATAAATCTCAGGCATGTGATTGTAGGGTTAGACCAAATCTTATCTCATTAAGGTAAGTAAGATCAGGTCTTAGTTAATTATGGAAACATGCCAAGATTAGGTCTAGGGTGAGGTGGAGGGGTGAGGCGTAAATTTAGATTAATTAAAATAATTAAGTAATGAGTGTTGCGAGGATGGGTATTAATTTAATTAAGTTAATAAAATTAATATTAATGTGGGGTGGAAGGGGCCATGGTTAGGTAGATATGTTTGAGTTGGCTATTCAACGGGGGAGCAAGTGTAGTGTTACCCAATTTTGGTGTCTACACTAACTACCGCTGATGTCGGCCACCCCTTGACTGACGTCGGTCACTATCGCGGTGACAAAATATGTGAAACCCTACCCATTTTCTCTAAACATTCACCATTCCTACCCCAGTACCCACCCATTCCTACCCAAATATCCCCTCCAACCATCCCCCCTTAACCTACTTCCACCTTCCTACCTCTCCTATTTCACCCATTTCCTTCCAAATTTCAATTTAATTCCCCCCCTAAAAACCCATTTTACGCTAACCCGATTTCTGCAAATCAATCTACTTCACTAATGTAGAATAGGATCACATCTTACCTCATTGCGATGCCATCTCTGTGGGGGCACGTCGGACTACTGCACTGGTGGTCCACCCAACCCCTCTCTTGGCTCTACGATCACCAAATTCCCTCCTCACTTCCACCCAATCAAATCAAGCACACCTATCTCATGGACCTACCTATTGAATTTTGATTACCCGCTTTGAGGCTCGCCAATTCAACTCTCCACCTCAGTCGGGTACAATGCCTTGTCCTTCTCTCTTATAAAAAGCACCAAAAGTCAAACAACTCTTTCATTTTCTCCAACATCACAACACAACAATGATTCCGTAAAATACATATTTTTTTTATAAACCCAGCATGACCTAACTGATGTTGTCCCTATTTATGCCCTAGCCAATCGACATCGGTCACCCTATAACTTGCATTGGTCCACCCTTATAACTATTTTTTCTTGCTAAGATTCCTTTTTCCTACAACCATTAGTGCCAACACACCCTTTTAGCATTCCGGACACCCATTGAACCATAATTACAAACCCAACCTACCTCTACATTTTCTTTATTACGTGTTAGGAGTTGTTAGTTTACCTATACCTTTTCCTTACCCGTGCTATGACCTATTGTCCTGAGCTTGAGCTACTTGGTGTGACTATTGACCTTATGTACTCATTATACCTTGCGATGTTGTTACCTATTTTGTTTTAGCCTATCAACCATACCTTGCCTATTACCGAGCCATTTATCCTGACCAAAACCATGGTGTACTATAACATACCTAAACGTTCTTGCACTTGAACTCTCTTGTTTTTCCGCACCATATCCTATACCTTGGATACCAGAATCATTTTAACCTTGATTTGATAAACCTATCGACCTTAGAGGGCGTAGAGTTTGAAACCTTTTTATCTTGGTATCGTGCCATAGTTTCCAACGTGTGTGTGTGTTCAACTACCACTACCTTTGACCCTGGCTCATTTACCTGTTTACCCTATTTGACCTTTAACCTAAAACCAATGCACCCATTGACCTTCATTTTCTAACCTCGTCATTTTATCAAACCACTCACCACTTCCGTCTTTCACCTCATCAGTTCCAAGTTTGAGGGGGGTTACCTTCAACCACGCTTGGGGAAACATCACCCTCACTTACAATCGACACAACCATTTCTTGTTTTTGTCAGCGTCACTTACCAATAGAGGCTATGTAAAAAATGGGAAAAAATTTAGACACCCAAATTAGGTCACACTCCCCTTCTTCCCCTTTTGAATAACCAACTTAAACACTTTTACCTAACCATGACCTTTACATCACACATTGATATTAATTTAATCACCTCAATTAAATTAATAATCATCCTCACTTTATTCATTATTTAATTATCTTAACTAACCCAATTTCCACCTCACCTAGACACCTCACCCCACCACCTCACCTAGACACCTCATTATAAACCTATTTTTAGTATCTATCTACTCACCATGATTAACTAAGACTTAGTTCAACCCTAAAAATCAATGCCTATTATTCCTCTAACAACATTCACACTCATTAAAACATAACGTCCATTTTGATGCATGAAAAATAGACAAACCTAACCCAAATGATTGCAAGATCTGTCATTTTTAGTAAACCTAGGGAATTCTGCCTTAACTGACACCTTTCATCCCGAAACCGATGCCGGTCAACTAGGAACCATCGTTGGCTACCAGATAACCATTTTGGTAACCTTGTTGGAGAGGTTAGCCAGATTCTTGAATTTTGGAGCAAGAGGAGATCTACATGCAAGAAATAACCAGATCTCTTTCATACATCCAAGTAGCCATAGCGAGAAACAAGATAGATATAGAGGTATTTCTCTCACAGTAGCATTCTGGGAAGCACCACTACGGCACCAAGATCCATCCCAGTAATCAATCATCACCACCACCTAGCTATTGGACCTACAACATTAGTAAGTATGTTTATCACCTATTTTAATTCCTCCTTGTCCTATTTTAAAATGTTTTTTTATCTTTGTCATCATTTTCTATTAGCATATCCATTTCCCCACTATTCACTTCGTGTAAACTCAACCTTTCATCACCATAACATTTGATGATCTATACAAAAAATTTATACATCTATCAGTGTTCCTAAGATCCACACAGACCTCACCATTCCCCTTTTCATATTTGTCTAATCCCAAACCTCCCTTTCCACCATCTGACCTATTCAAAGTGACCGTCATCGGTTCCCCTTGACTACCATTGGTTAAACTATTGTTTCCCAGCTCCCCATAACTCTTCCTTACCAAAAATAAAAAACCCAACCAGAACCTCATAAGACTTTCCCTAAATCCACACCTAATCTATACCTCACTAGCACCTTCCTAACTCTCTGTCTTAAGATAGAGGAGATCCCAAATACCCTACATGTAACCCTTTGTCAATTTCCATAATAAACGATACCAGTCATCCAAAACTAACACTAGTCTCACCATAACTAATGCTGATCTCTGTGTCTATCAACACTATATAAAACAGAATCCAACCTACCTACCAAAACAACTTAAACACTTTACCCAACCCTACTAAGACCTTGTCCGCGACCTGCAGACCACCTGAAAAATGTACAACCTGACCTAAAGACCTTGACCTGCATAGTATTTAGTTTTTGATTGGATTGATGTTGATAGTGATCTGAGGTACCCAAATTAGAATACTAGCACTAGATTCGTTTATGTGCGTATTTCAGTTATTTCATATTTGTTTTATAAAAACAATGGATTGACATCCTTATAGGAAGTATCACACTTCCCAAATCTAGCATACGTTAGGCATTCCACTATCATATATTATTTGACTCTTCTTTAGTGGCCTTGTTTTCTATTTCAAGTAGTTCCTCCTAGCAAAAAAGGAACCTCTCACAGTCAACATCGGATCAAGAAGTCAGCACGCGTGCACAACCTTCAAACCAACAATCGCAACAAGTATTCCTCCTCATCCCATAGCATTATGTATTTTGGAACATTCAAAGCATAAAGAAAATGGTGAAACACATAATAATACATTTATGTGATAAAAATTTCAATATTCCACAATATTTTAAACCACCATGTTATATTTTGGTTTATGTATATTGGTGTGATGTAGAGATCCATTTAGAAGATTTAGTGGGTGACTTGACTTTTGGGGACCAAAAGGTTTTTATTGGGGACATGTGATCTTGGAGACATTCTAGGTGGTCAAAAGATACCTAATTCTTCATAAAAAATTTCAACACGAAAGAGCATTCCAATATCTTTTCAATGCCTATTAGAATGCATGAATATGACATCGTATGTTGTCAATATCACTAGTCATATTTTATGGTCAAACTGAGTCAACATGGAAAATGTAGGTCTCCAGTACCATGACTTGTGCACAGAGCCTATTTTCATAATGAGGTAAAAATGTGATCATGGAATTTGTTGGTGTAAACATCTTGTCTTCGATAGGAGAACGAAAATTTGGTTTCAATAGTGAGGTCCACTTTTATTTCGGAAGGGGACCTGATCGTCATGGTATATATTAGTGTAATTTTATTGCTCCCAATTAAAATATTGTTTTAATGCCATATTATGTCATGTATTGTGGCACTGACACGTATTAGGATATATTTTTGAGTAATTTTCCAATGCTACCAATCACTTCCATCTCATCGACCAATTTATTCCAGCCACATTTCTAAATCAACGATCCGTTCTAATAATTTGAGCTCGTGGGGTTATCCCTGTAATAAATCATAGTGCCAACTAAATTTTCAAGCATGGTTGAGCAGCTAGCGCACCAATGATGAGACCAAAATATGTATCATTATATCACCAAATAGCACTCTTATTCTCTCTCTTGAAATCAAGCTTTCAAGTGAATTTAGATGTAGTTTTAATAACGGATAACATATTTAGGGTAGAATATAGGATTTATCTTATCATCTCTTTAGAAATATATTTGTAATCTAATTGTTGTTATTTCTTGACATTTCTTCTAAAGTTGGAATGTAATAGTGTGTAGAATATAGGTCATAAGTAACTCTACTCCAAGTTCATAAATTGTTGCTATTGAAAACTTCCACATAACTACTGAAGGGCCTAGCTACCAAAAGTATTTTCATTTTTTCCAAAGTAATGTAAAGGAGCATCGAACTATTCATCACACTCTTTGCTTCCACATCATCAACCACAAATAGAAATCTAAACATGTGGTAATCCAAAGTCATGCATGCATGTGCCGTTCCAAAAAGAATTCAAATTCATGGACTTAGCACTCCTCCATTTTCTCTCTATGTTTCATGGATGAGAAAATAGTGGAATAGTATTAGTAATGTTGAATAAGTACCCTCCCACTTTGTGTTCCTACATTAAAGGGATGAGTTTTAGAAATATTCTCCATGATAAGTGGACTGTTAAAGTCATGTTTGTTTAGGATTTATTGCTTTTAATAAATCCTCCCAAGAATAGGTAGTTAGTTCTTGGTGTGTGGACTAAGTAAACTAGGAGAGATGCCTATAAATGCCTCTTTAATATGCTTAGAAAGGGGGGCATATATTTGCTATCATTTTTAAATCAATACAATTGCAGTTCTAAAAAGTTCCTTGTAGTTCCTCCAAATCCGAAGGGAAAAGAATGGCCAAAAGCCACTCTTATCCAAGGAGGAAGATTTTTCGATTATTTCTCAGCATAGTTTAATATTACAGATTTAATTTCATTAATTTATGTCAATAATTTATTTCCTGTGTGTTTCCTTTTTATGCATGTTTAGTTTCAGTTTGTTTTCTTATTTATATGTACTGTTGAACAAGATTTTATTTCTGCTTTTGCATACAACTTTAGAAAACGCCTTAGTTATAATGACACCAAATTGTCTATGAGTTAGTTAAATGATTGGTAATACAACAACCCGCGATTTTTGGTGTTATTGTTGGGGATCATGGTGTTATTAGGATACTCATATTTTTCTAAAATAATATTCTAGTGATAGTAGAATAACTATTTGCAAGATTTGTGACATGAGATTATTTTTCAATAGCTTCTTTAGAATTTTCTTTCAAGTTTTTTATTTTCCTGCAATTTTCTTTTCTTGCAAATTTATTTTCATGTAATTTTATTTTCTTGCAAATTTGTTTTCAGCATTTTTTTTTTCTGCAAATTTATTTTCTACAAATAGATTAAGTTTTATTTCTGTAGTTAGATTTAGAAACCTACTGAAGATTTCCAAAAGTAACCCCCCCTCAATAAAATGGAAACATCATTTCATGTTTATTTTTGGTAGAATAATGAATAATTTAAATGAATACTTTTATTTATACTGTTATTTTCATGCAATGAGGGTTTCCTATTCTAAAATATTTCTTGTTTGCATGTACTGTTACTTTTGCAAAGATGAAATAATGGTTCATGCATGCAAGAAATACAAAATAAATTGTGTGTAGGTTATCGAAGACAAAGATTTATGTGGAATATTTGTGTAAACAGATTGGGAGGAAAAACACAAAAAGAAACGGAGCACTGCAAAGGAGGTCAAATAAAAAGATTATGTTGATAAGGAGTTCTCGTGTAAAAAAACAATGTTTTCTGATGAAAACTACTCACAACTCTCAAATAAATAGCTCAATTTTTTTTTGTTTCTTGTTTTACACACTATGATATTTCCATATCATTTTGAATTACTCATTTTCATTGATAAATACCTAATATATTGCAGTTTGAATGCACACAACTCAAAAAAACCATGCTGAAGGATATTTTTTTTTACAAAAAAACAATCATATGATGAATGCAAGTATTATGCTAATAATCCTCAATTTTAGTACCTTATTCATTCCATGCTACCCACTCTGTCTCATTTTTTGTTGATTTTTTCTAAAAATCATTTTCCCAACTACTGGATCCACCAAAAATTCCTCCGATACTCAGTAGTCAATGTTAACTCTTTTAATGACTATAGGAAAATATTGGCTCAACCATTATATGCTAATTGAAATGTCAACATACCATTTTTATTCAAGGATCATACAAAAAACATCTCATAGTAAACCATCCATTCCCAATAAATGAAGAAGTCACTGAACCATTCCATTTCCAAGAACAGTTTACCATTGTTTCTCAAAAGACTGTAATCAACTTTCTTAGTTGGTTGGATGTTGTAGAAACTTTAGAAGATTGCTTCTTGATTTTTTTTCATGTTTACATTTCTAAATAGCATAGTGATTGGTTATAAAACCATTCTACTAGATGGCCAATTACTAAAAAAATGGGGGGGGGGAGTTGAAAACTAGCAAAATGGCTTTTTTTTCAAAAAAAACAAAAGACCAAATTACACTTCAAAGTATTTCTTGGATACATATGACTTCTTCTCTTATGTCAAATTGGTTGATGAAATTATTTGTTATTAAAAAGTTCTATATATCAAATTCCTGGACTTCATATCTACTTTTCTTTAGCTGCAGACAGAAATCAAGGTTATACAACATGATGAAAGAAAGGATAACTACTAAGTATGGTATGGTAGCTTCTGTTTTTCTATTCTCAAATATTTTTATTTATTTTTTTAATTACAAATAGATTCACTTCTAGAAATATTACATAAAAAATATAAAACAAAAGAGAGAGAGAGAGAGAGAATTGTCAAAATCTACATGTGCTAATGAAGTGTTTCTAGTTTACAGCAGTTGTGATCTATAAGATGCTCGATAAAAAATTTGAATGCATGAGAAAACTGTTATCCAAATAACTCTCCTAGTTATTTGGATAACTTATACTTTCATTCTGACTATGATGTTTCACATTTTAGGTTGTGTGCACTCAATATTTCTCCCTTGGAACAATTTGCATGGCTACAGTTCTTCTGCGTGCCTTGCTTCCTTCTTGCTTTTGTTTCCCTTCTTTTGGAATTTTTCTATCTCCTTCCATTTCCCATTTGTGCCTTCCTCATATGCACCTGATTTATTTCCCATCCTATCATGCACTCCTTGCAGGCACCTCTGTAGACTTACATTCCAAAATGGCTAAGTCCCTGGCATTCCTCTTGCGTGCTTGCATGCATTAAACTGCCATGAACCCATTTTCTTCCTATGGTAGACACCAAAAAACATGTCACATTTCATCATTCTCGTCCAAAATGACCTAATAACCACATTCTACATGGGTGACCGATTTAACCCTAATTCAATCACCCAAACCCCTTGTGCACACCACAATGACCCTCATTCACACACCCAAAGATTTAATTAACATCAATTAATTAAATTCCCTCTTTTATCCACTCATCAAGCCACCTCACCTTGCCACTGGCCCAACCACCTCACGCAACCACCTCACCATTCAATTACCCCACTTTCCCCTCCACCTCACCCTTCCACTACCCCACTTGCCCCTCCACCTCACCATTCCACTTCCTCACCTTGCCCATGCCTAGCCCAAACCCTTCTAGAAAGCCCTAATAGTGGCCACCCCACTCATAGGACCCCTTTTTGTCCTATTCCCTATTCTAAGGGTGGAGGACGCATGTGCTCTGCCACTCAAAATCAAGTGGGGAAGGCATATTCCCCACTTTTCAAAAAACAAATCCTCTCGACATAACCGATGTCGATCACCTGTAAAATCTCGGTTCAGGCTCTTTCCAAAGGGTTGGTTGAGATTTCGATTGGTTAGTTGGCATTTGGTTTAGCACTGGCGTTCGCATTCTCATTGGCAACTCGTTGGAACACAACAGAGCCATCAGAACTCCAAGCTAGAGACCATTAGTGTAAGTATTCACAAGAACCTTTGTGAGAACAACCATTGAAGGAACCTAAAGCCAGACATAGCTCAAGCAAGAGCTCTCTAACCACCTATCAGCCTTCACCAACATTCGTCACTCCTCTTCATCAGCTCCTCAGTCTTCTATATGCATTGGACTTCGGGTAAGTGGATCCCTATCATCCTTCACTTGTGTTTTTGTACTCTTGCTCCTCTATTTTCCTCCCCCAAGAGCAAAACCTCTCCTCCTGCCCCTTAAACCTCGCCTATTCAAGCCCATATCCACACATGCAGACCCCTTTTTCACCCCATTCCACTCCCTGGTAACTCTATGTCCAAACATAGAGAGCACCCTAACCCCCACTTTTACACCTTGATCAGATTACAGTGACCGTTACCGGTTAACCATAACCATGACCGGTTGAACCCGACCACCATCAGTTACCCTGCGATCAATCTAGCTCTCCTCACTTTCTACCCAAGTACATACCCAAAAACCATCCCACAAAGACCCCAAGACTCTAGCCCTAAACCTATCCCTTCACTTTGTACCTCACCCATATCCTCCCAACCCTCTATTCTGAGATAGAGTGGAACCTAACCACCACCTACCTAGACCTTTGTCACTCCTATAGTGACTGATATTGGTCAACCTTAATCGGCATCGGTATAACCTCAACTGGCATTGGTCAGATTGACCGGGGTTGGTCTCTGTGTCTGTTAACACAGTGCAAACCAATGACCTACCTTCCCACCCAAACAACCTAAATTACCCTACTTAACCCCAACAAGAACATGTCCATGACCTGCAGACCACCTAAAATAACCGTAACTTGACCTGAAGAACTTTTACATGCATAGTTTTAGTATTTAATTAGATCGACGCTGATAGTGACCTAAGGCACCCAAATCAGAACACTAACACTAGATTCTTTTCTTTTACATGTTCCAGTAATTAATATTAATTTATAAAATAGTGGATTGATATCCCTCTAGGAAGTATCAATCTTCCCAGATAGAGCATATGCTAGGTAGTCCACTGCCATATACTATTTAACTCTCTCTTGTGGTATTGTCTTCTATTACAAGGTAGTCCTTCCCAGCCAAAACGGAGTTCACACAATCGATCGAGATTGAAAGTCTACACACATGCATTCCACCTTCTACCCATCACCGAACAATAGGTAAACCTCCTACACCCTTATCTATTTCAGTCTCTGATTGTACGCAAAAAGGATCGAAACATTTTGGCATACTTTGTGGGACCCATTCGGGGTTCCTTGCATCATGTTCATTCTTAGGAAAAATTTGTATGTATGTTTCCCTCTCTACAAGTATTTCACATTAATCTCCTTCTTCTTCTATTTTCTAAAAGCAATCATGTTTTGGTGCTTCAAAATGAACATTTATTCCATTTCATTAGTATCACATTAGTGAAAGAGCATCCCCTCTCTTGTTCATCAGTTGTGACATCAAATATCACATTTCAATTTGGGTTTAAAACACTTGCATCTAATTTCTTGTATGTTGCATTGTAGAGCACATTAAAATTGAGGGCAACCTATATGCTGGAAGTCATGCTTAGCTGATGGTTAACATAAAAGAATCATAGAAACCACTTTCTCTCTCTTTCTCTCTACTAGACTACACAAAAATTCAAAAAACACCTCTTCTTAAATGACATCTTACCTGGGAACATCTGTTTGTGATCACACGGTCATGTTGGTAGGTAATCCTCAACTCATTTCCTCTGTCGAGTCATTATCTCAGAGGATGGCCCACCCCCGCCATAACATAACCTAAAACCTCACCTTTTAGATCTCCTTCTTCATAGGAAGCCTTCCTCACCAAAAATTTTGTTCTATAGTTCATGAGTCAGTCCTTCTAAAATAGCGTAAGATGAACACATTTAAAATTAGTTATTAGATAATGTATTTTGTTAGCATTTGATTGAAGTGAATTTTGAGGTGTGAGAATACGTTTTCCTCATTTTTCTTTCTTTTGTCCTTTCACACTCCCCAATCACAGTTGGAGTATTCTGACTTTTTCTGAGAGTGAAGAGGCTTCATTGTATCATCCACCAACCCCTGTGTTGATCATTCTTCTGATTCAAATTTACAATAATCCACTTTTCTATAGTTTTTCAATCTCCACAGTAACCAGCATCAGTTTACTCCTCACTGGCATCGGTTATACCCAACCGGCGTCGGTTTCTGTTCTTTTGGGTTAACTTGTCCAAAAGACCCCTGTTTCAATTTCTTTGTTGTCAAAAGTCCTATGACTTTCCCTACACTCTGTGTCCTACTAAAAAGCTATCTTAGAGATTTCCCACCTAATCATCATCACTCTTTTACCTCAGTTTGGTAAAATTATCCTTATCTTTTAGTAAATGGCAACAGTTAACCCTTAATCGAAATTGGTCATCCCTAATCGGCGTCGCTCAACCTGTGTTGATTCTTAACCGGTAATTTTAACCTGTATCTGAGTTATTATTATTCTCCAACCTCTCCCACCTAACCTCTTTTCTGCCTTCCATCCCAACACTTATGGACCTTCATCCTACCATACCCATAACCGTAGGTGACAAGACTTTTACTAGCTTCCTAGATCACAACTGTCATGCCTTACAATGCTACCTCACCAATTATGAAACACAGACTACTATGCTATCCCCTACTCCTGAATCCTGACCACTTACCCACCAAATGACTATCCCATTACCATCACCTCCTTATATGTCCTCATACATATAGCCACCAGTTGAATTGACCTGTTATGACCCTTATCAAAATTCAATCATACCTACTACCTATGCCCCTATGCCGAGTTCCACTGAGAGCTTTACACAAATTACTTCCCCCTATACCCTTCCTCACACACAACCCGTAACCTCAATGTCATATGCAGGGGGCTACCCCTTCTTCCCTACCTATGTACCCCCACAACAATTTATATAACTGACACAACCATACACTGCTACACCGCCCATGACCTACCCTTATCATCAAACCCATTTCACATCTGGGGGTCTTCCCCTACTGGACGAACAACAAATCTATACCCATGCAGGAGTATCACTGGATAATTTTGATATTTCACATCCTTGGTCGGTGTGGTATAATGAACATGGCTTCGGTACATAGCATCAAGTTAGGGGGCATAACAACTCCAACTGTGCACCATTCTAGGAAATTATTTGAGCTACATTAGATAATGGGGGTCTTGTCTAGGATGTTCCTTCTATATCAACAACTCGAAACCTCCATACCTATAATCAACCTCTCCCAAATCATACCGCTTTAGTAAACTCAATGATCGTAACTTCTTTGGGTAACCTCAACATTTATGACATTTATGCCACCTACAATCTCATACTTGTCCCCTTGTCTCCATTTCCCCCTATTTCATCTACTTCATAAATATTTCCATTAACCCCTCTACACATGGGGGACCCTACTTCATTTGCCTCTCTACCCACAGAGAAGTCTACCTTACCCAAAACCTCACCTACACCCTTACCTACGACCCAACACATCCTGCCTATACCTATGTATACAACAGAACCTACTACATGGACCCCTTTACACACGAGGAACCCTATCTCATTCACCTCTCTACCCAAAAAGGAGCTGACCTTACCTACTACCTCACCTACACCCATACCTATGACCTTACCTGTTACCTCATCGAAATTGATACCCACAACCAAACCCACTACACCTACACCCATGCCTACAACTAAACCCAACTTACCTACTACCTCATTTATACCCATACCTATGACCTTACCTGTTACCTCACCTGCACCCATACTTATGACCAAACACATCTCACCTACACTTCTATATATAATAGAACCAACTACATTAACCCCTATCCACATGGGGGACCCTATCTCATCTGCTTCTCTACCCACAGAGAAGGTGACCTTACCTAGTACCTCACTCACACCCATACCTATGACCAAAAACACCTCACCTACACCTCTAGATAAAATAACACCAACCCCATTAACCCCTCTGATTTCGGGGGAGCCTACCTCATCCTCTTCTCTACCCACATAGGAGGCAACCTTACCTACTACCTCACCTACACTCATACCCATGACCTTACCTGTTACCTCACCTCACCCATATACAAACCCACTACACCTACACCCATGCCTATAACTGAACCCACCTTACCTACTACCTCACCTATACCCATACCTATGACCTTACTTGTTACCTCACTTGCACCCATACCTATGACCAAACACATCTTACCTACACCTCTATATAATAGAACCAACTACATTAACCCCTCTACACATGGGGGACCCTATCTCATCCATTTCTCTACCCACAGAGAAGGAAACCTTACCTATGACCTCACCCACACCCTTACCTATGGCAAAAACTACCCCACATGTCCCCCTACCTACAACCGAACCTACCTCATCTACTTCTCTACTCACAGAGAAGTCAACCTTACCCAATACCTCACCTACACATATATATACAATTGAACCAACCCCATTAACCCCTCTACTTTTGGGGGAACCTACCTCATCCACTTCTCTACCCATAGAGAAGCCGACCCTACCCACTACCTCACCCACACTCTTACCTATGACCAAAATTACCTCACCTGTCCACCTACCTACAACTGAGCTTACCTCATCTACTTCTCTCCCCTTCGAGGAGAAGACTATACCCATTATTTTTCCTACCGAGTTACCTATCCCATCTAATCCTACGCCTAAAAAGGATCCCACCTTACTCACTCATTTACCCATACAAGATTCTTCCTTAGTTACCCCTCTACCCTGAAGACATTTAATCTCACCTATTTACCCACCTCCGGAAAACCTACCCTTCCATCATCTCTACCCATAAAAGAACATACCCTGCTTACTCGACCTATTCCTCCACCAACAATAGGGTCATTTATACCCTCACTATCTATTCCACCTAACCCTCTACCCATTAAATAACCACTTTTCTTGATTCCCCCTAATGACAATTCTCCTCCAAAGGTTGCTGAAAAATTCTCCGCTCCTCTTGCCTCACATTTTCCTATCAATTCTGAGATTGAGACCCTCCCTATTTAACAAGCATCAGGGATCACCTTCTAATTGTCATCTCCTTCCCCTACCTCAGGACAACCCTTAGATCTGGTGGATCAACCAAAATATTTTGATTACCCTATCCTCTGGGGGAGCCCTCGAACCCCTATTCCTACCCAAATGTCATCACCTACCACCTATACCTTAACGACTGACCTACCAATTGGAAAGTTCAATGAGATTATCACATCTACATCAACAGTGTCAACCCCTTCCTCATTAACAACCCCATCAACCTTTCCTTCACCTTGTATTCTGCCTACATCTCCGATGTCTCCTATACCTTCCTATTCACCACCACCTCTATCACTAATGTTTAGCCTACATCCTCCTGCCATAGCTAAAAATCCTAAAAGGATGATCTCACCATTTAGGTACCCTATGCCCAGAACACCCATTCCTCCACCTTCACCTTTTCCATCTATTTTAGGCCCACATCCTTCTTCCCTGGTCAACCAGTCTACAAGAGAAGCCCAATTTTTCAAAATTCTTAAATTTTTGTCCCCTAAACCTATTATTTCACCTTCACCTTTACCCTCTATTTTAAGCCCTCACCCTTCAACCTTAGCCCATCTACCAAATTTCCAAGCCCAATATTGATGATAGAAACCCACAGTTTCTTCTTTACCCTCTACATTCTATTCACCTCTGCTTTCTCCATAACCTCCTCCCGCACATTATTTTCCCAAGTTACCCACATTTTTTGTCTTACTGTTCACCTCAAATATCAGGCATATAAGTTCACCCACAAAGTTAAAAATTCCACCCAAACATAAACCTCAACCTCTCTTACCTCCCATATAGAAAGTCTCAACCACAGCACTTCCACTAAAATCCTAGCAAAATCTTGGACCCAAAACTTCCCTACCTACCGAAAAGGTAGCTGAACTAACCAAACCTCAAACTCCACCTCCTTTCCTAAATTCACCTACCCTTTTACCTAAACCCACCATTGCATCCCATTTTCATAAGTAGATAGAATCTTACTCTAACATTCCTTCTACATTGTTCCATTCTTCTATCAGCACACTAACACCCCTTAAGTATTATGATCCATTTAAACCAAAACCCAAATGGTTTAGTGACACTAAAATTTGTACCTATCATCACTCACCGGGGCATGATGTTAAAGGGTATAAAGCTCTCGAGAACATTGTTTGGCAGCTCTTTGGGTGTAAAGCTCTCAAGAACATGTTAAATGGTGTATTAACAATCTCCTCGGGGTATGTACATCTCGATGAGGAAGTTTCTATAGGATGTTGGCACACACCAACTGCAGGGATGTACATTTGAGAAGAGTTGGGTCTTCTCAAGAATACAACGTTGTAGTTGACATGTGACATCACCCTTCTGCATTGATCATCTAGATCTACACACAATAGGAACTCATACTTGAACTTAGTTTCTCTCTAGGTCAGGATAGGAATTAGCTTTTAATGACTCATGGTACATTGGCACATCTGGTTGACTTAGGTCAACTGAGTATGCCCATTTACCCTAAGCCATTGTGAGTGTCTTCCTATAATAAGTTATGCTTCTATCTAGGGCTAGGGTTAAACCTGGGACAAGTGGACTGACGGTAGTCAGTAAAGACCAATCATGATAATAGAGGAGTGAGATGAAGGAAATATTCTAATATGATGAGTATGCCATCTAGGAATAATGACATACATTGTCTGTTGTAAATATTTGGCCAAAGTATCACAAGCTGCTGGTTACATTGTCTTATGTCACCAAGTTTAAAACCATGTGATATCAGATTAATATTGGTAACAGATATTCATATATGTTCTTTAAACAGATCACTTAGTACCTGGTGTAGGGTAGGAATACCAAGTATACAAAGTATACGATATGTATTCAATACATAAGATAACATAAATAGATCGGTAGCTTACTGAGTTATGGAATGAATAGATCAGTGAATCACCTAGTCATCACAACTACATATGGTTATATATTTGAATTTGATTGACATGGAATGCTTGTTCTAAATAATGCTTTATTTAGAACAGTGAACATTATATTTTTAAAAAAATTCCCTTGTTTCTAAAGTCTTAAAATGGGAATGTTACATATTGGTATCAGAGCGGAAGATTGTAGCTCTTGGACCTATTGTGTCCATAATCTGATGAAACTTAAATTTTCTTGTAACAGAAAATGGTGAGAACAAGAGGAAATGTTGGAAATAACCCTCTGCCTGAGGAAGGAGTGGCAACTTCTCAGAAACTCGATGAGATCCTTATTGCTCTATAGGACACAAGAGATCATTTGGATATGCTAGAACAACAAGTAATGGGTGATGGGTAGGAATAATAAGCTGATAACAATAATCAGCCACCTCCAGGGGACAACGCTAATGTGGGTGTTGATAATAACAATGTTAACATACCTATTAAGCCTGAGAACAAAAAGGCTAGGCTAGCAGAAAAACTCACTAATGACATAAAAAGGATAAGTCCACCCAAGTTTGATGGCACCACATTAGGAGATGGGGAAGAGAATTCACTCAGGGAAATGGAGAAATACTTTGCATTAAGAAATTTCTCAAAAGAATCAAAGGTGATATGGGGAGCATATCAACTTTCTCATGAAGCATCTTCATGGTGGGATAGCCGCAAGGCTGAGTTGAACATTGATGAATCTAATATCACATGGGACCAATTTAAAGGTTACTTTAGGCAACGATGGCTGCCACAACTCTACTATGATCAGAAAATGACTGAATTCCAGAACTTAGCTCAAGGAAAACTAACTGTAACTGAGTATTGGGGGTGATTTACAAAACTCTTTAAGTATGTGCCTCAGTACTACACTGATGAGAAGTTCAGGAAACATAAATTCATCATGGGATTGAATCTTGTTATAGGGGGAGAGGTTGATGTTCACAGCCCAACCATGATGGAAGGGGTTATTGAAAAATCCATAAGGTAGGAACAGAAATTAAAGGAAATTTCTTCTCACAAGGAGGAAGTAAGGAAGAAAAATCCCAACTCCTCTTCATCGTCTCTTGCACCCAAGAAAGGACCATGGAAGAAATTTAGAATGAAAAGTAAGTTTTCACCTGATACAAACAAGAAAGTAGCAACAACAATTTTTGATGGTAATGCACAGAACAACTTTTCCAAGAACAATAATAATGGACAGAAGTTCTATGGGGGTCATAACGATAACTCTAAGGTTGGAAATAAACCCGAGCCTAGGAAGGGACCTATAGGAGGCTGTTATAACTGTGGAAAAGATCATTAAGTGAATCAATGTCCTTTAAAGAAGGATGATTGTAATCAACAGCACAAGATACATGCTGTAGTAGCTGACAAACAGAACACACCCATAGAAGTTCCGGGTAAGTTATTTGGCTTACTTAGAACTATTCCTTTTTATATCGGAGCTACTGAATGTTTTATTTCTAGTAAATTAGCATCAAAATTAAAAAGAAAAGATGGAAACATGGATAAAACATGGACTGAATAGTATGGGATTAATGTTGTTCATATGGTTAGTATGTGTCTTTTTGGAGCAGTCCTTGATTTACCTAGCTTTTCCACTGAGGTTGATATTTATGTTTCACCTTTGGGGTCTTATGATGTAATCATATGTGTTAATTGGTTAGCAGAACATAATGCTAAAGTGGACTATTTTGAAAAACACATTGGTTTTTTAGACGACTTGCAGAAAACATCAGAGATTCAGGGTGTGAAAATGTGGGATTTCTATTAGAAAATTGTCAGCTATGCAACTTAAAAAGGCCAAAAATAAAGGATGTACCTTATATGCAGTAAAAATTACTGAATCAACTGAAGAGAGAAGTGATATTACAGAACGATATCTACTGTTACGAGACTTTAGTGACATATTTCTAGAAGAATTGCCAAGTCTTCCACCCAAAATGGAATTTGATTCCACGATTGAGATCAAGCCTGGAACTAAACCTATTTCTAAAACACCGTAGCGAATGATTACTACAGAATTAGTAGATCTTAAGGCTCAGTTGCATGAAATTTTGTCTCAAGGTTTGATTAGACCAAGTGTTTCACCTTAGGGAGCACCTATAATTTTTGTGAAAAATAAATATGGAACACTTAGATTGTGCATTGATTATAGAATGTTAAACAAGGAAACAATCAAGAATAGATACCCACTCCCTAGGATTGATGATTTATTTGATCAGATGCGTGGAGCATCAGTATATTCCAAGATAGATCTTTGATCTAGATATCATCAATTGTGAATTAAGGATGAGGATATTCATAAAACAACTTTCAGAACAAGGTACAAACATTATGAGTTTATGGTTTTACCTTTTGGATTAACTAATGCACCTGCAACATTTATGAATTTAATGAATAATATCTTTCAAGAATACTTGAAATTTTTTTTTCTCATATTCTTGGACAACATTCTCATATATTCAAAAAGTATTGAGGAACACCATGAGCATTTGAAGATAGTTTTGGGAATATTAAGAAAGAGATGGTTATTTGGTAAGCTGTCTAAATGTTCTTTCTATGACACAAAAGTACACTATTTGGGACATGTAATAAGTAAAGATGGAATTTCTGTAGATCCTTCAAAAATTATAGCTATAATAGAGTGGCCTGCACCTAAGAATGTACATGAAGTTAGAAGCTTCATGGGACTTGCTGGCTACTATAGGAAATTTGTAAAAGATTTTTCTAAGATAGCTGCACCAATAACTTCCTTACAGAAGAAAGATAAAAAGTTTGTTTGGAGTGAGAAATGTGAAATTGCATTTAAAACCTTGAAGGAACAGTTAACTTCACGCACCTATTCTTGCATAGTACCAGATCCTAATGGAGATTTTATGGTGGTAACTGATGCATCAGGTGAAGGTCTAGGAGGTATTTTGTTACAAAATGGTCATGTCATAGCTTATGAAAGTAGAAAACTAAAGTTACATGAGTTGAATTATGCTCCACATGATTTAGAGCTTGCTACCATTGTTCATGCACTACAAGTTTGGAGACATTACCTACTTGGTAAGCCTTTTGAATTGAAAACTGATCACCTTGGACTGAAGTATGGACTGAAGTATATCTTCACTCAGCCAAATCTTAATGCAAGACAACGAAGGTGGTTAGAGTTTTTGTCTCAATATGATTTTGACATCAGTTATATAAAGGGTAAAGAAAATAGAGTGGCTGATGCTCTAAGTCATAGGAAGCACATTTATGCTCTTATAACGTTAAGAACTCAGTTTAAGGATGAAGTAAAAAGTGTTATGGAATCTGACTCTTACTTTCAGCAAGTAAAAGCAGCACTTGCTGCAGATTCAAATGATTTGAGGTATAAAGGTTTTCACTTTGATAAAGAAGGAATCTTATGATTTGAAAACAGAGTCTATGTACCTTCCCTAAATTATTTGAGAAATAAATTGTTAGAAAAATTTCATAATTCACCTTTTTCTGGACACCCGGGTATTACAAAAATGCTTGCTGATATAAAACAACAATATTTTTGGAAAGGAATGAAAAAGGATGTTCTAGACTTTGTGACACATTTCCTTGAATGTCAATGTGTCAAGGTGGAACACATGCACCCAGCCGGTTTGTTGTATCCTCATAGCATACCGCAGTACAAATGGCAAGTAATAAGCATGGATTTTGTACAAGGGTTACCTATGTTGAGAAATAAGCATAATGTTATTTTAGTAGTTGTGGATAAACTAACAAACGTATCACATTTTATTGCTAGGAATCTGAAGGATGATTCTCCTATTTTTGCAAGAAGATTTGTAAAGGAAATTTTCAGATTACATGGAGTACTTGAGTTAATATTTTCGATAGAGATCCTATAATGACGTCAAGATTTTGGAAAATACTTAATGCAGCTCTAGGAACTAAGCTGAATTTCAGTTCTACGTATCATCTAGAAACAGATGGGCATACTAAAAGAGTAAATCAAGTTTTGAAATATATGTTATGGATGTATTGCATAGATCAACAGTATAAGTGGGAAGAGTACCTTCCATTAGTTGAATTCACATACAATAATACATATCATGCTTCTCTTAAGATGGCACCTTTCGAGGCATTATACGGAAGAAAATGTAGAACCCGTGTTAGTTGGGATAGCATAGAGGATAGAGAGGTAATTGGACCTGAAATTATTACTGAAATGGAACAAGTTAAATCAATTTGTGAACGCTTGAAAGAAGAAACATATAGGTAAAAGAGTTATGCTGACTTAAAGAGGGTTGATAGGAAATTTGAACTTGGTGAGAAAGTATTTCTTCAGGTTAAACCAAAAAAGAGTTCTATAACTTTTGGCAAGGCTGCCAAGTTATCACCTCGTTATGTGGGACCTTTTGAGATAGTTGAAGTAATCAACCCTGTAGCTTATCATTTAGCATTACCTCCTGCTTTGTCACGAATGCATGATGTTTTCCATATTTATTTGCTTAAGAAATACATTTTAGATTTATCACATGTGTTAAATTGGAATTCCTTGCAGGTCCAGGACCCAGGAATAATCGTGGTTAAACTCATACGAGTGCTTGAAACCTTCCAATTGCATTTGAGAAATCATAAGATAAGTCAATGTAAGGTCTAATGGGACCAGTTTAATGAAGAAAGTGCAACTTGGGAAAACCTTGAGGACATGAAAAATACATTTCCATATCTATTTGAATAGGATTGATTCTGTTGACTGATAAAAATGTTTGATTTTATCTTTGTAATACAATAAGTATGCCAGTTTTGGGCAGGTTGTTATTACTTTGAATAAACAACTTAATAATGTTGATTTCAAGAACTTAATTAATGCTAATATGTTTTTGAATAAGATGATTTTTCCTTTATGCAATCTATTAAAAATGAGATAATCAGTGGGACAATGATTCTTTTTAGGAGGGAAGCATGTAACACCCTCGACAAATGATATATTCCTCTTTGCATTCAAGTGTTGACATGTGATTTTCTGGATAAAGATGTGTTCTTTTGACTATTGAAGATCATGCTTGATTGGGATAAATCTTTTCTATTCTTAAAAATCATTAGACTAAAATTATATGGTTGTCAAGAATCCATTTTCACTTCGGAAAGATGAGCTGCAATCTGGTATTAAGATTTGCAGACTTATTTCTTCTTCTGACTCATCCTTGGATCAATTTCAGTGATCCAAGGAATGTTTCAAGTCTTCTTCATAAAATGAATGGTAAAATTGACATTCAGTAGCTTAAGGAACATAAAAGGCTAAATTTTGCATGATACTAATTCTTGGCCTTATTGCAACATGTTTTCGTTCAGTTGTATGTTGTGCCCGGGTCTTTGGTGATTGATCTTGGTGGGACATTAAGGACTTGAGAAAAATTCAATTCTCTTTGGAGAAGTTCGAAGTCCTAAAAATCTAAGGACTATCCTAATGGTAACCTAAGCTAGGTGAGAATAGCTAAGTTCTAGCTATGTTTACTTATATGGATATTGTTCTAACCTAAGTCTCTTATTCTATTATAGGGTTGGCATCCTAACCTAAGTGTTATGCTAAGAAACTAAGGGAAGAGTTACTAAGGGGGATAGTAAGCTATTTTAGCTACTACCTATTACTAAAGGGTTGTGATTTGAACCTAACATAAGGTGGGAATTCTAATGACTAATGTTCTAAGACCTATGTTGGTAATTTTAAAAATTAACCTAAACTAAAGGGAACCTAAAGGGGTTGTATGACATAAGGGCGACGGTTCCAATGGCTTTTAAATGATTTAAAAGGAGGTTTAAATGATAAGGTACTACTAGATTTGGTAGAGGGCCACTGCACTTGGTGGAAGCCTACGTGGAAACTCCACTAACAGATGGAATTGTATTTTTTTGTTGAAATGGCATTCACTAAATTTAAGTGGTGGTGGCAAGGAAATATAAGCGGGAATTTTGGATTAATGGAATTTATGGCATTTATGAGCCTCGGTCTTCACGTGCAAACCGTCTTGGAAACATAGGAGGTGGGTTTGTAGGAGGTCATTTGGTTTTTCTTGCATGGTGGATTTTTCTCTGCATGGAGCTAACTGGTTCTTCGAACCAGCAGTTTGACCTTCAGTTCAAAGCTATTTTTGGTTTTTACGATCTATTTTTGATCGAAGGAAAGTATATGAAGCTTGGAAGGAAAAGATGTTTCGTTGTTGATCTTTTGTGGAGGAGAAAAAGAGCTGGAAGCTTGGCTGGAAGTCTCCTTTGAGTTGGTGGAAGCGCTATCAGGCATGATAGGCTCTAACTATTAAAATTCTTTACATTCTTCTAAATGATTCATTAGAAAAACTCTGCTCTCATGAGATTCTTGTTTTCTTATCTATCTGGTTAATTTTCTTATTGGGTTTCATGGATACTTGTGTGTTTGATTTAAATGTGTGTTTTATTTAAATCCATGGAAAAATAGTATTATTTGGAAATTGTCTCTCTATGTGAGTTCTATGACTGCATGCAAGTGAAATTGGTTTACAGAATGTTTTCTCTATCTCTACTTTGCAATCTTGATCTTGTATTCAAGGTTAGGGAGCTTGATTTGATTATCATGAAATTATATGGATTGGAATTTAAGGAAAACTTCAGTTCTATTTTATATTGCTTCTGGGTTGCATTCTTTGGATGCAGACTCAGGTTGGAACTTAGTGTTTTGATTAAGCTTATGTTGAAGCTTCGTTTGAATGGAACCAATGTTTTGGAAACTTATGTATTATTGAACTGTTTCTTGGAGTTCGTATTTATCACTGTATTCACATTAATTTAGTTTTGAATTCCTGAACACTTGTGTGTGAAGCTCGAGTTTTGACTCTGTACTTCTATCAAACACTTTAGTGTTAAGATCTTGCATTTGGATCGATACATCCGATTCTATTCAGGCATTTTTGTATTGGGTTATTCCTTATTGAAATGATTAAGCTTATAGCTCATTACTTGAGCAAATATTCACTAGGGAACTGTGTGGGAACTTGTTTGAGTGTTTAATTCTCTCTGGGATTTGGAAATTTAAACTTCTAGCTTAGAAATGTTGAACTTCAGTTCTATGTTTTTTACTGTATCGACTTCCTTGAGATGGTATGAGTGTGGGAATTGAACGGGAAAGTTATTTTCCCATATTTGGAAGAAACCTGCATTTTGGGTTGAATGTATATTTGTACTAAGGAACCACTGTTGTAATTCATGGTTGTGAAGTTTTTCTTTTCTATTACTCCGTTCCTATTTTGCTTGTAATTTAAGACTGAAACATCTTTTGTATCTGGACATTTTGGTTCTAGCCTCCCACTCTTTGTCTCTTTTAATGAAATCTGGGTCTTTTTGAAAGATTTTGATAATACCTTGGACACTAAAATAATTAGGAAGGATTCATTCTTTGTTTAGTTATATTGAGTTTGATTCTTTGAATCATGAATTGTTTTCTTTTTGTATTAATTGGTAAGCCTTTGCGAGACTTCCATTTTGGATTCGTGAGTAATTTTGAACCTTATTTTTTATGGTTTTGGGATATAATTCTTGACTGAAACAATGAATAAGACTTGATTCTCTTTGTAAAGGAATGAAATATGTATATTCATATATCTTTTGAGATCATTATGGTTCAGGGTCTGCAGTATGTTGTCATCCTGAACTTGTTCGAATTGGAACTTCTTGTTCAGTTGAAAAAATGATCTATCATTGGTTTTTTCCTTATTATGTTACTTCTTTTCTACCCTTGGATAGGCTCAGTGTTTAAACTTTTCTATACTTGTTTCCATTTCGAAAAAGTTATTTCTCTTGACCTGTTGGTCTACCTTGTTCGAATCATTGATGGAAATAGTGCTGAGAGATAGTAGCCTGTAAGGTTATACTGTTAAGTACATTGATACTTATGGTTTAACTGTTGTTGACTAGTCTTGTCAAGTTTTTATGGAAAATTAGGTTTGATATCTTGTACTATTTATCTTTTGTGAAGATCTATGAGTAGAGAATAACTCCTCTTTGGACTACTTTGTTTGTGAACATTGTTGTTGTTATTTGATTGAAATTTCTAACATGAAAGTTGGAATTGGAGTTGCAGTTGGACTGTTCTGGTTTTCCTTACCTTCTTGTTTTCTTATGGAATTTTGTTTGATGTATATTATAATGATTGAATGTGCAATATTGTTATCCCAGAAAGGAACAGGTAACTCTTGTTATTATCCGGTCTATTTTTATGATGTTATAGGTCAGAGCATGGTATATAATGGTTCTTTATTAGGATATAGAGGGATCATCCTTGAAGTAACCATGATGTTTACATTTATTTTGTCTCTTAGAAAAGATAAATGTGGTATTATATTAGGATAGAATCAAGAAATAATGGGATGGCTTGATTATTGTTTGTTTACAAGCCATTGATATGAGTAATAGAACTTTTAGATCTTGGGTAGATATTGTTTATTATATTGATTTTCTTCTTTTTAAATTTGATCTAAGTTACTAATGTACTTCCTTTCTGTTCATTATCAATTATGTTGATTTTATGATGTTTTAATTGTCTCATTAAAGCAGTGTTGCTTTAATGAAACAATTAGTGGAATGCACTTCATTTTAATGATTAGTGCTTATCATGCTCAGTTCATCAAACTGACCCGTGCTAGCTATTTTTGCAGATGGACGACTTAAGTGGTAAAAGAAGGAAAAACTTATATGATGCATTGGCTGATATATGTGTAATTCTTAGTAAAGAATTATGATTCATTCTTTTCTTGAATTGTAAAAGAAAGTTGTATACTTTATTGTATAAGGTTGTTGTTATGCAGTTGCCTAAAGAGCATAGTCATGTAAATTTTATAAGTTGTAATGATGAATTTCGAGTTGTGTTTTATTTACATGGGTTGTGAATATTATCTCATACTATTTTAAAGAAGATGAGAATTCCATGTTGTTGTTATTCTTTATAGTATGTGATGTTTATTTTGTTATCTTTTTTAAATATGGATAATGGGAATTATTTCAATTTCCCCTATAATGAAGCAACTTGTTGAGTTACATAATATGTTGTGTTTATCTAAAAAAAATTAACATAATAAGGTGATGCATAATGAACATGCATTAATAAATATGGACATTGGGAATGATATATCCCAATACTTAAACATGTAGAGAAAGATTCTTTCTCTCTCTCAATTGAATATAAACCAAAAAGGTTTGGATGTTTGATTAATATTTATTAGAATTCATTTAGTATGGAGTCTACTTTAATTAGTTACATGTGGTTGATAAACCTTCCTAAAAGTTAATGAACACTTAAAAGAAACTTATGATAACGTTGTCCTGATTTAGTTAATTGTCAGTTTAACTAAGAAATCGAACATTAAAAGCAACCATAAGTTTAACGAAGTTCTTCATGGACTAAATGAAACAAATTTAGGAAAGAACTTATTGAGTGTTGGATTAGGGTTTAGCAGGGTGGCTGTAATCAAGAAATAATCCAAACTAACAATGTATTAACAATCTCCTTGGGGTATGTACATCTTGATGAGGCAGTTTCTCTAGGATGTTGGCACACTCCAACTACTGGGCTGTAATTTCAAGAAGACTTGGGTCTTCTCGAGAATACAACATTGTAGTTGACATGTGGCATCACCCTTCTGCATTGATCATCCAGATCTACACACAATAGGAACTCAGACTTGAACTTAGTTTCTCTCTAGGTCAGGATAGGAGCATATTTAGGATAGGAATTAGCTTCCAATGGCTCAGGGTACATTGGCACATCCAGTTGAATTAGGTCAACCGAGTATTCCCATTTACCCTAAGCCATTGTGAGTGTCTTCCTATAATAAGTTATGTTTCTATCTAGGGCTAGGGTTAAACCTGGGACAAGTGGACTGACGGTAGTCAGTAAAGACCAATCATGATAATAGAGGAGTGAGGTGAAGGATGTATTCCAATATGATGAGTATGTCATCTAGGAATAGTGATATACACAATATGTTGTAAATCTTTGGCCAAAGTATCACAAGTTGTTGGTTGCGTTGTCCTATGTCACCAAGTTTAAAACAACGTGATATCAGATGAATATTGGTAACAGATATTCAAATATGTTCTTTAAACAGATCACTCAGTACCCAGTGTAGGGTAGGAAGACTAAGTATACGAAGTATACGATATGTATTCAATACATAAGATAACATAAATAGATTGGTAGCTTACCAAGTTATGGAATGAATAGATTGGTGAATCATCGAGTCATCATAGCTGCATATGGTTATCTATTTGAATTCGATTGGCATGGAATGTTTGTTCTAAATAATGATTTATTTAGAACAGTGAACATTATATTAAAAAAAAAACAAATTTCCCTTGTTTCTAAAGTCTTATAATGGGAATGTTACAGACTTCCCACATTGATTAGTCTATCCAACAAAAGTAACACACCATTTTTTCCATGGACTTGACTATCTGGGTTCTCGACCAACTTCTACAAGAGTTTCATTGTTCCCCTTCATGTTTCCAACCTTTCACAATATCACCCTTTTACCACATTACCCTACTTTTCCTACCTACCACAGGACGCTATCACGAATACAATCTGCCTTGATCCTACACATTGCTTCACCTTTCGAATAGTCTAACCTGCAAGATGTTTTAGGGGCTCAAGGGTCATCGCACTTACCCTTGGTTTGCACTTCGATGGTCCTTTCCAATCCAGCTGCATCATCAATCCTGTTATAAATACCTTCTTTCTGAACTATTGACATTCTTCAACTGAAACAAATATTTCAACTTACCTCCACCTACCTCTCACCCATGCCTAACTTGACCTATCAATATCCATTTTACAACACATCGGACCTTCATCACCTTACCAACCTACACCCATACCTCTGACCTAGCGTCCTACCATCTAACCTTACCCACAAACATAACCTATTTTACCCATTGACCCAAGGTCTAGCACACCTAAACCCTTGACCCAATCATTGACCCTACCTATCTACCCATACCCATGAACTTTACCTTCTCAACCGTACCATTGACCCTCACCTATTTACAGTTACCTACTTTTGGCAAGAAAAATTGTCAGGTGAACAAACTTGTGGATTTCTTACCAACGCTCTAGGAATCTAAGTCCCTCTACTTAACCGGTGTAGCTACCATATGTGCATGTGTGAGAAAATGTGGATTTATATTGTGGCCTTTCGACTGGGGATCCAATAGAGGCACTCCACTGACCCTGTAACAAAGATAGCAATATCTTACTAGGGAAGTCTTCATCTATAGAGGGGGAAAGGGTAGTGAGAAAAGAGTTAAGAGAACTAATGTTGTAGGTAGAAAATTAGATTCCTTCATGCACTAGTTAGAAACTTCAACACATACATTCATGAGAAGAAACAACCCTGCAAATAACAACAAGACAAAATAGAATTTGCTGAACACAAAGTATCATGAAACCCCTTAGTCAAAGAAATCTAGAAAATCCTTCTTCTTGTATTGATCACTTAGAAAAAAGTTGTACATAGTGGAGAAATGGAAGAAATTGAGAAGGGGGGGAATAGAAGAAAATGGCTATCTCCTTTGTTCTCTCAAGGTGCAATATACTCTTGAGTTTACAAGATCAATCACCAACCCTTTGAAATGGGAATGGCATTATAATTTATAGAATGAGAGGTGACTTATCATCTTCCTCATGACCTTTTGAATACCTTAATATGACTTAAGGTTGTTCATATTCAACTTTAAATATTTAAGTCCCTTTTATAATAGCAAGGCGACTTAATTTACATTATATTTCTAAAGTCATTTAAGTCATATTAAAAAGTGCAACCCTCAATGTAAAAATATAACATTGAAGAGAGAGAGAGAGAGAGAGAGAGAGTCGTATGAGGAACAAAGATAGAGAGATAGAAGAGGAAGAAGAAGAACAAGAAGAAGAATTATGCCGAAGGATGACCTTCTACAGTGGACTTGGCTCTATTCTCTGACTGTTCTCCACTTTGTAATCCTGAGAAGGCTTCTAACCCATCCACTTTGGCTTTATATCTCCCTTATAAAAATCAACTTGTTATTTTTATTAAGTCTGAGGAATCAAGTCCTCGATTTTCAATTGGATGTTGTGGCTCAATTTTCCTCTTTCTCCCTACGGTCCTTGTTCCTTTTGGATCAACTTTCTATTTTTAGCAAGTGCTCGAGGGGCCACTTACTATTTTTAGTAAGTGCCAAAAATGTCCATTCTGGTGAATTTTCAGCTATAGTGCATCTCCAATGTCTTCATCTTCTTTGCAGGTTCTTCTATCGATGACTTCCCAAAATAGCAATTCCTATGTAGTAGACCTACTATTTTTAGAAAGTTTTCCTCTGGGAATTAGATCGATGTGGAACAATTTTTTTTGATATGGGTTTTTTCCCAATATCCTCCCTCTAAAATTTTGGGCCCACTCTCTTAATAGTCCAGGAGAGTTTAAAGTTTTAATTTTCAGACCTAGCAGTGCATCTGGGTATGACAACCATTAATGGACCTCAAAATTACAGGTCTAGTTTTCTCCTCTATTTTCAAATAAAGTTATATTTTTGATGTGGGTTTTTTCTTCTGGTGCTTCACGTGTGATCTTACTTCGATCTAGCAACTGGTTTGATGGAAATCCCACTTCTTTCTTTATTGAGCCAGAAAGGAGATTTCTTCATTGTGCATGATCTGTCACACATGGGGGGAGTTTGAAGGTGTCTTTTTGATGGCCTTAGGTAGAGGAATGATCAGAAAAAAATATATATTTTTTTCATGCATCCATTTGGGAGATTTGTTCAACTTCTCATTTCATGGCTATGGAGTTTTCTCCATTTTCTCCTTTTGTGCTTCGTGCTTCTCCTACCGTCTTTGATGAGGATTCCTTCTAAGACCTGCATGCTTTAGTGGAGTGGGAGGGGAGTGAATTTGCATCAGGTATGGTTTGAGTTCTTTCAATGGTGGAGTGATGGAAGAAAGTTTTAGTGGAAGTATGGAGGAATGAAGTGCACACACAACTGTTAGAAGTTAGAAGCGAAAAAAGCAGCACTTGGAAAAATTTAAAAAAGATATGCATAGGTAGGGCTTGGGCACATTTTTCCATGCTTGATTTCCCTAACGTCATTTCCACAATGAGCAAGACGGAAACACGTGGCACTATATCCAACGACAAAGAATGAAGGAGGAAAAAGCTACTTTAAAGTACTGGGAGTTGAAAGTTGGTCACGTGGGTGTCAAAATGACCCCTATGGGGGATGGGCACATTTTTCAAGGTCTGATGTCCCCCATCTCAGGTGCATAAGGGACATCAGTTTCCATGGTTTTTCTGGAGCTGAGACGTGGTGCCCAATCTCACGGCAAGGGATGAATGCTTCGAAAAATCACATGGGGGTTGAACTGTCAAGTCTGGAGGTCACGTGAGGGTCCATGAGGTCATATGAGGGATGATAGGGCTTCAAGGGGGCTGGAAACACTTTTCCAACCTTGGTGTACCTTACCTTGGGGGACATGATGGACATAAAATTCCTCCAGGCTCCTAGTGCTGTCATGTGTCCTCCCAAAAATTTGGCTAAGTCATGAACTTGTAACAGTGATAAATTGAGCTCTTGATGGAATTTTTTCAAAAAATGTTATATCATCTTGACTAGAAATGGCCTTCTAAATCCAATGGTGTGGGTATCATGTCTTGATTATTCCATTTTATCCCTAAAAATCATATTTTTGATTTTTTACTCCACATATGCCTAAGAAAAAATGCCTGTAGACCTGATGCTCAAAAGTGTTGTGAAAAATATTATTTCACCATAATTTAGGCCTTAGAATCCTCTTTCTAGAGATATTTTTTTTTCTCCTAAATCCATTCGGAGCTCCCAGAATCTTCTTCTAAAGCCCAGCAACTGTTTTAGGCATGTGTATCGCCTAGGCTTGTGAACCCTCTTTTTTTACTCAGACTACTCCAAGTCTTGCAAAACTTCCCCAAAACTTCAAAAATAATTTCCATTATGTTTTAAGGTCTTCATTTCATATTTGTGTTGAATTTTTCCATTCTGTTCCACTCTAGGGATTTGAATCCAGTCCTGGGAAGGCTAGCAATAGCCCTTCCCATGACTGCCCAAAATTTTCATTTTCAATGAGCTCCTAAAATCACCTAGGGGGGATGTTATCACTTTGCTTGGGAGGTCATTTGGAGTGATTGGATGGAGCCGGGGTTTCCTAGGAATGATTAAACTTGAAAATTTCAGCATAGGGGTATAATTTTCGTGCTCAGAGATTATCAATTTCCCTGTTACACATTTTCACGACAACAATTGGCTCTAGCTTGGGGGCATGACATAGACTGAGTATAGCAAATACATGGCATGGGAATCTAGAATCTCAACTTTAGACCATCTAATTTTTTGACCAGTGCCTTATCCATTGGGTCTTATGGAGTCATGTACAACTTCTAGAAAGGAGAGAGAAAAAGGAAACACGCGACACACAATAGGAAGGGAAACACACCTAGTAATCACCTATGGTACAAGGTGGGGGACAAACCAATTTTACTAAAGTACTATTATTTCATCAAGAGTTACCCCTGAGTGGGCAATACTAAGTGATGATGTTCTGTGAAGTTGTTGATAGGTTCCAGAAAGTAGCCTCCCCTCCTCAGCTACTTATGAAAGCCATGTGATTTCACAATTTTCTATGTATTTGGTAGGAGTGAGTTCATGTGAGCTTCTTGATGCTCGAGTCCTTGCTTGGAAATTCCACTACCTTCGTGTTCTTTGAAGTTGGTATCATAGTGCCAGTTGCCTTCTACATTTATCCACATAGTTGGTTCTCCATCGAGCATCTCATCACTGCCCCAAAGCTGATTTTTGTTCCAATTCCTTGGATATTCTGAGTTACTTTCTTTCTCGATTATACGCTCATTGACATATCCTCCATGAGAAACATTAGATTCCTCCCTTATCCCTACTCCACTGTGAAGTTCTTGAGTACTAATAGAAGGGTTGGATGCAACATCATACTTGTCTTGTATATCCATGACACGAGTGAAGATATCAAAAATAAGCTTGGGGTCTTCCACAACTTCTATTGCATCCAATATTTCTCGCACGGAGTTATGCTTCATCATTTCGTGCAACTCCTCTTTGTACACCTTTGAATAATATTTATGTTGCAACTCAAGGAAACTATCTAGAGGGATTACCTCATCATCTTGGGAATCACTGCACTTTACCGATCCTTCATCAAAAGGAGCTTCATATTTAGAGGTATTGAAACTCCTTTCTTCAATTTCTTCATCATGGAAAGAGTCTTCATATTCAAATGGAAAAGAAAATATCTCTATTTCATTATTGCATATATCAATCATTAGCTCAAGAACAACATCATATTTTTTATCTTGCCTTATCTCAATATGGCCAACCCTCACATTGGTTAAGGCTTCTAAATCAGACTCACGCTAGTCTTGCAGATTTGTGGCTCACATTAGGAGCCTGAGACTGAACTCAGGATCTTCAGTTTCTTCTATGGCTCTAAGCATTTCCTATATAGGCATTTCTTTCAAAACTTTCTCAAGCTCATCACAAGATGATTTTGTCTCTCCATATATGGTTGGAATAAGATCATCTTCATCCCCAAATGGGAATAAGAATAAATCCCCATCTTGGAAAAGCATATAATCTTATTTTCCTTCTCAAAAATTATTAAGAACAGTTTCCTCTTCCTCATGGTTTACATCATTTAGCAATTCAGGGTTGCTCTCTTGTAACTCAAATGTCCTCAATGCTTCTTCAAAATTCAAATCTCTCTGAGAAGGCATATCTCACCCTATCAAGATGGGAATGTCTTCTTCCTCCTCATTTATCACCAAGTGATTCATCCACCTGGTATTTTGGTACAAAATGTTAGCTTCTGGGCTTCTAGAATTTCATACCGTGTACCTCATCTTCTTCTCGGGAATTAATTTCTCCATGTTTCCCTTCACTGGTATGGTTGCAAAGACCAATTCATCTAAAATTTTCATCCCAAATCTCAATATAAATTTCTACTCAGCAACATTATGAATGAGGCTGGGACGTCTACTACCAAAATCATCACTAAAACTTTCTTGCCTGGAAATTTGGCGAGAGCCACCTATGCATCTTCGACCTTCCCTACAAGTGAAACATTTTCTGATTCTAAAGAGTAATAAGAACCACTAGGTGGAGTCATTGTAATTTTAAGAGCCTTGGTGACCTTTAAAGGCATCATGTTGTCTGAGGCACCTGAATCTATTATGTAATTGTTCAGTACATATTCCCCAACAAGAAGGGAGACGTAGAAAGGTTCAACTTTATCAGTCTTCGATGCACTCAGAGAAAGCACTTTCTGTGAGGGAGGTGTAGGTGATTTTAGTAGCATTCCTTTAGAACTAGATGTTACAGCATTGGGTGTTAGACTACCACTCGTGATATCTAAGAAAAACCTCTCAAATTGTTCAGGATGATTCCAAAACTATTTAGTTTTAGTAATCTACACTTTGGCCTTGTTTGCATATTCTATGAAGTCAAAGGAATCAGATGTGGATAAGGGGGTGAAGGGACTTATTTTGGAGTCTGGATAGGCTTAGGAGTAAGATTTGATGTTTGAGGAATGGACGATATTTTGAAAGGTACACTAGGAGATTTCAAAGTACTAGATTTTACAGGAGAAAATTTATATTTAGACTTGGAAGATACATCATAAGACTTACTTGGGATTACAGGTACCTTCTTACTTACTATAGGATTAGGCTCCAATAATGCATACTTCAGGGAGGATGAAAGTGGGGATCCTTGACTGATTATTTTATTTTTCAAAGTCACCACAGAAGGATCATTAACCTTTTTTCTTTTATAGTATTGTAGGGAGATTCTCTTTGCTCAGACTGAGAATGAGTGAATACCGCACATGAGAAACTGGATGCATCCTCTTCATCTTCTTCATCACATCTAGAATACTCACAGAATCTGATTTTTGTATTGTTCTCAAACTCGTCATTTTCTAGGAAATCACCACCTTCACTTTCTTGTTCAAGCTCTTCTTCATCTTCTTGAAATTTACAATTTATGTTCATGGGTTGGGCCTCCAAGGTGATCCTTTGGGGTGCTCCCACAATCTGATTTCTGTTGCTTCTTTGGGAAGAAACATGTTCAAATATTTCCCTCTTCAAAGATGCTATCTCATTCACTAAATTTTGCAGCGATAGATTGGTTCTCTCATCTCCAGGATGTTGGGTTTTTCCCTTTGATGGATTCTTTATCTTTCCAGAGAGGATGTGATCATAATCAAGTTTAATGGCCATCCTTTATGCTTCTATAATGTTCCTTGGTTGGGCTCTTCCTAGCAAAAACCCTACTTCTGATGATTGAGCATTAATGAAGAATATTTTGATATTCTTCTAAGAGGGCGAATCTTCTTCCGATATCCTATGAAGAAACCATTCGAAACGATCCACAAAGTCTCTCATTGTTTCACTTTATCCTTTCCTCATTTGAGCCAACTGCACCAAGAGGTCTTGAAAATCTTCGGTTGATTTAAATCTTTCCTCAAAGGCATCCTTGATGTCATCCCAACCAGTGATGGATCAAGAAGGCAGGAGTTAGAACCATTCTGTTACTTTTTCTTAGAGGGACTCCATGAACAATCTTATATCAACATCTTCATGCTGGACACCAAGAATTCCACATGATGTCATGAAAGAAACAACGTGTTCTTTAGGATGTTGTGAGTTGTTGCCTTTGAACTTTGGAAAGTTCTTATGGGAACCCATTGGTAGATCGTGAAGAGGGGGTTCAAGAGCAAGAGGGCCTGTATTCCTTCCCCATGGAACAATGGGTTGAGGTATTTCCGAAACACCTACACAAGAGACACCTCCTGTTAGCTGTATCCTGGAAGAGGAAGACGTTGCCCCTACCGAAACATCATCACCCACTTTGCCATCATCTCCCACAGAATCGATGGACCCTGAATTTATCCCTCCTAACTTTTTTTTTTCATAAATGCTATCTTCATAGGTCCTCTCACTTATCAACGCGATAATGAGGACCCATCTTCTCTTCCCCTTCTGTATCCAGACATGATCGAAGAGGATTCACCTTTGATTAATGTTGTTGAATGCCAGGATGATGACTCCATCCTCACTTACCTGGGCGCGGATGATTCTTATATTCAACGTGCCTTACCATCTGAAACCCAAACTATGCTGAACGAATCTACTATAGAAATCAACATCCACACGGAGGAAGATCCTCACATAGTGAAGATTGGACAATCCCTTAACACATCAGAACAAGCCGCCTTTACTACCTTTCTCTGTGCTCGCAACCAAGCTTTCGCATGGTCTTACGCTGACATGCCAGGAATTGATCCTACCATTGCCGTCCATAACATCACCCTAAACCCCGATTCCAAACCAGTCAAACAGAAATTGAGAAAAATGCATCCACGCATTGCTCTCTTGGTCAAAGAGGAACTCCAACGACTCCTTTCTGTTTCCTTCATTCTGCCTATTGACTATCCTCAATGGATTTCCAACATCGTACCTGTCACGAAAGCGACGGGGGGACTTCGGATATGCACGGATTTCCGGGATCTTAACCTCGCTTGCCCTAAGGATGACTTCCCCCTCCCAAGTATTGATCAACTTGTTGATCTCACTGCGGGTCATGAAATGCTTTCTCTCATGGATGGCTTTTCAGGATACAACCAAATTTTGGTTGCCCCTGCCGATCAACACAAGACTGCCTTCATAACTCCTTGGGGAACCTTCTGTTATCGTGTCATGCCATTTGGCCTTAAGAATGTTGGTGCTACCTATCAGTGGGCTATGACCTACATTTTTCATGACATTATGCACACTATCCTTGAAGACTATGTCGACGATCTTCTCGGCAAGTCTAAACATCGTAGTGAACATCTCGATGTTTTAACCATTATTTTTGATCGCCTGTTACAATATTCTGTCCGCCTTCAACCGAAGAAATGTGTTTTTGGTGTTCTCTCGGGAAAACTTCTTGGCTTTATCATCTCTTTGCGTGGCATTGAGGTCGATCCATCTAAAGTAAAAGCTATCCTAGAAATGCCCCCACCCAAAAATCTCAAACAATTGCGTAGTTTACAAGATAAGCTCCAATCTATCCTACGTTTCATCTCCCAACTCTCGGATCGGTGTCAACCTTTCCACCACCTCCTTAAAAAGGATATTGCATTCCAATGGAGCGAAGAATGTCACCAAGCCTTCGAAGCTCTCAAATCTTATCTCTTACAGCCACCCGTGCTTATCCCACTCCAAGACAACCGCCCTTTCTATCTTTACCTTTCCGCCACCGACCACGCTGTAGGAGCCATGCTTGCACATCGTGACTCTGAGAATCACGAACAAGCCGTTTATTATATAAGTCGTACTTTGGTGGACTATGAGACTAGGTACACACATGTAGAAAAATTGTGCCTTGCCCTATCATTCGTTGTCACCAAACTCCGACACTACCTTCTAAATCACAAGACTTTCGTCATCACCAATACAGACCCCATCCATTACATGTACGCCAAACCTCATCTGAACCAACGCATTGCTAGATGGCTCATGCTTCTCGCCGACCTCGATCTTGAGTTTATCCACCAGAAATCAATCAAAGGACAAACCATCGCAGACCAACTTGCGGATGCTCCTGTACCGGGGGAACAATTTACCAATTTCACATTTCCCGACGAACTCATCGCTACTCTTTCCCTCACGGAGGAGTCGTATCCAATGACCCTCTTCTTCGATGGATCTAAATGCTAGCGCGGCGGAGGAGTCGGCGTTGTTCTCATTCCTCTCAACGCTGAACCTATGCCTCTTTCATTCCGATTTGATTTCCCTTGCACTAATAATACAGCGGAATACGAGGCCCTTGTTCTAGGTCTCCAAGTTGCGTTACACTTAGGTATCAAATCTATCAACATTTTTGGCGACTCTCAATGGTAGTCAATCAAGTTATGGGCGTCTACCAATGCAAAAATGAGGAACTTCAAAAATACAAACACTATGTGGATTCACTTATAGCTTTATTTACCCACTATTCTATACAAACCATTCCCCCGCTCCACTAACAAATTTGCGGATACTATGGCTTGCTTAGCCTCGCAAATTCCCGCCGCGGCCAACTGACCTCTGAATTATTCGTCGTGGTCCAACAACTTTTTGCCCCATCCTATTCAACCCCAGTAGTTGTATGATAAATACTGTGTCTACTAATTCACAGGATACCTGGTACCACCAATTTCATGACTACCTTACAATCTCTGTCCTCCCACCTGATCTTACTAGTAACGGCAAACGTACTTTTCTTAAAAGTGTTTCGCGTTATGTTGTCATGGGGGGACTCCTCTATAAACATGGCTTTGATGGTATCCCTCCTTCGCTGTCTAACTGGCATGGAGGCCACTCATACCATCCAACAGGTCCATGACGGTATTTGTGGTGGACATTTTAGCGGCCTTGCCGTGGCCAAATGAATCCTTCGCCTTGGTTATTATTGGCCTACTCTCAATAACGACTGCTACGAATATGTTAAGCGTTGTGTTATGTGTCAGCAACAAGCCAACCTTCAACATACTCCTAGCCACCCGCTCCAGATCGCTCGAGATCTTTGGCCTTTCTCACAATGGGGTTTAGACCTTATTGGTGAGATTCACCCAACCTCTTCACAACGTCACCGTTGGATACTCACAGCGACCGAATATTACACAAAATGGGTGGAGGCTATTCCACTCATTTCAATCAAAAAAGAAAAAATTGTCGAGTTCATTAACCACCACATTATCTGTCGTTTTGGTGTTCCTCACCGCCTGATAACAGATAATGGAAAATATTTCAAAAACAAGTTGTTGCGAGACCTTTGTGACAACTTTGGTATCAAACTTAGTTTCTCGTCACCTTACTATCCACAAGCCAATGGGCAAGCCGAGTCTTCTAATAAAACACTAACCAAAATCCTCATGAAAGTTGTCAATGAATCTGGAAGAAATTGGCACGATCACATTCCCTTTGCCCTTTGGGCTTATCGTACTAGCATTCGTACTTCTACTAATGCCACACCTTTTTCTTTGGTATACGGTACCGAGGCTGTTTTGCCTCTCGAAATACAAATACCCTCCCTTAGAATATCTCTTCAGGATATTCTCACTAACGATGATTTCCGCCAAGAGCGGTTAGCCCAATTGGAGCTTTTTGACGAACGTCGTCTTACAGCTCTTGATCATCTTCAAATCTATCAAAAACGCATCAAGCGTGCTTATGATAAGCGACTTCATGAGCGTACCTTTAAGGTTGGTGATCTCGTCCTCAAAGAGAATCAACATGTAACCAAACTGGAAAAGAGCAAACGCGGAAAATTTGCTCCCAATTGGATTGGGCCTTATATAATCACTCACACCTATGGATCAGGCACTTATCGTTTAGCTTCGCTTAATGGTAAACCTGAGCCTGAACCCCTTAATGCCTTGCAATCTTCGACCATTCTACTGTTGAAATTAGGGTTATATCACTTCTTATCCGCCTACTGCTCGTCCCTTGAGCTCACATACCACCACATACACTTGTCTCTTACATCTCGAAATAAAATCAAGCTCACCCCTCACCTCCCCTTACGATGCCTTCCCCTTCTTAGTCTAGTCCATGACTTCAAAGTATTAAAATAAGCCGTATTCTTATGGGATTTTCTTGAGTCAAACTTCCTACTAAACTAGATGCTTCATGCTAAAAGAACATCTAGTTATCTAAAATTAAATATAGACTGCTCCCTCGAAGGACAGCTATATGCCAAACTATTGCTGCTACTATAAATAGACTGCTCCCCTGAAGGACAGCTATGCACTAAATCATCGCTGCTACTATAAATAGACTGTTCCCCCGAAGGACAGCTATACACAGTCAGCCTTTATCAGAAGCTTCTCGCATTGATCAGCTTCGTGAAGACCTCAAGAATAATACAATCAATATCCCTTATAGACTTCCCGCCTTGATCAGTCTATCTTCAATAAAATAAAAGCCTCATTCAAAAGAACTTTTTGGGTCATGGACTTGTCTATTTAGGGTAGGTTCTCTTTCGTTGTAACAAGTTCTTTGTACCTCAGCTATATCATCCACATCACCTCACCATTTGTTTCAACTCAAGGGACGTAACGTACACCTGATATATTGTGATCATACAACTCTTTTCAACTATGGACTTCTCATCTATACACGACACTTAGGGCTTCAGGCTCGTTCTACGTTGTGTGGTTTGTTTAGCTCTTTTCACCTATGGAGCACTCTTTCCGCTTTGCCTCGCATCTAGAATTGTGTGTTGATCTTAATCAGGACACTATTCCCTACTACTTGGGTATGCTAGCTTTTGCTTTACCTATACCTACACCAACAACATTATCCTACCAGCACCAATAACATTACGCTACCAACATCAAATTTTTACCAAACGACCAATTGCCTAAACCATACCAAATTGCCTAAATTCACCCCTCCCTGATCCTAAGGGAGAACTACATCGGTCTGAGGCCCGTCCTTGCTTTGTGCAATGGGCTATGTAGGCAGCACTTAGGAGACATGGGGTCTCCTAAGGTTAGCTCGACCATCCCCTACCATAACCTATCTTGTGTGGTGAATATAATATTTTTTGTGTATTTTATTTTTATCACATTTCTCTTTATCCTTTTTCGAAACACCGAAAATCAAAACACCGACAATCTTATGATTATCATAACTCAAATCAACATACATACTCAATTTTATTTAGATGTTAAACAAATACATCTTCTCTATCATCGACACGCAGGTCGGCATCCTTATTTATTCTTATACCTCGCTAACATATACTCAGACCATCACAACTCATCCCGAACTAGGTGATGATCGTGATCGTCGACCCCTCTCACCGGGCCTCTCTGTCCTCAAAGGTACCACGGCTATTGGTACCGGCCCACTGATCTGCCAATCTCTCCTGTAACATATGAATACGCCCTCTCGCATGGAGAACTCCAGCCTCTAGTCTCGCCACCCGTGACTCTGCAACCACTAACAATCCTCTTGTCTCATTCACCTGCGTTTGGAGCTGCCTGAACCAAACGCTGCAGACTGATCCCTCTCTGCTGTATAATCACCGCTGTGTTCAGGGCGCTCACGTACAACACTCGCAGTTCTGCTACCCCACCATAATCTATAGGCCTCGGTCATTCCCGCATCCATTACCCTGCGATCGGCTGCTATCTCCTTCAGGCCCTCATTCTGGAGGTGTTGCCGGGGGGTGGTGAGAATGCTGCCTTCGGCATCGATCCTCATATATGGTCTATAAAGCCTGTGGTATGTCCTGCACAAATCCAAATTGTCGCCGCACGCGATCTATAGGAATCCTCTCATACTCACCCGGCCTGTGCCCTGCGATCCACCTCAACCGCTCAACCCCCATCAACTCCTCAGCTATGTTCTCTGTTACCATATAGTTTCCGTAGGGCCTCCAACAGATATCCGCAACCATCACTCTCTCCCATACCTTCCTGTAATACTCAATGTCACTCGTCATGGCCTGAGATCTTGCCTCTTGTTCTGTTTGGACCCATCGTCGGAATCCCAACCTCTGTACTCCGGTCTCTCCTGCCTGGATGGATCGGCCTATTGGTCGTCACACAAACAATTGTGCTCATAGGCCAACAGTGTAATAAGTTATGAACAATCCAACGATGTCCTGTGACTTCACCTACAAGCCCATAAACCCCGTAAGCTCCCGTCCAAATATGCAGGTGCCCCAGGCAAAAGTCACATTCCTTTCTATCATCCTCCCAAATAACACACATCAATGCCTTTGGAAATCTTCCCCCTTCCGCCCTCGGTAATACATAATAACCCTACCGCACCTTAATTAGCACTGCTAACCTGTCTACTCAGGGTGTACTGCATACATTCCCATATGTGAATGACAAAACCCCGCTGGGTTAAGTCTGTTGCATATGGACCAAACACTTCTGTTATCGCTGCAGCCCCCGCGCGAGGTAGTGCATGATAAACTGGTTCTCCTGTACTCAGGAGTCTCAAAAAATCCGAAACACATCTTCCCATTTACTGTCATTTTCCCCTGTTGGCCGATAGAAGGTATTTGATCAGGATTCCACTCTCAATCAGCGACCTTGTAAACATACCAGTGGTACGTGCGATTCGTGAATTTAATAACAGATTACAACTTACCCAAAACGATTTATCAATGTCCATTCCAGATAGTGTTCATCCGCTCGGATTCGCGACAACAGCGCTGGCACGCTATCATTCATCCTCAACCCTGTCTCTGCCTGCATACACCAAAAACAAAAAACAACCATTCACTCCGTTAGGATCTTTTTCAAACATTCTGGAAATTTCTCCAGTAACCGGTACCGGTTACACGTAACTGATATCGGTTGAATAACCGATACCGGTTCACCCTAACCGCTACCGGTCACTATCAATTATATACACCTTCCCTAAAAATAACCACCTACGACAATAATTGCTCGTTTATTCGTTTTTTAATATACATAAAACCCAAAAACCCCCTGATTGCCTACCCTGTAACACTTACCTCACCTATCAACCCTTGTTATCATGTTTTCTTTCTCATATCTACCCACCTACTCTCCCCCATCTTATTCACAAAACATGCAGTAGTCAAATCACAAACAAAACGTTACCTCTTGGGTTGCAGCAGCTTGAGGTGGCCCTTGTCTTCCCTCCTGCCCTTGCCTGCTGGATGCTTCTCCTCGGTCTGCCATGATCACCACCCTTTTCAACTTTGTCTTTCTGCCTTCTGAATCTCGGATCACATTCACTTTCCTTGTCTCTTTTCTCCTTCTCACCCAAATCTCTCATGCAAATACCTGTCTCAGTCATCAAAAAGCGTCGCGTTCGCGTATTTAACCTCTTGCATGGCTCTAAAATTAAAACTTAAGTTGCCACCCTAGCTTTTCTATTTTTAGAAAAGATATCATACCTAAATAACCGGTATCGGTTACTTAACCGATATCGGTCATATCTCTACCGACATCGGTTACCCAACCGATACCGGTTACACCTGACTTTTGAAACAGGGTTCTTTTCTTCATTTCTCATCTAAATTTTTGTCGCGCCCGCCTCTTTGCCTACATAAACAACACAATTTACCACATTTGTTCATCCACCACACATAGCATTACAATTTCATTAAACATCATTTCTTTTACCAAACACAACCATCAACTACGAATATCAAGAAACTACCAATCTATACATCATTTAGATCCAACTCATCAGTTACATATATTACACTGCCACAAAACCACCAATTTATCACATAACCTGACATTCATATATACGCACAAAAAACAAAAACATCAGCATCATCTATCTATCTATCAACATGTCAATTAAACTCATCACACATTCTCTATATACCAACCATTAACCACATATTTCAAACACATTTTAAACACAGCATGTGGATCAAAAACATCATCCATATATATATATACCAGTTTTCAAAAATACAATGTGCCCTACATCGGGGCCTCTGTGATCTCATAACATACCAAAGCCGGCACGCAGGCCGCAATCCCTACCAAAAAATCTCGACTCGGCTCGCAGGCCGGTCTCTCATGTCAAAAATCTATATACTCGGCTCGCAGGCCGGTATCAAATGTACAACCCGTACTCGGCTCGCAGGCCGGTATATAATAAATAAATAAATCAATAAACAATGAATAAGTGTAGGCACGCAGGCCTCTATCAATACAACCGGTTCGCAGACCGGTGCCCCCCATGTCCCTATACAAAACCATGTCGGGGATCTATCAGCTCTCCCCACCGCCCTCGGCACCTCTCCCCGCTGGTCCCTGTGGTGCCTCTCGCCTCCTGCCCGTCACGGACACGCCAGCTGTAGTTGCCCCTCCCTGAGATCTCTGGATGTGCGAGGTCTCCGCCCTATGCGCTGCATACGCCTGATACTCGACTCCGCTACTATCAAGAATATCCTGATAATAACGGGCCTCTGCTCTAACCTCCATATAACGATCTCTCGCCACTGAAGGAACTGGGGCTGGTCCCCTGGCACCTAACACCAATATCCCCTGAGCCTGTACCTGCACCTGTGGCTGTGTGGTGCTGGTGGAGGTGCTACCTGTGCCTGTACCTGCACCTGTGGCCGTGGGGGTGTGGCTGGGTGCTGCTGGCTGGTACCTGTGTACAAGGCTGTGCTGGTATGTGGGGGTGCATGTGCTGCTGCCTGTACCTGTACCTGTACCTGCACCTGTGGCTGTGCTGCTGGTGGTGGTGGTGCTGCCTGTGCCTGTACCTGAGCCTGGGCTAGCTGCCCCTGTAGGACCCATATCTGAGCCTGTGCAGCAGCTAACTGTCCTTGTAATAACTACACCTGCCCCTGGAGCTGATCTCTCTCTGCAGTAACTGCAGCCAAGTCTGGCTGCGCAGGCGGTACTATCCTCGCTGCTCTCTGCCCAGCCCACCAGACCCTGTATGCTGCCGTGCACCCGGCATCATCCACACCCTCACCTGCTGGTCTCTCTCCGCTACCCAAGTCTGGATCCAAGGCTGTGGTTGCTGGCAGTGGGGCCTCTACATCATCCCTCCTGTACTGAGGGAAGGGAGGTGGCTCGTCCTGTGGGCAAGCCCATCTGCCTGCGCACCCTCTCTAAGGGTATCCACTCGTGCTCTCCCGGCCTACGTCCTGCTATCCAGAATGTATACTGGATCAGGCGCAGCTGTACGCGGGCTCCTCTGCTAGGCTGGTGACCTCTGTAGGGTCTCCATATAATGTCTACTGCTGTAAGGCCCTCTAGCAGCTATGTCTATAGTCGGCCACATCTCGACCTGCAAACAAACTGCTCGTGGCTGGCCCACGATCCCCAACCACCTCTGAAATCCATATCGGTACACGACCTGTGGCCCTGGCTGCTGGGGTAGCCCTACCGGCCTGATGCATACGATGTGCTCGTATGCCCAACAGTGCAACAAAAATGTAGAACAAATACCAAATCGCCTCCTCCGGCGATAGCCCCATAACTCCCTGTATAATTACACCAGATACACTGGTGCCCATGCGAAACAGGTGTGCTCCTCCACCATCTCCAGTAGCACCCCCATCAATGCCCATGGGAAGCGGCCTCCCTCTGAATCCGGGAGGGCGAAGCAGGTGATCCCTATCATCATCAACACGGCAAGCCGTGTCTCATGTCTGTGTGCGCGGTACATGTCACCATATCCAATGCTCGCGCTATGATATGTCAGAAGCGCGGCTGCATCCCCAAAAACCTGCAGTATGCTATCCATGGCAGTCTCTGAATCTACCTGAAAAACGGCCTCTCCCTCGATCGGTAGCCGCAGGATGCGATACACATCCTCTAATGTGACCGTCATCTCCCCGGTCGGCAGATGGAACACATTGGCCGCCGGATCCCATCTCTCGATGAGGGCGACCATCAGGCTGTGATCTCTGTCGATCGCTCTGTACCTCTAGACCCCGTCGAGCCCCACCTCGCGCATGATGGCCCAATGCGCCGCAGATATGTGTGGCCTCATCCGACTCAATAGTGGAGGCATCCTATCACGCATCGTCAACTGCTGACGTGCCTGCAAAAAAACCAACCCACATTCTTAGACCCACTCTTTATTATAACACCTACTTTACCATCTAAACCCCCTTTTGTAACACCCAAAATCTAACCCCACCCCTCACCTTTCTCCAACCCAACACAAACTCACCCCACCAAGACCCCCAACCCACCTTTCAAGCCTAAACCCTAAACCCTAAACCCCGAACCCAATCCCCTACTCGCCCAACCCAACCCAACACAACTCACCCCACCAAAGCCCCCCCAACCCACCTTAAACCCTAAACCCTAAACCCTAAACCCCTAACCCAATCCCCTACCCCAACTCAACCCAACACAACACAACCCACCCCACCAAGACCCCCCACCCACCTTCAAAACCTAAACCCTAAACCCTAAACCCCTACCCCAACCCAATACCCATTCCCCACTCCCAACCCAACCCACCCACCCCAAAGCCATACACCCCCAAAATACCACCCTCAAACCATCCCTCCCCCACCGATACCGGCCGATACGAGACCGATGCCGGTCCCCCATTCTAACCTTACTCTATTCTGTTTTTCGACCGATGCCGGTCGCCTAGTGACCGACATCGGTCACTGTCCACTACCCGAGCCGAACCCGCGCACGGCCCCCAAAACTCATTTTTTACCTATTTCTACCCATCCACCCACCCAAAAACCCTAAAATTTTACACACCTAGCCGCCTTAGCCTATCTAACCTATCTACCCCTCTCCCTTTCTCAAATTACCTCAATTTACCCATTATTCCCTACAAAATACCAATTCCTACCCAAATCCCAAAAACCACATAACTCAACCAAATCACCAAATTAAAGAGTTTAGAACCTACCGGTACGACGACACGCCGTCGTGGTGGGATGGGTGGTGGCGGTCCAGCTGGTCCAGCTCCTCCGGCTCCTCCTGCCTGTGCCATGGCTCCAATCCTGATCTGCTGGGTCCTCGGCCAATCACCTGCTGCCTCCTCAACTATTCGGACCCACTATCAACTCTCTCCGCCAATCAAATAGCTCCACCTCACTCAATACCCCTCCAAATCAACTCTCCACGTTAGACAAGTCAATTTGGATTACAAATAACAACAGTGACAATGACAGGCCGTATCTTTCTTTTTATAGGTTTTTCGACTTAAACCGATGTCGGTTTCCTTTTGCCCTAGGAAACCGGTATCGGTCCCTTAACCGATATCGGTCATGATGAATCGACGTCGGTTTGATACCCCTTTTACCCCATTCTTTGCCGTTCCTTACTCCTTACCTCTTTTTCACCAATATCGCCTCTGTCCACCTTTGGTGCACAACATTTGTTCCCTGGTCCGGCCCAACCCAAGGCCTCGCCCTACCAATTGGCCCGACCCAAGGCCTCAACCTACCTATTTGGCCCGACCCAAGGCCTCGCCCCACTTATTTGGCCCGACCCCAAGGCCTCGCCCTACCAATTGGCCCGACCCAAGGCCTCAACCTACCTATTTGGCCCGACCCAAGGCCTCGCCCCACTTATTTGGCCCGACCCAAGGCCTCGCCCTACCAATTGGCCCGACCCAAGGCCTCAACCTACCTATTTGGCCCGACCCAAGGCCTCGCCCTACCAATTGGCCCGACCCAAGGCCTCAACCTACCTAATTGGCCTGACCCAAGGCCTCGCCCTACCAATTGGCCCGACCCAAGGCCTCAACCCACTTATTTGGGCTGACCCATGGCCACCACCCAACAACTTGGCCCGACCCAAGGCCGCATCACTTCCATACTATACCCACAATCAACGTTTTATTTTATCCATCCATCCTGTACCTTGTGTTCAATCGAGCTCACTTGTTCGTGTTTTAGCATGATTAGGGTCCTTGACTTGATCTGTCGACCACCTTTGCCTAGACCTAGACCGTGACGTTTATCTCAACCAAACCAACCATTTGGTACTGCCGAACATGCCTAAACGTTCCTGTACCTTACCTGTTATATACCTTGGAGCTACTTCCTATGCCTTGGATACCAGGATTATATCACCCTTGTTTGGATAAACTATCGACCTTTGCCTATACATTGCTGGTTTGCTCGTCAAATCATGTACCCTAGTCGTACTATTGCATTTCAACATGCGTCTGCTTCCTTGGACCTACACCATCACCTTACCATCCTCTCTACCACATATACCCTTTATCAACCCTATCCCTGATTTCCCGTTCACTCAATCTGTGATAGATTTGAGGGGGATTACCTATATCTTTAACATGAGAAACCACTTCATATTATTGTCCGCGCAGCTTTACAGAAACAAGCTACACGACAATAAGGGGCTAATGTAGACACCAAATTCGTGTCTCACGACCCCTTCTGACCCACATCCCATTTCGCAACCTAACCTCATTACCTAAACTTCACACAATTATTTATTAATTACCTTGTAATTGATAAATCCACATCGCCTTACCTACCACCTCACTTGGCCACCTCACCATGACCTAGCCCTAACCCTAAACTAACCTAATTAGGACCCATGACTTGGTCTAGACTCACATCCATAACTAATGCCTCCTTACTCGCACCCAAAGCCGACCTTCTAGCCACTTGACCAAGCCCGCAACGGATCTCTCGGGAGAAAAGCAGGGAAGGTGGGCTATTTTACTAAAAATAGCCTACTTTTTCCTAACCGATGCCGGTTCCTACTCGACCGCCGTCGGTTACGGAACCGCCATCGGTTCCCTGTAAATGGGCTTCCCAAACCAAAAAACAACGGATCGGAATTTCATTTTGGGAGATCGGTCGAAGGATTTTTTTGAATCAAAGGAGAGTCCAAAGCGATTAGCAGAGTCCAGAACTTCACTTGACCAAGCAGAGACGAGTGAAGAAACCAGAAGAGTTGGCAGCCAAGGAGATCAACTGGCATCTTCGTCAAAAACCAGTAAGTTACATCTTGCATGTCCTCCATTATAACATTTCTTATGCTTTGGAATTACAAGTTCCTCCCCAAATTCTTTCCTAATCGATTATCCCACGTAACAGTGCCTCTACATCATTCTTTTGCTTCTAACCATCCTATTTCCTAATACTATTCGAAAACCAGCCATTACAAACACCACAAGCCGCCCAGAAGATCCTAGAACCCACCGGTATCGGTTATCAGTAACCGCCATCGGTTATAGGTAACCGGCATCGGTTCATGTGATTCACAACCAGAAACCAGCCTTTCCCCTACCTGTTTCAACGAAGTGATTTAATTGATATTTTACAGTATTTTGTGTTAACTCATATTAGCAGGGAAACTGACCACCTTCGAAAGGAAGTTTTACATTTCCTGGGACCAAGGCAGTTTCCTCATTTATTGTTTAATCAAATCTTGTGGTCTTGTGTTCTTATTTGCAGGTAGTCCTTCCCAGACAAAAAGGAGTTCTTCGCAATCAACCTGATCTTTCTCTACGGTACGCGCACATCATCTCGACATTCTACAGGTATTCCTCCTAACCCTAACCTTATCTATTTCTATAAGGAACGAAGCATTTCCGAGTGAAACATCTTCATCTTCCATTTTTGTCTCTATTTCAAATTTTACTTCAGTAAATTCTTCTTCACATTATAACACTAGAAAAATCTGCAATAAGAATTTGAAAAGACACCGTAGAATCTAAAAAGTCATGTGCAAAAATCAGCAATGTGTTTTTTAGCAATGGACTTTCATGAACTCTTTTTTATTTTTATTTTTTCAATATTTGGAGTTTGTTTTGTATTTTGGGACCTTGCAGTCGTATATTGGGTACAGATGTTGCTAAATCTACTCCACGATGGGCGCCAAAAACTGTTGGCAAGAAAATTTGTTGGGTGGAAAAACTTGTGGATTTCTTTCCAATGTTCTAGGAATCTAAGTCCCTCTACTTAACTGGTGCAGCTACAATATGTGCATGCACGAGAAAATTTGGATTTCTATGGTGGCCTTTCGACTAAGGATCCAATAGGGGCACTCTACTGACCCTACGACAAAGCTAGCAATATCTTGCTAGGGAAGTCTTCGTCTGTAGAACGGGAAAGAGGAGTGAGAAAAGAGTTAAGAGAACTAATACTGCAGGTATAAAATTAGATTCCTTCACGCACTAGTTATAAACTTCAACGCATGCTTTAATAAGAATAAAAAACCCTACAACTAGGAACAAGACCAAATAGAATTTGTTGAACACAAAGTATCATGAAACCCCTTAGTCAAATAAATCTAGAAAATCCTTCTTCTTGTATTGATCACTTAGAAAAAATTTATACATAGTTGAGAAAAGGAAGAAATTGAGAAGGGGGGAATAGAAGAAAATGGCTATCTCCTTTGTTCTCTCAAGGTGTAATAAACTCTTGAGTTTACAAGATCAATCACCAACCCTTTGAAATGGGAATGGTGTTATAATTTATAGAATGAGAGGTGACTTATCATCTTCCTCATGACCTTTCAAATACCTTAATATGACTTAAGGTTGTTCATATTCAACTTTAAATATTTAAGTCCCTTTTATAATAGCAAGGCGAATTAATTTACATTATATTTCTAAAGTCATTTAAGTCATATTAAAAAGTGCAACCCTCAATGTAAAAATATAACGTTGAAGAGAGAGAGAGAGAGAGAGAGAGAGAGAGAGAGAGAGAGAGAGAGAGAGAGAGAGAGAATGAGGAACAAAGATAGAGAGATAGAAGAGGAAGAAGAAGAACAAGAAGAAGAATTATGCCGAAGGATGAGCTTCTACAGTGGACTTGGCTCTATTCTCTGACTATTCTCCAGTTTGTAATCCTGAGAAGGCTTCTAACCCATCCACTTTGGCTTTATATCTCCCTTATAAAAATCAACTTGCTATTTTTATTAAGTTTGAGGAATCAAGTCCTCAATCTTCAATTGGATGTTGTGGCTCAATTTTCCTCTCTCTCCCTGCGTTCCTCATTCCTTCTGGATCAACTTTATATTTTAGCAGGTGCTTGAGGGCCCACTTACTATTTTTAGTAAGTTCCAAAAATGTCCGTTCTGGTGAATTCTTAGCTATAGTACACCTCTAATGTCTTCGTCTTCTTCGCAGGTTCTTCTATCGATGAATTTCCCAAAATAATAGTTCCTATGTAGTAGACCTGCTATTTTTAGAAAGTTTTCCTCTAGGAGTTGGATTTATGTGGAACAAAGTTTTTTGATATGTTTTTTTTCCCAATATCCTTCCTCTGAAATTTTGGGCCCACGCTTAATAGTCTAGGAGATTTTAAAGTTTTAATTTTCCGACCTGGCAGTGCTTCTGGGTACGACATCCATTAATGGACCTCAAAATTGCAGGTCTAGTTTTCTCCTCTATTTTTGAAGAAAATTATATTTTTGATGTGGGTTTTTTTATTTTGGTGCTTCATGGGTGATCTTACTTCGATCTGGCACCCGGTTCGATGGGAAATCCCACTTATTTCTTTGTTGAGCCGGAAAGGAGATTTCTTCATTGTGGATGCTCTATCACACATGGGGGGAGTTTGAAGGTGTCTTATTAATGGCCTTGGGTAGAGGAATGAGTAGAAAAATATATCCTTTTGTTTCATGGATCTGTTTGGGAGATTTCTTCAACGTCTCATTTCATGGCTATGGAGTTTTCTCTGTTTTCTCCTTTTGTGCTCTGTTCTTCTCCTTCTGTGTTTAATGAGGATTCCTTCTGAGACCTGCATGATTTCATGGAGTGGGATGGGAGTGAATTTTTAGCAGGTATGGTTTGAGTTCTTCCAATGGTGGAGTGATGGAAGAAAGTTGTAGAGGAAGTATGGAGGAATGAAGTGCACAAACAACTGTTAGAAGTTAAAAGCAAAAAAAGTGGCACTTGGAAAAATTTCAAAAAGATATGCACAGGTAGGGCTTGGGTGCATTTTTCCATGCTTTATTTCCCTAACATAATTTCCACAATGAGCAAGATGGTGACACGTGGCACTAGATCCAACGATAGAGAATGAAGGAGGAAAAAGCTACTTTAAAGCAGTGGGAACTGAAAGTTGGACATGTGGGTGTCCAAATGACTCCCTATGGGGGCTGGGCACATTTTTCAAGGTTTTATGTCTCCCACCTTAGGTGCATAAGGGACATTAGTTTCCATAGTGGTCCTGGAGCTGACACGTGGCACCCGATCCGACGGGAAGGGATGAATGCTTCTAAAGGGATGAATTGTCAAGTCTGAAGCTCACATGAGGGTCCAAGAGGTCATATGAGGGTTGAGAGGGCTTCAAGGGGGCTGGGAAAAATTTTCCAACATTTTTGTCCCTTACCTTGGGGGACGTGAGGGACACAAAATCCCACCACGCTCTTGGTGGTGACACGTGTCCTCCCAAAAATTTGGCTAAGTCCTGAACTTGTAACAGTGATAACTTGAGCTCCTGATGGGATTTTTTTGAAACATATTATATCATCCTAACTGGAAATGTCCTTAGGAATCCAATGGTGTGGGTATCATGTCTTTATTATTCCATTTTATTCCTGAAAAATTGAATTTTTTATTTTGTACTTGGCATATGCCTGAGAAAACATGCCTGCAGACCTAATGCTCCAAAGTGTTGTGAAAAATATTATTTCATTATGATGTAGGCATTGGAATGAGATATATGTTTTTATCATAACTCCATTTGGAGCTCCCGAAATCTTCTTCTGAATCCCAGTAGCTATTTTAGGCATGTGTACTGCCTAGGCTTATGAACCCTGTTTTTTACTCAAAATGCTCAAAGTCTTGCAAAACTTCCCCAAACCTTCAAAAATAATTTCCATTATGTTTTAAGGTCTTCATTTCATCTCTGTGTTGAATTTTTCCCTTTCGTTCCACTCCAGAGAGTTGAATCCAATCCTGGGAAGGCTAGTGATAGCCCTTCCCATGGCTGCCCAAAATTTTCATTTTCAATGAACTCCTAAAATCAGCTAGGGGGGTGTTATAACTTTTCTTAGGAGGTCATTTGGACTGACTGGATGGAATCGGGTTTCCTATGAATGATAAAACATGAAAATTTTGGCATAGGGGTATAATTTTCATGCTTGGAAATTATCAATTTCCCTATTGCACAATTTCACGACAACACTTACATAAACAAAAACTCAACCAACCTCAAACCTACCAAATACCTTTTCATTTCCTCCCTAGCTTAAGGGAGAACTACATCAGTCTGAGGACCCTTTTCGTTAGGGATATGTAGGTAACACTCCTAGGGAATAGCAACCTTGGAGGTTAGATCGACCATCTTCATCACCTTCTTCACCTTTTTTCCATCCACAACCACTCACCTCTTGCCTCTAGCTACCTGTTCCAGTCACATTCTATTCTAGTTAGTTTCCATTTTATTACCAAATAATTAGAAATTAATAAATTCTTACAACATTCATTTCATCACATTTGACACAATAATACATTACCTATGATCATACCAACATGATCCATGTTACCATACATACTAAAAATTAAACCAAAAGATATGCATACATCATCATTTTTTTTTCATCATAACTACTACCTGAGAAATCAATTCAGCCTAACACCAACCTGACTCCACCATGCCTATAACCTGATTCCATCATGCCTATAATCTGACTCCATCATTCCTATAACCTGACTCAACCATTCCTATAACCTAACTCAACCATGCCTACTACCAACCTGAGTCCACCATGCTTATGACCTGACTCAACCATGCCTAACACACCTATCATCCATCCATCTATGCATAATAATCACATTCTATCAACACAAATACATCATAAGAAAATCATCCATCTCATCATATAAATTTTTGTATCCATACAATATACATTGATACCAAATAATATGCATCTCATAAAAATAAAAAAATTCTCATATACAACCTCACCATATTCGGCACGTAGGTCGATATATGATCAAAAATCAACCAACTCTCATATTCATCCGCACTCTCTTCTACACGTAGGCCGGTATATATAGAAAATAAATAACTACATCAAAACAGAGGTACATACATCAGCCATCATCCTATCAGATATCCTCCATATCTATCTTGCCTATCTCCTCCACCTCCTCAGCTCCTATACGACGGCCTGCTAACATCTCACCACCCATCATGGGCCATGACTAGGTCCCTGCTAGTACATCACTTGGGGCTGGCCTCCGTGAATTGGTGGCCTCACCCTAAACTTGTCTCAGGGCCCACTAGCCCCCTATACTCTCCACATTATGGGTGCATGACCTAGTCCTCTGACTCAAGGACTTCTGTGCCATGTACTCTCCATAAGATAGAAAATATATCCTTGCTACCATCAGCTGATCCTGATAATACCTGGTCTCACCTAGAGCATCCTGTAATTTGGCTACAGGTACTATCTGTGGTGGCCCCATCAACCTCTGACCCTGTACCTGTCTTGTGGGACTCTATCTCACCCCTACTTGTAAACCAGTGCCTGTGGTGGTGCCATTGGCCTCAGACCTATGCCTATATCTGGGCCTATACGGCCACAACCTATACCTATGTAGTGGCCAAATGGACCTGTAAACCTGTAACTTGTGCCTAGAGACTGGCCACCTATGCCTGTAAAGTGGAAACCTTAGCCTTTGAACCTGACAACTACCACTACACCATCCCTAGCTGTGTAATCAGGGTAGCCACCTGGCCCTATAGGGAATCTCTCTGAATAGTGATGGTGGATAAATATGGCTTCCCTAGCCTCAGTGGCACCACTCGTAATTTATCAGCCCACTACTGTCTATATCTGTCAGTCACACCGACATCATCAATCCATCAGTCTCTCACCTGCTCCTCCTACTTTGTAGGCATTATCGGTTGTGGTAGAGGCAACAAAATCTCCACGTCATCCCTCCTATACTGTGGGAAGGGTGGGGGTATATCTTGTGGTAGTCCAAAATTCTGTTTGACCCTGTCTATGGGTATCATCTCATGCTCTCCTGCATAGCGCCCCTCTATCCATCTGAGTCACTGCAGTCCATCTAACTCCTCAGACATCTATATGTATGAGGGATAACCCATATATGGTCTCCAAATGATGTCGACACTAGAAAAACCCTCCAGTAAATGCTTATAGTAGGCTACATCATGTGTCACTGTGCTCACTCAATGCTCTCCAATAATAGGCACACATCACTTGTAACCCACCCAAACCAAACCCAGCTCAAATGCATCAACTCAGGGAATATTAACTAGGCGCACACACACATTGTGCTCATATGCCCAACAATGAAGTATGAACATGCAACATAAGCTAAACCTCCATAGCCTCCCATACGCCCATAACTCCCTATATAACTACACCAGGAATGCTGGCGCCCATGAAAAACAAGTCCTATCCACCACCATAGCATACAACACCCCCATCAATGATCAATGGAATCTTCCACCCTCTACATTGGGTAGTGCAAAATAAAAGAATTCCTCCATCAATAACACAACTAGCCTAGTATCCACTTGACAGGCCAGATACATCTCTCCATAGCTCATACTGGCCCTATGAAACCTCATCTCCACCAACCCCTCACCAAAGACTGTTAGCATCAGCTCCTCAGATGCCTCTAAGGAGATCGAATATACCTGCATCCCCAATATCAATAACTGAAGGATCTTGTGCACATCCTCTGAGGTGACTCTAATCTCACCTGTCAGTAGATGGAATTTGTTGGTCACCGAATCCCATCTATCAATGAGGGTGACCATCAAACTAAACTTCCAGACTACATACTAGTAGCATCTGACCCCGATTATGCTAGCATATACAACATGTCACCAATCCTCAACTATCATACCTCCTAAAATCGTCCCAAGTAGGGGAAGCACCCTATCTTGTATCCGTAGTTGATCTCTCACCTGTATCCAAGAAAACATCACATTAATACACCTTGATCATACCCACAATCATTCATGACACCTCACTGACACCTATTACCCAACCTCTTTTCCCCTCGTGAATTCCTGTCTTATCATATATTCTATCTACCCACCCCAACCCTAACCCACTATCATTCACCCATACCTATTTAAACCCCTTACCCATCCTATGTGTTTTACCAAAACAACCTCTTTTACCCCTACCTATCTTACCCACCTATCCTATGGCTCCTTTAGCCCATTTTTTCCCCACATCATGACTGGTACCACTTATCTCTAATTACCCCAGTCCGCCATAAATTGGCACCGGTCACCTCTTTCATGACCGATACTAGTTCGACACCACCAATGTTGGCTACCCCTTAACTGATGCTGGTCACTATTCCACCAATTTTCATGAAACCCAAACCCCCATTTTCCCTAAAATCTCCATCCTTTTACCCTTATACCTACCCATTTCTACCTCAAACTACCCTCAACCCCTCCCCACCCCTCATTCACATAACCACACCCCTCCCCATTCCTATTTTTACTCAATTTACCTTCTAAAATCCAAATTCCCTTTCCCCCCAAAAAACCAACACCCATTTTTTTTACCCAAACTCTATACCTAATCTACCTCACAAAACAAGGCATGGGGATTAACTCTTGCCTCATCAAGCTTATGTCTCCATGGTGGCACGTCGAGCCATTGCATTGGTGTTCCACCCGATCTCTCTCCTACCTCCGCCATCACCAACCAACCTACTCACCTCCAACCAACCAAATCAATCAATCTGATCTTGTGGACCTACCTATTGACTGCCGATCACCTGCTATGGGGCTCGCTAACTCATCTATCTATTCTAGTCTGTCACTTTCCACCTTTTCTCTCTCTTCTATCACTTTCTCCTTTTTGACCAATGACAAATGATTATGTAAAAAGAAGAATTTTCTTTTTTTTTTTAAAACACGACCTGACCAACGTCAATTTTACCTCAACTGACATCGGTAATGTGCCCTAGCTTACCGTGGTTGGTTTTCCTCAACTAGCATCGGTTGATCTTGACCAGTGTTGGTTACCCTTGTTAACCACATTACTACCCATTTCACCCTACCAACCTACCTACCACCTTTTTCGCCTCACCTGAAGCTCACCTTGAGCCTTCCCCTCATCCTTTAGATCTCATCATTCATCACCCACCCTCACAATCAGTTGGGGCATATTTTTTTCCCTCCCATGGCCTTGCCTATGCCACATATTTTTCCCACACCTGCCCCCTTGGGGTGGCCATCGACCTTACACATTCTCTCTACCTTGTAATGTTGTTACCAGGTTGTTAGCCTACCAATCTTACCTTACCTACGATTGTGACCTTTACCCAAATAAACCTTGACCCTTTGGATGTACCGAAACAACCCTACACATTCTCACATCTTACCTCATTGAGTGCCCAGACCGTATCCTTCACCATGGATATCGGACCTCAATAATCACTTGTTTGGATAGCCTGATCGACCTTGGATGATGTTGAGTTTGAAATCTCTTCACCATGGTACCATGTTACAATCTCTTCGTGTGCGTATGCTTGATTGAAACTACTGTTATCCAAAGTTCACCCCCCAGCGTAAATTTCGATAACATGCATAAGAGTTTTCAATTCCAAGCAAGTAGGTCGATTCAGGAAAAAATCACGAAATTGGCTAAGTCCTACTCCAGGCCGCCTTTGGGACAGTTGGGACATCAAGGCGCGGATCAGCCGAAAAGCCTCCATGCGGCCTGCGAAGCAAAGGGACATCTGGGCCGCGAGGACGCGAAGGGTGCGAATCGGCCGGTTCAGCCGAAAAGGAAAATTTTAGCAAAGGGACAACTGGGATGTCGGGACGCATGGGACACAGAAAGCTAGTTCAGCCAAAGGAGAAGAAAATCGACTAACTGCTCGGGACATTTGGGCCTTGAGGACTCGAACTTCCCGGTTCGGCCGAAAAGGAGAACTTTCACACTAAGTAGCTGGGACATCTGGGATGAGAGGACACGAAGGACGTGAAGGACGTGAAAAGGTGAAGCGGCCGAGAGAAAAGGAAGCCCATTTCGGGTGGTTCAGAAGAATTTGTCCCAGACAGTCTGGGACAGTTGGGACAAATGGACGCGTGGGACGCGGATAGCCGAGAAACCCGAGGGCCAATCAGATCATGACACGTGTCACCGGCAGATGAGGGACAAGGAAGCCCATTTCAAGTGGTTCAGGATTTTTTGTCCCAAAAAGTTTAGGACATCTGGGATAGAAAGACGCGAAGGGCGTGAAGAGCCAGCAGACCTGCGGACCAATCAAATAGCGACACGTGTCACAAGGGAGAAAGTCCAAAAGTCAAAGGGCGAGGTTTCAAGTGCTGAGCAGAGCCAATCAAAAGAGGACACGTGTCCAATGAAGTAGGAGAACCCGTGGGACAAAGAGGATAGAGAACTACATATCCAATCAACGCGTGCCACGTGTCATCCAGGTGGTAGAGCGCGGGAAAAGTTTAAAAATCCGTTTTTGCCTGTTTTGTGCCCTAAATCTTTAGATCTCCATATCTTTTGATCCAGAGCTCAGATTTGCACGTTATTTATATCAACGGAAAGATTGTGAAATTATCTACATGATTTCAGGGTTAATCTTGAGTTTTGGTGTAGTCTAGAGAGATAAAATTGAGAAATGGCTCTGACACATGTTCATGGCCAGAAGTGACATTCCAGCGACTAGATTTAATGCAGAATGGGTCACATTCTCCTGTAATCCGGTCAAAATGATAGAGTATGAGTTTTTAAGGTCCCCCATGCCATTTTAATGCATCTACAGTCAAGGAGGGATGTGCTCTCATGTTCTGTACGTTTTCTGTCCCTTGGGCTCGACCCATGCAATGAAAAAGCCAGATTTGGCTCATTTCTGAAGGGGGGAACATTTTCTTTGGATAGCAAGCTTCTTCAATCACCTGGAACAAGTGATTTTTGCAAGTATCAAACCTCTTCTAAAATTGTAATAGGTTTTCTACCTTTTTGATATTGTAATACAAGGATTTTGACAGTGGAAATGACAATACAGGCTCTGTGATCAGTTTTCAGTCCTCTGTTTGTGTTGCTTGTTTCATTTCAGACCTTTGATTACATCTTATCAGCTTGTGCATGATGTTTTATGTTGCATTTTTATGATCTACGTCTATCTGCAGAACAAGAAGTGTTCACTACTCCTCCTTTGGTGTATCACCTGTTAGTTTAGTTTCATTTTTGCACTTTCTATCTCTGTCTCCTTGGATTTTAGAGTAGGATTAGGTTTCAAACCTCTGTAGTTTTACAAAATATAGATCTAAATCAGAGGAGTTTGAGGAACCAGCCTCTAATCTGGAGATTCCTCTCTCAGTTTCACAAGTCCCCACACTTGGAGAGAGGTTTCCATGTTGTGCAATCACACTGGATGCTAGAATAATCACCCTAGAAGCCTTATCTACATCCAAGGGTGCTGTGAGTCTGCAAAAATAGTTTTGGCATGCCCGGTGGGAGACTAGAGGTCTCATTTTTATTGCAGCAAAGTTGATATGCATCTGCTGCAGTTTTCTTGCTTATAAGAGCTATTATTTACATATCTGGCGACTCCAAGGGGAAGAATCAACTGGTTTCAGCAGTGCAGGCTTGAAAACTCATGAGAAGAATCACCACAAGGTCAAGAGTTGGAGAAGAAGAAGTGCTATTTGAATACCTGCAGTTATCTCCAAGAAGAAGGCAAAGAGGAAGAAGGATTCAAAGGTCTCCATCTCTACCAAACAGAACTCTCTCAACTCCACCTGGTAGGCCTTTCATTCAGTTAGCAAGGGTTTTAAGACCAATTAGAATGGCTCAGAACAATCCCTACGTCAACTTCACAGGTAGCAGCCCACTTGCTCTCAATGCACAACATCCAGTTCCTATTGCAGCCTTGAAGAACATTCCCTACTTCACTGGAGAAAATCAGACTACTCCAAGTGATCATGTTAAAGATATTGCTAACCTTTGTGCAATCCATGAAATCAATGAAATGCAAGTGGCTGTCAAGTTACTGGCATCTTCATTCAAGGGTAAAGCATTGCAATGGTTTAGGAGCCTTGGAGCTGGTTCTATCACAAACTGGAATCAACTGTGTATTGCACTTCACGAGTAATTTGGAGAGCAGGGAGACAACTTGTCTCTTTTGGAGCAGATGACAACCATCAAGAGGGCTCCCAACGAGCAGCTGAATGACTTCAACTTCATATTTCAAAGGTCTTGGGATAGGATTCCAGTGGCAATTAGGCCAACAGCAGAAGGTGCTTTTCTATATTACCTTAAATCTTTAAATTTTGATATTTCTATGTTGATTCAGTCCATGGGAGGCATAACTATCCCTATGGCTTATAGCATTGCCATTAGGGCTGAAAACTGTCTTATTCAAGCTGGTAAACTGGCTCCTAGGCCTCCCATGCCCTTGTATCCAAACTTAGAAAATCCAAGCACTAGTCAAGCACCCACTTTGGCTCTTGTTCCCACTCCTAGAAATCAGAGTTCAAATGAAGCTTCCACTTCATCTCCAAGGGCCCCAAATGAGCTTCAAGAGGTCATGAAGCAATTGCAAAACCTAGGCAATGAGCTAGTTACTCTCAAGAGGCAACAAGCCCAAGGTTTCAGACCTTCCTATCAACCCCAAGCTCAGCCTAATAGACAGCCATACCAACCACAAAGACCACCTAATCCAGCTGCAAATATGAATCAAACAAGGCCTCCTGCCAATAGACCATTCCAGCCCTATAATCCAAATGCCATATCTTCCTCTAAGGCATTAGTGCCAACACAGAACAACATTTCTCAGGAATATGATTGGTGCTTTCCATACAACGAGCCTCATAACCAATCCATGTGTTTCAATGGTGCTCTCAATCAAGCACTAATGGTGACAAATACTAGAGTGGAGGGCGAGGGCAGTCAAGGAAACAACCAACAACTAGAAACATTCCAACAACAATCAGCCCCAAATGACACCACATTGGTAAACTGGAAAGAAGAAGATTTATGTGGCATGAATCAGGCAGTTTCTCAAGGTGTTGCAGCCAACACAAGGTCAAAGAGGAGAAATTTGGGTGAAGAATAGCCATTAGCCCCAGCCAATCCACAACCTTCCATGGCTCCACAAATGATTGGCAAGCAAAGTCCAGTTTCAAATGCACAAGGGCAGCCAAGAACAGCCCCTAGGCCAACTCAAATACCAGTTGTTGCTGCCCACGTGCAAGGAGTAAGTGTGCAAACCAAGGGACAACAAAAGGATACTTCATTCCCATTCAGTATCATTGAACAGATGAAGAAGACTAACGTCAATATATCAATGTGGGAATCCCTATCCATCCCAGGACAAAGAGATCTGCTGCAAGCTGCCATGAAGGATTGGCCAACTTCAAATCAACAGGTTTAGATGCAAGAGAAAGTGCTTACAAATGCTACCCAGCCTGAAGAAAGTCATGGAGGACAACAAGGTAAAATGTTGAAGCCCCCTCCTTTCTATGTTTCATTAATCATTGGGGATAAACTAGTACACAATTGCATGATTGATTCCGGGGCAAGTAGCTCAGTGATGCCCAAGAAAATAGCTGATCAGCTGGGTCTCCAATATGCAGTAATATCTAAAGGGATAGTGCAATTGGATGGGACAGCAGTAGAAACCGTAGGAGTAATTAAAGGTTTGAATCTTACCTTGCATACATGCCCCAACGTTACCGTTTTACAAGATGTGTCAGTGATAGATTTGCCACCACTCTTTGCCCTATGTTTATCAAGGGATTTCACAGCCAAAATTGGAGGCTACTTATCTGTTGATTGGTCACACATATTGTTCAGAACAAGATATGGTACTAAGGTCACAATCAGATCCGAACCAATTGCAAACTTTCATATTGAGCCTCATACTCCAAGCCAAATCAATGCCAACTGTTCAGCATTTGATCAAGAAGATTATCCAAACATAGATGAAGCCGACACCAAAGTTGGAAGCATTCCAGATTTGACTCTTGATGAATGGGCAAGCAAGGTACATGCTTTTGATCCCTACCAAGAAATAGAAGAATCTGAACTAGGAGTCTATTGCATACATGAAAAAAACCAGCCTATTCCTAGCATCACCAAACCAAACCATAAGGATGACAATGAGGTATGGAAATTATTTTTCGATGGATCAAGGAGTAGGCAAGGTGTAGGAGGAGGAGCTATGCTTGTTTCACCTCAAGGCATCAAATATTATTCAGCTTTTCGTTTCCAGTTTTCTTGTTCAAACAACACAACTGAATATGAGGCCTTGATTCATGGACTTCATTGGGCTAGGAAAAAGGGCATAAATAACTTGCAGGTGTTCAGGGATAGTGAGCTGATCATCAATCAAGTCAGGGGACAACATGCTACAAAGAATGACCTGCTGAAGAACTACAAGAATAGGGTATGGGACCTCATTGAGGATTTTAAAGCTTTCAACATCGTGTCCATACCTAGGAAGAAAAATGAAGCCGCGGATAGGCTCGCAGCAGTTGGAGCAAAGTTTGATGTGGTTGAAAACATCAAAAGGGAAAAAACACAGCCACATATCCATGTGATTGTAAGGCCAGCAGTTCCAGATAATAATATAAGCTGGAAGGTGTTTGAGAAAGATCAACAGATCATCAATTTTTTACAAGAAGAGGCTGAATTCTCAGCTAGGAATCAGGACAAACTAGAGTAGCAGTATGGGGATCAAGTAGTGCAGCTGCGAACAAACAAGATTCCCAAGGGTTTAGTAACGTTGGAGTCTATCTTCAACCCTAACGACCAGTTCCGTAAGGAAAAGGCTAACATACAGGTCAAGAGGGAAGATTCAGAACCAATTCTGGTTGGGGAAGGAAAAACATTGCAGATTGGCAAAGTAAGTACCTCACAAGAGAAATCTGATTTTGTTCAGCTTTGTCAAGAATTCCCAGATGTTTTTGCTTGGACTTACAAATATCTAAGAGGTTTCAACCCAAAGTTGGCACAACATACTATTGAGCTGGATCTGGAATCCAAGCCTGTCAGGAAAAAGCAAAGGCCATTGAATCCCCATATTGAACCTCTCATGAAAAAAGAGTTAAGCAAGCTTATTGAGGCCAGTATCATCTTCCCCATCAAACACTCAAGTTGGGTTGCCAACTTAGTCCTAGTCAGAAAGAAGAATGGAGAGATCAGGTTGTGTGTCGACTTTAGAGATTTGAATAGAGCGTCTCTCAAGGATCATTATCCACTCCCTTCCATGGAGCAAATATTGCAGGTGGTAGCTGGTTCAGAAAGGTTTTCACTACTTGATGGCTACTCAGGCTATAATCAGATTATGGTGAAGGGAGAAGACCAATTCAAGACAGCCTTCACAACTAAATGGGGCACATATTCTTACAAGAAGATGCCATTTGGGTTGTCCAACGCTGGTGCTACCTTTCAAAGGGCAATGGACATGGAATTCAAATCCTTGATCAACAAGATAGTGCTAATATACCTAGATGATATCACTGTCTTCTCAAAGAATGCAGTAGACCATCTCTTTCATCTCAGGCAAGTGTTTCAGAGGTGTAGAAAGTTCAGAGTGTCTTTGAATCCCAAGAAGTGCATCTTTCTTGCACATGAAGGGAAGCTCCTTGGCCATATTGTCTCAAAAGAGGGACTGGAAATTGATCCAGAGAGAGTTGAAGCCATAAGAGCACTACCATTGCTAAGTCACAAGAAGGCTCTTCAAAGTTTCTTGGGAAGGATAAAATTTGTTCAGAGGTTTGTCCCAAATTTTTCAGCCCTTGTCAAGCCCATCACCAAAATGTTAAAGAAGAGCATGGCTTTTAAGTGGACATCAGAATTCAAGGAGAGCTTCAAAGCAATCAAAGAAGCTATCTCTCAAGCACCAACTCTCATCAACCCAGATTTCTCCAAGGATTTCACCCTCTATGCATTTGGAGGTGATGACACTATTTCTGCCATTCTAGTGCAGTAGAACAAAGATAATGATGAGTAGTTGATTGCCTTTTTTAGCCAGAGCCTAGATGAATGCGAGGTGAGGTACTCTTTTATTGAAAAGCATGTACTTGCAGTAATCAGAAGCTTGAAGAAATTCAAGCATTTAGTCTCAAACAACAAGGTCCAGTTGCTGGTCTCACATGCTGGAGTTAAGGACTTCCTCCTCAACAAGGATTTGAATGAGAAAAGGGTAGGTTGGATCACCCGTGTCATGGAATATGACATTGATATCAAGATCACCAAGCTGGTAAGAGGGAAAGGACTGTGTGAGCAGCTGGTTTTAGGGAAGCAAAAGGAAGTATGGAACAAAGAAGAAACTGTTTTGACAGTCCAGGACAGCCATGAGCCAAGTGGCAACCATGAAGAAAACAATGCTGCCCCCACTCCTTGCTGGACCCAAGGTATTATGCACTTCCTTAGCACAGGCCTATGCCCTCCAGAGATGAACAAGACCCAAAGGAGACACTTCAGGTTGCAGACTATTCCATATGCCATTGTTGATGGAGTTTTGTTCAAGAGAGATGTGAATGGAGTGCTGCTGAGATGCATTAGCATAGGTCAGATTCAAAGGGTATTAGAAGAGTTCCATGATGGACCAGCTGGTGGCCATTTTGCACTAAGAGTGACAGCTCTAAAAACCATGAAGGCTGGTTATTATTGGCCTAATATCTTCAGTGATTGCTATGCATGGATCAAGAGGTGTAAGAATTGTGCATTCTTCACAGGAAAAGAGAAGTTTGCTATCCTTCCATTGCATCCAATCTCAGTTGACCAGCCATTCATGCAATGGGGTTTGGACTTCATTGGAGTCATTAATCCCAATTCAAGCCAAGGGCATAAATGGATTTTGACAGCGACATACTACTTCACCAAATGGACAGAAGCAGTAGCACTCAAAGAGGCAAATGAGTCTAGTATCTTAGACTTTTATGAGGAGATAACAACCAGATTTGGTGTACCTGCTACAATAATCTCTGATAATGCATTGGCATTCATTGGATCTAGGGTGACTGAGTGGGCTGCCAAGAACGGTATTTACCTAAGCATTTCATCGAACTATTACCCTCAGGGTAATGGCCAGGCCGAGTCTACAAACAAGAACTTGTTGAGGATCATTAGGAGGACTCTTGATGAGAATCAGAGGTCTTGGCATACCAAACTGAAATCAGCCTTATGGGCTGATAGGATAACTCCCAAAAGATCCACAGGTAACTCTCCATTTAGGCTTGTCTATGGAAGAGAGGAAATCTTGCCCATGTCACTTGAGTTGCCAACATTGGAACTCATGAAGCAGATGGAGTTACTTAAATTTGAGCCCATGGATGTGAGATATGTAGAGTTGATGGAGTTGCAAGAGATCAGAAATCAGGCATCCCAAGCAATGGAAAAGGATCAATCTTTGATCAAGAAGACCTTTGATAGAAAGGCCAAGGATAAATCTTTTAAATTTGGAGATCTAGTGTTGAAATGGGATGCGGACAGAGAAAAACCAGAAAGGCATTCAAAATTTGATGCCATTTGGAGTGGCCCATACATGGTCACAAAGTGCAAGAACAACAATGCTTTCCAATTGGCCTCATTGGATGGTGAAGAACTGTAGATTCTAGTCAATGGAATCTATCTCAAGCATTACTTCTAGAGGGAAGTTCACTACCTCTGTAAATATTAGATTAATTTTTCTTTCCTCCAAGTACTTGTGCACATTGTTTTGCTGTAGGTTAGTTGTGTTTTCCCTAAGTGCTTTGGCACAGCTTGCTGTCCATGGAGATGTTTTGCAGTCCTTGCTTTCATCAGGTGACATTCCATCTTCCTCCTTGCACATTCTGAGTCAGTTAGGGTTCTAAACAGAATATTTGATGACTCCATGCCCAATGGACTGCTTCTGGCTACTAGTCTTTTCACCTAGTAGGCAGATGACCCCAAAAAGTCACCAAATTGTTATCCAAAGTTCACCCCCAGGGTAAATTTCGATAACATGCATCAGAGTTTTCAATTCCAAGTAAGTAGGTCGATTCAGGAAAAAATCATGAAATTGGCTAAGTCCTACTCCAGGCCACCTTTGGGATAGTTGGGACATCAAGGCACGGATCGGCCGAAAATCCTCCAAGTGGCCCACGAAGCAAAGGGACATCTGGGCTGCGAGGACGTGAAGGGCGCGAACCAGCTGGTTCGGCCAAAAAGAAAAATTTTAGCAAAGGGACAACCGGGCTGTCAGGACGCGCGGGATGCGGAAAGCTGGTTCAGCCGAAGGAGAAGAAAATTGACCAACTACTCGGGACATTTGGGCCTTGAGGACGTGAACCGCCCGGTTCAGCCGAAAAGGAGAACTTTCACACTAAGTAGTTGGGACATCTGGGCCACGAGGATGCGAAGGACGCGAAAAGGTGAAGTGGCCGAGAGAAAAGGAAGCCCATTTCGGGCGGTTTGGAAGAATTTGTCCCAGACAGTCTGGGACAGTTGGGACAAATGGACGCGTGGGACGTGGATAGCCGAGAAACCTGAGGGTCAATCAGATCATGACACGTGTCACCGGCAGATGAGGGACAAGGAAGCCCATTTCAGGAGGTTCAGGAGTTTTTGTCCCAAACAGTTTGGGACATCCGGGACAGAAAGATGCGAAGGGTGCGAAGAGCCAGCAGACCCGCGGACCAATCAAATAGCGACACGTGTCACAAGGGAGAAAGTTCAAAAGTCAAAGGGCGAGGTTTCAAGTGCTGACCCGAGCCAATCAAAAGAGGACATGTGTCCAATGAATCAGGAGAACCTGTGGGACAAAGAGGAGAGAGAACTACATATCCAATCAGCGCGTGCCACGTGTCATCTAGGTGGCAGAGCGCAGGAAAAATTTAAAAATCTGTTTTTGCCTGTTTTGTGCCCTAAATCTTCAAATCTCCATATCTTTTGATCCAGAGCTTGAATTTTCACGTTATTTATATCAACGGAAAGATTGTGAAATTCTCTACATGATTTCAGGGTTAATCTTGAGTTTTGGTGTAGTCTGGAGAGAGAAAATTGAGAAACGGATCTGACGCGTGTTCATGGCCAGAAGTGACATTCCAGCAACTAGATTTAATGCAGAATGGGTTGCATTCTCCTGTAATCCAGTCAAAATGATAGGGTATGGGTTTGTAAGGTCCCCCATGCTGTTTTAATGCATTTGCAGTCAAGGAGGGATGGGCTCTCATGTTCTGTACGTTTTCTGTCCCTTGGGCTCGACCCATGCAATGAAAAATCTAGATTTGGCTCATTTCTGAAGGGGGGAACATTTTCTTTGGATAGCAAGCTTCTTCAATCACCTGGAACAAGTGATTTTTGCAAGTATTAGACCTCTTCTAAAATTATAACAGGTTTTCTACCTTTTTGATGTTGGAATACAAGGATTTTGACAGTGGAAATGACAATACAGGCTCTGTGATCAGTTTTCAGTCCTCTGTTTGTGTTGCTTGTTTCATTTCAGACCTCTGATTACATCTTATCAGCTTGTGCATGATGTTTTATGCTGCATTTTTATGATCTATGTCTATCTGCAGAACAAGAAGTGTTCACCACTCCTCCTTTGGTGTATCACCTGTTAGTTTAGTTTCATTTTTACACTTTCTATCTTTATCTCCTTGGATTTTAGAGTAGGATTAGGTTTCAAACCTCTATAGTTTTGCAAAATATAGATCTAAATCAGAGGAGTTTGAGGAACCAGCCTCTAATCTGGAGATTCCTCTCTCAGTTTCACAAGTCCCCACACTTGGAGAGAGGTTTCCATGTTGTGCAATCACACTGGATGCTAGAATGATCACCCTAGAAGCCTGATCTACATCCAGGGGTGCTGTGAGTTTGCGAAAAAAACTACCCTACCCACACCTACCTACCCAACCATTGATTATGTGGGATATTCTCATGTCCTCACTTATTATATCTTGTGATGATGACACCTCTTTTTCTCAACCTAATGACCTTACCTTGCCTATGGCTGTGACCCTTTTCCAAACAAACCTTTACCTTTTGACCTTTTTGGATGTACTAAAACCACCCTACGCATTCCTGCATCTTACCTCATTTAGTTCCTAGATCGTATCCTTTACCCTAGATACTGGACCTCAATAACCCGTGTTTGGATGACCCTTGTGACCTTAGCTGACGTACATTTATTATGTTGAGCAACCCTTGTACCTTATTGCATTTTACAACGTGTGCGTATGTTTGAATTATCTACCTACTCTACCCTACCTTGCGCTATCACCATAGCCACGAACCTCATCTCCTTCACACCTACCCCCACCTTATCAAACCATCCTCCAAATCCCTATTTTTCATCATCGATGCTTGATTTGAGAGGGGGATAACTCATGCCCCTACTTAGGGCACCCAATCTTCACCTCCTCACCCTAACTTCACACAGGGAAAAAACCAACCTTCATTTTTGTCATGTTGCCTACCAATCTAGGCTATTGTTAGTGCAAATTCATAGCACCCTTAAAATGACCTATGGATTTTATTTTCTAAGGTAATCTCATTTGGTGTAAATTCACAACATTGAACTTTCCCAAAGTGTGGGACCTTTGCAAAAGTTGAAATTTCTCCAGAGAAGGTTGGTTCCTCTTACTAAGCTATCTACCACAAGCTATTCCAGTGTAGGCAAGCTAATCTAATCCTAATCTAACTTCCATAGAGATAGGGAGAGAAATAAAACTAGAAAAAATAGAGCCTACACTAAAATAGTGATACACTAGAGAAGGAAAGTTTTGATCATCTATCAAAACTACCATGGAAATAAAGATATGTGAGCAATGGAAAGGATGGACAAGTGTATCACAAAACCGAGGATGGACTTCAAACAAAAAATGTTCCAAAAATCCATGAACACAGCTCCAAAACCTACAATGAACATCCAAACATGCACAAATACCTATAATGAAGAGAGGCAAGAAGAAAAAAACCAAAAAATGAGAAAGGATGGACAGATGATTCAAAAAACATGTTTTTATTGCTCCAGAAGTTTGCAAAAAACATCATTTCATGGGTAAGAGGAAAAAATTCCATTACAGAGTAGGGGAGGAGGTTCAAAATCCATTTTCAACCCAGGGGATGAAAATAAGGGAGAGGAAGAGAAGAATGATGAACAACCTTTATAAAATGAGTTAAAACTGGCTTTTTATGCTCGAACAAAATGAAGAAATGAGAAAACACAGGAAAATTTGATTTGAAATTCTAACCACCAACAAGATCCATTTATTTAGCCTACAAAATTATGAGTTTCCATGAAAAATCTCATACTTCGAAGTACATTTCTTCGTAGAGCAAGAAAGAGGCCCATACTTCATTAATTTTGGTGGTTGGGGACCATTTCTATGTTTTTTGCATGCTAGAGACTTTTTCTCATTTTCTCCCACAAATCTCCATCAAAAATCAAAATTGAACCATCCATCATGTACAAGACTTCAACATCTTTCCATTGATATAAAAATCATGAAAAACTGAGCTTTGGTGCAAAATATATGCCCCTTTGAAGATTTAGGGCAAAATTGGTGAAATTAGGGAAAATTTTTGGTTTGCGGGTCAAAATTTGAAAATTTTCCCTCTTTTTTCAAATTGGGAAAATTTCCCAAAAATTCTCTACACCACACTCCTATGATGACACATGGCACCCTCTAGTTGATCCGCGGGCCCAAAATTTCCTTTTTCCTCCTTTTGCGAAATTGGGAAATTTTCCCAAAATTCTCCGCGCCCCCGTTGCTCTGCTGCTGATGAGGACATGTGGTGCCTTCTAATCTGGTATGGAGAATTAGTTCAAATTTTCACCTTTGCACCTTTAACCACTTTGGAAAATTTCTCCTTTGCACCTTTAACCACTTTGGAAAATTTCTCCAAATCCTCCTGATGCCCCGACTCTCGTTGCTGACTGGACATATGGCACCTTCACATTACTCGGCGGGGATGCGCTTCTATTCTTTCCTTTAACACACTTTGACCAAAGACAAAAACATTAAAGTACTTCCACCCCCACCACTCTGACTTGACACATGGTATCTTTTTCTTAGTTGCGGGCCTCCAATAATATATTTTCCTTTGTGGGCTTTTGAGCCAAAATTTTCCTTTGAGTTTTTTAGCCAAAACGCTAAGTGCCAAAAAATTTCCTGCGGGTCCGCTTTGGCAAATTTTCCCTCGAAAATCCACCGAGCCTGAACTTGCAAAATACAAGGAGTTAGGAGGAATTCCTTACCTTTCTGGAAAGGGGAAGAAATTCTCCATCTAATGAAGCCATACCCAGAAAATTTTGAGTCCCTAAAGCATGAAAAAAATTCATTGTAAGTACCAGCAAAGGAAAAGGAGGAGGAGTTAGCCAAAAATAAGCATGTTATCTTGGATAACACTCTTGGCGACTCAGAGGGGTCATCTGCCTGCTATATGAATGATCAGTGGCTTTTGAAGCATCCATTGGGCATGGATTCAATCTTGATAATAAAATCTGATCTGAACTATTAAAATCTGACCTCTGAGCCACTTAGAAACCCACTAAAACTTGAAAATTATCTTCACCAAAAATCACAGAAATGGATTGTGCAAGAGCAACCAAAAGAATACAAAACAACTATGTACAAAATTGGAAATCATACATGTTCCAAGTGGAACATGTAGAGTGTGCAAATCACTTCTTCTACTGAAAGAAAACCTACCTACTCTACTCTAACCAAGAGCAAAGGTAAGCTAAACAAACCCTACAACTGGTTGTGCAAAATAGCTTCCTTTCCTCAAAATTAGCAGCCGTGCAAATGATTTGGAGCTGATCATGGCTGGTTGGATGAGTGGAAAATCAACAAGAAGTTGGTCTTCTACCCAAATTAGCAAGGTGTCATCTAAAAACAAATTAGATACCTCTTTTAGTTGCTCTGCATTTGGATTGAAGAGGTATGATAGCTGATCCTTGGCACTTTGTAGCTCATCCTCATGCTTAGAAGCAAGCATGACTGGTTGTGGCTTCTCCTTTGGCTCCAATTAATCCAAATACCTTATTAGGCAAGGTCTGACCCATTTGATATGCCCATAGCTCTGAAATTCTTCTCCAAAAATGGAGTCTTCTTGCATACCTTCTTGGTTGGATGGTGTGGAAGAAATGGTGGAACTCTTCTGCTATTTTCCTTCCTCTTCCTATGAAGAACATGGAAGATTAATATATTCCAACCTTGATTCCAAAGAGCTTCTATAAAGTGCAGGCTGCTGCAATTGAAATTTCTCCTCCATGATAGCAGGTTCTTGTGTTTGTAATGTGGATGATGAAGGAGAAAATGGTGGAAACTCAACCGGTTCTTCTCCATCAAAACAATCCTCCAAATCTGACAGATAAACTACCTCATTATTGTCCTACTACAAATTCTCAACCTCTTCCATGGTGTTCCTTTGATCTGCAACTTGATCACCATGTTTATCAAACTCATCTTCAACGTTGGAGCTTGAAGAGAATGAAGTAGAAGTAAGAACTGAAGGTTCTTCTATAGCCTGTTTTGTGCTCAAAGCTTTTTGATCTGCACTTTTCTCCTCCATAGCTGGAATGTGCTCCTCTTTTTTTAGATTTGGAGAAACTTGTCCTTCCTCTGTTGCTTGAAGACAATCTTACTCTTGATTGAACTCTTTCTCTAGCATGAAGTTTTTCAAATCAAACTCTTCAATCTGCTGCTCTAGAGGACAAGTTGGGGCTGCAAGATCTCTTTTAGATCTTTCCTCTTCCATGGCTAATTGTGCAACTTCTATGGGATCAACATATCATTCAAGTAGAGTGCCAACATGGACACTACATTCTAAGCAAATTGATTGTTGATATGCTTCTTCTTTTTTATCTTCTTCTGCTACAACAAAATTAGTCCTAACCACCATTTGTTCTTCAACTTTTACCTCCTCTGAAGGCTTAACCATCAAGGGGATCTTTGTAAATTCAAATTTAGCAGCCAAACTCTTCACATTGTTTGTCATTTCTTTTCTGTTGGGCTCTACTTCTTGCTGTCCTTGACTAGTTTTCTGATTTTCATCTTCCCAAAATGGATTTGGGAATGTAAGAGGAGGGGTGGTTTGTAACTCAATTGATTTTGTAATTTTTTGTGGTGGTGTGGGAGGTAGAAACTCTTGTTTCTTTGGAGGGGATGGCTATTTGGAAGGGAAAAGGACAAAAGAATTGAGATGAGGTGGAAGACTAGGGGATAGAGAAATGGAATTAACTCTTGGGAAAATAGATGGGCAACTTGAAACTTGACACTGCTGAGATAAAATAGATTGGGAAAGAGGAAAAGAAAAAACATGAGATGGTGTGCTTACCCATTGACAAGGTTTCTGAATACACCTCTCATACACCTCTATTCCTTCAGTCCACTTTGCAAGCAATGGCAGTGTTGCAACAATGAATTCAAGTTTCTCTTATGGGCTATAATGCCTTGGAAAAGGTCCCACCCATGGACAAGGTGCCCTACAACTAATTCAAAATGCTTTCATTTGTGCTTGAGCCCAGGATTGCACCATTTTTTCCTCCATCTTTGGATCTTCTCCAAAAAATATGCACTTTCTTCTTGACTTCCCTCATTGCGTGCATACCCTTGCTCTTGATATGTTTCATAACCAAATTGATTTTGGTATTGCTCATATGGGTAAGCATGATGATTTTGAATTTGTTCAAAATGCTTATTTGAAGGAGTTGTAAAACATGTTAGAGGTGGAATATACTGCTGTTGTAAATGTGAATTCCATGATGGAAATGAAGTCATGATTGCACAACTTCATGGAATGAAAGAAGATGGAAGAGATGGAAGGAAGAATGGATGAAAATGAAAGAAAATTAATGGATAGAGGGTCTACAACTTCTGAGATGGGTTGTTGACCAGATGGAGTTGTCAGATGTTTTTGTAATTTCCTCCAAAGGCTGAAATCTTCACAGGAATACACCAACCTACAAAAAATGAAGTGAAATACCTCTAAGGTCCCATCGGGTGTGCCAAAACTGTTAGTGAAAATTCATAGCACCTCCAAAATGACCTATGGATCTGATTTTCTAGGTCAATGTCATTTAGTGTGAATGCACAAAATTGAGCTTTCCCAAAGTGTGGGACCTTTACAAATGGGGAAATCTCTCCAGATAAGGTTGGTTCCTTTTCCTAAACTACCTGCCACAAGCTATTCCAGTGTAGGAAAGCTAATCTAATCCTAATCTAACTTCCAAGGAGACAGGGAGAGAAATAAAATTGGAAAAAATAGAGCCTACACTTAAACAGTGATAAACTAGAGAAGGAAAGTGTTGATCATCTATCAAAAATGCCATGGAAACAAAGAGAGGTGAGCAATGGAAAGGATGGACAAGTGCATCACAAAACCAAGGATGGATTTCACACAAAAAATGTTCCAAAACTCCATGAACATAGCTCCAAAAATTGTAATGAACATCCAAACATGTAAAAATACCTGCAATGAATAGAGGCAAGAAGAAAACGACCAAAAAATGAGTAAGGATGGACAGATGCATCACAAAACATGTTTTTATTGCTCTAGAAGTTTACAAAAAACATCATTTCATGGGTAAGAGGAAAAAATACCATTACAAATTAGGGGAGGAGGTTCAAACTCCATTTTTGACCTTGGGGAAGAAAAGAAGGGAGATGCATAGAACAATGATGAACAACCTTTATAAAATGAGCCAAAATTGGCTTTTTACACTCAAACAGAATGAAGAAATGAGAAAACGTAGAAAATTTTGATTTGAAACTCCAAACACCGACAAGATCCATTTATTTAACCTACAAAATGATGGGTTTCCATGAAAAATCCCATACTTCGAAGTACGTTTCTTCGTAGAGAAAGAAAGAGGCCCATACTTCATTAATTTTGGTGGTTGGGAAACATTTCTACATTTTTTACATTCCAGAGACAATTTCCCATTAATATAAAAATTGCGAAAAACCGAGATCTAGTGCAAAAGATATGGCCCTCTAAATATTTAGGAAAAAAATGGTGAAATTAGGGAAAAATTCAGGTTTGCAGGCCAAAATTTGAATTTTTACCCTCTTTTTTCAAATTGGGAAAATTTCCCAAAAATTCTCTACACCCCACTCCTCTGATGACACGTGGCACCCTCTAGTTGATCCACAGGCCAAACCTTTCCTTTTTCCTCCTTTTTCAAAATTGGGAAATTTTTCCAAAATTCTCTGCGCCCCTGCCACTCCGCTATTAATGAGGACATGTGGCGCCTTCTTATTCGGTGCAGAGAAGTGGTTCAACTTTTCACCTTTGCACCTTTAACCACTTTGGAAAATTTCTCTAAATCTTCTCGACGCCCCGACTCCCACTACTAACTAGACATGTGGCACCTTCACATTGCTCAGCGGGGATGCGCTTCTATTCTTTCCTTTAACGCACTTTGACAAAATGCCAAAAATTGTAAAGTCCTTCCGCCCTCGCCACTTTGCCTTGACACGTGGCATATTTTTCTTAGTTACAGGCATCCAACAATATATTTTCCTCTGTGGTCTTTCAGGCCAAATTTTTCCTTTGAGGTTTTTAGCCAAAAGGCTAAGTGCCAAAATTTTTCCCGCGGGTCAGCTATGGAAAATTTTCCCTCCAAAACTCCACTGTGCCATAACCTGCAAAATACGAGTTAGGAGGACTTCCTTACCTTTTTGGAAAGGGGAATAAATTATTTATCTGATGAATCCATACCCAAAAATTTTTGAGTCCTTGAAGCATGTCAAAAAATGATTTTAATTACCAGCAAAGGAAAAGGAGTTAGCCAAAAATAAGCATGGGCTTATTTTGGATAATAGCTGCCCAACAAAAAGGGGTAAAATTTAGACACCAAAAACATGTCACATTTCATCATTCTTCTCCAAAATGACCTAATAACCACATTCTACACGGGTGAACGGTTTAACCTTAATTCAATCACCCACACCCCCTTGTGCACACCATAATGAACCTCATTAACATACGCAAGGATTTAATTAACATCAATTAATTAAATTCCCCCTTTTACCCACTCATCATGACCACCTCACCTTTCCACTAGACTGGCCACCTCACCGAGCCACATCACCCTTCCACTACCCACTTGTCTGTCCACCTCATCATTGCAATTCCTCACCTTGCCCATACCTAGCCCATACCCTTCTAGAAATCCCTAATAGTGGCCACCCCACTCATATGACCCCTCTTTGTCTTATTCCCTATTCTAAGGGTAGAGCATGCATGTGCTCTGCCACTCAAAATTAAGTGGGTAAGGCATATTCCCCACTTTTTAAAAAAAAAATCCCCTAACATAACAGGTGTCGGTCATAGTTTGACTGATGTTGGTCAGGTGGGACTGGCGTCGGTCAACTGTAAATGCCCGGTTCTCACTCTTTCCAAGGGGTTGGCTGGTTGATTTTTGATTGGTTAGTTCACATTTTTTTCATTCCTGGGAATTTTCATTCAGCACTAGCATTCGCATTCTCCATTGGCAACTCATTAGATCACAATACAACCATCATAACTCTAAGTAGAGACCGAAAGTGGGAGCATTCACAAGAACCTTTGTGAGAACAACCATTAAAGGACCCTGAAGCCAGATAGAGCTCAAGCAGATCTCTCCAACCAACCTACCAACCTTCACCAACATTTGTACTCTTCTTCATCAGATGCTTAGTCTTCTACACTATTTGGACTCTGGGAAAGTCGATCCTTATATCCTTCACTCGTGTTTTATGCTCTTGCTTCTTTGTTTTCCTCCCCCAAGAGCAAAACCTCTCCTTTGCTCCTTAAACCCCACCTAGTCAACCCATATCCACACATAAGACCCCTTTTCACCCCATGCCACTCCCTAGTAACTCTTTGACCATCCAAAAAGAGCACCCTAACCCCCACTATCAAAATCTGACCTTAAACCTACCATTCACCTAAACCTCACCCATATCCTCCCAACCCTCTGTTATGAGACACAGTGGAACCTAACCACCACCTACCTAGACCTCTATCACTCCTACAATGACCAATACTGGTCAACCTTAACCGGCATTGGTCTAACCTCAACCGGCATCGGTCAAACCGACCGGGGTCGATCTTTGTGTTTGTTAACACAATGTAGACCAACGACCTACCTTCCCACCCAAACAACCTAAAATACCCTACCCAACCCCAACAAGACCTTGTTTTTTACCAGCAGACCAACTAAACTACCCGTAACCTGACCCGAAGACCTTTTAACTACATAGTTTTAGTATTTAATTGGATCAAAGCTGATAGTGACCTAAGGCACCCAAATAAGAACACTAGCACTAGATTATTTTCATTTACATATTCCATTATTTAATATTAATTTATAAAATAGTGGATTGACATCCCTTTAGGAAGTATCACACTTCCCAAATCTAGCATACACTAGGCAGTCCATTGCCATATACTGTTTAACTCTCTCTTGTGGTATTGTTTTCTATTACAAGGTAGTCCTTCCAAGACAAAAAGGAGTTCACACGATCGACCGAGATTGGATGTATTCACTCGTGCATTCCACCTTCTACCCATCACCAAATAACATGTAATCCTCCTATACCCTTATCTGTTTTAGTCTTTGATTGTACACAAAAAGGATAAAACACCTGTCTCTAGGCACCTTCCCTTAGTTTCCTTCACGCACCTACCTTTTTCTTTTATGCCTTGTACCTTCTTATGTGCCATTCACTATGCCACGTCATTTGTCAAACTTGAGTGTCCTACATGTAACCTATCAAAATGTACCAACAGGGCACCTAATCTTGATGAAAAACCAATGTATGAAATGTTGTAGAAAAGAAAAAACAAACTAATAGTTGGCCAACTCCTTCAATCAATCCGCACGCACCATGTGTCATTGCATGTCAGAGTGACCTATAGACTTCTTATAGCCATAACTTCTGTTGCAATGCTTAGATTCTCGCACACCTGGTCTCATTTGAAAGCTGTTGACATCTGCTACACGTTAGAATTTTGAAAATCAGATTTAGGTGGGATTTTCTAGGCATAAAATAGGGAAACATCTTTCTGATAATTAATGCACACATCTAATCAACCTCAACCACCAAATTTCAATAAAATATTTCTTTCTTCCTTCTTCTTCGTGTCAAATAGACACAGGGAAGTGCATCTAATAGCCTTGTAGGTGGATTTGCAAGCATTTATCACTGGTTATTAGTGCTTGAATATTTGAATCCGATTTTCCCTATATTTATTCTTCTCTTCTCTCCTTCTTCTTTGATAAATATAATAGTTCTTTTTTGTAATAAGATCCCTCTCTGTTTTAATGAAACCATGCCAAAATTATGGTTGAATTCCCATGAGTCTTAGACCTTTGCATGGTCTTTGTAATGTACTCTCACCTCCTACCATGAATGTAAATGACTGTGTGTCCCTTAAGCAATAAAATCATGTTTTTTGGTGTTGGGGTTAACACAAGGTTGTACAGATAATTTATCATATCTAAACATATATGCAATAAAATTGGATATTCTACCATAAGAAACATACAAAACAAGAGATATAAATCAACACCAGATTTAATGTGGCTCACCCAGTGTGGGATACATCCACCAATAAATAAGAAAATCTATTATCCAAAGCTTTCAGAAGATATAAAATTGAAGATCTGCAATCTTCCACACCTCTCAGATGTACAATACTTTCTTTCACTCAAGATTCTCCTTCTTCTCCAATAATTCTATCTCTAACAAGTATTTTCACAATAATCCTTAACTCTCATAATCCTCTTCTGCTAAACCCTAGATTTTATGCTTATATAGGTATGTACAAAATTAGGGCACTTATCTATGTAATTGCAATCAATAGATATGCTTTAATAATAAATTTAGATCTAATTCCTGAGAGTTAAATAAAACACTCCTACATAGGTAACTAACATTGATTAGCCCTAACCAATGTCGATTCCTCCTTTCTTGACCGATGTCGGTCATAGGTGACCGATGCTGGTTCCTCTATAGCCGATACTGGTAAAACGTCATTCTAATATAGCATGCTAATATGAAGTAATTAACCTCCACAACTCAATAATCTCCCACTTGTAGATAAATTACTGCAATATACTTGTACAACATCATTCTTGGATCCTTTCCTTAGCTTTGTTTCTTCCTCTTCAAGTCTCAAACTTGAAGACCAATAAAAGTGGAGTGTAGCTCCAACTTCTCTTTTGCTAATAGCTTCATTAGCATATCTACAATGTTTTCACTCATAGGAATCTTCTCTAGTTTCATTTTTCCATCCTCCAATACTTGTTGTATGAAATGATACCTCAAATGAATGTGTTTCATTCTAGAATGAAATGTTGAGTTCTTTGCTAAATGAATTGCACTCTAAGTGTCACTGAAAAATTTACAATCATCTCTCTCCTTTCCCAACTCTTCCATGAACCTTCTCATCCATATCATCTCTTTCGTACCCTCTATAGTTGTAACATACTCTGCCTTTGTGGTAGAAAAAGCCAAAACCTTATGCAATCTTGAAATCCATCTAAATGTCATCCCACCTACTATGAAAATATATCCAGTAGTATCCTAGCATCCAGATCTCCAGCCATATCCAAATCAACATAGCCACATAAAGAAATATCTAAACCTTGATAGCATAATTGGTGGGAATTGTTTAATTAGTGCTCACATTAATATTATGTTGTGTGAGATATTAATATGTGAGTTTTGGATTATTTTACCAAACTCACAAGAATATGATATTTGTTAGTTATTATATTAAGAGAGTTGTTTCAACAACTCTCATTTATTGTTGTAGTTGTTATAGGCCTCCTAAAAAATAGGAGAAGACCATACCTATAAATATGTATGGTTGCATATGAATAATATGAAGGAAAATTATTTGTGTGATTTGCATGTGCTTCTTCATTTGGTATCAGAGCGACAAATTGTTCCGCTGCATGTGAATAAGGATGGATGTTGTCAAATTTGTTGCACAATATCTAACATATATACCGTGTTTGTGAATCTTTCCACTTCGTATACAAGTTTGCATGTAGATCCTGACTTACTACGTATAGTCTTGATCAATCTCAGGACACAAGACTGCATGTAATTGAAACTCATCTTATTATAATCATTTGCACACTTGTATGGAGGCATCTGGTGTTTAAAGTTGTAGCTATAGGATTCTTGACCGTTTGTAATGCTGAAAGGACAATGTATGATGTTAATTTTTAAGACTTTTTAAGAAATAAACCAAGATCATAGTAGGAGATGCAAGCACCAGAATTAACTCTACGAATTCTTTTAGAAAAATATGGGAGGTTAGGACTACCATTTGACATTTGAGCAGGTTACTAAATTTTTTGTTCTTAGTTGATTTTTTTGTACCGTATTATCCCATCCAATTTGTTCACTTGATAGGGTCACGTCTTAACATGATAAAAAATTGAATTGATTAATAGTTATTATATTCCATGATAGCTATATTTGATTCATAGAAAATATTACCACATATCCACGTGATTCCTTCTTTCCTTTTCATATGCCAATTTGCATGCAATTCGGCCAAGTGTATTTCTACAGATTCTGTTTTCTATAATTTCAATGACACTATCAATGGATTGTATCTTATATTCATCATTACTATATTTACAAATCTTCCAATAGTAACGGGCTATTATTCACCTCGAATTCCATGGTATCTCAGAGCTCGCCCTCAAACAGTCATCCTGTCGAGCATCATAGACGAGGAACATAATGGCTCTGTGTGGTACAGGTTAGGCCCTGAGTTTTTTTATTGATAATATTGCTATGAAAACCCCTGCTTTGTATTTTTACTAGCTCAATCAATATCTTCTCTAAATTGATTCAACCGACCACTGAAGTAAAATCATGCATAGATATTCATAGTAAGAAAGTCTTAAAACTTCACTGCAAAAATTTAGCATCTCCACGCCAAACTTGGCATGTATAACAAGAATTTCCTTCCAGATGCATCAAAATATTGGTGGTATATGCCAGTTAAACATGACCTCATTAGTAAGTCAATTTTTGGTCTCATTAAATTTCATTTAAGCTTTTCCTCATTGTTAATTAATTTTATGCCAAAATATAGTCTTTTTTCAATATATTGGTTTCATAGTGTTAGAGTCATCCTACATTATACCGTTTAATTTTGTATTCTATAATCCCTTGTCTAAGTTGTGTTTTATAAAAGTATAAAAGTGAAGAGTCTTTTGTAAGTAGTCTCAATGCTATAACGTCATATTTGAACATGTACTAGCCAATAGTTTACTAAAAAAATATCATTGTTGTCACTGTGTTTAAATTTTAGTGTCAATTTAATTAAAATATAATAATACAGTACCTTCTTATGTCATAGGGTTAGTTAAATTAGTAAATATTTGTTATTCATGAGTTGTCAAAGTTTATATTGTCGGTCAATGCCATTGTACAAAGTCTGAAAAATTACAAAACAAATTTTCCCACATTTCAATTTTGGATGCATTTTCGCTTGTACACAATGTCCAAATTATTGAAGGTATTTTGAGCTTCATGATCACATGCTACTGAACTAGAAGCATAACACTGGAGGATGGAGGAAAAAAGAGGTTGGATTTCATTCAATGACCTCTCTTCAGTCACTAATGGTGGGGCCACATACTGCTTTGGTGACATGTGTGTGTGCAGTTTGATTTTAGTTCTTCTAGTGTGGTACAATTTGTAGTTTTCAATATGTGGAAATTTCACATTGAGGGGGGGGGAACATGTTCCAATGTTCCATTTCCATTATGTCATATTTTTCTATGTATGTATGAGAAACAAATTTCAACAGAATTTCCTATGTTATTCCCTGAAGTGATATGTGATGAGGGATGAGAATAGTACTTGGCACATCATGATGTGGTTGTAGATAAACCACTTGAAAACCTTCATTTGTGGTTTGTGGTAAACCAATAGAAAAACCACCACTCTTGGTTGTTGGTAATACATTCACAAAACCATCACTTTTTGGTTTGTGGTAAACAAATTGCAAAACCACCTTTCTTGGTTTTTGTTCAAACGTTCGCAAAACCATCCTTGAGGTTTGTGATCATCCTGTGAAAATCACCAGATCATGAGAAAATGCAAGTACAAAGGTAGGATTTCCCCATGTTTGCACTAAGGGGGGGAATGTTGAGAATTATTTAATTAGTGCTCACATTAATATTATATTGTGAGTGATATTAATATGTGAGTGTTGGGTTGTTTTACCAAACTCACGAGAATATGATATTTGTTAGTTATTATATTAAGAGAGTTGTTTCAAAAACTCTCGTTTATTGTTGTAGTTGTTATAGGCCTCCTAAAAAATAAGAGAATACCACGCCTATGAATATGTATGTTTTCATATGAATAATATGAATGAAGATTATTTGTGTGATTTACATGTGCTTCTTCAATAATTGCATTCTAGATGTCCCTCAAAAATACCTGAGAATCCATTAGACTACTTTCCAATGCTCTTTACTTGGATTGGCCATAAATCTACTCACAACTCCCACTTCATGTGCAATGTCTAGTTTGGTAAAAACCATAACATACATGAGACTACCAACTACTGAATCATATGGTACTTGTGTCATGTATTTAACCTCCTCATGTGATGAAGGAAACTGATATTTTCTCAATTTCAAGTGTCCAGCGATAGGTGTACTCACCGGTTTTGAATCTTGAATGTTAAACCTTTCCAACACCTTATTGATATAAGGCTCCTGAGATAAATACAATTTCTTGTTCTTCATGTCTCTATGTATTTGCATGCTAAGGATTCTCTTTGCAGCTCCTAAATCCTTCATAGAAAATGTGTGACTTAGCTTTTCCTTAAGCTCACCAATGTCCTACATACTAGATCCTACAATAAGAAAATCAGCCACATACAGTAAACAAATAGTATAGCTCCCATTTTAAAGCTTCTTGAAATAAACAAACTGATCAGATTCACATCTCAAGTAACCATGCTCATGCATGAAACTATCAAACCTCATGTACCATTTCTTTAGAGCTTTCTTGAGTCCATATATGCTCTTTTTTAACCTACAGACTAATTTATCTTTACCCTTGACTTCATACCCAAGCGACTATTGCATATAAATCTCTTCATCCAAATAAGCTTAAAGGAAATCCATCTTCACATCTAGTTTCTCTAAATATAAATCATGTACTGCAACTAAAATCAATGCAGTACATATGGAAGTCATTTTAACAACAAGAGAAAATATTTCACCAAAGTCAATACCTACTTTTTGTGCAAATACCTTTACTAAAAGCTCTTCCTTGTATCTTTTTTGTGTACCCTATTCTTTCTTGATATTGTAAACCCATTTGTTCTGTAATGTCCTCTTACTTGTTGGCAACTTAACCAAATCCCAGGTCTAGTTTTGTTCCAAGGAGTCCATCTCCCCATCCATGTCATGCTCCCATTACATGTGATTCTTATCATGTATTGCTTCTTTAAAACTTTCTGGTTCACAATTATCATTTAATAATAAATAAGATAGATAAGGTGTAAATATTTCTAGAGGTTTACTTACCCTTTGTGACCTTCTCACAGAATTTTGGGGTATCAGAGGCTCATACTAGACCTCCTGGACATTTGTTTCCAATTTTGATAGTAACCGACAACAGTCACCTGTAACCAAAATTAGTTATTCTAACCAATATGGGTTTTTCTCTTCTATAATTGATACTTTTTCAACTGACCAATGGCATTTAGGGGTCAACTGACACCGGTTACTGTGTAACCCTATCAGTATTATTTTAAAATCCAAGAGTTCATTTTCATTTACAAGCTTCTCAACCGGTTCGTATTGGGTACCAAAATTTGATCCCTTTACATTCTCCTTTCATTCCATTCAATTTCATGAATCCTAATAATATTAGAATTCTATAAATCCCAAAAATAGAATTTGAAATCACCATATCCATAACCAATGAAAGTGCATCTCTTGGATTTTGCATCCAACTTTTTCCTATCTTCCTTATCAATATGCACAAAATATTCTGAACGAAAAAATTTAAGAAAAGAAATATAAACCTCTTTTTTAGTCCAATCTTCCTCTAGTATTCCTCCATATAGTGAACTTGAAGGCCCACGATTAATCAAAAAAATTCCTGTATCAACTGATTCTTCCCAAAACTACAAGGGAAATCTAACATGTATCCTCATACTACTAACATGCTCCATGATTGTCCTGTTCATTATTTCTTCAACACCATTCTCTTTTTATGTTCTTGGAATTTTCCTTTCTCTATGTATTCCATTCATTGAACAATAATCATTGAAATCATTTCTATAATATTCGCCAGCATTATTAGAACCAAGGCACTTTAACTTTGAATTTGATTAATTGTCAAAAATAGATTTCCATCTTTTAAAAATCTTAAAAACTTTTGATTAATGTTTAATACAATAAACCCATTCCTTTCTTGTAGCATTTTCAATGAAATTAACATAATACTGGGATCCTCCATGAGAAAATACCTAGTTTAATCCCCACACATCTGAGTGTACAAGCTCCAATTTTTGTTCCTTATTAGTTGCCCCAACTTTGAGAAATCTCACTCTCTTTTGCTTTCCAAAGATACAATGCTCAAAGAAATCAAGATCTAAATCTATCAAATATGATAAATTACCCTTAGTCTTTAAGATTGGCATTCTTTTTTAACTCATATGGCCCAACCGATTATGCCACATGCATGCATATAAGTACGAAGTAAATAACATAGAAAATGAATCAATAACACATGTAAATAAATATAACATTCCTATCTTCTTACCTCTTTCCATAACAAAATCACCCTTGGCGACTTTCCAAGAGTCTGCTATGAATTTAACCATGCAACCAGCTTCACCTAGTCATTGTGCAGAAATAAGATTCCAGTTAAGGATTGACACATGTCTCACATCTTTCAACACCCATGTATTTCCATTTTGAAATTTTAGATGAACTTCCCCTTTACCAGTAATATTGCAAGGTTCATCATAACCTAAATAAACATGTCCAAAATTGCCCTGGACATAATTTCTAAAATAACTCTTATTAGGGATTGCATGGAAAGAAGCTCCCCAATATAAAACCCATGATTCTATTCTATTATCCAAATAAAGAATAAGAGCATCTTGCATTACCTTTGGTGTAATATTTTACTCTTTACCTTTGTCTGGGTGTTGGTTCTCTTTATCCTTTGACCAATAATATTTCTTTGCATGTCTTTTCTTTCCATATTTCTAACAGGTAATTCCCTTACCTTTGGAATTAGATCTGCCATCCCTTGACTTTGATTTCCCATTATTCTTAATCTTGGATCTCTCCTTCTTCCTACCTCTACTTTATACATTCAAATAATTCCTAGATGATGATTCCTCTATACCTTTCCTGTGAATTTATTCATTCGAGATTATACCAACCACATAATCAAACTTCAAAATATTATTAGTAATTTTTTTATTACTAACATCCATTACCAACTTATCCCAACTATCAGGAAAAGAACATAAGAATAAAAGTGATTTCAATTCATCATCAAATAGAATATCAACCAATTTTAACTTATTTATAGTAGACCAAAAATCATTCAAATGACTAGATGTAAATCTAGTTTCATGTATTTTTGAACTAAATAGATCCTTCCTCAAATAAAATTTATTTGAAGCACTAGGTTTCTCATATAAATTAGCAAGATATTTCATTAACTCTATCGTAGAAGTCACTTTTGTAATATTGGAAGCCACAGATGATTTCAGGATCAATCTTCTAGATCCCAAATCCTTTCTATCAAGAATATTCCATTCTTTATCAGTCATCTTCATAGGTCTAGACTTTTCATCCAATGATAAGTAAAAATCTCTTTGATACAGATAATCCTCAATCTGCATCTTCCACAATTGATAATTTATCTACCTTGTATTGTTTTCTCCCGTAATTTTTGTAGCTCCCACTTAATCAAAAAACCCTCAAAAAATATTTGATACTATTTTTTGGGGTTAGCATAAGGCATTTCACAATTTTATTTACATTTTTGAATAATGAAATAGATAGGGTTATGAGCTAGGAGGAATATCGGTTAAATGGGTTGGCTGGGGGTTAATGCACGTGTTCTGAATTCTTGACCCAGTTTTGATTATGAGAGATTCCTTTTGGGTGGAAGGAACTACCTAAAATAGAAAACAAGACCACAAAAGGATAGTTAAATGATATATGACAGTGAACTACCTAACTAGATCTGGGAAGTGTGATACTCCCTAGATGGCTATTAATCCACTATTTAAAAAAAATTAATGTGAGAAATAAGAAAATTCCTATTGTAATTTATATGATTTAGGTATATCATTTAATCACAATAAGCAAAAAATAACAATAAGAAAATATAATATAATAGGCTAGGCTATAGTAAGAACTGAAGGTTTGGTAGGTGTCAGGATATTGAAACTGGTTAGGGTCAAGTTCTGGATTGTTTTGGTTATTTGGTAAAAGGTTGTTTGGTTATATTATTGGAATAGGGTATGAAACATAGATACCGATGTCAATTGGGTATAACCGAAGATGGTTTAAGGGATACCGACGATGGTTATGGGTAACTGACATCGATATAGTACAGTGATAGTAGTTTCATGAAAACCGTATTATAGACTCTGAATGAGGTTATATGGGGCTAAAGAAAGGGATGGTGAGGTTTATAAGAATGTTGAGAACACTCAGAGAGGTGGAAGGGCTAGGATAGGTGATCTGATAAAAGGGTGGGTGACATTTTTGAGTTTGTCAGAAAGAAGGCTATGAAGGAATGAGAATGTTAATAGAAATGGTAACAACTCTATGAGAAGAATTAGAATGGAAATGATTATTGATAAAAACTCTTATCAATGTTGTAGGTCCAATGGTTGGGTGGTGGTAATGATCGGTTAGTGGAATGGAGCTTGTTGTAATAGTGATGCTTCTCGAAATGTTATCATGAGTGTAAAATGCTTTTGGATATGTCCTGGTGCTGGCTATGGATGGTTGGGTGTGTGAAAAGACTCTAGATCTTCTTGCATGTAGCTCTCTTCTTGTAATCTTACTCTTAGAATGTGCCAACCTCTCCAACAAGGTTGTTAAGGTGAATAGATGGTAACCGACGACGGTTTTGTATTGACCGATGTCGTTTATGTCTGATCAGTGTTAGTTTAGGTTTGACTAACATTGGTTAAGGTGGTATTCCCTAGGTTTACTAAAATGGGTAGATATTTCTAATTTCTTGGGCCAAGTTGGTTTATTTCCATGGATCAGAATAGAAGCTTCCCTTCTAATGAGTGGGAATGTGGTTAGAGAAATCTTAGGCATTGATTCTAGGGTTAGACCAAATCTTACCTCATTAATGCAAGTAAGACTTAGTTATTGTTACTTATGGAAACATGCCAAGAATAGGGCTATAGTGAGGTGGAAATTATGCCAATTAAGGTAATAAAATAATGGATATTGTGAGGATGGGTATTTAATCTAATTAAAATAATTAAGTTAATTATTAATGTTGGGTGAAAGGGGGCCATGGTTAGGTGCCCATGTTTAAGTTGGTTATCCGATTAGGGGCTAAGGGGAATGTAACCAAATTTAGGTGTCTACATTTTCCCCTTTTTGTCACGTAGCTTGTATTGGTAAGAGATGCTGACAAAAATAAGAAGTGGGTGTCCCATGTGTGGGTGAAGGTGTTCCCCATCAAACTAGAAATTGGTGAGGTGGAAGACGGAAGTGGTGAGTGGTTTGATAAAAGGTGGATGTGGTGAAAATGAGAGTAGATGTGGGAAAGGGTAGAGGTCAAAAATAGGAAAATAGGTAAATGGGCTAGGGTCAAAGGTAGTGGCTGTCAAATGGATGCACATGTTATAAACTGCAACATGGTTCTAGGTTGAAGAGATTGAAAAATCTACATCATCCAAATTCGAGTAGTTTATCCGAACAAAGTTGAAGTGATTTTGGTATCCAAGGCATATGATATGGTACATAAACACAATGGAGGTTAGGTGTAGGAAAGTTTAGGTATGTTCTGGTACACCAAAGGTTAGGTCAGGATAAACAACATGGTAATAGGAAAGGTAAGGTCTTTAGGTCAAACAACATGGGTAACAATGTAGCAAGGTATAATGATTTCACAGGTCACTAACAATGTTCTAGGTCTAGGTAGCTAGGTCATGGCACGGGTAGGGCCGAGTTAGGGGTAAAATAACACATCCCTAAATGTAATTAAGGACAGGGGTAGGTAGTTTTGGCTTGGAGGTAGGTTGCGATAAGGGTGGGTAAGGTCAAACGGTGGCAGGGAAGGGTGAATTGTGGTAGGAAATGGGGAAAGGGTATTGACAGGAGTATGACATGTAACTGATGCCAATCATACTAAACCGGTGATGGGAAAGGTAAACCGACCATGGTTTTCTAGGGCACATGACTGATGTCAATTTATTTATAACCGACCATGGTATGCTAGGGAACACGACCGATGTCAGTCAAGGTATAACTGACATTGGTCAGGTCAGTGTGGGTATATAAAAAGGAAAAAGCCATATAATACAGATTCATTTGTATTTTTTTGATTTTGTGAAAACCACAAGTGCACGAGACTTTTATACCATGTCAAGAGGAAAGTACGTGGGGCTGTACTGAGCTGAGGTGGAAAGATCCGATTGGAGAAGAGAGCCAGGGAGATGGGTCCACGAGATTAGGTGGAGGGAGGTGATTGAAAGAGAGGTAGGAGGATGATTAGGATATGGCGGAGGAAGGAGAGGGTTTGGGTGGACCACAAAAACAATGCTCAAATGTGCCACCATAGAGGTAACGTTGAGATGAGGTAATATCTAATCCTTTCATTGTTAGTTGATACAGGAAGAAGGAAATGTAGAGGGGTAGAGGTCAGGAGGTTAAAAGAAGTGAAATTTATGGTTAAATGAATGAAAGAGGGAGTGAGAAAGGTCAAAGGTAGGGGAAATAGGGTTGGGGAGGGATGTAGGTGAGGTGTGGGTAGGCTCATAGGGAAAATGGGAGAGAAATTAGGTAAAGGAAATTGGGGTTTCAGGTTTGGGCGCGGTAACAGTGACCAACGTTGATCATTGTACACTGACATTGGTCAAGTATGAGGAAAACGATGCCGATTAGAATGGACCAGTGACGGTCAGGAGTAACTGGTGCTAGTTAGGGTGAAAGGGGTAGAGGTCTAGGAATGGTAAGGGGCAAGCAGTTAGGATAAAGAGTGTAAAATAGATAGCGGGTGAGGGGCCGGGAAGAAGGGAGGGATGGAAGGTAAATGTTTGGTAAAGTCAAGTTTTAATAATGTGTGTGATTGGTTGAATGCAGGCTAGGGACCAGCTACAGATGTGGGATAGGGAGTGCGATAGCCAATAATTAGCGTCATGTTGCAAAGGTTGACAGTCTTGATACCATAGACCAGTGAAAAGGGGCTGGAAACATTTGAAGTATGAATACTAGTGCGATAACCCCACAAGGAGAAAGTTATGTGCATATGCCAATCCTTTCCAGTAATGTTGACTACCTTCCTAAGAATTTTAGTCAAGGTTTTATTTGTCGATTCAGCTTGGCCATTGGTTTGTGGGTAATAAGGTGACGAGAAACTGAGTTGGATGCCAAAAGCATCACATAGTTTGCATAGGGTTTTTTTTTGAATTATTTTCCATTATCAATGATGAGGTGGTGAGGAACACCAAAGTGAAAAATGATGTGATGGTTGATGAATTCACATATTTTCTTGGATTTTTCAGAAATAAAGGGAATGGCCTCTACCCATTTAGTGTAGTATTCAGTAGCAGTTATGATCCATTGGTGGCATTTTGAAGAATGGGGGTTGATCTCTCTGATAGATTCAAACCCCATTGAGAGAAAGGCCAAAGGTCTCGTGCAACCTGTAAGGCATGACAATGTGTGTGGTGGAGATTAGCATGTTGCTAGCATTTCACACAACATTGGACATAATTACAACAGTCACGATTCAAGGTTGGCTAATAATAGCCTAGGCAAAGAATGTGTTTTATGATAGCTAAACAACTAAAGTGACCTCCAAAAATTCCATCATGGACTTCCTTACCGGTGTAGGGAATTTTAGAACTTGTAAGGCATCATAAGAGAATGTCATCGAAGCCACTCTTGTAAAGGAGACCACCCATGAGGACATAATGGGAGACACTTTTAAGAAAGGCACGTTGTCCATTACGAGTGAGATCGGTGGGCAGAATGGAAGGGGAAAGATAATCTATATATTTCTTATACCAAAGGTCACATGAGTCAGGGGCAACGGTTCCTATGCAAGAAACTTCATGAAGTAAATAAGAGGATGATTTTAACCTTTGTATTGTGACAAATATTTTTGAGTCAGTGGGTGAAGCATGTATCTGAGAGGCCAAACATGCCATGGTATCCACAAATTTATTGGTAGAATGTGGGGGTGGTTTGAAGTGCGTAATGGTCAAAGGTGGTTAAAATTATGTCTATGGGCTGCTTATACTTTTGAAGGATTTCATTACAACACTGGTATAGACCATTGACTTGGTTATGACCAACTGAGAATCACCTAAGATATTTATTGTCTTAACATGTAAGGAATATGTAGCCTAGAGACCTAATACGAGTGCTTCATATTCCATAATATTATTTGTACAATAAAAATAAAATTTTAAAGACAAAGGCATAGGTTCACCCTCAAGAGGAATGAGGATAAAACCATCCCCACCCCCACGCTGACACTTGGAGCCACTGAAAGAGAGTGTCATTTGGTAAGTGGGTTCATCCAGGGAAAGGGTAGTTATAGACTCATCTAAGAAGTTGAAGTTAGATGGTTGATCCCTAGAAATAGGTGCATCGACCATTTGGTCAGAAATTTCTTGGGCCTTGATGGACTTTTGATGAATTAATTTGAGGTTGAGGTCGGCTAGAAGCATAAGCCATCATGTAGCACGTTAATGTTGATAGGGTTTGGCATACATATAGTGTAATGGGTCAGTATTAGTAATGAAGAAGGTTTCTTGATTGAGTAGGTAATGGCGGATCTTGGTGGTGAAGAAAACTAAGGCTAAGCATAGTTTTTTGGTGTGGGTATATCTAGTTTCATAGTCAAGAATGGTTTGGATTTTGTAATAAACTACTTGCTCTCTGTGCTTCTTGTCATGGTGAGTGAGCATGGAACCTAAAGAATGGTCAATGGAGGAAATATATAGGTAAAATTGGTGGTCATCCTTAGGAGGAATGAGAAATGGGGGTTGAAGGAGGTATTGCTTTAAGGATTCAAAGGATTTATGGAATTCATCATCCCATTTGAAGGACATGTCTTTCTTGAGCAGATGATGGAATGGCTGACAATGGTCAGAAAGCTGCGAGATAAAATGACAAATGGGTTGTAAATTTCCTTGTAGGCTTTGAATTTGATGAAGATTTTTGGGTGGAGGCATTTCTAGAATGGCCTTAACTTTAGTAAGATCGAATTCTATGACACGCAAAGAAATGATGAAACTTAGGATTTTTCCAGAAAGTACAGCAAAGACGCACTTTTTTGGTTTAAGATCCACACAATAATTGATGATTCGGTCAAATATGACTTTAAGGAAAGAAAGGTGTTCATTTTGATGTTTAGATTTGGTGAGAAGGTCATCTACATAATCTTCCAGTATGTGATGCATGATGTCATGGAAGATGTAATTCATGGTTTGTTTTTATGTAGTACCAACATTTTTTAGGCCAAAAGGCATGACTTGATAGCAAAAAGTCCCCCAAGGGGTGTTGAAGGTAGTCTTATGTTGATCCTCTGGAGCTAATAATATTTTATTGTATCCCGAGAAACTGTCCATGAGTGATAACATTTCATGGCCAGTGGTGAGATCCACCAGTTGGTCAATGCCTGGTAGGGGGAAATATTCTTTGGGAAAAGTAAGGTTGAAGTAATGGAAGTCCATGAAAATTTGGAATCCCCCTATCACCTTTGTGACAAGAACGATGTTAAAAATCCATTGGGGATAGTCAATGGGTAGAATGAAGGAAATTGAGAGAAGGTGCTGAAGATCTTCTTTGACTAGGAGAGCAATGGAAGGATGCATTTTCCCCATATTTTGTTTGAGGGGTTTGGCATTATGAATGGTTATAATATTATGGACCATGATTTTTGGGTCAATACAGGGCATATCAGCATAGGACCAAGAAAATGCATTTTTATGGTCCCAAAGGAAAGAGGTGAAGTCTTCCTGCTTAGTAGCATCTAAATATTTTGCGATCTTTAGAATGTGAGGGTTGACGTGAGTGTTAATGTTAATTTCAATGGTCAATTCGTTCAACATGGTTTACGTCTTAGAGGGTAACGATTCATGAATATAAGAGTCTTCTGAACCAAGGTAGGTGAGGATGGACTCATAGTCCTGACATTAAATGAATTTAATAGAAGGCGTATCATCATCAATCATGTTGGGATATAGGAATGGGAGAGAAGAGGGAGCTTCACCATTGCATTGATAGGTCACAGGTCCCAAGGAAATGGTGTTTATGAGAAAAAAAATTAGGAGGAATAGATTCGAGATCTATGGACTATTTGGGTGATGATGGTAATGTGGGTGAATGAGATGGGGAAGATTTCCCATCCTGGATGAATTCGACGTAAACCTTCTTGGCAGATGGTGTGTCAAAACTTATGATACTACGGTCATTGTGTTTATGAGAGGTACATGAAATGATACGATGGAGGCCCTATTCGTAAAATACGAAGCCAAACCCTTTCCACATGCACCAGTGGTTAATGAGGGAGTGTAGGCCAGATGAAATTGGTTGGGTTTGGGATGGAGGTTCAGGTTTATAGGTTGCAATATCTATTCCCCCATACGTCAGATTAGTGCAAAGGTGGGGAGGGCCATAAGGAAAAAATTTACCGATGCAGATGTCATAACTGGGGTGCTCGCATAGGATCCCATATTCTTGCAGGGTGAGGAAGGTGTCGATATTGTATAGGAAGAATTCCCCAGAGTGAGGAATTGAAAAAAAACTTTTAAGGGATCCATAGTCGGTATGTGGGTAGCAGGAATAGATGGCTCACTAGATGATGGGGAAACAGGTTCATCATTGGTAGAGGCTACATCTGCAATAGGGATATTAAGGTTAGATGCAATAGAGGTAGTGGAAGTTTTGGTGGATGGAATTTTTGGTGAAGTTGAAGTAGTGATAGTGGTAGATGGCTTGACCGATACAAGCACACCATTGGGCCAATATAGCATGTTACAAGTCTTGAAAGGTGATGGGTCAGTAGGGCTGGTGTAATTATGTCCCTCATGTTCAAATTTGAGGCAATAGTGTAAATTCAAAGGCACACAACCCATGGCACAAATCCAAGGTTGGCCAAGCAACAAATTATATTGGAACTCCCCTTATAGGACGTAGAAAAGTTTTGGGATAGAGCAGGGACCCACATGGACATGGAGAACAACAGTACCTAGGGTAGAGGTCATGGCATCATTGAAGGACCACAACATAACTGAGTTACCATGCATGTAATTGGAAAGTATTCACATTTGGTCGTATGCATGGGAGGAGATGATGTTAATAATAGAACCACCATCGATCATAACACATCATATGTGTATACTATCGATAAATAATGAGATGAAAAGAGTTGGGTTGGGGTTATCAAACTAGAAGGGAGCAATCTCTTCATCTAAAAAGTTGAGGGTGACCACTTGGAAAGTAGGTGGAGGTGTAGAGGAAGGAGATGACCTAGCGAGAGAAGCTACGTGGTGAGTGGTAATGATAGAGGCTACGGGTGTGTGGTCATTTGGTAAAAATTCAATATATTGAAGGACCTCCATAAGGGCTTGACTATGTGGCTCTAAAGTTTGGACAAGGTCATATAAAGACATTTTGAGGGGGGATTGGTGTAGTTGGTTTAGAATTGTGTGATGTATGACCCCATCGGAAATAGGATATACAGGACCTCAAATGCTGACTTTGGGTATGTGTGCAGCAGGTATGTTTGGTATAGGGCTGGTTGATGGGCCAGTTGCTTATTCCTTACCTTTTTCTTTCTAGGAATGGGTGGTAATGTGAACCATGTTAATTTGAGGGGAGGTAGATGAAGAAGGTGTGTCATGGAAGGTATAACAACATGAGGGACAAAACCCTAGTGGTGGATACGACCCTTGTGAAATGAGTAAGACACATTGGCATTTGGGTGGTGGTTTGGCCAACTCTCTTATATGGACCATGTTAATTTCGAATCTCGGGAGTGGATCAAAGAGTTGTGGGGGTAGAGACTTTGTTCACTAAGTAGGTAATGGGATAATATTTGTGGAAATTGATGGAGGTTAAATGGGGTCCTCATCAAGAAGATCATCATTTTTAAAATTTTCTTCAGGAGGACATAATTGGACAAGGGAATTATTTAAAGCCTTAAGTTCTCTACATCATGTCCTAGCACATGATGGTAGGTGAAAATTTTGGTTTCATCAAACCCTTTTGGTTTGGGTTTGAGTGGGTCATAAGGTCTAAGAGGTGGTAATGTGATGACAAAAGTTTCAAGGATATTGGTTAAGATTTCAGCGTAGGACTCTACTAGTGCATCAGAATGGTAGGTGAATGTGGGTTTGGGTACACGTGTGGCTGATTGTGGAGGAATAGGCCTTACAGGAGTGGGAAGGGTTTGGTTTAATAGTTTGGTGTGTGGAGTGGTCTTAGGTCTTGGTCACATATGCTTGGGTATGGGCATGGTAGAAGAGCTAGCGGCGAAAGGTTTGTTTGGTTTAACTAACTTATTGGAGGGTAGTGGATTTTTATCTTTAAGTTACACCTTTTTGGGAAATGATGACATAGGTTTATGAGACGTGGAAGGGAAAGCAGATGGTGGAAGAGGACGAGTGACCCATGAGGGTAACTGAGATGTTGCGGAAGTGGTTGGTAGAGGTTGGGTGGAAGGTGTGAGTGAAATAGAAGAAAGTGTGATGGGTAGCAAAGAAGTTATGGATGGTAGTGGAGGTATGGGTGGTAAGAAGGTTATGGGTGAGGGTAGACGTTGTGTGGGCCGCTTGGGTATATTAGAGATCTATGATGAGGAAATGGGTTTTTACGTTATTGGTTTACCAGTGGACGGGGGTTGCTTGTCCAGGTTCGAGGGATGAGGTCCTAGGATGAACGGAAGGGGTGAAGGTGATAATGGTGTGGTAGGTGAGGATGGTATATGAGGCCTAGGAGATTGGATCTTCTTTTTAGGGGCTAGGGAAAATTTAGTGTTAGTTTTGGAAGATGTGGCTAAATCTAATTTGATGGGTGGGTGAGTAAGGATAGCTGTCAGTATGACCCCAAAGGTAGTGATATGTTTAGGTAAGGGAGATGATATAGGCACGGGTAGGTGTTTGGTTATAGATGTCTATTGGATTATGTGTAGAGGTGTGTTTTAGGTCATGGGTGGTGACGTGGAAGGTGTTGCAATAGTCATGGTTGTTTTTGGTTTGGTTTCTCGAAACACTTTTGGATAGATAGTGGAGGTGTCAGTGAGGGATAGTTGCATTTGTGTCGAAATAGGAAGTAGAAGGTGTCCCTAAAGTAAGGCTCTATCTACATAGTCTAGGTGATCAGCCAAGTGTGAAAATGGTGATGTTGTAAGTGGGGTTGAAATGGATCGAGTTATAGTTCCCATAAAATGTGTTTGAGAAACGGGGAAATGGCTAGCCTTGGACATTGTGGGTAAGAGAGACGAAAGCAGAGCAATGGGATATTGAAAGTCTGATGGTGAATGGTAATCTAAAGGTAGTGGTAATTCTATAGTATCTTCCACGGGTAGAGGAGAGGATGGGCCAGATGAGGTGGACCCTCCTTGTGATGGTGTAGGCGGTGGACATGCCTCTCTTATGAGTAGGATAGGTGTCACTATTAACTACTCAGAAATTTGAGGCATCAAGGGTGGCATGTTAATTATAGGCTCCTCCATGGGTGATGGAGAAAATAAAGGGGGTTCCTTTTTGGGTGGAGGGGTAGATGAAATCAGTTCTTGTGTAGGTAGTGGAGCTTGAGCTAACATTTCATCTATAGAAGGAACATGAGGAAATTGGGAAGTAATCAATATATCATCAAAAATAGCGTGGACCTCATAGACATTGCTATCATTATTTCAGGTGTCACTAGCTTGCTTCGAAGATGGGGCATGATTAGGGAATGAATTCTTTAAGATATGTAGGTTTCGGTTAGTGGGTGCATTCGGGCTATCCAAGACTAGATCTCCATTGTCTAACATTTCTTGGATGATATTATTTAATGTGATGCATTTATTGTTGCTATGACCTTTGACATGATGGTAGTTGCAAAATTCATAATCCTTATACCACGCGGGCATGGGTCATTCATGATCAAAACCAGTATGTAGTTTTATAGGTAGAAGAATAATGGCACTGGCCTTAATAATTTTTTCCAAAATAGAAGAATAAGATTCTCCTATCGAAGTGTACTTTTGACATTCTCATCTAAACTGGAAAGCTTGGACATGAGAGAGATTAGAAGGAGGTTTGGCTAGGTTTGTTTGATGAGGGGGGCCCCAAACTTGAGAATTATAGTGTTGGTAGATCCTTTGGGTTTTGAATAGTTGTTTTGGGATTTTGAATATGAAGAAGCATCATTTGATTTAAACGCGGTGTTCTTATTACGAAGTTGAATTTTCTTCTCTTCAATAGCATGAATTTTCAATTTCCGTGCCATGGTGAATGCCTCGTCAAAAGAAAAAAATATTTACACGTGTTGGGTTAGTGAAATATGTCTAGCGCAAGCATGAATAAACACCTCTATGATTTCAATTTGAGGTAATTGAAATGTGAGCTGGTTAATTACGCTGTGCTAGTGAGCAAAAAAGTCAGTGATGGACTCATCACTATACTATCGTGTGGAATAAATATCATTCATGGTGACCTTCTTAACAACGTTGATTGAGAAGTGATCTAAGAAGGCTTGGGAAACATTTTTAAATGAGTAGATGGAGTGTCTTGGTAGCCCACTGTACTAGTCTAATACAGGTCCTGTCAGGGACATTGGGAAGGTCCGTAGGAGTAAAGCATCATCATGGGTGATCAGGTAACACCCATGTTTGAATGACTGCAAATGCTATTATGGGTCTTCTTTAGTATTGAAACAGTTGAATTTTGGCATTTCCCAATGTACAGGGTATGGGAAAATAGGGATGGACAGATGAATAGGCTCATTACATATTTCATCGTAGGTGAGAGAATTACGCAAACTAGACACTGATGCTTTTAGCGTATGCATCCTTTCCATCATTAATTTGATGAGGTCATCGGTAGGTTGTGGTGGAATGGCTCCTCCTATGACATAAGGGGGCTGATATCAACTCTGTGATGTGGGTGGCATTCCATTATATGGTGATTCTGAATAAGGAGGTTGAGAATAGGGGACTGACATAGAGGGAATGTATCTAGAATGGGTGACAGATGAGATAGCGGGTTGTTGATAGTATGCGTATGTAGGTGGGATGGTCGTAGTGAATCTAGTAGCAATCAAGGGAAGGATTTTTGGGATGCAGAGGACAAGATTATGGAATGGAGTAGGGGTCACCGACACCACAGGTAGTTGTGTTGTAATTGGTATTTGTGAGAAAATGGGTGTGGATGTGATTATGGTCTGGTTCACCGATAAGGGGATAACAAATACTATAGGTGTGACTAATTTTACAGACGCATTGGTCATAATAGGTATGGGTCCTAGCTATGAAACCACTAGGGGTAAAGTAGGTGAAGGTAACACCACATTATTAGGGGCTGATACAGAAGCAGGAATAAGAGAAGGAGAGATGGATATAGGCATGCCATATATCAACTTACCTGAGGAGTCCCGGGTGGAAGAGTGGGAGATGTAGAAATTTAAGGCCACGGGATTCTGATCAAGGAGTCATGAAAACTCTTCATCTCTTGCGAAAATGGTGGTAGGTAGTGTTGGATACATGGGTGATAGGACAAAGGGTGGTGAAGGAATAGGCAGGAGTGGTTGATGACTTGCATGAAATTTAAGAGTGTTAGCTAGATTGTGAATCAAAACTATGTGAATGACTGTATATTAGGTGATGTTGTATCCTATAGATGACACAGGTAGTAGTGAGAGTGAATAAAAAATGTGTCTATAAGTAGATTTGGGTAAAATATCAGTTAATACTCAATACAAATTAACCAATGTTGGTTAAGGATGGATGATGTCAGTTCAGGGGTAAACGAGGTCAATTATTGTGAGACAGGAACAATTTTATCAAATGAGGAAAAGATTGGTGATGGTCATATGAACAAGTTGTATGATGCCTGTTTATCAAAGTGGAGAGAGTAAAAAGACTCATAGGAACTCTGATAGCGAAGAAAATGAAATAAGGGTTCAAAAGAACAAAAAATTGATTCTGGTCAAGGGTAACCAATGCTAGTTACTATGAAAGTTGGAAATATGTAGAAAATAAATTGTTATTAATTTTAGTGAGATAAATAATCAACCCACAAGTTTGGAGATGATGCAATGAAGCCTTGACACACTCATAAGAAGTCAAAATATTCCAACTGTGATTGTGGAGTGTGTAAGGAAAAAAAATGGAAAAATGGAGAAATGTATCCTCACACCTCAAAATGCACATCAATCAAACACTAAAAACATGCACCTAACAAGCAATTTTTAATGTGTTGAGCTTATGCTCTTTAGAAGATTGACTCATGAATTTATAATAGAGTTTTTGGTGAGGAAGGATCCCTACGAAGAAGGATATCTAAAAGGAGACGTTTTAGGTATGTTATGGCAGGGGCGGGCCGTCTTCTGAGATAATGACTCGAAATAAGTAATGAGCTATGGAGTACCTACCTATTATATCATGTAATCAATGACAGGTGTTCCCAAGTAAGATGTTGTTTAAGGAAGATCTATATATTTCAATTTTGTGTAAGTTTGGTAAGACACGCAGAGAGAGAGAGAATGTGCTTTCTACGGTTCTTTGTGTCAACCATCAGCTAGGCATGACTTCCAGCATATAGGTTGCCCTCATTTTAATGTGAGCTAAATGCAAAAAAATTGAATGTAATGCAACCAATTTTAAGCCCAAATAAAAAATATTACATTTGATGAAGGAAATGATGAATAGGAGGGGGTATGCTCTTTCACTAAATGTAAAAATCAAGAAAGAAGAATGATTCCTTTTAAATGCACCAAGAGAAATGTTTCTTTTAGAGAAATTAGAAACAAGAGAGGATTACTACAGAATAAAATTACCGTGTAAGCCTTTTAAAGGGAAACAAACACACAAATTTTTCCTAGAAATGAAGAAAATGCAATAGAACCCCTGATAGGTCCCACCGGGCATACCAAAATGTTTCACTGTTTTCTTTACATTTTTGAATGACGAAACAGATAGGGTTATGGGCTAGGTGGAATACCTATTAAATGGGTTGGATGAAGGTTGATGCACGTGTTATGACTTCTTGACCCAATGTTGATTATGAGAGATTCCTTGTGGCTGGGAGGAACTACCTGAAATAGAAAACAAGAACACAAAAAAATAGTTAAATAATATATGACAGTGAACTGTCTAGCATATGCTAGATCTGGGAAGTGTGATACTCCCTAGATGGCTGTCAATCCACTTTTTAAAAAAAATTAATGTGAGAAATAAGAAAATTCCTACTGTAGTTGATATGATTTAGGTATCTCATTCAATCACAATAAGAAAACTATCATAATAAGAAAATATAATATAACATGCTAGGCTATAGTCAGATCTGAAGGTTTGGTAGGTGTCAGGGTATTGAAACTAGTCAGGGTCAGGATCTAGATTGTTTAGGTTATTTGGTAAAATGTTGTTTGGTTTTGTTATTTCCACAGGGTATGAAACACAAATACCAATGTCATTCAGGTATAACCAACAACGTTTTAAGAGAGACCAACTATGGTTATGGGTAACCAACATCGGTATAGTAGGGTGACAGTGGTTTAATGACAACCTTATTATACAATATGATTGAGGTTAGATGGGGCTAAAGAAAGGGATGGTGAGGTCTATGGGAATGCTGAGAACACTCAGAGAGGTGGAAGAGCTAGGATAGGTGATCTAATAAAAGGGTTGGTGAAGTTTTTGAGTTTTTCAGAAAGAAGGCTATGGAGGAATGGGAATGTTAATAGAAGAATGATAATAGAAATGGTAACAACTCTATGAGCAGAATAAGAATTGAAATTATTAATGATAAATAATCTTACCAATGTTGTAGGTCCAATGGTTAGGGGGTGGTAATGATCGTTTAGTGGAATGTAGCTTGTTGCAATAGTGATGCTTCCCAGAATGTTATCGTGAGTGAAAAATGCTTCTGGATTTGTCCTGGTGTTGGATATAGATGTCTGGGTGCATGAAAAGACTCTGGATCTTCTTGCATGCATCTCTCTTCTTGTCCTCTTGCTCTCGGAATGTTCTAACCTCTCTAACAAGGTTGTTAAGGTCAATAAATGGTAACTGGTGATAGTTCTGTATTGACCATCTTTGGTTAATACGGAATTCCCTAGGTTTACTAAAATGGGCAGATCTTTCTAATTTCTTGGGCCAAGTTGGTTTGTTATCACGGATCAAAATGGAATCTTTCCTTCTAATGAGTGGGAATATGGGTATAGAAATCTTAGGCATTTATTTTAGGGTTAGAACAAATCTTAGCTCATTAAGGCAAGTAAGACTTAGTTATTATTTGTTATGGAAACATGCCAATAATAGGTCAAGGGTGAGGTGGAAATTAGGTCAATTAAGGTAATAAAATAATGGATATTGTGAGGATGGGTATTTAATCTAATTAAAATATTTAAGTTAATTATTAATGTGGGGTGAAAGGGGGCCATGGTTAGGTTCCCATGTTTAAGTTGGTTATCCGATCAAGGGCTAAGGGGAATGTAACCAAATTTAGGTGTCTACATAAGGTTTTACAGATAAATTATTAGATCTAAGGATACATGGAATAAAAGTAGAATTGTACCATAAGAAATATATAAAAAAAAAGAGTTAAATCAACACCATATTTAATTTGGTTCACCTAGTGTGGGCTACATTCATGAAGAAACAAGCCAATCTAATATCCAAAGCTTTCACAAGATATAAAATCAACAATCTACAATCTTCCACACCTCTCAGATGTACAATACTTTCTTTCCATCAAGCTTCTCCTTCTTCTCCAATAATTCTATCTCTAACAATTATTTTCACAATAATCCTTAACTCTCACAATCCTCTTCTTCTAAAACCTATATTTAATGCTTATATAGGTATGTACAAACTTAAGGCACTTATCTATGTAATTACAATCAATAGGTCTGCTTTAATACTAAATTTAATTATAATTCTCGAGAGTTAAATAAAACAATCCTGCACAGGTAACCGACACCGATTATCCCTAACCGATGTCAATCATAGGTGACCTATGTTGGTTCCTCCATAACCAATTCCAGTTATTATGCTTTCCTACAAGTTTAATATAACATCCCAATCTAAACTAATTGAGCTCTACAACTCAACACGTGGAACTCTTTTCTTCCCTTTCTTGTTTTCATTGCATCTCACCTCTTTATTTGTGTTTTCTGGCATGTTGTGCATCTTCCTACTTGCAATTCCCATGTTCATGTGTTTTGCATGCTAGAAGGCCGAGCCCACATGTTGATCTATGGAACATGTCGTCTATGCTCTTCTCCCGCACACTCTCTATTTCCTTCGTCACTCGTGGAGAGATATCGACCCTTTCCCTGGTGCTATCTGTAACATCCAATTTTGTCACTTCATATCTAGAATTTTTTTTTAAAAACTTTATGTAGCTGATTTAAATACCCATATATTTAAATCTACATAAAACTTAATGTAATCCATTTGCGTTAACCGTCATGAACCATGTGCAACTGTATGAGAGAATACTAAACCTACTCGTTCTTCCTCAATACTCTGTTTGAATCCTTACATGAAATGTATCCTTTGGTTATCCTTTGTCAAGGTATGATATATAAGTGAATGCTCCTAAGTGTCTACCTGGGTTCCACCTATGAAATCCATAGGCATCTGACAACTTAGATTAAAGGGAAATCTTGACAGTGTAATCAGCAACTTACACCACTTTGTGCAAAGTTTCTGAGTCATGTATGACATGCTCGATTCCACGATGGCACACTCATCATAAGGAAATTTTCGTTTCACCTTAATCACTTATTTATTTATATGGATTCACAACTTAAATATTGTAAATAACTACAAGCCTTGAATAAGGTACAAACCAGTTTAACCTACATGAAGACCTACCTCTATGTCATCATGTGATGCCTATGGGAAATAAAGTGTTCTCGTAACAATTAACCTTGTTACTTGCCCACATCTCTTCCTGTAGCCATCATAGGTTGATATAAGGGTGCGTACCTAGGAGTTCCAATCTGTCTTGTAACTCTATCAAGTTTTGTACTTAGGACAACACCATACTACAATCTAGTCTCTTGATGAGACAACTCATTACAGATGCTAAACAGTAGTATCCTAATGGTGACAATTGTCACCATAGGGATACGACTGTTTAGTATATGCAGTGAGTTCACCCACCTAGAATCCTATATTGGTGCATGGTGTTTAATGTTTTCAAGGTAATCATTAAAGAACATCCTAGGACTTGTAACACCTTATCCACAAATGGTTCATAGCTAAGGTCTAGAATTAGTTGATTCTAGTATCCCCAATCTCTATAACACTTAATTACCTTTCAATATCTCATACCCATGTTAACCATTGATAGAAACGATACTATCAAGGACTATGATCATTATTACAGTTTCAAAAATTGTCCTAGCTTTAACATTTAGGCTCATGTTCCTTATTTCATATTCTAGGGATATGTACTTATATGAAGCTAAGTATTTAGGTATGATTCATTCCTTGAATTTAAGTGCCATAGGCTATTAATGCCAATTGTCCTTTCAGTTTAAGCACATCACTTTACTTAATTGCAGCTCAATAAAGAGCATTCATTTATTTTACTATCTCCAACAAGTAAGATATATCTAGGGTATCTGATATGGTAGATTTTATGAACCACTTTCCCATTTATATTTCCCTACCATATCCTTTTAAAATATCACTCTCTAATTCTCTTTATAGATAATTACAATATTGATTAGGGATGAGATTCAAATGCTATGTTCTTTTTAACTTGGTAAGCATGTTCCCATCTTATTTCCATTGTATTTGACATGCTTATGTGTTCATAATGATGCATCATGGGATAGCCCCCTAATTGAAAAAAAATCATCTCCTTGAGAAAAATATTTCATAACACAATTTATCGCAATTATGCAATTCCCGAATAGTGAAACCATACTCAATATATTTTCATGTTAGATTACCATAATCCCTTTCTCTTGTTACTTATGTGTATTTTCCTTTTATAGGACTTAGATTTGAATTCACTTAGAAATTAATATTAAATTATTATATCTTTGATAAGAGTTAGTATAACCCGAGTTTATAAAACAGCCATAGTACAGAAGTACCTTATTATCATAACATTTCCATTGTTTCATGATAATCCAGATGATTTCTTAGTAGCAGCCATTAAGATTAGACAATCTTACTTCTAAATATCTTTTACTGGTTGAGTACATTCTATACAAAACGTTTGGAGAACTTAACACAACTTTATAAGTAGGTTGATATATTGCACTTTATAATGAGGTAGTTATCCATTAACAACCTCAACTATTTCCAAGTATGCTTAACGTATGGTTCATTATAACATGATATTATTAGGAAACATTCCACCCTTAGTTCCTTATATGTTCCCTAGCATTCACACGTATGTTGTGTGTATCTCTTACTATTTAATTTATACTAATGTTTGTTATAATAGTATTGAATACACTAAATACCTATCTTGATAGATTTCCAACTCGTAACACATCATTTTCCAATTACTCTCTTATAATACAATATATTACAACTGGTAATCTTCCTTTAATTCCTTCTAAGAGATAAGTATAAATCATGTCTATAAGCATGACCAATATCTTTCATTTAAATGAATAAAAAAAAATTTAGTAGTAAGACCTTTCCCATTTCTAAAGAGAAGTACTTCATTTAAGGACATTCAAGTCAGTCATATCTTAAAAATTTCCTCGATCAAAATAATATAAAAAAGCTAAATACTTCACCCTTCCTTCTCTGTGTTTATCTGTAAAATTGTTAGCACAAGTCAGTTCACAAGAACTGAGCATGATAAGCACCAACTCACCATAATGACATGCTTTACTTAATTATTTCATAAAAAGAACTCATATTATTTTTATGGATCAATATTACTGAAATTAAGAAGATAAATAATTCTTTCTATAACATGCCAAGAGCAAGCAATTTAATGAGCCATGAAAGAAATCAATTTCAGACTTACATTTCAGTATAACTATTTCAGTCCCTCAGAAACAATCATCTAAATTTAAGACACATGAGAATCATAAGTATTAAAAAAACTACCGTACAAGAGTATCTAGATTTCACTCATACAATCCCATATTTGCATGCCTAAAATAGTCTTACTCAACAATTAAGTAACAATATATATATATATATATATATATATATATATATATATATATATATATATATATATATATATATAATCCCAATCTGCCATCTCTCAACTCTTCTCAACAGATCCAACAAGGATTTCATACACCCATAAGGTCTCCTAAGGTCTAGGAAATAATACCAAGACATCAAGAGTATTTAGTCAAAAAATACGATATTAGAGTGATTAACCTTAAGAGTGAGAGAGAACATTCATGACATCTTGCCATATAGAAAACATGTAAAATTTGAGTGACAGATTACATAACCAAAAATTTCCTCGACTCAAGCATTTATTGAACATTCCAAGACTAGGAAAGAGAACATCATTCCTTTCTTCAGCTTGGTTAGCATCATATTAATACCGAATAATTATTAAATCATTTTAAGTTGTTTTAACGAAAGGGAATCATGATAACATGACTGTAATTAAACTAATTAGCCCAATTGGGCATTCATTATCACATGAATTCTCATGACAAAATTCAAATGAAAGGTTTCATCACTCCTCACTGAGTTAAAGGCTTTATTATAACAATGAAAAGTTCTACCAATCCATTCCATTGAACAAGGTTGGAGCATACCGAATTATTCATGACACAACCCAAAATAAATCAATAAGGGATTTTTAGATGTCATGAGAAATCTATAATCCTTAAGGAAGAACGAAATACAACATGATAAGAGTTAAGGAGTTAAATTTTTAGGCGAACAGGAATAACACTCATTCATATACATGAACTTATACCCGTCAAGGATATAGCACTTCGTAATATCTTAGTTATATAATAAACCAGATATATCCTTATGAGGAGAATGTTACTTAAAAGATTGTGACCTTAAGTGGGTTTCAACTAAAAATCAACACATCTTGTTTTTTAACTAAAAATCAAAGTAAGGTCATTAATTCAATTTAGCTTTGCTCTACATCGGTTACAATGAAGGAGTAATAACACCCAATTTTTTTAACACTCCAGAAGCCAAGAGGATTTCTATCTTAATCAACTTTAATATCATATCATGCGTGATGAAGCAAGTTCAACCATAAGAGACATAAAACCAGCGTAAGATAAAACTAAACAACTCATCAAGAAATCAAATAGACTCATGGAAATGTTCCAATTAATTTTCCCAAACCTTATAACAACTATGTAAATGGTAGATCAGTACTAGACATAGTAATCATCAAATCTTTAGTACAAATTTTTAAATCCAAGAAGAAGGGTATCAACAAAATCTGCAATCATAGTCGAGAGCATGTAGATCTCTGAAATCAAACACAACTAAAAATTCTTGCCTATTTGTTTACATATTAGAACCCAATAAAAAGAATTGTTCAACTCTTTTCAACCACAAGATATAATGCAAAGCCTCTAAGAGGACAGTTCAACTATTTAGGATTATTTCCTTAAAATGGTAGTAGGCTGTATATTTTTCAAGAAGGAGAAGGTTCCTAGTCGTAATAGAATTTTCTTTCGAACTGAACATAGCATTGCGGGTAGAATAACCAAGCTTTTAAGGAAGTCAAAGAGATAAAATAAATGACTTAGACCTTGGGCTAGCTACAATATTTTTATAGGAGCACAAAAAATTTCTAGTTACAGAAGGATTATAAAAGCATACAAGTGCTAAGTGAGGTAGAATTTGTCTCTAGGAGGAGCCAATCTTATAACATAATAAGTCCACATCATGTATTGAACTTGGAAAGAGTCAAATACTATTAGAGTTTAGAAGAATAAAAATGAAGATCAATACAAATAAATAGAGTGGATTAAACCCGAGAACCTCAACCTGCTGAGTAACCAACTGAAACTAGATTGTCAATAAATTACTTCAGTTAGCTATTAGGAGACTCGGCATTCTGTCAAGCCATCATATGTAGCTCGAGGATAAATCATTAACGTCATTCAAGGATACCCATTCAAGGGTTCAAGATCATACTTAGTATTTTTCTGTAGCTACCTTCATTATCTACAGCTAGATATTATTATTAAATAAAGCTGTTTATCCTCACTACAATTACTTACTCAAAATAAAACCAGGTCGACTAAGCATTAATGATACCTCCTACAATACTAACCCACAAGGAATTGTTTTCTTTAAAAATAAACAAACCTAGTTTTGTAAATCTAACGGTTACCAGGACAAGGGAAGTCATCTACAACCAAAACCCCAAACACCCCAGTTTTCAGTATTCTACAATGTCTTGCAAAATCTATACAACCCCATAAAGGATGGGTAAAAATTTAAGCAAGGTTTTCTATGTTTTAGTTACTTATTAAATTCTCAACTTAAATAAGAATTCAAAACAATACATGCCTGTCAAGCAAAAACTCAATGACGAATATAGCTGCAACACTCATTCAACCCATGGAATATGTTATTTCAGAGAAACAATACATCACATTAAATTATACAACCATTAATTTATTTCCAAATAGAATTCATCACAAATCAAAGGTAAAACACACTCTACAAAAGTATGAATAAATTGATTCTTCACTACTGAAATTACGAACAAAAAGTTTCAATCAAAACAAGTTCTTTTTTGTGAAATTGCAAAATAGAGAAAAATATTATGACGAGTTCAGAGCATATCATGCCTATTATGCCTGTATTTTCTTTCCTTGAAAATCTTTCACAATTCCTTAGAAAAATCCCTAAACCCTTGAAGTGAATCCCTTTTATTAACAGATCACAATGCTTACTAGATGTTTAATGAGTCTGGGAACTCACTATACAATCAACTCAACTGATGTTTTCACAATGCAACTCCCAAAACACATAGTTCTAACTTTCTTTGCATGCATATCTTCTATAAGTTTCTTGTAAGAGAATTATTCAATACAAAAAACCTCCTTATCTTCCTCAATCTATCCATGCATTCCCCGAGGAAGGTGGAAGTGTATTGCTTAAAAAATGACATTAATGTAGCGGTTGGAGATTGCTGCCAAGTTTTTCAAGCCAACTATCTTTAGATTCAAAATTTGGTAAGATTCCATATGCATGCCATGCAAAGCACCTATAGTTATAGTTAACTAAAAAATCCTTTCCCAACAACTCAATTGGTGGGTAAAATTAAATAAAACAATAAATAATTCTATGCGGATGTACTAGTGGTGGGGTACCAACTCACCACCTGAGTTAATTTAAAAACTTTAGATTATACAAATTAAGGGGTCAAATAACATCCCATGTAATAATAGTTCGATGTTCTACTTTTCATGACTTAGGACTTAACAACATTTAATATGTTTATATATCTTTTCGAATAGCCAAAGTTATATCAACTCTAACTATTCAAACAATAAGTTCTCATGTTAAGTTAAGAAAAATACCTCAAGATTAGATTGTTCCTTCCTTGATTACACAAGTTAATACATCTATAGTAATAGACTAATAGTTGTTTAACAAATTTTAACTTGCAAAACCCCTTTTCGCAATATATATATATATATATATATATATATATATATATATATAACACACACACACACATACATACATACATACATACATACATACATACATACATATATATACACACACACACACACACACACAAAAACCATTATAACGTTAGAGTTGATCAATTGAGTTACTTGAGTATGATTCGAGGGGATTGAAGTCTTCAATTTAAATAGTTAATTCCTTGACTAATGAATGTAATCCTTCATCCAAGAAAATATGACCATGATAGTATTAGCCACCATGTGGGGTACACTATCGGAGGGTCGGCTCAAGGCCAATTATTAGTCAAAGAAAGGTCTTATTCAAATTCCAATTTTGGTCGTTAAATGAAATATCAAAATTTTCAAGGCCTTAACATAACTTAGTTAAAAAAACTATAAGGTTAACAATTTAATAGAGATAAGTAACAACATCACAAATCACTTTCGAGGCTTAAATTTACAGAAAGGATTTTATGATATACCACATTACAAATGACGTAATGTCACCCTAGCGAAAAAAGTTCATCACTAACATAGATCCGAGATTAGCAGGGTTCACATCTAAGGAGATCATCCTTAGCTTATTCATGATAACGTGATTACGTGTTCACATCAAATTTCCATAAAATTTTTGGTATGCAAAGGTTCCAGCAAAAAAGGATAAAACCATTTGTCCTATCATTCATTTAACAATAGTAATGAAATCACGGAGCATTACATCTATCACCTTCCTTAGCTTAGGATTTCCCCTTTATGTACATCCTTCGATCCCTGGTCTCGTAGAATGTTTAGTCTAGGATTTTCTTTCAGCATTAGGAGTAACAGTAGAATTAGTAATAGGTAGAGGAACCAACCTTCTCTAGAGATCCATCTCAAGAGCACAAGGTCCCACAACTTGGAGATGATTCCATTATTGTCTCAAATAGCTCGGTTCTTCCAAATTTGAGACACAGGTGTAATTTTGAATGACAAATAGTTTCTAACATGCCCAGTAGGATAAGATTGAAGAGCTTTACATCTTCATCTCAGCAATTTTGATGTGTTTTACTGAGATCCATTCTTTATAGGTATATTTCAACACATCTGGAAACTCCACTGATCCAAATGCACCCAGATTTTCTCATTCGCAGACCAATATCCCCTTTCTTCCATTCATTTTCCATCTTTCATTATTCCATTTTAATATTTTTGAAGTTGTGTAATCACGAATTATTTCCCTTTAATGGAATTCTCATTTGGCAGAAGCATAGCTATTTTTTCTCCAGTCCCCATAGTTCTATGGTCCTCGTCCTCGAAATCAATTTTATAAGCCCCACTCTATCTTGAAAATGCATATAACCCACCTTTTTGTAAAAAAAATGTTTATGAAGAACAATTTTATACAGATGATGGTTGTGACTCCTTGGTCAAATCTGGTTTTGAGAGGTAGGTGAAAAATATGGAGATGGACATGATGCTACCAAGAGTCAAGTGCTCTATAAAGGTAGATAAAGTTAGTTACAAGGTCCTTTGTCAATGGGTCAACCCTATTCTAGGTTGGTTTAGCACCCAACAGAAGTTACACTTTATCACTGAGATGGTGCCCTAGATTAGAAAGTGGGTGGTGTTTCACTATTTTCTTTACCTTTTGAATGACAAAACAGATAAGGGTAAGGGCAAAGGAGGAATACTTGTTTATGATGGTTGGTTGATGGTTGTCGCGCTTGTTCTAAATTCTCGATCCGGTGCTGATTGTAAGAGATTCCTTTTGGCTAGGAGGAACTACCTATAATAGAAAAAAAGACCAAAAAAGAGGAGTTAAATGATATGTGGCAGTGGACTACCTAGCGTGTGCTAGATCTGGGAAGTGTGATACTCCCTTGATGGCTGTCAATCCACTGTTTAAAATAAATTAATACGAGAAATAAGTAAATTCCTACTGTACTTGATATGATTTAGGTATCTCATTCAAGTACAATAAGAAAATCTTAACATAACAAGATAAGCTATGGTCATATCAAAAAGGTAGGTAGTTATTAGGGTGTCGAGACTAGTCAGGGTCTGATTCTGGGTTGTTTAGGTCAACTGATGATAGGTTGTGTTCTAGGTCAGGGTATAAACACAGAGACTAATGTCGGTATTATATGACCAATGGAAGTTTATGCAAAACCAATGACAGTTAGGGGTAACCAACATCGGTAAGGTTGGGGTGTAAGAGAATCAAGGAAACCTAATTACAGGGTTTGATCTGGGGTCTGATAAGAAGGGTAGGGTGGATAAAGAGGTTCATAGGGGTATCAGGTATACTCAAGAATGGACAACAGGTGAGAATGGGTGATTTGGCGATGTGGGTAAAGAAAATATTTGAGTTAATAACTAGAAAGAGATGGAGGAATGAGCATGCAAAGTATAAATTGATGACAAAAATAATAGAAGCTAACTACGCTATTATGGACAATGCTGGTTGAAATGTACTTACTATGATGCTGACTTGATGGCTTAATGGTAATGGAAGTTGATCAGGATTATGGTGTTTGGTATCATAGTAATGGCTCCTAGAATGATTCTGTGAGTGTAATGCTTCAATAAATGTCCTGATGATGGCTCTGGATGTCTGGATACATGAAAGGATGTTGGTTTTTCTTATATGTAGCTTTGATCTCCCTCCTCTTTCTCTCAGAATGTGCCAACCCAAAAACAAGGTTTCTTAGGTGAATAAATGGTAACCGATGATGGTTCTAGGTTGACCTGTATCAGTTAAGGAAGGATTCCCTAGGTTTAATAAAATGTATAGATATTTCTGATTTCTTTTGGCCCAGTTAGTTTATTCTCGTGGATTAAAATAGAAGCTTTTCTTCTAATAAGCGGGAATGTGGTTAGAGATATTTTAGGAATTTATTTTAGGGTTAGACCAAATCTTAGCTCATTAAGGAAAGTAATACTTAGTTATTGTTAGCTATGGAAACATGCCAAGAATAGGTCTAGGGTGAGGTGTCTAGGTGAGGTGGTGGGGTAGGAATTAATATGATTAGATAATAAATATTGTGAGGATATATATTAATTTAATTAAATTAATTAAATTAATAGTGATGTGGGGTGGAAGGGGCCATGGTTATATGAATATGTTTGAGGTGGTTATTTGACAAGGGACCAAGGGGAGTGTGACCATATTTGTGTCTACATTTTCCCCCTTTTTGTTGAGTAGTTTGTATTGGTAAGCAACGCTGACAAAAATAAGATGTGGTTACCCCATGTGTGGGTGAAGGTGATCCCTCTCAAACTAGGAATGGATGAGGTAGAAGATTAAATTTATGAGTGTTTTGATAAAGGTGGGTGTGATGAAGAGGAAGGTGGACAGTGGGGGTAATGGGGTAAAGGTCCAATTGGGTAATCAAGGTAATGGGCCAGGGTCAAAGGTAGCAACAGTCAAATTCATGCACATGTATAAACTGTGTCCTAGTACCAAGTCAAAGAGCATGAAAACTCTACTTCGTCTAAGGTCGATAGGTTTATCCAAACAAGGTTAAGGTGATTCTGGTATCTAAGGTATATGATATGGTGTAGAAGCACTTCACAGGTCACGTGTAGGAATGTTTAGGTATGTTTTGGTACACCAAAGGTTGGGTCAGGATAAACTACATGACATTAGTAAAGGTAAGGTCATTAGGTCAAACAACACAGGTAACAGTGTCACAAGGTATATCGAGCACATGAGGTCATAGGCCACTAACAATGTTCCAGGTCTAGGTAGCAAGGTCACGACATAGGTAGGGTCGAGGTATGGGTAAAATACCAAGTCACTAAACACAATTAAGGACAAGTACAGGTAATGAAGGCTTGGAGGTAGGTTGCAATAAGGTTGGGTAAGGCCAAATGGTGGTTGGGTTGGTTAAGTTGGGTCATAAATGGTGAAAGGGTATGGGTAAGGGTATGATAGGTAACCGATGTCAGTCATACGTAACCGGTGATGGTCTAGGTAAGCCGATCATAGTTTATTAGGGTAGATGAGTGAGGTCGGTTTGGGTATAACTGACCATGGTTTGCTAGGGAACATGACCGATGTCGATTTAGGTATAACTGATATCAGTTAGATTAACATGGGTATATTAAAAGAAAAATGTCGTATAATATGGATTCATTTGTACATTTTGGCTTTTGTGAAAATACATAGCACTGAACGATTTGTGCCTTGTTGGGAGGAAAGGACAAGGGACAATATCTTGTTGAGGTGGAGAGATCCAGTTGGTTAATGGAGCCAAGTAGATGGGTCCACGAGCACAGGGGGGTTGATTGTGATTATTATTGGGATATATGTTCACATGTATTTTTATACAGACCATCTGATTTATAGATGATGGTGTTTATAGTATGGATGGTATACATGTGTTAATTTTCATTGATATATATATATATATATATATATAGGTCGAAATCAAGTGGATTAGGCATGATCGATTCAAGGTCATGTAGACATGGTGGAGTCAGGTCATTTTAGGAATGATGGAGTCAGGTTGATTTAGGCATGATGGAGTCAAGTCATAGGCATGGATTAAGTTAGGTTGAATTAGGCATGATTGAGTAAGGTTGAGTTACGCATGGTGGAGCTAGGTTAGTTTAGGCATGATTGAGTCAGGTTGTCTTGGGTATGGTTTATTTTTAAGTCATTAATTTGTGTAATTAATGATGATGTGGATCATGTTAAGATGATTTGTAGGGAAATGTATGATTATGGTAAATAAATTGTAGACAAGATGAAATGAATGTGTAAGTTATGATGGTAAATATGTTAAACAATTGTTTTTTGTTTGGTTTAATTTCCAATTACTGATATAAAAAGGAAACTAACTAGGGTAAAATGTGAATAGGAAAGGGAAAGAGGAAATTGGTTAGGGTAGAGAGTGGTTGAGCTAACCTCCAAGGGCCCCATACCCTTAGAGTGTTGCCTACATAGTCCTAATGAAAAGGGACCTCAGACCAATGTAGTTCTCCCATAAGCTAGGGAAGATTAGGGTGAAATAGTGGAATGGGTTGATAGGTGCTAGGCATGGGTGATGTAGGTCAAAGGCATGATTGAGTTTAGGTTGTAGTCATGGTTGAGTGATTTTTAAATACAGGTGTCGAGAATTTGGTCCTGTATAGGATAATCAATAAGTAATGAGGAAGGTGAATGGTAATAGGTGGTAAAAGAGTTGCTTAATTAAGAAGAACCATAATAAGTCTACCATACCCCAGATGGGATTATGAATGTAAGAACCTATAGGCCTTGCATAATGGACTATTCTAAGGGTGAAGAAAAGTCACATGATCAGAAAATGTCACGTTTGCGGTAAGTCCCTTGAGTAACGAGGAATTTAGGTGAAAAATGAAAGGAGGTGAGAATGGGAGGTTTAGCGTAACTTAGTGTATGATGACGTGTATTTTGGAACAAGAAACCTAGAATCCAAAATAGGCAAGTCGATGACGAATATTTCATTTTTTTCTTTATTTTTATATTTTTAATAGACTGGTGAATGTAGGAAGTCTATATGGGATGGGTATATTATCTCCTTGAGGTCTTCATGAAGTTGATCGATGGAGGAAGCTTTTGAATATTTATTATATGTTTGTAATGACTATATATAGATGTCCTTCAAGGGAGAATTCTATTGATAATGGTGGAATATAAACAAGAGATAGATGCTTCTTTTGAGGGAGTCATATTTGTTTGGAAGTTTGACTCAAGGAGTGGTATCCCTTTTTGTTTTTAGACGTTTAAGTCATGGACAAGACTATAGAGGACAATTAGGTTCTTATTTAGAAGACAAGACCTTAGCACACAAAGATTAACTGTGAAGAGGAGGTTTCGAGTGATGAATGACCATGGGATTCCATCTTGAAGAAGAAAAAAAGTATCCATGAGAATCATGCTATGAGTAGAGCCATGTTACTCATATTGAAGACAAGGCTAAAAGGTGACAGGTAATCACATGATTCTTGTTTAGTCTTGGATCCCCAAAATGGGTAATATGGAAGGTGAATATCACTCAAGGGATGAGTAATCAATTGACAGAAAGTGATATAGGACATGATATCAACAATAGAATGGTCGAAGATGTAAGGCATTAAGGGTCTCAGGTTTGGGTTTACCTTCAAGTGAAGACAAATGATAAGCACCTGATCCATAGGCATGGGTAATGATATAGGGTCCAAGCCAATCAGGAAAAAAATTTCCCCGTTTACTTTTCTCCTCTTTAGTTACATGTTGATTTTCCTTCAAGATGAGGTCAGCAACGTGAAAGGTTTGTTCGTGAATACGTTTGTCATAGGAACGTTTGATACATTTTTGGTAGATTTGGAGATGGTCAAGAGCATTGAGATGACACTCATCTAGTAATTCAAGTTACGTCAAATGATCCTGGAGAAAGTCATCGTCGTTGAGCATGTCTTGTAGTGAGATGTAGAGGGATGGAATATGGACTTCGAGAGGTAAGAAATCCTCAGTACCGTAGACCAAAGAAAAGGGGGTGGTAACAGTTGAAGTGTAAATACTAGTGTGATAGGCCCACAAGGTGAAAGGAATGTGCGTATGCCAATCTTTCCCAATATCATTGACTACCTTCATAAGAATTTTTTTTAAGGTTTTGTTGGTAGATTCAGCTTGACCATTGGTTTACAAGTAATAAGGTGATGAGAAACTGAGTTAGATGCCAAAAGAATCACATAGTTTGCATAGGGTTTTATTTTTGAATTGTTTTCCGTTATCAGTGATAATGTGGTAAGGGACACCAAAATGAAAAATGATGTGATGGTTGATGAATTCACATATTTTCTTAGCTTTGGTGGAAATGAGGGGAATGTATTCTACCCATTTACTGTACTGTTGAGTAGTAGTTATGATCCATTAGTGGCGTTGTGAAGAATGGGGGTTGATTTCACCAAAAATATTCAAACCCCATTGAGAGAAAGGCCAAAGGTCTTGCGTGACCTATAAGGCGTGAATAGATGTGTGATGAATATTAGCATGTTTTTGACATTTTACGCAACATTTGACATAATCACAATAGTCACGGTTCAGGGTTGCCAATAATAGCCTAGACTAAGAATGAATTTTGCGACAGCCAAACCGCTAAAGTGACCTCCACAAATTCCATCATGGACTTCGTTAATGGTGTCAGGAATTTCAAAACTTGCAAGGTAGTGCAAGAGAATTCTGTCGAAATCACATTTTTAAAGAAGACCACTCATGATGGCATAATGGGAGACACTTTTAAGAAAGACATGTTGTCCATTACAAGTGAGATCAGCGGGTAGAATAGAAAGAGAAAGATATTTTGCATATTGCTTACACCAAAGGTCACGTGGGTCAAGGGAAATGGTTTCAATGGAGTATAATTCACATGGTAAATAAGAGGGTGATTGTATTATTTGTATGGTGAAAAATATTTTAGAGTCAGCGGGAGAAGAAGGTATTTGAGAAGCCAAGAAGGCCATTATATCCTCAAATTTATTGGTAGAACATGGGGTGGTTTGAAGTGCGTAATAGTCAATGGTTGTCAAAAGTATGTCTACATGATGTTTATACTTTTGAAGTATCTCATTATGACACTGGTATATACCATTGACTTGGTTTATGACCAACTGAGAATAAACAAATATGTTGATTGACTTAACATCTAAGGCATTAGCAACCTAGAGACCTAATACGAGTGCTTCATATTTAGCAATATTGTTTGTACAATAAAAATCAAGTTTGAAAGACAAAGGTATAGGCTAACCATCAAGCAGAATGAGGATAACACCAGCTCCACCCCCACGTTGACACTTGGAGGCATCAAAGAAGATTGTCATTTGGTAAGCGGGTTCATACAGGGAAAGGGTAGCTATAGAATCATCTTGGAATTCAAAGTTAGAGGGTTGATTCCCAGCAATAGGTGCATCAGCCAATTGGTTGGCGATAACCTAGCCCTTGATGGACTTTTGATGGATAAATTTTAGGTTCAGGTTGGCTAGAAGCATAAGCTAACATGCAACACATTGATTTTGATAAGGTTTGGCATACATGTAGTGTAATGGGTCAGTATTAGTAATGAAGAAGGTTTTTTGGTAGAGTAGGTAATGAAAAAGTTTGGTGGAAAAAAAAACTAGGGCTAGGCTAATTTTTTTGGCATGGGTATATCTAGTTTCTTAGTCAAGAAGGGTATGAATTATGTAATAAACCGTTTTCTCTTGGTGTTGGTCATTGTGATGAGTAAGCATGACACCTAGAGAATGGGCAGTTGCGGAAATATATAGGTAGAAGGGTTGGTCATCCTTAGGAGGAATGAGCACTAATGGTTGAAGGAGGTATTTTTTCAAGGCTTGGATGGATTTATGGCATTCATCATCCCATTTCAATGAAATGTATTTCTTGAGAAGATGATGGAATGGTTGACAACAGTCAGAAATCTACGAGATAAAATGACAAATTGATTGCAACTTTCCTTATAGGCTGTGAAGTTGACAGAGATTAGTGGGTGGCAACATTTCAAGAATAGCCTTGAATTTAGAAAGATCAACTTCTATTCAACACAAAGAAATGATGAAACCTAGGAGTTTTCCAAAAAGTACTACAAAGACACACTTCTTTGGTTGAAGATGAACACAATACTTGATGAGGCAGCCAAAGATGACTTTAAGAATGGGCAAGTGTGTGGTTCGATGCTTGGATTTGGAAAGTAGATCGTCAACATAATCTTCCAATATGTGATGCGTGATGTCATGGAAGATGTAAGTCATGGCTCACTGATATGTAGCACTGGAATTTTTTAGGCCAAAGGGCATGAATCGATAGCAGAAATTTTCCCTAATGGGTGATGAAGGAAGTCTTGTGTTGATTCCTCAGGAGCTAGTAATATTTGATTATAGCCTAAGAAACCATCTATAAGTGATAACATTTCATGGCCAGCAGTGAGATCCACTAGTTGGTCAATACCTGGTAGTGGGAAATAGTCTTTGGGACAGGCAAGGTATAGGTCATGGAAATTTGTGCAAATGTAGATTCCCCTAGTCACCTTTGTGACAGGAATGATGTTAGAAATCCATTGGGGATAATCAATGAGTAGAATGAAGGAAACTGAGAGAAGGCATTGAAGCTTTTATTTGACCAAAAGAGTAATGCGAGGATGCATTTTCCGTAGCTTTTTTTATGGGTTTGGCATCAAGAATGGTTATGATATTATAAACCATGATTTTTGTTCAATACTGGGAATATCAGCATAGGACTAGGAAAATGTGTTGTTATGATCCCGCAGGAAAGAGGTGAAGGTTTCCTATTTAGTAGTGTCTAAGGATTGGTTGATCTTTAGAATGTGGGGATCATCCTGAGTATTAATGTTGATTTCGATGGTGGATTCATTGAACATGGTTTACGCCTTTGAGGTTAATGACTGATGAATATAAGAGTCTTCTACACCAAGGTACGTGAGGATGGACTCATCATCTTAACATTGAATGATGTTAATTGAATGTGTGTCATCATCGATCATGTCAGGATATAGGAATGGGAAAGAAGAGGGAGCCTCACCATCACATTGATAGGTCAGCGGTCCCAAGGAAATAGAGTTTACAAAAAAAGGGTAGGAGGAATAGATTCAGGATATATGGAATTCGTGGGTGAAGATGGTAATGTGGGTGAATGAGAGGGGAAATATTTCTCATCTTGGATAAGGTCAGCATGAATATTCTTAGAGGATGGAGTGTCAAAACCAATGCCAATATGGTCATTGTTTTTATGAGAGGTACAAGAAATGAAATTATGGTGGTCTTGTTCATAAAAAACAAATCCAAATCCTTTCCATGCACGCCGGTGGAGGAAAGTGTGAGTGAAGTAATGATTAGTGAGGGAGTGTAGGTTAGATGAAAATTTTTGGGTTTGGGATGGAGGTTCGGGTTTATAGGTTGCCATATCAAGTCCCCCATATGTTAGGTTGGTGCAAAGGTGGGGAGGGCCATAAGGTAAAACATCACCGATGCAGATGTCATACTGGGGTGTTGACGTAGATTACCATACTCTTTTGGTGTGAGGAACGTATCAATATTGTATAGGTAGTATTACCCCAGAGTGAGGCATTAAAAACTATCTTCTAAGTGATCAATAGTTAGTATGTGGGTAGCAGATATAGATGGTGTTGGTGCCATTTTTAAGCTTGTACCATGTTGCCCTAAAATTTTCAAATCTATATCTACTTAAGAACATTTTACCCTTTGAATTGATGGTCTAAATTTCTTCCCCTCTAGTTGAATGTTTTAAAATGCTCACAAACATGTTGTTTTTCCCTAATTTGAAGGAATAATCCAAGTTTGCCCTTTTCTGTGCCCTAGTTTTTCCAATTTCACGGGCTATGCCATTTTTCCCTTTGCTAGATCATGGAAAAATTGAATTGGACCAATTCATACTTGTTTGTATTTAAAAATTCAATCCAAGGTCGAAAATGTTGTAAAATCATGCTTCAGTTGATTTAGAATCGAAAAATCTACCATCCTTGGTGAAAAAATTGAATTCTAGGGCATCCCTGGAACTTTTTGCATTTTGAAAGTGAGACGGGCATCATTTGCCCATTAAATTCAATCCTCAGGAGGTATTGGTGACGTGTGGGTTTTCATTGGCTGAGGAAAGGCAGGGAGGCACTCTAACTTTTCATTTTTCACCTTTTCAAGCAAATGGGGCATTTTCGGGCCTGGGGCTCCAATTTTTCCAAATTACCTATGTTGCATGTTATTATTGGCCGAGGAAATGCAGGTGGCAGAGAAAAACTTGTGAAATTTTATGTTTCTTGGCTCAAAATCTTAAGGGAAAATTTTTACCCAAAATCCCGTGGCCAATAACAAGAGGACACGTGTCCAAAATTTGCAAGGAAGGTTTAAAGGAAGAAAGGAAGAGTTGGACCCACAACGAATAGGAGATGGAAACGTGGTAGAGGATAAGGTGTGTAGGTAGGCTAACAGAGGTAAACAAAGATTTTTCCCTTTTTCACAAAAGAGTTCAAAATCAAAAATTTAAGTGCTGGCCTGCTAACAAATCAAAAAGAGACACGTGGCAATGAAGAAATCAGATGTGCGGGCCCACGGGGTAAAAAGTGAAAAATTTCCAAGTTTCCAAAAAGGGCCAAAATGTGAAATATTGAAGCGTAATCCCAATGGGACCCACCATGTGCCACGTGTCAACTCCAAAATTCAAAGCCGGAGGGGCGGGGACAAAATGAATTTTTTTCCAAATTTTCAAAAGGTCATAATGTTTTTTTAAAAACTAGGCCGGATCCAATCATTTTTTTTCCACGTTTCTGGTATTATCCAAAAATTAAAAAGGTAACTCAAGCTTATTTCTAATTCCACATCTTCCATGTGGAGGGCCAGGATTAAAAGATGGATAAGATCGATGGTTGTTGTGCATCCATTTGTTTTTACCGCCATGGGAGCTCCATGAAGCTTGGAATCACAAAATTTGCATCAAAATTCATTAAATTTATAGTGATTTTGTGTCTTCTTGGCCTTCCAGGATCATTGGCATCAGTTTCATGACTCAATATTTTGATTTGAGATGTTTTTAAAGAAAATTTTCCCCCAATGCAAGCAAACATGTGAAATGACAAAATTAAAAGTTGTAGAGGTAATTTGAAAAGGTAAAATGGTGAAAATGATGAGTCAAAGGTGTTTACATGCCTTTAGGATGGATAATGATCTAAATATTTTTAATGATTTAATCTTTTTTGGGAACACCTGGCAACCTTTTTTGTTTGATGTCATTTTCATTAAATCATGAAGAATTGTTGTAACAAACTTGATCCCATGGCATATTCTTTGATTGGGAAATAAGGCTCCAATGTGGCATAGGGTATATAGTGCATTTTGGAGAAATTGTAAAGGGTTAGGAGTTGAAAATTATGAGCAGATTCTGAGAGAAAGCTCCTTTTCTGAGAAATCCACCAAGGAACCAGGTTAATGTCTCATGTGTTGGAAATTCATGTATGTGAGCTGGTTACAAGTGTATATCCATTACACAGCTCTGAGATTTTTCATGTAACTCTCCCCTGCTGTTGAATCTAACAAGTTTTGAATTAAATATGTGTTTTATTTGGGCAATATGATGTATGTTATCATTTTTAAATGACTACAAATAAATTTTACTGTTCTTGTTGCAATCCTGCATTGAAAGTCTTTAGAAATCAAACAGGATCTCCATTTCTAGTTGATAGTTTAGTGGCATTTGCAATCTCATATTTAGAAGAGCCTTCATCTGATTAAAGAGATAAACAAATTTAAAATCAATTTACCTTCCTTGACTGCAGAGATTTATTGTAAGCCTTTGGGGGTACCTTAGGCATGGTTTGATCATGGATTTTTGTGTTTAATTGAGTTCTTTACTTCAAGATTTTGTGGTGAGTTCTCAAAGATTGTGTGAAGAGTGAAACCTGGGCTTCCATTTGTGCATCTTCTGGTTGAAATAACATCTTGATTATTTTAGGCATTTCATGTGATAGTTGTTCAAGTATTATATAGATCTTCAAAGATTTGATCTATCCCAGTGTCTTGTCAATCCCCCACCAAAAATCATCTAACAACAAAGATCCTATCATGTACTATCCCTGATTTGCATTGGTATACACACATAATATCAAAATACATTTGCAAAATTATGCATAACAGATCATGATTTCCAATGTCTCTAGTAACCTTTGCCTTGTTTTGAGAACATACCAATTTTTTTAGAAGTGATAACTTGTGATAGTTCAGATTTGGGGTGTTGATCATGTTTTCATCAAGATCTCCATCATAGAATTCCAAGAAAAGAGAAGGAAATCTTCATCTCCTTCACCATTACAAGGTTACAAAATAGGTCCTCTTAACTTGGTTACAAGGCATAACCTAAAACAACTAGGACAAGATCAAGTCCTATTGAAGTGTTATCCATTTCTCCACAAACCTGAGTGCCAGCTAAACCATATCCCCAGCTACCAATGACATACAACATGGTATAATATGTCTTTAAGCTCCATGACATATCTATGGTGCTGCACAGACTAAAAAGGTGAACAAATTTGGATACCAACACAAGTGGTGCCATTGCCGGGGAATTCTTGGAATTTCTTGGTGTTTTTTAAGTGTTTGAAGAGTTTGAGCATTTGTGTATTCAATTATTTGAGCTGCTACATTGTTAAAATATCATTTTATGCTTCAGATATGCAAGTTTTAAGAAAAAATTTCAAGCTTTGTCTACCCTTTTTCATTTCCCAATAGTTTATACACTTTGGTTTCATTATGATTGATTGATCTAAGAAGAAGAAGGTCTGATTTATAAGGCTTTGAAAAGTTTTCAGTGCTAGCAAACTGTTGTCAAAATTTCACCCCCCCTGGGTAATTTTGATAACATGCATCAGAATATTCAAGTCCCAGGAAAATTGATTGATTCGGGGCCAAAAATCATGTTGCTAGAGTCCCCTCAAATATTTTCTAAGTTCCCTGTCTGAGAGGAAAAGAGCAAGCTCTGAGAAAATGCGAAAAAAGGTTGCAGAAGGCAAGTAGGTTGATCCAGGAAAAAAATCATAAAAATGACTAAGTCCTAGTCCTAGGGGCAGTTGGGACATTTGGGACAAAAAGGCCCGAACCGTCCGGCTCGGCCGAAGTAAGCACAAACAGCCCGCAAAGCAACAGGGACATCTGGGACAAAAGTACGCGGCGGGCGCGAAATGCCGGTTCGACCGAGAAAAAATTGGCTAACTGCTGAGAGGGACGCAAATGGGACAATCGGGCCAAAAAGATGTGAACCGGCCGAACCGGCCGAAAAGAGTCAAGTCAGTCCGAAGCAAAGTGGGACAAGCGGGACAAAAATGCCCGAACCGGCTGAATCGGCCGAAATGAGCACAAAGGGTCCAAAATCAAATGGGACATCTGGGACAAATGGACACGAAATGCCCGAACCAGCCGAAATGAGCACAAAGGGCCCAAAATCAAATGGGACATCCGGGACAAATGGAAGCGAAGTACGTGAAGGAGCCGAAGGAGCCGAAGACTAATCAGAAACTACGTGTCCTCACAGGAGAAAAACTCAAAAGGTCAAAGGGGCGAGTTATCGAGCGCTGAACTGAACCAATGAAATGGCGCCACGTGTCCAAGTTTAAGGGGCCCAGAAGTAATTTCAAAAGGAAAGCCCGTGAAAGATGGAGGACATAGAATTGCTCGTCCAATCAGCATGTGCCACGTGTCATCTAGACGGTGAAGAGCGGGAAAACATTTTAAAATCCGTTTTGGTCTGTTCCGTGCCCTAAATCTTCAGATCGCCATATATTTTGATCCAGAGCTCGGGTTTCCACGTTCTTTATATCAACGGAAAGCTGTTGAGATGCTCTACATGATTCTGGGATCAATCTCGAGTTTTGGTGTATTCTGAAGAGAGAAAATCAAGAAACGGCTCTTCGTGTGCACGGCCAGAAGTGACGCTTCAACAACCAGCTTTAATGCAGCAGACAACCCGCCATTTTGCCAGGATCCGCCGCTTCTACCATAATGAGATGATTTAAAATATGACCTGGGGGTGGTTGGAGTAGATCTGACTTTCCTCTTCTTCCTTCTCTCTTTCTTCCTATATATTGTAAGGAGTGGCAAAATATAAAAGAGGTTCATTCTTTCGGCTGGGCCCTCCCTTCTTTTCTTCTCTAGGGTTGAAAATGGAGTTCGAACCTCCTCCCTTGCTCTGTAATGGTTTTTTTGCCTCTTATTAATGGAATGATGTTCTGTGCAAACTTCTAGAGCAAAAAAACGTGTTTTGTGATGCATCTGTCCATCCTTCCTTGTTTTTGCTTATTCTCTTCTTGCCTCTCTTCATTGCAGGTTTGGAGCTGTGTTCATGGAGTTTTGGGACATTTTCTGTGTGAAATCTATCCTTGGGTTTGTGATGCTTCTGTCCATCCTTCCCATTGCTCACCTCTCTTTGTCCCATGGCAGTTTTGATAGATGTTCAACATTCTCCTTCTCTGGTGTATCACCGTTTTAGTGTAGGCTTTTGCTGTTTTTTCCCTTCTCTCTCTCTCTCTCTCTGTCTCCTTGGCATGGTTAGATTAGGATTAGATTAGCTTGCCTGCACTGGAATAGCTTGTGGCAGGTAGTTTAGGAGCAGGAACCAGCCTTCTCTGGAGATTCCTCTCTCGGTTTTACAAGTCCCACGCTTGGAGAGAGGTTTCCATGTTGTGCAATCACACTGGATGCCTGAACATCAACCTAGAAGCCTGATGTGCATCCAGGGGTGCTGTGATTTTGCATCAACAGTTTTGGCACGCCCAGTGGGACCTTAGAGGTCTTTCACTTCATCTTTTACGGGTTGATGTGTTCCTGTGAAGATTTCAGCCTTTGGAGGCACTTGCAAACACATCTGGCGACTCCATCTGGTCAACAACCATCTCTGAAGTTGCAGACCTTCCTTTCCATTCATTTCCATCCATTTTTCATTCATCCTTCTTTCCATCCCTTTCATTCTTTTCCATTCCATGAAGTTGTGTAACCATGACTTCATTTCCATCATGGAACTCACATTTACAACAACAGCAGTATTTTCCACTTCCAAGATGTTTTACAAATCCTCCAGATCAGCATGCATACTCATATGAACAGCAGTGCCAAAGTCAGTTTCACAATGAAGCTTCCCAAGAGCAAGAGTATGCATACAATGAAGACCATCAGATCCAAGATGCTGGTCTGTTGGAGAAAATCCAAAAGATGGAGGTGGGGATGGTGCAGTCCAGGGCTCAAGCACAAATGAAAGCTTTTGGAATCAGTTATGGAGCACCCTGTCCATGGGTGGGACCTTTTCCAAGGCACTACAGCCCTCAGGAGAAGTTGGACTTCATGATAAAGATGCTGCCCCAACTTGCACAATGGACAGCAGAGATAGAGGCCTACAGACTTGTTGTTGAACAACCTTGTCAATGGGTAAGTTCTACACCATCATCTGGTTTTTCTCTTTCCATTACTCAAGCAGCACCATCTCATTTAAACTCCGCATCTGCTGTCCCATGTGTTGAATCCATCCCTCCATCCCCTAGTCTTCCACCTCATCTCGATTCTTCTTTCCTTTTCCCTTCCAAACAGTCATCCCCTCCACAAGAGCTAACAGAAATACCCCCTCCTCCAAAGAAACAAGAGGTTTCACCGCCTCCACCACCACACAAAATTTTCAAATCAGTTGAGTTTCAACCTATCCCTCCTCTTGCATCCCCAATTCCATGTGGGAAAGAAGAAATTGAAAAAATCAGTCATCAAGGACAACAAGAGGAAGAGCCAAAAAGAAAAGAAGTGACAGACAGTCTGAAGAGTTGGGCTCTTAGATTTGGGATGACAAAGATCCCCTTGATGGTTAAGCCTACAGAAGAGGCTGAGGTTGAACAAATGGTGGTGAGGACTGATTTTGTTGGAGAAGAAGATCTTGTAGTCCCAACTAGTCCTCTAGAGCAACAAATTGAAGAGTTTGACTTGAAAAACTTCATGCTGGAGGAGGAGTTCAATCAAGAGCGAGATTCTCTTCAAACATTGGAGGAAGGAGAAGCTGCTCCAAATCCAAAAGAAGAGGAGCACATTCTAGCTGTGGAGGAAAAAAGTGCAGATCCAAGGGCTTTGAGCACAAAGCAGGCTACAGAAGAACCTTCAGTTCTTCTTTCCACTTTATCTCTCTCAAGTTCTATTACTGAAAAGGAGTTTGATCTCTCAAACTCAATATTGGAGAGTGAAGGGAACCATGATGGTCAAGTTGCAGATCAAGAGGACACCATGGAGGAAGTTGAAAACAAGCAGCAGGACAGCAATGAGGCAGTTTACCTGTCAGATTTGGAGGACTGTTTTGATGGAGAAGAGCCGGTTGAGTTTTCACCATTCTCTCTTTCATCATCCACATTCCAAACACAAGAGCCTGCTGCCATAGAGGACAACATTCATTTGCAGTAGCCTGCATCTTATAGCAGCCCTTTGGAATCAAAATTGGAAGACTTTAATCTTCCATGTTCTTCATCGGAGGAAGAGAAAGGGCAGAAGGGTTCTACCATTGCTTCCACACCATCCATTCAAGGTCTACAAGAGGACTCCATTCTTGGAGTTGAAAATCAGAGCTATGGGCATATCAAACGGATTAGACCTTGCCCAATCAGGTATTTGGCTTCATTGGAGCCAAAGGAGAAGCCACAACTAGTCATGCTTGCTTCTGAGCATGAGGATGAGCTAAAAAGTACCAAGGATCAGCTGCCATACCTCTCCAATCCAAATGCAGAGCAACTAAAAGAGGTATTGGATTTATGTTCAGTTGATACCTTGATGATTTGGATAGAAGACCAGCTTCTTGTTGATTTTCCATCCATCCAAACAGCCATGATCAGTGCCAAATCAGTTGCATGGCTGCCAATTTTGAAGAAAGGGAGCTATTTTGCACAACCAGTTGCAGGGTTTGTTTAGCTTGCCTTTGCTTCCAGTTAAAGTAGAGTAGTTAGGTTTGCTTTCAGCAGAAGAAGTGCTTGTGCACACTCTGCATGTTCCATTTGGGGCATGTATGATTTTCAGTTTTGTACATAGTTTTGGTGTTGCTGGTTTTGCTCTTGCACAGTTCTTTTCAGTGGTTTTTTGGTGAGAACAACTCCATGTCCGGTGGGTTTCAAGTGGCTCAAAGGGAGGTTTTCAAAGTTCAGATCAGTTGCAAGTTACAACTCATGACTCCATGCCCAATGGATGCTTTAGGCTACTGATCATTCATCTAGCAGGCAGATGACCCCGCTGAGTCGCCAAACTATTGTCAAAATTTCACCCCCCCTGGGTAATTTTGATAACATGCATCAGAATATTCAAGTCCCAGGAAAATTGATTGATTCGGGGCCAAAAATCATGTTGCTAGAGTCCCCTCAAATATTTTCTAAGTTCCCTGTCTGAGAGGAAAAGAGCAAGCTCTGAGAAAATGTGAAAAAAGGTTGCAGAAGGCAAGTAGGTTGATCCAGGAAAAAATCATAAAAATGACTAAGTCCTAGTCCTAGGGGCAGTCGGGAAATTTGGGACAAAAAGGCCCGAACCGGCCGGCTGGGCCGAAGTAAGCACAAACAGCCTGCAAAGCAACAGGGACATCTGGGACAAAAGTACGCGGCGGGCGCGAAATGCCGGTTCGACTGAGAAAAAATTGGCTAACTGCTGAGAGGGACGCAAATGGGACAATCGGGCCAAAAAGATGCGAACCGGCCGAGCCGGCCGAAAAGAGTCAAGTCAGTCCGAAGCAAAGTGGGACAAGCGGGCCAAAAATGCCCGAACCGGCCGAATCGGCCGAAATGAGCACAAAGGGTCCAAAATCAAATGGGACATCTGGGACAAATGGACGCGAAATGCCCGAACCGGCCGAAATGAGCACAAAGGGCCCAAAATCAAATGGGACATCCGAGACAAATGGAAGCGAAGTACGCGAAGGAGCCGAAGACCAATCAGAAACTGCCACGTGTCCTCACAGGAGAAAAAGTCAAAAGGTCAAAGGGGCGAGTTATCGAGCGCTGAACCGAACCAATGAAATGGCGTCACGTGTCCAAGTTTAAGGGGCCCACAAGTAATTTCAAAAGGAAAGCCCGTGGAAGACGGAGGATAGAGAATTTCTCGTCGAATCAACATGTGCCACGTGTCGTCCAGACGGTGAAGAGTGGGAAAACATTTTAAAATCCGTTTTGGTCTGTTCCGTGCCCTAAATCTTCAGATCACCATATCTTTTGATCCAGAGCTCAGGTTTCCACGTTCTTTATATCAACGGAAAGCTGTTGAGATGCTCTACATGATTCTGGGATCAATCTTGAGTTTTGGTGTAGTCTAAAGAGAGAAAATCGAGAAACGGCTCTTCGTGTGCATGGCCAGAAGTGACGCTTCAACAACCAGCTTTAATGCAGCAGACAGCCTGCCGTTTTGCTAGGATCCGCCGCTTCTACCATAATGAGATGATTTAAAATATGACCTGGGGGTGGTTGGAGTAGATCTGACTTTCCTCTTTCTTCCTTCTCTCATTCTTCCTATATATTGTAAGGAGTGGCAAAATATAAAAGAGGTTGTTCATTCTTTCGGCTGGGCCCTCCCTTCTTTTCTTCTCTAGGGTTGAAAATGGAGTTCGAACCTCCTCCCTTGCTCTGTAATGGCATTTTTGCCTCTTATTAATGGAATGATGTTCTATGCAAACTTCTGGAGCAACAAAACGTGTTTTTTGATGCATCTGTCCATCCTTCCTCGTTTTTGCTTGTTCTCTTCTTGCCTCTCTTCATTGCAGGTATTGGTGCATGTTCGAATGTTCATTGCAGGTTTGGAGCTGTGTTCATGGAGTTTTGGGACATTTTCTGTGTGAAATCTATCCTTGGGTTTGTGATGCTTCTGTCCATCCTTCCCATTGCTCACCTCTCTTTGTCCCATGGCAGTTTTGATATATGTTCAACATTCTCCTTCTCTGGTGTATCACCGTTTTAGTGTAGGCTTTTGCTGTTTTTTCCCTTCTCTCTCTCTCTTTGTCTCCTTGGCATGGTTAGATTAGGATTAGATTAGCTTGCCTGCACTGGAATAGCTTGTGGCAGGTAGTTTAGGAGTAGGAACCAGCCTTCTCTGGAGATTCCTCTCTCAGTTTTACAAGTCCCACGCTTGGAGAGAGGTTTCCATGTTGTGCAATCACACTGGATGCCTGAACATCAACCTAGAAGCCTGATGTGCGTCCAGGGGTGCTGTGATTTTACATCAACACAAACATTTGACAGATTATTTTAGTGCATTCTTGTACAACTAAGGTGAAATTCCTTAGTGGTGACTCTATGCTGATTTGATTTTGAAAATACAAGTTGTCTTACCTTTCTGTCATTTATAATTTGTTGTTCAAATATACAAAGCTAGAAGGAAGAAGATCTCTCTTGATCAAGGACTCTGCCAAGAAGTTGTTTACAGATTCAAGAAACTCAAATCTAGAGGGGGGAAAGGTGTGGAAGGTTGTTGGAGACTTGACTGTAAGAAAGGAGATCCCTATTGTTGAGTTTGAAAGTGAGTAGCCTGCTATTGAGGACTGCAATTCTTCTTCAAGTGGATTTGATTCAGACAATCCTATTGCTGATTTGAATTCCCCATGAGGTGAGGGACCTTCTTGTGCATTTGAAAGGCTTGCTCCTAAATCTGCTCCTGTATTTTCTAAATTGGCTAGAGATCATCAATAAGGAGATCCCTTAAGAGAGAACTACTTTGAAGATTTCATTTCCATTCCCCAAAGACCTTGCACTCCTCATCATCTTGTTTCACCTCCAAGATCACCTCCACCAAACAATATGGCTTAGCCTAAACCTCCATTTTTTGTTAACACCTTTGGTCCTATAAATTTTAGAGGAATGGATGGTTACCTAAATGTTGTCCCACAAGATGTCAAAAATAGGTTGCCAAAATTCTAGGGTAACAATGCTATTACTGGTGATCAACATCTCAAACTTTTTGATAATATGATGGAATATTTCGAGATAGAGTTTGAGGATGTGTATGTAAAATTGTTTATTCATACACTAGAAGAGGATGTTAGGGATTGGTACAAGGCTCTACCTGATAATTCAATTGGTTCATGGACTGAAATGAAAAATGCATTTAGGTTGTAGTATGGTGACAAGACTGATCCTAGATTTCTTTTATTTGAGTTTGATAATATCAAGAAGAACCCTAATGAATCAGTCCATGACTTCAACACAAGCTTTAACCAAAATTTGAAAAGGCTTCCTGTTAATTTGAGGTCTTGTGATGAATCTTGTCTAATCAAATATGCAGATGCATTTGATAAGAAGGAAGCCTATTACCTAAGATACAATAACCCAACCAATCTAAGACAAGCTTTCACCATGACACTTCAAATTGAGAACAATATCAAAGAAATTGGGAAATCTCTCAAGAGAGATGGTGTAAAATTGATAAACCCTAAAAAAACTCAAGCTAGCAAAGGTGTTGATTTAGAAGAGGTTGTGAAAACTTTGGTAAAGGATGTCAAGGAAATCTTATACAAGTGGGAAAGACCTGAGAAGGGAATTCGGCAGACTTCACAAGGTCAGCCTAGGTAGCAAGCACAAGATAGATTTGGAAATCATCCTAGGGGTGATCAAAGGGAAAATGATAGAGGGAAAGGACCTACGGGGTTTGCAAATAGACATCCTCAGGCACGTTAAGGAATATTGTTACCTAATCCCTTAACTTATAGGGTTTCTTCTATTGAAGAGGTTTTTGATATTGATTGGTGTGATAGGTGTCTTCTATCCCATCCTCCATGTGAAGTGGACCAACAGGTTGATGAAACATATAATGAGGATGGAACTGATGATGATATTTACATGATGGGATGTTCTTCAAGCTTAGAAGGAGGAGCAACATCTACTGAGGTAATAAGTGCAAGGACTGCTACAACCTTTTAGGATTACATAAAGCGAGTACCACTTATTTCTCTTTCGCACACTCATGATGTAGATGTAGTGCAATCTTTTGAAATTCCTCACAATGACTTTGAATACTTGATAGCTTTGATGATTACGAAGTATGATGGTGGTATCCCTTTAGAGGAAGATAGACAATTGTTGATGAATGTTGTTGTAGCTTAAGAGAAATATTATAACACTAGAAGCAAGGTTGTTAAGGGAGTTGGGCCTCAAGACAAACCTAAAACACCCTTACTCACAAGCATTTCCAAAGAAGCTCCTAGGAAGGAAACACTTGCCAAAAGTTTTGTTGTCCCCAACAAAAATTACAGTCCTCCTCATGCCCAAGCTGCCAAGAATCCACTGCCATCAAATGAATCTTCTTGTCTCCCTTCCAATGTTATTTTTCCAAAGAGTGTTCCCTATGACATAGCCCACGTATTGAGCCAAATTAAATTGACTGTTCCAATCATTGAGTTGTGTAGGATTCCTGAGCACAAGAAGAGAGCATTTGAGTACTTGAATTGAAAGAGGAGAAGAGTACCCCAAGTAGAAATGTAAACATTGTTGAAACTCCCCCTCAAATCATTACAGACCTTGAAACACCACCATCATTAGAGGATCTTGGAGAAACACCTGAGGTATACTTGGGGACATCCTTGGTTGATTCCCAATTGAATGTTGATCCATTCTTTACAACTTTTCTCATAAAGGATAGAATACTTCATAATTGTATGTTTGCTTCTGGTGCATCATACAATGTTATGCCTCTAGAAGTCATGAATGATTTGGATATCAAAGTGACAGTAGCCTATGGAAAGTGTACTTCCATGGACTCAAGAGAAGTGCTAGTATTTGGTTGTGTGAAGGGTTTGGTGGTACAACTTGCATCCTATCTGAGGTAATAATTTGAAACTTGTTGTTCTGATTATTGATTGCCCTACCAAATGGGGTATGCTTTTGTCAAGAAATTGGGTTGCAAGTGTTGGTGGCGGCTGTTCAAATGGACATGTCTTTTACCACTATTCCCATTAAAGGCATCCTTGTCAAGATCTATGGAGAAAAGAAGATGTTACACCTTATTGAAGACCCCAACAATGCTTCCTATGAGGTGTTGTTTATTAATGTTGATGCTAATAACTTTATTGGGTTTGCTGATGGAAAAGATAACAAGATGGATTAGTCAAAGTGCCTTGATATAGGTAGGTTCTCCTTGGACCTTGCTATTTTATGGAGCTTGCTCTAAATTTGGAAATGGTGCTAGTATAATACTGATTTCTCCTAGCTTGGAAGATTTTCTTTTTTTCCTTCAAGCTTAATTTTAAATGTACTAACAACATTGTTGAATATGAAGCCTTGTTGTTGGGTCTAAGAATTACATGGAAGTATGGTGTTAGGGACATCATTATAAAAGGATATTCAAAGTCTAGTTGTTAAACAAATAAGAAAACTATACGTTACAAAAAAAATCTAGCGAGATGAAATAGTACAAGCGTGCAGTTTGGGATCTAGTTGAGATGTTTGATTCCTTCAATATTATGCACCATGATATAAGCTTGAATGCTACTATGGAAAATTTTGTAGTGTTGGCTTCAATATTTGGAGTTTGCACCATTTCACGTTATTGTGAGTACAATGTTGAAGTGTTGACTAGGCCAGCTGTCCCTGAGAACATCAAGCATTGGAAAGTGTTTGATGATGATTCTCAAGTACTAAGGTTTTTGTAAAGCCAAGCTGAGTTTGCAAATCAGAATATTTATTGGGAACTGATGGTGTGTATGACTGAAGAAAGAGAGACTTTGTTTGGAAAAGATATCATCCAATTGAAAACAAACACTATCCCTAGAGGTCTTGTTTCACTTGAGTCAAATTTTAACAATGCTAATTGCATCATAAATAGAAACATGTCTACCTCAAGGGATGTGGAATATCATAACGTGGGAACAAAGGAAAAACCAAGGAAGGTTTGGTTGGGTAGAAATTTAAGTAAAGAAGAAAAATAGTCCTATGCCCAACTCTTGAAAAAATATCAAGACTACCTTGCTTGGTCCTATTCAGAGTTGAAAGCATATAGATAATATTTATTTCAGCATGAGATCCCTCTTGAAACAAATTCCAAACAATTTAGACAAAGGTAAAGGCCAATTAATCCACTTCTCTCCATGAAAATGCAAGAGGAGTTAAGGAAGTTGAGAGATGGAGGTAATATTCAGCCCAATGATATTCATCTTGGGTTGTAAACCTTGTGCCAGTCAGAAATAAGAATGGAGACATCATACTTTGTGTGGATTTTAGAAATCTAAATAAAGCATCCATGAAGGACAATTACCCCTTGCTAAATACGGAAAATATGTTGTAGCTTGTGACAGGGTCTGAATTGCTTTCTACATTGGATGGTTTCTCCGAATATAATCAAGTGGTTGTCAAAGAATCAGAAAGACTTAAGACATCATTCAATACTCCTTGGGGAAAATATGTTTTTGTTAGGATGCCCTTTGGTTTGATGAATGCTAGTGCCACTTTTCAAAGAGAAATGGATATTGCTTTTGCTGGTTACATCAATGAGTTCATTGCAGTTTACCAAGATGATGTGACTGTATTTTCAAGGCAGGGAGGTGATCATTTGCAGCACTTAGAGAAGATGTTGATCAGATGTAAGGAGTATGGAATTTATCTTAATCCAAAGAAGTGTCATTTTGGCATGCAAAAGGCCAAGCTGTTTGGTCACATTGTGTCAAAAGATGGTGATATGATAGACCCTGAGAGAGTGGAAGCAATCAGCAAAGTACCTATCCCAAAAACAAAGAAAGGCATTTTATCTTTCTTTGGTCAGATTAATTTTATTAGAAGGTTTGTTTCCAAGTTTGTTGATTTGACTCTTCCAATAACAAGCATGCTAAAGAAGGACCAAGTTATCAAATGGGAGGAGTCTGCCATTCAAGATTTTGAAGGAATTAAGGATGCACTTAAACATGCACCTATTTTAGCAGCCCCAAACTATAAAAGGCCTTTACAAATCTTTTCCTTTGCCTCTGAGTATACCATTGCTTCTATTTTACTACAAAAGGATGAGAATGGGGATGAGAGGCCTATTGCATTCTTTAGCAAGGATTTTCAAGTTGCTGAATTAAAGTATATAATCATGGAGAAACAATAATTTTCCTTGGTGAAAGAAACAAAAGTTTTTAGGCCTTATATATTGACTTCAAAATTTGTTGCTTATGTTCCCCACACCATGGTGAAAGACATCTTATCAGAGATGGAGATCTCAAGTAAAAGATGTAGATGGGTGAACAAACTATAGGAGTATGATATGGACATCCAAACCACAAATTTGGTAAGAGGTTTGGGTCTTGCTAAGCTCATGGCTGAGAGCAACTTACTGCAGGGTATATGTGCTTGTAAATTTGGTAAATTATAAGTGGTACAAGGATGTAATATTTTACCTTAGACACCTTTATTGTCCTGATCATTTAAAAAAAATAAAAAAGAGCCCTCAAGATGGCTTCTCAAAAATATATCATCATATACGCTGGGCTGGCTTGGAAGAACCTTGAAGGTGTCCTCTTGAAATGCATAACTGAAGATGAAGCTCCCAAGATAGTTGTTGATTTCCATGGGGGAGTTTATGGAGGAAAATTTGCTGGAAGAGTAATAGCACATAAGATTTTGAGAGTTGGTTATTGGTGCCTACTCTCTTTGAAGATGCGACCCAGCTAGTTAGAAAATGTGATAGTTGCTAACGTTTCTCTGGAAGACTGAAAGTTGTAGGCTCCCTTCCTTTGTATCCTGTATCAATTGAAGCTCCTTTCAAGAAATGGGGGATGGACTTCGTTGGTGAGATTTCAGATCCTTTTAGTGCTGGCCATAAATGGATCCTTGTAGCCACTGATTATTTTACAAAGTGGGTAGAGGAAATCCCCACCAAGAAAGCAACACACCAAATAGTCATGGACTTCTTGTTGAATCAAATCATATGTAGATTTGGAGTCCCGGTCAAGATTATAGCTAATAATGCCATGTGCTTTAGATCCAAACCTTTAATGGCAATGTGTAATGAATATGGAATCAATCTGACTTATTCTTTGAACTATAACCCCCAAGGGATTGGACAAGCTAAGTCTAGCAATAAGAATTTGTTGAAGATCATTAGAAGAACGTTGGATCAAAAGAAGAATAAATGGGGTGAACAATTGAAATTTGTAGTTTGGGCTGATAGGATAACTTCTAAAAGAGATACCGGTAAAAGCCCATTTGAATTGGTGTATGGAACTCAGGCTTTGCTACCCTTACACCTGTAATTATCTTCATTTCAGTTTTCCCAATAGTTGGAAGATCAAGAGCTTGGCCTAGATGAATCAAGGATCAATCATATTATTGAGATTGATGAGGAGAGAAGAACATCCCATCAAAGGCATGTCAGATGTAGAGAAAAATTGAAGAGATCGTTTGAAAAAAAGGTCACTCCTAGAGCCTTCAATTTTGGAGATCTGGTCTTGTTGTGGGATAGTAGGCATGAAGACAAGGGCAAGCATGGAAAATTTGATGCATTATGGATGGGCACTTATGCCATTGATATCAGAATTGGTGAACATACTTTCTTTCTCAAGGACTTAGACGGAGAATTGTTGGAGCTACCTATTAATAGAAGACATTTGAAACATTTCTTGGCTTAAATGCCAAATTTGAAGTATGCACAACTTGTATAGTGTATAGTGTTTGGTTTTTGCTTTGTTTTTGGTCTTTTGTCAGTTTTGTGGTTTGTCTTGCTATGTGGCAGCCATTTTTGTCAGGTTCTCAGCTGGTTTTGGTGATTATGGCTCGTGACTCCTTTTCCCAATAGATATTTTGGCACTTGGTCTATGTTTTGTCCTTATGGCACTTACTGGGAGTGCCCATCCCCAAGCAAGAGCCAATGTTAGTGCCATTTTTAAGCTTGCACCATGTTGCCCTAAAATTTTCAAATCTATATCTTCTCAAGAATGTTTTACCCTTTGAATTGATGGTCTAAATTTCTTACCCTCTAGTTAAATGTTTTAAAATTCTCACAAACTTTTTGTTTTTCCCTAATTTGAAGGAATAATCCAGGTTTTCCCTTTTCTGTGCCCTAGTTTTTCCAATTTCACGAGCTATGTCATTTTTCCGTTTGTCAGATCATGGAAATATCAAATTGGACCAATTTGTACTTGTTTGCATTTAAAAATTCAATCCCAAGGTCGAAAATGTTGTAAAATCATGCTTTAGTTGATTTAGAATTGAAAAATTTGCCATCCTTGGTGAAAAAAATGAATTCTAGGGCATCCCTGGAATTTTTTATGTTTTGACGGTCAGACGGGTGTCATTTGCCCATCAAATTCATCCTCAGGAGGTATTGGCGATGTGGTGGGTTTTCATTGGTTGAGGAAAGGCGGGGAGGTGCTCTAGCTTTTCATTTTTTGCCTTTACAAGAAAATGGGGCATTTTCAGGCCTGGGGCTCCATTTTTTCAAAATTACCTACGTGACATGTCCTTATTGGCCGAGGAGATGCAGGTGGCAAAGAAAAACTTGCGAAATTTTTTGTTTCTTGGCTCAAAATATTAAGGGAAAATTTTGGCCCGAAAGCCCATGGCGAATAACAAGAGGACACGTGTCCAAAATTTGAGAGGAAGGTTTAAAGGAGGAAAGGGAGAGTTGGACCCGCAACGAATAGGAGATGGAGAAGTGGAAGAGGACAAGGTGGGTCGGTGGGCTGGCTAAGGTAAACGGAGATTTTTCCCTTTTTCACAAAAGAGTTCAAAATCAAAAATTTAAGCACTGTCCCGCTAGTGAATCACAAGGAGACACGTGGTAAGGGATAAATTAGAGGTGCTGGCCCGCGGGGTAAAAAGTGAAAATTGTCCAAAAAGGGCCAAAATGTGCAGGATTGAAGCGCGATCCCAATGGGACCCACCATGTGCCAGGTGTCAACTCCAAATTTCAAATGCGGAGGGGTGGGGACAAAATGGAATTTTTTCCAAATTTTCAAAAGGTCATAAAGTTTTTTTTAAAAACTAGGCCTGATCCAATCATTTTTTTCCATGTGTTCGTCCTTATCCAAAAATTAAAAAGGTAACTCAAGCTTATTTCTAAGTCCACATCTTCCAAGTGGAGGGCCAGGATTAAAATATGGATAAGATTGATGGTTGTTGTGCATCCATTTGTTTTGACTGCCATGGGAGCTCCAGAAAGCTTGGAATCACAAATTTTGCACAAAAAATCATCAAATTTATAGTGATTTTGTGTCGTCTTGGCCTTCTAGGATCATTGGCATCATTTTCATGACTCAATATTTTGATTTGAGATGTTTTTGAAGTAAATTTTTCCCCAGCCCAACCAAACAGGAGAAATGACAAAATTAAAAGTTGTAGAGGTAATTTCAAAAGTTAAAAAGTTTGCATGCCTCAAGGATGAAAAACATGCCTCTAGGATGGATAATGATCCAAATATTTGTAATGATTTAATATTTTTTGGGCACACATGGCAGCTTGCGAGTGTTTTTCTATTTGATGTCATTTTCATTAAATCGTGAAGAATTATTCTAACAAACTTGATCCCATGGCATATCCTTTGCTTGGGAAAGAAGGATAAAATGTGGCATAGAGGTATATAGTGAATTTTGGAGAAATTTGTAAAGGGTTGGGAGTTGAAAATCATGAACAAATTTTGAGAAAAAGCTCATTTTTTGAGAAAATCTACCAAAGAACTAGGTTAATGTTTCATGTGTTGGAAAATTCATGTATGTGGGTTGGTTACAAGTGTATAGACACTACATAGCTCTGATATTTTTCATGTAACTCTCGCCTGCTATTGAACCTAACAAGCTTTGAATTAAATCTATGTTTTTCTTTAGGTAATATGATGTCTATTATCAATTTTCAATGCATGCAAGTAAATTTTATTGATCTTGTTGCAATCTTGGATTGAAAGTATTTAGAAATCACATAGGATCTCCATTTCTAGTTGATATTTTAGTGGAATTTGTCAATCTCATACTCAGAATATCCTTCATCTGATTAAGGAGATACACAAATTTAAAATCACTTTACCTTCCTTGACTGCAGATATTTCTTGTAAGCCTTTGGAGGTACCTTAGGCGTGGTTTGATCATGAATTTTTGTATTTAATTTGAGTTCCTTACTTCAAGATTTTGTGGCGAGTTCTTAAATATTGTGTGAAGAGTGCAACCTGGGCTTCTATTTGTGCCTCTTCTAGCTTGAAAGAACATCCTGATTATTTTAGGCATTTCATCTGATAGTTGTTCAAGTATTGTACAAATTGTCAAAGATCTGATCTACCCCATGTTTGTCTTATCAATCCCCCACCAAAAATCATCTAAAAACAAAGATCATATCATGTACTATCCATGATTTGCATGTAGTATACCAACAAGAAGATAAAAATCCATTTGCAAAAGTATGCATAACAGAATCAAGATTTCCAATGTCTCTAGTAACCTTTTCCTTGTTTTGAGAACATACCCATGTTTTGAGAAGTGACAACTTGTGAGAGTTTAGATCTGGGGTGTTGATCATGTTTTAATCAAGGTCTCCATCATAGAATTTCAAGAAAAGATAAGGACCTCTTCATCTCGTTCACCATTACAAGGTTACAAAATAGGTCCTCTTACCTTGGTTGCAAGGCACAACCTAAAACAGCTAGGACAAGATCAAGTCCTATTGAAGTGCTATCCATTTCTCCACAAAGCTAAGTGCTAGCTAGACCATATCCCTAGCCACCAATGACATACAACATGGTCTAATATGTCCTTAAGCCCCATGACATATCTGTGGTGTTGCTTAGAATGAAAAGGAGAACAAATTTGGATACCAACACATGGCTAGGAAGTATCACACTTCCCAGATCTAGCACACGCTAGTGGTAGAGTCCACTATATATACTTTTTATACTTCTATTTGGTGGTCTTGTTGTCTATTTTAGGTAGTTCCTCCTATTTTGGTGGAAGCTCTCATGGGTCAAGGTGAAGTGGATCAAGATAGTCATACGCATGCCTTAACCAACCTTCAACCATCATCTTAATAGGTATTCCTCCTAGCCCTATTACCATTAGGTCTGTTTCAGGTCAACAGGTTAGAAGAAATGATCTAGAATTATGTCCCTCGTGTTAAACATTTGATGGCATGCCCGGTGGGACCCAGTTCGAAGGGTTCTTTATATTCTTAACATGGATCTAATGTTGGCCAAGCAGCAAGTTGTATTGTTTTTTTCTTTTCTAAAAGTTCTTACATTAAGTTTTATCCCCATGCGGGTACCTTCTCTTATTCTATTATCATGGAGAATCAATTGTATTTTGGTGCTTTAGAAAGAAAATTTCTTCCCTTTCATTGAAGTATCACATTAGTGAACATGAGAATCCCTTCTCCTTTTCATGCTTTTTGTGTCATCGAATTCAACATGTTCAATTTGTATGCATGGGAGGAGACTCATGTTCATAATCATTCTACTTCTCTGCATTAACTCACAATTAATTGTAGGGCAACCTATTATCAATAGAAGACAAAGCCCAACTGAGTGAGTTGACAAATGAATCATAGAGACTTGAAGGGAGCTTTCTCTTTCATCTGAAAATCTGAGTCTTACCAAACATCACAAAATGGGTAAAAATATATAGGACATTCTTAAACAACATATCGACCCGGAAGAAGCTATGTAGGTGAGGGGTCACACAATTGAGGCAACATAGTGTGGAAACCCACTAGTTATCTTTGTCCAGTACCCCATCAATAGGATGGCTTGACCTCCATGAGGGCATGACGATACCTGAAACTCTGAGGTCCTTGTAGATGATCCTTCTTTGTAGGAAACCATCCTCACCAAAAAATTGGTGTAGTCTAAAGTTCATGAGTCAGTCCTGTAAATAGCATAAGCTAAACGGAACATAGGATATGAAAAAGCACTCTTAGGATCATATTTTTCTTAGTGTTTTTTCTTGGCTTGTGTATGTTGAGTTATAGAGGTTATGTTCTATGGGCCAATTACTTCTTATCTTCACCCTTACACACTCCTCATCACAGCTGGTGTCATTCCAGCTTCATCTGAGTGTGCCTAGACCATATTGAGGGGATCAGTGGATCAGAATTACGGGTTTGATTCCACATTTAAGGTACAGCAACATCAGGGACCACATTTTCTTCAGTCGGGGATATTTTCAATTGTCAAAGTAACTTAGTGTGTAGTCTAGTGACCATTTGGGTCGTGTTTTGGCCAACTGTCTTATATGAACCATTAGTTTCATCTTGAACCTTGGGGATTGGTTCAAAGATTTTTGGGTGTGGAGATCTTGGTCGCTGACCAGGTAACAGGACACCTATTTACCTTCTGTGGACTTTGGTGAAGAGTAAAATGGGGTCACTCTTATCATATTCACTGACCTGGTAATTGTCATCAAATTTTATTCGGGAGGACATACTTGGACAAGGGCAGTATTTTAAGGCCTTTTTCTTTATTTCTGACAAACTATCCATGTCCTAGCACAGTGACTGATAGTCAGTTAAATGTGATCGGCATCAGTTTAAACCCTAACTGGCATCAGTTATGAGTGTGTAATTTTTATAGGTCTAACATTTGGTAACCCCAATGTCACCGACCACCACCTATTTGAGGAGATCTCGTCTCTACTATATTTCTGGTGTAGGACCCTACTAGAAAGCAGTCATAATGCCACGTTAATGTGGGTTTGGGTCATATGGTATAGCTGACCTGAAGCCAAGGGAAATGCCCTCATATTCCACTCCAGGGTCAGTCAACCACTGGGCTACCTAGTTTGGTGTCACCACCTGGTCTTAGGTGTTGGTCATCCCTGCATGGATCCTAGGGGCAACCTATCACTATCACCACTATGAGATGAAAGGTTTGGTGTGTTTAACTACCTTATTGAAGGGTAATGGATTTTTACCTTTAGGTTACATATTTTTGGGTATAGGTGATATGGGCATATGAGATATGGAGGGAAAAGCCAATTTTGGAAGAGGGAAGGTTACCCATGGGGCTAACTGTGGTGATGTGGAGGTAGGTGGTGTGGGTTGTGAAAGAGGCATGAGTGAAAGGGAAGAAAGTGTCATGGGTAGTGAAGAAGTTACTGACGGTAGTGGAGGTATGGGTGGTAAGAAGGTCACAGGTGAGGGTAGAATTTGTGTTGAATGCTTGTGTATATTAGAGGTCTATGATAGGGAAATGGGTTTTTGCACTCTTGGTTTACCGATGGACGGTGTTTTCTTGGACAGGGTCAAGGGGTGAGGTCCTAAGATGGACAAAAGGGGTGAAAATGATAATGGTGTGGTAGGAAAAGTTGGTTTATGAGGTCTAAGAGATTGAATCTTCATTTTAGCATCCAGGTTAAGTTTGGTGTTAGTTTTGGAAGATGTGGCTAAATCTAATTTTATGGGTGGGTGAGTTATGCTAGCTGTCGGTATGACCCCTAATGTTTCACTTGATTCTTAGATCATTTCTTTGAAGCATTGACGAAATAGATAGGGTAACAAGTGTAGGAGGAATACCTGTTCAAATGTTGGTTGATGGGTTTTTACGTGCGTATGACTTCTGAATCCATAGCTTATCGTGAGAGCTTCCTTTTGGCTAGGAGGAACTACCTGTAATGCAAAACAAGACCACCAGAAGGAATTAAACAATATGGGCAGTGAACTGCCTAGCGTATGCTAGATCCGGGAAGTGTGATACTTCCTAGATGGCTGTCAGTCCACTGTTTTAAACAATTTAATGATGTAAACAAAGTAAATCCTATTGTAGTTTGAAATGATTTAGGTATCTCACTTAAAAACACAATAAGAAATAGATCTAATCTAACAGGCTAAGCTAGAATAGAATCCAAAGGTCAAATGATTGGTTCTAGGTTCTGCAGGTTTGACAGAGGTCTCAGATAGATCGCAGGTGAATGAGGGTAAGATGAAATTTGGTGGGTAGGTCTCTGTTCTAGGCTATGTGGGAAAATATAGAGACCGGTGTCGGTCAGGGGTGACCGACGGTAGTTAGGTGTAACCGGGTGCCAGTTACTGTGAGATCTATAAATATCACAGAACAAGTTATGGTCTCCTTTGTGATTGCACAAAGGACTTTGGTGGGTTGAGATGAGGTATTGAATGACTGGAGTAGGATTTGATGAGGTTTTAATGGGTATATGGAGGTGAAAATTGGGGAAGGTCAATAGGGAAAAAGTAAACAATGGATGATAAAATGATGATGAAATGAAATAAACTAGGAAAGTATGATGTTATACTTACTTGGATTCCAGTCCTGAATGCCTGTGTGTGAGGGATGGAGGTGCTGATGAGGGGTTTGAAGGTTATAAGTGATCACCAACTGAAGAAAATCTTCTACATGGGCTGCATGTACACTCCTCTTTTCTTGGATGGATCATATCATGGCTGGGATGGTTGTGTAGGAGAAGATGCTCAATCTCCTTCCTTGCATGCCTAGTTTTCACTGGAATTTTCTCTCTAAAGATGTGTTATCTCTCTGAGATGTGTTTTTGCTTGTCAACCTTCTCTCAATGTTTTTTTGCCAACTTACTTCCAACTTCCAACCTTGAGAATAAGGTTGTTTTGGGGTTAAAAGGGTAACCGATGGTGGTCCGGCTTAACCGGTGACGGTTAGGGGTAACCGATGTTGGTCAAGGTCAGGATTTCCTAGGTTTACTAAACTAGGGAGATCCTCCTGATTTCCTTGGATCTCATGTTGTTATCCATAGATTAGACTGGGAGATTCTTGTGAGCATGTGGGGATGTGGTTAGAGGGAATGTAGGCATTGATTTTTAGGGTTTGGGTAAGTCTTAGTTAGTTATGGCAACTTGCTAAAAATAGGTCTTAGGTTGAGTTGGCTTGGTGAGGTGTCTAAGTGAACTGTATGTGTGGATATTATTTAAATAAGATATTTAAATAATAAATATAGTGAGGATAATGAATTAATTAAATTAATTAAATTAATATTAGTGGGGTGAAGAGGGGTCATGGCTAGGTAAATGTAATAAAGGGTGCTTTTTAGTCGAGGTACGAAAGGGGAGTGTGACCTAATTTTAGTGTCTACATTTTGCCCCTTTTTGTTGCATAGCTTGTATTGGTAAGAAATGCTAACAAAAAATAAGATGTGGTTGCCCCATGTGTGGGTGAAGGTGATCCCCCTCAAACTAGGAACTGACAAGGCAGTAGGTTGAAGTAGTGAGTGGTTTGATAAAAGGTAAATGTGAGGAAAAGGTAGGTGGGCATAGGGGAAAAGGGTGAAAGGTCTACTCAGGAATATAGGTAATGGGAAGGGTCAAAGGTAGCAACAGTAAAATTCATGCACACGTATAAACTACGACACACTACCAGGTTGAAGAGCAGGAAAACTCTACATCGTTAAGGTCGATAGGTTTATCCAAACAAGGTTGAAGTGAATCTGGTATCCAAGGTATAGGATATGGTCAGGAAACACAATGTAGGTTAGGTGCAGGAACATTTAGGTATGTTCTGGTACACCAAAGGTAGGGTTAGGATAAACGGTCATGGCAATAGGCTAGGTAAGCTCATTAGGTCAATCAACACAGGTAACAGTGCCATAAGGTATAGCTAACACATGAGGTCAAAGGTCACTAGTGATGGTCTAGGTCCAAATATCTAGGTAACGGCACGGGTAAGGCCAAGGTATGGGTAAAATAACGAGTCCCCAAAGGAGGACAAGAGTAAGCAGGCAAGTGAGGAGGTATAGAAAGTTAAGGTAATGGGTTGGGTAAAGGTTGGATGGGGTAAAGGACCAAGGTAAAGGGTGGGGTAAAATGGAAAAGTAAGGGAAATGTGTAGGTGAGGGTGACTGATGGCAGTCATGGATAACCGACATCGGTATAGGAAAACCGACGACAGTTATGTAGGGCACACGATCAATGCTGGTCAAAGGTAACCGACATCGATTAGGTCGGGTTGGGTATAAAAATTAAAAAAATCCATGTTTTTATTATTCATTTGTTATTTATGAATTGAAGAAATGACAAAAAAAAGAGAGAAAAGAGAGAAAAGTGTCTAGAGGAAACAGGACCAGTGAGCCGGTAGAAAGATTTGATGAGGGTTGGGTTGGTGAGTAGCGGGTCCACAAGATTAGGGTGAGAAAGTTGATTGGTCAGAGGTTGTGAGTAGTTATTTGGTGATGGCATAGGCTAGAGAGGGATCGGGAAGAACGCTAGCACAATGGCTAGATGTGCCACCGAGATGGTAGAAGTGTGACAAGGTAAGCACCTAACTCTATATTGTTGATTAGTTAGATTAGAGTGTTTTGGTATATTGTCATTTGTAGGGTTTTGTGGGTTTTGGTTTTTTGTGGGTGGTTAAAAATAAAATGTGGGTATGGGGGGAATAACAGGGCAAAAAAGAGGGGGGAGGGTAGTAAATTGTATAGGTGGGGTGGGCAAGGGTAGGGGATTGGCACCAGTTTGAGTATGGCAAGATGTACCTAGCCCGTCTGAATGAGACGAGGCTGGTGGTTCTATTGATGGAGGAAGTGTGACATGCACTGTGGATGTAAAGGGTGGACGCTTTCCCTAATCACTAATGGAGGGTGCTCCATGATATGATGGTAGAGGAGACTCATTTGCTTGGGCACCAGCATTCTTGGTGTAGCTATACAGAGCTGACCATACGTTGCGTATCAAGCCTGTGGCCATTTATACGTACAGTGGTGGGCCTACGAGCACATCGGTATGTGATTTGACCAAATAGGGATGACCAAGATGCATTCCTAGTGAGATCTGTGCGGGTGGGATACAAGAGATGGGTTGGTTCTAAGAGGGAGATGGATAGGCCAACATATGATGTATTTTTGGCAGGTTGGAGGGGTTGTCCAAAGTAGGACATTATCTGGAGGCCATATGTTGGTTCCCCTCATATAGGAACATGCATGAGGAGCTAGCTGAGCTCTAGCTAGAGAGGTGGATACAGGTCTAGCCGGGGAGGATGAGATGATCCAAGATATCTAGTCCGGGCTTATACAGGATATTCCTCCGTCCTTCCCATAGTATCAGAGAGATGATGTGGAGAGGCCTCTACCTCTACCACAAGTGCCTATGTAGGAGCCAGTGCATAGTGTAGTGACGCTGGATGTATAGACAGGTACTAGGTAGTGGTAGGTGACTGAGTTATGAGCCATACCACCTAGACAGGGCAGCCTGACTTAGCTACCATTACAGTGCACACCTGATTAGCAATGCTAATTACCATATAGGTATACTATAGACACAGCTAGAGGGGTCAGAGGAAGAGGTAGTAAAGCTACGAGTACAAGTGGCCACTCTGCAAGCCTAGATGACAGAGGGAGAGGATGGAGGAGATGGAGATAGGGATTGTTAGGTGGCAACCTTACTAGGCTCAGGTGGCAGGTTTATAGGGCCAGTTGGCCACATCCTAGGAATAGATTGGGGCCTTACAGGCCTAGATATATGCACAAGGGTAGGGAGCACCACCACAGGCAGAGGGAGCTGGTCCCAGTTCATAGGTTAGCACAGGGCAAGCCACTGCAGGGTAGGTATAGGGGCCGAGACCTATGGGACCGCCACATACCATGCCTATATCCAGGTTATGGGATGCCCTAGGGGAGGTGAGATATTATCAGGATCAGCTCATGGCGGCTGGGATAGAATTCTTATCCTACTGAGAGTATAAAGCACATACAGGCATCTAGTGAGAGGACGAGATCCTACACACATACTGTGGAGAGCATAGGAGGTCAGTGAGCTCTGAGGCATAATCAGGGAGAGGCCACCATTTCACGGTAACCAAAGTTAGGTGAGGTGCCAGCAGGGACATAGGAGACTAAGGGTACATGTGACACAGAGATGGAGGACATCCGGTACGAGATGTCTGATATGCGGTCACATAATTTTTTATGTATACTAGTGATTTTTTGATATATATGCCAGCTTGCGTCCGAAGGTAGTTGTATTTTTTTATCACCATACCAGCCTGTGTGCCGAAGATAGTGAGGATGTACGAGTGATTTTATATATTTTGAGCATATACAGGCCTACATGCCAAAGATATTTTATATGTGATTCATTCATTCTTTTGGTATATATGAGACCAACCTATGTGCCGATGACATTTTGTATTGTATATCGGCCTGCCTGCTGACATTTTTGAGATGATAGACATGATGAGGTAGACATGTATATTGAGACACACATTTATTAATTTATATGATGAGATACATGGTATTTTATGATGTGTTGATGTTTTTATGAGACATTGGTTTATGGCTTGTGTTAGATGAGATATGGATTTTTTACTTTCATTTGGATTGAAATCAGGTGAGGTAGGCATGATGGAGTTAGGATGGTTTAGGCATGGATTGAGTCAGGTTATAGGCATGGTTGAGTCAGGTTAGTTTAGTCATGGATCGAGTCAAGTTATAGGCATGGTTGAGTCATGTTGGTTTAGGCATGGATCGAGTCAGGTTTGGTCAGGCATGGATCGATTTGTGTTATAGGCATGGTTGAGTTAAGTTGGTTTAGGCATGGATCGAGTCAAGTTATAGGCATGGTCAAGTTGAAAGTAGGTTTAGTTATGATTTATTATTTTTGTAATGAATGATAGTATGGGTCATATGTGAAATGTTCTATAATCTATGCATAGTGATGATAGAGAGATGGTAGGTGTAATAAATGTATGTTGTGGTAAGCAAATTGTTATGTATGTGGCTTAATTTCCAATTTTTTTATAAAAGGGGAACTAAGTGAAATGTGATGTAAATGGTGAGTTAGGCCTGGTTGATGAATTGTTTTAGGGTATAAAATGACCGAGCTAACCTCCAAGGGCCCCATGCCATCAGAGTGTTGCCTACATAGTCCCGGTGAAAACGTGACCTCAGGCCAATGTAGTTCTCCCATGAGCTAGGGAAGAATATGAAAATGAGCTGGTAGATTTTTAGGCATGTTGTGGGTTTAGGTTTAATAGGTGTATGTATATTATAGGTAAAATGATGTAGGTGAAAGTGATTATGGTGAAAGGGGAGGATTACCTAAAAGGTAAGCGTCATGGACCAAGTCCTGTATAAGGTAATCAAAAAATAAACAAAGATGGTTAAAAGATAAGAGGGGGGTAATAAATCCACTTGATTGGGTAGGATCATACCGAGTAGATCATACCTTGGAGGGGGTGATGAACATAAGACCCGAAAGGCATTGCATGATTAACTATTTTACGATGAAGGGAGTCACAAGATCACCAAATGTCTAAAGTTCCAAGATGTCCCTTAAGGAAATTGAGATAATGAGAGTGGAAGTTGTAAGGAGGGTGAAAGGTAGTTAATTATATATGTTTTGAGTGATAGGGATTTTGGGCAAGGGATCCTAGGTCATAATGGGCAAGTCCATGACTAATTTTTGTTTTTGTTTTGATAGACTGATTGATGTAGGAATTCTATATGGGATAAATAATATGGTACTCCTTGAGGTCTTCGTGACGCTGATCGATGTGAGAAGATTTAGTTTCTCTCATTTTTTTTTTTTCTTTTGGTTAAGCTTTACATAGCTATCCTTAGAGGGAGCAGTCTATTTATAGCAGCAATTTTTTTGAGAGGAAGATGTCCTTTTGAGGGAGTCATATTTTTATTAGAAGTTTGACTCAAGGAGTTTGGTCCCGTGAGGTCTTTGAAATCATGGAAAAGACCAAGGTGGAGGATAGGACTCTTGTTTAAAAGGCAAGGAGGAATGACCATGGGATCTCATCTAAAGATAGACGAAAATTATCCATGAGAATCATGTTATGTGTAGTGTCATGGTACACATATTCAAGAAGAAGATAACAAGTGATGGGTACTCACATGATTCTTGTTTAATAGTTAGGGAGGTGTATGGAGTGGATAGAACTCAAGGGATGAGCCTATAAAGAGATAAAGGGTGAGGTAGGATGATTAGTCAACAATATAATGGTCGAAGATGCAATGCGTTAAGGGCCTTAGGTTCAAGTTTACCGTCAAGTGAGGATAAACGATAGGCACCTGATCCATAGGTATGAGTTACGATGTATGGTCCAAGCCATTTAGGAGAAAATTTTCCCTATTTACTTTTTCCTTCTTTGGTTAGGTTTTGATTTTCTTTCAAGACAAGGTCACCAACTTGGAAGGTTATTTCATGAACACGTTTGTCATAAGCGTGTTTGATACGTTGTTGGTAAACTTGAAGGTGATCTAGAGTGTTAAGATGACATTCGTCTAATAAATCTAGTTGTGCTAAGTGGTCCTGAGGAAAGTCATCATCAATAAGCATGTCATGGAGAGAAATTTGGAGTGAGGGGATCTGGAATTTGAGAGGAAGAATAGCCTCTGTACCATAGACCAGAGAAAATGGTGTGGCCGTGGTGGTGTGAATACTATTGGTATGCCCACAGGGAAAAAGGAATGTGCGTATGCCAATCCTTCCCAATATCGTCAACCAATTTCATGAGAATTTTGTTGAGGGTTTTGTTAGTCGATTCAGCTTGGCCATTTTTTTGTGGGTAATACGGTGATGAGAAACTAAGCTGAATGCCAGAAGGCATCGCAGAGTTTTTGCAATGTTTTTTTTAAAATTATTTTCTATTGTCAGTGATGAGGCGATGAGGAACACTGAAGCAGAAAATGATGTGATGGTTAATGAACTCACATATTTTCTCAGCTTTCATGGAGATGAGTGGTATGGATTCAACCCATTTTGTGTACTATTCGGTAGCAGTTATGATCCATTGATGGCATTGGGAAGAATGGGGATTGATTTCTCTCAATGAGATCCAAACCCTATTGAGAGAACGGCTAAATATCACAAGTGCAACCTGTAAGGCATGACTAGGTGTATGATGAAGGTTGGAATGTTGTTGGCATTTTACAAAACGTTTTATATAGTTGCAACAATCATGGTTAAGGGTTGGCCAGTAATAGCTTGGGCGAAGAATACGCTTAGTAACAGCAAGGCCACTGAAGTGACCTCCACATATGCCATCATGAACCTCCTTAATGGTATAAGGAATTTCAAAACTTGTGAGGCATCATAAGAGAATACCATCAAATCCACGCTTATAGAGGATTCCCCCCAAAATAATGAAACAAGATACCTTTTTAAGGAAGGCACATTGTCTGTTATGAGTGAGATTAGGATGTAAGATGGAGAGAGAAAGGTAGTTAGAGTATTGTTTATACCAAAGGTCACTCAAGTCTGGGGCATCGCTTCCAATCGATTAAACATCATCAGGTAAATAAGAAGGTGAATGGAGGTGTTGTATGATGACAAAGATTTTTGAATCGGTAGGGGAAGCAGGTATTTGGGAAGCTAAGCAAGCCATGGTATCTACAATTTTTTTGGTTGAATGTGGGATAGCTTGAAGGGTGTAACGATCAAAGGTTGTCAAAAGTATGTTGACATCTTGTTTATAATTTTAAAGTATCTCATTATGAAATTGGAACATACCATTGAATTGGTTTACGACCAATTGTGAATCTCCAAAAATTTTGATTGATTTGACATCTAGGGCATATGCGGCTTGGAGACCTAGTACGAGCACTTCATACTCAGAAATATTATTGGTGCATTCAAAATCTAGTTTGAAAGACAAAGGAATGGGTTCACCATCTAGAGGAATGAGGATAATACCAACTCCTCCCTCACCCTGACACTTGGAACCATTGAATAAAAGTGTCATTTGGTAAGGGGGTTCGTTTAGGGAAAGGGTAGCAATCGACTTACCTGGAAATTCAAAATTAGAGGGTTGATCCCAAAAAATAGGTGCATTGGCCAATTGGTCGGGAATATCTTGGCCCTTGATGGAATTTTGATGAATGAATTTGAGGTCAAGATCAACTAAAATCATAAACCATTGTGCAACATGCTAATTTTGATAAGGTTTGGTGTACATGAAGTGTAAGGGATTGGTGTTGGTCACGACATAGTTTTTGTGGTTGAGTAGGTAATGGCGGAGTTTGGTGGCAACAAAAAATAATGATAAGAAAAGTTTTTTGGGATGGTTGTATCATTTTTCATAGTCCAAAAGAGTACAGATTATGTAATAAACTACCTTCTCCCTGTGTTGTTCATCGCGATGAGCGAGCATGGCTCCCAAGAAATGATCAGTAGTGGATATGTATAGGTAAAAAGGTTGATCGTCTTTAGGTGGAATGAGTATGGTTGGTTGTAGATGGTATTGTTTTAGGGCCTTAAAAGCTTTGTGACAATCATCATCCCATTTAAAGGAGACATCCTTCCTAAACAGATGATGAAATGGTTTACACCGATCAAATAATTGTGAAATGAAATAGCAAATGGACTGTAATTTACCTTGCAGGCTACGGAGTTGGAAAAGGTTAGTAGGCGGAGGCATTTCAAGGATGGCCTTGACTTTAGCAGGGTCAACTTCTATACCACGGAGGGAAAAAATAAATCCCAGGAGCTTTCCTGAGAGAATTGCGAAGATGCACTTCTTAGGCCTAAGGTGAACGCAATATTTAATGAGGCAGTCAAAGATGGTTTTGAGGATGGTAAGGTGATCAGAGTGATGTTTATATTTGTCCAAGATATCATCCATGTAATCTTCCAATATGTGATGCATGATATCATGGAATATATAGGTCATAGCATGCTGATATGTGGCACCAGCATTTTTAAGGCCAAAAGGCATGACTCGATAGCAAAAGATCCCCCAAGGGTGATGAATGTGGTCTTGTGTTGATCTTCTGGGGCAACCAAAAATTTTTTATAACCCAAGAATCCATCCATGAGTGATAGCATCTCATGACCAACGGTGAGGTCAACCAGTTGATCAATACTGGGCAAGGGAAATTCATCTTTCGGGTAGGCTAGGTTAAGGTCATGGAATTCCATGTAAATGTGGAGTCCCCTTGTCACTTTAGTAACAGGGACAATGTTAGAAATACAGTGAGGATAATCAATGGGTAAGATGAAGGAAACAGAAAGAAGGTGCTAAAGTTCTTCTTTGATGAGAAGAGTAATGTGAGGGTTTATTTTCCTTGGCTTTTGTTTGATAGGTTTGGCATTGGGAATGGTTAGGATATTGTGGACCACTGTGGTGGGTTTAATACCACACATGTCTACATAATACCAAGTGAAAGTGTGGTTATGATCTCAGAGGAAAGAAGTGATGGCTTCCTATTCAGCAGCATCTAAATATCGTCTGATCTTTAGGATGTCCGAGTCATCCTGAGTATGAATGTTGATCTCGATAGTCAATTCATTCAACATGGTTTGCATCTCAGAGGGTAACGAGTGATGAATATATTATTTTTCTGCACCAAGGTAGGTGAGTATGGATTCATCATCCTGACATTGAACAACGTGAATTATAGGTGTGTCGTCATCGATCATCTCAAGATATAGGAATGGAAGAGTGGAAGGGGCATCGCCTTCACATTGATAAGTCAAAGGTCCCAAGGACATGGTGTTTATGAAAAAAAATAAAAAAATATGAGGGATAGATTCAGGATCCATCGACTCCATCGGTGAGGGTGGTGATGAAAGTGGAGTGGGTGAAGGTGGTGATGAAAATGAAGGTGGAGGAGGGCTAGGGTCCTCAATGAGTTCAATGTGGGCCTATTTGGTAGGAGGTTTGAGGGAAGCTGATACCACTACGGTTGTTATGTTTGCAGGTGGTACATGAAATAACGGTATGGCATCCTTTCTCATAAAATATGAAACCAAAACCCTTCCACACACAGTGGTGTAGGAAGGTGTGGGTGAAACGGAGATTGGTAAGTGATTGGAATTTAGTGGAAAATGGGTGGGTTTGTGATGGTGATTTAGTTGTGTAAATGGTAGTATCAAGTCCCCCATAGGTGAGACTAGTACGAAGATGAGGAAGACCATAAAGGAGGTGTTCTCCTATACAGTGATCATAGTGAGGGTGTTGGTGAAGGATTACATACTCGTGCGGAGTAAGGAATGTGTTGACACTATATAGGTGGTACTCCCCTAGAGTGAGGCATTGAAATAAACCTTCCAAGGGATTAGTGGTTGTTATGTAGGTGGGTGGAATGGATGATGTGTCGGAGGTCAATGCGAAGGTGGAGTTAATGGATTGGGAACCTAATGGGTCAACCATGGAGGTTATAGCAGCGGTAGGAATGGAGGATGTATGTGTAGTGAAAGCAGTGGCTATATTGGTAGGTGGAGGTGTAGGTGAAGTGGTAGTGGCTGCGGAGGTAGACAGTTTGACAGGTATGAGCACATCATTGGGCTGGTAAAGCATGTTTCATGTTTTGAAAGGTGATGGGTCAGCTAGAATGATATAAGTGTGTCCTTCATGTTCAAACTTTACACAATGATGCAAAGTGGAAGGAACACAACCCATGACATGGATCCAGGGTCTACCAAGCAACAAGTTATATAAGAATTCTCCCTCCAAAACATAAAATAATTTTGGAGTAGTACGGGGGCCCACCCGAATGTGAAGGATGACAATGCCTAGTGTGGAGGTGATAGTGTCATTGAATGAACACAACATGACCGGATGTTTATGCATGTAATTGTCAGGTATGCTCATTTGAGAAAATGCATGGGATGAAATGATGTCAATGCTAGCACCTCCATCAATCATCACACGGCGTACCCATATGTTATCAATGTGGATGGAGATAAAGAGGGCTAGGTGTGGGTCATCATTTTGGTGTGGCACGATCTCCTCCTCTAAGAAGCTAAGGGAGGCCACCTGGTGAACAAGATGGGGTGAAGATGAAGGTGGTAATTTGGTGAGAGAGGCTATATGATGGGGTGTGATAATGGAGGCTACTAGTGTAGGGTCATTGGGTAAAACCTCAATAGATTAAAGAACCTCCATGAGAGCTTGACGATGGGATTTTGAGGTTTAGATACGGTCATATAAGGACATTTTGAGGGGATATTGGTATAATTGTTTGAGCATGGTGTGATTTGTGATGCAATTAGAAATGGGGTATGTGGGGCCACAAATACTTATTTTAGGCATTGGTGCAGATGGTATGTTGGGTGTAGGATTGGTTGGTAGGTCAGTTTCCTTTTCTTCTCCCTTCTGTGCATGTGTAGTGACATGTATCATGTTGATTTGAGGGGAGTTGGAAAATGGAGAAGGTGTAGGATGAGTGGTGTAACGACATGAAGGGAAAAAACCTATTGGAGGATAAAATCCTTGTGAGTTGAGCTGGGCACAACGAAATTGGGGTGGTGGTGTGGCAAGTTCTCTAATGTGAACCATGTTAATTTCAAATATTGGGGGTGTCTCTAGGGGCTGTGAGGGTGGAGGTTGTGGTTATTGAGTGGGTAGTGTGGGAATGGGTGTCGGTGAAGAAGGATCCTTGTTAAGAAGGTCGTCATCATCAAATTTAGTTTTTGGTGGACACAATTAGATAAGGATGGTTTTCAAGGCCTTGCAGTTCTCCACATCGTGCCCTGGCACATGATGGTATGCGTAAATTTTAGTATCATCAAACCCTTTTGGCTTGGGTTTGAGGGGGTCATAAGGTCAGAGTGGTGGTAATGTGATAACAGAAGTCTTAAGGAGGTTGGTTAAAATTTTGGCATAGGACCCTGCTAGTGGATCACAATGGGAAGTGAATGTGGGTTTGGGTGTAGGTGTGGTTGATTTTTGAGGAACTATTTTTGGAAGAGTAGGAACAGGTCAAGTTACAGTTTTAGGTGTTGGTGTGGTTTTAGGTATCGGTCATGTTTGTTTAGGTAGGCGTACATTAGATGGACGGGTAGGAGGGTGTGTGGTTGTTTTGACTACCTTACTGTGGGGTAGTGGGGTTTTGTTTTTGGGTTGCACCTTCTTGGGTAAAGGTGATGTGGGTGTAAGAGGTCTAGAATGAAAAGTAGATAGAGAAATAGGGTGAGTTACCCACGAAGATAACAGGGATGCTGTGAAGGTAGATGATGCGGGTCATGCTTGGGGTGTGAGGGACAATGACTGAAGTGTAGTGGGTAGTGAAGCAATAGCTGAGGGTATTGGAGGTATTGGTGGTAAAGAGACTATAGGTGTAGGTGTAAGTCATGTTGTGTGCCTGGGTAGGTTAGAGGTCTGTGAGGAAGGAATGGGTTGTTGTGTTATTGGCTTATGGATGGGTGATGGTTGCTTGATAATGTTGGGTAGTTGAGGTCTTAAGATAGATGGGACAAGTGCGGGTGTGATTGGTGTGGTTGGGGTATGAGGTTGATGAGTTTGTTTCTTTGGTTTGGGTGTTGGAGTAGGTGTGGTATTGATATTGGAGGATATAGATAAATCTAGTTTAATAGGTGGATGAGTAATAGGTTTAGTTGAGGCAAATGTTATAGGGTGTGGGTTTGGGTTTAGATGTAGGTCAGGTTATGGGTAAGGGTGTGGTTTGAGTGCTAACATGTATCATGGAAGGGGTTACAACAAAGGTGGTTGTGTTTGGTTTGATTGGTCGAAATGTGTTTGGGTAGATAGTGGAGGTATCAGCGAGGGATCTCTGCATCTGTGTTGAGACGGGAAGTAAGAGGCACCCCCATAGTAAAGCCCTATCCACATAATCTAAATGATCGGCCAAACATGAGAACGACATGTATGTAGGTGGAGTTGGTGAGGACCTAATGGAAATTCCTGTAAAATGTGTCTTAGAGATGGGGAATTGTCTAGCTTTAGCTTCTGTGGGTAAGAGAGCTGAAAGTAGGTCTATGGGATTTTGGGTAGCTGATGGAGAATGTTCCCCAAGAGGAAAAGATATATCAACTGGGTCTATGATAGGTGGAGGAGATGATGGGAGCTCCTTTATAAGTGGAGGAACATATGGGTGCTCCTCTTTGGATGGAGGAGGTAATGGGTGCTCCTCTTTAGGTGGAGGAGATAATGGGAGCTCCTCTATGGGTGGAGGAGGTACTGTGGGTAAAGGTTCTCTAAGTGGTGAAGCTAGGGGTGAGATGGGCTCAATGCTAGTGGTAGACCCCTCTGTTGTTGATGAAGGAGATAAAAGGTGTTCCTATTTTGGTGAAGGAACAGGGGAGGTTGGTTCCAATGCAGAAGGAGGATTTCGGGCTAGGATCTCATCTATGGAAGGAATATGGGGTAATTGGGAGGCGACAGGTACCTCATTAAATATAGCATGAACCTCGTGGGTATGGGTATTGTGAGTTGATGTCTCACCAGTTTGATTGGATGAAGGGGCATGGTTGGGAAATGGTTTTTTGAAGATTTGTATATTTTCGTTGGGGGTGGCGTTGGGATTATCCATAGTTAACTCACCTTTCTCGAGCATTTATTGGACAATATTTTTGAAAGTGATGCAGTTACCATCACTATGACCCTTTACTTGATGATAGTTACATAAATCATGTTCTTTATACCATGCAGGCATGGGGCGAGTAGGGTCAAAACCACTGTGTGGTTTTATAGGTGAAAGGGTGATGGCTCTGGATTTGATAAGCTTTTCTAAGACAGAAGAGTAAGGTTCCCCAATTGGGGTATATTTTCGTTTCTCTCATCTGAATTGAAAATTATGGATAGGTGAGAGATTAGATGAGTGGGTAGCCTGATTTTATGGATGAGCTGGGCCGGCCTTGAGCACCACTGTGTTAGCGATGCCCTTAGCTTTTGAATAATTAGATTGTGGTTTGGAAGAAGAAGAGGTATCATTCAAATTTAATGCCAAATTCTTATTGCATAATTGGATTTTCTTCTCTTCGATGGCCCGAATCTCTAACTTTCATTCCATAGTGAATGCCTCATCAAATGTTTGAAAGTTTTGGACCTGCAAGGTCAGGGAGATATGTCTAGCGCAAGCCCATGTGAAGAGCTCGATGAGTTCTGTTTATGGAAGTTGGAAGGTAATTTGATTGATCAGGCTATGCCAGTGAGTGCAAAAATCTGTGATAGATTCGTCCTCATAATGACATGTGGAATATAGATCGATCATGGTAGCCTTCTTGACGATATTGATAAAGAAATTATCCAAGAAGGCTTAGGATACCTGATTGAATGAGAATATAGAGTGTTTAGGTAACTCACTATACCAATCTAATGCAGGTATAGTGAGGTACATGGGAAAGGTTCTCAAAAGCAAGGCATCATCATGAACGATCAGTTAACACCCATGTTTGAACAACCGCAAATGCTGTTGTGGGTATTATTTGCTATTGAAACAATTGAATTTAGGCATCTCGCAATGACAGGGTATGAACGGATAGGAATGGATGGGTGGATAGGCTCGTTGCAAATATTTTCATAGGCGAGAGTGTTGTGGGAGCCAGAAACCGATGCCTCCAATGCCTGCATCTTGTCCAACATCAATTTAATTAATTCATTGGTGGGTTGTGATGATTGGATGCCTCCCGTAGTGTGAGAAGGTTGGTTTTGGGCATATAACAGGGGTGGCACTCCATTGTATGGGGCTACCATGTAGGGTGGTGGAGAAGAGGGCAGTGAAATAGGGGGTACGTACCCGGAATGAATAATGGATGAAACATGAGGTTGTTGGTAGTATGATATGGGGGTGGAAGGGTCATGGTAACCCTAGTGGCAATAGGGGCTAATGATTGTGGAATGGAAAGAACCACGTTCTGAAATGGGGTAGGGGTCACCAAAAATTGAGGTGGTAATGTAGCTACGGGTATGTGTGAGACATTAAGAGTGGATGAGGTTGTGTTTTGGGTAGTTATTGAGGGTACGGTGGATGTAACAGGTGCCATAGAGGTAACAGATGCAACAGTCATAGCGGGTATAGGACCTAACTGCGAAATAATTGGGGGTAAGGTTGATGTGGGTAATACAGAGCCAGATGGGGCCAATGTGGGAGTGGGTACAATATTTAGGGGAATAGATATAGGCATGCCATATATCAACTGACCTGAAGCATCTTGAGTGGACGAGTGGGAAAGGTAAGACTGCAAGGCAGCATATTTTTGGTCAAGGAGTCATGCAAACTCCTCATCTTCAGTTGCGATAGTAATAGGCTGGATGGGATCCATGGCTGGTGATAAAATGGAAGGTGGTGAAGGACTATGTGGGAGTGGTTGACAACTGGCATGAAATATGAGTGCACTTTCTTGTCTTTAGGTCTGTACCATGTGAACTAGTACTGATCAGGTAGGGCTGCTTCTTTGTAAATGACACAAAGAATAGCAGGAAGAGGTGAATCTGGTGACAAAAAGTGGATTAAGTACCAAATGGTGGCTAGAATGTGAAATAGGCTAACTGATTCCGGTTAGGGAAAACTGACACTGGTCAGGGGTAACCGCTGCCGGTAACCGTATAAAATGACATTGAGTAAACAGGGAGGTAGAAGGTAAAATATGACATGTATGCCAAATATGAAGATGTTTGAAATGCCAATGGGAATAATGACAGTGATAGGAACTGTGAAAAGTGGAAGAAAGTGAAGTAAAATGTCCTTTTGAGAAGGTTATCAAAGGGACCTAGAATCGACGTCGGTTTTATATAACCGATGGTGGTCAGAGGTAACCGACGATGGTTACTGTGAAATTGAAATAGTGATGAAAGAAAGTGGTTGTGAATTAAAATCTAATGTATAATCAGACCTAGAATTATGAGAATTATGATGATATGGCCTAGGCACACTCAATTGAAGCCAGAATACACCATCTCTGATGAGGAGCATGTAAGGATGAACAAAAAAGTGATGAACGTGATCTCTCACCTCAAAACACAAGCCAAGCAAAAAACACTAAGAAAATGCAATCCTAGGAGTGCCTTTTCTATTATGTTTATTTAGCTTATGATATTTAGGAACTGACACATGAATTGTGAAATAGATTTTTTGGTGAGGATGGCTTCCTACAAAGAAGGAGATCTAAAAGGTGAGGTTAAAGGTATGTTATGGTGGCGGCGGGCTTCACTCTGAAGTATGACTCGACAAAGTAGTGAATTGGCTGCCCACTGTGTTGTGATCATGTGATCGCCTACAGCTTCTTCCAAGTAAGATGTTGTTTAATAATGTATGTATTTTGAATTTTTGTAAGGTTTTGTAAGACTCAGAGAAAGAGAAAAGGATAGAAGTGCTTTTCTACGATTCGTTTGTACACCATCAGCTGGGCATGACTTCTAACATATAGGTTACCCTTAATTAATGTGAGCTAATGCAATAAATCGTAATGGAATGCACTTATTTTTAAACCCAAATTGAAAATGTGAAATTAGATGACATAATAAGATGAAGAGGAAGAGGGATGCTCTTTCACTGCAATGCAAAAAACATGAAGAAATGGTTCTTTTTAATTACACCAAAAGAAAAAGTTTCCTTTAGAGAAAATAGAAAGAAGAGGTGGATTACCAAAGAATAAAATTAATGTGTACACTTTTTAGAAGGAAAATAAACGCACAATTTTTTTTCTAGGAATGAATGAAATGTAAGGAACCCTGGATGGGTCCCACCGAGCGTGCCAAAATGTTTCACCTGATTCTTAAATAGTTTCTTTGAAGCATTGAAAAAATAGATAGGGTAACGGGTGTGGGAGTAATACCTGTTCAAATTTTGGTTGATGGGTTGTTGCATGCGTATGACTTCCGAATCCATAGCTGATCATGAGAGCTTCCTTTTTTCTAGGAGGAACTACCTGTATTGCAAAGCAATACCACCAGAAGGAATTAAACAGTATGGGTAGTGAACTACCTAGTGTATGCTAGATCTGGGAAGTGTGATACTTCCTAGATGGCTGTTAGTCCACTGTTTTAAACAATTTAATGCTGTAAATAAAGTAAATCCTATTATAGTTTGAAATTATTTAGGTATCTCACTTAAAAACACAATAAGAAATAGATCTAATCTAACAGGCTAAGCTAGAATAGAATCCAAAGATCAAATGATTGGTTTTGGGTTTTACAGGTTTGATAGAGGCCACACATAGATCACACTTGAATGAGGGTAAGATGAAATTTGGTGGGTAGGTCTTTGTTCTAGGATGTGTTGGAAAATACAGAGACCGGTGTCGGTCAGGGGCTATCGACGGTGGTTAGGTGTAATTGGTGCTAGTTACTGTGAGATCTAGAAATATCACAGAATAAGTTGTGGTCTCCTTTATGATTGCACAAAGGAATTTGGTGGGTCAAGATGAGGTATTGGGTGACTGGAGTAGGCTTTGGTGAGGTTTAATGGGTATATGGAGGTGAAAATTTTGAATAAGATCAATAGGGGGTAAGATAAACAATGGATGATAAACTGAAATAAACCATGAAAGTATGATGTTATACTTACTTCAGTTCCAGTCCTGAATTCCTGTGTATGAGGGATGGGGGTGTTGGTGAGGGGTTTGAAGGTTGTAAGTGATCACCAACTGAAATAAATCTTTTGCATGGGCTGCATGTACACTCCTCTTTTCTTGGATAGATCAGATCATGGCTGGGATGGCTGTGCAGGAGAAGATGCTCAATCTCCTTCCTTGCATGTAGGTTTTCACTGGAATTTTCTCTTTGAAGATGTGTTATCTCTCTGAGATGTGTTCTTTCTTGTCAACCTTCTCTCAATGTTTTCCAACCTTGAGAATAAGGTAGTTTATGGGTTAAAAGGGGTAACTGATGGCGGTCCGGCTTAACCGGTGACGGTTAGGGGTAACTGACGGCGGTCAAGGTGGGATTTCCTAGATTTACTAAACTAGGGAGATCCTCTTGATTTCCTTTAATCTCATGTCATTATCCCATGAATTATGCTGGGAGCTTCTTGTGAGCATGTGGGGATGTGGTTAGAGGGAATGTAGGCATTGATTTTTATGGTTTGTGTAAGTCTTAGTTAGTTATGGCAATTTGCTAAGAATAGGTGTTAGGTTGAGTTGGCTTGGTGAGGTGTCTAAGTGAACTGTATGTGTGGATATTATTTAAATAAGATATTTAAATAATAAATATAGCGAGGATAATGAATTAATTTAATTAGATTAATTAAATTAATATTATTGGGGTGAAGGGGGTCATGGCTAGGTAAATGTAATAAATGGTGCTTTTTGGTCGAGGTGACCTAATTTCAGTGTCTACACCTAAGGTAGTGATAGGTTTAGGTAAGGGAGATGATACAGGTATGGGTTTGGGTGTAGATGTTGTTGGTGATGAATCGCATCACCCTTGGGACTCTGCAACACGATGGGTTGAGACTCTCAGTGCGATTGCACAACATGGAGCTTTTCCCAAGTGTGGGACCTTGTGAAATCGGAAAAGCTCTCCGGATGAAGGCCGGCTCCTATTCCTCTGTTTAGATGCATGAATAAATGCAGAGGATTTACCAAAAAACATAATCTAACTTACCAAGGAGATAGGGTAGAGAATTCATAAAAATAAAACCTAAACTACGGAGGTGATGCACCGAGGAATGTTAAACACTCGCTTTGCAAATTTAACACAGACCACAGAGATGCAGTACAACATCATGCACAGGTAACCAAACTGCAATAAGAGATCAAAAATGATAGCAATGAATACATGAGAGGGTTTAGAATCAACCACAGACATATATATATTGCTCAAGGGTTGATACAGTACATTGCAGTGGCCAAGAGGCAAAAAATGGCATTACAATCCATATGGGAGGTTTGAAGGCTCCACAAATTCTCTTGCAAGCAAGGGAAGAAGGAGGGATGCAAAATGAAAAATGTCCAACACTTTACAAAGAGCCTCTCTTGACCATTTATATGAGGAAAAAAGAGGGAGAAGAGAATGATTCGGATTCTTCCCCAACCACCTCCAAGACTGCACCTAACTCATCTCATTTATGGCGGTAGGTGGGATCCCCAACAACTCAAAACATGGCGAACTATATTTTTGCATTTTTACGAACTTGTTCCCACCCAATTAAAGATATCCAGTCGTAGTTGGGTAGAGGACGCCGAGAGATTTCTGAAAAGTCCAACCTTGTGTGAATCCGAGCCCCCTGTGAAAAGTTATGGTGATCTGAATATTTCCCGCATCAGGGTCTTCTTCCTGTCGGGTTCAGGGTTCTCCTCTGCATTTGCATCGGACTTGGAGGATGGCTCGACATGCTGCTTGATGTTTGCATTTTCTCGAAACCCGCTTCCGCCAGTATTTCCAAGCTTTCCTTTGTTTCGGGGGGTGGAAGATGAACTTGCACGTGCATCGGGTTCAGAGGGTTGCTCAACATGTTTTTGCCCCATGCTTCCCCGCCGTGTTTTCCTGACTCTGAGACCCAATTTCCTTTGATGTCAGGTTTTCCAACCCCTTCGACATGCCTTTGATGTAGGGTTTTCTAAACCCTCCGACATGCTTTTGATGTCGGGTTTTCTAAACCCTCCGACATGCTTCTTTGATGGGTTTCCCCGACTCCGAGACCCGATTTCCTTTGATGTCAGGTTTTCCAACCCCTCCGACATGCCTCTTTGCCAGGTTTTATATTTACCCGGGGGTAAATATATACAACAATTTGGTGACTCACGGGGTTACCTGCCTGCTAGGTAGAAGATCAGTGGCCTTTTAGCAATCCATTGGGCATGGAGTCATAAGCAATAACCTGAAACCAACCTGAAATTTGAAAACCTCCCTCTGAGCCACTTGAATCCCATTGAACTTGGAGTTGATCTTTCACCAAAATGCCTCTGAAATGGACTGTGCAAGAGAAAAACCAGCACCACAAAAACTATATACAAAACTGAAAATCATACATGCTCCAAATGGAACATGCAGAGTGTGCACAAGCACTTCTTATACTGAAAGAAAACCTACCTACTCTACTCTAACAGAAACAAAGGTGAGCTAAACAAACCCTGCAACTGGTTGTGTAAAATAGCTTCCTTTCTTCAAAATTGGCAACCATGCAACTAATTTGGCATTGAACATGGCTGATTGGATGAGTGGAAAATCAACAAGAAGCTGGTATTCTACCCAAATCATCAAAGTATCAGCTGAAGGAAAATTCAATACCTCTTTTAGTTTTTCTACATTTGGATTGGAGAGGTATGACAGCTGATCCTTGGTTCCTTGTAGCTCATCCTCATGCTTAGAAGCAAGCATGACTGGTTGTGGCTTCTCCTTTGGCTCCAATGAAGCCAAATACCTGATTGGGCAAGGTATGATCCATTTTATATGCCCATAGCTCTGATTTTCAACTCAAAAAAGGGAGTCTTCTTATAGACCTTCCTGAATGGATGGTGTGGAAGAAATGGTGAAACTCTTCCGTCCTTTCTCTTCCTCCATGGCTTATTGTGAAAGATTAAAATCTTCCAATCTTGGTTCCAAAGAGCTGCTATAAGATGCAGGCTACTGTAAATGAATGCTCTCCTTCATGACAGTAGACTCAAGTGTTTGGAATGGGGATGATGGAAGAGAGAATGGTAGAAACTCAACCGGTTCTTCTCCATCAAAACAATCCTCCAAATCTGACAGATAAACTACTTTGTTGTTGTCCTGCTGCAAATGCTCAACTTCCTCCATGGTGTCTTCTTGATCTGTAACTTGACCACCATGGTTTATTTCACTCTCCGACATCGAGTTTGAGAGATCAAACTCCTTTTCGGCACTAGAACTTGGGAGAGGTGAAGTAGAAAGAAGAACTAAAGGTTCTCCCATAGCCTGCTTTGTGCTCAAAGCCCTTGGATCTGCAATTTTCTCCTCCACAGCTAGATTGTGCTCCTCTTCTACTGCAACAAAATCATTCCTGACCACCATTTGTTCAACCTTAGCCTCTTCTGCAGGCTTTACCAGCAAAGGGATCTTATCAACTCCAAATTTAAGAGCCAAACTTACTAAGCTTTTAATCATTTCTTCTTTTCTCAGCTCTTCCTCTTGCTGTCCTTGATGACTGATTTTTGCAATTTCTTCTTCCCCACATGGAATTGGGAATGCAAGAGGAGGGATGGGTTGTAACTCAATTGATTTTACAAATTTTTGTGGTGGTGGAGGAGGTATTTCATTTGGCTCCTGTGGAGGGGATTCGGATTTGGAAGAGAATAGGGCAGAAAAACTAAGATGGGATGGAAGACTAGGGGATGGAGGGATGGATTTCACACTTGGGGCAGCATATGCTGGGCTTAAAACTTGGCACTGCTGCTCATATGATATAAATTGAGAAGGAGGAAAAGAAAGATTATGAGATGGTGTGCTTACCCATTGACAAGGTTGTAGAATACTTCTCTTATATACCTCTATTCCTTCAATCCACCTTGTAAGTAATGGCAGTGTTGCAATCATGAAGTCCAATTTATCTTGGGGGCCATAATGCCTTGGAAAAGGTCCCACCCATGGACAAGGTTCTCTGTAACCGATTCCAAATGCTTTCATTTGTACCCGAGCCCTAGATTGCACCATGTTTACCTCCATATTTTGGATTTTCTCCAGTAGATCTACATTTTCTTCTCGACTTCCCTCACAACCAGCATACCCTTGTGCTTGACATGCTTCATATCCAATAGTTTTGGCACGCCCGGTGGGACCAAGAGGTCATTCCATAAAAATTTGAAGGAGTTTTCACAAAATTCGGACTGAGAAAATTGCAAGTTTTAAAATTTCAGATTTTGCTCCATCCAGACTGAACTCTGAAATCATTTTTCAAGGGTTTATCTTGCTCAAAACAGGTCAAAATTTCAGCAGTAGGTAGATCTGAGGGTAATCTTTAAATGGGTATTATTAGTTTTTTGAGATTTTGATTTTCAAAATTTCATGTTTTTTAGTGATTTCAGGTTTTGGGGGATGCATTACATGGTCCTATTCCCGACAACATTGATTTCAAGTTTTGAGGGATGTCGGGCATGTTCCAAGTTCCGACACATAGCAATTCAGGTTTTCTGAGTTATATCGCATGTCCCAAGTTCTGCCTGTACTTTTCGGGGACCCGCAGCTGCACAGCAAGGCCCGAATTCTGAATTGAAGATTGTCTCCTCTGGGTCCTTCAAAAAAAATTTAAATCATATTTTTAATATTGTCAAGTTTGGTGTGTGACTTGGAAAAATCTAGTCTTTTGAGGCTCATTCTCTAACACATCTGGAGACTCCAAAGGGATTGGATTCAGCGGTGTAGCAGCACAGTTGCCCAGGCACATGAGAAGGATTCGAACCGGGTCTAAGCAAGAAGAGGGGCTAATTTGCCACTTGCAAACACATCTGGCAGCTCCATCTGGTCAATAACTCATTCTCTGAGTTGCAGACCTTCCTTTCCATTCATTTGCATTCATTTTTCATCCATTCTTCCTTCTATCTCTTCCTTCTCCTTCCATTCCATGAAGTTGTGCAATCATGACTTCATTTCCATCATGGAATTCACATCAACAATAGCAGTATATCACACCTCCAACATGTTTTACAAATCCTCCAAATCAGCATTTTGATCAAATTCAAAATCAACATGTCTACGCATATGAGAAGTAGTGCCAAAGTAAGTTTGGATATGAAGCATGTCAAGCATAAGGGTATGCTGGTTGTGAGGGCAGTCGAGAAGAAAATGTAGATCTGCTGGAGAAAATCCAAAATATGGAGGTAAACATGGTGCAATCTAGGGCTCGGGCACAAATGAAAGAATTTTGAATCGGTTACAGAGCACCTTGTCCATGGGTGGGACCTTTTCCAAGGCATTATGGCCCCCAAGAGAAATTGGACTTCATGATTACAACACTGCCATTACTTACAAGGTGGATTGAAGGAATAGAGGTATATAAGAGAAGTATTCTGTAACCTTGTCAATGGGTAAGCACACCGTCTCATACTCTTTCTTTTCCTCCTTCTCAATTTATATCATATGAGCAGCAGTGCCAAGTTTTAAGCCCAGCATACGCTGCCCCAAGTGTGAAATCCATCCCTCCATCCCCTAGTCTTCTATCCCATCTTAGTTTTTCTGCCCTATTCTCTTCCAAATCTGAATCCCCTCCATAGGAGCCAAATGAAATATCTCCTCCACCACCAAAAAAATTTGTAAAATCAATTGAGTTACAACCCATCCCTCCTCTTGCATTCCCAATTCCATGTGGGGAAGAAGAAATTGCAAAAATCAGTCATCAAGGACAGCAATAGGAAGAGCCGAGAAAAGAAGAAATGATTAAAAGCTTAGTAAGTTTGGCTCTTAAATTTGGAGTTGATAAGATCCCTTTGCTGGTAAAGCCTGTAGAAGAGGCTAAGGTTGAACAAATGGTGGTCAAGACTGATTTTGTTGCAGTAGAAGAGGAGAAAAATCTAGCTGTGGAGGAGAAAATTGCAGATCCAAAGGCTTTGAGCACAAAGCAGGCTATGGGAGAACCTTCAGTTCTTCTTTCTACTTCACCTCTCCCAAGTTCTAGTGCCGAAAAGGAGTTTGATCTCTCAAAATCGATGTCAGAGAGTGAAATAAACCATGGTGGTCAAGTTACAGATCAAGAAGACACCATGTAGGAAGTTGAGCATTTGCAGCAGGACAACAACAAAGTAGTTTATCTATCAGATTTGGAGGATTGTTTTGATGGAGAAGAACCGGTTGAGTTTCTACCATTCTCTCTTCCATCATCCCCATTCCAAACACTTGAGTCTGCTGTCATGAAGGAGAGCATTCATTTACAGTAGCCTGCATCTTATAGCAGCTCTTTGGAACCAAGATTGGAAGATTTTAATCTTTCACAATCAGCCATGGAGGAAGAGAAAGGATGGAAGAGTTTCACCATTTCTTCCACACCATCCATTCAGGAAGGTCTACAAGAAGAATCCCTTTTTGGAGTTGAAAATCAGAGCTATGGGCATATAAAACGGATCAGACCTTGCCCAATCAGGTATTTTGCTTCATTGGAGCCAAAGGAGAAGCCACAACCAGTCATGCTTGCTTCTAAGCATGAGGATGAGCTACAAGGAACCAAGGATCAGCTGTCATACCTCTCCAATCCAAATGCAAAATAACTAAAAGAGGTATTGAATTTTCCTTCAGCTGATACTTTGATGATTTGGGTAGAATACCAGTTTCTTGTTGATTTTCCACTCATCCAATCAGCCATGTTCAATGCCAAATTAGTTGCATGGTTGCCAATTTTGAAGAAAGGAAGATATTTTGCACAACCAGTTGCAGGGTTTGTTTAGCTCACCTTTGATTCCATTAGAGTAGAGTAGGTAGGTTTTCTTTCAGTATAAGAAGTGCATGTGCACACTCTGCATGTTCCATTTGGAGCATGTATGATTTTTAGTTTTGTATATAGTTTTTGTGGTCCTGGTTTTTCTCTTGCACAGTCCATTTCAGCAGAATTTTGGTGAAAGATCAACTCCAAGTTCAATGGGATTCAAGTGGCTCAGAGGGAGGTTATCAAAGTTCAGGTTGGTTTCAGGTTATTGCTTATGACTCCATGCCCAATGGATTGCTAAAAGGCCACTGATCTTCTACCTAGAAGGCAGGTAACCCCGTGAGTCACCAAATTGTTGTATATATTTACCCCTAGGTAAATATAAAACCTGGCAAAGAGGCATGTTGGAGGGGTTGGAAAACCCGACATCAAAGGAAATCAGGTCTCGGAGTCGGGGAAACCCGTCAAAGAAGCATGTCGGAGGGTTTAGAAAACCCGACATCAAAAGCATGTCGGAGGGTTTAGAAAACCCGACATCAAAGGCATGTCGAAGGGGTTGGAAAACCCGACATCAAAGGAAATTGGGTCTCAAAGTCGGGAAAACACGGTGGGGAAGCACGGGGCGAAAACATGTCGAGCAACCCTCCGAACCCGATGCACGTGCAAGTTCATCTTCCGCCCCCCGAAACAAAGGAAAGCTTGGAAATACTGGCGGAAGCGGGTTTCGAGAAAACGCAAACATCAAGCAGCATGTTGATCCATCCTCCAAGTCCGATGCAAATGTAGAGGAGAACCCCGAACCCGACAGGAAGAAGACCCTGACGCGGGAAATATTCAGATCACCATAACTTTTCACAGGGAGCTTGAATTCACACAAGGTTGGACTTTTCAAAAATCTCTCGGCGTCCTGTACCCAACTACGACTGGATATCTTTAATTGGGTGGGAACAAGTTCTTAAAAATGCAAAAATACAGTTCTCCATGTTTTGAATTGTTGGGGATCCCACCTACCGCCATAAATGAGATGAGTTAGGTGCAGTCTTGGAGGTGGTTGGGGCAGAATCCGAATCATTCTCTTCTCCCTCTTTTTTCCTCATATAAATGGTCAAGAGAGGCTCTTTGTATACTGTTGGAAATTTTTCATTTTGCATCCCCCCTTCTTCCCTTGCTTGCAAGAGAATTTGTGGAGCCTTCAAACCTCCCATATGGATTGTAATGCCATTTTTTTCCTCTTGGCCACTGCAATGTACTGTATCAACCCTTGAGCAATATATATATGTCTGTGGTTGATTCTAAACCCTCTCATGTATTCATTGCTGTCATTTTTGATCTCTTATTGCAGTTTGGTTACCTGTGCATGATGTTTTACTACATCTCTGTGGTCTGTGTTAAATTTTCAAAGCGAGTGTTTAACATTCCTTGGTGCATCACCTCCGTAGTTTAGGTTTTATTTTTATGAATTCTCTACCCTGTCTCCTTGGCAAGTTAGATTAGGTTTTTTGGTAAATCCTTTGTGTTTATTTGTGCATCTGAACAGAGGAATAGGAGCCCGCCATCATCCAGAGAGCTTTTCCAATTTCGTAAGGTCCCACACTTGGGAAAAGCTCCATGTTGTGCAATCGCACTGAGAGTCTCAACCCATCGTGTTGCAGAGTCCCAGGGGTGCTGCGATTCGTCACCAACAGATGTATGTTGGGATATGGGAAGAGGTGTGAATTGGGCCATGAGTGGTGCTATGGAAGGTATTGCAATATTTGTGGTTGTATTTGGTTTGGTTGCATGAAACACCTTTGGATAGATATGGGAGGTGTCAACGAGTGACAATTACATTTGTGTTGAAACAATAAGTAGAAGGTGTCCCCAAAGTAAGGATCTATGGACATACTCGAGGTTATCATCCAATTGTTAAAATGGTGCTGTTGTAAGTGGGGAATACGTGGATCGAGTGACAATCCCCATAAAATGTGTTTGAGATACAGGGAAATGACTAGCCTCGGACTCCATGGGTAAGAGAGCTGAAAGAATATTAGAGGGATCTTAAAGGTCTGATGGTCAAGGGTCATCAAAAGACATTGGTACTTTGATAGGATCCTCTATAGGTAGAGGAGAGGATGGGCCAGCCAAAGTGGACTCTCCTTGTGTTGGTGTAGGAGGTGGACCTACATCTTTTATGAGTAGGAGAGTTGCTACCGGAAACTGCTCAGAATTTTGAGGGGTCAAAGGTGGTGTGCTGGTTATAGGCTCTTTCATGGGTGAAGGGGAAAATGAATGTAACACCTATGGAAAAGTATTAGCTTTTCCTCTTTTTCATTGCAAGCATTGACATGTGATTTTTCCTAAGAAGATGTATTCTTTTGAATGTTGGAAATCATGCTTGCCATGGATAAATTATTTCTGTTCTTGGATTCATATTTCTGAAATGTTGTTACTTGCAAGGAATCCATTCTGTTGAGGTAAGTAAGGTTGTAAACTAGTAAAGTTGTTTAGAAATTTATCTCTTTATAATAATGAAACCTTAGATCAATTCCATTGATCAAAGGTATGCTATAATTATTATTACCTGATCTGTATGGAAAACCAACATTCAGAGGTTGGAGGAAATAAAAGAGTGAACCTTTGTAGGTTTATAATTTCATTAATCTTCTTAGAAGTTCATTCTGTGCATTTTTCTGTAAGTTTTGTGCTCATATATTCTTGTCAACTTCTCCAGAATGCTGAATGGCGTAAGTTAGAAAGAGGTCTACTTTAGGACTATTGAGGGTAAGCCTAAGTCCTAAATCTATAAGATCAATCCTAATGGGATTCTAACCTAAGGTAAAATGGATCTACCATATATCTATGCCTACTCTAATATTTTTCATCTTAACCTAAGTTACATGTTTTCTAAGTTAGGGATTTGGAAATAACCTAAGGTGATAATAGGTATATTTCTAACCTATTACCTAGTAATATATTGGTATGAAGAATGGCCTATCCTAAGGTGGCTAATTTACCTAAGGTAATATTAAGATAACCTAAGGTAAATATTTTATAAAATAACATAAGGTCATACCCTAAGCTAATGATATCTATCATAAACTATTGCGATGATAGAAAGGGACCTAAGGGGTCGTATGTCAAGTTGAAGTCATGGTGAGAGTTCTTAAGTCATTTATTTGATTTGATTTTTGAATTTAAATCATTGCGTATTGTTAGTTTGACAGAGGCATGGAAATTGGAGGTGATTCTAGTTGGCACCATCTCTAAATTTAAACAATGCATGTTCTCTTTGAATTAAGACTCGCCAATTTTAGATGGCGGTGGCATGGGGATTTAGGCGGGAGACTAGAAATTAATGACAATTATTGTCATCATTTTTGGCGAGAAAACCGTCTTAGAAACCATGCAAGAAGATTTTTTGGGAGTTGTTTGGTCTTTCATGCATTCCGATTTTTTCTCTACATGGATCTATCTGGTTCTTCGAACTAGAATTTCTATTTTCAATTTGTTTTTGTTTTTAACTCCCTTGGACTATTTTCGATCTAATGGAAGTATATGAGGCATTTGAGAAGAAATTTTTTGGTTGTTGATTTTGTTTGGAGAACGAGTTTTGAAATCTCCACTGGAAATATTCTTCGAATCAACAAAAGCACTATCAGGTATGATAGGCTCTATCCATTAAGCTTATCTGCTTTTCTCTAAGTGTCTTCATTAAAACAACTTTTCTCTCTTGAGATAAATCAATTTTTATTTCTGTGATGGTTATTTGGTTTCCTTGCTTGAATATTTTTTGTATTCTATGATTGAGGAATCTCTACTTGGAAAGGAAGTCATTGAGTTATTTTCCTATTTATTTGATGTTGAATCCCACCTTAAATATTGTGGTGATTTAAGCAATGAAGTGCATGCGTGAATCATTCTTATCTATTTAAAAATGGGTTTATGGAAATGATACATGTCTTCAAGATTCGAACCAAGTTGTAGTTTGGGTTGTTAGAAGGTAAATGAATACCCTTTGCGGTCACTTCTTGGTTTTATGGAAGTTATGTTACTCCTATTAAAATTTTATGAATATGTAGTCTTGGATTCAGAGTTTTATAAACTTGAATTTGTTTAGTGAAACAATATATGTGTGCCTTCTTCTTGAACTCACTGAATAATCTATCAGTTCTTTGGATTTGGTATTCAATGGAAGTTGGGAAGTTATTGGGTGTTTAGAATCTCTGTTTTATGGGTTCTCTTTTATGGAACTAAGAGTGAATGTTTTATTATTTCCTTTACACGTTTCATTTTAAAATTGGGTCGCTCGAATTAAGCTATTTTATGGAACTATGGGATAGTTATTCTTAGACCCTTGGATTTCGATGTTACCTTGTTTGGAATACTTGTGTGTGAAATCTATACTTCTGATCTTATTTATAATTTGTTTTTCTTTAAGTCCTAGAGGAGTGAACTAAAGGATAAGTGATGAGGCCCTGTCGGTTGGGGAGTTTGTGATAGTCAGATTGTTTGAGTCGATATAGCAGTCATTCTCATAGCCCTATTTGAGCTTTTATTAAGTCGATCATGATGTCTACTACCCAAGTTGAATTAGAATTTGTTGATTTTGACAACTTGTTCCTTATCCTTAGTTAAGCACTGGGTAACTTTTTGGAGTAAACTTGTTAAAATCTGACTGATGTAATTTCATGGTAATTTGGTGAATGGGTATTTGACTTTTAGAGATAACAGTTACTTAATCTGGAACTAGCCAAATCAGCTTAGTCTGATAGATTTTCTATATCTATGTGGGTGTTGTAAATAAAAGAATGTCTTGTTGATTTCATTATATGTGTACAGTTAAGTATGTCTATGGAATTGAAACGAAAGGAATTTCAATCATTTCTATTAGCTTTTGACTTGAGCACATGTTACTAATTCTTGTTGACCTTTTGTTTCACATCTTCTTGAAATCTGATCTTAACAGATTCTTCTTTTTACATTCTATTAAGGTTTTCTTCCGACTCTGAATGGTTACGATTATGAGTCGGTCATTCTACTATTTAATCCTCACTTGGAGGAAAATAAAAAGATTGGTTTGCATGACTGTAACTTTGTCAATTTTTGAGTGCCTATTGAAGACTGGTATTTCACTATACACTGATTAACAACTTTGGTTAATGCACATCCTTTTTGATATGGGTATAATACCATTATCGTTGGTTTTCCATGATGGGAAACCATGCTTAAATTTGTTTCAACCACAATAGTCACACATTCTATTGATCTCTTCTTATATGTGTTTTCTTTTATAAAGGAGTTTTGGGATGTAGTGAATGGGTCTGTATTGTCCTTTGCGACCTTCTTCCCATGTGATAGAATGTAGGAATTCCCTTCTAATCATGACATTTGAATCCTTCTATTTCAGTCTCTGAGGTGAATTCTGACCACTACCCCTTTGGAAATAATAGGAGGTTATGGGTTGTGTTCTCATTTCTAAAGTTGTGTATGGGGATTCGGGCTAACCAAATTATAAAGGAAGCTCTTACTGTTTCATCACATTCATCCTTATTCTTTTGGCTAAATGCTTATCATTAGATTAAATTGGATCAGTTGCACTACTTTCTTTAATGCTTTGAGTAGTCGTCCTTGTTACTTGCTTGTTCTCTGGACTTGTGTTAAAGGCTTTTAATATCTGTGATAGAAGACTAATGTGAGATGTTGTGTATTGAGTAAATTCTATCTTAATGTTGATATATGGCCTAACTTGATAAATTAGGCTATGCCTTGGATTTGGGATTAGGATGCCACATCTAATGTGTGAGACTCTTTTTTACATTTATATTTCAAACTAAGATGAATTATGAAGGAAATAATTAGAAGGTACTTTTATTTTGATATGGATAAGTGTATTGGATGAAACATTATTTATATGATAACATGTTGTAGATTGTTGATTACATCATGATATTTCCTTGAATGTTATTCAAATTGATTAATTGTTCTTCTTTTATGGTTGTTATTACTATGATTTATTTGTCTACTTGACCTCACTGTTTCATTAAAGCAGAGTTGGTTTAATGAAATAGCTAGTTGAAAGCATTTCATTTTAATGCTTAGTGCTTATCATGCTCAATTAAATGAACTGACTCGTGCTAACAATTTTATAGATGGAATTCGTAAGTGATAAATGAAGGTAATAAATTTTATGATGTATTGGTTGATTAAAAGTCTAGACCATTTATAGAGAATTTTGATTTATTATTGAAATGTACTGAAGGAATAAAATTTGTATTCCTAAATGATCTTGATGTTGTTGACATGAAATATGTCGGTAATGAAATATTATTGTAAGACGTGTATTTTACTTTGATAAAATTTAAAATACTGAAGTTACTTAAATTGATTTATTCTATTCTCTTGTTCATAATAAGGAGGAAAATCTGTAATCATATCATTGATGTTTTCATTCATATCTGATTAGATCCTTATTTTTGATGTCATTGAATTGGGTGGAGGAAAGGGAATTAGTATAATTTCCCTTACTTGAATGCAACTTACTAAGTTGTATGTATTGGCGTTCTTTACTTAATCTTGTATGGTTGATTATGACGTTATGAAAATATAGTTATAATATTAGGATGTGTGAATTGGTTACGGGTATAATAAATCCTAATACTTAACCATAATGAGGAAGGTTCTCCTCCTCTCAAAAGGATACAAAATAAATGAATGGTGTATGAGTTTGATAACCATTTAGATTTCATATTTATGAAGTCTTTTATAACAGAACCTATTTTGGTTCTTATACTTTCCTTGAATGGTTGAGACACATTAATTAAATCTTATGATAGATGTGGTTTCTGTTTTCAATTAATTGCACATTATGTAGAAAGTTAATTGAACATAAAGCAATCATTATTCTATGAAGTTCCATATTCGTTAACTAAATCAAATAAGGATGGAAACCTTAAAGGTTGTGGAAATAGGGTTATGTAAGGTTGTTGTAATCTGAATCTTAATCCTAAACTAATTAAGTGGAAATGACCTCTTTGAGGTGTGTACGTCACGATGAAGTAGTTTTCTCATATGTTAGCACATGCCAACTACAGAACTGTACCTTAGTGAAGAATTGGGTCTTTATGAAGATACATAGTTATAGTTGACATGTTGTAATACCCTTCAGCATTGGTTCATCTAGACTTGCACAAATTTGGACTTGAACTTAGATTCTCTCTAGGTCAGATTAGAGTTATTATTTAGCATAGGAAGTGACTCACAATGACTTAGGGTAACTAGGAACATCAATTCGACTTAGGTAAATTGGGTATATCTATATACCCTAGGTCATCGTGAGTGATTCCCTATTCTAAATTATGTCACTAACTTATGTTAGGGTCAAACCTTAGACAGGTGGACTGATTGAGTCACTGAAGACCATTCTAGATAACAGATGAGTGGGGTGAAGGACATATTTCCATTAGATGGGTATGCCTTCTAGGAATAGTAACATAAACAATATGTTGGAAATCTTTGGCCAAAGTATCACAAGTTGTTGGTTGTGTTGTCCTATGTCACCTAGTTTAAGGAATGTGATTTCAGATGAATATCGGTAAACATATTTAGATAGGTTTCTTAAACAGAACACTCAGTACCTAGAATAGGGTAAGAGAATCAAGTATACTTGGTTTACTTTTAAGTATTCAATACTTCAAGTTAGCATGACAGATCGGTAGATCACCGAGTCATGAAATGACAGATCTGTAGTTCACTGAGTCAATTACAGCTACATATGGTTTTCTATTATGAGATTGATTGGCATGGAATGTGTGTTCTAAATTATGTTTATTTAGAACAGAGCACATTATGTATAAAAAAAATTCCCTTGTTTCTAAAGTCTTAAAATGGGAATGTTACATCTTGGTATCAGAGCTGAAGGTTGCAGTACTTGGACCTATTGTGTCTGTAATCTGATAAAACTTAATTTTTCCTGTTAACAAAAAATGGTTAGAACAAGAGGAAATGTTGCAAACAACCCACCACCTAGTGGAGAAGCATCAACTGCACAAAAATGCAATGATATCCTTTCTTCCCTGTTGGACACAAGAGATCGATTGGTTGTACTTGAACAAAAATTAGTGGAAAATGATGAGGAAGAAGATGTTGGTAATAACAAGTAGTCACCTCCTGCGGAAAAGGCCAATTTAGGAAATTTGGTTGTTGATAATAACAATGTAAACATGTCAGATCGGCCAGAAAATGAAAATGCAAGAATGACAACTGAACTCACTAATGATATAAAAAGGATAAGTCCACTTAAGTTTGATGGTACCACATTAGGAGATGGAGCTAAGAATTGGCTCAATGAAATAGATAAGTACTTTGCAATAAGGAACTTCTCAGAGGAAAAAAAGGCAAAATGGGGAGCATATAATCTTTCCCATGAAGCCTCTTCATGGTGGAACAATTGTAAGGATGGGTTAAAAATTTATGAAACTAATATTACTTAGGATCAATTTAAAAGTTATTTTAGGCAATGATGGTTGTCACAACTTTACAATGATCAGAAAATGACTGAATTTTAGAACTTAACCCAAGGAAAATTAACAGTAACAGAGTACTGGGAGTGGTGTACTAAACTCCTTAAGTATGTACCTCAGTATCAAACTAACGAGAAGTTTAGGATACATAAATTTATTATGGGATTAAATCCCATTATAGGGGGAGAGGTAGATGTTCACATCCCAACCACTATGGAAGGGGTTGTTGAAAAATCTGTAAGGTAGAAACAAAAATTAAAGGAAATTTCTGCTCATAAGGAGGAAGTAAGAAAGAAAGTTCTAAACTCCTCTGCATCATCTCTGACACCTAAGAAAGGACCATGGAAGAATTTTGGTATGAAAAGTAAGTTATTTGATGATAATAATAAGAAAATAGCAACAAATAAGCCTATTTCTAGTGTACGCAATAACTTTGTCAAGAATAATAATAATGGACATAAGTCCTATGGAGGTCAGGATGATAAATTTAAGGCTAGAAATAAATTTGAGCCTAAAAATGGACCTATAGGAGGCTATTACAATTGTGGCAAAGATCATTATGCAAACCAATGTCCTTTAAAAAAGGATGACCGTAATCAGCAGGACAAGATACGTGCTTCAATAGTTGACAAACAAGATAAAAAGCAAGTCACACCCATAGAAGTTTCAGGTAATTTATTTGGTATACCTGTAACTATTATTTTTGATACATGAGATATTGAATGTTTTATTTCTAGTAAATTATCATCAAAATTAAAAAAAAAAGATAGAAAAATAGATAAATCATGGACTGTACATTATGAGAATAATGTTGTTCATACAGTTAGTATGTGTCTTCTTGGAGCATTCCTTGTCTTACCTAGTTTTTCCATAGAAGTTGATCTTTATGTTGATCCTTTGGGGTCTTATGATGTAATCATAGATGTTAATTGGCTAGCTGAGCATAAAGAAAAAGTGGACTATTTTGGAAAACATATTAGTTGTTTAGATGACTTATAGAAAACAATAGAGGTTCAGGGTGTTAAACATGAAATATCAGTTAGGAAATTGTTAGCTATGTAACTTAAAAAGGCCAAAAATAAGGGTTGTACCTTATCTATAGTAAAAATTTTAGAATCTACTGAAGAAAACAGTGATTTCTTGGAATGTTACCCAATGTTACGATATTACAATGATGTGTTTTTACAGGAATTACTAGGCCTTCGACCAAAAAGGGAGTTTGAATTCATAATTGAAATTAAACCTGGAACCAAGCTTATTTCTAAGGCACCTTATCGGATGAATACTATTGAATTAGTAGAGCTTAAGGCACAGTTGCAAGAAATTTTGTCTAAAGGTTTGATTAGAGCGAGTGTTTCACCTTTGGGAGCACCGGTAATTTTTTTGAAAAAGAAATATGAAACACCTAGATTTTGTACTGATTACAGAATGTTAAACAAGGAAACAATTAATAATAGATATCCACTTCCTAGAATTGATGATCTATTTGATCAGATGCGTGGAGCATCGGTATATTATAATATAGATCTTCAATTGGGATATCATCAGTTATGAATTAAGGATGAGGACATTCATGAAACAACTTTTAGAACAAGGTATGGACATTATGAGTTCACAGTTTTACCTTTTGGATTAACAAATGCACCTACAACTTTTATGAATTTAATGAACAATATTTTCTCAAGAATACTTGGACAAATTTGTGCTTTTATTCTTGGATGACATTCTCATATATTCTAAAAGTATGGAAGAACACCATGAGCATTTGAATATAGTCTTGGAAATCTTGAGAAAAAGATGGTTATTTGGTAAGTTGTCTAAATGTTCTTTCTATGATGCGGAAGTGCACTATTTGGGTCATGTTATAAGAAAATATGGAATAGTTGTAGATCCTTCTAAAATTTTAGCTATAACTGAGTGGCCTACACTAAATAATGTACATGAATTTAGAAACTTCATGGGTCTTACTGGTTACTATAGGAAATTTGTTAAAGATTTTTCCAAAGTTGTTGTACCAATAACTTCATTGCATAAAAAGGATAAGAAAATTGAGTGGAACGAGAAATGTGAATCTACATTTCAAACTTTAAAGGATCAATTAACTTTAGCACCTATTTTGGTTGTACCTGACCCTAGTCGAGACTTTACTGTTGTGATGGATGCATCCGGGGAAGGTCTTGGAGGTATTATGTTACAAAATGATCATGTAATAGCTTACGCAAGTAGAAAACTTAAGTTACATGAGCTGAATTATGCTCGACATGATCTAGAGCTTGCCACCATTGTTCATGCACTTAAATTTTGGTGGCATTATCTACTTGGTAAAGATTTTGAACTAAAAACTGATCATCTTGGGATGAAGTATATTTTCACTTAGTTGAATCTGAATGCAAGACAAAGAATATGGTTAGATTTTTTATCTCAATATGATTTTGACATAAGTTACATTAAAGGAAAGGAGAATATGGTAGCTGATGTTCTAAGTCGTAGGAAGCACATTTATGCTCTTATAACATTGAGAACGTAGTTCAAGGATGAAGTAAAGAGTGTTACGAAATCTGATTCTTATTTTCAGCAAGTAAAAACAACACTTGTTGTAGATCCAAATGATGAGAGATATAAAGGTTTTCAATTTGATAATGAAGGAATCTTACGATTTGAAAATAGGGTATACATACCTTTGCTAAAGGATTAAAGAAAGAAATTATTAGTTAAATTTCACAATTCACCTTTTTTTCGATACCCTGGTATTAAAAATATGCTTTCTGATATAAAACAACAATATTTCTGGAAGGGGATGAAAAGGGACGTAATTGAGTTTGTGACACATTGCTTAGAATTTTAATGTGTTAAAGCTAAACATATGCATCCAGTTGGTTTATTGTATCCTTGCAGCATACCACAATACTAATGGCAAGTGATAAGCATGGATTTTTTACAAGGGTTGCCTATGTCAAGAAATAAACATGATGTTATTTTGGTTGTTGTTGATAAACTAACAAAGGTGTCACACTTTATTGCTGGTAATCTTAAGAATGATGCACCTGTTTTAGCAAAAAGGTTTGTACATGATATTTTCAGATTACATGGAGTACCTAAATTAATCATATCTGATAGAGATACAAGAATGACTTCAAGATTTTGGTAAACACTTAATGCATCTTTAGGAACTAAGTTGAATTTCAGTTTTGTGTATCATTTGGAAATGGATGGACAGACTAAAAGAGTTAATCAAGTTTTAGAGGATATGTTACGAATGTATTACATGGATCAGTAGTATAAGTGGGAAGAGTACCTTCCATTAGTTGAGTTTGTATACAATAATAGATATCATGCCTCTCTAAAGATGGCACCTTTCAAAGCATTATACTGAAGGAAATGTAAAACCCCTATTAGTTGGGTCAACATTGAGGATAGAGAGGTAATTGGACCAAATATCCTTACAGAAATGGAACAGCAAGTTAAAATGATTCGTGAATGTTTGAAAGAAGCAATAGATAGGAAAAAGAGTTATAATAACTTGAAGCAAGTTGATAGGAATTTTGAACCTAGTGAGAAGGTCTTTCTTCGGGTAAAACCAAAAAAGAGTTCTACAACTTTTGGCAAGGCTACTAAGTTATCACCTTGTTATGTGGGACCTTTTGAAATTGTTGAAGTAATAAACCCTGTAGCTTATCGTTTAGAATTACCCCTGTTTTGTCATGAATGCATGATGTTTTCCATATTTCTTTGCTTAAGAAATACATTTCAGATTTATCACATGTATTAAATTGGAATTCCTTGTAGGTCTAAGACCCAGGAATAATCATGGTTAAGCCTATACAAGTGATGGAAACTTGTCAGTTGCACTTAAGAAATTATGAAATAAGTCAATGTAAGGTCCAGTTTAACGAGGAAAGTACAACTTGTGAAAATATGGAAGATATGAAAATTTCTTTTCCATATTTATTTAAACAGAATTGATTTTGTTGAATAATAAAATTTATTATTTTATTCTTTTTATGACAATAAATCTACCAGTTTTGGTCAGATATTTTATTTGTTTAAATAAATAGCTACGTAAATGCTGATTTTGGAAATTTTAAATCCAGAAATGTTATGAACATGTGAAATTATTAATAAATGGATTGTCCTTGATGCAAATTTGTTTAAATAAGTTACTCATCGGGACAATGATTCTTTTTAGGAGGGAGGTATGTAACACCTGTGGTAAACTGTTAAATTTTCCTCTTTTGCATTGCAAGCGTTGACATGTGAATTTTCCTAAGATGTATTCTTTTGACTGTTGGAAATCATGCTTGTCATGGATAAATTATTTTTGTTCTTGGATTCATATTGCTGAAATGTTGTTTCTTGTAAGGAATCCATTCTGTTGAGGTAAGTAAGGTTGTAAAATGGTAAAAAAATTTACAAAATTATCTCTATATAATAATGAAACCTTAGATCAATTCCATTGATCCAAGGTATGTTTTAATTATTCTTACTTGATATGTATGAAAAACTAACATTCAGAGGTTGAAGGAAATAAAAGACTGAACCTTTGTAGGTTTACAATTTCATTGATCTTCTTGGAAGTTCATGTTGTGCATTCTGTTGTAAGTTATGTGCTCATATTTTCTTGTCAACTTATCTAGAACATTGAATGGCGTAAGTTGGAAAGAGATCTACTTCAGGGCTATTGAGGGTAAAGCCTAAATCCTATCCTAATGGGATTATAACCTAAGGTAAAATGCATCTATTGTATATCTATGCCTACTCTAATCTTGTTCATCTTAACCTAAGTTGCATGTTTTCTAAGTTAGGGATTTGGAAATAACCTAAGGTGATGATAGGTATATTTATAACCTATTACCTAATACTATATTGGTATGAAGAATGGGCTATCCTAAGGTAGCTAATTTACCTAAGGTAATATTAAAATAACCTAAGTTAAATATTTTCTTAACCAACCTAAGGTTATACCATAAGCTAATGATATCTATCCGAAACTAATGTAAGGATAGAAGGGGACCTAAAGCATCGTATGGCAAGTTGAAGGCATGGCAATGGTTCCTAAGTCATTTATTTGATTTGATTTTTGAATTTAAATAATTATGTACTATAAGTTTGACAAATGCATGGAAAATGGAGGTGATCCTAGTTGGCACCATCTCTAAATTTAAACAATGTGTGTTCTGTTTGAACTAAGACTTGCCAATTTTAGATGGCGTTGGCATGGAGATTTAGGCAGGAGAATAGAAATTAATGATATTTATTGTCATCATTTTTGGTGATCAAACCGCCTTAGAAACCATGTGAGAGGATTTTTTGGGATTTGTTTGGTATTTCATGCATTCTGATTTTTTCTCTATATAGAGCTATCTAGTTCTTCAAACCAACAATTCTATTTTCAGTTTGTTTTTATTTTTAACTCCCTTGGACTATTTTCGATCCAATGGAAATGTATGAAGCATTTGAGAAGGAACTTTTTGGTTGTTGATTTCATTTGGAGAAGAAGTTATGAAGGATCAGCTAGAAATATTTTTGGAACTGACAGAAGCACTATCAGGCATGATAGGCTCTATCCATTAAGTTGCTCTGTTTTTCTCTAACTGTCTTCATTAAAACAACTTTTCTCTCTTGAGATAAATCAGTTTTTATTTCTGTGATGGTTATTTGGTTTCCTTGCTTGAATATTTTTTGTATTCTCTGATTGAGGAATCTCTTCTTGGAAAGGAATTCATTGAGTTATTTTCCTATTGATTTGATGTTGAATCCCACCTTAAATATTATGGTGATTTGAGTAATGAAGTGCATACATTAATCTTTCTTATCTATTTAAAAATGGGTTTATGGAAATGATACATGTCTTCAAGTTTCGAACCAAGTTGTAGTTTGGGTTTTCAGAAGGTAAATGAATACCATTTGCGGCTGCTTCTTGGTTTTATGGAAGTTATGTTACTCTTATTAAAATTTTATGAATATGCATGCTTGGATTCAAAGTTGTACAAACTCAAATTTGTTTAGTGAAATAGTATATGCATGCCTTCTTCTTGAAATCACCGAATACTCTATCAGTTCTTTGGATTTGGTATTCGACGGAAGTTGGGAAGTTATTGGGTGTTTAGAATCTCTATTTTGTGGGTTCTCTTGTATGGAAATAAGAGTGAATGTTTTATTATTTCCTTTAAACTTTTCAGTTTAAAACTGGGTCACTCGAACTAAGATCTTTTATGGAACTATGGGATAGTTGTTCTTGGACCCTTGGATTTCTATGTTACCTTGTTGGGAATACTTGTGTACGAAATCTATACTTCTGATCTTATTTATACTGTGTTTTTCTTCAAGTCCTGGAGGACTAAACTAAAGGATAAGTGATGAGGCCCTGTCGGTTGGGGAAATTGTGATAGTTACCTCATTTGAGGTTATATAGGAGTCATTCGCGTAGTCCCATTTGAGAATTCATTAATTCGATCATATTGTCTACTTCCTAGGTGAATTAGAAGTTGTTGATTTTGATTACATATTTCTTTTATGTGTTAAGCACTGGGTAACTTGTTAGAGTAATCCTTTTAAAATCTAGCTGTTGTGATTTCTTGGTAAATTTTTAATGGGTATTTGACTTTTGGAGATAAAAATTACTCAATTTGGAACTAACCAAATCGGATTAGTCTGATATTTTTTCTATATCTCTATGGGTGTTGTAAATAAAAGAATGTCTTGTCAGTTTCTTAGATGTGTGTAGTTAATTCTATCCACAGAATTGAAATGAAAGGAATTTCATCATTTTTATTTGCTGACTTGAGCACATGTTTCAAAGTCTTATTGGCATCTTGTTTCACATCTTCTTGAAATATAATATTGATGGATTATACTTTGTACATTCTATTAAGGTTTTCTTCCAAATCCAAATGGTTACGATTATGAGACAATCATTCTACCATTTAATCTTCACTTGAAAGAAAAGAAAAATCTTGGTTTGCATGACTGTAACTTTGTCAATTTTTGAATGTTTATTGAAGACTTTTATTTCACTGTACAATGATTAATAACATTGGTTAATGCAACTCATTTTTTTATGGATATAATATCACTATCATTGGTTTTCCATGATGGGAAACCATCCTTAAATCTGTTTCAACCACAATAGTCACACATTCTATTGATCTCTTCTTATATATGTTTTCATTTATAATGGAGTTTTGGAATGTAGTGAACGGTCTGCATTGTCCTTTGTGACCTTCCCATGTGATAGAATGTCATAATTCCTTTCTGATCGTGACATTTGAATCCTTCTCATTTATTCTCTGAGGTGAAGTCTGACCACCACCCCTTTGGAAATAATAGGAGGTTATGGGTTGTGTTCTCTTTTCTAAAGTTGTGTATGGGGATTCGGGCTAACAAAATTTATAAAGGAATATCTTATTATTTCATCATAGTCATCCATTTTCTTTTAGGTAAATATTGTCATTATATTTAATTAGTTCTATTTCATTATTTTCTTTAATGCCTTGAGTAGGTTTCACTACTACTTTCTTGTTCTCTTGACTTGTGTTAAAGGATTTTAATATTTGTGATAGAAGGATAATGTGAGATGTTGTACATTGAGTAAATTCTATCTTAATGTTGATATATGGTCTAACTTGATAACTTAGGCTATGCCTTGGATTTGGGATTAGGATGCCACATCTGATGTGTGAGACTCTTATTTACATTTGTATTTCAAATTAAGATGAATTGTGAAGGAAATAATTAGAAGGTACTTTTATTTTGATATGGATAAGTGTATTGGATGCAACATTATTTATCTAATAACATGTTGTCAATTGTTGATTACATCATGATATTTCCTTGAATATTATTCAAATTGATTAATTGTTCTTCTTTTATGGTTGTTATTACTATGATTTATTTGTCTACTTGACCTCACTATTTCATTAAAGCAGAGTTGGTTTAATGAAACCATTAGTTGAAAGAATTTTTTTTTTAATGTTTAGTGCTTATCATGCGCAGTTCAATGAACTGACCCATGCTAGCAATTTTTGTAGATGGACTTCATAAGTGATAAAGGAAGGTAATAAATTTTATGATGCATTGGTTGATTAAAATTCAAGACAATTTATAGAAAATTCTAATTTATTATTGAAATGTATTGAAGGAATAAAAGTTGTATTCCTAAATTATCTTGATGTTGTTGACATGAAATATGTCAGTAATGCATAGTTTTGTAAGATGTGTATTTTAATTTGATAAATTGAAAAGACTGAAGTTACTTAAATTGATTAAGTCTATTCTCTTGTTCATAATAAGAATGAAAATTTTAAATCATATCTGTGATGGTTTCATTCATATATGATTGGATCCTTATTTCTGATGTTATTGAATTGGCTAGAGGAATGGGAATTAGTACAATTTCCCTTACTTGAATGTAACTTACTAAGTTGTATGTATTGATGTTCTTTAATTAATTTGTATGGTTGATTATGATATTATAAACGTATAGTTATAATATCAGCATGTGTGAATCAGTTATGGGTATGATAAATCCTAATACTTAACCATAATGAGGAAGGTTCTCCTCCTCTCAAAAGGATATAAAGTAAACAAATGGCATATAATTTTGATAATTATTTAGATTTCATATTTATGAAGTATTTTATAACAGAACCTGTTTTGGTTCTTATAATTTCCTTGAATGGTTGAGATACATTAATTAAATATTATGATAGATGTTGTTTCTATTTTCGATTAATTGCACGTTAAGTAAAAATTTAATTGAACATAGATAAATCATTAGTCTATGAAGTTCCATATTAGTTAACCAACTCAAATAAGGATGGAAACCTTAAAGGTTGTTAGAATTAGGGTTATGTAAAGTTGTTGTAATATGAATCTTAATCCTAAACTAATTAAGTGGAAATGACCTCTTTGAGGTGTGTACATCATGATGAAGTAGTTTTGTCACATGTTGGGACACGTGAACTACATAAATATACCTTCATGAAGACTTGGGTCTTCATGAGGATACAAGGTTACAATTGACATGTTGCAACACCCTTCAGTATTGGTTCATCTAGACCTACCCAAATTTGAACTTGAACTTAGTTTCTCTCTAGGTCATATTAGAGTTATGATTTAGCATATGAAGTGACTCACAATGAATAAGGGTAACTAGGCACATCCAATCGACTTAGGTCGATTGGGTATGTTTATATAACCTAGGTCATCGTGAGTGATTCCCTATTTTAAATTATGTCACTAACCTGCGTTAGGGTCAAACCTTGGACAAGTGGACTGACTTAAGTCAGTGAAGACCATTCTAGATAATAGATGAGTGGGATGACGAATGTATTCTGATTAGATGAGTATGTCATCTATGAATAGTAACATGAACAATATGTTGGAAATATTTGGCCAAAGTATTTCAAGATACTGATTGTGTTTTCCTATGTCACCTAGTTTAAGGAATGTGATTTTAGATGAATATTGGTAACAAATATTGAGATAAGTTTCTTAAACAGAACCCTCAGTACCCAGAACAGGGTAAGACAGCCAAGTATACTTGATATACATTAAGTATTCAATACTTCAATTTAGCATGACAGATTGGTAGATCACCAAGTCATGAAATGATAGATCGGTAGTTCATTGAGTCAATTACAGTTGCATATGTTTTTATGTTATGAGATTGATTGGCATGAAATGTGTGTTCTAAATTATGTTTATTTAGAATAGAGCACATTATGTATAATTTTTTTTCCCTTGTTTCCAAAGTCTTAAAATGGGAATGTTACAATGAAGGGGGTTCCTTTGTGGGTAGATAAGTTGATGAAATAGGTTCTCATTTAGGTGGGGGAGCATGGGATAAGATTTCATCTATGGAAGGAACATGAGGAAATTGGGAAGCAACTGGTATGTCATCAAAAATAGCAAGGACCTCGCAGACATTGCTATCATTTTTTAAGATATCACCAACATGGTTGGAAGATGGGGCATGATTAGGGAATGGATTTTTGAAGATATGTAGGTTTTGGTTAGCAAGTGAATTTGTGCTATCAAAGACTAGATCTCCATTGTCTAACATTTCTTGGACAATATTCTTGAAGGTGTTGCAGTTATTTTTTATATGACCTTTTACATGATGATAGTAGTAGAAGTCATGTTCCTTATACCATGCGGGCATGAGGCATTAAGGTTTGAAACCAGTATATGGTTTTATAGGTGGAAGGGTAATGACACCAGTCTTAACAAGATTTTCAAAAATAGAAGAGTAAGATTCTCCTATTGAAGTGTAATTTCATTTTTCTCATCTAAACTAGAAAGCTTGGATAGGAGAGAGATTGGTAGGGGGTTTAGCTAGGTTTGATTGATGAGGTTGACCAGCCTTGAGAGCTACGCCATTGACAGACCCTTTGGGTTTTTAATAGTTGTTTTGGGGTTTCAAATATGAATAAGCATCATTTGATTTGAACGCGATGTTCTTGTTATGAATTTGAATCTTCTTTTGTTCGATAGCATGAATTTCTAATTTCTGTGCCATAGTGAATGCTTCGTCAAAAGTGTGCAAGGTTTACACCTACAAGGTTGGTGAGATGTGTCTAGCACAAGCCTGAGTAAATAGCTCTATGAGTTCATTTTGAGGTAATTAAAATGTGAGCTAGTTAATTAGGCTGCACTAGCGAGTGATGAAGTCAGCAATAGACTCATCATCATACTGTCATGTGGAATAAAGATCAGTCATGGTAACTTTATTAAAAATGTTGATGCATAAGTGATCTAGGAAGGCTTGGGCTACTTGATTAAATGAGTAGATAGAATGTCTTGGTGGCCCACTGTAACATTCCAATGTAGGTTGTGTCAGGGACATTGGGAAATTCTTCAGAAGTAAAGCATCATCGTGGGAAATCTGTTAACACCCATGTTGAAAGGATCGAAAATGTTGTTGTGGGTCTTCTTTGCTGTTAAAGAAGTTGAATTTTGGCATTTCCCAATGTACGGGGTATGGTCGAATAGGAATAGATGGGTTAATAGGCTCATTACAAATTTCATCATAGGTGAGGGAATTGCGTGAGACGGAAACTGATGCTTCTAGTGTCTACATCCTTTCCATCATTAACTTGATGAGGTTTTTGGTAGGTTGTGGTGGAAGGGTTCCTCTTGTGGCATAAGGGGGCTAGTATTGAACCTATGATGGGGGTGGCATTCCTTTATATGGTGATTTTGAATAGGGAGGTTGAGAATAGGGGACCGAAAAAGAGGGTATGTATCTAGAATGGTTGACAAATGAGATAGGGAGTTGTTGATAGTATGTGTATCTAGGTGGGGTGGTCGTCGTGACTCTAGTAGCAATTGGGGTAGTGTTTGTGGGATGAAGAGGACAAGATTCTGGAATGGAGTAGGGGTCATCGACACCACAAGATGTTGTGTTACAATGGGTACATGTGAGATAATGGGTACGGACTAGGTTATGGCCTGGGTGGTTGATATGGGGACAACAGATATGATAGGTGTGAGTGATACTACAAATGCATCATTCATGGTGGGTATCAGTCCTAGTTACGAAACTACAGGGGGTGAAATAAGTGAGGGTAACACCGCATTATTAGGGGATGATGCAGAAGTAGGAATAAGCGCAGGAGAAATGGATGCAGGCATGTCATATATCAACTAACCTGAGGAGTGTTTAGTGGAAGAGTGGGAAAGGTATAACTGTAAGGCCACAGGATTCTGATCAAGGAGTCATGAAAATTCTTCATCACCTACAGAAATGGTGGTAGGTAAGGTTAGATCCATAGGTGACATGATAGAAGTTAGTGAGGGACTAGGTGGGAGTGGTTAATGACTACTATGGAATATGAGGGTATTATTCTGGCTGTGAGTTAGCACCATGTGAAAAAGTGCTGACCTGGTAAGACTATATTCTATAGATGACACAAAAAATAGTAGAAACAGATAATAATGGGGTCTAGAAGGTGAATCTAGTCAATGTATATATTTAAAAAATCAAACACAGGAAATTAACGATGGTCAGGTTGACCGGTGATGGTTGAGGTCCAATTGATGATAGTTACTAAAACCGATACCGATCACTATGGAAGAAAACCAGTATTAAAGAATGAAACAGGAATGTTGGATGTGTACTAAGGAATCTATGTATGACAGTAGATATCAACCGGGGAGAAATATGATGATTCCCTAAGGGCTAGAAATAGAATAGAAAGAGTGATGAAGGTTATTCCAGGTAAAGTAACTAGAAAGCTAGAAGCCTACATTGGTTAGATGTGAACTGGTGATGATCATTGGACCAACGTCGGTGACTATGAAACTAGAAAGAAATGAAGAAATTGGGTTTTGTGAATTAAATTAAGTGAAGAATGTAACTCAGAAACTTGAGAATGAGGCGATGGATCCCTGACACACTCAGAAAAATTTAGAATACTCCAACTACGATGGTGGAGTGTGCAAAGAAGAAGAAAAATGGAGATTCGTAGTCTCACACCTCAAAACAAAATTCAAGAAGAATGCTAAGAAAAAACATGATCCTAACAGTGATTTTATTATGTTTGTTTAGCTTATGCTATTTAGAACTGACTGTGTGTATTTGTAATAGAATTTTATTGGTTAAGAAGGTGTTCTATGAAGAAGGATATCTAAAAGGAGAGGTTTCAGGTATGTTATGGTTGGGGCGGGCCATCCTCTGAGATGATGACTCGATAGAGGCAACGAGATAGGGATTACTTTCCAATATGATCATGTGATCATGTACATATGTTCTTGGGTAAGATGTTGTTTAAGAAAGATGTGTATATTTCAAATTCTGTGCAAGTTTGGTAAGACACAGAGAGAGATAAAATGTGCTTTCTATGATTCTTTGTGTCAACCATTAGATGGGCATGATTCCAACGTATAGGTTGCCCTCATTTTAATGTGAGCTAAATGCAGAAAATCAAAATCTAATGCAACCAATTTTAATCCCAAATCTAAATATTATGTTCGATGACACAAATGGTGAATAGGAGAGGGTATTCTCTTTCACTAAATGCAAAAACAAATGAGAAGAAATGTTCTTTTTAAATGTACGAAAATAAAATGTATCCTTTAGAGGAATTAGAAAGAAGAGAAGATTACCAAGGAAGAAGGTTAATGTGTAAGCTTTTTGAAGGGAAACAAACAAAAAACTTTTACCTAGGAATGAATAAAATGTAATAGAACACCTGATGGGTCCCACCGGGCATGCCAAAATGTGTCACCGTTTTCTTTACATTTTGAATGATGAAACAGATAAGGGTAAGGGCCAAGGAGGAATACCTGTTTATGCTAGTCAGTTGATGGTTGTCACACATGTTTTGACTTCTCAATCCGATGTTGATTGTAAGAGCTTCCTTTTGGCTAGGAGGAACTACCTATAATAGAAAACAATACCACAAAAGACGAGTTAAATGATATGTGACAGTGGAATGACTAGCGTGTACTAGATCTGGGAAGTGGGATACTACCTAGATGGTTGTTAATCCATTGTTTAAAACAAATTAATGATAGAAATAAGTAAATTCATACTATAGTTGATATGATTTAGGTATCTCGTTCAAGTAAAATAAGAAAATATTAACATAACAGGATAGGATATGGTCATATTAGAAAGGTAGGTAGTTGTCAGGGTGTTGGGACTAGTCAGGGTTTGATTCTGGGTTGTTTAGGTCAACTGATGAGAGGTTGTTAGGTTTTGTTCTAGGTCAGGGTATAAACACAGAGACCGATGTCAGTCTTGTATGACCGATGGAGGTTTATGTAGAACCGATGAAGGTTAGGGGTATCTAGAGTCAGTAAGGTCAGGGTGTAAGAGATTCAAGGAAAACTAATTACAGGGTTTGATCTGGGGTCTGATAAGGAGGGTATGGTGGATAAAGAGGTTGATAAGGGTATCAGGTATACTCAAGAATGGATAGCAGGAAAGAATGGGTGATTTGGTGATGTGGGTAACTAAAATATTTGAGTTATAAACTAGAAAGAGATGGAGGAATGAGCATGTAAATTATAAATTGATGACAGACATAACAAAAGCTAACTACACTAGAATGGACAATGCTGGTAGAAATGTACTTACTGTGATGCAGACTTGATGGCTACATGGTAATGGTAGTTGATCAGAAGAATGGTGTTTGGTATGATAACAGTGGCTCCCAAAATGATTCTGTGAGTGCAATGCTTCAATATTTGTCTTGGTGATGGCTCTGGATGTCTGGATATGTGAAAGGATGTTGGTTTCACTTGCATGCAGCTCTAATCTCCCTCCTCTTTCTCTCAGAATGTGCCAACCCAAAAACAACATTGCTTAGGTGAATAAATGGTAACCGACGATGGTTCCGGGTTGATCGGCATCATTTTAGGGGTGACTGACATTGATTAAGGAATGATTCCCTAGGTTTACTAAAATGGGTAGATATTTTTTATTTCTTTTGGCCCAATTTATTTATTCTCGCTGATTAGAACAGAAGCTTTCCTTCTAATGATTAGGAATGTAGTTAGAGAGATTTTAGGAATTGATTTTAGGGTTAGACCAAATCTTAGCTCATTAAGGCAAGTAAGACTTAGTTATTGTTTGTTATGGAAATATGCCAAGAATAAGTATAGGGTGAGGTAGTTAGGTGAGGTGGTGGGGTAGGAATTAAGATAATTACATAATAAATATTGTGAGGATATATATTAATTAAATTAAATTAATAGTGATGTGGGGTGGAAGGGACCATGGTTATATGAGTATGTTTGAGGTAGTTATTTCACAAGGTACCAAGGGGAGTGTGACCCAATTCTGGTGTCTACAGGCAGAGCTAATGGAGGCTCAAAAATATAGTGCACGGTAAACCTGTCGATGGGGTAACCCCACACTACTATCTTATATCCCTCCCACTCCTCTGTGCCAACTTATGTCATCTCATCCCACTGCACATGTTCTCAACTTTCTGCATGTTATCCCCATTGAGAATTCCCCTCCTCCATCCTATCACCTTCATTTCTCTTCCATCACCCCTCCTACATGTGCTTCCACTCCTCTTGCACACATGCCTTCCATGTGTTCTGGACCCATACTTCCACCTTCTTTTGAGTCCCCTCTGTCTAACTTAACATAAATGAAAAACCCCCTACCAACATGCCTTTCCTAACTAATGTCATCATGTTCGATGAATGCAAAACAATTGAAGAACAACATGAATCATGTGCCTTCAATTGGGAAGATAAAATCATACGGGTGCCTGTTTTAGAAAAACATCAATTATTTCCTAAGCATGCAGTTCCAAAGGAGACAAAGTTACTTATAGAGGTAAAACCATGCACACCCTAGCTTTTCTCAACCTAGCCTGCAAGCGCTCCCCTTCAGGAGGACAATCTACAAGATAATCCCATCTATGGGATTGAGCTTCAATGTAATGGGAAAATCATAAGGATCAGAATGTACCCAATTATATACCTGGCTAGTCTAGAGCCAAAGACAAATTTTCCACCAGTCATGCTCATTTCAGAGCATGAGGTAGAGCTTTAGAACACCAAAGGTCAGTAGTAGTTCCTCTGAAATCCAAGTGCAAAATAACTTTGTTAGGTATATATTCTATTTTTTGATACTTTGAGGAGGGTGAAACAACATCTGCAAGTCATTTTTTCACTCTTATTTCCAACCATGTTTAGCACCAAATCAATTACATGGTCATAATTCATGAGGAAGGGCACTTACTTTTCCCTACTTGTAGTAGGTTTTACTTGAGCACCCTTTACCTTTGGTTAGAGTAAGATAGTTTAGGTTTGAAGTCAACAAAATAAGTTATTTTGCACAATCTTCATGGTACCTTTGGCACATGTATGATTTTCATATTTTTTACATAGTGTTGTGCTTTTATTTCAGTATGCTCCCTGTAGCACCTTTCCTTTCCTATTGTGCCCTCACGCCCCTTTTTGTTGCTTCCTATATGAGAGTTTTATTTTTGCAGAGACAAATCCAATGGTTAGTGCATAGCTTTCACTCTCATCAATTCAATTCAGAATATCTTCATATGAGAGACATAGTTAAATTTAGAGTTTAGACAAAGCTTCAAGAGACTCCAAGGTATATTTCAAGTTGCAGATCAGATCTTCAAGTTTAGCACTTAAATCCATGCCAAATGGACTTCTAAGGCTACTGGTCTCTTCATCTAGTAGGAATATGGCCTTTGAAAGTTGACAAAACTATTATCCAAATAAATCTCTTAGTTATTTGGATAACTTATACTTTCATTTTGACTCTGATGTTTTAGATTTTAGGTTACACACACTCATGCTTTCTCCCTTGGCAAAATTTCTTGGCTTTAATTCTTCCACGTGCACCACATGCCTTACTTCCTTCTTTCTTTTGTTCTTCTTCTCTTTTCATTCTACTATCTCCTTCCATTTACCCTTTGTGCCTTCCTCCTGTGTGCTCTCTTTCTTTCCAATCCTTTTGCACACTCCTTGCACACACCTCTATAGAATTTCCTTCCAAAATGGCTAAGTCCCTAGCATTCCTCTTGCACGCTTATATACACTAAACTCCCACATGCCCATTTTATTCCTATCTCCACGTAAATTCCCTTAGGTTCCTTTGGGCACCTACCTTTTTCTTCCACGCCTTGCATTTTCTTCTATGTTAGTCACTGTGCCACATCATCTGTTAAACTTGAGTGTGCTATATGGAACCTATCAAAATGTGCCAACAGGGTGCTAAATCTTGATGAAAAACCAAAACCTGAAATGTGGCATAAAATACAAAACAAATGAACATTTGGATGACTCCTTCCTTCAATCCGTGTGCATCATGTGTCATTGTGTGTCAGAGTGACCTGTAGACTTCTAAATATCATAAATTTTGTTGCAGTGCTCAGATTCCTGTGCACCTAGTCTCATTTGAAAGTTGTTGACATCATCTAGACATTGGAATTTTCAAAATCATATTTAGGTAGGATTTGGTAGGCAAAAATTAGGAAAATATCTTTCTAATCATTAATGCAAATGTCTAATTAACCTCAACCACCAAATTTCAATCAGATCTTGCTTTCTTCCTTCTTCTACGTGCTAAATAGACATGGGGAGACACATCTGACAACCTTATAGGAGGATTTGCAGGCATTTATCCATGGATATTGTTGGTTAAATATTTGAATCCAATTTTCCCTCTCTTTCTCCTTATCTTATCTCCTTCTTCATCTATAAATAGTAGAGTTCTGCTTTGTAAAAATGATCCCTCTCTATTATAACAACCCCATGCCAAAATGGTGGCTAGCTTCCAATGGGTGTTAGACCTTGGCATGGTATCTGTGATGTAATCTCACCTCTTTCTGTGAATGTAAATGATTGTGTGTCCCTTAAGTAATAAAATCATGTTTTGTGGAATTCTTGTCTTCCCTTTCTTTTTTTCATTGTATCTCACCTCTCTGTTTGCATTTTTTGGCATATTGTGCATCCTCCTGCTTGCATTCCCCATTTTCATGTGTTGCACATGCTGGAAGGCCAAGTCCATGAGTTGATCTCTCTATTTTATTCACCACTCATAGAGAGATATCTACCCCTTCCATGGTGATATTGTCTTCCTTAGCTTAGGATTTCCTCTTTTTGCACATCCTTCTATCCCTAGTCCTTTGGCATGTTTAGTCTAGGATTTACTTTCAAAATTAGGAGTATCAGTATCATTAGGCATAGGTAGAGGAACCAAACTTCTCTGGAGATCCATCTCAAGCATGCAAGGTCCCACAACTTGGAGACAATTCCATTGTTATCTCAAACAACTCAGCTCTTCTAGATCCGAGATGCAGGTGCAAGTTTGAACGACCAACAAAAACAAAGAGCTAAGTGTGGGGGAAAAAATCTCTCTACATTATCTAATAAAAACCTCATAAGAGCATGAATAAGAAAAAAGTAAAAAATTTTACTTCTAGAACATCAGTTTGTTGTATCATGAAAAAAGAGTACAAGATAATTTTAAAGATGCAGAATTCTATAAAAATTCAAATTCTATAGGAATATCAGTTGCTTGGATGAGGGCATGTAAGATGTTAAGTGTGGGATAATGATGAGACCAGAATATGTCTCATTATATCACTAAATAACGCTCTTATTCTCTCTCTCTTAAAATCAAGCTTTCAAGTGAATTTAGATGTATTTTTAATAACAAATAGAATATTTAAGGTCGAATATAGGATTTATCTTATCATCTCTTTATAAATCTATTTGCAATCTAATTTTTGTTATTTCCTGATATTTCTTCTAAAGTTGGAATGCAATAGTGTGTAGAAAACATGTCATAATCAACTCTACTCCAAGTTCATAGATTGTTGCTAATGAAAACTTCCACATAACTACTGAAAATATCAGCTATTAAATGTCTTTTGGTTTGTTCCAAAGTAATGTAAAGGAGCGCTGATCTATTCAATACACCCTTTGCTTTCATATAATCAACTGAAAATACAAATCCAAACATATGTAAATCCAAAGTCATGCATGCATGTGGCATTCCAAGAAGAATTCAAAGTTATGGAATTACCACTCCTCCATTTTCTCTCCATGTTTCAAGGATGAGAAAAATGTAATAGTATTAGGAATGTTGAATAAGTAATCTCCCACTTTGTGTTCCTAGATTAAAGGGATGAGTTGTGGAAATATTATCCACGATAAGTGGACTGTTGTAGTCATGTTTTTTTAGGATTTATTGCTTTTACTAAATACACCCAAGAATAGGTAGTTAGTTCTTATTGTGTTGACTAAGTAAACTAGGAGAGATGCCTATAAATACCTCTTTGATATACTTGGAAATGGGGGCATATATTTGATATCAGTTTTAAATAAATACAATTGTAATTGTAAAAAGTTCCTTGTGATTAATTGATCTAGAGGATTTTTTGGGTGTTGATGTTTTCCTAAACCTTCCTAAAATATGACCACTCTATACATTGTTCTGATACCTTTCTGCTGGTATGCTGAAATCTAGAAACGAAGCTCATATGTAAAAGATACTATTATTCAAAGTTGGTTAAAGTTTGGTCAAAAGATGATCAAATCTGGTCAAACAATAAAATTAATTATCTTAGAATCTCTATAAAATAAATCTATGGCATATATCTTGTTACAAAATTTCTGGTGCATTTTGAACGGACCAAATCTGACTTTGTATGCGAAAGATATGCATAGTCAAAGTTGTAGTCAAATGATGAGGTGACACAGTCTGACGTGGACAAATGACATATTTTGGGAGTGACACTTGGCAGGTTTGTCGTGGTTTTGGATTTAAAAAATAATAATAATATTCAATTTAATCCATTCCATTCCATGTGAATAAGCCTAAATCCCATAAGATAAGGAGGATTTTGTTGGACAAAAGTCATTTAAAGGCTTATCCTATCCCTTTCCCACCGTATGTGAAGTCAATGGCTAAATTGGATGCCTAAACCTATGGAAGGGTGATTCAAACCCTTGACCTGTGCCAAAACATTTTTCAGCCTCACCAACCTGCTACTTTTTAGGAAGTGATATAACATGAGATCACTTTTATTTAAACGGACTATTTAGTAGGTTTGTGTATGGACATCAAAGGTCTAGTCTGTAGAGATCGCCACTTTTGAGGCACTTTTGGTCCAAATTTTTTCATGGTATAAAAAGAAACATTATTTAGAATTATGAGATATTCCTATAAATGTAACTTTTGTTACATTAAGTTTTGTAGAGTTTCTTGTGTATGTAATTTTCCATCGTAGTTTCATAGAAGGGGCACAAGGAGAATACATAGATCTGTGTTTTCCAAGTACTTGTGATTTGAACCAGGCCATGGAGTAAAAAGGGAAGTTGTTCATATTTTTATAAGATTTCAAAATCTATAATTAATTTTCATGTATTGTTTATAAATCTCCCATTGTAGAAATTTTCAGTCACATTTGCAAGGGGATGACACTGTGGAAGCACTGTAGGAGTCATGGATTATTTTGGGAACATTTTCTCATAAATTTCATAGTTTCCAATGTCTTTGATCAGCTCATTTGTAGGTTTTTATCTATTTATACATTATTGAAGGGTTATTTTACTTCATTGGTCATTTAATAGATCGATTCTCTTTTCGAGAATCTGTAGACGTAGCCTTCGGGTGAATTCCATTATCAATCTTGTGTTGTGGATTTGATTTCAGTTTGTGGATGAAGATTTTGACCAGATAAAATCAGTATTAGATTTTAATTATTTTGATTAATCAACCATTCATTAAAAATGGGAAAATGGATTTAATATTTACATTTCAGTATCCATAATCCACAATTTAAAGATGGATGCACATTTCAGTGTTGTGATTGATAATCAGACTAAGGAGCATGTATTAAAAGGAATTAATCAATATTGGGGTAATTGGACCAATAATTTGATGTTGAGTTCCTTAGTATTTAAAAATTTTTAAAGTATAAAAAAGTACCATTTTTCGATCAAGTTTGGTATCAAAGTTGGTTCTAGCTCGATATTTTGCTTCAAGTTTTAATCTGATTTAAAAATGATTACTTTAGTTGGTGTAGTTGAGTTTAGTGGTCAAACATATTCAGGTGCATGATAGGTAGCTACAAGTGTGTTAGATGAGGCATTGGGTTGATAAATGATGGAAACTTAATCTAACAAACCATCCAGAGTATGGTAAGACAAGTTGGATATTTTGGTAAAAAGATGTTTTGAACAACAATTTTTAAATCAAAATTTTTAAGCTATCCATTTTGGAAACCATTAATGAGTCCATTTAGTTGATACGTATAATGTAGGCTCATGTGAGTTGGATACATTTATTTTTACAATGCAGTATTTGTTGAAAAGCATGTAAAATTGTTCAGGGTAATTTTATGGATTTCCGGTGTATGATGAAGGATTAATTCACATGGTTTTTAATTACCTTGAAATTGGAATACGAGGTCACCTGTAAGAGGATCTGGAAGACATGTTTAAAATTCTCAAATTTAAATTCTTACTTGTTAAGGATGACAATGTACCATTTTCTATTTTTAGCAGCAGGATGCAATTTCAGTGGGCATGTGGTAATGTCTATTTTTAGAAATGCATTTAGTATCTATTGGAGAAATGTCACTGTACAAATATGTGACACATTTGTTATTTTATAGGTAATATAGAAACCTATTGTGTCTATACAGGTTAATTGCAAATTCATGACTACCCTTATTCTTAGGGTTTTTATTTGTGACTACACTGTGTAGTTACAATTGAAGTGTACATTATTTGCACTAACAAACTTGTGTGTAGATATGCATGGTGATTATTTGCAGTATTGAATAGTTCATCATTTTTGGTAAGCACAGTTTTAGTTTGATCTATCCTTTTACAGTTCAGTGTGTATGGATAGAATTTGTATATTCATGTTGATTCAAATTTTGACTATAGCCATTTTTGGGTGTTGATGGTTTAATTATTATAGATAGTCAATATTTGCAATTGTAATCAGCATAATCCCAAATGTCAATTGAACACTAGCTTCTGTTATAGATGGGTGTTATTATCTAACTTATTATTTGTGATGACATTACAATGTTTTGGGTATATTCACATGGATTCAGTTTTGTGACTATAGTTATTTTGGCATTGATGGTCTAGCTATACTAGATAGTGAATATTTACATTGTTAGAGTTTTTGATGGACATGGGACACTAGCCTAATTGTGGGAATTTTAGATGTCTGGTATACTAATCTATGTTATGGAATTGTGATTTAAGTAATTGGTTGTATCACAAAGTGACAGTTGAACACTAGCTTAATTGGGTGTTATTATCTGGTCAATATTTTGTGATGGAATTATAGGGGATTTGAAAGTTCACAGTTGTGTGCAGAGTTGACAGGGTTACAATGTTTCAGTTGGACACTAGCTAAAATGGGTATTATTATTTGATTGATTATGTGACTAGATAATCAACTATTTTCATTTGATTAACCTATAATGATTTTTTTTGGTTCCTGCTTGTGTTTGTGTAATTGCAGAAAGAGTTAGCATGTTTATGGGTTAATATACAACAATTTGTGGAGAAAAAACATTTCCGGTTGGGAGGAGTGATCTAGAGGATTTTTTGGGTGTGGTAATTTTCCTAAACCTCCATAAAATATGACCAATCTATAGATTGTTTTGATACCTTTCTGACGGTATGCAAAACTCCAGAAAAAGAGCTCGTACACAAAATATACTGCTAGTCAAAAAAATTCAAAGTTTGTCAAAGTTTGGTCAACAGGTGGTCAAATATGGTCAAACTCGAAAAATGATTATCTTGGAATCTCTATAAATGATTTCTATGGCATATATCTTATTGCAAGATTTCTGACACATTTTGAACAGACCAAATCTGAGTCCATATGCAAAAGATATGCATAGTCAAAGTTGTGGTCAAATGATGATGTGGCACAGTCTGACGTGGACAAATGGAATATTCTGGGCATGACACTTGGCATGTTTGTGGTTTTTTTGTATTTAAATAATAATAATAATAATAAATTTAATCCATTCCATGTAAATAATCCTAAATCGCATGGGATAAGGAGGATTTTGTTGGCCAAAAGTCATTTAAAGTCTTATCTTATCCCTTTCCCACCATATGTGGGGTCAATGGCTAAATTGGACTCCTAAACCTATGGAAGGGGGATTCAAACCCTTGACCTGATCCAAAATGTTTTTCAGTCTTACCAACCCACCATGTTTTAGGAAGTGATATAACATGAGATCACTTTTATTTAAAGGGAATTTTTAGTAGTTCTGTGTCTGGACATCGAAGGACTAGTTTGTAGAGATCATCACATTTGAGGAACTTCTGGTCCAAATGTTACCATGGTGTAAAAATAAAAGTTGTTTAGAATTTTGGGATATTTCTAGAAATGTAACTTTTTTTACATGAAGTACTGTATATTTTCCTTTTTAGGTGATTTTCCACCGTAGTTTCATAGAATAGGAACGAGGAGTAGATAGAGATATGGTTTTTTCAAGTACTTGTGGTCCAAACTAGGCCATGGAGTAAAAAGGGAAGTTTTTCATATTTTTATAATATTTATAGATCTATAATTTTTTTCATGTAGTGTTTATAAATCTCTAGTTGTAGGTGTTTTTAATCGCATTTGTAAGGGGAAGACACTGTGGAAGCACTGTAGGAGTCATGGATTATTTTGGGAATAATTTCTTGTAAATTACACTATTTCCAATGTATTTGATTAGCTCATTTGAATTTTTGATATGTTTAGACATTATTGAAGGGTTATTGTACGTCATTGGTCATTTAATACATCGGTTCTCTTTTTGTGAATCCAGAGATGTAGCCTTCTGGTGATTTTTGTTATCAATCTTGTGTTGTGGATTTGATTTCAGTTTTTGGATGAAGGTTTTGATCAGATTAAAATCAGTATTAGATTTTAATTATTTTGATTCAGCTACCATTCATTAAAAATGGGAAAATGAACTTAATATTTACATTTCAGTATATATAATCCACAATTTACATTTGGATGCACATTTCAGTGTTGTGATTAATAATCAGACTCAGGTGCATGTATTAAAAGGAATTAATCAATTTTGGGGTAATTGGACCAATAATTTGATGTTGAGTTCCTTAGTATTTGAAAATTTTTAAAGTACAAAAAAGTACCATTTTCGGATCATTAATAAAAAATGGAAACTAAACTATGGAAGTATAACTAGTAATGTTAATCTAATTACGGGGACTAAAATGTTGTATAAATGAAAATAAAAACAGTGTGGAAATAATAGTAAATAATTATTCTAAGTGAAATAAAACCCTAAGTATGCAAGAGAAGGAAGAAAAATGGCTTAAACAATTCGAAGAGACTGTCACAAATTGCCATAGGTCTAGAAAAATAGTCTGTAAGTGCCAACGATCACTCAAAAATCCTGCGAAGACCAGATCTGAAAGATATGAACTGAATGGGGCATCCTGGGGCACCTTGGTCTGTAGATTGGGTGCCTTGATCTCAATAAAGTCTTAGAAACTAACTTTTATAGGGTCACAAGGTATCTCTGAACACTATCTATCTATCGCACTAGATTAACTATGTTACACCAAATGTGGGGAATATCCAAATGATGAGCTGTAAGAGGAAAGGAAGTATCAAACCCTAAGAAAAATAAAAAATGTAGAATTAATGGGTCATACTGGCCTTAGTTGTCAAACTAGCTGTCTTATCATTGAGTGTTGCAATACATTTCAGACCCAGATGTAGTTATGGTGAGTGTTTGCATGTCATGCCTTAGATTCTCTTGTGTCAGTCACACTTTGTGAAGTAGTAAACAATAGTAACTATAGAAAATGTAATAGTATGTGTGCATGGAATAGAAAAAAATCCATCCCCCTATGTTGTGTGTGTTGATGTAGATATCCTAGCCTTGATGCATGGCACTATGTGGATGCAAGTGATATAATGGATGCAAATCTAGATGGAATGATAGTAGTATGTGATGCTAGAACCCTCATTAAGGTCTTATAACTGTATATTTATAGGGTTTTCAAGCTTAATTTTGTAATTAACCTCAATATGGCCGACTGGGAAAAGGATATGGATGAAAAATGGCTAGAAAGACCCCAAAAAGAAGAAGGAAAGAGAAACATAGATTGGGGCACCCAAGGTGTGACCATGGCTCCCTAGGGAACCCCAGTATAGGCTTAGGTGCCCTAATTATGAGCTAGAATGATGAGAAAATTGTGAAACAAGTGGATAAGTTTATAAAAATACCCGGTATTGATGAAATAAAATATAAGAAAAAGATGGCAAAAAGGTGGGATTAATTATTACTTTATTCACTTAAGAACCTTCTAAATAGTAGTATAAGACCGGGATAAATAATGCCTAAAATGCATAACTTTTTGTCTACATTTTTCCCCCACTATATGTTGGTGAGTGGAACACTCAGTATCATAAAGTAGATAGAGATGTGTACCTGATATCTATGTAGAGTGTATAATAATATGTGCTGATGGACTTGACTCAAGCATGAAATGACTAAAAGAAATAATGTGTAGGACCATGGATTCTAAAGATGAAAAATACACATAAAAATGATGAGAGTTAACGTTGGGTAGAACATATGTGTAACTGTTGTTGTGTGTAGTGTTCCTGCATGGTTAGTAAAGGAAAGTGCCTGTAGTAGTGTGTTTTCATTGTCATTTTCATCGTCATTATTGTTGTTACCCTTAATTTGACTGCTTGTTTCTCATATGGTCAGACCTGCAAGGATAAAAAAATCAGGTAGTCAAATATGTATGTATGTACAAAAATGTTGTGTAAAATACGAATGTGTAAAGTATGCAAATGTAATATACACTAGAATAAAAGCGTAAATGGAACATGTTTATTTGATCCATGTCTACAAAAAGGGCACGTAGAAGGATATCCTGTATAGGCATGAATTTTTCGGGTGATCTCATACCACCTTGGAAAGTAGAGGGAGGAAATGCATTGTATCCTCAAACCTTTAACCACTTCTGCTGAAATGTGTGAAGAGATATTTATACTATCTTAGTTTTTTGGGTGATCCGGCACCACTGGATGGAGTAGTGTACAGAGGCACACCAAATGCAACCCCTAAGCTTGTAACTACTCCATAGAATTACTGAAGGACACCATGTTCTATAGAGACCACTATGTATGGATTTTGTAGACTGGTCTAAAATCACTTGCTATGTGTGAACCAGTGTAAATACATTGTTTTAGTAGAAACCCTCAATGTTGCCCCCCTATTTGGGGGTGCATGCGACATTGTTGAAATGAGAATGTGGCCCCAAAAGAGGAACAAGTACACACTGACCTATAGAAATATGTCTTGCAGGGGGAAAGGGAAAGCGTTTGGTAGATACGAAGGCACACACAAAAGTGGATGACTAGCCAAAAAAAGTGTTAGTCCAAGAACACATGCATGAAATAAAACAAGTGTAAAGTATACCGACAATGTAGTAACTACAAAAAAAATTCATGTAAACATGTAAGAACACAAGTAGAAAACAAGAAAAGGGTTTGAAACATGGGACATCACTCACAATGTCACAAGACACTCAAGGTTGTCATGGGTGCAAACTACAGACAAGTCTCCACATAAGGAAAGGGAAAAGACCGCATACAATGGTAAAAAAAGGACAAGTAGAGACAAACAAGTAGTCATGGAAACATGTAATCCTACAAAACAAGTGTTGCACATGGAACACTTGTTAGCATGCTAGAGCGATGACCAATATGTTAAAGTGTGTAATAAAAAATAGTATAAGATTCTAAGTAAAAAATGAAACAATAACACTTAGATGAGATGAATGTGGATGCCCCTAGCAACTGATATAGGAAGGGTAGAAGGAGAGCATACACTCTGCGTATAGAATCCTGTATCCGCGATCACACTAAAAAAAGTCATGAATGTGCATGTGTGAATGATAATGACATATAGGAAAGAATTCTAACATGTGTAGCAAAGTGAACATGAAAAACAATAGCAAGAAAGAGTAAATTACCCCAATACAATGCAGTATGTTGTGGATGGATGGAATGATAGGAGAAATGTGCCCCCCGAGTGGATGGAAGTGTATGTAATGAGGTTCATTTTGTTTTCCCCCTTAGAAGTCTAGAATGAATCGTAAATGAGAGTGTGGCATTGGGAAATGGTTGAGTAGTGTTGGTTGTGCCTAGCGCACTGTGATGAGTGTGTATATGTAATGGTGATGTAGTGCAACATGTGGAGAGATGTGTGTGAACCCTATAGCCGAAGCGTATAACACGACTTGTGAAATGGAGGAGTGATGATTTAGCCCTAAGTATATATCACTATAGAATTAATGTATGGGGATGAGACATATGGAAAGATGTGTGTGGACCCTATATCCTAAGCGTATATCACTATAGTATGCAATGATGAAGATGGGTTATAATTTAGCTTAAAGTGTATGTCACTATGGGATACATAAGAAGTGAGTGGTGATGTACCCTAAGGTGAATGCCGCTAAAAGATGAGAATGGGGGTGGTGATTTAGCATAAAGTGTATGTCACTAGGAGATGAATAATAATAAAGGAGTGGTGATTTAACCTAAGGTGTGTACCACTATAAGATGATAGAAGAGGTGACTATTTAACATAAGGTGTATGCCATTTACAATAGAAATGTTTCATGAAGAAAACGTTGCATGCTTAATGTAAGGTCTATTTGATTGGTAAACCCTTGGCAGTCGAGTATGGACCGAAGAACTAAAGTGCATCATAGGGTGGTGAGTGTAGCACATAGAAGACAACTTAGTATAAACTGTTTCACACAAAAATGGTTCCGTTCTTGGAATAGAGTTGCTTCTATCCTTTCATTCCTTTGAGAACAAGATAAGGGTTAGGGCTAGGAGGAATACCTGTTGAATGTCGAGAGGGTGTGCGCATACCGTAGAGAGATATCAGATCGATTGCAAATAACTCCTTTTTGTCTAGGAAGGACTACCTGCAAGTAAGAATACAAGACCACCAGATTCTAATTAGACAATAAATGAGGGAACTACCTTGGGCCCAGGAAATATTAGAATTCCTTTCAAAGGTGGTTAGTTCCCCTACTAATATGAATTAACACAAATTCTAACAAAGAAGTTATTACAAAATTACAATTTAATTACCTTGTTAGAACAATAGAGAAAAGGATGGTCTTTGGTTTTGAATCACAGTGACCGATGCCGGTCACTGTCACCAGTATCAGTTGCTGATAACTGATATCAGTAGGGGTAGTGATTTAGGGGCTTTGGTGAAGGTTGGCTATAAGATGGCTATGGTGTTTATTAGGCTGGTAAATAATTGGGGATAGATAACGGGGTGATGGAAAAGACTTAGAGAGTATGGGGGCTGTTCTTGGGGCAATGTAAGGGTAGAGAAATGACAGTTAGATGTAGGGTGTTAACGGGTAGTGGAGCTAGGAGTAGACTTATAATTACTATGATTCAGAAATACAAGAAATGCTATTAAAAGAACGTATAAGAAACTACTTACTAGTTCCTGATGAAGATACAGGTCCAAGGACTGTGATGACGAAGGTAGGGTTCAGGTAGGATGATCTGACAATCCAAGATGAGCTATCTTCTCTCCCAATGCTTGGATGAGTGTCACTGGGCTCTGGTTACTCAGTTGCAGTCTTGGGCTTGATGTCCTTCTCTGCAAACTCCTCTCTTTCCTTCACTTGTCTCTGCTCGGCCAAGTGAATTCCAGATTCTTCCAATGACTTCTGATCTAGATCAATGAAAATCCAACCCTTTGCTTTTGGTTGGGAAAGGTCATTTACAGGGAACCGATGGTGGTTACGTAACCGACGGTGGTTGAGTAGGAACCGATGTCGATTAAGTCAAAGTTGGCTATTTTTAGTAAAATAGCCAACTTTCCCTCCTTTTCTCCTGAAGGAATTAGTTGTGGGCTTGGTCAAGTCATTATGAGGTTGGTTTTGGTGCGGGTGAGGAGTAATTAGTCATGGGTGTGGATGTAGACCAAGTTATAGGTCTTTATTAGGTTGGTTTAGTGTTAGGACTATTTCATGATGAGGTGGCAAAATGAGGTGGTAGGTTTGGAGATTTCCCTCCTTATTAATCCCGAGGGAATTAGTAAATGGGATTGTGTCAAGGTTTAGGTGATGAGGTTAGGTTGCGAAATGAGATGCGGGGCACGAGGAGTTGTTAGTCACAAATTTGGTGTCTACATGTAGACCCTTGTTATTGTGCAGCTTGTCTTTTAAAGCTGCACTGACAATAATAAGAAGTGGTTAGTCCTGTTAAGGGTATAGGTAATCCCCCTCAGGTCTATGACAGATTGAGGTAGCGTGAAATGAGGTGGCAGGTTTGATAAAGGGTAAATGATGTTGAGATGATATTAAGATGGTGGGGTAAGGTCCAATTAATAAGATACACGTGTGTAATGTAGTTTAGTGTGATGAGGTTACATGATTTGCAAAGCAATGAAGCAATGCATAGGCACAGGTCGATAGTTTATCCATACAAGGGTGACATAATCCTTAGTGTCTAAGGCATAGGAAGTAGCCCCTTGGGATGTAACAGGTAAGGTAGCTTGAACGTTGTAAAGCATGTTTAGCTGTACCAAATGGTTGGTTTGGTTGAGATAAACATCACAGTCTTGGTCTACTCAAAGCTGGTTAAGGGTATCAGGTCAAGTCCCCCTCAATCATGCTATCACACGATTGAGGTGAGCTCGATTGAACAAAAAAGTACAGGATAGGGTTGATAAAATTGTAAATGTGTTGGTTGATGGGAATGGTATTTAGATTGGTAGCGGCCTAGGGTCCAAGACGATTGATCAGTGACGGCCATGGGTCGGGCTTGATTGGTTGGTTGCAGCCTAGTGTCGAGCCAAATGGTTAGTTACATGTCTTGGGTCAGGCCAAATGGTTGGTTACGGCCATAGGTCGGGCCAAATAGTCGATTGTGGCCTTGGGTCAGGCCAAATGGTTGGTTGCGGCCTTGGGTAAGGCCAAATGGTTGGTTACGGCCAAGGGTCAGGCCTGATTGGTAGGTTACGGTCTTGGGTCAGGCCAAATGGTTGGTTGTGGCCTTGGGTACAGGACATATGGTTAGTTGCATGCCTTCGGTCAGTACCAAATGGTTGGTTACGGCCTTGGGTCGGGCTAAACGGTTGGTTGCGGTCTCGGGTCTAGGCCAAATGGTTGGTTGCGACCTTGGGTCAAGTCAAATTGGTTGGGTGCACCCTTGGGTCATGCTAAATGGTTGGTTACGGCCGTGACATGTGAGCTCGATTGAAGTCAAAAAAGGCTATTTAGCAAAGGAGGGTATAGGCGATGTGATGAGAAATTGTAGACTAGTGAATTAGGTTAGAAATTACGGCGAAATAGGTATTTAATTGGTATCGATTAGCCTATGACCAGTATCAGGCTAGATAACTGATTACCGGTGACGCCAAAATGAGCTTTTCTAAAAATGGAAAAGATCGGGCGGCAACTTAATTTCTTATTTTTAGAGTTCTTATTTTTAGAGTAATGCGGCAAGTTGGGTACGCGAATGCGAAACTATTTGACGACTGATACAGGTAATTGCATGAGAGAATTGAGTGATAAGGAGGAAAGAGATAGGTGAAGTGAGTGTGGGCTGAGCCTTAAGAAGTTAGAAAGGCCAAATATTGGCTGAGGGTGGTGAACATGGTTGAACTTGGAGAAGCATCCAGCAGGCAGGGACGAGATGGTTGACAAGTTCCACGGCAAGCTGCTGGGTCCCGAGAGCCAAACTGTTTGGTTGTATTTGAATTCTTACCTGTTTTGATGAATAGGATCAGAGAAGGTAAGAGGGTAGAGCTGAGAAAGAAAAGGTGATAGGCAAGCCTTTGCGATAGAGTGAGTGTTATGGGGTAGGTAAGCGGGGTGTTTCGCATATGTTTATAGGTATGGAGAGGAGTAAATGAACAAAATAAATATCGTAGGTGGATGTTTTTAAGCAGGCTGTATATGTTTGATAGTGATTGGTATCATTTAGAGATAACTAGTATCAGTTAGTAAACTGGTATCGGTTATCTATAACTGATACCAGTTACTGTAGGAATTTCCAGAATGTGAGAAAACAAAACCCTTGGGGATTTGATTTATTGAATGGTTGTATGTCGTTTTGATGTATACAGGCGGAGGAAGGGTTAAGGATGAATGATAGTGTGCCAGCTTTGTTGTCATGAATCCGAGCAGATGTAACACCAGCTGAATGGGCATTGATAAACCGTGTGGGGCCAAGTGGAATCTGCTATTATTCATGAATCACACGCAATCATGCTATGTTGCAGGCGTTGATTGAGAGATGGAACCCAGAAAAGAATACCTTCTATCTACCAACAGGGGAGATGACAGTGACGTTGGAAGATGTGTTTAGAATTTTGAGGCTCCCAATTACAGGAAGACCAGTGTATCAGGCGTTACCTAGCACGGGGCGGGGAGCGATAACAACAGTATTTGGTTCAGCTGCACGAGATTTGACACAGTGAGGTTTGACATTCACTTATGGTACAATGTATGCAACACACCCTGAGGAAACAAGGTTGGCAGTGGTATTAATGATAGCGGTGGGGTATTATGCATTACCGAGGGTGGAGGGGGGAAGATTTCCAAAAGCATTGATGAGTGTTATTTGGGAAATGATAGAAAGGAGCGTGACTTTCACATGGGCACCCGCATATCTGGCGGAGTTATACAGGGGTTTATGGGCCTGCAGGTGAAAACACAGGATGACACTGGATTGTTCATACTTATTACATTGTTGGGCCTATGAGCACATTGTTTGTGTGTGACCGATAGGCCGACCCATCCAGTCGGGAGAGACAGGAGTGCAGAGGTTGGGATTCAGACGATGGGTCCAGATAGAACAAGAGGCGAGATCCCAGGCCGTGATAGATGACATCGAGTATTATAGGCAGGTATGGGAGATGGTGACGATTGTGGATATTTGTTGGAGGCCTTACGGGAACTATATGGTGACAGAGAACATAGCTGAGGAGTTGAGGGGTGTAGAGTGATTGAGGTGGATCGCAGGGCATAGGCCAGGCGAGTACGAGAGGATTCCTCTAGATCGCGTGCGGCAACAATTTGGATTTGTTTAGGATATACCTATGGCTTATAGACCATACATGAGGATCGACGCCGAGGCAACATTCTCACCTCCCTAGCCAACACCTCCAGAAGGGCCAGAGGAGATAGCAGCTGATCGCAGGGTAATGGATGCAGGAGTGACAAAGACCTATAGATTATGGTGGGTAGCAGAGCTGCGAGGTGTACGTGATCATCTTGACATAGCTGTGATTACAACGGAGAGAGATCGTCTGCAGGGTTTAGTTCATCAGCTCCAAACGCAGGTGAATGAGACAACGGGATTGTTAGCGGTTGCAGAGTCACGAGTGGAGAGACTAGAGGCAAGATTCCTCCACGCAAGAGGACGTATTCGTATGTTACAGGAGATGTTGGCGGATCAGTGGGAGGAACCAATAGTAGTGGCACCTTTGAGGATGGAGAGGCCAAGTGAGTGGCATCGACGATCACGATCACCACCTGATTCAGGAGGAGGCGCAAGGGTCTAAGTGAATTTCATAGGAGTATAAGAATAAATAAGGATGCCGACCTGCGAGTCGATGATAGAGAAGATGTATTTGTTTAACATCTAAATAAAACTAAATATGTATGTTGATTTGAGTTATGATAATAATAAGAATGGTTGTGTTTTAAATGTTTTGTTTGTTTTGAAAAAGGATAAAGATGAATGTGAGCAAATAGAGATACACAAATAATATTATATATACCACACATGATAGGTTATGGTAGGGGCTGGTCGAGCTAACCTTGGGAGACCCCATGTCTCCTAAGTGCTGCCTACATAGCCCATTGCACAAAGCAAGGAGGGGCCTCAGACCGATGTAGTTCTCCCTTAGGACCAGGGAGAGGTGAATTCAGGCAATTTGGTTGTGGTTAGGTAATTTGTTGGTTGGTAAAAAAATATTGATATTGGTAGGGTAATGTTGGTGTTGGTAAGGGATTGGTGATGTTGGTGTAGGCATAGGTGAAGTGAAAGTTAGCTTACCCAAGTAGTAGGGAATCGTGTCCTGATTAAGGTCAACACACAATCCTAAAGTCGAGTAAAAGAGGCAAAAGTGTCCCATAGTTGAGAAGAGCTAAACGAACCACATATTAACATAGGATGAGCTTGAATCCCTAGGTGCCTTGCATAGGCGAGAAGTCGATAGGTGAAAAGAGTCGTATAATCACAATATATCAGATATACGTCACATCCCTTGAGTTTTGTTGCTTTGACGAATGGTGAGGTGAGGTGGCTGATATAGGCTAGGGTGTAGAGAACTTATTATAAGGTGATTATTCTGAAGAAAGAGAACCAAACCTAAATAGACAAGTCCATGACTCAAAAGTGCTTTGGAATACTGACTTTTTACTTTTCTGGATATAGACTGATCGATGCGGGAAGTCCATAGGGGATATGTATTTTATTGTTCTTGAGGTCTTCACGAAGCTGATCAATGCGAGAAGCTTCTGATAAAGGCTGACTTTGTATAGTTGTCCTTCAAGGGAGCAGTCTATTTATAGTAGCAGATGTGGTTTTTGTGTATAGTTGTCCTTCGGGGAGCAGTCTATTTATAATAGTAGAAGTGGCTTTGCACATAGCTGTCCTTCGAGGGAGTAGTCTATGTATAACTTTAGAGGTCTAGATGTCCGTTTGGCATGAAGCATCTAGTTTTGTAGGAAGTTTGACTCAAGAATATCCCATAAGTGTATAATTGAGAACATGTTATTTTGATACTTTTAAGTCATGGACTAGACTAAAAAGGGGAAGGCATCTTTAAGGGGAGGTAATGACCAAACCATGTGAGCTTGATTTTATTTTGAGATGCATGAAACAAAGTGTATGAGGTGGTAAATGAGCTCAAGGGACGAGCACAAGGTAGATAAGAAGTGATGTAACACTAAATTCAACAGTAGAATGGTCAGATATGCAAGGCATTAAGGGGTTCAGGCTCAGGTTTACCATTAAGTGAAGCTAAACGATAAGTGCCTGATCCATAAGTGTGAGTGATAATGTAAGGCCCAATCCAATTTGGAGCAAATTTGCCACGTTTTCTCTTTTCTAGTTTGGTTACATGCTGATTCTCTTTGAGGACAAGATCACCAACCTTAAAGGTACGCTCATGGAGTCACTTATCATAAGCACGCTTGATGCATTTTTGATAGATTTGAAGGTGGTCAAGAGCTGATAAGATGACGCTCGTCAAGAAGCTCCAATTGGGCTAACCGCTCTTGGTGGAAATCATCGTTGGTGAGAATATCCTGAAGAGATATTCTTAGGGAGGGTATTTGTATTTCGAGAGGCAAGACAGCCTCGGTACCATATACCAAAGAAAATGGTGTGGCATTAGTGGAGGTACGAATGCTAGTACGATAAGCCCAAAGGGCAAAGGGGATGTGATCATGCCAATTTCTTCCAGAATCGTTAACAACTTTCATGAGGATTTTGGTTAGGGTTTTATTAGAAGATTCGGCTTGACCATTTGCTTGTGGATAATAAGGTGATGAGAAGCTAAGTTTGATACCAAATTTGTCACAAAGGTCTTGTAATAACTTATTTTTGAAAGATTTTCCATTATCTGTTATCAGGCGATGAGGAACGCCAAAACGACAGATAATGTGATGGTTAATGAATTCGACGATTTTTTATTTTTTGGTTGAAATGAGTGGAATGGCTTCCACCCATTTAGTGTAATATTTGGTTGCTGTGATTATCCAATGGTGATGTTGCGAAGAGGGTGGGTGAATCTCACCAATAAGGTCTAAACCCCATTGTGAGAAAGGCCAAAGATCTCGTGCGACCTGTAGCGGATGGCTAGGAGTATGTTGAAGGTTGGCATGTTGTTGACACATAACACAACGCTTAACATATTCATAGCAGTCGTTATTAAGAGTAGGCCAATAATAGCCTAGGCGAAGGATCCTTTTGGCCACGGCTAGGCCACTAAAATTTCTACCACAAATACCGTCGTGGACATGTTGGATGGTATAGGTTGTTTCCGCGGTGGTTAGACATCGAAGGAGGATGCCATCAAAGCCACGTTTATAGAGGAGTCCCCCATGACGATATAACGAGAAACACTTTTAAGAAAAGCACGTTTTCCATTACTAGTAAGTTCAGGTGGGAGAAAAGAGGTTGTAAGGTAGTCGTGAAATTGGTGATACCAGGTATCCTGCGAATTAGCAGACACATTATTTATCATACAAACATCCGGGGCTGAGTAAGATGGGGCAAAGAGTTGTTGGACCAAGATGAATATGTCAAAGTCAGTTGGTGAGGCAGGAATTTGTGAGGCTAAGAAAGCCATAGTATCCAAAATAATTTTAGTGGAGCGGGGAATGGTTTGGATAGAATAATGAGTAAATAAGGTCAAAAGTGAATCCACGTAATGTTTGTACTTTTGAAGTTCCTCATTTTTACATTGGTAGATGCCCATAACTTGATTGACTACTAATTGAGAGTCACCAAAAATATTGATAGATTTGACACCTAAGTGTAACGCAACCTGGAGACCCAAAACAAGGGCCTCGTATTCCACTGTATTATTAGTGCAGGGGAAATCAAGCCGAAAGGAAAGAGGCATAGGCTCAGCATCAAGAGGAATGAGAACATTTTCGGCTCCTCCACCACGCAGGCATTTGGATCCATCGAAAAAGAGGGTCATTGGATACGACTCCTCACTGAGTGAAAGAGTGGCGATGAGTTCGTCGGGGAAATTAAAATTGGTAAATTGTTCCCCAGGTAAAGGGGCTTCCGCGAGTTGGTCTGCAATAGTTTTTCCTTTTATTGATTTATGGTGTACAAATTCAAGGTCGAGGTCGGCAAGGAGCATAAGCCATCGGGTGATGCGTTGGTTTAGATGTGGTTTGGCATACATGTAATGAATGGGGTTTGCGTTGGTGATGATGAAAGTTTTGTGATTCAGGAGGTAGTGTCAGAGTTTGGTGGCTACGAATGATAGGGCTAGGTACAATTTTTCTACATGTGTATACCTAGTCTCGTAATCCATGAGAGTACGACTTATGTAATAAACAGCTTGTTCTCGATGCTCGGAGTCACGATGTGCGAGCATGGCTCCTATAACATGGTCGGTGGCAGAAAGGTAAAGGTAGAAAGGGTGATCGTCTTGAGGTGCGATAAGCATAGGTGGCTGCATGAGATAGGATTTGAGAGCCTCAAAGGCTTGGTGGCATTCTTCACTCCACTGAAAGGCAATGTCCTTTTTAAGGAGATGATGGAAAGGTTGACATCGATCTGAGAGTTGTGAGATGAAATGCTGGATAGATTGGAGTTTACCTTGCAAACTACGCAATTTTTTGAGGTTAGTAGGTGGGGGCATTTCTAGGATAGCTTTGAATTTAGATGGATCGACCTCGATGCCACGCAAAGAGACGATAAAACCAAGAAGTTTTCCCGAAAGGACACCAAAGACACATTTCTTTGGTTGAAGACGAACACAATATTGTAACAGGCGATCGAAAATAATGGTTAAAACATCGAGATGTTCACTGCGATGTTTAGATTTGCCAAGAAGATCATCGACATAATCCTCAAGGATAGTGTGCATAATGTCATGAAAAATGTAAGTCATAGCCCGCTGATAGGTCGTACCAGCATTCTTAAGGCCAAATGGCATGACACGATAACAGAAGGTTCCCCAAGGAGTTATGAAGGCAGTTTTATGTTGATCAGCCGGGGCTACCAAAATTTGATTGTATCCCAAGAAGCCATCCATGAGAGAAAGCATCTCATGGCCCACAGTGAGATCAACAAGTTGATCAATACTTAGGAGGGGGAAGTCATCCTTTGGGCAAGTGAGTTTAAGGTCTCGGAAATCTGTGCATATCCAAAGTCCCCCCGTTGCTTTAGTAATAGGTACGATGTTAGAGATCCATTGAGGATAGTCAATAGGTAAGATGAAGGAAACAGAAAGGAGTCGTTGAAGCTCTTCTTTGACCAAGAGGGCAATGAGTGGATGAATTTTTCTCAATTTCTATTTAACTGGTTTGGAATCAGGTTTCAGGGTAATGTTATGGACAGCAATGTCAGGATCAATTCCTAGCATGTTAGCGTAGGACCAAGCGAAAGCTTGGTTGTGGGCACGAAGAAAGGTAGTAAAGGCAGTTTGTTCTGATGCGTTAAGAGATTGTCTGATCTTCATAATGTGAGGATCATCCTTTGTGTGGATGTTGATTTCTATAGTCGACTCATTCAACATGGTTTGAGTTTTAGACGGTAAGGCGCGTTGAATATAAGAGTCGTCCGCACCAAGGTAAGTGAGGATGGAGTCATCATCCTGGCACTCAACAACATTAATTGAAGGTGAATCCTCTTCGATCATGTCTGGATACAGAAGGGGAAGAGAAGATGGGTCCTCATTATCACGTTGATAAGTGAGAGGACCCAGGAAGATAGCATTTATGAAAAAAAAAAGTTAGGAGGGATAGATTCAGGGTCTATCGACTCTGTGGGTGACAATGGCAAAATGGGTGATGATGGTTTGGTAGGGGTGACGTCATCATCTTCCAGGATACAACTGACATGAGGTTTCTTCGGTGTAAGTGTTTCAGGAAATCCAAGACCACTACGATCTTTGTGTTTGCGTGTAGTCATGGGAATGATTGTATGTCGGCCTTGTTCATAAAGACCAAAACCAAAACCTTTCCAAGCACAACGAGTCAAGAAGGTGAGGGCGAAATGATGATTTGTCAGGTATTGAAAATCAGATTGGAAGGGAACCACACCAAGGGGAGGTTCAGGGGTAACGGAGGATGCGTCGACACCCCCATACGTTAGGTTGGTGCGGAAATTAGGTGGTCCGTAGGAGATTACCTCCCCCACACGACAGTCGTAGGTAGGATGCGCATGTAACTGTCCGTACTCCTGTGGGGTATGGAAAGAACTAACGTTATATAGGGGATACTCCCCCAGCGTAAGGCATTGAAAAACATCTACTAAGGGGTCTGAGGTTGGGATGTTGTCCGCGGGAAAGGAAGTGGTATTTGCGACGGCGGTTTCATTGGTTGAAGGTGTAGGTGCGGTTGAGGTGGATGGTAGAGGTGTGGTTGAAGTGGATGGTTGGGTTGGATGAATGGGTGTCTTGACTGGTACAAGCACATCATTAGGGCGATATAACATATTACAGGTTTTGAAGGGGGGAGGATCAACTTTTACGGTGTAGGACTTCCCCTCGTACTCAAATTTTATGCATCTATGTAAGGTGGAGGGAACACATCCCATAGCCCGGATCCAAGGGTGGCCTAACAACATGTTGTATTGGAATTCTCCCTCAAGGACATAGAAGAGTTTGGGTAAAGTACGTGGCCCTACACGAATGTTAAGGATCACGGTGCCTAAGGTAGAAGTAATAACATCATTGAATGACCGCAACATGATGGGGTTGGTACACATGTAGCTAGAAGAGATATTCATTTGTTGGAAGGCTTTGGAAGAGATGATGTTTAGGCTAGCACCCCCATCAATCATAACACGACACACCTGAATGTCCCGGATGTAAGCTGAGATGAAAAGAGCGGGGTCAGGATCTTTTGCACCAAAGTCAAAAATTTCATCTTCAGAGAAACTGACAGTAGCGGTTTGCTGCATAGGGACAGAAGTGGTTGCAGAGATAGGTTGTGGTGAGTGAAGCAACATGATTGGGTGTTAAAATGGAGGTAACGGGCAAGGGTTTGTTAGGTAAGACCTCTATCCCTTGAAGGATTTCCACGAGAGCTTGTCGATGAGATTCAAATCTGAATGAGATCATACAGTGTCATTTTTACAGGTGATTGGTGAAGTTGTTTGATCATGGTTCAGTGGGAAAATCCATTAGAGATGGGGTAGGCAGGTCCATGAATAACCACTTTAGGTGGTGGTGCGATCGGGATGGTGGATGGAGAAAGAGAGGCCGCAAGTGTGCTTTCTTTAGCTTTCCCATTGTTTTTCTGCCCTCGAGTAGCAACACTAATCATGTTAATCTCGTGAAAACGAGAGGACAAAGACGGTAGGGATAAGTCATGGTCTTCGAGAGGTGGGGTTGTAATAATGATAGATCTTGGTGAGGCGGGGGATAGGTGGTATAGGAGAGGGAATTGAAGCTAAAGGTTTCTCCCTTCGTAAGTTGTCTTTCTTAACCTTTCTATCCGAGAGAGGTGACTGACGAAGTATGGCTTTCAGAGCTTTGCATCCCTCTACATCATGTCCTAGTGTGCGGTGGTAAGTGCATATTTTAGACTCATCATAACCTATAGGTCGAGGTTTAGATGGATCATAGGGTCTAAGTGGGGGTAGGGAAATGGTCGCATTCTCCACCAACATAGCAAGGATTTTGGTTGTAAGACCCTTTGAGCGTGTCAAAGTCAAAGGAAGATGAGGCTATTGACTGGATGGGTTTCGGTAATGATTAGGTATGGTTGATTCATACAGGTGGTGGCTTAGCCAAGGGGTTTTGATAATTGGATTTAACTACATGTGGCTTCTTCAGCGCAGAAATTATGTTTAGCTGATTAGATGATGAGGCCACAAATGATGTGGTATCAGGAAACAACCACAGAGAAAGAGGAGTGACAGTAAACAAATCCTTTGATGATGGAGTTTGTTTAGGGTTGATAGGTGGACAGGATACGTGGGGTGATGGTGTTGATACACCCATGGATCTCTGTATGGGTGAAGAAGGCGTAGGTCGTTTTAAAGAAAACGCAGGAGGTATGATGTATTGATGCAAGGTGGAGGGATGAGGTCCCAATATAGAAGGTAGGTGTGACGGTGAGGGTTTTAGTTGTGATAGAGGCATAGATTGGACTTGGGCTTTAGGGGATCGAGTTTGTCTCTTAGGTGGATGGATGACTTTACTTTTTGATAAATCTAACTGTTTAGGTGGGTGTGTTAGACTGGGTATTGGTGAGGTCCCAAGCATAGGGGAAGGTTTGGTTAGGTCAATAGAGGTGGATGAGGTATTTGGTAGAGATGAGGGGGGTGAAGATGAGGACATAGGCATTTTAAGCTTTTGTAAACACTTCAGGTATATGGTAGAGGCATTTGGATCGGTCATCTGCATTTGAGTAGAATATGGTGTACTCAAACGTTCCCATAGGACTCATCTATCTTCTGAGGGGTGACAATCCTCATGTGTAAATAGGAACTTTTGTATGGAAGAAAGGTGGGTTTTGATTCCGGTCCACTGTGGGTGTGATACAAGGGGTAAATAAGGTACTGTATCAATGGGCGTTAAGAGGTCAACCGGTTCGCTGAAAAGATTTAGGCGATGAAGAACTAATAGGTAGGAGGGCATATTTGAGAGGATCTGTCATGATTGAAGAATTTGGTGATGTCGGTTCAAGGGGTTTCTCATCTAAAGATGACAAAATAAGTGGTGAGCCTTCCTCTTGTACATAAAGAGTGGTAGAAGGAGATGTTTGGGAAATAGATAAGTTAGATAACATACGCTCACAGTATTACAAGGATGTGGTGTAAGAAGGCTCATCTGTGAGAAGATAACTCTGGGCGGTTAATCCCTTTATGGGTAAAGGAATGGAAAGGATTTCATCTTGTCTTAATGGTGGTGAAGGGGGTTCGGGTTCCTGTATTAGTGAAGAGGCTTGATTCAGAATTTTCTTGATAGAGGCTTTTGGCTGGGAGTCGAAGACTGCATGGATTTCATGAACACTCTCCTCGGCTAAGATATCCTGGTTTATGTTACTGTTAGATGAGTGGTTCGGGAATGGTTTGTTAAAGATTTTAAAATTTTGGTTAGCAGGGGCATTAGGATTATCGAGGGCTATATCCCCTGCATCAACCATTTCCTGCACTATGTTTTTCAACATCTTGCAGTTTTCATGATTGTGTCCCTTCACGCGGTGGAAGTTACAGAAGTCATTTTCTTTGTACCAAGAAGGTATAGCGCGGGTGGAATCGAACCTAGAGTGAGGTTTAATAGGAGGTAAGGTAATAGCTCCTACTTTGAGCAATTTTTACAATATCACACCATAAGTTTCTCCCAAGGGAGTGTAATTGATGGGCTCGGCTTTATACTTATAGGTGGTTTTTGGCGGGGTATTAGATGGTGTTTGGGATTTGACCATCACCGCGTGTACAGCTCCTTTTGATTTCGAAGTAGTCGATGCGTGAGGATTGGTGGTGTTAGGTTTGTTGGTGGAGTCTTGGGTTCAGAAATTGAGGTTTTTGTTGCGCAACCGCAATTTCTCTTCCTCTAAGGCTCGAATCTCTAGTTTTCAAGCCATAGTAAAGGCCTCATCAAATGTGTGGAAAGTTTGAATTTGGAGGGTAGGAGAAATGTGTTTAGTGCAGGCCCGCGTAAAGAGTTCGATAAGTTTGGCCTAAGGCAAGGCATAAGTAAGTTGGTTGATAAGGCCGCGCCATCGTCCAACGAAATCTGCGATAGATTCGTCTTCAAATTGTCAGATGGCAAAGAGATCGGTGATAGATACTTTCTTGGCATTGTTAATGGAGAAATGATCCAAGAAAGATTGGGCTAATTGGTTAAAAGAGAAGATTGAGTGTTGGGTTAAAGAACTGTACCACTCCAAGGTGGGTCCTGATAAGGACATGGGAAATGTGTGGAGTAGTAAGGCATCGTCATGAGCAATCAAATAGCAGGCATGTCTAAATGATCACAAGTGTTGTTGAGGATCCTCCTTACTATTAAAACGAGTAAATTTTGGTAATTCCCATTGAGGAGGATATGGATGAAGGGGGACAGAAGGGTGGATAGGCTCCTTACAAACTTGCTCGTATGTCATGGTGCTACGGCTTCCTGAAACAGAAGCCTCCAGATTTTGCATCTTGTCCATCATTTGTTTGATTAAAGCAGTAGTTGGATGAGATGGTGGTGCAGTTGCCGTAAACGGAGGAGGATTGGGCCAAGGGCCACCACTAGACAATGGTGGGGTTAAGTGTTGATAAGGTCTTGAGGATGAATATGTTGAGGCGACTGAATAGGGATGTCCTATATAAGATGTTGAAGTCACCGGATACGTGTGTGGAAATGAAAAGGTGGGCGGAGCTTGAGAAGGAAAGCTTGTGTGGATAGGTGGCAGAGAGTAAGTCATGAAAAGAGCAGTCTGCAAGAAAGACGAGGTAGGAGCAGTCGGTGGTAATGATATGTTGGGTCCCAGATTAACCAAAGGGAAGCCAATCTATGTCGTATGAACTCCCGAAGCCACTGAATTGGGTGACGGGGCTAAGGATGAAGAAGGCAAGGTGGAATTATTAGATGGAGAGGGAGCTAAATGAGCAGCTATACTAATAGGCATGCCAACAAGGAGTTGACCATCGGGTGTACGGTCAGGGGCATGAGACGAATAGTACTGTACAGCGCTAGGATTAGCATCCAAAAATTTCACAAATTCCTTATCTCCTATCAGGGATTTTGGGAACCTCGCTGGTGTCCGTAGGATTCCCCACAGGATGTGAAGGGGATGATTCAGGCAAAGGCACAGAGTAGACATGTGAAACCATGGATGCAACTTGTTTCTGAGTGATAACAACCATGGACAAGAGTCCACAGTAAGGATGTAATCTATCAGGAACAGAAGCAACAACAAAGTGTTGAAATTGGTGGGTTGCTGGTTTTGGGAACTGTGAAAGACAGTAACCGATATCGATCAGGTAACCGATGTCGGTCAGTCTGTAGCCGGTGTCGGTAAGTTAACCGATATCGGTAGAATAAGACCGGTGTAAGAAGTTGAAAGAAGATGCTGATTTGGGGTTAACGATGCTTAGTATACCTACCAAACTGTTATGAAGTGATCACAGAAAACAGTGTAGGACAGAGAAACAAAACCAAAAACAAGCAAGATGCACAAGTAAATTAACAAACTAACCCTAGGATTAGTTTTAATCACTTTGGGCTTATGCCTTAGATGCAAGATGATGTCAATCCTAAACAAAAGACCTAGGGGAAATGTCAAGTTTGTTTTGGCTTATAAGGTTACCTCAATCGGGCGGAGGAATACCGCAGAAAAGGGGGGATGTTTGAGCTGTTGTGTTAATTATGATGTGATTCGGTATGTGTTGTGCAGTGAAAGTAAGATTAATTTCTTGTCAATATCATGGATATCACCCCCACGTGTACGACCTGTTAATTAATCTACGTTCACTAGAATTGAAAACAACAAGCAAGAATGTGATGCACGTGTTTTAAACCCAAATTGAAAATGATATTCGATGAAGCAAGGAGATGAATTTCACTAATGCAAAGATGGGAAAGCAAAACAAATTCTTTTACCAAATATAACAAAATATCTTGTGAATATCTTATAAGAAGAAAATATCAAGTGTGCTCCCTATATGAATGCAAGCAAGAAAGAAAGAAACCCAAAATGGGTCCCACCGGGAGTGCCAAAATGTTTCGCACAGAATTCTTCCATTCCTGGAATAGAGTTGCTTTTATCCTTTCATTCCTTTGAGAAATAGATAAGGGTTAGGGCTAGGAGGAATACCTGTTGAATGTTGAGAGGGTGTGCGCGTACCGTAGAGAGAGATCAAATCGATTGCAAAGAACTCCTTTTTGTCTGGGAAGGACTACCTACAAGTAAGAATACAAGACCACCAGATTCTAATTAGACAATAAATGAGGGAACTGCCTTAGGCCCAGGTAATATTTGACTTCCTTTTGAAGGTGGTCAGTTCCCCTGCTGATATGAATTAACACAAATTCTAACAAAGAAGTTATTACAAAATTACAATTTAATTACCTTGTTAAAACAATAGAGAAAAGGCTGGTCTTGGTTTTGAATCATAGTGACCGATGCTGGTCACTGTCACCGGTACCAGTTTTTGCTAACCAATATCGGTAGGGGTAGTGGTTTAGGGGCTTTTAGCGAAGGTTGGCTATAAGGTGGCTATGGTGTTTATAAGGCTGGTAAATGATTGGGGATAGGTAATGGGGTGATGGAGAAGACTCAGAGAGTATGGGGGCTGTTCTTGGGGGTAATGTAGGGGTAGAGGAATGACAGTTAGATGGAGGGTGTTATCGGGTAGTAGATCTAGGAATAGACTTAGAATTACTGTGATTCAGAAATCCAAGAAATGTTATTAAAAGAACATATAAGACACTACTTACTAGTTCCTGATGAAGATATTAGGTCTAAGGACTGTGATGACGAAGGCAGGGTTCAGGTAGGATGATCTGACAATCCAAGATGAGCTATCTTCTCTCCCAATGCTTGGATGAGTGTCACTGGGCTCTGGTTACTCAGTTGTAGTCTTGGGCTTGATGTCCTTCTCTGCAAACTCCTCTCTTTCCTTCACTTGTCTCTGCTCGGCCAAGTGAATTCCTGATCTTTCAATGACTTCCGATTCGGTTCAGGTTCCAATCCCTTTGTTTTTGGTTGGGGGAGGTCATTTACAGGGAACCGATGGCGGTCGTAACCTACGGTGGTAGTAGGAACCGATATCGGTTAAGTCAAAGTGGGCTATTTTTAGTAAAATAGCCAACTTTCCCTCCTTTTCTCCCGAGGGATTAGTTGTGGGCTTGGTCAAGTCATTATGAGGTTGGTTTTGGTGCGGGTGAGGAGTAATTAGTCATGGGTGTGGATGTAGACCAAGTTATAGGTCTTAATTAGGTTAGTTTAGGGTTAGGACTAGGTCATGATGAGGTGGCGAAATGAGGTGGCAGGTTTGGAGATGTGGATTTATTAATTATAAGGTAATTAATAAATAATTGTGTAAGGTTTAGGTGATGAGGCTAGGTTGCGAAATGAGATGTGGGGCATGGGGGGTCGTAAGACACAAATTTGGTGTCTACACCATATTTTGGCACATGTTGGGGGGAACGTTGGAGGAGAGACTGAAGTAGACTAGCTGAATATTTAAACCCATTTCATCCCTCCACACATCATGCTAAACTCCATAATGGCATGGGTTAAGAGTATGTTAGCAAGGTTGAGTCTTGACACTTACACTTATCAATAAAAATCTTCTTGTAATTTTCCATGGCCATTCTAGTAACCATGTTGTTCTATATCCAAGGCACTAACAACACACAATAAAATACTTTCCATTATACCTTAATAGATGACCATACATTTTTCATGATTTCATTTTGCACCTAGGACTAAGGTAATTTTGACACAACAAGGGGGTGAGACATCTAGGTTGAGGTGTCAAATTTTCTCCTATTAGTTGCATGAAAATAGGTTTGCATTGGATGAAGATAAGTAGACAAGTACTGAGGGGAGGTTGTATGTATAACAAGAAAAAATGTCTGGCACCAACCAACCACCATTACTCCCACCACCAAAACCATCATGAATTCCATGCTCAACCCGGTTTCAGTTGATTTTATTACTATTAATTTTATTTGGTATTATCATATATGTATATACTATATATTAAAATTTGATAATAATAACAATATTATTATTATTATTTGATTTATTTTCATATTTCAAAACTACAAAATAGAAGTGTTCTTAGAATCGAGATGCCCACTAGGAGTGCAAGACGACATCCAAAATGGTGATAAGGTATGGCATGGCGTTTACGAAATTGATTAACGCAACCACCCAACTTACACCCATTGACTAGGTACGACAAAGTAGGGCATTAAACCAGTCTATTAGGGCATTTACAACATTTAAAAATCAGTAGAAAAAAGATTAAAAACCAAAATATAATATTGGTGCTTGTATGCAATGGTTGATTTTGACTTTCTCTGTTGAACTTCAACTCCAAATCCTAGCAATGTATTATGAAATATAAAAAATGTTGTAGATGGGATGTTTTTATAGGTAATTGATTTGTGATATGTGAACTTACATTCTATTAGCTCTCACATGTTTGCATGGATTGAATTGTTCATCTAGTCAATTCATTGGGAAAATTTAAATTCAAAATTGTCATTTATTATATTTATTGATTTATTGGTGAGGCTTACAAATTTTGAATTTGTAAATTTTAGGTACAAATCCATAAATTTTGGACTAGGATTCAAAGGATTTGGAGTAAATACACTTAATGTGGTTGATGGTGCACTCAAAATATGGAGATTGAATTTGTATTTAAATAATGACATCATGGGGCAGTTGTGATTCAATGGATATTGACAGTTGACTTTTATACCCGTTTTGGGAAGTTGATGGATGAAAAGTATTTTTCTAATAATATTAAAAATATCAAGTGGATAAGTTTTTAATTTTAATATTGTGTTGCACACTTTTGAATAATGTGTGGTGTGTAATAATTGGGTCAAAGGACTAGTAGTTATGTTGAAATGGTCTCAATGTTTGGTAATTTCCCCCTAATAATGACAAGTCCCACACTAAAATAATAGTGTCTTTTTTAAAAAAATATTGAAGTAAAGAATAACAAATAATTGGGGTTAAGGGTCTCAATAACTATCAAAATTATTAGAAATTTACTAATTACTGGTCCCTCTCCCCTAAGAATTGCACCTAAGGGAAATAAAGGAAAAAAATCTAGACTTGGAGAATTGAAGAAAAGGAAGGGCAAGAAGAGGAAAGTAAAATGTAGGAGGAGATATTAAAGGAGACGAGAAATTCACAAACTAAGGCATTTGTTATGGAAGGAATTTTAAACAAAATGACATTGAAGGGGGAAGGAAATGGTGAATTACACACCTTAAGTAAAATTGTGAAGTGAAAGAAAAATAACTTCTTCTTTCTTTTTGTTTTAAATGAAATGATTGGTATGTATTCTTGTATAGCACTGGAAATAAAAAGGTAGAGATAATTATAGGTGGAGAAGTGAATGAACTCCATATATTTTAGTAAATTCAATTCCTTTTCGATCAATGTTTCCAATGTTGATAATTACTCTCTGTAACATCATCCCTTGTGATTTGTGGATTGTATGATCCCAAGATATTTTGAGGGTAACTTGCCTACAATTCCCATAGGAAATTAGGAAATATTGGAACACAACATGGGTTGTTGACATTCCAAACTAGACCGATGTAAGTTTTCAATTCCATCGTGACAAAATTAGGTAATTCAAGTGGATTTGTGCCAAATTTATAAATAATAGTGTGTGTAATATAATTCATTGATAATTGATTCATTAACAAGGTCTTATCCAACCCATAATTTGGTAATGTATAGTTTTATATTCAAACCTTAATAAATAAATAAAAACAATAAATCCCTATCTAACTCAAATAATGACCTAAGATTCATTATAAGGAAATAATACCTACACTTATCAAATGTAGAACAATCTTTTTGTGTGGATTTCTTCATGTTTGGTTGAATGAGGTTGCTTTAAGGCTTGTGAAAGATTCTAACAAGTGGTTACAAAGATAGAGGAAGGATATGAGGAGGATTTCTCCAAAAATGGATGGATTTCCCAAAATAAATTTCCTACAATAGAAGGATTTTCTTGTGTTTCCATCTATCTCTTGGGTACTGTCCCATTCAGGGTTCTTATCCAATGGATACTTGAAGTTTACTTTTATAGGTTTTATTTGGTAGAGTTAACTAATATTTAGGATATGTGGGATATTGGTTTTGGAGGATTAGTGAATAGTTAAGACTGATTAATTTATGAGAAATAGGATATTGGTTTTCAAGCACACGGGCTTAGATGGGTGAATAGATAGACAAGGACCTAGAAATGCTGATCAATGGGACACTTTCGTAGATTACAGTAAGGGATTGATAAGATGATTTCAAAAAGTAGATGACTATTTGGTCGGTGAAATTGATTGATTGATTGATAGTTTGCATAAGTTTAGTGAGTAAAGGATTTGGTATAGTATTGATTAAGCTAAAATGTGAATTTGTAAGCCTAAACTAAATGCTATAGTAGTAGTAAATGAATAACAATTAAGTACAAAAATTACACCCAAGAAACTGAGAAATAAATTATGAAACCTTGATTGCAAGGAGGAGAAAAAGGTACTTAATTGATTCACAGTAAAGTATGGAGTGCACCGAAGTGCTGACCAGGTGAGCAAAGAGGTAGAAGCATTGTACAAAGACCCATAAAAAATATAGATATGGAGGAAAAAGATAGGCTGGGGTGCCTGGAGAGGGACAGGGGCCCCTGCAGGTGCCCTAAACTTGATTCTGGGTGCCCGGATCTGTGGAAAATTTTAGAGAACCTCCTCTGATATGTCAAAAATTGTTTATTTTTGTTCTCCTTTGATTGCTAGGTGGTCACACTCTGATCACCGAGCTCACTGAAAACCTACAATGATGTATGAACCTGCAAAACCCTCAAATCCTAAAAAAAGAAAGATGCAGAATGAGGGGTCATATTTTCCTTAGCTATCACAATGGTGAACTTATGATTGAGCACTGCACTACATTTTGGACCCAGATGTAGTTTTGGTGAGTGTGTGCATGTCATGCCCTAGGTGCTCTTGTTTCATTTGTACTTTGTGAAGTAGTAAGAAATAGTAACTATATAAAATGTAATAAAATGTGTGCATGGAATAGAATAGAATCCCCCCTATGCTATGTGTTTTGATGCAGATATCTGACTATTGATGTATGGCAGTATGTGGATGCAACTCTAGCTGGAGTGATATTAGTATGTGACACTAAGACCCTCATTATGGTCTTGTAACATTATATTTATAGGGTTCTCAAGATTAATTTCATAATCAACCCCAACATGGCTGACTAGGAAAAGGATAAGGATGAAAAACGACTAGAAAGGCCCAAACAAGAAGCGGGAAAGAGAAACATAGATCGGGGCACCCAAGGTGGGACCATGGTGCCTCAGGGCACCCCAGACATGCATGGGCACCTTGATTTTAGACTAGAATGATGTAGTTGTGAAACAAGTGGATAAGTATATAAAAATATGGGGAATGATGAAATTAAATATAAGAAAAAGATGGCCAGAAGGTGGGATTAATTAGTACTTTTTTCACTTGAGAACCTTCTAAATATTAGTATAAGACCGGGCTAAATAATTCCTAAAGTGCATGATTTTATGTGTACACCTTATAGTTGCTCCATCCAAAGGGAAGAGAATGGCCAAAAGTCATTCTTCCCCAAAGAGAAGGATTTTTCTGTTATTTCTTATCATAGTTTATTTACTGCAGATTTATTTTTGTTAATTTATTTCAGTAATTTATTTTTTGTTTTTCCTTTTTATGCATGTTTAATTTCAATTTGTTTTCTTAGGAAGAAGTACTGTTGACAAATATTTTCTTTCTCCTTTTGCATACAACTTTAGACAACGACTTTTTTAAAATGAAACCAACTTGTCTATGAGTTTGTTAATTGAATAGTAACCCATCAACCAACTCATCCACTTAACAGTGCATCTGAGCCATTTTAACTATCCAACTCGCTAACATAAAATGACGAGCTCACAGAGGGGGTTTTTCCCAAATGTAATAAAAAATAATGTTGATGTTGTTGAAGCCACATTTGAATACATTGGCTAAGGTTGTTTCAATCCTTAAACAAAATCTTCCCCAATACATGTGGGATTTATCGTCATTCACATGCCAAAATAGGGGCTTTTTTTAGGTCAAAACAATAACCATTTAGTAAAATGATAAGGGTCTTAGCCAACCCGCTTGTGAATTGGAAGTGTTATAAAAGGGGTGAATTTCTATTTGAATTGGATTCAACTAATGACTTTGTAAAAATGATATCCATTTTCTTTTCTTATAAGAGGGCATTCCCAAGTGAATATTCAAACCTAATTTTTATTTTCAAAGCTAAAAATATGTAAGAAGACCATATAGGATTTTTTTGTTCATTCCTAATGGCATTTTAACCCACTGACAATTTTTGAGCCACTTTCATTGGATTTGAGTTCTTAGAAGAGAAGGGAAACTTACTTTGTTGAATTCATTCATGGAGGATGTTCATGGTTTTGATTTCCAGGTCTTTCAGGGTTCACTATAGGTTTTTAATATCATTTCATGTTGTGAATTTTCATAATGTACTTGAAATAAATTTAAAAAACATGGAGATGTAGGAATATTGCAAAAATCCATTAGAAAATTTCTTGTAATTATTTATTATTTATTTTTTATTTTTAATTTAGTTTTGAATAGACTAATGATAAAAACAGGAAAATTACGAAATATCTGAAAATGAAATTTTGAAAGAGGTTTAATTTGGAATTTATATTTTGAGTTTCTACACACTCCTAATCGGTTCTAAATCTGATTTTAATTAGTTCTAAAATCATTTAAAACATGGAAATTGAGAAATTTAATTGTATCCATTTTAAAAACTATTTGATAGTAAGGGGTCTACTATATTTTACCAATTAAATAAATAAGAATGTTTAGTGCATACAACACAATACTGAAGGAGAGAGAGGAATTAAAAGTACCCCATTAAGAGAGAAGAATTTTGTATTAGAGTGTTTAGTAATCATTATATCTTCCCCTTAAAATTTTTGAGAGAAGAGGAACTATAATTTACAAATATTTTATTAGTTTTGATACGTTCCATAACCCCATGGACCACACCACTATAGATAGATCTAGGTAACATTTTGTAATAGTTGTAACTATCAAGTAAGATAAACCCGTATTTTTGAAAATGAATTACTATACTGCAGTCCCCCACATGTGTTTTACTATTGAGACTTAGTGTATAGATTCTAGAATCATGTAGATGAGAATAAATCCCATGCACCCACAATTTATTCATGCAATTGTGTGTAAGTAGTGCAGAGGAGAAGGAATGAAGTAATCATGGTCCATGTATAATACTTTAAATTGAGTTATATGTTTCTAAAAATAGACAAGAAAGATGATACTATCTGGTAAAATATGAGAGTGCTAGTAAATAATTATAAAAATCCCCTATCTAGGAACGTAGAGTGTTTTCAGGACCATACCACAATGTTTACTGTATTATTTGGTTTTGCATTGTATTTAATTATACCACTTTTTTGTATATGTACCTATTTCTAAGGATTTGGACCCTATAAAAAAAATTTCATATGTCTTGTAATTTATGTGTAAATGTAAAATATAATTTGATGAATGAACCTTATTTTATATCACGTGTGATAAAAAATTTGAGTGTGTAGATGAAAAGAAAAGATGTTTACTCATGTATGATAAGTTTTATCATTTGTGTATAATCACATAAAAGGTTGGAATGGTGGTCATCATTGGGAACCTGTTGGTACCCAGATTTAATCTCCTACACAACTTGAGCAGCATCATGGATTTTACAAGACTCTCAGAAGAAAATAAATGATTTATATGTCATTTTGTAGCCGGGGAAGCGATTTATCTGACTTGTTAGCACTCAGGATTTGAAGAAATGGGTAGCACCTTGAAAGGATTTTGATCTAATCCTCACTATTTTAGGGTGTGCCTTTCAACCAAGGTAAGAGAACCTATATTGCAGCCTCTGTTTTGTGAAGGAGGTGGAGATATCCTTATACTATGCATATTGTATGGAGATGGCCTTGGGAAAACATGATCAATTTTCCATTATTCAAACTCAATAGAGCTGTCACTACTAAATGATCGAAATGCTTTCAAGACAAGGCTGAGGATGCTAGAGACATGGTATGATCATGATTTGCTTTGTGCATTTTTGTAAATGGATTGTATTCTTTTGTTGATACACAATGTAATACAGGGGTAGTATTGGGTGGGATTAGTTATTCTGAATGAATTTTTGGTGGGATATTTTAAGCAAGACTAACTAGAATTTTCCAAATTATTTTCAAACCTTTGTAAGAAATTTGTAAGACCCACATAGCAGAATGCTTTAAAAAGGGTTGAGATACTCCTTCAACCAGGATATGTGCACCAAATGGAGGCCCAGATCTGCACTCTTCCACACAATCTTTGATAACCTACCACAAAATATTGAAGTAGATGAACCAACAAAGCATCATGAAATCTCTATTTTATCATGACCTAAGGTGCACCCAAAGGTTTACAACAACCTCTAAATTCAAGGAAGGTACAATGATTTTAAATCTATTTATCTCTTTATTAGATGGAAGATCTTGTGAATGTGATATTACAGATGCCACTAAACTATCAACAAGAAATGAGACCATGTATGATCAAAAGATTTTTCAAACACAAGACAGCAACAGGAGCAAGAAACACAAATTAAAACATTCTGGAACATAAGTGCATGCAAATTTTGCAAAGAGACAACACAAAATAATCTAGAAATGATCAAATCTATCAGTAGGGGAATGTTATAAGAACAATCTCAGAGCTTGTCGATGGCTTTACAAATAAAAATAACTCAATATGATACAAATCTGATGAAAAAGGAGTTAGAAATGGTTCTCAGGCGGTTTCTCAGAGAATGGGCTTCTTCCCAAATTTTCTCGTGAAATTCTAAGTTTCTCTGACCTTTTACATGTCTCAAAACATGCATTATATAACTTTCAATTACATTTGATCCTTCTTTCCCAAGAAAATAATATGCCCAACATTAATTTTGTTACAAAATTCCAACATGACTCGCAGATAGGGACATTTATCAAATTTGCATCAAAAGTTATCAAGTGTTTCTAAAATAGCGAATTATTACAAATCCTTCATCATTATCCATTGTGGATGCACTTTTTTCATTCTCTAAGCATACAAACCCCTTTCATTTAATAATTTCATCCTTATCATTCCAAAATTTGATTCTGCAACTTCATAATTTGATATTTCACGTTTTACATGGGCCTGAGAAATATTTTTTTTCAAAAACACCTCAAATCTACAAATTAATCCCTAAAACCGCTTACACTAATCTTTGCAAGCACAAAGGACCCAAATTCACCAAAAATTTGATGAAAAATGATGCAAAATTCACATTTCCACACTTCTTGGAGCAAAAATGGCAGCCAAAAATGAAAATGTAAAGTTACCCTTGATCTACTCTTTCTCCTTAAATTTGGGTCCTCCATGTGGCAAAATATGATTGGGAATGAATTCAGGCTCATTTTTTGACTTTTTAACATTTTTGGAAAAATGGAAAATATTAGATTTTTTCTTCGTCCCTCTGTCCTTGAAATTTGGTGATGACACATGGCATATGGTGGGTCCCACTGGGATCACGGCTCAATTCTGCACATTTTGACCCTTTTTTGGAATTTGGAAAAAAATCACTTTTTCCCCATGGACCCGCACCTCCGTCTCTGTCCTTGACACTTGTTATGCTCTCTATTGCTAAAATTCCATGGGCGTATTTCATGTTTAAACCTCTTTTTTCATCGAGGGAAAATTTTCCATTTTTCTTCTATGGGCCTGCGCCTCTGATTTCTCCCTGCCACATGTCTCCTTTTGATCTATTGCGGAGCCATGCCTCAAATTTTCATTCTAAGTCTTTTTTACAAAAGGGAAAAAAATTCCCTTTTTCCTCCGTTAGTTCGTCAACCTGCTCTACCCACCACATGTCTCATTTTGCGCCATTGAGAACCCATGGTTCCATTTGTAAATTTCACCCCTTTCACCAAAAAAGGCAAAAAATGCCTAAGTCTTCCGCTAGTCCATGCTCCCTTCTGACCCCGCTCTACCATGTGTCCACCCCCTACTCCATGGCTGACCCATGGGCCTTTCCACACCATTTTTTCCTTTTGCGAAAAATTAAAAACTTTCCTAAGTCCCCCGCCAACCTCGCACTCCGCCTTCACATGAAAATGAGACACGTGTCCTCCTCTAGGACCTGCGGAGCTGTGGGGAATATTTGTAAATTTTTCCAAAAACCAAAAACACTAAGTTTTTAGAAAAAACCTACCTAATATCATCCAACTAGAAGTGGCCACTTGTGAGGGATGGCTTGAGCCTATTTTTGACGGGAAAATGACACCCGTATAACCATAAAAAACACATAATTTACCAGAGATGACTGAATTTGATTTTTTCTTCGTGGGTGAAGGATTTTTTGGTCAAAAAACAAAGGGAATGTGTTTTAAAGTAATTTTCGACCATGGAAAAGGATTTTTGAGGTAAAAATGCAAAAAATGAAAAAAAATGAGCTCCACATTCCAGGAAAATGGAAAAATGATAGAGGCCCATGGATTTGGAATTTTAGGGCACAATGTAAGGCACACATGCATTTTTCTTTCAAAATGGGGAAAATAATAAGTTTGTGAGGAATTTGAAAGCATTTAATCTAGAGAGAAAAGTTTGTAGACCACCAAGTTTGAATAAAAACGTCTTTAGAGCACGTAGAACAAAGGGGAAAGATGGGAAAATAACAGAGGATCAAAATGGAACCAACATCGGCTCCTACTCTGGGATGGGCACTCCCAGTGAGTGCCACAAGAACAATGTAGATCAAGTGCCAAAATAATCCATTGGGCAAAGGAGTCATGAGCCAAAACCACCAAAACTAGTTGAGAATATGACAAAACACCAAAAACAGAGCAAAAAACCAAACACTATACACTGTACATGTGGTGCATACATCAAATTTGGGGATTACTCCAAGAAATGCTTCAGATGCCTACCATTAATAGGTAGTTCAAGAAATTCCCCATCTAAATATTTAAGAAAAAAGGTATTCTCACAAATTCTGATATCAATGGAGTAAGGGCCCATCCATAATGCATCAAATTTTCCATGTTTTCCCTTATCTTCATTTCTGTTGTCCCATAAAAAAACCAGATCCCCAATATTGAAGGCCTTATGAGTGACTTTCTTGTCAAACAATATTTTCAACTTCTCTCTAAATCTGACATGCCTCTGGTGGGATGCTCTTCTCTCTTCATCTAGCTCCACAATCTAATTAATCCTTGATTCATATGGACTGACCTCTTGATCCTTAAGTTGTTAAACAAACTAAAATGAAGATAATTGTAAATGTAAGGGTAGCAGGGCTTGAGTTCTATACACCAACTCAAATGGGCTCTTACCAGTAACTCTCTTGGCACTAATTCTATCAGCCCAAACTAAAAATTTCAGTTGTTCACCCCATTTTCTCTTGTTCAACTCCAAGGTTCTAATTATCTTTAAAAAATTCTTATTACTGGACTCAGCTTGTCCATTCCCTTGGGGGTTATAGTTTGAAGCATAAGTCAGATTGGTTCCATACTCCTTGCACATTGCCATCAAAGGTTTAGCTCTGAAACACATGGCATTATCATCAACAATCTTCACTGGAATGTTAAATGTGCATATGATATTATTCAACAAGAAGTCCATAACAACTTGGTGTGTTTCTTTCTTGGTGGGGATTGCCTCTACCCACTTGGTGAAGTAATTTGTGGCTACAAGGATCCACTTATGTATATCACTAGAAGGGTCTGAAATCTCACCAATGAAGTACATACCCCACTATTTGAAAGGATCTTCAATTGATACAGGCTACAAAGGAAGGGAGCCTGAAGCTTTCATTCTTCTAGAGAAATGCTGACAGATTTCACATTTTTTTATCAGCATGGTTGCATCTTTGAAGAGAGTAGGCCACCAATAACTAGATCTCAAAACTTTGTGTGTTGTAACCCTTCTAGCAAATTTTCCTCCAAAAAATCCCCCATGGAAATCAACAACTACTTTGGGAGCTTCATCTTTAGTTACACACTTCAAGAGGACACCTTTAGGGTTCTTCCAAGCTAGCCCAAAGTCAGTGATGATGTATTTTTGAGAAGCCATCTTGAGGGTTATTTTCTATTTTTTTTTTAAATGATTAGGAAAACATAGGTTTCTAAGGTAAAATATTATATGCTTGTACCACTCAGAACTTACCAATTTTTCAAGAACATCTACCCTTTCTTCCTCTACTTCATTCACTTCCACATTCTGTAATTTTCTCTTAACCATGAGCTTAGCAAGATCCAAACCTCTTACCAACTTTGTGGTTTGGATGTCCATATCATACTCCTATAGTTTGTTCACCCATCTAAATATTTTACTTGAGATCTCCATCTCTGGTAATATGTCTTTTACCATGGTGTGGGGAACATAAGCAACAACTTTTGAACTTAAAATATAAGGCCTGAAAAATTTTGTTGCTTTCACCAAGGCAAATGCTTATTTTTCCATGATTGTATACTTTAACTTAGTATCTTGTAAAGCCTTGCTAAAGAATTCAATATGCCTCTCAACCCCATCTTCATCCTTTTGGAGAAAAATAAATGTAATAGTATTTTTAGAAGCAAAGGAGAAGATTTGGAAAGGCTTCTTGTAATTCAGAGCTGCCAAGATAGGTGCATGTTTAAGTGCCTCTTTGATTCCTTCAAAATCCTCAATCACAACCTCATCCCACTTGATAACTTGATCTTTCTTTAACATGCATGTGATAGGAAGAGTCAACTTAGCAAAATTGAAAACAAACCTTGTAATGAAATTGATCTGCCCAAAGAAATATTGGATGCCCTTCTTCATTTTTGGAATTGGCACCTTGCTGATTGCTTCTATTCTCTCAGGGTCAATCATGACACCAACCTTTTAAATAATATGACCAAGAAGCTTGGCATTTTGCACCCCAAAGTGACACTTCTTTAGACTGAGAGAGATTCCAAATTATCTACATATGATTAACATTATTTCCAGGTGTTGTAAGTGATCTTTTCTACTCCTTGAAAATATAGTCACATCATCCTAATAAACTACAATGAAGTCATTTATATAACCAACAAAAGCAACATCCATTGCTCTTTGGAAGGTAGCTCCAACATTCATGAGACAAAAAGACATTATCACATAAACATATTGATGACTGCATCGTTTGGCTCATTTATATAATTTCCTCAGATTGGAAATACTCTTTGTGATATGACTTATTAGTATATGGGGATGTTTTGTGTAGTCATGTCTTAGTAGGTTGATGCATTTTTCCTTGCTATTATTTATGAAAACCGTTTATCCCATGAACTTCCTACTAACTACCTTTATGAGATCAAATGTGATGATGTGTGCAGGGAATAATGGAAGTAACTGGTGGATAAGAAGCTCGAGTTAGAAGCATGCGATTGAAGACCGTTTCCATCGAATCGACCTATTAAGCCTGGGCTTGACTCTAATGACCCATAGGAATCTATGAGTTTTTAATTGATATTTGATGGAAAGTGTTTTATGCCACCTGATATGGCGGATCTTGTAACCAACATTATCTATATGAAGACTTTGTCTTCAGAACTTGAGTAGCACTTTTTGATTATCGAAGAAGATTATTTGCATATTGTTCTGGATTTGTTTTTGATATGTTATGAACTCATTTCTAAGTTAATGAAAGCTACAGAATTTTGAGAATCAGAATTTTTTGATCACTCTATCTCGAGGAAGAGAAAGGGCCCACTCAACCCAAGAGATACGAGGTTACTTTGAGTTTTACATGCATACAGTCCTTCGATTAGTTTTACTACAGTTGTCATTTGATGAGTTTTACATGCATGTTTTGATTAACTATCTCTGTTTTCTCCATTATCACTTTCGCTTAGAGTAGATGCTTTTGTTATGCAAATCTAGTTCATGAATAGTCTTGCTTTCTGCTGAAAATTCCATTTATTCAGTTATGGTTTAATTTGTTAAGAATAAGTGTGTGCGTATTTTATTCTACAGAAGATTAGTTGCTAAAATTACTTTCATTGCACATGGTTGAATTCCGTAGATTTGTATTTAATTTCTGTAGATTTTAACTGCGCTTCCATAGAATAGTCTTTAAAACTAAGCAACCTCCCAACAAACTCAACGTATAACTAGTTCTCCTAGACTCCATTGCTTATTACCTTGGACACAGCCCTGGTTTATAATGACACTAACAAAGATTATGTCAGTTAAATGATTGGAAAAATACAACGACCCATCATTTTTGGCACTGTTACCGGGGAGTACATAACCATAAGCTCCATTATTTTATTCCATATGTTATGGGTGTTAATAGAGTTCATATAGGGAACCAATAGTTCTCTCGGACCTCGATTTAAACCAACCAACCTAGATGCATAGGTCACAAGATAACCAAGGGAGATTTATAGCACACAATATTCAACAAATCTCTTTAGACACTTCATAAGAGAGAAACACTAAGAGTGATACAGATTCCTATTCCATGCCTAGAACCTTTTCTAAGCATTATGTATCCTCTTCACATCATTCTGCAATGGGGGATCTTGGGAATGTTGAAGAACAACCTTTAGGATGAAAATTTACATACCCCATTGTCATTGATATAGATGAGGATGCACCCATGAAAAAAATCTCACCATCCATCCTCCCCCTCTTTCAAGGAATGACCAAAGAAGACCTTGATCAGTTTCTATTTGAATTTAAAATCCTGTGCCAGACATATGATTACCAAACTGACAATCAAAAACTTAAATTATTTCTCTCCACTCTCAAATATTCTGCTATGAGATGGTTTATGGGGTTACCATCTAACTCCATTAACTCCTGGGAAGTCATGGAAACAACCTTCCTGGATAAATACCAAGACTATTGTAGAGGAAGGGATAGGAAGGAGGAGTTCTTCCAAATATGGCAAAAGGAAGATGAGAATATAGAAGATTATCTAGATAGATTTCTCTTTCTCCATAGACGCAGTGGGTATGATTTACATGCAGACATCACTAAAATAGTCTTTCTAAAAGGACTGGATGAGGAAACCAAGGATTTTGTCCATCTCATGGGAGGTGTAAACGTGCATAAGCTTACCATGGAACAAATTACAGAGCTATGTAGAAGATATTCTAGAACACATGGAGGAATAAGAAGGAAACAAACATCCAAGTCTTTAGGTACCTCTGAACTTCTAGAAGAAATGGACAGCATGAAAATAGAAATTCTGCTGCAATTAACATCCACCATAGATGGAATCAAGGCAAAAGCCACCCTTGCTAAAGAACCATTGTACATGTATTGCCATAAATTTCGGAAGAGACACCCCTTTAGAGAATTTCCTTTGGATGTCACAAATATGTGCTTAATCTATGAAGTTACTGACCATGACACTAAACATTACACACTTTTACCACAATTGAAGGGAGGTTTGAATGTCATCTCTCAAACAAGTGTTGAATTAAATTTTTTCCAAAGACCAAATAATCAGGGTGGGTTCCCATCAAGACCAACTCAGAATCCCTGGAGAATTTCATGGCCAAATCAGGCCTCTCAATCTTCTTGGGGACAACCTGAGTGGGAAAACTCAAACTGGATGACTTATCCATATCCACCACCTTGGACAAATCCCTACACTTAGCCGGGTGGGGCTCCACCACCCATAGCCAATCCTTGGCATAATCAGCAGTGGGCTCGTCAACAAAATTTTAGCCAAAATTAGTCCTGGGCACCACCACAAAACAGTAAACAACAACGCAGGTTCCAGTAGCCACAACAAGCTTTAATGCCTCCACCTCAAGCCTACCAAAATCAAGGACAAGAAACACAAACACAACTTCTTGATTGGCTAGTAGTCAATCCTAAAAATCAACAGATAGCTTCGATTGATGACACAGACATAGGTAACACCATGCAGGTTAACACTATTGGTAATTTACGATTATGATCTGGCAAAATATTGAACCCTCCTGTTGTTATCACAGAACTACCTGATGATGCCAATAAGGAAGAAAAAGTTGAGGGTAACACTAGTTCTTCACCAATGCCAGATAAACAGGATGATCAAATACCCACACCGACTACAACCTCTTTTCTTGAGTGATTACAGGACACCCAGATTGCAGATGAAACAAAACTAGTTCAGGGATTGAAAAAAGTACATATTGAGGTTCCACTACTACGTGCAATAAGGGAAATCCTTGAACTAAACCAAACCATTAGAAATGAATGTATAAAGACACCAGGAAGAAAAAATAAATACCCAAAGACTGTCATAGTCGAAGGGAATTTGGCTGATTTAGTTGCTGGGACCCTCATCTCACCAAAATATGGAGATCCTGGGAGCCCTGTCATTACTATTTGTATAAACAACCAATAAATATCTAATGTTTTGGTGGATCTTGGTGCTACTATTAATGTTATCACAACAAAAATGTTTAACCTACTATCCTTGACAGGACTTCAACCAACCAACATTGTTCTGTAGTTAGTAGATCAATCCATTGTTGTACGTGATGGTGTGGTTGAAGATATAATGGTCACTATTGAATCATGGCAGTACCCAGTTGATTTCATTGTTTTGCAACCTAAATATTGAAAGTTGGGATATCCAGTCATCTTAAGAAGACCTTGGCTAGCTACGGTTGCTGCTTACATTGACTATAGGTCAGGCAACATGACAATCCTAAATGGGAAGAAATCCAAACACATTTCATTATATCCTCCTGCCCAACCTTATACGAATAATTATGACCAGGTATGGGTGGATTATTTGGATGATAACTCTTTGAATTCTTCTTCTTTGGCCACTATTACAGTACACAACCATATGATGGAAGCTGCATAGTCATATGTACTGACTGATTCCAAGGACTCTGCAACTACGGAAATCAACACTTCTACAGAATTCAGAATATAGGCAGTAGACATTACCTCTACTAAGTCTGGTAAGAAACTCTATGCTTATAATTCCGAACATTTAGTTCCTGATTTCTGTTTTCCTTTAACTAAGGTTCTATATTTTGATAACATATCCATCTTGCACATGCTTCAACCCCATGTTTTCCCACTGAATTCTTTTATCACTAGTATAGAGCTTGCTCTTGCGGATGATACTAAGCAGGTTCTTGTCAGTATGGGTAGAGAGCTGACTATAGGAAGTAAATTGGAGGTCAATCAAGAAGCTTGGGTGCTTGAGGTTCTGAAGAAAAATTCTCATGATTTTTCTTGGGATTATACTGATATGAAATGAATTCATCCTAGCATCTATACACATCATATTTACACCAATGACATCAAACCTATAAGGAAGCCGCAACGAAGAATCAATCCAGCATTAAGAGACATAGTCAAAACTAAGATTGAAAATCTCCTAAAGGTAGGTTTCATCTATCCTATATCTAATAGTCAGTGGGTTTCCCCATTAGTTATTGTTCCCAAGAAGAATGGTAAGTGGAAAATATGTGTTGATTACAGGGAACTTAACAAAGGCACCAAGAAAGATTATTTTCCCCTGCCCGTCATTGACCAAGTCCTGGACAATTTGGCTAGTAAGAAATATTTATCTTTCTTGGATGGGTTTAGTGGGTATAATCAAATTAGTATTGCCCCTTCTGATCAGGATAAGACTACTTTTGCATGCCCTTGGGGTACATTCACTTACAAAGTCTTACCTTTTGGGCTTTGTAATGCCCCTGCCACATTTCAGCGGGTAGTCTTGGCCATTTTTACAGATCTTGCTAATGACTGTGTCGAGGTTTATATGGATAATTTCACTCTCCATGGATCCAATTTTGAAGAATATTTGAATAATATTGAGAAAGTACTCAGTCGATGTGAACAACACCAACTATATCTAAGTCATGAAAAATGTCTAATGATGGTTGATCAAGGAATTGTCTAAGGTCACCATGTTTCGGCCCAAGGTATAAAGGTGGATCCCAAAAAGATATCAGTCATCACCCAATTACCTACACCAGCTAATCAGACTGACATCAAAAGTTTCCTTGGCCATGTATGTTATTACCACTGATTCATAAAATATTTTAGCAAAATTGCCACCTGAATGTTTTCATTGCTAACCAAAGATTGTGTTTTTGAATGGTCTTCTCAGTGTCAATAGGCATTTGATTCTATCAAAGAGAAGCTGAAAACAACCCTTGTCTTACATGGCCATAAATGGGGACAACCTTTCCATATTCACACTGATGCTTCTAATACAACCATGGGTGTTGTCCTTGGACAAAAAGACTTAGAAGATCATATGTATGTAATTTATTTTATCAGCAAAAATTTGAATCCTACGGAAAAGAATTACACTACTACGGAAAAAGAGTTTTTGGCTATGGTATATGATTTGAATAAATTTCATCATTACATCACTAGATATAAATAATTTGTTTACACTGACCACTCTGCCATTCGATATTTGATGAACAAACTAGTGGTTGGTGGAAGGCTCATTCGCTGGTTACTCTTATTGTAAGAATTCAATCTCACTATTATAGATAATCCTGGGAAATCTAACATTGTTGCTAACTTTCTTTCCAGAATAAATGTTTTAGGTGATGACGAAGTAGTCCAAGATCAATTTCCTGATGAACACTTGTTTTTTATCTCCACTAAGATTCCCTGGTTCACTGATCTTGTAAATTATTTAACAACAGGGAAGTTTCCTGCTTATTTTACTTATAAGGAAAGAAGGTGATTGGTTAGAAATAGTGCAATATATAAATGGTGTAACGAATTCTTATTTAAATGTTGTCTTAAGATGGTTCTTCGCAGGTGTGTTTTAGAGGATGAGGTACATGACATACTGTGAGCATGTCATGATGAGCCAGGAGGTGGACATTATTCAGTAAAATGAACAATTCACAAGATCCTTGGAGCAGGGTACTATTGGCCTTCCCTTTATAATACTGTCAAAAAGTATGTGTGGCAGTGTGATGCATACCAACAAATGGGAAAACCTACACTTTATACGGAAATGCCTCTGAACCCTCAGTTGGTTCTAGGACCATTTGAGAAATGGGGTATTGATTTTGTTGGACCATTTGATCCTCCATCTTTCGGGAAGGAGTATCTCTTGGTATGCACAGACTACGTCACCAAATGGGCTGAAGTTCAAGAATTGGCATCTACCAATGAATATGTTGTTGCCAATTTTCTCTACAACTAGATATTGCTGTGATTTGGAGCACTAAGGGCCATTGTATCTAATCAAGGTCATCAATTTGTTTCAAATATGATTGAAGCTTTCTTAGGGATCTACAGAATCAGCCACCGGAAATCATCACCATATCACCCCCAATCCAATGGGTAAGTGGAGGTAACCAATCGAGAGCTTGAGAATATTCTAACTAAGGTGGTCAATGCCAACAGAAAGAATTGGGTACCAAAGCTTCTTGAGGCCGTATGGGCCTACAACACAACCTGGAAAACAACTACTGGTTTCTCTCCCTATGAGCTGGTCTTTGGTAAGAAACCACTGTTACCTATGGAGTTCGAGTTGCACACCTGATGAACAACATTGGAAGTTGGGATCGATTTGGATGAAGAACAACATGAACGAGTGTTGCAGTTGAATGAATTAGATGAAATGTGGATGGAGGCACAGCAGCAGACCAAAATTCTAGAACATCAATAGAAAACTTGGCATGATGCTCACATAAAAAATGGATATTTCATGAAGGATAGTGGGTTTCACTTTTTGATTCCCACTATCAGTAGTTTAAAAGAAAGTTGCGTACATGTTGGTTAGGTCCCTATCAGATAAATAAAATGTTTGATAATGGCTCTATTTGATTGATACCGATTGATGGAGATAAACAAAATCTTTTGGTAAATGGGCACAGGCTCCGAGTTTATCACCCACTGCTGGATAAGAAGACTTTCACCGACGACATTCTGTTATGAACAGACATGCATGTTGAGGAGGCTCTTTTCCTCTCACACATGGAATAATCAATCTTTTGCAAATTCAATAAAGGAAGATGATCCTTCATTCAATATTCTTCCCTTAGTTATCAGTTCTTATTGTAATTTCCAATAAATGTAGGAATTTTCATTATTTCTACTGCCGCTAATCATGTTTCATCCCAAATTGCAAGGTGTAGGAATATACGGATATCAGCTGACTAAATGTAGCATGGGTAAGTGCATTTAACTTGCTAATGATATTTCTATGCGAAACATTTCCCCATGTAGTCATTTGTCATTATGATGCCATCATGAAATGATTGTTATGATCATTCTGGATCTCTTCCAAATATGGCTCTATGAATGATGGCATAAAAGGAGTAATGGCTCATAAATCTCCACATGCTTTGATGTGTCGCACTCTCCAACGTCAGGACATAAGGCACATGCTCCTCAACCATGGGATATGTGCCTCCGCAAAAATCTTAATCTCACACGGATGGTCAGTCTCATCACTATTTTTTCTCCGTCACCTTTGCTTGATGTTGCGCTACCCAAGGAATATGGTGTCATTTGAAATTTAATGCTCTACAAGCGCTTCTTCCCGTTGTGGTATGCACATCAATCACGACTGGTTTTATCAAACACTCGATGGGAAGTGGAAGAAACGCTCTGCTCTGGTTTTTTTGCTACCATGTATTTCTCACTTTTTGGCTCAACATGGGACCATGAAAGACATCAGAACCTGCTTCACCTGACGCCTTGCTCCGAAATGCCACCCTTTCGCTAGTATTTCATGATTTCAGATGGTTAGATTTCATTCGAAAATTTGAAGGTTTTGATGAGAGAATTGTGGAAGAGTTCTTAAACAATTTTGAGTCCACATGCTTGTAAGTTAGTGGACGAAGAGTTGAAATTACCAGTCAGGTCATTTCTAACCTGTCTGGCCTGCCAAACTTCGGTTTAAAGGTTATGATGAATGCCCCTTTGAAAATTCTAATTTCTCAGTTCCACGACAAAGGAGAGGCACTCCCAGAGGTTATCCTGACTCCATTGTGTGTCCAAAAGGGTGTTAAGAAGAAAATTTTTCCTGGAATCTGGGGTGAGATTGCAAAATGGGTCAATAGGTATTTTATATGCGACGGCCAGGCCTCTATTCTGGGTGGTGATGCGCTCAAAATGCTTATTCACATTAAAAAGGGACATGTCAACCAGGCCCTTTGGGTCAATTTTCCAGAGTACCTCGTAGATTCTATCATTAAGGTATGTCAGAAACACCAGTCCAGTGGGGGAAAGTCTATGCTTAAGCACCCAGGGTTGATTCATCTGTTGTGTTAACACCAAGTTTTCTTTTGCCCAAAGCAAAGGCTTGAGGGACATGTTGGTGGCGAAGGGTCTAGGCCTAAGCAATTAAAATCTGGCCTCTCTTCTACACCTCGGTCTACCCTTGCATCGGGCCCTTCACATAGTCAAGCAGAGGCAACTGACATTCTTGAGCACGCTGACACGGTTGGTACTCCTGAGGGACCATCCCCATCCATTTCTGATTCAAAAGAAAAGTGTCCCATGGCCCCATCTTCCTCCATGCAACTACGGTCCTTGTGGCTTGGCTCATTTCTGTAGACAGGCAGTTTCCAATCGGAGTCCTTGCTTGATGACACCGCCCACATTCGGGAGGAACTACATACGGAGGATTTTCCAGCTGCTCCATCATCTACTATTCTGTCATCTATGGAAATTCACACTGTAACTCTGGAAATTCTTGACACTCAAGTGGCACCTTATTACAACTATCTGGAGGAGATAACACTGCTAAAATCTCAGTTACAAGGTATGGAAGAATCCACCCTTTTATTACAAGCTGAATTTACACAAAAGATAGTAGAAAAAGTTTGGAAGATTGCTGCCCTATAGTATGAAGTGATTTGTCTAAAGCGACAACATAATAAGGGTCTTACCCTCTTGAATAATTTCCAACAGTTGTCCCTTCAGGAAAGGGAATTGTAGAAAGAAAATCAAAAATTAAAAAAGGAAAAAGAATCTCTGGAAGAGGAAAAATAAAAATTAACATCTGTCTTAGACTTTGTTTGTCCTTTAGCCATCAAAATACTGTCCTATAGGAAACCTCCTCAGTCTACAACATGTATGTCCAAGAACAATTTTATTCTTAGTAGTTATTTCAATTGTGTTCTCAAGCCCCTTACGAAATTCCCGATGGACCTAGTTTTTTATCATTCTACAAGAACAGCACTGCAGAAATTCAAAATTTTCTCTGTGAATTTTATCTACATAACATGATAGTGAGAAATGTCCTCGATTTCTTGATCAACCTATTTGTGGGGGATTTTCAAATTAAAGCATTTCATTCTGTATTGTGGAATCAGATAATTTGGAGGCAACAAACAAACAGATTCAATAAAACTGCTCAGTCCATCAGATTTGACATTCTCCCAACCCATCACACAGATGTCACCCTGCGGAAAAACTTTAAATCATTGTACTACTAGGCAGGGGTTGGGGTGCATACTTCTCAGATTTTGATTCAATGTATTATTGATTTTGAAAATTATAATCATGAGAATTTTGGGGCTGTTTGGCAAGCTTACGATAGGAGATGGGATACTTTAAGCCTACCTTTAAAATGTAGGGAGGTCCTCTCTCCTCAGAATTTGAGCTGGAGCATGTGAAGGGGTGATGCCCTCATCGCTATTATCAAACAAACTATAGAGAAAAATAGCTAGCAATACACTGATGAATGGGCAGGCCTCCAAGTGTGGCCACCACTCCTCTTAAGTCCTCTCATGACTTGGTAGAACAATGCAACACAGTCCCATGATAGTTTCACTGCCTGGGTGGAAATGACCTCCAATACTTAGGGCTGTAAGAATACCACAAAGCAATACACTGATCAATTCGAGGAGTATGACATGGCTAACCAACTTGGTAGGAGAGCAGGGTACAGATGAGTTGCATTGGGACATGCAATAGGTAACGTCAGGGGGGAAATGATGAGTGCATTATTTGGCTCATTTATATCATTTCTTCAGACTGGAAATACTCTTTGTGATATGACTTATTAGTATATGGGGATGTTTTGTGTAGTCATGTCTTAGTAGGTTGATGCATTTTTCCTTGCTATTATTTATGAAAATCGTTTATCCCATGAACTTCCTACTAAATGCCTTTATGAGATCAAATGTGATGATGTGTGCAAGGAATAATGGAAGTTACTGGTGAATAAGAAGCCCGAGTTTGAAGCATGTGACTGAAGACTGTTTCCATCGAATTGACCTATCAAGCCTGGGCTTAACTCTAAGGGCCCATAGGAATCTATGAGTTTTTAATTTATATTTGATGGACAATGTTTTATGCCGCCTGATATGGTGGATATTGTAACCAACATTATCTATATGAAGACTTTGTCTTCAGAGGTTGAGTACCACTTTTTGATTATCAAAGAAGATTATCTACATAATGTTCTGGATTTGTTTTTGATATGTTATGAACTCATTTCTAAGTTAATGAAAGCTACGGAATTTTGAGAATCAGAAGTTATTGATCACTCTATCCCAAGGAAGAGCAAAGGCCCACTCAACCCAGGAGATACGAGGTTACTTTGAGTTTTACATGCATATAGTCCTTTGATTAGTTTTACTACAGTTGTCATTTGATGAGTTTTACATGCATGTTTTGATTAACTATCTCTACTTTCTCCATTATCACTTTTTCTTAGAGTAGATGCTTTTGTTATGAAAATCTAGTTCATGAATAGTCTTGCTTTCTACTGAAAATTCTAGTTATTCAGTTATGGTTTAATTTGTTAAGAATAAGTGTGTGCGTATTTTAATCTATAGAAGATTATTTTATAAAATTCCTTTCATTGCACATAGTTGAATTCCATAGATTTGTATTTAATTTCTGTAGATTTTAACTGCACTTTCGTAGAATAGTCATTAAAACTAAGCAACCCCCCAACAAACTCAACGTATAATTGGTTCTCCTAGACTCCATTGCATATTGCCTTGGACACAGCCCTAGTTTAGAATGAAACTGAAAAATATTATGTCAATTAAATGATTGGAAGAATGCAATGACGCATCACATATGTTCCCCAAGGATTGGTAAAGGAAGTTTTAAATCTTTCTGACTCCTTGCAAACAACCTGATTGTAGCCAGAGAAACCATCCAAGGTGGACAACAATTTAGATCTAGTCACTAAGTGCAGCATGTTCTCCATGTTTGGAAAAGGATAATTTTCTTTCAATGAAGCTCTATTTAGATTTATAAAGTCTACACAAAGTTTGATATCTCCATTCTTCTTTCTAACTGGCACAAGGTTTGCAACCCTAGATGAATACCTTGTGGGCTGAATGATCCCTCCCTCCTTCAGTTTCTTCAATTCATCTTGAATTTTCATGGAGAAGAGTGGATTAATTGGAATTTTCTTCTATCTGAATGGTTTGGCATTTTTGTCAAGAGGGGTTTCATGCTGAAACAAGTCCTCTCTATATGCTTTTAACTTTGAATATGACTAGGCAAGGCAGTGTTGATACTGTTTCAAAAATAGGTAGGACTATTTTTCTTCCTTGCTTAAACTACTACCCAACCAAACTCTCCTTGGTTTTTCCTTTGTTCCCAAGTCATGCTCTTCCACATCCCTTGAGGAAGATATGTTTCTATTGATGATGCAATCAACATTGCTAAAATTTGACTCAAGAGCAACAAGACCTCTAGGAATGGTGTTAGTTTTCAATTGGATAATATCTTTTCCAAAAAAAGTCTCTCTCTCCCTTTAGTCATACACACCATTGGTTCCCAATCAATATGCTGATCCACAAAATCACCTTTATTTTGTAAGAACCTTTTCACTTGATCATCATCAACAAACACTTGCTAATGTTTGATGTTGCTAGGGACAGTTGGACTAGCTAACACTTCAACATTATACTCATAGTAAGGTGAAATGGTGCAATCTCCAAATATTGACCCCATCACTGCCAACTTGTCAGTAGCAGCATTCAAACTTCTGTCATGGTGCACAATATTGAAGGAATCAAACATCTCAATTAGATCCCAAACTGCATGCTTATATTACTTCATCCGCTGATTTTTTGTAGCATACAGTTTTCTTATTTATTTGACAACTAGCTCTAAATATCATTTTATAATGATGTCCTTGACACCATACTTCCATGCAATTCTCAGACCCAACAACAAGGTTTCATACTAAGTAATTTTGTTATTACATTCACAATTAATCTTGAAGGAAAAAACAAATTCTTCCAGGCTAGGAGAAATCAGAATTACACCAAAACCATTTCCAAATTTGGAGCAAGCTCCATCAAATAGCAAGGTCCAAGGAGAAAATACCTCTTCAAGGCAATTTGACTGATCCATTTTGTGTTCTTTTCCATCAGCAAAACCAATAAAATTATCAGCATTAACATCATCAAATAATACTTCCTAAGAAGCATTGTTAGGGTCCTCAATTAGATGCAACATTTTATTTTCTCCATAGATATTAACAAGGTTTCCCTCAATGGGAATGGTGGTAAAATACATATTCATTTGGACACTCCCTCTAACACTTACAGCCCAATTTCTTGACAATAACATACCCCATTTGGCAGGGCAATCAACAATTACAACATCCAATTTTAAATTCCTCCCGGGATAAGATGCAAGTTACACTACCAAGCCCTTCACACAATCAACAACTGACACTTCTCTTGAGTCCATGGTAGAACATTTTCCAAAAGCCATTGTCACTTTGATATCCAACTCATTCATGACTTCGAGAGGCATGACATTACATGATGCACCATAATCAAACATACAACTGTGATGTAGCCTATCCTTTATGATCAAAGTTGTGAAGAATGGATCAACATTAAATTGCTAATCAACCAAGGATGTCCCAAAATATACCTCAGGTGTCTCTCCAAGATCCTCTACTACTGGTGGTGTTTCAAGGTCTACAATTATCTGAAGAGGAGTTTCAATAATATTTATATTTCTTCTCGGATTAGTCTTCTCCTCCTTTAATCCCAAGTACTCAAATGCTCTCTTCTTATGCTCAAGGATCCTAAACAACTCAATGATTGGAACACTCACATTGATTTGGCTCAATACTTGGGCTATTCATAGGAAACACTCTTTGGAAAAATAGCATTGGAAGGGAGACAAGAAGATTCATCAGATGGCATGGGACTCTTGGAAACTTGGGCATGAGGAGGATTGCAATTTTTTCTTGGGACAGTAGAGCTTTTGGCAGGTGCTTCTCTTCTAGGAGATTCTTTGGGAATGCTTGTGAGCAAGGTTGTTTTAGGTTTGGCTTAAGGCCCACCTCCTTTAACATCTTTCCTTCTAGTGTTATAATATTTCTCTTGAGCTACAACAACATTCATCAAAAAATTTCTATCTTCCTCTGAAGGAATACCACCATCATACTTCTTAATCATCAAAGCTCTTAAATATTCAAATTCATTGTTAGGAATTTCAAAATCTTGCACTACATCAACTTCAAGAGTATGAGGGGGAAGGAATACTTGTACTTGTTTGATGTAATCCCAAAAAATTTCATCTATCCTTGCACTTATCACTTTAGTCGATGTTGTTCCTCCTTGTGGACTTGAAGAACAACCCATCATACAGATATCATCATCATTATTAGCTTCACCTTCTTGTTGGTGCACTTCACATGGAGGATGGGGCAGAAAACACCTATCATACCAATCAATATCAGTAACTTCTTCAACAGTAGCAACCATAGCAGTTAGGGGATCAGGTAACACTCTTCCTTCACGTACTTGAGGATGATTGGAAAATGGGTCCTTTCCCTCTATCATCTGCCCTTTGATCACCTCTAGGATGATTGGAAAATATTTCATGGTTTTGTGCTCTTGGCCAACCTTGTGAAGTTTTCCCAATTCCTTTCTCAGCTCTTGCCAACTTATATGAGATTTATTTGATATCCCTTGCCAAATTTATCACAACCTCCTCTAAATCAGCAAGCACCCTTGCTAGCTTGAGGTTTTTCAGGGTTTATCAACTTTACACCATCTCTCTTGAGAGGTTTCCCAATTGCTTTGATATTTTTTTAAATTTGAAGTGCCATGGTGAAAGCTTGTCTTAGATTAGTAGGGTTCTTATCTCTTAGGTAATAGGCTGCCTTTTTATCAAATGCATCTACATATTTGATTAAACAAGACTCATCAAAAGGCCTCAGACTAACAGGAAGCCTTCTCAAAGTATTGCTAAACCTTTTGTTAAAGTCATGGACTGATTCATTGGGGTTCTTCTTGATATTATCAAACTCAAATAAGAGAAATATAGGATTATTCTTGTCACCATATTGCAATCTAAATGCATTCTTCATCTCAGTTTAAGAATCAATTGAATTATTAGGCAGAGCCTTGTACCAATATCTAGCATCCTCTTCTAGTGTATGAATGAAAAATTTAATATACACATCTTCAAACTCTATCTCAAAATCTTCCATCATGTTAAAAAAAAGTTTGAGATGCTCATCACCAGTTGTTTCATTGTTACCTTGGAATTTTGGCAATCTATTTCTGAAATCTTGTGGGACAACATTTGGGTAACCATCCATTCCTCTAAAATCTATAGGACCAAAGGTGTTAACAAGAAATGGAGGTCTAGGATTAGCCATATTGTTTGGTGGAGGTGATCTTGGGGGTGACACAAGCTGAGGAGGAGTGCAAGGTCTTTGGGGCTCAAGAATGTGATTCATAAGACTGGTATTCTCTAAGTGCTGATTTTCTTCGAAAGTTTTGTTTGAATTGAAACACAGAGGTGCAGATTGGAGAAGGAACTTACCCGGTACAGCAGAAGGACCTTCACTAGCTGAGGCAAAAAAAATTATGAGAGGATTTCTTGAATCAAAATCACTTTAATAAGAGTGATAATCCTCTACTAAAGGTTGATCTCTCTCACCAATGGATATATCTTTTCCTGAGTTCTGACCTTTAACAAATTTTCAAAATTTTCTCCCTTCCAACTTCGAGTTTCTTGAATCTGTAAAAAAATTCTTGTAGCGTCTCTAATGGAGAGAGATATTCTTCCTTCTAGTTTTCCAGAGATTAGAAACATCAAATTAAATGACATAAAGGTTAAGACACTGGTACTTATTAAGATCAGAACAACATGGAGTCGTCATTAAGGGATTTCACCCTAGTTATAAAAATGCACTAAAATACTCTGTCAATTATTTATTAGCACTAAAAATATTACCAAAATTTAAAGATCATACCTTCCTTTCTTTGAATTTATTAATAAAAAATGCAAATGAAGTGCAACTACTGCTGGAAACTGATAAAATTTTCAGGAAGAACTTATATCTTCACTCAATCCTTACAAGTCTAATTATGAAATGATTCTTTAAAAATGTATTTGCATGCAAAATTTGTAAGGGACTTTACCAGGGTTTGATATGCATCCAAATATCTCAAATATGTATGCACATGGATAAGATTGAACTAAGAGAATATCAATCTCAGAACTCTACTCTTCATTCCAATCTTATAAATCTGATCAGAAGATGACACTCAGATTTTGTAATTGCACATAAATCACTCAAGAAGTATTACCAGGTATCTGAGATACTGAAATACTGAATAATGTCCTTGGAAGTGGTGCACTTTTTGTGTTGTTGACGGGCTAAATAGACATGGACTGGTAAATGAATCAGCAAATCAATCACAACAGTGCAAATTATTTCCTAGGAATTCAAAACAAGTCCCTAGCAATGGCACCATTTGGGTGTTGGTACCCAGATTTAATCTCATACACAACTTGAGCAGCATCATGGATTTTACAATACTCTCAGAAGAAAATAAATGATTTATATGTCATTTTGTAGCCGGGGAAGCAATTTATCTGACTTGTTAGCACTCAGGATTTGAAGAAATGGGTAGCACCTTGAAAGGATTTTTATCTAATCCTCACTATTTTAGGGTGTGCCTTTCAACCAAGGTAAGAGAACCTATATTGCAGCCTCTGTTTTGTGAAGGAGGTGGAGATATCCTTATACTGTGCATATTGTATGGAGATGGCCTTGGGAAAACATGATCAATTTTCCATTATTCAAACTCAATAGAGCTATCACTACTAAATGATCGAAATGCTTTCAAGACAAGGTTGAGGCTGCTAGAGACATGGTATGATCATGATTTGCTTTGTGCATTTTTGTAAATGGATTGTATTCTTTTGTTGATACAAAATGTAATACAGGGGTAGTATTGGGTGGGATATTTTAAGCAAGACTAACTAGAATTTTCCAAATTATTTTCAAACCTTTGTAAGAAATTTGTAAGACCCACATAGTAGAATGCTTTAAAAAGGGTTGAGATACTCCTTCAACCAGGATATGTGCACCAAATGGAGGCCCAAATATGCACTCTTCCACACAATCTTTGATAACCTGCCACAAAATCTTGAAGTAGATGAACCAACAAAGAATCAAGAAATCTCTATTTTATCATGACCTAAGTTGCACCCAAAGGTTTACAATAATATCTAAATTCAAGGAAGGTAAAGTGATTTTAAATCTATTTATATCTTTATCAGATGAAATCTCTTGTGAATGTGAGATTGTAGAGGCCACTAAACTATCAACAAGAAATGAGACCATGTATGATCAAAATATTTTTCAAACACAAGACTGCAACATGAGCAAGAAACACAAATTAAAACATTCTAGAACATAAGTGCATGCAAATTTTTCCAAGAGACAACACAAAATAATCTAGAAATGATCAAATCTATCAGCAAGGGAATGTTATAAGAACAATCTGAGAGCTTGTAGATGGCTTTACAACTGAAACCAACTCAACATGATACAAATATGATGCAAAAGGAGTTAGAAATGGTTCTCATGCAGTTTCTCAGAGAATGGGCTTCTTCCCAGATTTTCTCATGAAATTCTAAGTTTCTTTGACCTTTTGCATGTCTCAAAACATGCATTATATAACTTTCAATTACATTTTATCCTTCTTTCCCAAAAAAATAATATGCCCAGCATCAAGTTTGTTACAAAATTCCAACATGATTCATAGATAGGGACATTTAACAAATTTGTAACAAAATTTGCCATGTGTTTCTAAAATGGTGAATCATTACAAATCCTTCATCATTATCCATTGTGGAGGCATGTTTTTCATTCTCCAAGCATGCAAACCCCTTTAATTTCATCATTTCATCCTTATCATTCCAAAATTTGATTATGCAATTTTATAATTCGATATTTCACGTTTTGCATGGGCCTGGGTAAAAATTTATTTCAAAAACACCTCAAATCTACAAATCAATACCTAAAACCACTTGCACTGATCTTTGCAGGCACAAAGGACACAAATTCATCAAAAATTTGATGAAAAATGATGCAAAATTCACATTTCAACACTTCATGGAGCAAAAATGGCGACAAAAATGAGACTGTATAGTTACACTTGATATGCTCTTTCTCCTTCAATCTAGGCCCTCCACTTATCAAAATATGATTGGGAATGAATTCAGGCTCATTTTTTGACTTTATAACATTTTTGGAAAAATAGAAAAAAATGACTTTTTTCTCCACCCCTCCACCCTTAAAATTTGGTGATGACACGTGGCATATGGTGCGTCCCATTGGGATCGCAGCTCAATTCTATGCATTATGACCCTTTTTTGGAATTTGGAAAAAATTCACTTTTTTCCCCGCGGGCCCACACCTCTGTCTCTGTCCTTGACACGTGTCATGCTCTCTATCGCTAAAATTATGTGGGCTTATTTCTTGTTTTAATCCCTTTTTTTTCCAAGGGAAAAATTTTCATTTTTCTTCCGTGGGCCCGTGCCTCTGATTTCTCCCTACCATGTGTCTCCTTTTGATTTGTCGTGGAGCCACACCTAAAATTTTCATTCTAATTCTTTTTTACAAAAGGGAAAAAAAATCCCTTTTTCCTCCGCTGGCCCACCGACCTGATTTACCCGCCATGTGTCTCCTTTTGTGTCATTGCAGACCCGTGGTTCCATTTGCAACTTTCACCCCTTTCACCAAAAAAGGAAAAAAATGCCTAAGTCTTCTGCCGATCCATGCTCCCTTCTGACCCCGCTCTACCACGTGTCCACCCCCTGCTCCATGGCGGACCCACGAGCCTTTCCACACCATTTTTTCCTTTTGCCAAAAAGGAAAAACTTACCTGAGTCCCCCACCAACCTCCCACTCTGCCTTCACATGAAAATGAGACATGTGTCCTCCTCTGGGACCTGCGGAGCTGCAGGGAATACTTGCAAATTTTTCCAAAAATAAAAAACACTATGTTTTTAGAAAAAACCCACCGAATCTCATCCAAACAAAAGTAGCCACATGTGAGGGATGGCTTGAGATTAATTTTGAGGGGAAAATGACACCCGTATAACCATAAAAAAACACAGAATTTACCAGAGATGCCTGAATTTGATTTTTTCTTTGTAGGTGAAGGATTTTTTGGTCAATAAACAAAGGGAATGCGTTTTAAATCAATTTTCGACCATGGAAAATGATTTTTGAGGTTAAAAATGCAAAAAGTGAACAAACACGAGCTCCATAGGCTGACAAAATATAAAAATGATAGAGGCCCATGGATTTGGAATTTTAGGGCATAATGCAAGGCACACATGTATTTTTATTTCAAAGTGGGGAAAAATAATAAGTTTGTGAGTGAATTGAAAGCATTCAATCTAGAGAACAAATTTTGTATACCACTAAGTTTGAAAAAAAATGTCTTTAGAGCACGTAGAAGAAAGGGGAAAGATGGGAAAATAATAGAGGATCAAAATGGGCACCAACAGAACCTATACCTTAAAAATTGTTTTTGTATGGTGGAAATCATGGAACGTAGATAAAATGACATACAACATGCGGTAAGAAGTAATATTTATGTATAAAAGTAATAAGGAAAGTGTATAAAGAGTAAAAAATTCAAAACCAGGAAAAACACTAGTAAATGTGTATAGAGATAAACAAAACTGATGTAGAGATAGGTAATTAATATCTTAGATATAGAGTCATAAAGAGGCCCATAGAGAAATAAACTTGGGACACCCATGGTATCACAAAAAATAGAAAGAGAAAGAAGTGTAGGGTCTAACATGATAGTGTATCCCACTTTGTGGGACTTTTTGGGAAACAAATGTGACCAAACTCATATGGGAACATAAAAATTAGACCGGTTCTGTGATCCCTCCTTCACCCAAACTAACTTCACAAAAATTGCCATGTGGTCATCTAACAAGGTTCACCCAAAACTTACCTTCACCTAAAGGAGGTTAGAATGAACCTCATTTACGTAAATACCTAATTTATAAATTATTGGCACATATGAGGCTGCAAGTGTTCCCCCCTCCGTGGGTGTTCAATCAAACTTTTCTTCACCCAAACTACATCCAAATATTCCATAGGTAAATTTACACTTATTTTTTCTTCAATTTTTTTTTTAATTGAAAATTTTAAAATGGGGCAGGGAGTATTATAATTTTTTATTTTGAAATCATTGTAAACAATGTGAATTAATGGTGGGATGGGTGTGTAATATAGTATAATAAATATTAAATAGATGTTAAATTTTTTTTTATAGTTATGATTTTATATTATCACAATATTATTTGTAAAAAAGAACATAAATTGAATCGATATAGTAGTTTTTTTACCCTTAATTAAATTTTAGGTCAATTTAACTAGGTGTAGAGTAGATTAGAATTTATTTATAGATATAAAAAATATGCTAAAAAAATATTAATTCATATTTACATTATAGATAAGATAGAAATAATTATATACACTAATCAACCTAACATATAATAAAAAGCATAAAGCAGAAGTATAGATGCACTTTTCTAATTTAATGTAATTTCTTGAGAAAGCTGGGACTATACAATAGTTCAAAAGGGAGATATGAACTTGTATGACCTTCATATCTAAAATTTTGAATTTCAATCTTAAAAGGAATGATAAACAAATTGTACCAAGCCATGAAGAACTCATATGCTAATTAAACACCACGCTCAATAAGATGAAAGTAACTTGCTAGAATAAATTTACATAAACCTTTGCAAATAAATGAGCAACAATATCATATATTATTATGGAACTCAATGAAATATAATGATAATAGACCTTGCTTATATAAGAAAGGACTATCAATCTAAGAACCAGTCAATGTCATAGATCAAGCCATAAATCAAGGAAAGAACTAGTCATCAAAGAACTATTCAACACCATAGATCAAAGAAATAACTATACATAAAACTAGATAATTTATCCCTAATATATAAATAAAATAAAATAAATATACACACACATAAGTGGGTGAGGATAAATACAATAAAGGTAAATAAAGTACCTAGATGAACATGAGCTAACGTAAATACCTACTCTAACAACCCCCATCAAGTGAAGCTAGGAGCCCAAAATAAAAGTGGCATATCCACACTATGAGTCCCAGAAAATGGGACTGATCAGTACTCATGTACAATATATCCACGAAGAAATCTTGAACCAAAAGTAGGAAATAATCCTAATAGAAGGAAAGAGAAATAAGAAGAAGAAGAAGAAAGATGTTCTCATGAACACCCCCCAAGAACAACTTATAAAACCCTAAGCATGCCATGAAATTCAAGGTAGCGAAGTGATGCGAAAGGCTTTGTAAAGATTTCTGTAACCTGCTACTAAGTCAAAATGTACTCCAAGTAAAGAAATCCATCTTGACGAATGAAGTGTATGTGTATCTCAATATGCTTGGTCCGTTGGTGCTCAATATTGTTACGCAAAATGTGAATTGCACTTTGGTTGTCAAACCAAAGTACATTCGGTGAATCCTGTGGGAATAAAAACTTTATCAATAACTGTCAAAGCCAAAGAATATTCTAACTCACTTTAAAATTTTCCCTATACATTTCCTCTTAATATGAAAGTGGAATAGCCTGTTACTTTTTGCACACGCAAAAACTAGAGAATAACCAAGATAAAAAAATATAGTCAGAAGTGGAACATCTGTCATCAATAGAACCTTCCCAATTTGAATATGTATATCTAACCAACTGAGTAGAACCCACAGTTTAGTGTAGTCCAAAGTGGAAAGTTCCCTGCAAGTAGGAAACAATCCTTTCTAGTAGCCTTTATATGACTATAATGAGGAGAATGTGCAAACCAAGATAAAAATCCCTACTGCAAATGAAATATCATGGCAAGTATGGTTCAAGTATACGATAATTCCAACCAACTACCTATACAATAGAGGATCACAAAGTAGAGTGGTACATGTAGAATTAAGAGTCACTCTAGATTGAGAAGGAGATGGACATGGCTTACAATCAGCCATATCAAAGTTCCAAAGAAGATCATGGGTTTACTTTTGCTAAATTAAATGAATCCTTGAATCTATTTGAGAAATCTACAAACCAAGTAAATAATGCAATAACCTAAGATCTGTCATGTCAAAATGTGTAGAAAAATCCCTCTGAATAGTCTGAATGTGGGAAGAAGAGCTATCAATTAGTAATAGATAATCAACATACAAGACATGTATTGTAATATCCTCACCAACATGATGTACATATATTGTGAGATTGGAGTAGTAGAAAACAAAACAAGTAGATAGAAGAAAATAATCCATATTCTCACCCCAAGCCCAAGGGGCTTGTTTGAGAGCATAGAGAGACCTTTAGATTCTACAAACAAGAGAAGAATCCTGATAAAATCTTGCAGATTATTCCATGTATATTTGCTCTTGTAAATATACATATAAGAAGGCACTCTTCACTTCCATTTGGTATACAGGCCACCCCTATGATGCATCAATAGAAAGTACAAGATGTATAAAATCCATGTTGGAAATGGGTGAAAAAGTCTCAGGGTAATCAATATCTTCAACTTTTGAAAAATCCTTTACAACAAGATGAGTCTTATACTTATCAATGGACCGATAAACTATATACTTGGTTTGGTATACCTAGTTACATCTAACCATATTTCTTCGTTTACAAAGAGATACCAAATATCAACTATGATTCTTCACCAAAGAAGAATACTCAGCTTCCATCACATCATCCCACTCCCGTATCCCACGAGCATGTGAAAAATATTGTGGATCGTCAAAAAATCTTATCTGTTATCTATGAATTCCATGAACCTGGTATAATGTGTGTGGATGACTTCCTAGTGGGTGTTGGATCCTCGCTGAAAGGTGCTTTCTCAGGAAATGGGTTATTATTCAATCCCAACCTAGGCATAGTTACAACATCACTGAGAATGGGATCCTCATCAGCATTTATAACCTCCTTATCAAGATCCTCATAAAAAGCATCCTCCAGATGATTATCTAAGATTCCTAAGTAGGCATGGACTTACAGATGAAGAATCAATGATCTTTGAAGCCTTCTCATCACAATGGAAAATGCTTTCGAACCTCAGAAGCCCCATTAATATCTGTGTTCTTACCAATTCGCCATCACTCTCATATCATCACCGTAACCTAATTACTTCACCAAATGGGTGGTTCTCTTCATATCCAAGGATTTTCATTTCTAATAAAGCATAAAGGCAAAATCATTGATCCCAAAGACTCTAAAAAAATCAGCACATTTGGCTTAGTGTTCGACTTCGGCGTTTCCTCTATATTCAAATTCATCATGTGAAATGTGTGGTGTGTAATTCCTTCAGAAATAAATACCTTAAGAATATTTGTATCTCCTTCAACATCAGTAGCTAGGAGCTTAATCTTCTCATTATGCATCCTTAAGTTAACCATTCTAGGCTTCGAAGCCACTAATAAAACCGTTCTTCACAAACCATTATATTGCCAAGACTATCGAGGAACATCAGGTTGGAGAATAATTGGCATGAGTTTCCATAAATTCCCTTCACTGCTTTACAAAAGTACTATCCCCCATAATCAGTCCAAACCTTCTACGATGCAACTAGATCCATTCTCTCTCATCTATGGCTTTGAAGTTGTCTTTCCTCTAGAAGTGTGCAAATCCCATCCTTACGTGTTTCTACTCGGTGACTTTATCTCAAGTACAAATTGAGGAATTATTGATCAAGGTAAGTGCATACTAAAACATCCATTGAATTATTAGACGGAGTAGTCACTTAATCACTCTTCAACAATCACCTATGTACAATATCAAGAGGTGTATCAGAATGTCTCTTACAAAAATTCATTAGAAAGAATGCAACTTGGTAATATTTCCCTGACAGTCTTAGCCATAAAATTAGAATTTAACTACTCTAGAAAGGATCCAATGTAGGAAGAGTTTTCTCCCATACGATGATTGGTTGAATACATTATCACACATATTTGTAATTGAGATGTCTAGACTCTCTCGTGCCAAATCTTAGCGTCTTTGTAATGGTAAACTGAGAAATGAATCCTATCCCTATAGAGGAAGTGTCATAAAAACCCTTAAAGTGATATAGTTTGGAACTATGATCAACAATAACTTAATAAAAAATTGAATGAGGCTCTAAAAAAGTTTGTACTTCTGCCCCATGTGGTGTAAAAGTCATTGTTTTTCCTTGACTAGAATGACATTTGATATACAAAAAGAAATGTATAGTGATGTTAGGAATATATAATGCATCTTGGATACTTCCACCATTAAGGTTTATTTCACCTTTTCCTTTAACATAAATAAAGGAAGAATCTCCAACATCAATTTTGGAAGTATAAATCAAACCTAGAGATACAAAAGACTCCTTGGAAGAAGTCATGTGATGAGAATAAGTAGAATCTATAACCCAACTATATGCAAGTGGTGACTGAGATTTCTCAACATCATTAAGTGTTTTTCCATGCTGATTAGAAGGAGGTGGAGTGGAGATATAAATTTTTTTTTTCTTGACTACAACCTCTAAGGATTGCATTCACTTATAACACCTATGTTGTTCATGACCAATACCCCCACAAAAGGAGTATGAAAGGCTAGACTTATTCTTGGATTTAGAAGACTCATTGGGTTTAGAGTTGCTTTCTTTGGGTTTAGCAGAGCTTTGAGATGGAGAAGGGGTGAAATTGGTTTTACTTTTTGGTTTTCCCTTTCCCTTAGGATTAGATGTAACTAATTCCTTTTTAGAGGAGGAAGACTCAAGGTTAGACAATTTGGATTCTTCCCTAGTAAGTATTTCAAAAAAATATTCCAAGTCATACATTTTTAATGTGTCACCTAAGGCGTCCACGCTAGAGAAAAAGGTAGAAGCAAAGATTTGGAATGGTCCTCTCAACTTGGACATAATAAAGTAAACACACTATTCATCTTTCTTATCTCTTACACTCCCCTTCAATTGTGTCAACAAATTCTTGAACTTGGTAATATCGTCTATAATTGTTGGAAAATCTTTAAGATTAAGATATGTGATCTCAATTTTAGGTTACATGGATCTCATATGATACACCTTACAAAATAAACCCTCTAATTTCTCCCATATTTTGAAAGGAGAGTCACATTTTTCCAAATGAAACAAAATAGTGTTACTTACATAAGTTCCTATCAAACCCACATACTCTTCAAATTTTCACTAGTACTGAAATTTCTCATATTCTCTAGTGAACATTGGTTGTTTTGAAGAAGTTAAAGCCCATAATCATTTCCACTTGATAATAGTTTCCATTCTTGGTTTCCATGTGCAGTAATTATGTGTTTTTAATGGCTCAACATGATCTAATTCAGAAGTAAATAAAGATGCCATTCTAAAAAATCACCAAAAAATTGCAAGAACCAAACAATGCAACAAGACCCCCCCCCCCCCCCCCCCCCAATATTTTGGCACTTTTTAATTTAGTGCGTGTTACAATATGACACTTTATAATTATAGTGTATTTCTCAAAATAAATAGTTCCAATGGAAGAAGGATGAAAATATAAGAACTTTTGCAAAAAGTGACACTCAAATCCTAGTTACTAATCAAAATATACAACCTTTGCAATTTTATTTTCTACTATTTATTTTAGTTTCCACTAAAACAACATAAAATGCTCTCTCCTCCACCATATAAATAAAATAAACGGGGGTTAAATTTCAGCACCTACTATTAGAATCACAAGATTTAATCCCTCATATGACCATACCATATGACTAGGGGTTAAGGATTTCAATGGGTTTGAACCTCATAAAACCCATAAAATGAGGCCTTTCTTATATAGGAAAGGAATATCAATCTAATAACCAGTCAAGGTCACATATCAAGCCATAAATAAAGGAAAGAACTAGTCATCAAAGATCTAGTCAATACCATGGATCAGGGAAAGAACTATACCTAAAAACTAGATAATATCTCCCTAATATCTAAATAAAATAAAATAAATATTCACACACATAAGTGGGTGAGGAAAAACACAATAAATGTAAATAAAGTACCTAGGTGAACATGACCTAAGGTAAATACATACTCTAACAAATCTACTTGGGTTAAGACCATACAATTTAGTCACAACTATACCATATGGACTAGCTCCTTCGGTATGATATTGGACCTACTCTGAATCAAATTATACAACTTTATAATTCATTCACCTTTCTAGATTTTTTTGTTGATGTCAAACCCTCATTGTCACACATACAATGAGACACTTTGAATGGAATAAATATCATTTCGAACCCTAGCCATGGATGAAGAGTCCCATAAAATAAATTTTAGAAAGGTTTTGGGCACCCCCATACCCCGTAAAATTTGGCACTAATGCAAAGAGACATCAATTCACACGTCATTATCCAGCTAGCATGTAATATCTAGATAGATCAATTAGATTTAAAAATTTCAGTGATCATGTTTTCTTTGAATTTTCTCTTTCTAGGATACTTTGAGAGAGGATGTTTGAGTGATTTTAGATGAGAGATATGGATTCTTTTACATATTTTATAACTTCAATCTTGATGTGGGTGTTTCTCAAATGACCTCAAATGTGATATTGGGATATCTAAGGATCTTTGGATGCCTTTTACAAGTGTATGAAGGGAATTTTATAGTGCATTACCTTAGGAGCTCTAGGTTAGAAAATGAGGAAGTACTTACTTTCTTATATAGGGTTCCAATGATGATTTATTGAAGAAAGCATGACCCAGGTGAAGTATAAGACCCAAATAAAGAAGTAAATTTGAAAGTACAGTTGGAAGACAGATCGGTCCAAGACATTACTAGTAGGTTAGGACCAGATGTATGATCTTTACCAATCTATATGGTCTAAACTAGGAGTAGAAAATATGCCAAATAATGTTTGGAACTAATAAATTAATGTTTCTCTATTAATTTTATGCATTTTATTCTCACAATGTGTTTTCATGTCAGCTTGTAAGGATAAACAAGATAAACAATGGATCTTAGAAAGTACTAAGTGGGAGTGGAAAAATTATATTTATCATAGAAAAAGTGCATAGTCAAATCAAGTGTTTTCAAAGTGTAAATTAACTAATATGAGTGTCTAAATTTTCCCTCCTTTAAGTATGAAATTGAAAATTTCATGCTTAAGGGAAATTTTACCTATTGTCTTTTCTTGATTTTTTTGTTTTATAAATGCGTTATTGTACTTTGTGTTGGCATGCTCCATGATGAAACCTTTAACAAAAATGGTAGTCCATATCCATGATAGATAATTAACTATAACTCAAATAAAATAATGTAACATAAATATTTGCATTTGCATATATGTGAAGTGAAAATATGTAAAAAAGGAAGGAATACACCTATTTTATCATGTTTTATTTTTTCTTGAAAAATTTTATTTCTTGAAATTTGGATAAGTATTGGGTTGATCACTCCAAAATCCATGTCAAGGAGAAACTATAGTGTTAGGCACATGTAACCCATCATGAAATGTGCCAAAGATATAATATGAAAGAGGTAAAAATGCACCCCTATTAAGGAATAAGATTGTGTACCAAAGTTATTCAAAAACTTTGATATCTTTATCAACCCTAATTAAAATTAATTAAGTAAGATGGTTGATAATATAGAAAGTAAATAGCCAATAATGCATAAAATGATTATTTCAGATCAAATATACATACATAAAAGCATATAAATAACTTTAAGGAAGGAATGTATAAAATGAAGTGATCAGGGGAAAATTAGCCCACTTAGATGATTCAGATGAGTTTTATACTGTGTGATGAGTGATTCTGCAATAGAAAAGTGCTCGTGAAAATGGGAAATATTATGAATGAGCTGTTGTGATCTCTTGGGTCAAAAATGTATGGTATGGTTGGGATTGTATAAAAAAATTACCTATTGTACAGTTGTAACTTATAAAAATGGGGATATACAAATGTCATTATCTCTCTATGTCTCTCTTTGTCACCTTTTGGAATATCCAATATCACATCAAACCCTAGATTTCACATTTGTACTTGTAAAATAAATCCTAACTACCTTTAAAAAACACACTTAAGTAAAAATTAGATGAAAAATAAATGCAAGTTCTTGAGTCATACTAACCTTAGTAGTATCCCTTATGTGTATCATTGAGTGTGTGGGCATAAAACTATCCCTTTTCCTAGCATTTCCCTTTTGGTTCAACAGTGATATTAGGATAAGATACTTCATACCATTCAAACCCTTATGTGATATGTATAAATCAGAATTTTTTCATCCTATTTTATGATATTTAGATGTATAATAGTGCTTCTTATTCTTTCAATTTAGTATGTAGTAGATAAAAAGGGGATTACGAGATAGTAAATTCCCACATTATACCTTGTATATATATGAGTTCATTCTCATGATTTTTGAACCTTAATGGAGGGTACAATTTCAACGCAAAATAGCTACGGATAACCAAATATAAGTGAAGAAGATACCCATAATTCAATTAGCGAAGAAATCAAGGGTCCAAAAGTGTATGGAAGGTGTGTGACTGGGGTGATGATCCTAGACCCACTGTTGATTTTGTACTAACACCATATACAAAGAAATTCAGAAGAAGAAAATTATAGAGCCTATGTTTATGTTATGTAAAATCATATTCAAATACTTCAAATTGATCGAATCAAGCATAAAAACTTGAAGAGAGTTAGATTATGCCACTACAATCTAGTGTCAAGGTCTTAAATTATGTACAATATTCGATCAAACCCTAATTAAAAGTAATTAAGAGATGGTTTGATAAATACGAAAGTAAATAGCCAATAATGCATAAAATGATTATTTCAGATCAAATATACATACATAAAAGCATATAAATAACTTTAAGGAAGGAATGTATAAAATGAAAGGTGGATAAGGGGAAAATTAGCCACTTAGATGATTCAGATGAGTTTTAGACTGTGGTGATGAGTGATCTGCAATAGAAAAAGTGCTCGGGAAATGGGAAATATTATGATGAGCTGTTGGATCTCTTGGGTCAAAAATGTATGGTATGGTTGGGATTGTATAAAAAAATTACCCTATTGTACAGTTGTATACTTATAAAAAATGGGGATATACAAATGTCATTATCTCTCTATGTCTCTCTTTGTCACCTTTTGGAATATCCAATATCACATCAAACCCTAGATTTCACATTTGTACTTGTAAAATAAATCCTAACTACCTTTAAACACACTTAAGTAAAAATTAGATGAAAAATAAATGCAAGTTCTTGAGTCATACTAACCTTAGTAGTAATCCCTTATGTGTATCATTGAGTGTTGTGCATAAAACTATCCCTTTTCCTAGCATTTCCCTTTTGTTTCAACAGTGATATTAGGATAAGATACTTCATACCATTCAAACCCTTATGTGATGATGTAATAAATCAGAATTTTTTCATCCTATGTTATGATATTTAGATGTATAATAGTGCTTCTTATTCTTTCAATTTAGTATGTAGTAGATAAAAAGGTTATTACGAGATAGTAAATTCCCACATTATACCTTGTATATATATGAGTTCATTCTCATGATTTTTGAACCTTAATGGAGGGAAAATTTCAACCAAAAAATATCTACGATAACAAATATAAGTGAAGAAGATACCCATAATTCAAATTTAAGCGAAGAAATAAAGGGTCCAAAAGTGTATGGAAGGTTTGTGACTGGGGGTATGATCCTAGACCCACTGTATGATTTTGTACTAACACCATATACAAATAAATTCAGAAGAAGAAAAATTATAGAGGCCTATGTTATGTGATGTAAAATCATATTCAAATAACCATTAAAATTGATCGAATCAAGCAATAAAAACTTGAAGGAGAGTAGATTATGCCACTACAATCTAGTTTCAAGGTCTTAAAATTATGTACATATAATTCTAACAAAATCATGATGTAATAATGAATTTGTGTGAATTTTAGTGTTTATATTTCCCCCCTTTATGTAAGTGAATGAAATTTAGTAGTTTAAAGGAGAAGAATAAATGTACCTAAATAAGTGCTGAAGTAAGAACCAATATGAGCACATCGAGAGAACACAATTTTATGTGGTGAATTACGTGAGATAATGATTGAATCACTTGGAGATAAGGATAAACATGTCATAAGAATTGAGGGATATTATGTGGCTATGTGAAAAGAGAATTTTAGAGATGTGGAAACTTGTATTTGGTGTGTTTGAATGGTTGGGTGGTGTGTTCATATTAAATGAACTATGCTAATTAAAAGAGGTTAACACATAGTAGTCTCAAAGTAAAGCTAAATTTACTATAGAACCATTATGATTAGAGCTTAATGGAAAGATAATATGTAATAACATGAAATAAATAATCTAAATACAAGTCATTCCTACTAAAATTTATGATTTCATTTAAAACTATGAACCTATGAAGATCATAAGCAATCAAATTTGTGTTGTTGCTTCAAGATGATGAAAGAATCTCACTAAAATGGATACAAGGCCATGTTTAGATATTCCTTTACTAATCAGGCGTGAAGAAATGGATGCAAAGCTGAGAAAGATATTCCAAATCAATGGATAAGGATCTTAATCATATGTCTTATATGATAATACTAGAAAAAGTATGGTATAAGGTGTGAAGGAAGGAGCTTGGTCCTTTATGCAGCTTTCTATTTTGAGACAATCTTGCATCTTGGTGCATGTGGGATAAAGGATAAAGTATATTTAGAATTTTTAAGAGTACTTAGTGGAAATAACAAGTGATTAACACCTCATGGAAGTTGGAGATGATTTAATTAATCAAATAGGATTAATTAGTAGGCTATAATAAAAAAATTAGAATATTGTGTAAGTGATTTAGGTTGTAATGATTATGTCATGGCATGTATCAAGTTTCCATATTATTGACATTGAAAACATTTATGTACGTACTTATAATAATCGCTCTCCATAGTAGGCCAATAATGACCTACTCTCAATATATTTTTTAGCTAGGACTATCACATTCATAAGGGACCCACATATACCTTCGTGCACCTCCTTAACCACTAAGATGGATTCATCCGAATTAAGACAACACAACATATTCCCGTCATAGCCTCTATGATAGAGAGTTACCTCAAGTAAGGTGTAGTGGGCTATGCACTAGATAAGGTTTCTTTTTTCATAATGGGAAATGTATGGAGGAAATGTTACATCATGAATGTAATTGAATACGTTAAGGTACCAAGGGGAAAAGTGACCAATAACTTCACATACCAAACATGACTCCAACATGTCATATGGTGGTATTCATAGATGCTCGACAAAGAATGACATGTGATTATTTCTGGGTGGGATAAAAAACATAGATCATATGTACCCATAACATCCACTGCTCGATTCTATCCTCTGGGGATCTGCTCAAATGTAATATTTTCAAATAACTCCTTCAGAGTGTCAACCATATTTTTGTAAGGAAGAAATTTTTCATCCTTAATTTTTGTTGATCAATCAGAGTATGACACTTAGAAAAGAGCATATAGAAGGTTTGTGTGGGAGATTAGAACACATTCAAAGGATAGGAGGATCAGAAAGGATCACGTACGAAGAAGAGAGGTAAATTTGGGACTTATCTATTTTCATGATGAGGATCTATTTTTTGGAGATAGCGTGCAGAACATATAAACTGGTTAGAGACTTGCATGAAACGCATTGGCTATTTTTGGAGGATTGGTTACGAAGCACTTTGAATGGATACATGTTGAGAATATATATACTACCGACAGTTAACTAAAAGTAGTCTATTATTAGTGCACTTGCATGTGTGGCTATATTGTAACGGTGTGTGGCTAATAATAGTATGCGACCTATTTTGGGATTAGATAAGTGGTGAAGGGCAAGTACATACCCTTATAAATATGTAATGAACTATGTAGCATAGGGGGCCATGTGAGAATTGAGTTATTATGAGGTTATGCTACCAAATCTGATGTGCGCATAGACTATGGTATTATCTATTATAATAAGCTTCTATGTATTTATCATGCTTAATGCAATGGAATGTGTTGTATGAATCAGAGTGTCAAATATTTAGTATAATTTTTTCATGCATGAGGGATTTCATTATGTTTATCTCTTAAGTCTGTTATTCTCTAGATCTAGATCTGAATATGTACTGTAGAATGAAATATTAGTCATAGATATGAATGATTTAAGTCTTCATCATGCTAACATCCTGCAAAAACAACCCTAAAGAGGGTCCTGGTACCTTTGCACACTTCAAGTGAGTGCTTAGTCTAGGTTGAGTGATGTGCCAGTGCGCCTGGGATTTTACTGGTAAATTCTAGGCTACATTATCAGTTTTGTTTCCAGGACCTCTTTTTCAATTGTTTTCAGGATGATTCACAATGAAAACATACTGGTTGACCCTAGCAATTGTTGAGGAGTGGATACATGATCTGGAAGAAGAATACACATGGCATCTCAGCATTGGATATGAGTGTAACACACGTGCATGGGTAGAACAGAATCTGTATGATATATTTTATGAGATTTTATTTACTATTTTTCCACTAGAATTGTACGTGTGGATGAATCCTTATTTGTCTAAATGGAATTGGAGGTATCGCATAATTTTATGGATGCAAGAAGAATTTAAAGCCCTTTATGATGCTGATCTGATTTGGACTCATTCTGTGGATACATGGTTCCATGGTGTTTTGAACAGTTATATCTTGGAGTACTCTATTTCCACTTATTCGTTCCTAGAGGTAGATGAATTCAATTTTTTATGATATCCCAAAGGAACTTACTTGCAAGGCATTCCACTTGCAATCAAAATTCTAATGGTAACCCTAAACTTAGAGAACAAACTGATGGAAAACTAAACCCTACCATGTGTGAGGGCGGGAGCAGGTTTGGTGAAATATGGAATACCTAGCGATAGAAATGAAGAGAGAGGAAATGTGGATTAAGTATAATGAGTCACATGAGAGGGAGGTAGAGAAGCAACAGGAGGTTATAGAGAAAATGGAGTTGTGGGGAAATATAGTTCGGGAAGGATTTGAAATTCACGTAGAAGACATGGAACCTGAGCATTAGGAACTCCCCCATTTGGGAAATCCTGATAGGGAACCCTTTTTTGCCTCACGTAGAAGCACGCCAACAAATATGACCTAGGAAATGGGTGCGCATATGAATCCACTTGGAAACCTTTCCCTTGTGCTTTGTTTTCTAGCATCTAGTATAAAAAACATTCAGCAAGCCAATTCGAGCAGTGAGAGAGAAGGAGTGATTATTATAAGAGGCACAATGTTGGAAATGTAAATGAATTTATTGTTATATGGGAAAACCTTTTCGGGTGTATCATCCACGTAAAATTCATGTGTGCATATTTTTGGACTCTCTTCTGGGAGTAGTAACACTTTGCAAACTGTCAGGGTACATTTCAATACTACTATTGGAACACAATGAAGTACATCTTCTAGTCCGAATCCAACTACAGGTTCAGGATCAGGAGGTATAGGTGGATCTAGCTTTTGTGGATCAGGAGGTATAGGTTGAGGAAACATAGGAGGTTCTAGATCAGGTGGGAAAGGTAGGCACTAACCCTAGAATATTTACATGGAGATGTCTCTTCATCTTCTAGAGTATAGGGGCATAGAATATGCTTATGAAAATGTACACATGTGTGAAATACTATGGTGCACAAAATAAATCATGGCTTCTGAAGGTAGGGAAATCTAATTTTCTACCACCTTACAAGGTCGCATACACAACTGGTACATAAAGTTTGACCATGATCATACTTGCGTAGAATATACATCTTTAAAAGATGAATTCCTTAAATAATTTCATATCCTTGAGTTTGAACAAAAGAGTATAAGAGCACTCAATGATATTAAATAAGGCACTACTAAAAGTGTTAGACAGTATGATGCCCATTTCAAAACACTGTTATCTAAGCTATCTTATGATATTAATGCAAGCCAACATACACAATGGTTTGTTGGTAGTTTGATTACACCTTTTAGGAGGGAATTATCACATAAGACATACGCTAATCCATGTGAAGTACTTAAAGTAGCCTTACATGCTGAGGTAGTTGGAAGTATAGAAATTGGGGTAAGACCATTTTTAGAAGCACAGATTGCAACTATGGAAAAGATGTTGGAGAAACTATCGGTAAATTTAGCATATGAGACACACATAAGGATTTGGTGCACAAATTGGGAAGTGGAAGGTCACACAAAGGATAGTTGTCGTCGTAGATCAGTGCGCTCGTTGTTGTTGGAATTTAAGATATGCCATTTAAACCATGATGGTATCCATTGTCCATTACTATAACATGCGATAAGAATAACATCTCTTGTTACTATAAAATTTGTAGGTCCATGACTCATGACACGGAAGATTTCCAGCTGATTGCTTAGATCTAGGAAGCTATAGATATTGATTTACGATAGAAATGAGTTTCAGATAACTCTATAGGAAATAATGAAGATCAGAATCAGGATCACAATCATGTACTCTATGATCGGAATGAAGGACGTTTTGAAGGTGATCATAGAAGAGGTTGAGGATACCGTAGTGAATACATAAGATGAGGCTGTAGTGGTGGAAGAGGCAAGTTCCCTCATGGAACATGTTATACATATGAATCTTCTGACCACTACAGGTGTGAATTTCCTCAGAATATTACATGTTATTTCTATGGAAAGAATCATAGTTATGAGGAATGCCCAAACTTGTATGAACACCTGAGAAAGAAGTATAAATATGAAAACATCGGTGCATGGATGGTCAAGATATAATGTGCTGTGGAAAATCAATGGATTCCTAAGTTACAAGAAGAATCCTAGGCATTACAATTAAGGATAACTACTCGTGTTGAGGAAACACGTGCCAAATAAGCATTGCAGCGAGAATCCTATGATCACTAAAGAGGAGGTACTACATGCACGGTACCCAATTCCCGCCCATCAGAAGGAGGTTACCAGGAAACCATGGAGGTACTTAGGAATATTCAGGGTGAAATAAAGTATTTAACAGAGAAATCATGGAAGATGGAGTAAAAGAAAGCATCAGAGATGGTCCAAACTTATATGGATGACTTGAGATAATTGTGCAAAATGTTATGCTAGGAGAATATCATTCCATTATTGGGGAATTGGATAAAAGGAAACACTCTACACGTAAGTACTGAGACTAGATGACAGATCCTACATGTAAATATTCCCCCTCATATCCTAGATTATGACAGGGAAAGCACTCTGAATGCTGTTGTGAATGGGTGGCTATTAAGTAATATATTGATTGATATAGGCACGGAAGTCAATGTTCTTATTTTAGATGCATGGGTACAAATGGGGAGACCCCCATTGTAGCCATCCTTTAATGTATTTTTCATGGATAATTAGACTAATGCCACTCCCATTAGAATTTTGAAAGATGCATCTATTACCATACAAGGAGCCAAGTTCACTGAAGATTTTGAGGTTTTAGAGTTGGTAGAGTCGGATAGATTCCCAACTCTTTGGTTCAATAAGGGTTATATCAGATTTGAAAACAAGGAGGAAAGATTTATTATCCCTTTAATAGATGGAAAATCTATGCCCTATGTTTAGCCCTTGAGTAAAGAAGACCTGAATAGGATTTATGTACGTGCCATCCGGGATCTAGAGATGCTTGAGCCTTCTAAAGAAGGAATACTTCAGTGGTAGGATGCACAATCTATTAGCGATACTACAAGTGTTTCTTGGGACAATTGGGATCATAACACTTATGAGTTTTTAGGGCATGAAGTAAAGGGCATATTTCCTAAGGGCAGTAAACCACGTTATGTCAGGAGAATAGGTAACAACTCGGTACCTTATTACACTAGAGAAGGAGATCCTATGGTGTTCCTGTGCAGCCTGGAGGAAAAGTGAATAGACCTACTGGAAAGAATAAATATTCTATCATATACACTACGCAGGACAACAGTGTGCTAGTGGGTGGCCCACAAGGATAATATTGTAAGATGGAATGAAATTAAGATTTCTCTTACCACTAGGTTCTTCAAGAGCAATGCACCTACTCAAATATGCACTTATCATGGTAATCAACCTGTTCAGCACCACGTTTAGAAGTGTGAGAGACTCTGGACAGAGGGGAAGGAAGATTTATCACCCTCGCTCACAATTTTTATTCCATGTTACAAGGCTACACATGTGCTTGGTATGTATATGTAGAAATCCATAGAGAGACTGGAAATTGGCAGGATTTAATTGAAGGAATGGCCCAAACGTTTTACTTCTTCTCTACCCATCCTCTGGTGGAACAAAAATTATATTTCATAAAGCACTTAACTATGGGAGATAGTGTCAAGGCTGAAGAACTCCTTAAGGATTTATTGGATGAAGGAAAATCAGGAGCATGTCTTTTTGAAGAGATAGAGGCCGATGCAACACTACTTCAGCACACTTGCCTTGAGAAATAAAAAGGAAAAATGGTCTACTTAGTGGATGATGATGAATCATTAGGAGAGATGAGGATAAAGATTAAAGAGGGTATGCACCCTGTTAGAAAGAGACCCTATAGGATCAACCCCAACTTGTGCAAAAAGTTCAAAGAAGAGATTGACAAAATGTTAAAATATGGGATTATCAATCCCCTCGATGAGTCATAATGGGTTAGTCCAATGGTAATCAATATCAAGAAGGATGGACAGATTAGGATTTTTGTGGAATATAGGGAGTTGAATGTTGCATGTGTGACTGATCCCTTTCCTACATCATTCACTAAGGAAATACTAGAAGGCATTACATGGTGCAAAATTTATTCTTTTACACATGGGTTCTCTAGGTATCATCAAGTTAGGATTGCCCAGGAGGATCAAGAAAAGACTCATTTTACTACTGAATGGGATAGCTTTGCCTATACTTTGATGCCTTTTGGTCTGAAAAATGCACCTGATCTATTTTTGCACATAGTTGTTCAATCATTCAAGGAGTTTATTCATAACTTCTTACAAGTTTATTTGGATGATTGGATGGTGCATGGATTAATTAAGGATCATTGTGAAAATTTGTGCTTAATTTTTGAAATATGTAGATATTTGAGTATCTCTTTGAACATCAATAAGTGCATATTTTCTACACCATTTGGAATACTATTAGGACACATAATCTGGAAGGAAGGTTTGTTAGTTGATCCAACTAAGGTTGTAGTCATTATAGGCCTAAAAGATCCTACTAGTTAGAGTGAGGTGCATAGTTTTTTGGGTCATACAGGATATTACAACAAGTTTAGTAAAGGATATGTGAAATTTGGTGCACTGTTGGAGCAGTTAATGAAAGGGAAAGGTACGTTCTATTGGGGAGAACTGCAGTAATGTGCATTCAAGACATTAAAGGAAAAACTTACTACTGTGCCTATTCTGTGTTTTCCTTCATGGGACCAACCATTTCATGTACATGTAGACACCTCTAGCATGGCCATTGGCATAGTATTGGCTCATCCTGGAGAAGGTATTATAAATCATCCTATCTATTTTGATAGTAGAAAGTTGATTCCTACAGAATAGAACTACACAACTATGGAGCACGAAGCTTTGTCAATGATTTATGTGCTACATAAATTCTAATAGTACCTACTGGCTACACCATTTTTCTTGTATACAGATCACATGGCATTGAAGTATTTGGTAAAAAAACCTATTTTAGAGGGGCGTATATGTAGATGGGTACTCTTATTTCAAGAATTTCATTTCACAGTTGTGGTAAAAACAGGGAAAATTAATTCTGGACTAGACCATTTATCTATAATACAATTAGGATAAGATGCATAGGAAATTGAAGATACCATGTCCAATGTATATTTATACAGGTTCCAATGTGTGCCATCAGAATTAGAGGACATTGTTGTCTTTCTACGAACAGGCATGGCACCAGAAGGAATGAAATCCTTAGAGAAATAACAACTTGATATACGCGTGGTGCCCTATATGTTGATGAGTGGTGACCTATATATATTAGGTCAGGATGAAGTATTGCATTGTTGTATACTAGAAAATGAATGCAAGGACATCATGGAGGAAGCTCATGGTGGTATTGCAGGTGGATAGTATGCATGTGATGCCACAATGCACAAGATTCTACTCATTGGATTATGGTGGGAGACCTTGTATAAAGATTGTAAGGAATTTTGTAAGGCATGTAATCATTTTCAATGTCTTGGAAAACCAAGTTAATGAGATGAAATTCCCTTGAGACCTATTACTGGTGTAGAGCCATTTGATAAATAGGATATAGATTTTGTGGGTCCTATTTCACTAGCTATGCACAGAAATGGATCACACTATATCATAGCTTGTACAAATTATCTAACATGGTGGGAAGAAGAAGCAATTATAAAGGATTTCACAACGGCTATGGTAGTCAAGTTTCTATGGGAAAATATTATTACAAGGTTATGATGTCCTTTAATTTTGACCAGTGATAGGGTGACATATTTTCTTAATGATACAATCCAAATTTTATTGGATGAATTCATGATTGCACACCATAATACTACACCCTATCATCCTCAGGAAAATGGGTCTGCTGAGGATTTCAATAAAAATTTGAGCCAGACATTTACAAAAATCTTTGATGTTGGAAGAAAGGATTGGGATGATAAAGTATCTATAGTACTTTGGTCATACTAAACAACATATAAAAGGTTAAACAAAGCCATGCCATTTCAGTTAGTGTTTGGCGTAGAAGTAGTTCTTCCTATAGAATTCATGTTAACTTATTTACGTATTGCACACACTGGAGGTCGAGCTAATGAACAAGCATTAGAAGAACAAATTGAAACGTTAATCAAGTTGGTTGAGTGATGAGCAATAACACCTTGGAGTACAAAAATAGAGAAGGCTAGTAAAAATGCATGGCATGATAGACACATCAAGGATAAAAAGCTTGAGATAGGATAGACTCTCAGGGCCTCCAAAAGGTAAGAATACAATGGAAAATGTTCTATCACCTAATCCTAAAAAGATAATACAAGTAGATGATGAAGAAGAGGAGCATGAAGATAATGGTGGTTTAGAGCATAGAGGCAAGAGGCAGCCTTTAAATAGGGAATAATATGAGCACATGAATACTCCACCCCAACCATAAGAGGGAGATGATGAGGAATTGGATGCAGTAAAAGGAGAGTTCCATTTCAAAAGGGTGTTTAGGAGAACTAGGTTCCAAGGTGCTACTCCATGATCAGTGAGAAAATCACCTCAAATCTCTCCAAAGAAGGAGAAGACTGAGAAGAGAGGAAGGAATTTGAAGCTAAATGAGTTGGTGGAAGAGTCTAAAAAAAGTGTGCTCAAATATCCTACACCTACAGAGGATGTGGAAGAACCAAAAGATGAAGAAATGAAGGATGGATAATAAGGAGAAAAAGAGGAAGATGAGATAGCACAAGAGACTGCTTAGGGTACAGAAAAACAATCTTCGAATCTTGTCGCTCATGTTCCTAAGGGGAAAAGACCAAAAAGAAAAAGTGGAGAATATGTTCCACCAGTGATGGGCTATGCTAAGGATACAGGTAAAATTTTCCATGCCTGTATTCAAAGCATAATGACACCAAAGGATTTGTATGGGTGGGAGCTAATGGATGAAGATATGACAACCATGTGCACAAGCAAGGAACTATCATGGTCGATGCACACATACATGGATGAACCGAAATTTGATGTATGTGAAGATTCATGTGTATATTACATCCTATTATTATGTCACATGAATAAGTGAGAAATGCTTTGATGAAAGTCTCAACATAGGTGGCACAGAGAAATATGGATAAGGCTACAACAATTAGGGCGTTAAGAGAAGAGATCAAAACTAAGGATGCATAAATAACACACCTAAAAAATGAAAAATAATTGGCATAGGAGAAGGATGTTTTTTTTCTTCAGCATGGTAGAGTAATTTGGGGACAATATCATAAAACAAAATCTACACTTAGAGCCTAAGGTACCCAAAACGTTTCATTCGACAATGCAATATGTAAGTACATTGGTGGACTTAGTGATTGAAGATGAACCTCTGCTCATGTCAGCACCAAATAATCCTAAGTAGGAAGCATAGTGGGAAAAGGATTCAGTGATTCAGAAGATTGCATCATATGAGGAATTCCTCCAGAGCTTGCAAAGGAACTGAAGAAAGAAAATCAAGCACTAAATATTTATACAGCACCAGAAGCCGTTATAAGAACCAAAACTATCTTGGAAGACAATGAAGTTCTAAAGGCCATGAAAGATGAGACCTTGTGCCGTGCATAATGATTAGCACTTTTTGGGCCCCTGAAATATTGACTAAGTATGAATATGTGTGAGCACGCGGGACCCCATTTATAGGATGGCGCATAAGGCAAAAGCACGCAAGAGAAAAGGCTCAAGGAAGCATATAGCGTGCGTGACACACGAAAGGAGATTAAGGACTTAGCCGATTTAAGAAACAAAGGTAGAACACATGAAAATCATGATCAGTTACACATGGATAACATGGTAGCCTAGCAACACGTGGCCCAGGAAAGAGCATGCCAGTAAAGGAATCTTCTAGAAGACCATCATGAGATGGAGTGGAGAGTTTAGGCTTGAGGAAACATGCTCACTAAACGACCACATTCGACACTTAGTGATGGATCTGAGGGTGCGGTAAGGTGAGTTGGAAGCATGAGAAGGTGATAAATACAAGTGCCTATGGACCAAAAAAAATGGGGAATAGATAGAAATAATAGGAGAAGATATGAGAGATACACAGAGAGAGAGAGAGATAACATGGGTGAAGCTGTATAGGATTACTACAAGTGGGGATCTAATGTAGAAAGGAATGTACAAAGATTAACATTGTAATTTATTTTCTATTTTTACGTAGTTATACAAGCTTAGTGATGTGCATGATTGAAGTCTGCCCTCTATGGCTCTTTGTAATGAAAGGATGAATACAATGAGGTTACCTATTATATTTAGATATGAATATTAGTGGGTTCCATGTATATTTCATTAATAGAAGTTCTCTTTCCTTTCATGCTATGAATGAATGGTTGTAGATTTCTTTTTTTTATATTACATGTTATAGAGTCTTTTAAAACACACAGGTTGAAGAAGATACAAGGATCTGGAGGTCATCTCGAGCCCTGTAATCCTTGTATGTCTAAACTTCTTTCCTGAATACTCCTATACTAATCATTGGTGAATGCTTCCCACTAGAAACTCACATAAAAGAAAGACTCAGCACCCATGCATGCCTCAGGTGAGTGCTCAAGTTCTGTTGGGTGATAGGTCAGTGTGCATGGTATTCCTTCCTCTTATAGTGGGAGTAAAATTGAGTACAACACTTGTCAATAAAAAGTGCGAGGCCCTTTCACCATCTCAACAACCACACAAGGAAAGGCTAGATGACCTTGGGAAACTCATCACACAAAATATGGACTTAGTAGAAGGAATAATGATTGCAATGTCCAACATTTTTTTGGTCTTGTAGAATGAGAAAGGAGAGATTACAGGAATGCGCTAGAGTCAATTACAGTGGATATCAAAGAAAAGGTAGAGGTCGTGCTCAATGATTGACATACTTTAGAGGTGGAAATAAAATAATAATATCCAAAATTGATTCTTCATGTTAAAGAATAATATGTTGTAGGGTAAATGCATTCTTTTATTCATTAAAATTCTTTCTATTCTTCTATTATTTGATTAATTTTTGAGACAACCATTGTTGGGGCGGAAATGTAACTGGTGTGGGGTAATATTCATCAGAAAAAATATGGCACTTAATGAAGGACATACAAAAGGTTCACACAGGATAGCATAGTGCCTTCAAAAGCACGTGAGGATTGGAAAGGAATGACGCACAGAGGACAGAGATAGATTTAGGACTTATCCATTTTCATGATGATCTATTTTTGGAAGATAGCATGCGGAACACATAAACCAGTTGAAGACTTGTGCGACACGTATTGGATATTTTTGGAGGATCAGCTACAAAGAGCTTTACATGGATATAGGCTTAGAATAGATTCACTTCTGACATTTAACTGGAAGAAGTATATTGTTAGCGCACTTGTATGTGTGTCTATTTTTGTAACAGAGGTTGGCTAATAATAGCATGTGACCAATTTTGGGATTAGATAAGTGGTGAAGGGAAAGTCCCCACCCTTATAAATATGTAGTGAACTATGTAGCATAGTGTGACATGTGAGAACTGAGTTATTGTGAGGTTATGCTTCCAAATATAATGTGTTCATGAGCGTATACTAATGTTATTGTCAGGAATATTCTCTATATTATTGTATTTAATATAATGGAGGTTATTGAATGAATAAAGGTGTTAATCATGGTTATAGTTTATTACTGCATAAATGGTTTTGATATGATTATTGTTTGATTCATGATACTTTAAGATCTAGACCTGAATATGCTTTGTAGAATGTTATATTAATTATGGATTTGAATTCTTTTTAATTCTTCATCATGCTAACATACTGCAAAAGCAACCCTAAAGAGGGGCTTGGTACATTTTTGTGCTTCAGGTGAGCACTTAGTCTAGGCTGAGTGATGTGCTAGTGCACTTGAGTATTTACTGGTGAATTCTAGGTTGCATCAAACATACTATATACTCATAGACCCAACAATAAAGAATATAGGTGCAACAAAAACCAAACTTTTGAATCCTCCTATAGGCCCATAATTCCATTTATAACTGCATTAGGTAATTTGGTGCCCATGCAAAGCAGATGACTCTATCCTCAATCATATCCTTAATTACTCCCATCAATTCCCATGGAAATGTCCCACCCTTTGAGTTTGGGAGCACAAAAAAACCAATCCCCACAATCATAAATACCGCAAGTCAGGTCTCCTAGGGATGCGTGGTATAAATCTTGCCATAGCTAATTCTCACAATGTGATAAGAGAAATCTCCCATGGCTTCCCAAAAAATTGTAACCATTGGATAAAATGACTCATCAGATGAGATCTGATATAATGCCTCCCCAAAAATAGGTAGCCTCATGATATTTTAGACATCCTATAGGGTAATAGTCATCTCCCCCGTAGGTAGGTGGTATGTGTTGGCCTTTGGGTCCCATCTATCGATGAGAGTGAAAATCATTCTATGATCTTGAACAATACATCTATACCATCTAACAATGCCCAACCCAACATCTCTCATGTGAGCCCACTCGTCCTCTATCATGTTGGGTCTCGTCTCGACTAATAGGGGCTGTAGTCTATCTCTCATCATTAGCTGTTGTCATTCCCACATCATCAAAATTCACACCCGTTAATCATTTACCCTTTCCTCCCTAGATTTACATTCTACCTTGCCTTACTATTTATTTAACCTTACCTATCATAATACATGCCTACAACTTTGCAAGCCTACCCAACTTTACCCAACCTACTCTCCTGAAATCCATTTTACCTAACCTAAACCTCTACACTTTTCTTGTTTCATCTATTGCCTCCTACACCTATTGACCTAAATTACCTCATCCACCTTGTGTCCATCCTCAAATATCGACCTATAGCTTAAATATATCCATACACCTTCTCATTTCTTTCTACCCACCTTTACCTAACCTAAACCCATCCTTACCTAGCCTAAACCCACCCTTTTCCTACCTTGGAAAACCCTACCCAACCTTCCCCTACCTTTTAGCCTTCCTAAATAACCTTTTTTCATACTTGGTCACTTTTCACAGTGACTAGCATTGGTCCCCCTAACCGATGCCATTCTCTTTTTTGACATTTGACGCTGGTTAGCCTACCAAAAATGACCGATATCGGTCTGGCCTCGATTACTAGTTTGGCCCTAGAGCCAAATCCCCACATCCCCAATTCTCACAAAAATCATGAACTACCTACTCTACCCACCTAAACAACCCCAAATTTCCCCCAAATTCATTTTAACCCCTAATTAAATTGATTTCACCCTCTCACAGCCTAATTTCACCCCATTTCCATTAAATTTCAAAAAAATTAAAATTTATATTATCCTACCATGTTCTTCTACAAAACATAATAATGTAGCTTGATTCCTTCCTCTACTCAATGTCACCTCCATGGTGGGATATTTGGAATAGGAATCTAACCTCTTCCTGCTCCCTCTCCTACTTCTTCTATGTCTAAATCAACCTCCCATCTCTCAACTAATCAACTCGATCGCTAAGATCTGGTGGGACCACAAAGTCCACTTCAACAACCACTAACTTCTCTCCAAATCACCTCTCTCAATCTCCTTATTGTTTTCCACGAGAATATGCTCTCTCCTAGTCATTTTGAACAAGTAAAAAGGTTTAAATGAACCTTTTCCACCCGTATTTTATTTTTTAACCCAAAATTAGGAAGACCAATTTCAGTTTGGTCATAACCTAGGTGACCAAAGTTGGTCATCCTTATCGGCATCAGTTACCTCTCAACTGGTATCAGTCGACTTGCCTAAACAATTTTTCCTCATTTACCCAAATTTTTACTACAAGATGCCATTTTCTTGCCACCATAACCTTAGCACCACCCTACCAACTCACCTAATATCCCTACTAGCATAGTCACCTCCCTAATTATACTTAGGGGAACATTTTTTCCTACACCTCAGCCTTACCCACAACCTTACCTATACAACCACACTAACCTTTCCTATTTGAAACTTGAATTCACTTACTCATTATACCTTGTGATGATTCTACTCATGTTGTTTATTCTATTGAACTTTCCTTTCCTTATGTCATGATGTTTACCTCAACCCAACCAAACCTTTTAGTACTTTAGAACACACCTATACCCATTCATGTGCCTAGCCTTGTTATGTTTTCAGGAGTAATTCCTATACCTTCGATACCTGGACCCTATCACCCTTGTTTGGATAAACTATTGACCTTTGACTATGTAGAGTTTTTCAAATCTTCACCCTTGTACTTTATCACATTCTAGATGTTTGTGTGAATTTTAATTCCTTGACCTATTATCCACACCAGTATCACCCTTGTGTATACCCACACCTTACTTCATATTTCATCACCTAACACTTTATCAAATCCATCATCTATTTTTCCTACTCCTTCATTAGTTCCTAGTTTGAGGGGGATCACCTCTACCCAAACCTAGGGAAAACTCACCTCTACTCATACCTAGGGAAACCACCTCTTGTTTTTGTCATCACCACTTACCGATACAAGCTACATGACAAAAAGGGGCAAATGTAGATGACCAAAATTTATTCATATTGTCGCCCTCAAAATCCACCCCTCATTTTAAGTCAAATTAAAAAATTTTGAGCTTGCGCCCTCCAAATGTGTTCAAGTAAAGTTGGAAGTCTGAAAAGATAGAGAAATTCATGGTTTGAAGTTTTTTTAAACTCTTCATTCTGTGTACTTTGATAAATTTTCCGGTTTCCCATGTGGACGTGTGAAAATTCTATTACATCCTCCATTTAAATGAAATTGCCTATATTTTCTATGGTTATGGATTGTCAAATCTTGTATTGTTCTCAATTCCTTGGTTCATGAAAGAATTTTGAAAATCAGTCATGAAATGGTGGAGTTTTCTTCTTCTCTACATTTTTCCACAGTTGTGAATGATGGGTGTTTTCTTCCAAGTAAAATTTTGGCCCCATTATCCACAGGTACGTGGACATATCTAATTGGAAGCAGGTCGATGGAGAACTTTGAGGTTTTGATCCTTCTTGTAAAAATGGATAAAAGTCATAAAGTGACCCTTAGCCCCGATCATGCTATGTGGAAAAAGTCAAATGTTGAGCCCGCATCAAAAGAGTCAAAGTAGGGAGGTGAATTGTTAGAGCCTTTTGATAATTTGAGCCTTGTTTCCAAGAGGGAAAAAATAAAATATTGAGCCCATATCAAAAGAGTCAAAGTGGGCAAGTGGGTTAGTGGATAACTTTTAGGTTTTGACCCATTTTGTAAAAATGGCTAAAATTCATAAAGTGACCCGCAGCCTCGATTAAACAAAAAGGAGAAAGTCAAATATTAAGCCTGAATATAAAGTCAAGGTAGGGAAGTAGGCCATCGGGGAGATTTGAGAATTTGAGACTTATTTTCATTAAAGGGGATTAAAGTTAAAAAGTGACCTGTAACCCTTCCCACGCTAAGGAAAAATTCAAATATTAAGCCCGCATCGAAGGTCAAAGCAGGGAGGTGAGCCAGTGAAGCAATTTGTGTTTTTGAGACCGCATTGAAAAAAGGTAAAATTATAAAATTGACCTGTGACTCTATCTCCACCCAAGTGAAGCCACATGTTAGGCTTATATCAAAAGCGGAAGGGCGGACCAAAAAAGTAAAAAATGCCAAATCTCAATAAAGTCACAAAATGCAAAAGGCATCCTCCTTGCCCACTCCAGTAAATTTCTCCTGCGTGGATGACTCTGGTTTAAAGTTTTAAAGGAAAGATGAATGGTTCAAATTCAAAGTTGTAAAATGAGTGTAACGGCTACATTATGAAAATTTTGGTTTTTTCGTCCATTGGCATTTCTTCGTGAATAAAAAATTTGAACAGACATGAATGACTGAAAAGATTTTAAACCATTTCTTGCTAACAAAGAAGAAGTTGTAACCATTTCTTTCAAGATATTTAATGTCTTATTCACACCATTATACGGGGTTAGCAATTGATCTTGTAGACTTGAGAGGGAATTGTACCTGAAGAAAGCAAAGGAAATAGCCATTTTTCTTCTACTTCCCTCCACTCTCAAATTTATTCTATTCCAAAACCATGTGTAAATTCTATTTAAGCATCAATACAAGAAGAAGGATTTTTTAGCCTCTTTGAAGAGGATATTTTAGAAACTTTGAGTTCACAATCTTATCTTGTCTTGTTACCAGTTGCACGGTTGTTTCTTCTCATGAATATATGTGCTGAAGTTTATAACTAGTGTGTGCAAGAATCTGGTTTTCTACCAACAACATTAGTTCTCCTATCTCAATTCTCACTCCCTTTCCCACTTTCAGACAAAGTCCTCTCTAGCATGAAATTACTAGCTTTGCTGGAGGGTCAGTGGAGTGCCCCTATTAGATTCCCAGTCAAAAGGCCACCACATCTATCCACCTTTTTACGCACATGCATACAACAGTTGCACCAGTTAAGTAGAGGGACTTAGATTCCCAAAGCATTGGAAATGAATCCACAAGTTTTTCCACCTGATGAATTTAGTCACAAAATTTTTTGCACCCACCATGGGGCAAATTTTACAACATTTGCACCCAATATACGACCAAAAGGTCCAAATATTAAAAAAAATCAAATATTGAAAAATAAAAAGAAATGGTTCATGAAAATCCATTTATAAAAGATACATTGATGATTTCTACACGTGTCTTTCATATTCCCACTTCAATAATTCAAAATTTTGGATGAAGAATGACACACCAGGTTGAGCAGGTCGAGAGGTGTTGATGATTTCCATTTTTGAGGCTTCACAAAACGAGAAAGAATGAATTAGAGATAATCCATACTTCTTATCTCAAGCCTCCTCTCCATATGGATCTTCACTACGTTCACCGGGAAATCCTATCAGAACTCTTATGGATAATCCCCCTTTAAATTCTCCCATTTTCATCCACCATTGAGCATTGAGCTCCCAGAAGAAGAATAATTTGAAGAAAAATTCATAGAAGAAAGAGTAGAAGCAGAAACAACAATGGCAGATGAAGAAGAAATACATCAACCCATTATTCCATGGGGAATAAATACGGGCCCACTTGTTCTTAAACCACCTCTCCATGATCTACCAGCAAGTTCCCGCAACAACTTGCCAAAGTTCAATGGCGAAAAAAAATAACATCTAAAAGAACACATTGCTACTTTCATGACATCATGTGGAATTCTTGATGTCCAAAATGAAGACGTTACCATGAGATTATTCATAGAATCCCTCCAAGAAAAAGTAACATAATGGTTTTATCTCCTGCCTTCCCGATCCATCACTGGTTGGGATGACATCAAGGATGCCTTCGAGGAAAGATTTAAATCAATTGAAGACTATCAAGACCTCTTGGTGTAGTTGGCTCAAATGAGGAAAGGAGAAAGTGAAATGATGAGAGGCTTCATGGCTCATTTCAAATGGTTTTTTATAGGATATCAGAAGAAGATTCACCCTCTCAGAATAATATCAAAAGAATCTTCATAAATTCTCAATCACCAGAGGTAGGATTTCTCCTATGAAGAGTTCAACCAAGGAACATTGTAGAAGCAGAAAGGATCTCCATTGAACTGGATGATGATCTCATCCTCTCTATAAAGATCAAGAACCCATAAAAGCGAAAGACCCAACATCCTGAAGATGAGAGAACCAATCCATTGTTGTAAAAGTTAGAAAATGACATAGCATATTTGAAGAGGAAATATTTGAACACGTTTCTTCCCAAAGAAGCAACAAAAATCCAATTGCAGGAGCACCCCAAAGGCTCGCCTTGGAGGCCCTACCCATGAATATAAATGGAAGATTTCAAGAAAGTGAAGAAGATATTGAACAAGAAAGTGAAAGTGATGATTTCCTAAAAATTATGAGTTTGAGAATGATACACAAATCAGATTCTGTGAGTACTCTAGATGTGAAGAAGAAGATGAAGAGGATGTTCCTAGGTTATCATGTGTAGTATTCACTCTTTCTCAGTCCGAGAAAAGATAATATTCTTCTATTACTATACAGAAAAATAATACCGATGATCTTCCTGTGGCGACTCTGAAAAATAAAATAATTAGTCGAGGATCCCCACTTCCATCTTCCATGACATCTGCGTTGTTGAAGCCTAACCTTGTAGCAAGTAAGAAGATTCCTACAATGCCAAGTTAGTATTTCGATGTCTCTTCTAAGTCTAAATCTAAATCTTCTCTTGTAAAATCTAATTACTTGAAAGCTCCTAGTGTACTATTCAAAATATCATCCATTCCTCAAAAATAAAATCCTTCTCCCAAGCCTATCCAGACTCAAAAATCAATCCCTTCACCCACCTTTTCTACATCTACTCCCTTTGACTTCATAGAATATAAAAATGAAGCCAAAGTGCAGATTACTGAAACTGAATATTTGCAGACTCATCTTGAACAATTTGAGAGGTTTATCCAATAAATCAGGAGTGGTATTCTAACACCCAATGCTGTAACAACTAGTTCCAAAGGCATGCTACCAAACTCACCTACACCTTCCTCACAGAACATTATTTCTCTGAGTGCATCAAATACTGATAAATTTGAACCATTCCACGTCTCCCTTCTTGTTGGAGAATATGTACTGAACAATTGCATAATAGATTATGGTGCCTCCGACAACGTGATGCCTTTGAAGGTCACCAAAGCTCTCAAACTTGCCATGACTCCACCCAATGGCTCTTGTTACTCTTTGGAGTCAAAGGAGGTCCCACTTTTAGGGAAGTTCAAAGATGCACAGGTGGCTCTTGCCATATTTATCGACAAGAAAGTTTCAGTGATGATTTTTGTAGTAGATGTCCCATCCTTGTTTGGAATGTTGCTGAGTAGAATTTGTTTCCGATAGTTGGGAGGGAAAATTCAGATGAATTGGTCTTTTGCAACCATACCAGTGAAGGGAGACATGCAAAAATTGCTTCCTGAGAAGAAGATGAGGTACATGGTATGAAATTTCTGAAGCCCAGAAACTAACATCTTGTATCAAGATAGTAGGCAGATGAATCACTTGGTGACAACCGACGAGGAAGAAGATGTTTCCATATTGATAGGGAAAGATATGCCTTATCAGAGAGATTTGGGTTTTGAAGAAGCATTGAGGGGATTTAGGTTATAAGAGGGCAGCCCAGAGTCACGGGATGATGTAGACCATGAGGAAGAGGAGATGGTTTTCGATGATTTTCAAGAAGAAAAATCAGCCTATATGCTTTTCCAAGATGAGGAGTTATTCTCATTCCCATTTGGGGATGAATATGATCTCAATCAGGCCATCTATGGAGAGAAAAAATCATCTTGCAATGAGCCTTTGAAAGGATTGAAATAAATCTTCGTACAAGGACTACTATGAGCCACAGAAGAAATAGAAGACCCTGAGATTAGTCTTGATCTCCTGATGCAAGCCACAAATCTGCAGGACAAGTGTGAAGCTGATTTGGAAGCCTTAACCAATGTGAAGGTTGGCCATATCAAAAATTATGATGCCACTTTTGAGCTAATGATTGATGGATGCAATAATGCAATGGAGGTATTTTCTTTCCCATTTGAAGAGGAAGAATGTTTCCATGATGATCAAACTAAAGAAAGAATTTTTGAGGCCTTTGAATTTTAAGCTCCTCTAGACAAAGGACTGATAAAATGTAGTGGTTCCCAAGATGATGAGGTAATCCCTCCGAATAGATTCCTTGAGCTACAAAATAAATATCCTTCAAAGGAATACAAAGAGGATCTGTAGAAAACAACAAAGCATAACTCCTTGTAAAAAATATTGGATGTAGTAGAAGTTGTGGAAGATCCTAAGCTGATTCTTGATCTCTTCACTAGTGCCATGGACATACAACATAAATATTATTTTCCCTCTGATCCTCCCATCAGTACTCAAATGCGTCATAGTGAAGTAGAGATAAAGGATGAATCAAATGTTTCTCATGGAGAAGATGTCAATGAGCATAGACCCAGAAATAAAAGTAACTCAGATTATACCAGGAATTTGAATGAAAAGAATATCTGGGGAAGAAATGATATGTTTGATGCAGAGTCAACTATATGGATGAACATGGAAGGAAATTGGCATGAAGACATTGATTTTAAAGGGCATGAAGGAAATGGAATTTCCAAGCAAGGACTTGAGCATCAAGAAGCTCACATCGACTTACTCATATAAAGTAAAAGTACAATCATGGAAGTGTCTAGCTTCTATAAACAATTGAGGAGGGGATGGTACTATTTGGAACCCATCAAGGGCTTTGTAGAACATCATCACTAAGTTTTTCCCACTCATGGGTAACTTTTGAGATACGGAAAGTGCTTCAATGAAAGTGGGTTGTCCCCTACCTTGTACCATAGGTGATTGTTAGGTGTGTTTCCCTTTTTGTTATGTGTCGTGTGTTTCCTTTTCATCATTTTCATGTGCATGTGTGTTTAATTCTTATTTCTCCCTTATTATAGGTTGTACATTACTTCGTAAGGCCCAATGGATAAGGAATTGGTCAACGAATTATATGGTCTAAGATTGAGATTCTAGATTCCCATGTCATGTCTTCACTATGCTCATCTCATGTCATATCCCAAAGCTAAGTCCAGATGTTGTCACCCTCAAAATCCCCCCTCATTTTTAAAGTCAAATTCAAATATTTTGAGCTCACTCCCTCCAGAGGTGTTCAAGTAAAGTTGGAAGTCCAAAAAGATATAGAAATTCATGCTTTGAAGTTGTTTAAACTCTCTAGTGTGTGTAGTTTGATAAATTTTCTATTTCCCCATGTGGACATGTGAAAATTCTATTGTAGCCTCAATTTAAATGAAATTTTCCATATTTTCTATGGTCATGGATTTTCAAATCTTGTATTGTTCTCAATTCCTTGGTTCACAAAAGAAATTTCAAAATCGGGCACGAAATGGTGGAGTTTTCTCCTTCTCTGCATTTTTCCACAGTTGTGAATGATGAGTGTTTTCTTCCACATAAAATTTTAGCCCCATTATCCATAGGTACGTTAACATATCTAATTGGAAGCAGGTGAGTGCTGAACTTTGAGGTTTTGAGCCTTTTTGTAAAAAGGGCTAAAATTCATAAAGTGACCTGTAACCCTGTTGGTCGTCAAATAGGACTTTACGAAGAGAAAAAGTCAGGGGACAAGAAGTCCCTCCTCTTTAATGGGAGAGGTTCCCTTATTCAGAAATGAACCTATTTACAAATATACAAAACATGATTTTCTTTGTTGAACTTGGATATTATGAAAGTGTTTTCTATAAGGATCATCAATTACAAAAGGACTGAGGAATGAGAATACGAGAATGAGAAGAAAGGAAACACTCAGAATTATAGATGACAGAGTAATTCTTTATGTATGTGAAGTTATACTGAATTGAAACAAGATCATTTGTATCATACTTAGTAAGATGAAATTTGAAAGACACAAAGTTCTATAAATAACATTTGCAAGAATACAAAGCTTCTTATCATAACACAGACAAATGACCTTAACAAGATTAAATGAAAAGCTTAGGGATAAAGGAGATCAGATAGAAGAAGAATGAAAAGCCCTTCTGTATTGATTTCTTTATGATTTATTTACACTTTCAGAAAATAAGCCAAGTTCTTCCTCCTACAAAATAGCGAGGAGAGGCCATTATATAGTTTACAAATCAGTTACTCTTGGTAACTACTTCTTTTAACTAAATATTAGTTAAGGATTGCCAATCGCAATACCTCAACTTATTACAATAAATCCAAGAGAAATAATTGGAAGAGAAGAGAGGAATAAGGAGAAGAAGACAGGTGCTTATGACTAGGAGGGACCCACTGACTTCAAAATCCGCTGCCTGAATCTCTTCAATGCCTCGGCTATGTCTTTGCCACGTGGGACTGACGTGTTGGCTATAGACTGGGTCCAAAATCTGAGGCACTTCTCCATTTCTGGAATCCTCAGTGCAGTGCCAATGGCGGCAACGTCAATTTTGGCAATGAGTTCCCCATGTATGTTGGTTAATTCACTTGAATCAGGATTGGAATGAGTTCCGCATGAGAGTACTGTGTCTACGCATTGCACCGAGATTGGGAAACCACCCGCGAAAGCTAGACCGCTGTCATGAATCATCTGTGCCATTGGTGTAGGGTTTGTGTCTGTCATCCTCGACCAAAAAAATCACCAAAGTCAAGGTGGCGAACTTCACTGTCCCCGATATCGGGAAAGGTGGATTCTAGTGGTGAGAATTGTTCCTGACCCTAGAATTTGATCTTCATGTTGATAGCGATTCAGAGAGCAGAGCTGCAAGCCAGACTTGGGATGAAATTACAGAGGGAATGGATACACACACAAGAATTTAGATTGCAAAGGTTTGAGAAAAAGATAGTAGGAAAGCAGTGTGCAAAACGCATAGGGGGTCCACTCATTATATAGCCGTTTAGGAGAGAGAAAGGCAATAAATGTTTATTTAATACATACCTACCAAATTGAATAAGCAAGATATTCGGGTAGAGTGGGAAAAATTAGCATGAATGGCACTTGGTTCATTTGGGACATGTGGGATGTGAAAGCGTGAAGTATGCGGCTTAGCTGATTTGGGCGAAGCGGGAAAAAGATGCACAAATGAACCTGGGACATATGGGATGTGAAAGCGTGAAGTACGTGACTTGGCTGATTCGGGCGAAGCAGGGAAAAGACGCACAAATGCTCTTGGAACACGCGGGACAAAATTATGTGAAGTACGCGGCTCAGCCGAATCGGGCGAAGTAGGGAAAAGATGCAAAAATGAACCTGGAACACATGGGACAAAAGTATGTGAAGTACGCGGCTTGGCCGAATCGGACGAAAATGGAACAATTGGTCCGGGTGAACTTGGGACATTTGGGACAAAAATTTCTGACGGGCCCGAAAAGAACAGACTTCGGGTAAACTGGCCGATCGGGGAACAAAGGGTCCAATTGAACTTGGGACACGCAGGAAAAAAATATCCGACACGCCCGAAAAACATGCAAAATGACCCAAAAACATAGATTTTCTCAATTTTTTGACTTTTAACATTACCAGGTTAACAGAGAAGACACTTAACCTCAAAATTTTAAATTTTCACTTTCTTAAGAGCAGGGGAATTTTGAGTGGACAACAGCTGGCTCCTTCTGGGGATGACTTGGCATAAATTCAAGGAATGAGATAAGGTAAGAACTTAGACATCTTGGGAAAGTAGACCAGTACCTTATCCATTGGGAAACGGAGTCAAAAAGCAAACCAATACAGAGGACAACACACCAAAACAAAGGGAAGTAAAAACAAAACGCTGTACAGAATATACAAAGGACTCCCTAATCACCTATGACTTGAACAATTTCAGGTACTGCCCACTATAAGGAAGTGGGAGAGAAGAACCATTCATATAATCAAGGTAAAAAGAATTCTTACCAGAAAAGTGCCTGATCTTGAAAGGTCCGAGCCAAAGGGAATCAAACTTTCCATGGCTGCCACGAGGTTCATGCCTTTTATCCCATAACAAAACAATGTCTCCAACTTGGAAATCTCTGAACCTGGCTTTCTTATCAAACATGACCTTAACTTTCTGTTGATGAGCAGATATCTTATCAGCAACTTCCAATCTATCCTCATTCAATTTGTGAAGGTACATTATTCTCTTATCCAAAGCATCATTGAAACTGGTATCTTCAATGGCCTTCATTAGATGCAAGGCTGACAACTCCACTGTTACTGGCAATTGAGCTTCTACTCCATATACCACTTGAAAAGGAGACATTCCAATGGCTCTCTTAGGTGTGATCATGTCTTCCCAAAGAGCATCATAGAGTTTCTTGTGCCAGTTTCATTGAGACTCGTTGACTAATTTCCTTATTATGGTCACCAGATTTTTATTAGTGGATTTTGCTTGTCCATTTCCCTGAGGATAGTAATCTGAGGAGTGAGCCAAAGAGATGCCATATCCATAACAAAAATCCATCATCTCAGTTGAAGAAAAATTAGAAGCATTATCTGTCAAAATCTTGTTTGGTACACCATACCTTACCAAGATATTTTCTTTGATGAAACTGCACACCACTTCAGAAGTAGTACTCTTTACTGGAATGGCTTCTACCCATTTGGTGAAATAATCTGTAGCAGTTAATACATGAGTATGACCAGCACTAGAAGAGGGATTAAGTGTTCCAATGAAGTCCAAACCCCACTGTCGAAAAGGTTCTTCAATTACAATTGGCTTAAGAGGCAAAGAGGCCAATTTGGGTCTACCCACGAAAGTCTGACAAGCCTCACATTTATCAATCCACTTGGATGCATCTCTGAACAAGGTAGGCCAGTAATATCCTCCACGAAGTATATTATGAGTAGTGACCGTTGATGAGTAGTGCCCTCCACATGCCTGATCATGAAAAGCTGAGAGTAGCTTTTTCTGCTGTTCCTTGTCCATACATTTCAAAAACCTTCCATCTAACCCACGTTTAAACAAGGCATTTTCCCACAACACATATTGCACTGACCTTAGTTTAACAGTCCTCTTTTCTTTGGCATTCAAATGAGAGGGGCATTCTCCATAGGTGAGAAATGGGTGATATCAGCATACCATTCATCAACTGAGCTAAGAAACAGAACAGTAGGAAGACCAACTTTATCCTCCAGTAATTCATGTCTAGCTCCTTCAGCGATGAGTTCACAAAGGCATTTTCCATGGATGAGCTTGGTTGGTTTGATGTCAATATCATATTCTTGGACCTTGTCCACCTAGTTCCCTCTCTTGGATCCAAATTCTTGTTGTGTGAGAATTGACTTAACAGTTTTATCTGGTACCAACACCATGGAGTGAGAGTTAAGAATGTAAAAACGAAACTGCTTAACAACTTTAACCACTGCAAAAGCATGTTTTTCCATCATGGTGTATTTTAACTCATGATCTTTCAGAATATAGCTCATAAATGCAATTGGGAGTTCGTGCTCATTAGAATCTTCCTGAGTCAAAATAGCAGCTAAGGTGTTATCTGTGGCGTAGCAATAGATAATGAAATCTTTGTTGAAATCTGGACATGCTAAAACATGAGTTTTAGCAATGGCTCTTTTAATGCCTTCAAAGGATTATTTCCCTTCAGGAGACCAACCAAACGTTTGTTTTCCTTTCATCATTTGGGAGATATTCAGAGTTAATTCTGCAAAATCAGGGATGAACCTTCTCAAAAAGTTGATCTTACCAAAGAAAGAGTGCATGCCCTTTTTGCTGGTTGGGAGAGGAATTAGCTGGATAGCTTGAACTCGCTTAGGATCAATCTTAATACCATCTTTGGAGACGATGTGCCCTAGTAATTTCCCCTCTGTGACACAAAAGATGGATTTTTTAGGATTCAAAGAGATCCCATGTTCTCTACATCTTAGCAGAACTGTCTCCAGGTGCTGAAAATGATCTGCCCTTGCTTTAGAATACACAGTCAAGTCATCAAGGTATACAACAATACACTTCCCTTTCAAACTTCCAAAGGCCAGATCCATAGCTCTCTGAAAAGTGGCACCAACATTAATGATCCCAAAAGGCATCCTTTTGTAAGCAAAGGTACCCTAAGGGGTAGTGAAAGCTATTTTGTGTTGATCTGTAGTATTAACTTCTACCTGGTTATATCCTGAGAATCCATCAAGCATAGACAACATCTCAGATCTTGTTACTGCTTGTAAGACCTGATCCATCATAGGCAAAGGATAATTATCTTTCAAGGAATCTTGATTCAGATTCCTGAAGTCAACAAAGATACGAATCTCACCATTTTTCTTTCTAACAGGTACAATATTGGCAATCCATGTTGAATGATGGATAGGAAAAATGATTTTGGCTTTCAAAAAATTCTGTATTTCTTGAAAAATGGTGTAAGCTATTTTAGGATTGTATTGCCTCTGCTTCTGTTTAAAAGGCTTAATTCCAGGTTTGAGAGGAATAAAATGCTACATTTATTTTGGTTGGAAAGCTTTTAAATCTTCATAAGATTAGGCAAGAACATCCTTATACCTCTTTAAAAGATCAATTGCTTTCTTCCTCTCATCTGTTGTGAAACATTTTCCAATGTTCACGAGCTTAGGGTCAGTAGAACTCCCAATATTAATTTTTTCATACTCAACGAATTGTTGAGGTCCAGTAGAAGCTCTAGACTTTACATGCCTGTGGTGTTTATCAAACAGTTCCTCTAAACTTACCAATCCTTTAGGGATCTTGTTTCCCTTGAGTTTGATACATCCATCCTGATCCGTTTCTTCTCCTTGGGTGGCTGCTTTGTCAAAGGACACACTTTCACGAGGCAAGTTATCACTTCCTTCAAAGTACAGCTGTTCAAAATTATCCTTGAGTTCTAAGAAAGAAAGCAAGTGTTGATCATCATTAAAAACTTTCCAGTTACTTGTATTATCAGGTACACTAGGTCGATGGATGATCTCAATGGTGAACTTATCTTGAGAGAAGTCAGGATGAGGTATGAGTAGTGACCCTGAGACTGCTAGTGAATCGGCCCTGGTATTCTTCTCCCTGGGTATTGCTTCGATGGAGAAAGCATAGAGGAATTCAATGGAATCCCAAACCTGATTCCGGTAATGTTTCAACCTTCCATTTTTCACCTGGAAGAGGTTTCTAACTTAATTTACAATCAATTCTGCATCTCCACGAGTTAGAAGATTCTTCACACCTTGTTCTTTTGCCACCTGTAGTCCAAGAATGAGAGCCTCATATTCTGTTGTATTATTGGTATTTTCAAACTGTAACTTGAATGAGAAAGGATGAAGGCTTCCTTCGGGCGACACGAATATGACACCAGCTCCAGAACTAGCTGAGGAACAACTTCCATCAAACTCTAATATCCAAACACCATTAGGATCTTTAGGTGAGACTTTGGGAATTTGGATTTCTTCAGGAGACATAATCATGTAGTTACCATGCCCCATATCCTCATAGAGTATTTTTGCTTTAGGATCATCCGTTTTTTGTACAATATACTTAGACGGCTTCTCAGGCAGCAGCTTCTTCATTTTCCCATTAACAGGTATGAGTTCATGTGACCAATCCATTTTAATTTCTCCACCCACACCCTTACAGAAGTTCCTGCTTAGCAACATCTCGTATGAAGGAGGAATATCTGCTACTAAGATAGTAGTCAAAACTTTCTTCTCAGGCAAAGCAGCAAAATCCACTTGTGCTTCTTTAATCCTTCCAACCAAGGGCACTTCCTTTCTCTCCATAGAATAACAAGATCCATAAGTTCATGTGAGAGTTAAACTGAAGGCATGAGCTACTTTAGCAGGCATCACATTGTCTGATGCTCCTGAGTCTATGACGCAATTGCTGAGCCTATGACCAGCTATAAGAAGTGTCACATAGAATGGTTTGATTTTTTCACTGGGTGAGGTGACAACGGCTATCAAATTAGGTTGTGGTGCAGAAGAAGGAGTGGGTAAAAGGCCTTTAGAGGTAGTTTTAGAATGGGAATTGACAAAGTGAATCATTTTAGTGAAAGCCTTAGGATGATTTTGATAATATTCAGCTTCTGAGATTTGAACCTTAGTCTTTTTCAGGTGATCAATAATATCAAACGACCCAGAAGTGGATGGGCTATCATCATTTGAAATCTTAGGTTTATCAATTTTAGGGGAAAAAGAAGTAACTTTAGTAGCAGAATTGATAGGACTCACCTTTGGTGCAGATGAAATGAGAATAGGAGATCCTCTTTTTGCAATAACGAGGATAGTTGTCAGCTGCTCCTAAGATTTCTTGGTGGGCTGCATCACTTTCTCCCTCTAATTTGTCTACTCTCGAGTCATGACAGCGTATGATTCACTATTCATATCTACTACTACTTCATCATAATCATCTCCATCATCAATGCCTTCAGTGGTGAATAAATTAACTTGAGATCCCTCAAATTCATCTGCTTCATCATCAACCTCTTCAACAAATTCCTCGCAATCTTCATTAACCTCCTCATCCTCTGGTTCCTCAACTTCACAGGTTGCATTGACAGGAACTTTAATAGGAGTTCCTTCAAGCGCTAGCCTTGTTTGAGAAGTAGGCAAACAATTTCTGGGCTGAAAATTCCTCCTTGGAACGTCTGCATAGGGAGCATGCTGAGCCAATTGTTTCTTAATGGCAATGAGATCATTTGCAAGTTTTTGTACCAATGGATCAGTATTAGGTCCAGGAGTGGAAGAGGAGGAAGAAGCAGATTTAGATTTAGAAGGGTCTCTCCTCAACTTCCCTGACATGATTAAATAATCTTCAACACTAACAGCAAGAGTTTGATCCTCGGCCAATGTTGCGAGATTAGCCCTTCGCAGTGCATAACTAACTTCAGGCGATTGGGCATTTAGGAAAAAACATTTTTGAATTTGATCTACAGGTCGAGTATTTTCCAGAATTTTGTTAATCAACATGTTGAATCGGGCCACAAATTCTCTCATGGGCTCTGGTGAATCCTTCTTTATTTGAGAGATTTGGGCTAGCAAGGCATGCACATCTTCTGCTGGTTTGAAACGGTTTTCAAACCTAGTTCTCATTGTGTCCCAGCTAGTGATAGCACCAGCCGGAAGGTGATGGAACCAATCAGTAGCATTATCTTGTAAAGTCTCAATGAAAATCCTTACAGAGACATCTTCGTGTTCAACTCCCAGAACTCCACATGTAACTATGAAGGCTGCGATGTGTTCATCAGGATGCGCTTTACCATCGCCTTTGAATTTAGGGAAGTTCTTACAGTTTCCTCTGGGTAACTCATGCAAAGGCTAAGGAAGGGCAAGGGGCCTGACACGATGACCCCAGGGAAATGGTACCACCATTCTTAGAAAAATGGCTTGAAGAGGAACTGCAACACCAGCGAGAATCAAAGCTCGAAGATTATGATTGATTGACTCTGAAGGAATACCACCCGTATAGATTCTATCTTGAACAGGTGGAGTGCTTGTCGAACGAGTCTTTCTATTTCTTGTTGAAGGGAAAGGGAAACCCTTTTGCTCCAAAAGATGGACCTGAGAATCTTCAATACCAAGGGCCCTTCTCCCTCGAGTAAAACACGGAGTCGCCAGATCAAAGGATGATCAAAAAATTATAGAACTGGAATATGATTTCCCCAGCGGAGTCACCAAAAATTGTTGGTCGTCAAATAGGACTTTACGAAGAGCAACAGTCAGGGGACAAGAAGTCCCTCCTCTTTAATGGGAGAGGTTCCCTTATTCAGAAACAAACCTATTTACAAATATACAAAACATGATTTTCTTTGTTGAACTTGGATATTATGAAAGTATTTTCTATAAGGATCATCAATTACAAAAGGACTGAGGAATGAGAATACAAGAATGAGCAGAAAGGAAACACTCAGAATTATAGATGACAGAGTAATTCTTTATGTATGCGATGTTACAGTGAATTGAAACAAGATCATTTGTATCATACTTAGTAAGATGAAATTTGAAAGACACAAAGTTCTGTAAATAACATCTGCAAGAATACAAAGCTTCTTATCATAACACAGATAAATGACCTTAACAAGATTAAATGAAAAGCTTAGGGGTAAAAGAGATCAGATAGACGAAGATTGAAAATCCCTTCTATATTGATTTATTTATGATTTATTTACACTTTCAGAAAATAAGCCAAGTTCTTCCTCCTACAAAATGGCGAGCAAAGGCCATTATATAGTTTACAAATTAGTTACTCTTGGTAACTACTTCTTTTAACTAAAGATTAGTTAAGGATTGCCAATCGCAATACCTCAATTTATTACAATAAATCTAAGAGAAAGAATTGGAAGAGAAGAGAGGAATAAGGAGAAGAAGACAGGTACTTATGACTGGGAGGGACCCACTGACTTCAAAATCTACTGCCTGAATCTCTTCAATGCCTCGGCTATGTCTCTGCCACGTGGGTATGACGTGTTGGCTATAGACTGGGTCCAAAATCTGAGGCACTTCTCCATTTCTGGAATCCCCAGTGCAGTGCCAATGGCGGTAGCGTCAAGTTTGGCAATGAGTTCCCTATGTATGTTGGTTAATTCAATCGAATCAGGGTTGAAATGAGCTCCACATGAGAGCACTGTGTCTACGCATTGCACCGAGATTTGGAAACCACCTGTGAAAGCCAGACCGCTGTCATGAATTATCTGTGCCATTGGTGTAGGGTTTGCGTCTATCATCCTCGACCAAAAAAATCACCAAAGTCAAGGTGGCGAACTTCACTGTCCCCAATATCGGGAACGACGGATTCTAGTGGTGAGACTTGTTCCTGACCCTGGAATTTGATCTTCATGTTGATAGCAATTCAGAGAGCAGAGCTGCAAGCCAGACTTGGGATGAAATTACAGAGGGAATGGATACGTGCACAAGAATTTAGATTGCAAAGGTTTGAGCAAAATATAGCAGGAAAGAAGTGTGCAAAACGCATAGGGGGTCCACTCGTTATATAGTCGTTTAGGAGAGAGAAAGGTAATAAATGTGCATTTAATACATACCTACCAAATTGAATAAGCAAGATATTCGTGTAGAGCGGGAAAAATTAGCATGAATGGCACTTGGTTCATTTGGGACATGTGGGATGCGAAAGTGCGAAGTATGCGGCTCGGCCGATTCGGGCGAAGCGGGAAAAAGACACACAAATGAACCTGGGACATATGGGACGTGAAAGCGTGAAGTACGCGACTCGGCCGATTCGGGTGAAGCGGAGAAAAGACGCACAAATGCTCTTGGAACACGCGGGACAAAATTACGTGAAGTACGTGGCTCGGCCGAATCGGGTGAAGCGGGGAAAAGATGCACAAATGAACTTGGAACACGCGGGACAAAAGTACGTGAAGTACGCGGCTCGGATGAATTGGACGAAAATGGAACAATTGGTCCGGGTGAACTTGGGACATTTGGAACAAAAAGTTCCGACGGGCCTGAAAAGAACAGACTTCGGGTAAACCGGCCGATCAGGGAACAAAGGGTCCAATTGAACTTGGGACACGCGGGACAAAAATATCCGACATGCCCGAAAAACATGCAAAATGACCCAAAAACGCAAATTTTCTCAATTTTTTGACTTTTAACATTACTAGGTTAACAGAGAAGACACTTAACCTCAAAATTTTAAATTTTCACTTTCTTAAGAGCAGGGGAATTTTTAGTGGACAACAAACCCCGATCATGCTATGAGGAAAAAGTCAAATGTTAAGCCTGCATCAAAAGAGTCAAAGTGAGGAGGTGGATCATCGGAGCATTTTGAGATTTTGGGCCTTGTTTCAAAGATGGAAAAATTCAAATGTTGAGTCTGTATCAAAAGATTCAAAGAGGGGAAGGGGGTTGGCAGAGAACTTTGAGGTTTTGAGCCTTTTTGTAAAAAGGACTAAAAGTCATAAAGTGATTTGCAGCCCTGATCAAACAAAAGGGAGAAAGTCAACTAGTAATCCTGAATAGAAAGTCAAGTTGGGAAGTGGGCTGTGGGGGAGATTTGATAATTTGATCCTTGTTTTCATTAAAGGGGCATAATGTTAAAAAGTGACCCGCAACCCTTCCCACACCAAGAAAAAATTCAAATATTAAGCCCACATTAAAGATCAAAGCAGGGAGGTGGGCTGACAGATAAATTTGTGTTTTTGAGCCCGCATTGAAAAAAGGTAAAATTATAAAAGTGACCCATGAATTTGTCTCCACTAAAGTGAAGCCACGTGTTAAGCTTATATCACAAGCGGAAGGGCGGACCAAAAATGTAAAAAAATGCCAAATCTCTATAAAGTCACAAAATACAAAAGGCATCCTCCACATCCACTCTAGTAAATTTCTCCCATGTGAATGGCTCTGGTTTAAAGTTTCAAAGGCAAGATGAATGGTTCAAATTCAAAGTTATAAAACTAGTGTAACTGCTCCATTATGAAAAGTCTTGTTTTTTCCACCAATGGCTTTTCTTCGTAAATCAAGAATTTGAATAGAAGCAAATGACTGAAAAGATTGTAAACCTTTTCTTGCTAACAAAGAAGAAGTTGTAACCATTTCTTGTAAGATATTTAATGGCTTCTTCACACCATTGTACGTAGTTGGCAATTGATCTTGTATACTCGAGAGTGCATTGTACCTATAGAAAGTAAAGGAAATAACCATTTTTCCTTTACTTCCCTCCGCTCTAAAATTTATTCTATTCTGACACCATGTACAATTTTTGTTTAAGCATCAATACAAGAAGATAGATTTTTTAGCCTCTTTGATGAGGATATTTTAGAAACTTTGAGTTTTCAATCTTATCTTTTCTTGTTTCCAGTTGCAGGGTTGTTTCTTCTCATGAATGCATGTGTTGAAGTTTCTAACTAGTGTGTGCAGGAATCTAGTTTTCTACTTGCAACATTAGTTCTCCTACCTTAATTCTCACTCCCTTTCCCACTTTCATACAAAGTCCTCTCTAGCAAGAAATTGCTAGCTTTGTCACATGGTCAATGGAGTTTCCTTGTTGGATCCCCGATTTGTATGAAACCTTTTTCTGTTGTTTCCCAGTAGAGTTGTATGAATGGCTCTCAACATATACATCTAGGTCAAGATGGTATTCTAGATCACACATGTGGACCCAAGAAGAATACCAAATGCCGTAATATGTAGATCTGATGTGGACCTGCGCTATAGATCACTGGTGGGGAGGATTACTAGCTGGCTACACTCTGGAATATGCCATTTCCACGTATTCTTGTCTAGAGGTTGCTGAGTTTGAGTTTCTATGAGAACCTAGGGGATCATTTCTACATGTTATCCCTCAAGCTATGAAGATATTGATGGTTACCATGAGTCTAGAAGTGCTCCCAATGGCCTGCTAAACCATTCTAAGTGTTGGGTAAGGAAGCTCGGGTAGAGGAAGATGAAAGATGATACGCCAAAAAAGGAGAGGGGAGAAAGGTGGCTCAAGTATGGCAAAGTGCATGAAAGGGATATTACTAGACGATGTGAAGCTACTAGTGTGATGGATCTATGGAGGCAGACATTGCGGGAAGGAGTTAAGGTTCACATAGAGGACATGGAACTTGATCAGTTTGTGCTACCCCATCTTGGTAAGCGCGTGAGGGATACCCCTTCAACTTTTGGTGAGATTTTTTTTCATGGAGAAAGGAGAGTCATTGGCACATATCTAAACCCACCCAGTGACCGAGCCTTGGCACTTGGTTTTCCCGAACCAAGAAGAAGTATTGATCCAGTTGAAACTAGTGGAAGAAACAAATCCGTGCCTAGGAGATACAATTTTACATTCCCTTCTTCTATTGCTGCACATTTTCCAGTATTTGGAGGATTTTTCGCATAAGGGGTAAGTGTTAAAACTTTTGGTCTCGCATCAGAGAGTGGCGTGGGACAAAGTAGCGGTGGTGGGACACCATCACAGACTGTCAGTGCATAGTTCAGTGGGACCGTTGGGGCACTTGGCATAGCTCCTATAGGCCCTATTAGACCCAGTGGTTCTAGTGGATCTAGTGGCTTTGGAGGTATAGGACCCGGTGGACCTGGTGGATCACGTGGTGGAGGAAACACCAGAAGGAACCAAGGCTCTGGTTCAGGATAAGGACCCCAACCACCACCTCAAGTTTTCTTTGAAATGTCTCTACACTTACAAGATTACAGGGGCATTGAGGATGTTGTGGAACATGTTCAAAAGTGTGAACTTCTATTGCACACAAAAGGTATCACAATCCTAGAACGAAAGGCTAGTCAATTTGAAACCGCATTGCAAGGGTGCGCGCATTGCTGGTATAGAAAGTATGATCCTCATCAAACAGTGGTGGATTACACTACCTTAAAGAATGCATTCCTAGCAGAGTTCCACATTCCTAAGTTCAAGCAAAAAAATATTAGCACTTTGAAGGAGATACAACAAGGAATAACAGAGAGTGTGCGGGAGTATGATGCGTGCTTTAAGACTCTCTTGTCTAAATTATCATATGATATACATCCTTCTCAGCATGCACAGTGGTTTGTTGGAGGATTGATCACCCCTTTTAGAAGGGTCCTATCTCATAAGACTTTCATAGATCCACATGAATCATTGGAGGCTTCCTTGTGTGCCGAAGCCATTGGTAGTATTGATACTGGCGTTAGCCCATTCTTGGAGGCTCAAATTATTTCTATGGCTAAATAGTTGGAAAAGCTATCTGCGAACTTAGTCCATGAGACTTGCAGTGGTTTTTGGTGCACAAATTATGAGATAGAGGGGTACGTTAAGGATAATTTCCCCTAGAGGATGGTACACGCCATAATATTAGATTGTGAAATCTATCATGGGGACCATGATGCCAGTAGATGTCCCTTGCTACATCACACGATCAGAAAGAATGTATCCTGTTATTACAAGATTTGCACCTCCACAACCCATGATACTAAATACTGTAGGCTCATTGATCAGATATATAAGGCCATTGATCATGGGGTGCACCAAACAAACATTTCCAGTAGTTCTAAAAATGATGATCACCATTATGAGGAGCACATAGATGGAGGCACGTGAGGAAAAGGTTTTCAAGGAGGATTCCATGGATGAGGTAACCATGGAGGAAGTAGTGGGTTCCTGTGAGGGACATGTTTCAACTATGGATCTACAAAACATTTCAAGCGTGAGTGCCCAGACTTGTTGCATTGCTCATGGTGCGGAAAGAAGCATAAGTATGAGGAGTGCCTAGAGTTATATGAGCATATGAATCAGTAGCATTGGAAGGACAAAGGCATTGCGATGGTTAGCATAAAGAAGGAAAACATACAATGGATGCCTTGGGTAACACGGGATGAAGGTTTGGAGCCTATTTTGGTAACAACAAGGGTAGAAGCCACACATGCAAGAGAGATACCAAGACAGAAGAACCTCGTTTCAAGAGAAGAGGTCATTCATGGAAAGTACCCAGACCCCATGCATCAGAATAAGATATATCAGGGCACCATGGATGTTATTCGAAGCTTGTAGCAGGAGATATAGTGTCTAAAGGAGAAATCTAAGAGGGATGAACAAGGAAGGAGGATCGAGGTGTAGAAAGATGACCTAGATGAGGTCAAGGAGGTGTGTAAAATGCTAAGGTAGGAGAACATCATTCCTTTTCTAGGATCCTTGTTGAGGGAGAAGGTACCATGTGCTAGAGAAGAGTGCGAGAGATAGGTCTTGCATGCAAACCTTCCCCCTTATAGTCTCAACTATGACAAGGAGATTACATTGAATGCAGTTGTGGATGGATGGCTCCTTAGCAATATACTCATTGCCACTGGTATGGAGGTTAATTTTTTGACCTTGAATGCATGGCATCAGATGGGGAGACATGCATTACAACCATCCTCAAATGTGCTATATATGGCAAACAAGCCTAAAGAAATGCCCATCAGTGTCTTGAAGGATACAACTATTACTATCTAGGGAGCCAAGTTTATTGGGGACTTTGAAGTCTTGGCACTCACTGAGGTGGACAATTTCCTAACACTACTTAGGTGCCCTTGGTGTTACAAGAATAATAAAAACCTCCAATTCAACAAAGGGTACATTAGTTTTGAGAAAAAAGAGGAGCGGGTCGTTATACCCTGGTTGATGGAAGTCAGCACCTTACATTGAACTATTGGGAGAAGAGCTTTTGGACAAGATTTATGTGTGCTCAATCAGAGACCCTGAGATGGTACACCCTATTAATGGGGTTATCCAATTGGATGATTCTCAGTCAGTGAGTGATACCACTAGCCTGACATGTGATAATTGAGCACATGGGACTTACGAAGTAATGGGATGGTAGTTGAGAGGATCGGTGACCAAGGTAACTAAGGCACACATGGTTTGGTTCCTTGGGGTAAAATAACTGCCCAAGTACTTCGTAGGTTCCTTCCCTAAGATATTTTTGCAAGGGATAGAAGATCAATGGAAAAAAGAAAAGGAACGAAGGGAGATGCTGAGTTACATTTTTCTTAGCACAACAGCTCATTGGTGGGCTATGCATCAGGAGAGCCTTTTAGAATGGTGTGAGGTAAGAATTTCTATCTCTGTTAGATTTTCTAGAAGTAATATACCCACCATCATCAAGGAGTACCATGGGAAGGATCCCATCTCTTTCCATATCCAGGAGTGTGAACAGGTTAGGAGAGAAGGTGCAGAAGCCTTGCCACCATCCCTCTAGGTGCGCAAGTTGTATTCTACACTACAGGGTTGTGTGTGCACATGGTACATTCATTTGAAGACATGCTGCCAAACCAGGAATTGGCAAGAGCTTGCGGCTGATCTTATTCAAGCCTTTGAGTATCATAGTACCATACCATCAGTTGATAATGCCTTACAAGGTATCAAGCACCTTACAATGGGGGATAGTGCCAGAACAGAAGATAGGCTATTGGAACTACTAGGTGAACCAGGATTTGAGGTGCACTTCGAAGAGATAGAAGAAACAGAAGAGTTATAGCTTGAGAACGCATGTTTGGAAAAGGTAAAGGGAAAGTTAGTATATGTGATTGATGGAGAGGAATCAGAGAGTTTAAATGTTAGCCATTCTGTAGGGATGTGCAAAGTAGTGGGTAGTGTAGATGCTTACGTGTGTGCGTACCATGAGCCTTTAAATACAAATAAGGTTAACATCAGTTCAAGAGAAGAACCTAAGGAAGATATTATTGGGGGTTATTGGATGGAGAAGGAAGTATCAAAGATCATCGATCTATTGTGTGAATTCAAGGATTTATTCCCACATAGGTACCATGAGCTAAAAGGAATCCACCATTCCTTGGGGGAGATGAGGATAAAATTGAAGGAATATGAGCACCCGGTTAGAAAAAGGCCCTACTGGATGAATCCTAACTTACGCATGAAGGTTAAGGAGGAGATAGACAAGATGATAGCTTATGAGATCATTGAGGTAGTAGAAGATTCAAAATGGATAATTCTGATGGTAATTAACATCAAGAAGGATGGGCAGATTAGAATTTGTGTGTATTATAGGGAATTGAATACAGTTTGTGTCATTGATCCATTTCCAACCCCCTTCACTGAAGAAATTATAGAAGGAGTAGTTGGGTGCAAAATCTATTTCTTTACGGATGGATTTTTAGGATACCACCAAGTCCTGATTGAAAAGGAAGACCTAGAGAAGACAACTTTCCCGACCGAGTGGGGAAGTTTTGCATATACGGTCATGTCATTTGGGTTGAAAAATGTGCCTACTGTCTTTTCGTGCATAGTAGTGCAAGAATTCCACGACTTCATTCATAAGTTTCTTCAGGTTTACTTGGATGATTGGACAATATATGGTTTGTTTAAGGACCATTGTGACAACTTGAGATTAATGTTTGAAAGGTGTAGGTATTTGATGATATCCATCAACATCAAGACGTGTGTGTTTTCTACACCATTTGGGACTTTATTAGGGCATATCATATGTAAAGAGGGCTTGCTAGTAGAACCCGCTAAGGTTACAGTTATTTTGGGGTTAAGGGAACCTACTAGCCAGAGCGTAGTGCACAAATTCCTTGGGCATACGAGATATTACAGAAAATTCATAAAGGAGTATGTCAAGATCGCCACACCTTTAGAGGAGCTACTTAGACACAAAAGTACCTTCCATTGGGGAAAGGTGCAGTAGAGGGAATTTGATACATTAAAAGATAGGTTTATTACCATGCCTATTTTTTGATTTCCCTCTTGGGACAAGCCTTTCCATGTCCATGTAGATGCCTCAGGAACCACCATTGGAGCAATACTTGCACAACCAGGTGAAGGGATTGTTGATCATCCTCTTTGTTTTGCGAGCAGGAAGTTAACACCAGTAGAGAAAAATTATACCACAACCGAGTTCCAAGCATTTTCAATGATCTATGCGCTTTTCAAATTTTGACAGTGTCTGCTGGCAACACCTTTTGTATTCTACACTGACCACATGGCATTAAAATATCTAGTAAACAAGCCCATTCTTCAAGGGGGCATTTGTCGATGGGTGTTGTTGTTTCAAGAGTTTGAGTTCACCATTGTAGTGAATCCCAGAAAAATCAATTTTGGACCTGATCATCTATCAAGAATTGATTCCGGAGAGGATGCGCAAAGTATTGAGGAAACAATGCCAGATGTGCAATTGTTTATATTGTGGCACACACCCTCAAATTTGGAAGAGATTGCTATATTTTTAAAATAAGGTGTGGCGCCGGATGCAATGAGGGCATTGAAGAAAAATTAGTTGGCCATACGTGCCACACCCTACATGTTGATTAGTGGAGACTTATACAAATTGGGATGTGATGAAGTTTTGCATAGGTGTGTGTTAGAACATGAGCGCCTGGCCATCATGGAGGAAGCACACAGAGGAAGTACGGGTGGGAATTATGCAAGTGATGCCACCGCGTGCAAGATTTTAATGGCAGGTTTATGTTGGGAAACCTTATACAAGGATTGTAGAGATTATTGTAAAGCATGTGACCACTGTCAGCGCATTGGAAAACTAGGAAGGAGAGATGAAATTGCTTTACATCTTATTCCTAGCGCGGAGCCTTTTGAAAAGTGGGCGATAGACTTTGTAGGAACTATTGCCTCGGCAGCGCGTAGGAATTGGTCATGTTATGTCATCACTTGCATGGATTATCTCACAAGGTGGGAGGAATAATCCCCAATTAAAGATTACACGGTAGCAATGGTGGCAAGGTTCATATGGGAGAACATTATCACAAGGTATGGATTCCCTTTAAGTTTGACTAGTGATAGGGGTACGCATTTTCTAAATGAGACCATGAGGATCCTACTATCTGAGTTCATGGTGGCTCATCATAATACTATGCCATATCACCCACAAGAAAATGGAACTATGGAAGAATTCAACAAAATAATAAGTCATACCTTGACCAAAATCTCTGATGTTAGAAGACAGCATTAGGATGACAAGGTATTAGCAATTTTATGGGCTTACAGGACTATGTATAAAAGAATAAATAAAGCCACACCTTTTCAATTAGTGTTTGGCATGGAAGCTATTTTTCTGGTTGAATTTATGTTACCTTCTTTGCGAATAGCATGCGTAGGAGGATTAGCTGATGAACAAGTGCTGGAAGAAAGAATTGATGAACTAATGAAACTAGATGAGAGACGATCACTTGCCCATTGGAGCCAAATAATGGAAAAGGTAAAGCAAAAGGATTGGCATGACCTCCATATTAGAAACAAGAAGTTTGAGGTTGGGCAGATGGTGTTACTATATGATTCTAAATTTTTGTGCCATCCTGGGAAGTTGAAAGTCCATTGGTTAGGTCCCTACATAATCTCATACATCCTTGATTTGGGCACGTGCCAGTTACAAGCACTGGATGAAATGGAGTTACCTGGACACTTCAATGGTAGTAGGCTAAAGCCCTACTATAAATAAGTCTTCTTGGTGTTTGTAAATAAGGTAGTTTTGCCAGTTAGTCTAGAATTTTCCTTTATGCATTTTCCTTTCCTTATGTTTCCCTTTCACGTTGTCATTTTGTTTTATGCCTCAGGCACCGGTAACCTTATTACTATTTTTGGATAATTTATGAGTGCACAGAGGACCACACATCGTTTAAGTGTGGGTGGAGAAAAGTGAAGAAAATCATGATTAAAAGTACCAAGGAAGTTGTGTTGAAGAGCCTTGTTGAGTAGCCCGGTTAAAAGAGAGATGAAGAGAAAAGATAGAATGGTTGGTGCTAGGGTAAAGCTATTCGTAGATCCCACCTACATAGGAAAATGAGGTGCATTTAAAGTAACACAAGGTAGGCAATAACAAGAATCTGGATAGAAGAAGTGCCTTTGGCGTGGGTTGAGCGCACATAAGAGTCTCATGTCAGGTTAGTTTGGTTGTGAGCCAGAAGGTTGGAGGTGTTTTCATGCAGGAAGGGCAGGTAAGTGAAGGGGCTGAAGACGGGTTTTCTTTTAAAAATTCGTATTAAATTAAATGAAAAAATTATGGGGTAGGTAAAGTAGCATTTAATGACCAGCAAAAGGAAAAACTATAAATAGAGGGTCGGGGCACTCTCATTTTACTTTGCGAAAATGAAGAGTTGGAGATATAAGAAAAAGATATAAGCTAGGACTTTTTCAGATTCAATCAAAGAGAAGATCAAGTAAAGAGCTAGTTTGAGATTGTGAACAAGAAGGAAGGAATTACATGGGGGTGGAATGAAGTGAAAAGGTGTTTTCTTGTGAAGAATTTATCGAAGTTAGGGATTAGCAAACTAGGGCACAGGTTTAGGATATTTTTATCACGGATATGAGATCGAAGGTTGGGAGAAGGAAAGCAGAGTAACAAGGAGAGGAATTGAGTAATACAATTACCTCGACCATGGCACCGAAGAAAGGGAAGGGAAAAGAAAAGGCTAAACAACTAGAACCCAAGGTGGAAACAAATAAATAATGGTATGTAGAAATATAGTACCTTGACAGAGTGATAATGGGGAAGGAATGAGAATCCCATTTGAGAAGCATACTAGTCAGTGACTATAATCACCGCACCAGCACTATAGAGAAAGAAATGACATTAGAATTGGTATTCCCAACCAACAAGAAAACACCTGAAGGGTTGCCTATCTACAATGATGACATGAAGGTCAAGCTGATGAAGGCAGGGTTGTTGTAAATCTACGAGTTTCCTTATTTTGGGAATCCGGATTGCTTGTACCAATGGTTAATGTCTCGAGTGCACAAGGACTACTTTCAATTTTTTGGGCGCAAGACATGCATAAATCCCTAGTTGATTGCATATTTTATAGGCCTCATTTGTGAGGGAGATAGCCTAGAAGATGACCTTAGTGACAAGGAAGCTATTCAAGAGACCATCACAGAGTATGCCTGCAAGAAAGGGTTGCAGTATTATGATATCTCAGACATCAAGGACCCAGTTATGAATATGGACGCACACCTAGTAACAAAGCTGAATGTCTAAGAAAGGTGGACACAAGTCAACAAGCCATGGCTACATGTCTGCAGGAAGATTTCAGAGGGGACTATTTACAACTTGTCGGCATAAATTGCCGAGGAAATTGTAAAGTGCACAAAGGAAGGGGACAAGATCCTCTTTGGCAATGTCCTACTCACCATAGTATTTACAGAAATTAGAGTTTCGGATGCACCAGATGAGTTTGTGTGGGAGTACCCAGCCAAAGACCCTTCACCCATGAAGAGGTTTGAAAAGTATTCATGTGATACAATGACGGATCCCAACAAAGCATAGCTCGAAAAATGGTATACGTGCTTGAGAAATACATTTGGGGTGGAGTGGAGGATTGATTAGGAGATCATTTTTTAAATTTCCCAAAACATCCCTAAATGGTTTCAGTGCAGAATATCATTTCGAGAGCTTTCCATCGACTGTAAGAACGTGACAAACGAACATCGGGAGCTCTAGATATGTCTGGTCAAAGTTCAGACAGCGAGAAAGTCAACTCTGGTCAACTGGTCAATATTGGACCAATGGCACTGCGAAACACGGTGAAAAGGCAGAAGGGATTTTTTTGTTGGTTTTCGATCATTGGTATTTGATGAGTGTAAAAATGGTGCACGGGAAAAAGAGGCTAAACTTTTATTACGGAGGGGAGCCTGGCCACTGTGTGGACTATAGTATTATCGCCGACGTGGTGGGTCTACAAGCCACCACTCGTTGAATTCAATCAATTTGCCTATTGGAAGACGATAAGTGGACTACATGATGATTGAGTTAATTAATTTTGATACCCCATGGTATGGGTCAAATTTTTATTTATTTGGTAAGTCCACTTACACACCATTCCAAATGCCACAAACTATACATATTACCCCAATTTAGTACATTAGAAGAAGAGATTTTTTTATTTTATATTTTATAAGTTCTTCTTAGTTCTAAATACATAATTTATAACTCACAGATCAAACAATCATTCTTATAACAGATAACCATATGCAGCTGTAATGACTCGGTATACCACCGATCTATTCATGGGTATCATAGAGTTGGCATTTTTATTTTAACACCACACTCTTACGGTTATCTTCCCTAAATTGAGATTTTAGAATGCTCTGCCCAAGGAACCTATCTGAATAATTTTTACCATTATTCAGCGGCATCACGTCCCTTAGACTAGGTGACATAGGACAACACAATCAACAGCTTGCGATACTTTGGCCAAAGATTTGAAACATACTGTTTATGTCTTGTATTCCTTGACGACATACTCGTCAATCTGGAATACGTCCTTCACCCCACTCCGATGTTATATAGAATGTCTTCACTGACTTCTGTCAGCCTCCCCTGTCCCAAGTCATTCACTCAGGAATAGATTAATAACATGTCCACGTTATAAGGATGCTCTCGAGGACTAGGGATAAGTTGACATACTGGGTCAACCCTAGTTAACCCAGTGTGTCAAGGTACCCCGAGTCTCCAAGGGCAACCTCATAACATGACCATGTTCCTAACCAGATCCAGAGTAAAAACTTGTTCGAGTTTAAGGTGTAAATCTTAACGATCAATGCAAAGGGTGTCGCCAGTAATATTTGTAAAAAAGAAGGATGGAACACTTAGGCTGTGTATTGACTATCAGATGCTAAACAAAGCAACAATCAAGAATAGATACCCACTTCCAAGGATTAACGATTTATTTGATCAGATGCGTGGGGCAGCGGTTTATTTCAAGATAGATCTTCGATCTGGTTATCATCAATTAAGGATTAGAGAAGAAGATATTCATAAAACAACTTTCCGAACCAGGTATGGACATTATGAATTCACGGTTCTACCCTTTGGATTAACTAATGAAACCGCAACTTTTATGAACTTAATGAATAATATCTTCCAAGAATATTTGGACAAGTTTGTACTTGTATTCCTGGACGATATTCTCATATATTCTAAAAGTGTCGAAGAGCACAATGAGCATTTGAAGATAGTTTTGGAAATTTTGAGAAAAAGAAAGTTATACGGTAAGTTATCCAAATGTTATTTCTTTGATACTGAAGTTCACTATTTGGGTCATGTCATTAGTAAAGAAGGAATTGCTGTGGATCCTTCAAAAATAGTGGCAATAACTGAGTGTCATGCACTAAAGAATGTGCACAAAGTAAGAAGCTTCATGGGTCTTGTGGGTTATTATAGAAAATTTGTTAGGGATTTTTCTAAAGTGGCTGCACCAATAACTTCATTGCAGAAGAAGGATAAGAAATTTATTTGGAATGATAAGTGCGAAACTACTTTCAAAATTTTGAAAATCTAGTTGACTTCAGCACCTATATTAGCTGTACCAGACCCTAATGGGAGCTTTATTGTTGTAACAGATACTTCTAGGGAAGGCCTTGGTGGTGTTTTGTTACAAAATGATCAAGTCATAGCATATGAAAGTAGAAAACTTAAGTTACATGAGCTGAATTATGCCCCTCATGATTTGGAGCTTACTGCCATTGTTCATGCGCTTCAAGTTTGGAGACACTATTTACTTGGGAAACCTTTTGAGTTGAAAACTGATCACTTAGGACTGAAATATATTTTCACTCAGCCTAATCTAAATGCCAAACAAAGAAGGTGGTTAGATTTTTTATCTCAATATGATTTTGATATTAGCTACATCAAAGGGAAAGAGAATAGAGTAGCAGATGCTCTAAGTCGTAGGAAGCACATTTCTGCTCTTATAACATTAAGAACTCTATTTAAAGATGAGGTAAAAAGTGCCTCAGAATCTGATATATACTTTCAGCAAGTAAAAGCAGTGCTTGCTGCAGAACCAAAAGATGAAAGGTATAAAGTTTTTCATTTTGATAATGAAGGAATCTTACGTTATGAAAATAGAGTATACGTACCTATGCTAAATGATTTGAGAAAGAAGTTATTAGTTGAATTTCATAATTCACCCTTTTCTGGACACCCAGGTATCACAAAAATGCTTGCTGATCTAAAACAACAATACTTTTGGAAAGCTATGAAAAAGGATGTTATTGATTTTGTGAATCATTGTCTAGAATGTCAGCAGGTTAAGGCAGAACATATGCACCCTGCTAGACTATTAAATCCCCATAGCATACCACAGTACAAATGACAAGTAATAAGCATGGACTTTGTACAAGGGTTACCTATGTCTAGGAATAAACATGATGTTATCCTGGTAGTTGTTGATAAACTAACTAAGGTAGCTCATTTTATCGCTGGAAATCTAAAGGATGATTCACCAGTGTTGGCCAAAAGATTCGTGCACGAAATTTTCAAGTTATATGGTGTACCAGAATTAATTATATCTGACAGGGATCCTAGAATGACATCAAGATTTTGGCAAACGCTTAATACAACTCTTGGAACTAAACTAAACTTCAGTTCTGCATATCATCCAGAAACAAATGGACGAACCGAGAGAGTAAATCAAGTGTTGGAAGATATGTTGCGTATGTATTGCATGGATCAGCAGTATAAATGGGAAGAATATCTTCCATTAGTTGAGTTCGCATACAACAACACTTATCACTCATCTCTTAAAATGGCACCTTTTGAAGCACTTTATGGAAGAAAGTGCAGAACCCCTGTTAGCTGGGACAGTATTGAGGATAGAGTGGTAATTGGGCCATAAATCCTCACTAAAATGGAACAACAAGTAAAGTTGATTCGTGAACGATTAAAGGAAGCAGCGGATAAGCAGAAGAGCTATGCTAACCTTAAGCAGGTTGATCGAAGGTTTGAACTTGGTGAGAAGGATTTTCTTCGTGTTAAACCCAGAAAGAGTTCTATAACTTTCGGCAAGGCTACCAAGTTGTCACCTTGTTACGTGGGACCTTTCAAAATTGTCGAAATAATCAATCTTGTAGCTTATCGATTAGCATTACCACCTGCTTTGTCTCGCATGCATGATGTTTTCCACATTTCTTTGCTTAAGAAATACGTTTCAGATTTGTCACATGTTTTAAATTGGAATTCCTTGCAGGTCCAAGACCCAGGAATAATCGTGGTTAAACCCACACGAGTGCTAGAAACTCGCCAATTGCATTTGAGAAATCGTGAATTACAGTAATGTAAGGTCCAGTGGGACCAGTTTAGCGAAGAAAGTGCAACTTCGGAAAATCCGGAAGAGATGAAAATTGCTTTTCCCTTTCTTTTTGAACAGAATGAAATCTGTTGACAAAACATTTTTTTATGAACTTATCTTTTTCATGTCTTTATGAAAGCCAGATTGAGGCAAACATTATTCAGGTTGAATAAAATGTATTGTGACATTGATTTCTGGAACTATTCAAGTTGGAAATAGTCTTATTGTATTGTGAACTAATAAATTGGTTGACCTGAAGGTAAATCAAAATATGTAATCATCAGGACGATGAATCTTTTAGGAGGGAAGCATGTAACACCCTGAACTATGTAACACTCCCCAATTTAGTACATTAGAACAAGAGATTTTTTTATTTTTTTTGATAAGTGCTTCTTAGTTCTAAATACATAATTTATAACTCACAGATCAAACAATCATTCTTATAACAGATAACCATATGCAGCTGTAATGACTCGGTATACCACCGATCTATTCATTCCATGACTCGGTAATCTACCGATCTATTCATGGGTATCATAGAGTTGGCATTTTTATTTTAACACCACACTCTTGCGGTTCTCTTCCCTAAACTGAGATTTCAGAATGCTCTTCCCAAGGAACCTATCTGAATAATTGTTACCATTATTCATCGGCATCACGTCCCTTAGACTAGGTGACATAGGACAACGCAATCAACAGCTTGCGATACTTTGGCCAAAGATTTGAAACGTACTGTTTATGTCTCGTATTCCTTGACGGCATACTCGTCAATCTGGAATATGTCCTTCACCCCACTCCGATGTTATATAGAATGTCTTCACTGACTTCTGTCAGCCTCCCCTGTCCCAAGTCATTCACTCAGGAACAGATTAATAACATGTCCACGTTATAAGGATGCTCTCGAGGACTAGGGATAAGCTAACATACTGGGTCAACCCTAGTTAACCCAGTGTGTCAAGGTACCCCGAGTCTCCAAGGGCAGCCTCATAACATGACCATGTTCCTAACCAGATCCAAAGTAAAAACTTGTTCGAGTTTAAGGTGTAAATCTTAACGATCAATGCAAAGGGTGTCACCATAAGTCACCTGCATTGTTGTATCCTCGAGAAGATCCTAATCTTCTCAAAGGTACAACCATGCAGTTGTCATGTGCCTACATCCTACAAAACCACCTCGGAAAGATCTATTAAACTTAAGGTGTTACTTACGTTGAGTTTCAATTACACTTTAAGACTCTCCTTTCTAGGTAGTCTTTTCCCAATTCCTGGGTTCCTCATCATTGAGTTGTCTTACTTATTTAAGATCCATTCCTCAGAGAGAAATTTAATAAGATTTGAGATCTCATCATAGATTTCAATGATTAACAATAATCTTATTCAACGAAAATGGGTAGTAGCCTAAGTCTCCTCATAAGGATGCTAAATATACCCTTTTAGTTTTATATCAGTTCTCAAAATTGAAATATATATCTTACTCATTATTATTAAGGTATAGTGATTTAAAATCATCAGTTGTCTTGAATTAGATCATGGATAGGGATTATTAGATTACCCTTCCTATTTCAACTACCTATAAAGGTGTAGTTTAACCTTAACTTCCCGTAAACAGTGGACTAATTTATTACAATTTATCCATATTCAAACATAAAAGAATTACTAATCATTTACCAGCATTCAGTCACATAATCATTACAAGGCCTACTTAGAGAATCCAAATATCTCCAAGGTATACAATAATAAAAATGCACTTAAAAACAATCGAACCAAAGAGGATCAATCCATCACAATAAAAATGCAGCCACATAGTAAGAATCCCCTCATTTCATTTATTCCTAAGCCAACAATTACAATCTATGCATTCAACATATTTGATACAATACTCAACAACAAAAGAACAACTTTCTTCATATAGTACAATTAGAGAAATCAAGTTGGAATTCATCATTAAACCAAATTAAGCAATCTGAGTATCATATCAGATCTGTGTGCCTTTACCACTTACGACAACCATCTGCAACAATTGCCAACACGGGTCAGTTCGGTGAACTGAGCATGATAAGCACTAATTATTAAAACAATTGCATTCTACCAATTGTTCTCATTAAAAAACTTGTTTAAATGAAATTATTTCTTCAATTCTTAACATAAATCAGACTAATGATCATTCTTTAATTCAAGCATGACTTTTAACGCATGACCCACATTATAGTTACCAATTAATCCTTAATACCTTTCAGATAATTCATCTTATATGTAAGAGACTAAAGACAAATGATTACAACCATCATAAAGACAGAAAATATCCAACAAGAATGTTTTTAACAAATACACAAAGGCAGTTTAACATTCTGCAAGCTCAACTGACGTAATTCCTTTTCAATCATACATTATTTCAATGGTATTAACAAGTATACCTACTTATACTACAACACAATTTTTACCAGTCTCTCCATACAATTTAATAGTCTATTTTTGTTATACCCTTACTGCAGAGTTCACGTAAGGGTACAAAGAAGAAAGCACTCAAGGATTTTAGACAAGGAGAGAATATTTTCTTTTCCTACAATTATATATATATCAACATGTACTTTTCAACTCAGGAGAAGGAACAGAGACAATCAGATTCCCAAATTAATCATGTTCTGGATTGTACCGACTCCTCTAGAATAACGTAATTACATTTACACATGTGACTAAATCAGTCGAGATTACAAGAAGAAGCTATAATTTTGTCAAAATCCAATATAAAATCACCAATAGCTATTTAAGCCTTACAAGAGTTCTTGCGACTAAGCAGTAGTAAATAATCTAACCATAATAGACTCAACAAATCTTTCCATAACATTCATCAAACATGAAAATACCCAATGCCATCGCCTGACACGGCATAGCTAGGAACTCTTTATCTCAGTCATACACGAGACTAGATAACACTATAAATAGAAGACGTAACCATAAGCAAACACAACGACATTCCCACTGAGTCGAAACACTCAGCTACATTCAACTGAGTCGAAACACATACATGCACAGTAACATTCAACTGACTCTCATCCCTACGAGTATACAGCAAGGACTTATATCAGAAGCTGAATTCAAGAAGGAATAACCACAACAAGGACTTATATCAGAAGTCAACTCTATATCAAAATTTCATCAAAGTTTCATCCGAAGTCGAGCTAATATGAAAATACAGTAGGGACTCAAACAGAGTTGAGTTTGTAATGTAACCCAGCACACACATTTCCACAGAATCGAACTGAATATAAACACAACAACATTAAGGAAGAGTTGAATCAATATGCATGCACAGCGAGGACTTAAATTAGAAATCGAGTCACACGCAACACATCAAGGACTCCAACAGAGTCAATACCAAAATTTAATCACAACAAAGCTTCTTCAGAATTCGAAAACATAATATATGTTTCAAGGACTCCAACAGAGTCATAGCATTATGTAATCACAACAAAGCTTCTACAGAAGTCAAAAACATAAGATACGTTTCAAGGACTCCAACAGAGTCATACCATAACTAATCCTTGCAAACCTTCATCGGTGTCTAACCAAAATTGAAAACACATAAAGGACTTTACAGAAGTCACATTCAAGTAAATTACCCACAGCAGGCATTCCAATCAGAAGAAATTTTAAGTATACCCAGCAACATTAAACAGGATTCCACAACATAAAATCACAGCTGGGTCTTCAAATGAAATGAATCCAAAAGAAAAATGAAGTACAATAACATTTCAACAGAATCTTTGCATGACCTAAGGTTCCTAAACCACAGCAAAGAAGAACCAATACAATGTTTCAAACCAACTGTACTAAAATCACCTGAACAGAGTTGTTTTAATGAAATCATTTGAAGGAAAGCAAGATTTTTAAAAGTTAGGGCCTATCATGCCTGATAGTGTCACATAAAAATCTGAAGAAGACCTCTGAATGCACTCTCACCTTCCCTTCTTCTTCCATAATAGCTTAAACAACAATAAATTGTTACCTTCATGCCTTATAAACTTTCCTCGACAGAGAAAAGAGCTAGATATTCTCAAAGTTTCCATGCAACACAGAGTAGACTGGTTCGAAGAACCAGTGATCAAGCAGAGAGAAAAATGGATTGCATGGAAAACCAAAATACCAACCAATTTTCCATTTACATGCCTTCCCAAGAAATCTGTGCTCGGGAACCAAAGTTCATTAATGGCATTAACTCCAAGATTCCTGCCTATTCTCCATTGCCACCAACTGCCTAAGTTGGTGATTGCCAAATGAAAACAAACAACCATTTCCAAATTTGGTGAATCTGCCACGTCAGATCACAATAGCCATTTGCAACCTCCACCAAATCCCTTGTCCTTCATGCTTATCCACCTCATTTAATGCCATGGAAACCACCGCCCATGACTTGCACCCCTTCATAGGTCCCCCTCCATCCATTATCATTAGTTAAGATAGGTTAGAACATAGGTTAGATCATAAGGTAAGACATTAGTCTTACTTCCATAGTGCTAGATGTAGCTAACCTTAGGAGCATTAAGATTATAGTTAGGGCTAGGTTAGATTAGCAATAATTCAACCAATAGGTTATAGTTTAGGTTAAGGTTATTAACCTTAATGAATCCAGTCTAGGTCTCACAAGTAGGACCGATCAGTATTAGAACCAAGAAGGGTATAACATTCCCATAATGGATTCTATTCGGTATAGCTAATAAGCTTGCAGTATACACCAGAATTTCTTACCTGGCTTAAGGTCTAGGCCTTCCTGATATTATGATATCGGGAACCAAATTCATTTTACACGATCATCCTGAGTTAAACTCCGAAATTTCTCATTCAACTCATTCAGACCTTGCAACTTTCGTAAGGTCAATAATTTTTTTGTTCATCCTGAATAAACTTAAAACATCTCTTGGATCAATGCAACTGATCCAAGGCTGAGTCATAAAGACGGATGAATCCACAATTCCTCCCAAAATCAAATTGAACTCAGGGGCTATAAATGAAAGAAATAAAAGAGTCCAAGCATATCTTGACTCAGTTAAATATCTTCAAGAGCAAAGAAGATACAATCCATATCAAGCATGACTTCACAATCAAAGGAACACATCCTTATACAGAAGAAATCATATATCAACACTTGAATGCTTAGGAGGAAGTAACAATAGTTCAAGGTGTTACAATTTTGATACCCCATGGTATGGGTCGAATTTTTATTTATTTGGTAAGTGCACTTACACACCATTCCAAATGCCACAAACTATACATTTTAATGTGTATACATTAGTATAAATTTCCAACATGCCAAATGCTATGCTAAGAACATGGAATGGAGGAGGTGAAGCGGTTGTTGGGGGCTTATGCCATGCGTGGTAAGATCCACGTGGAGAATAGAGGAGATAAGGTTTATTAAAACCTTCCGTAAGTCTAAGGCCGCAAAATGTGGGATATACCCACTTACCTAATCTGCCCACTATGGGATTTAATCCCTTATCAAATGCTAAGCCGCTAACATGGGGATGTTAATCCCATTTCATATGCAAATTGGCTAAATTGGGATTTTATCCCATTAAAATATGTAAATCCACCCAAATGGTAAATTTTATCCCAAATTTCATGTACATGTTTAGGCTAATATTAGCCTAGGATTGATGCTTCCCACATGACAACTTTGGGTATGTTCAAATCCTGGAAGAATATCAAGACCAGCATCGACAAAGCTGCCAAGAAGTAGATGTTGGTGCTTTTGTTGTACTTGTCTATTTTTCTGTTGTTTTTTCACAGTCTCTTTACTGCTTTTTTGCAGTGTTTTAGCTGTCTTGTCTTGTTTGGTAGTTATTTTTTGGCTACTTTGGGCCTCATTGTCACATTTGAATTCTGATCCTTTTTTCTAGCTCCTAGGCCATCTTTTGTACTCAAGGGTATAGTCCCTTTTTAAAAACTATTTGCCAATAATAAAAAAAAAAAATATTAGCCTAGGATTATATGCAAATGCATTATTCAAGGACCCTAAAAATGTATAAATAGGGTACCTATTTCATTGTAATGACACACACCCTAGATTATTATTTGTTAAGATTATTTGTGGGATGTGTCAACAAGTATTGTCTATTGGCCTATTATTTTATGCAATAGTAGATGAAATATTTGTGATTGGGAGTAAATTATAAACTACCCAATAGTCCCATTGAGCCACACCAATTACTTACAAATCGTGGATTTTCGACCGGAGTGCTAGCGTCGCATTGATAGTGTTGGCAAGGCCAATCGAAGCCGAAGGAGATTGTGCATCAGGAAGGTGAAGAAAAATTTGACTGATCATCGGAATTTTTTTGAAGAACTGGTGTACTGATAGGCAAGTAAAATTCCATTAGGTTTTCTAGTGAAAGTACTATTGTAACTTACAAGTTTTGACTAGTGGAATGGTTCGACCACGAACATGGAGACGTAGGAAATTACCGAACTCTGTAATCAATATGTGTACAATTGCCATTATTGTCTTGCATTATTTTAAATTGATTACTTAAAAGGATTAAATTATCGGCAAATAATTAAATCCTACAAGGGTCCGAGATCAGGTAGTAATAACTTGATTATTTTCGAATCAAGGATCCCCAAACAACTCCCAGTAGCCACACAAGGAGAAGCTGAGTTTGCAGTGTACCAACACTATTACTTGGGCAGGTTAAAAAATTTTGAGGAATCATGGAACCCTTGGTGCAAGATCCCTTTTGTGTTCACTTCCTAGTACTTCTAAGAGGGAGTGAAAAAATTTAAAGAATAAAAAAAGCTAAGGCTAGAGCTAGGAAAGTTGGACCAGGAACACAGGGATATGAGGAAGAAAATAAACTATCCCAGAGGTAAGTGGACATACGTGGAGAAGTACGTGTCACACGAGATCCACATGACTAGACCAATAACACTTCCTATTGCTAGAGGATCTGCAGCACGCGTATACGTGTGCATAAGGCTGAAATTTGAAAATGGCACGTACTTGGTGGATGAGATCTCCATACCTGAAGACCCCTTGGGAATGAAGAAGCTGATGTCTAAGAAGAGGGGTGGAGGAGAGGAAGGAGCACTAAGTGTACCAACTGCTTAGACAATGAGCATGCCTTCTACGAGTGCCAAGACAAACACCTAAGTTCGGAGGAAGAAGTCCCTAGTAAAGGACAAGACACCAAAAGTAGAGGTGCCCGAACAACCCACCACCTTGGAGGAGTCACAAGAGGAAGAAGCGAAGGCCCTAAAGGCCCTGCTTTGATAGTCAGCTTCCCCAAAGGCACCCACTCGGGTAGAAGACCTTTGGATTCATAATAGAGGTAGATAATGGGCTATGTGGATGACTCAAGGAAGGTGCTACGCGCACGATTCTAGAGCATGGTACCCATCAAAATAATTATAGCCATGGGATTGTTCAAGAAGGAGGGTGCATACCCCAGGACCAAGAAGATGGTTTCTTGGGTATTTTAATCCCACATTGATGATTCATACTTTGAATTCTTCCAAAAGGTGATTATCATGCTACAAGAGTCTAGGGGAGACAACCCCTTAGTGAATTCCCAGCAGCTCTCAGACGAGCAAGTGTGTAATTCTCTAAACAAGGTCATGGTGGAAATAGAGGCAAGGTTATTCGCGTAGAATGACAACATAAGGGCTTTAGAGGGAAATCTAGCTAAGAAGGAGGAAGAGTTGGATAAGGTGGCCAGAAGCTTAAAACAATAGGAATTAATTATCACATAGCTAAGGCACGAGCTCAAGGAGAAAAAGGCAAAGGTGTAGGAGGTCTACAATAAAGTAGACTCAATAAAAAGTGCCATCATCTTGAAACACCCATATCTAACACCTATCCCCCAAAGGTATGCATCAATGCTAGAATGCCTAGAATATTTAACACATGTCCTCACCATGGAGAGGTGACCCTTGGCATTGGAATCTATAGAGGAAGTAGATGCGCACCTGAAGGAGTAGGACCAGTTAAAGGTGATATCACTTGTTGCTAAGTATAGCAAGGTGCTCACAGATGTAAAGGTTGCTTCCCAATCTATTGAGGCCGCTTATGACACATGTGTGGATAGAGATAAGGAGGTGAGATCCTTAGTAGCCACACTCAAAGCAGAGATGAAAGAGTTCCAAGAGAATAATAAAGGAAACAAGGTGGAGCAAGATAGAGTCGTGGCGGAAGTAGAAAGAAGATCCGAGGAGATTGAGGCACTAAGGGGGTGAACCAAGACACGACTGAAGGAATTATATCCTCAAATTACTAGAATAATGGACAAGCTCACAGACTTGGGTAAAGATATGGAACAAATTGTGGACACTTTGGGCACCCAGGGAGCTGGCCTAAGTTTTGATGAGGTAGACCTCCTAGTTGGTGACTTCTGTCAAAAGGCACAGAACGAGGTCGATACATGGAGTAAGTTGGAGACAGACTTAAGGAAGAACTTCCCTAGCCTTTTGGTTTAATGTTCCCCCCCCATTCTTCATTATTTCCCATATTCTTTCATTCCTTATTCATTTTTGTAGTATTTATCTACATCTTAGTTCCATTGAACCAACTTGCACCTTGGTCTAGTAGAATGTTTCGGAGGGCAGAGAACAGGCGTAGTGTGGGGTGATGTTGGACCCCTAAAATATTGACTAAGTATGAAGACACGTGGGTGTGTAGGACCCCAGTTACAGGATGGCACGCAAGGAAAAAGCGCACAAGAGAAAAGGCTCAACGAAGCATATAGTGCACACAGCACGCGAAAGGAGATTCAGGACTTATCTAATTTAAGCAAAAAAGTTAGAACACATGAAAAGCATGATCGGTTACGCATATATAACATGCCATCCTGACAATAGGTGGCCCAGGAAAGAGCATGCCAGTAAAGGAATCTTCTAGAAGACCATCATGAGAGGGAGTGGAGAGCTCAGGCCTGAGGAAACATGCTCGCTGAAGGACCACATTTGACACTTGGTGACGGATCTGAGGGTGAGGCAAGGCGAGTTGGTAGCGTGGGAAGGTGATAAATACAAGTGCCTACGGACCAAAAAAAAGGGGGAATAGATAGACATAAGAGGATAAGATATGAGAGATACACACAGAGAGAGCTAACATGGGTAAAGCTCTGTAGGATTACTACAAGTGGAGCTCTGATGCAGAAAGGAATAAACTAAGATTAGCATTGTAATTTCTTTTCTATTTTTACGTAGTTATAAGAGCTTAGTGATGTGCATCACTGAAGTCTTCCCTCTATGGCTCTTTGTAATGAAACAATGAATACAATGAGGTTACCTATTGTAATTAGATATGAATATTAGTGGGTTCTATGTATATTTCATTCATAGAAGTTCTCTTTCATTTCATGCTATGAATGAATGGTTGTAGATTTCTTTTTGTTATATTATATGTTATGGAGTCTTTTAAAACACAGATTCTGAAGAAGCTACAAGGATCTGGAGGCCGTTCTGAGCCCTATAATCCTTGTATGTTTAAAATTCTTTCCTAAGTACTCCTATACTAATCATTGATGAATGTTTCCCACTAAAAACTCACATAAAAGAGAGACTCGGCACCCACGTGTGCCTCAAGTGAGCACTCAACTTCTGCTAGGTGATAGGCCAACGCACATGCAATTCCTTCCTCTTATAGTGGGAGTAAAATTGACTATAGAACTTGTCAATAAAAAGTATGAGGCCCTTACACCATCTCAAGAACAACACAAGGAAAGGCTAGATAAGCTTGGGAAACTCATCACACAAAAGATGGACTTATTAGAATGAAGAATGACTAAAATGTCCTACATTGTTTTGGTCTTGTAGAATGAGAAAGGAGAGATTACAAGAGATGAGCTAGAGTCAATAATAGTGGATATCCCAGAAAAGGTAAACATCACACTCAATGATTGGCACACTTTAGAGGTGGAAATAAAATAATAATATCCAGAATTGATTCTTCATGTTGAAGAAGAAGATGTTGTAGGGTAAATACATTCTTTTATTCATTAAAATTATTTCTATTCTTTGATTCTTTGATTAATTTTGGAGACAACCATTATTGGGGTGGAAATACAACTGGTGTGGGGTAATATTGATTAGAAAAATATGGCACTTAACGAAGGACATATAGAAGGTTCACGGAGAAGAGCATAGTGCCTTCAAAAGTGCGGGAGGATTGGAAAGGAATGACTCTTTGAGGACAAAGATAGATTTAGGACTTATCTGTTTTCATGATGATCTATTTTTGCAAGATGGCATGAGGATCACATAAACTAGTTGAAGAATTACATGACATGCATTGGCTATTTTTGGAGGATCGGATATAAAGAGATTTACATGGATATAGGCTGAGAATATATTCACTTCTGACAGTTAACGGGAAGAAGTATATTGTTAGCGCACTTGCATGTGTGTTTATTTTTGTAACAGATCACGGCTAATGATAGCATGTGACCCATTTTGGGATTAGATAAGTGGTGAAGAGAAATTCCCCACCCTTATAAATATGTAGTGAACTATGTAACATAGAGTGGCATGTGATAACTAAGTTATTGTGAGGTTATGCTTCCAAATCTGATGTGCGCATGAGCGTATACTACTATTATTGTAAGGAAGATTCTCTGTATTATTGTATTTAATATAATGGAGGTTATTGACTGAATAAAGGTGTTAATCATGGTTATAGTTTATTACTGCATAAATGGTTTTGATATGATTATTGTTTGATTCATGATACTTTAAGATCTAGATCTAAATATGCTTTGTAGAATGTTAGATTAATTATGGATTTGAATGCTTTAATTCTTCATCATGCTAATATCCTACAAAATCAACGCTAAAGAGGGGCCTGGTACATTTGCATGCTTCAAGTGAGAACTTAGTCTAGGCTAAGTGATGTGCTAGTGCACTTGGGCATTTACTAGTGAATTTTAGGCTACATCATACATACTATATGCACATAGGGCCAACAATAAAGAAGATAGGTGCAACACAAACCAAACTTTTGAATCCTCTTATAGGCCCACAACTCCATTTATAATTACATTAGGTACGTTGGTTCCCATGCAATGCAGATGACCCTATCCTCAATCATATCCTCAATTACTCCCATCAATTCCCATGGAAATGTCCCACCCTTTGAGTCTAGGAGCACAAAAAACTAATCCCCACAATTATCAATACCGCAAGTTGGGTCTCCTGGGGATGCATGTTATACATCTTGCCATAGCTAATTGTCTAAATGTGATAAGACAAATCTCCCACGGCTTCAAAAAAATTGTAACCATCAGATGGAATGAATCATTAGATGAGATTTGATATAATTCCTCCCCACAAATAGGTAGCCTCATGATCTTGTAGACATCCTATAAGGTAATAGTCATCTTCTTGGTAGGGAGGTGGAATGTGTAGGCCTTCAGGTCCCATCTATCGATGAGGGCGAAAATCATTCTATGATCTCAAACAATACATCTATAAAATCTAACAATGCCCAACCCAACATCTCTCATGTGAGCCCACTCATCCTCTGTCATGCTGGGTCTCATCTCAACTAATAGGGGCTGCAGTCTATATCTCATCATTAGCTATTGTCATTCCCACATCATCAACCTTCACACCCGTTAATCATTTACCCTTGCCTACCTAGATTTACATTTTACCTTTCCTTACTATTTATTCGACCTTACCTATTCTAATACCTGCCTACAACTTTCCAAGCCTACCCACTTTTACCCAACCTAATTTCCTGAAATCCATTTTTTCTAGCCTAAACCTCTACACTTTTTTTGTTTATCTATTTCCCCCCTACACCTATTGACCTAAATTACCTCATCCACCTTGTGTCCATCCTCAACTATCGACCTATACCTTCGATATATCCATACACCTTCTCATTTCTTTCTACCCACCTTTACCTAGCCTAAACCCATCCTTACCTAGCCTAAACCCACCCTTTTCCTACCTTGGAAAGCCCTACCAAACCTTCCCCTACCTTTTAGCCTCCCTAAATAACCTTTTTTCACACTTGGTCATTTTTCATAGTGACTAGCATTGGTCCCCCTGACTCATACCATTTTCCTTTTCGACCTCTGATGCTAGTTAGCCTACCAACACTGACTGATATCAATTTGGCCTCGGTTACTAGTTCGGCCCTAGAGCCAAACCCCCACATCTCCAATTCTCACAAAAATCATAAACTACCTAATCTACCCACCTAAACAACCCCAAATTTCCCCCAAATCCATTTTAATCCATAATTAAATTAATTTCACCCCATTTTCATTAAATTTCAAAAAAAATAAAATTTATATTATCCTACCATGTTCTTCTACAAAATATAATAATGGAGCTTGAATCCTTCCTCTACTCAATATCGCCTCCATGGTGGTATATTTGGAATAGGAATCTAACCTCTACCTGCTCCCTCTCCTACTTCTTCCACGTCTAAATCAACCTCCCATCTCTCAACCAATCAAATTGATTTCTAATATTTGGTGGGCCCACAAACTCCACTTCAACAACTACTAACTTCTCGCCAAATCACCTCTCTCAATCTCCTTGTTGTTTTCCATGAGAATATGCTCTCTCCTATTCATTTTGAACAAGTCAAAATGTTTAAATGAACCTTTTCCACCTGTATTTTATGTTTTAACCCAAAATTAGGAAGACCAATGTCAATTTGGTCATATCCTAGGTGACAAAATTTGGTCATTCTTATCGGCATCAATTACCTCTCAACCGGTATTAGTCGACTTGCCTAAACATTTTTTCCTCTTTTGCCCAAATTTTTGCGACAAGATGCCATTTTCTTTCAACCATAACCTTAACACCACCCTACTAGCTCACCTAATAGCCCTACCAGTGTAGTCACCTCCCTAATTATACTTAGGGGAACATATTTTCCTACACCTTGGCCTTACCCACAACCTTACCTATACACCCACACCGACCTTTCCTATTTGACACTTTAATTCACTTACTCATTTTACCTTGTGATGATTCTACTCATGTTGGTTATCCTACTAAAAATTCCTTTCTTTATGTCATGATGTTTTCCTTAACCAGACCAAACCTTTTGGTACTTCAGAACACACCTATACCTGTTCATGTGCCTAGCCTCTTTATGTTTCTAGGAAAACTTCCTATACCTTCGATACCTGGACCCTATCACCCTTGTTTGGATAAACTATTGACATTTGAAAATGTAGAGTTTGTCAAATCTTCACCCTTGTACTTTGTCATATTCTAGACATTTGTGTGAAATTGAATTCAACAACCTATTATCCACACCAATATACACCCCTATTATCCACACCAATATCACCCTTGTGTATACCCACACCTTACTTCATATTTCATCACCTAATACTTTATCAAACCCATCATCAATTTTTCCTACTCCTGCATCAGTTCCTAGTTTGAGGGGGATCACCTCCACCTGAACCTAGGTAAAACTCACTTCTACTCATACCTAGGGAAACCACCTCTTGTTTTTGTCATTCACCACTTACCGATACAAGCTACGTGACAAAAAGGGGCAAATGTAATATACCAAAATTTAGTCATATTATCACCCTAAAAATCCCCCCCTCATTTTTAAGTTAAATTAAAACATTTTGAGTTCATGCCCTCCAGATGTGTTCAAGTAAATTTGGAAGTTTGAATAGATAAAGAAATTCATGCTTTGAAGTTGTTTAAACTCTCCAGTCTATGTAGTTTGATAAATTTTATTTTTCCCCATGTGGACGTGTGAAAATTCTATTACAACCTCCATTTAAATGAAATTGCCCATATTTTCTATGGTAATGGATCTTCAAATCTTGTATTGTTCTCAATTCCTTGGTTCATGAAAGAAATTTGAAAATCAGGCTCGAAATGGTGGAGTTTTCTTCTTCTCTACATTTTTCCACAGTCTTGAATGACGAGTGTTTTCTTCCCCATAAAATTTTGGCCCCATTATCCATAGGTACATGGACATATTTAATTCGAATCGGGTCAGTGGAGAACTTTGAGGTTTTAATCCTTTTTGTAAAGAGGGATAAAAGTCATAAAGCAACCCATAGCCCCGAACATGCTATGAGGAAAAAGTCAAATGATGAGCCTGCATCAAAAGAGTCAAAGTGGGGAGGTGAATCATCAGAGCCTTTTGATATTTCGAGCCTTATTTCTAAGAGGAAAAAAGTCAAATGTTCATCCTGCATCAAAAGAGTCAAAGTGGGGAAGTGGGTTGGTGGAGAACTTTGAGGTTTTGAGCCATTTTTTAAAAAGGGCTAAAATTCATAAAGTGACCCACAGCCCTGATCAAACAAAAGGGAGAAAGTCAAATATTAAACCTGAATATAAAGTCGAGGTGGGGAAGTGGGCTGTTGGGGAGATTTGAGAATTTGAGACTTGTTTTCATTAAAGGGGCTTAAAGTTAAGAATTGACCTGCAACCCTGCCCACACTAAGGAAAAATTCAAAATTTAATCCCGCATCGAAGGTCAAAGCGGGGAGGTGAGCTAGCGGAGCAATTTGTGTTTTTGAGCCCGCATTGAAAAAAGGTAAAATTATAAAAGTGATCTGTGACTCTATCTCCACTCAAGTGAAGCCACGTGTCAGGCTTATATCAAAAGTGGAAGGGCAAACCAAAAATGTAAAAAATTCCAAATCTTTATAAAGTCACAAAATGCAAAAGGCATCCTTCATGTGCACTCCAGTAAATGTCTCCCACATGGATGGCTCTGGTTTAAAGTTTCAAAGGAAAGATGAATGGTTCAAATTCAAAGTTATAAAATGAGTGTAAGGGCTACATTATGATTTTTTTTGTTTTTTCCTCCATTGGATTTTCTTTGCGAATCAAAAATTTGAATAGACATGAATGAATGAAAAGATTGTAAACCATTTCCTGCTAACAAAGAAGAAGTTGTAACCATTTCTTGCAAGATATTTAATGTCTTCTTCACACCATTATATTGGGTTGACAATTGATCTTGTGGACTTGAGAGTGAATTCTACTTGAAGAAAGCAAAGAAAATAGCCATTTTTCTTCTACTTCTTTCCACTCTCAAATTTCTTCTATTCCAACACCATGTGTAACTTTTGTTTAAGCATAACTACAAGAAGAATGATTTTTTATCCTCTTTGAAGAGGATATTTTAGAAACTTTGAGTTCACAATCTTATCTCATCTTGTTACTAGTTGCAGGGTTGTTTCTTCTCATGAATGCATGTGTTGCAGTTTCTAACTAGTGTGTGTAGGAATCTAGTTTTCTACCAGCAACATTAGTTATCCTACCTCTATTCTCACTCCCTTTCCCACTTTCAAAAAAATTCCTCTCTAACACAAAATTGCTAGCTTTGTTGCAGGGCCAGTGGAGTGCCCCTATTAGATCCCCGGTTGAAAGGCCACCATAGAAATCCACATTTTCACGCACATGCATATATGGCAGCTGCACCAGTTAAGTAGAGTGACTTAGATTCCCAAAGCATTGGAAAGGAATCCACAAGTTTTCCCACCTGATGAATTTCCTCACCAACAGATTTTTGCACCCACCATGGAGCAGATTTGGTAGCATCTGCACCCAATATATGACCACAAGGTCCAAAAATTTAATAAAATCAAATATTGAAAAATATAAAAGAAATAGTTCATGAAAATCCATTTTTGAAAGATACATTGTTGATTTCTACATGTGTATTTTTATATTCCCACTTCAAGAATTTCAAAATTTTGGCTTAAGGAAGACACACCAGGTTGAGCAGGTCAAGAGGTGTTGATGATTTCCATTTTGAGGATTCAGAAAATGAGAAAGAATGAATTAGAGATAATCCATAGTTCTTATCTCAAGCGTCCTCTCCATCTGGCTCTTCACGAAGTTCACCGGGAAATCCTATAAAAACTCTTGTGGATAATCCCCCTTTAAATTCTCCCATTTTTCATCCACCATTGAGCATTGAGCTCCCAGAAGATGAAGAATTTGAATAAAAATTTGTAGAAGCAAGAGTAGAAGCAGAAACGACAATGTTAGACACAGAAGAAATACCTCAACCCATTATTCCATGGGGAAGGAATACAGGCCCACTTGTTCTTGAACCACTTCTCCATGATCTACCAACAAGTTCCCACAAGAACTTACCAAAGTTCAATGGCGACAAAACACAACATATGGAAGAACACATTGCTACTTTCATGACATCATGTGGAATTCTTGGTGTCCAACATGAAGACGTTTCCATGAGATTATTCATGGAGTCCCTCCAAGAAAAAGTAACATAACGGTTTTACCTCTTTCCTTCCCGATCCATCAGTGGTTGGGATGACATCAAGGATGCCTTCGAGGAAATATTTAAATCAATTGAGACTATCAAGACCTCTTGGTTTAGTTGGCTCAAATGAGGAAAAGAGAAAGTGAAATGATGAGAGACTTCGTGGCTCATTTGGAATTGTTTCTTCATAAGATATCGGAAGAAGATTCACCCTCTCAAAATAATATCAAAAGATTCTTCATAAATGCTCAATCACATGAGGTAGGATTTCTCCTACAAAGAGTTCAACCAAGGAACATTTTACAAGCACAAAGGAGGTCCATTGAACTGAATGACGATCTCATCCTCTCTGGAAAGATCAAGAATCCATCAAAGGGAAAGACCCAACATCCTGAAGATGAGAGAACCAATCCATTGTTGTAAAAGTTAGCAAATGAGATAGCATATTTGAAGAGGGAAATATTTGAACGTGTTTCTTCCAAAAGAAACAACAAAAATCAGATTGTAGGATCACCCCAAAGGCTCCCCTTGGAGGCCCTATCCGTGAACATAAATGGTAGATTTCAAGAAAGTGAAGAAGAGATTGAACAAGAAAGTGAAAGTGATGATTTCCTAAAAATGATGAGTTTTAGAATGATACACAAATTAGATTCTGTGAGTATTCTGGATGTGATGAAGAAGATGAAGAGGATGTGCCCAGGTTCTCATGTGTAGTATTCACTCATTATCAGTCTGATAAAAGAGAATATCCTTCCATTAGTTTACAAAAAAATAATACCAATGATCCTCCTGTGGTGACTCTGCAAAATAAAATAATCATTCGAGGATCCCCACTTCCATCTTCCATAGCATCTGCGTTGTTGAAGCCTGACCCTGTAGCAAGTAAGAAGATGCCCCCAATCCTAAGTAAGTCTTTCGATGTCTCTTCTAAGTATAAATCTAAATCTTCTCTTGTAAAATCTAATACCTTGAAAGCTCTTAGTATACCATTCAAAATATCATCCATTTCTAAAAAATCAAATCCTTCTCCCAAGCCTATCCAAACTCAAAAATAAATCCCTTCACCCCCGTTTTCCACATCTACTCCCTTTGAATTCATATAATATGCAACCAAATCCAAATTTCAAATTACCAGAACTGAATATTTGCGGACTCATCCTGAAAAATTTGAGAGGTTCATCCAATATATTAGGAGTGGTAGTCTAACACGCAATGTTGTAACATCTAGTTCCAAAGGCTTGCTACCAAACTCACCTACAACTCCCTCATAGAACATTTATTTCTTTGAGTGCATAAAAGAATGATAAAGTTGAACCATTCCACGTCTCCCTTCTTGTTGGAGAATATGTACTGAAAAATTGCATAATAGATTCTGGTGCCTCAGACAACGTGATGCCTTTGAAGGTCGCCAAATCTCTCAAACTTTCCATGACTCCACCCAATGGCTCTTGTTACTCTTTGGAGTCAAAAGAGGTCCCACTTGTAGGGAAGGTCAAAGATGCATAGGTGGCTCTCACCATATTTCTCGATAAGAAAGTTTCAGTGATGATTTTTGTAGTAGATGTCCCATCCATGTTTGGAATGTTGCTGAGTAGAAATTTCTACTGAGAGTTAGGAGGGAAAATTCAGATGAATTGGTCTTGTACAACCATACCAGTGAAGGGAGACATGGAGAAATTGGTTCCTGAGAAGAAGATGAGGTACATGGTATGAAATTTCTGAATCCCAGAAGCTAACATCTTGTATCAAAATAATAGGCAGATGAATCACTTGGTGAAAAATGAGGAGGAAGAAGATGTTCCTATCTTGGTAGGAGCATATATGCCTTCTTAGATATATTTGGGTTTTGAAGAAGCTTTGAGGAGATTCGAGTTATAAGAGGGCAGCCCAAAATTAGCAGATGATGTAGACCATGAGGAAGAGGAGATGATTATCGATGATTTTCAAGAAGAAAAATCAGCCTCTATGCTTTTCCAAGATGAGGATTTATTCTCATTCCCATTTGGGGATGAAGATGATATCAGTCAGGCCATCTATGGAGAGAAAAAATCAGCTTGCAATGAGCCTTTGAAAGGCTTGAAATAAATATTCATAGGACTGCTAAGAGCCATAAAAGAAATAGAAGACCCTGAGATTAGTCTTGATCTCCTGATGCAAGCCACAAATCTGAAAGACAAGTGTGAAGCTGATTTGGAAGCCTTAACCATTGTGAAGGTTGGCCATATTGAAAAGTATAATGCCACTTTTGAGCTAATGATTGATGGATGAAATAACGAAATGGAGTTATTTTCTTTCCCATTTGAAGAGGAAGAATGTTTCCATGATGAAAAAACTAAAGAAAGAAGTTTTGAGGTCTTTGGATTTTAAGCTCATCTAGACAAAGGAGTGATAAAATGTAGTGGTCCCAAAGATGATGAGGTAATCCCTCTATATATTTTCCTTGAGCTAAAAAATAAAGATCCTTTAGAGGTGTATAAAGAGGATCTGTAGGAAACAACAAAGCATAACAACGTGCAAAAAGTATTGGATGCAGTAGAAGTTGTGGAAGATCTTGAGCTGATTCTTGTTCTCTTCACTAGTGCCATGGACATACAAGACAAATATTATTTTCCCTTTGATCCTTCCATCAGTACTCAAATGCCTCACCGTGAAGTAGAGATAAAGGATGAATCAAATGTTTCTCATGGAGAAGATGTCAATAAGCATAGACCCAGAAACAAAAATAACTCAGATTATACAAGGAATTTGAATGAAAAGAATCTTTAGAAAAGCAACGAGATGTTTGATGGAGAATCAACTATATGGATGAACATGGAAGGAAACTGGCATGATCAAACTGATTTTAAAGGGCATGAAGGTAGTGGAATTTCCAAGCAAGGACTTGAACATCAAGAAGCTCACATCGACTCGCTCCTATAAAGTAAAAGTACAATCATGGAAGCATCTAGCTTGTATAAACAATTGAGGAGGGGAGGGTACTTTTTGGAACCCATTAAGGGCTTTGTAGAACATCATCACTAATTTTTTCCCACTCATGGGTAACTTTTGAGAAACGAAAAGTTCTTCAGTGAAAGCGGGTTGTCCCCTGCCTTGTACCATAGGTGATTGTTAGGTGTGTTTTGATTCTTGTTATGTGTTGTGTGTTTCCTTTTCATCATTTTCATGTGCATGTGTGTTTACTTCTTATTTATCCCTTATTATAGGTTATACATGACTCCGTAAGGCCCAATGGATAAGGAACTGGTCAACGAATTATATGGTCTAAGATTGAGATTCTAGATTCCCATGTCATGTCTTAACTATGCTTAGTCCATGTCATGTCCCCAAGCTAAAGCCAGCTATTTTCACCCTCAAAATTCAAATATTTTGAGCTCACTCCCTCCAAAGGTGTTCAAGTAAAGTTGGAAGTCCAAAAAGATATAGAAATTCATGCTTTTAAGTTGTTTAAACTCTCTAGTCTGTGTAGTTTTATAAATTTTCTGTTTCCCCATGTGGACGTGTGAAAATTCTATTGCAGCCTCCATTTAAATGAATTTCCCATATTTTCTATGGTCATGAATCATCAAATCTTGTATTGTTCTCAATTCCTTGGTTCACGAAAGAAATTTGAAAATCGGGCGCGAAATGGTGGGGTTTTCTTCTTCTTTGCATTTTTCCACAGTCGTGAATGACGGGTGTTTTCTTCCACATAAAATTTTGGCCCCATTATCCATGGGTACGTGGACATATCTAATTGGAAGTGGGTTAGTGGAGAAATTTGAGGTTTTGAGCCTTTTTGTAAAAAGGGCTAAAATTCATAAAGTGACCCGCAACCCCGATCATGCTATGAGGAAAAAGTCAAATGTTGAGCGAGCATCAAAAGAGTCAAAGTGGGGAGGTGGATCGTCGGAGCCTTTTGAGATTTTGAGCCTTATTTCCAAGAGGGAAAAAGTCAAATGTTGAGCCCGTATCAAAATATTCAAAGTGGGGAAGGGGGTTGGAAGAGAACTTTGAGGTTTTGAGCCTTTTTGTAAAAAGGGCTAAAATTCATAAAGTGATCCGTAGCCCCAATCAAACAAAAGGGAGAAAGTCAACTATTAATCCTAAATAGAAATTCAAGGTGGGGAAGTAGGCCGTTGGGGAGATTTGAGAATTTGAGCCTTGTTTTCATTAAAGGGGCTTAAAGTTAAAAAGTGACCCGCAACCCTTCCCACGCCAAGGAAAAATTCTAATATTAAGCCCGCATCAGAGGTCAAAGCAGGGAGGCGGGATGACAGAGCAATTTTTTTTTGAGGCCACATTAAAGAAAGGTAAAATTATAAAAGTGACCCACGACTCTATCTCCACTCAAGTGAAGCCATGTGTGAGGCTTATATCACAAGTGGAAGGGCGGACCAAAAATGTAAAAAATGCCAAATCTCTATAAAGTCACAAAATACAAAAGGCATCCTCCACACCCACTCTAGTAAATTTATCCAACTTGGATGGCTCTAGTTTAAAGTTTCAAAGGAAAGATGAACGGTTCAAATTCAAAGTTATAAACCGAGTGTAACCATTCCATTATGAAAAGTCTTGTTTTTTCTGCTAGTGGCGTTTCTTCGCAAATCAAGAATTTGAATAAAAGTGAATGGCTGAAAATATTGTAAACCATTTCTTGCTAACAAAGAAGAAATTGTAACCATTTCTTGTAAGATATTTAATGGCTTCTTCACACCATTGTACGCAGTTGTCAATTGATCTTGTAGAATTGAGAGTGCATTATACCTATAGAAAGTAAAGGAAATAACCATTTTTCTTCTACTTCCCTCCACTCTCAAATTTATTCTATTCTGACACCATGTGCAAATTTTGTGTAAGCATCAATACAAGAAGAAGGATTTTGTAGCCTCTTTGATGAGGATATTTTAGAAACTTTGAGTTTTCAATCTTATCTTATCTTGTTTCTAGTTGCAGGGTTGTTTCTTCTCATGAATGCATGTGTTGAAGTTTCTAACTAGTGTGTGTAGGAATCTAGTTTTCTACCTGCAACATTAGTTATCCTACCTCAATTCTCACTCCCTTTCCCACTTTCATACAAAGTCCTCTCTAGCAAAAAATTTCTAGCTTTTCCACAGGGTCAGTAGAGGTTCCCTATTGGATCCCCGATCAAAAGGCCACTACAGAAATCCACCTTTTCATGCATATTCATATACGGTAGCTGCACTGGTTAAGTAGAGGGGCTTAGATTCCTAGAGCGTTGGAAAGGAATCCACGAGTTTTTCCACCTAAAAAATTTCCTCACCAACAGGTCACAATCCTCAAAGCCCCCTTCGACTAACATACCTCTTACCATGACCCCTCCACACATTATTATTAATTTATCTACCCATATTAATTTAATAATTCCCTCACTCCTCCACCTCACCTCTCCACCTCACTATGGACCCTTTTCAAGCCTATTATTAACCTAGAATAAGTCATTTACTTCCCTGACTAATTATGACCTCTTCTAAACCTAACTATGACTTATTCTACACTTCTCCCACCTATTTGCTACTTCACGTAGTGATAACCCACACTCCTAGTCCATAAAAAACCTTAACCAATGCCAAAAAGAGAGAGAGAAAAGGCTATTTTTAGAAAATATGACATTTTCTCCCTAACTGACGCCAGTTAGTCCTAGGCCGGTGTGGGGCACCTAACCATCATCAGTTTCCTTAAATAATAAATTTCAATAGTTTACCCAGGTTCCTGAATTTTGGATTTTGGAGTTCTAGCATTCTTAGCTCTTGCATCAAGATGTTCAAAACAAGATTTTGATAACCAACATAGCACCTAAGCACTCAAATTCTTCATTAGTAATCATCTTGTTGCTCTAGAGCTTCAGATCATTCACACAAGGAAGAATTGAGCCTTGATTTCTATTATAATGGATATGGACATGTTTCTTCTCCAACGACCTACTAACAACCATCATCTATCAACCTCCAATTCCCAAGTAAATACTTTAATCTAGTTGTTAAGTTTCATTAGCTTCTGGTATTAATTCATTTATTTTCTAGATTATTTTGCTTCCGGATACCTCCTACACCCACCTACCTGGAAATATTCCCATTTTAACCTCTCCATCCTCTTAACCACCTATTTTACCATCTCTGAGTCTTCACATAAATCCTAGCACCTAGCCTAACTCTTACCAACTCTCTGTGTAATCAAATATAACTCCCAACCAGCCCATTTTTAATATTTTTATCTAATTACCCCTACCAGCATTGGCTATTACCAGGTACTGACATCAATTAACTAACCAATACCGGTCATTGTGAGTGGTAATTTTCCTCAAAATAGCGATCTCATAACTCACCCAAAACCTTCCAAAACCTCACCCAATCTCACTTAGACCTTCCTAAACACCTTTTCCACACCTTCCAACCTTGACAACACCTTGCCTTCTCTATATTTAGTTGTATATTCAATATTTATCTTAAATCTAGTCTATTGTTAGTATATGAGATACCTAAATCATATTGTTACAATAGGACCTTTCTTTTACTTTCAATAATTTACATTAAGTTGTTTTAAAATAGTATATTGGCGTACTTCTAGGAAGTATCACATTTCCTAGATCTAGTGTACGCTAGGCAGTCCAATGTCATATGCTATTTAACTCTATTTGGTGTTATTGTTGTGCTTCTACAAGTATTCCTTCCTAGCCAAAAAGGAGATCTTCACGACCATCCTAGTCTTATATAATGTGCACAAACTTATTCAATTTCACAGGTATTCCTCATCACCTCACCTTACCTTATCTGTTTTATACGCAACATTTGTGGTGAAAAAAGTGTTTTTAACACATTCGTATATAGCATACTTATGTGAAAAAATTGTAATTTTTTAGATTATGTAATTAGTTCAAAATTGTATGAATGAAAAAATAAAATTGGCATTATATTTTCTTTGATAATCATAGATAGTTATGGATGGTCTTGTGTGACAAAAAAACTAGCACTTTATTTTTCAAATTTAGGGGTATGAGATGTGGATGACCATGTGTGGTTAGACCTTTATTTTACTCCCTTCCAGAGAAAGGGAGATGAAGGAACCATTTCACTTGAGTAAAAATAATGTAAAATAGACTTTGTGTTGATGTAACATGTATTAGGAGATAACATTGGTTGAGCTAGTTATATGATAGTTTGCAAGAGTTGAGAGAGTTGACAATATGGAGAATATATTTTTATGCATAGGATGTATCGTATAGATGTAAGAACATGTACACACATATTCATAGTGTGTGTAATTTAGAATAATAATGATGTGGTATGGGAGTGCCAAAAATCATGAAGTAAAGTCCATAGATGATGTACGAAATGGAGTAATGGGTCCCCAAATATGGGCCCTTTCATGACATAGGGATTAATGAGGAATTGGAACTTATTCAAAGTGAGGAGCATAGTTTTTTACTAAAAATATATGAACATATATAGTAAAATAGAAAATTTTAAAGTTACTTTTCATTTTTAATTGATTAATTGAGAATAATGTTTTGAGATAAGAAGGATTTTGAGGGCCAAAGACATAATTCGTATATGGTTTGAAAGTATGATAATGATAATCTAAAATCACATAATAGATGAGCTAGTGAGTTCATTTAATGTAGTGTTTTAGTAAGAGAAATCCTAAATTTTGTCAAATTTTAGAAATTTTACATTTAGGTTGAATTTTATAAAAATATGAAAATAGACCAAATGGATTGGTTTTGGATCTGGGTCATAAAAAATCGTACAGTTCCATCATGAAATTGTACATGTATGACAAAAATTGTACATTTTTTGATATAGGGTAAAGGGAGGGTTTTCGCAGGGTCCCTTCCTTGTTATAAAGATGATCTACTAATCAGATACATTATTAAGGAATACAAGAAGCTAGAATCTAAAAAACCATAAACGACCATTCCAGGAGCTATTAAAAACCATGAAAGAACTAGAAAAGACCCTATTTTTGATTAGCATTAAACCAAAGCCAAAAAGGCTAGACGAATAGAATTACCCCTAAATAGTTTAGAGGATGTCTATAAATATAATTTTATGGAACAAAAATCATTCTGGTAGTGGCCTAAAAACAGGAAGAACCCAGTAAGACGTCTGACATAGATCAATAATAAATTGAACTAGAATTTCATAATGTGATTAGAAATCCTCATCACGGTGGGGTGACAAAAAGTGTGTGGAATTTTATTTTTTAACCTATTACATCCATCATTGCCCTCGTTTTTGTCCATCTTTCCCAATGGTTAAGTCATATCGGCTCTGTCATTTAATTCTGCACTAGTATTTCTGTTGTTTTCTTTAGTCATGAGACTATTAATGCTATGCTCCACCAACACCACGTCATATTTAGGATTTTTTGAATCAGTTGTTTTTGCTCCATTAATTATTTGGTGAGTGGTCTCCTCATGTAATTTTAATTACCTTTGGTGGTGAGTCAGTAATGGGGAGCACTGACCCACACAGCTAGCCTCCTCCTCTTTATTTACATTGGTTTGATTTAAATGTGATGTGGAATGCATCAAATCTAATTGAATGATGAAACTACCTCCCACATTTTGAAATATTGATCATGAATCCAAATTATCGATCTACAGGATAGGGGCCAACACATCATTTTATGGTGCATTCAATTCCTCCTGACAGTGATTCAAATATTCTCCTGCTTACTTTGATTTTAAATCTTGTGTAACATCTTTAATCTAGTGGACCATGTATGCAGGGGTGTTAAGAGCCACCTCATCCACAAGGGATTGTGTAATATTTGACCATTCAATAGTAGAAACCAATGACCTAGGTTCAATTCCCAAATCAACAGTGATTCTACCTCTCTATGGAACCACCTGTGTTAGCTCTCTCTCATGTTCATTTTGTTGTTCTCCTCTATTAATTTTCTTACAAGCTATTTTTGTTGGTGTTTATTCTTGCATCCATAGGCCCCATGGCCTAATTTTCTGCACTTGCCACAGTAAATTGGGAATCTTTCATAAACTAATTTTTGTTTCGAAACCTCATTTTGAGACACCAGGTTGATATCCACTAGGAGAGAAGAGCCAATAGAAGCATTTATAGAAAATCTCTCAGTTGTTAATTAATGGGATTCAAAACATAGTTTTGATGATTTTATGATGAGTACTTGGCAAAAAAAGGTACTAATATATAATACCCATATTATTATTGCTACAAATTAATGAATTTTTTTAAATAAACACCTTAAATAAAAATTATTCCTTCAATTATTTTCAAAATACAACAATTAAAATCTAGCATAACTAAATTTTTACAATCCATCTGATAACAAATAATAACCATGTGTAGCTGTAACGTTCAATTAGATCTACTCGACCCCCCCTTAATTCATTATAACTGAGTGTGTATAGCTTGTATACATTTTTTTGAACCTTTTCTAACATGTCTTAAGAACCGTGTGCATTCCCTATATGTCACCCTTGAAAACATACAATTGTAATCCATCTGGTATCTGACACGGTAAGACAGGAAAATGGTTAACAAACAGTGTGATAAGCTAGTTACACTACTTGGCCAATTTTATAGGCATTTATTTCCAATATTAGTTTTTTGAATTCACATAATCAAGTGAAACTTGTCTCCATCACCGCACAACCATATCCTCATAGTTCTCTGGATATTATTTTATTGTTTAAGGAATTAAATTTGTATTTTAAAGAAGTAGAGATAATGATTCATCCTTCTGATCGAAAGCATCATATCAGTCCCATCTTAGGATCGTAATGGGAAAGATAATTTCCACATAAGTACTTACATCATTATGTACCCACTACTCTTCTCGTAGCCATCCTAAAATGGCACAGTTAGGATTCTATCAATAATATTAACGACTCATGATATCTATTTATAATTTAGTTATATTTATAAGATAAGAGAATAAGCTCATCTAAAGATAAGATGTTTTGTATCATTACACATCATCCTTATCCCGATAATGAGTCATATTAATGCTGTAAGATGCCATATTTTAGTGTAGAATACGAAAAACTAAGTAGAAATGGAGACAAAAAATGATGCAAATATCCTATAGCCTTTACAAGCAACCTCAAGTAAGGTTGTGTGATATTTGAAGTTTTGTAACCTTGTTAGAAACTAATTTTGGGTGCTCTTATAAATGACCTCCAAACGTGGATTGTGGCCATGCTAGGAGAAGATTTAGAGAGCTTCCAATATGTAAATATTGGAATGAAAATTAACCGAGTAATTGTAATATTAATCCAAGAGGATTTATAAGAGGATGAGGCTAAATTTTTTAGAGGAAGAAGTGGTTGGAAGTTGGTTAAACAAGGTTGAATGCACATGCTAAAAATAGCATTTTAGGGGACCAAACAGTTGTGGGAAGAATCAATTCCATTTAGGGGCAGTAAAGGAATTTAATTGGAAAAAGTTACATCTGAAAGGTGTTTATACGTGAAATTTAATTTCCCCCACCTTTCTAGGATTCTAAAAGTGCAGTTGAATATACTGGTGAAGTGGAGTCCATGTGGGATCCAAAGTGGTTATTATAATGTGCACACTTAATTGATAAATGATAATTAAACTAACTAAAGGGGTACTAGGGATTAATTTAATTAATCCAAAGGGGTAAAATGTGTATGATTTAATTGATTTAATTAATCAATCACAAATGGGTGGATAAGGAAATGAATTGGGACAATACTGGGAATAGATGAGTTATTTTAGGGCATCTAAATTTACCCATTTTTAAATTTCTATTGTGAATTAATATTTCTTTCAAGATAGTATATGCATGTAGAGAAGATAGTAGAAAAAAATAAAGTATTATGATTCCCCAACAAGTTAGATAATAAAGGAATTCCCCCTTATGTAGGTGAATGACATAGTAAGGCAGTGAACAATCACTTAATAGGAACAAAGAAATGGATTGTAACAAGGATGGGAAGGGCTGTGATCATATCATGAGCATTATTTAGAGAATAAATTTAGATAAACCATATTTTTTTGTTGCACAATAGATTTTTCACCATGATTATGAAAGCATTAAGATGGTTAAATCAAATGCACGTAAACAAACACACACCACAAAGAAAAGATAAAAAGGAAAAAAACCAATATACAATGTAAGTACAGGCATCAGGGTTATAAAATAACCAATATGTAATCACACTACTTACATCTGGTCCAAAAAGAAAACATCAACAATGCAACACAAATTTGAAAAATAAGATAATCAACTATGCCCCTAATGCATGCCACAATGATGATTAAGTAAATGCAAATGCTCCCAAAGAGGGAATAATATTAGATTGGAAGAGTGTAGTAAAACAAATCCTTATTATACTCTTGTTGGATCTATTGTGAAAATGATTGAATTTGAAATTTCTCCAAGAATATTTAAATCATGAAGGAAAAACAATATTGTGACTTGCCGCAAGAAAATTTAGCATATCATGCAAAGGGAATAAAGTGATAGTTTGTAAGATTGTAACTATCACTATGGTAGTAGATAAAGGTATGAATTTTCCAATATTGTGTTGAAATGTTGAAATATTCACTTCCAAGGGTTTTCCAATTGTATGATTTATGTTAGCACATTTTCTGTAGTTTTGTCAGTGATGGAGGTACTGTCAACGTAATTTCTATAGTTCTGGCTGCAGAATGTCTGCGCACTAAGCCAAGAATTGCTGAGGAGAGGCTACTTTCTGGCCAAAATCAGACAGATGAAAAGATGCAAACTGAAAAAGTGGAAGTGTTGGGATCCACACCTTTGGCCTGGAATAAGATTCTTCAAAACCCTATCAAATAAGTGGGTTTGCACTCTCCTGAAAGAGGAAATTTCACGTGGGAAAAGGATAGTGAAGGTGCCACCTACCTGATGGTCCTAGATGGCTACGTTAATAGGGCTTTGAGCAAAGAGAATCTTTCCCTTGTTGGTAAGTTTTTAGGATCTAGACCTAATATTGATTTTATTAGAAAATGGGCTCTGAGAAAGTGGAAACCTAAGGGGGATCTGAGTATTACCATCATGCCATGGGGTTTTTTCTGGCAAAATTTAATCAGCAGGTTGATTTGGAATCAGTGCTTCTGGGAGGACCGTGGTGGCTGGGTAATATGGGCCTCTTTTTGAAAAAATGGTATCCTGGATTTGACCCTAACACTGAAAATATAAACACCATTCCAATCTGGTGTAGACTCCCTGGGCTACCATTGCATTTTTGGGATGATAAAATTTTGCTAAACATTGCTAAGTCCTTAGGTGCTCCAATCAGGCTGGATGGGCCCATGAGAAATAGATCCAGACTTGCTTTTTCTCGATTCTACATTTCTTCTGAAATGGAGTAGGAGTTACCAGAGCACATCATCTTGAAATCTAGGTATGGAATGTGGATTCAAAAAATTGAATTTGAAACTTTTCATTTAAGGTGTAAGCATTGTCATCAGATAGGACACTTCACCAAAAACTATCCCAAAAAGAGATCCCTACAGTGGAGGACAAACACAAAATGAATGAACAACCTGTGGATGGCTTAGTTTTGAGAAAGGAATGTAGGGTTCTTGAAACTGATAGCCAGAGAGAAGACAAAGCCCCTAGCCAAAATGATATGGACTATAATAGAAGGGGGAAAAAAAGGGGTTTTAGAACTCCAATAAGGAAATATTTGGTCTGGCATCCTAAAACCCCAGCGGCAACTTTTCTTCAGCACCTATCAAAGAGGACTTGGAAAATCCTATAAAGGTGACCATGGAGGTGGATGAACAAGAAGTATCTATAAATATAAATATCATCGCTAATGATCTATATAAGTCTTTGAACAAAAAGGAATATGAGATAGATAAACCTATGTGCATCATTGAGGAATTATTGGACATGGATAGCATGGTTTTTAATGAAACTTTTCAGAAAAAAATTCCTAGGGGCAATGGTAAATTATCTACAAATATACCTCCTTGCTTCAACAACAGATCAACGGTTTCACCTACTTGCTACAGCATCAGGACAACAGATCCACACTCAATTGACAAGAATCAGAATAAGCGTGAAGAGGAAGAAGTAACGTCAGTCAAAGAAGATGAGGAACTAACTTCTAGATTCATAAAGGTCATTTCAAAAAAAAAAAATGAAAGGATTTGAATGATCCCAGAATCTCTCTATAGTGATAAGAAAAATAAAATGGACAACTGGGATACCTCAACATCCAGAACTACTAGATATTCTACAAAAAGACTAGTAGATTTTGGAGGTAGTTCTAAAAGAGGAAGGCCCTCAAAAAAGGCTCTTAGATCCAAGAGAACAGAGAGAGACATTGTAGATGGCATTCAGCGTCAATTGAGCCATTAGGAAATCCCAACTCCCAATCCTTCCAAATGAAGATTATCTCTTGGAACATCCGAGGTCTAAATGGAAACTCCAAGTAGAGAATCATTAATGAGTTACGTGATTCTAGTAGTCCTAGTATTTTGATCTTGCAGGAAACTAAGATGAAAGCTAAGATCCTTGAAACTAATAAAAGGAGTTTTTGGGAAAACTTTGAAATGGCGGTGGTGGACTCTCTGGGAGACTCTGGAGGTCTGGCTACTCTTTGGGATAAAAGGCACTGTACTAGTATGGTTCTTAATGCTAGCACTAATCATCTTGCTATCAAATTTCATGCTATTGAGAACAATGGTGAATGGATCCTTTCTAAACTCTATGCCCCTAATACGGTTAGTGGGAGACAAAAACTTTGGTCTGATCTTAAGATCTTTAGAAACCAATATAGTATAGCTAACTGGATTATCATGGGTGATTTTAACTCTCCTCTAAACCCAGGAGAAAAGTATGGAGGAATCTCCAGATTTTCTACAGGTATGGAAGATTTTTCTGATTTTATTGCTGAGCTTAAGCTCTTAGATGTGGATCTCCATGGGAATAAATACACTTGGAATAATAGAAGGTTTGGAAAAGATATTATCTAGGTTAGATTGGATAGAGCCCTGATTTCTGCTAGCTGTATTCTCAGTCAAGACTTCCAGCTCTCTTCCTTGCCCAGAATTGGATCGAACCACAATCTGATTGCTTTGAATCTTCTCAATTGGACTAAACCCATCAGAAGCTCATTCAAATTTGAAAATATGTGGATGGAGCATGAAAACATCTATGACAAAATTAAAGAATGGTGGGTGTGGAATGGTGAAGGCACTGCTCAATTTAAATTGATTCAAAAGCTCAAAAACGTTAAAAACAAGTTAAAATCTAGAATAAAAGCATTTTTGGCAATGTGTTTGATAATAAAAAGAAGTTAAAACAAAAGCTCCATGATTTGGAAATCAAAATAAATATAATTGGGAGATCTATTAAAGACCAAACTAATGAAAATAATATTCTTTCAAAGTTGCATACGATTTGCAACAGAGAAGAATCCTTATGGAGACTAAAATCTAGAGCTATCTGGCTTAAAGAAGGGGATAGGAATACAAAGTTTTTTCATATGCCCACTTTGAAGCACATAGCTTGTAATAGGATCATGGAAGTGGCTAAAAGTAACGGAAATATTATAAAATATCCCAATAGCATCAAGGAAGAAGCTCTAAATTTCTATAAAAAGCCACTTAATGAAAGGAATATCATCAATATTGAGGCTAATTCTTTTATGCTGGAGGCTATCCCCCAAAAAAACATTGAGGAGAAAAGATATAAAAATATCACTAAATTTTTCATGCTTGAAGATCTGCAAAAAGCTATGTTTACTTTAGAAGGTGACAAGGCTCTAGGCCCGGATGGTTTCTCCATTAATTGTTTCTAGAAATTTTGGGAAATTTGTTCGGATGATCTTCTCAGAGTGGTGAATGAATTCTACAGAACTGGAAATATTTTGAAAGAGCTGAATAACACTCACATTGTGCTAGCCCCAAAAAAAATGGATGCTAAAGACTTCAAAGACTTGATACCCATCAGCCTTGTGAATGCTATCTATAGAATTTTTACCAAAATTATTGCTACCAGGCTTCAACTCATTATGAATGATTTAATCTCAAGACAGCAAAATGGATTCATTAAAGGTAGGATTATCCAAGATGGACTGATTATGGTTCATGAGACCATACATTCTATGGAGAATAGTAAAAAAGAAAATATGGTGCTTAATCTCGATATGAATAAAGCCTTTGACAAGGTTTCTTGGGTTTTTCTTGAAAAAGTCTTAACTAAATTTGGTTTTCTGGACAAATTCAAAAAACTTATTAAGGCTTGTATCTCTACGGTCAGATTCTCAGTGGTGGTTAATGGTGAGCCAGTGGGATTTTTCACTAGCATTAGAGGACTAAGGCAAGGGGACCCCATCTCCCCCCTACTCTTCATTCTTATGGCTGAAAGTCTTAGTATAACAATTGGTAAAGCAATCAATGACGATCTTTTGAAAGGCTCAAAGCCCACTTCCATCATCCAAGCTGTCTCCCATCAGCAATTTGTGGATGATATAATCCTCCTTCTATTGGCTTTAGTCATTGAAGCTAGGGCTACCAAGGCTATTCTTCAGCTCTACGAATCTTCTTCTAGGCAAGAGATCAATTATGATAAAAGATCCATTTTATTCTTCAACACTCCTGAAGAAAGACAACTTAAAATTGCTAAAATTTTGGGCTGTAAAATAAGTGCGCTTCCATCCACTTACTTAGGTCTACCTCTCGGAACTAAAAAAGTTTCTAATAAAGTGTGGGATGATTTACTAGAGAGATTTCAAAAAAAAATGTTGGATGGAAAGGATCCATTTTATTTAGTGTTGGTAAGTTCCTGCTCATAAAAAGTACTCTTCAAAATCTACCCATTTACATCATGTCACTTTACAATATCCCTTCTTCCTTCAGAGAAAAGTTTGAGAGGATTCAGAAAAAAATCTTATGGCAAGGCATGGAGGAGAAGTTTAAATTTCACTTAGTTACTTGGGATAAGGTTTGTACTCCAAAATCTATAGGAGGACTGGGTATAAAAGACATCAAGAAAATGAATGAGGCTCTCATTGTGAAAAGGGGCTAGAGAATGATTTCAGAGAAACAACCATGGATATATTTAATTAAGGCTAAATACCTAAATCAACAAGCTGTCTTTTCTTTTCTACAAGATGAGTGCCTTCCCTATGGTTCCATTTTTTGGAACAATCTAGTAAAGAGCAGAAATTTCATTAAACAGGGTAATAAATGGAAAGTGGGAGATGGCTGTGATATAAATTTCTGGGATGATAACTGGTTTAATGGTAGTCTTATGGACATATTTGGGATGGTTAAAGATAGTCTTGTAAACAAGTATGGCACTAAAATCAGGGATTATATTGAGAGAAATGGCAACAAAAAGAATTGGAAAAAGATTTCTGTGGAGAGAGATGATCTGATCCAAAATATTTCCTCCCTTCAAGATCAGTTAGATCTTATCCCCTTAATTCAGCTGGATATTAAAGATGAATTGGTCTGGAATAATTCTATTGATGGGGACTACTCTGTCAAAATTGGGTATAATACTTTCTTCGACAATAGTAAAACTGAGTTCAAATGGAGTCGGATTTGGATGGCCGAGTTAACTCCTAAAATAAATTTCTTCCTTTGGCTAGCTCTCAAAGGAAGGATTCTTAATACTGACAACCTGATGAGAAAAGGTTTCATAATGCCTAATAGATGTCATCTATGTAAAAAAGAATTAGAGGATATCAGTCATTTTTTTATCCATTGTGATTATGGTACCAGAATAAGGAGTTTTTCCCTCTCTAAATTTGAAGCTTTCTGGGTGGTTCCAAAGGATTTCAATCAGCTATGGACTCAATGGAGCCCACCCTATAAACATTGTGTTGTTATAAGGCTCTGGAAGCTGGTTATTCCTCATATTATTTGGAGGGTATGGAAAGGTAGAAATGATATTATCTATAGAAATAAAAATAAAAATTATAAGCTCAGTATTGTTAAAATTTCTAATGATATTAAAGAGAATATTTCTAGATTTAAACCTCCCAAGAACAAGAGTTATCTAGCAAATGAAGAACATGTCTTATCCCACTGGTAGATAGGAGCTGACAATAGCTGTAGTAATTTCGGTAATAGTATTGATAGATCTTTAATTCAATGGCATCCTCCTAATTTTAACTGGTATAAGTTGAACTTTGATGGGGCCTCTAAGGGTAACCCTGGGATTGCTGCAGGGGGAGGAGTGATCTAGGATCATAAAGGCAGTCTGATTGTTGCGCATGCTGGAAAAATGGGAATTCAAACCAATCATTTTTCCGAAGCATTATCTGGTTTATGGGGCCTTAGAATTACTCAGATGCATAATATCCAAAACCTCATTCTTGAAGGGGACTCACTTAATATCATTAATCATCTTAATCAGTGCTCACCTCCAAGTTGGAACATCAAGGATTTCATTTTGGAATCCATAAGTATTTTCCAAACCTTCAATAACATTTGGATCATGCATACTTACTGGGAGGGTAATAAGGTGGCAGATGCATTGGCTAATTATGGCATAAATGTTAATCACATTGTTTTGGATAATAAAGATAACATTCCTAAACAAATTCAAAGCAGCATTCAAGTGGATATTTATGAACATGCAAATTCGAGATATGGGAGATGAGCATTGGGAGTGGAATTTTAATAATAAAACTCCCACACGTGCCGATAAAATAGCACTCATGAAAATCTTGATAGACAGTCAAGGTTGTATGAAGTATAATGGAAACTTCAAGTGGATTTATATTGAAATGAAAGACGCGCATGCGGGTAATATAAAGCTCTCAACATATTTTATACAAGGATCTATGGATTTCCAAGTCAGTAATAAAGAGAATGATGATCTGGAGTGAGCTATTAAAAGGACTGTAGTTCAAACATGTGTATTTTCACAGGTTCATAACAACAGTAACTCAGATATTCACAGGAAAAGAAACGGCTATCCTAATCATCACTCTCACTGCGCGGAAGATAATAGTGAAAGGTAGACTGATAATTGCGCTCTTAAGGATTCTGAAATTTTTATTTGCAAGAAGTTAAGCACGGTGATAATGGGAGGAACCCCTTGCCAAATTGAGCCCAGTGCAGATCCAAAAAGGAAAAATAATGAAGAACTTTGGAATCTTTTCAGCCAGGGAGGCATCACCAACTTTATTGAGAATATTCAGAGCCACGATCAAAGTATTTCGGTGCATTTTGCGAAGGATTGGAAGGATTGCACTATGGATTTTGGAGGGTAGAATATTTCCATCAATGAGGAGTTAATTTCTGAAGCAACTGGCCTTGGCATGCAGGGGTACCACTTTTTTAATAAAAGGGTTGACATAGATGCTGAGGAGAGGAAATTTGTTGAGGGTAATGAGAAGATGGTCTTTTTCACGGTGGGCCTGTAGGTCAGTTTGATCCCTTCACCTTTTGACGAGGTAACCTGTATGATGGTGCATTTCATTTCATTGGAGGGTAGGTTCATCACTGTGCCCTCTAAACATCTTATGTTCCTCAATCACTTCTATAGGTGTCTCACGGTATGTTTCCCCCACTATCTGCTTAAATCTCTTGAGCGCTCCATTTTGGAGTTTCAAAAACATGCACGTGCTGTTCCATTGCACCAGGGTCTCATTTTGTTGTTACATAAGTTGTGTCTTCTTAGGTCGCCTAGCATCCCTTCCTCCCCTGGCTCTGGTCCTCCTCTACCCAACACAGCAGCCACTAGCCCCATCTCTCCACCTTCTATCTCCACCACCACTATTATCAATCCTCTGCCGGCCTTCTTGGCTCCTTCTTCCATCCCCCCACCTCTGCTCCCACCCCCTTCACTTCCACTTCAGCCAGACCTGTTACCAGGTCTTCTACAAGACTGAATCTTGATACCCCTGTTGTGAGGAAGGTCCCTCAGGAGATTGAAATTGCCCATAACCTCCTGCATATTAGTAGTGCTACTTCTTAGGAAGCACACATTAAGAGCTCCGCAAAAAGGCTGGAAGCCTTAGAAGCTGACATGAAGCTATTGAAGGAAGAGGTTAAAAACTTGGCAAAGCAAAAAGGTAAGAGGAAGAAGGAGGGAGAGGTGGTTATTGATAATAATCAGGATGAAGACATATATAAGAAGCTGAAATCCTTAGACACCCATTTAGGGAAGGCCAAGACTTGCCATGATTATAATATGGCCATTTTTAATGCAATTGAAGAGTTTATTGAGCAGCATGTCTACAGCGTCTCTAATCTCAGCGAAGTTCCAACAACCCTCTGGGGCACAGAAAAGGAAAGAAAAAGGACCATTGAACTGCTGGATGCTACTGACTCTGCCCACATGACAACATTGGCTATGTTCACCTCTTGGTAGAATATCCAGCATTGAAAAATCTGCCAAGAATTAATTGTGGGTGCTTTTGCTGCACTTCTTTGTAATTATTACTATTTTTTTTCTATTTTTTGGATGCTTTCCTGCAGTGTTCGTACTGCTTTTGGGCTACTTTGGGTTTCTCTTTCCCGTTTGGATCTTGATCCTTTTTGTTCTGGTTCTCATTTCTATTCTGGCTTCTAGGCCCTCTTTTGTTCTCAAGGGTATAGTCCCTTTCAAAAAACTATTTACCAAAAATAAAAATAAAAAATTGTATGATTTCTGTGATAATTGAATGTTTGTTCGAAAGTTTTGTAATTTTTGATTTTTAGGATTTTGAAATATATATTTTGTTTTAAATTTTACAATTTCTAAAAAATTTGAAATATAAATGCAGAGAAATGTAAACAAACTGAAATACACAGCCAAAGTAAAAAATTTCCTGGATTATTTAATAAACCAAGAAAACATAACATGTGTAAGTGATACAAAAGACATGGAACAAGAACTTCAAAATAACCCAATATGAATAGGAAGGAGCCACACCAAATTTATATGTGAACTAAGATGCAAGAAAATTTTCTGCAATTGGGATGTAAAAAAGGTAAAAAAAAGTATGAAAAAATAATAAATTAAAAGAAGAAAAAACATAGTCAAATTTTTGAAAAATGGTAACAGTACAACATAATTTGAAATAACGACATCTAGTGACACTCCGAATGTGTTCCACATTGAATAACTAGATAGATATGAATTCCCTTGAGTAATATCTTAGAATGTGAGAGGATTGAATCAAATTGAAGAGTAGAGTGATACTTAGATACTCCAAAAGATACTCTTGTCGAATCCCATGGAAGTTTGATCTGCAATAGATTAAAATGTAAAATCCAAATGTGTTATTGCCAATTTATATTACTAGAGGGTAAATGATTTCCTCGAGCATAGATATACACCACGGGAAATGAATATTATTGTCAAAAGATGATTTGGAACGATCATGAGGAGCACCATGAAATGGTGAAATTGTTGAACTGTGTTATCTAATTATTAAAAGGTGGTCAAACATTATTTGGATGTTTTTATTGTGACAGTTCTATACTATTTTTGGATTGTAGAATAATTTTATAATGTTTTTGTAATTTTTTGAGACATTTTTTAATGTTTTTATTATTTTACTACTCGATAAAAAGGGGTGCACTACTTGAAAGAAGGTGAAAATAATTATAACATTTCCATTCAATTAGAATAAATATAGATGATAAACTGATGGGCTATTTCACTCTGCAATGAGAGGCAAGAAGGACGTGAAAATGAGGTGAATAATAATTTGAAAATGAAGATGATGGATACGAAGACACAAGGTGTACAAATGATCCATATGATAAAAATGTGACTCATCTCCAGTCAAGACTATATGACTGATTCTAATATGATTCCACTTTATAGATTTTTACTCAACGTAGATCCGTAGAGGGTCTACTAATTGACAATATCTAGTTGGAGGAATTATTCTCTCTTTAATAATAGCATTTAAATTACTTCTTGGGATGTTTTTAATTAAGCACTTTTGATTAAAATTTCATAAAGGATTTATTGATTAATTGTTGATTGATTTTTGTGAAGGACCCTCTAAATATTTCCCCATGCCATCAATAAAAGGAAAGGGATCAACACCTAAGAAAAAAATGTAGGTGAGTAAGGGATTTCTTTGTTCCCAGTCTCATACTGCTAGTGAGAAGTATGGTCTTATCACTAAATAGTATGAAGGATTAAATGTGTATTGATTTTATAATCATTTTATATTTTTAGATTTATTTAATTTTCCTTGTATGTTGATAATGTTCTTGTGGGAAGGAACATTTTTCCCCCAAGTCTCAGCCTCATTTGACTAGTAGGACATAAGGGTTCAACATTGTAGATTGAGATGGGCATTCAAAAAGGACAAAGAAGTTTTATCTTTCTATTAAAGAGATAGTTTATTTTAAAGGATGAGTTTCCATCAATAAGCTTCGAGACAAAACCATAGATAAAAAGATCTAAAATTATATAAACCATAACAAGAACAAGATATACAATGCCCAAGTGGAGCATGATTAACTTGTGTCATAATAGGTGAAGAAGGTGAATATATGATAATGGTGATAATGATTAAGATATATTCAAATAGATGGAATGTTTAACATTATTTGTATGTACTTTGTCATTTTTGATTTGTAAATAGTTCTTTAATACAAAGTTTTATTCTACTTTAATGCTTTTTAAGTTTTCTAAATTTTGGCAAATAAGAATTTTAAATTGACTCTTTAGGAAAGAGATCCATGTTTATTAAGGTTGAATGGTCTTGAAATACAAGACTTGTGCAGATGAAATCCAAGTAAAGAGATGGAATCGAAAAATTTAATAAGTCCTTAAATACGAGACTTGGGAGGACAAGGTCCAAGTCAAAGGAGGAAATCCAAATATTTGATATGTCATGTAATACAAGACTTGTAATGATAGGATCCAATTCAAAGGATGTGTGATTAGATAAGTATTCGATGAGATCGAAAGATCCATGTGATGTTAGATGAACATTATCGATGCAGGGAATATGTTGAGATTTATATTCATTCAAGAGTAAAAGAGTGCAAAGAAAGAAATATTGATCGATATATGTATATCTAGATTCCTTAAATGTTTTAGAGAGGAAATAATTAATGTTATTCCTTCTCAGTTGATAATTATTTTATTATATGAAATATTAGTAATTAAATCTTGAAAAGGTTGCATAAGGATATTCCTAGGTATACACACCTCAAAGAGTGTACTTATGTAGATGTCTTGAGAGGGAGGAATCACCGTTAATGATATGCTAGAAATATTTATTATATGAGGTATTATGGATACAAAAGGATGCATTGTTGCAAGTGTCCAAGTTTTTTGTGGTTGTGTTTTGACAACAAGACCAGAGATGTTAGGCATAGGATCTAGAATGGAAAAAATAGGATGAATCTCTAAAGTGTTAGATGATGGACCCTCTTCTACTATGTCAAGGTTTGAAAAGGAATCTTGACGTAAGTTCAAGATCTCATTCAATGTTAGAAGATTGGTGTCCAAAATAGGTTCACTGTCTATTTGAGCAAGCGTAAGAAAATATTGAGAAGAAATAAATTGGTTTGAAGAGAGAGATACTTGACCTTCATCATGATCTTGGTGAATGTTAGTATGGAAAGAGCTAGGGAAAAAAAGAAACTCTTAAGTAGAGGTGGAAATTGACATGTCCTCAATCACAAGAGATTCATCGTCAAGCTCTATGGAAATGGTTCTATTGTCAGTTAAATCTTAAACATAATGATGAAGAAGTGTACAATTATTAGTATAATGACCATCCATGTGATGGTATTCACAATATTTTGATATATTATATAACGTAGGATTGGGTTCCTCAATATAAAATTGTTTTGTAGGTGGATTCAATCATCTTAACCTTTACTAATTGTTGAAGGTTATTAGATAGACTCTCTTCAATAGGTGTAAACTGAATTTAAATGGTGTATATAGTAGTGTCATCAATATAGGATATGATGGATTTATAATTGATGTTGTTTGAGGATTCACCATGTTTGTGAGCTTTACCCTTTGTATCATGGTTAGGTGGTAGGTCTCCAATAACTATTTCTCCATTGTGAATGAGGTCTTGGACGTAGTTGTGATTTATTTGCATTTATCCATTTGAGTAACATCAATGTGATGAAAATCACAATATGTGTTAGGTTTATACCAACCTGGATTAGGCTCACCTTCAGGGAAGGGTTGTGTGATAGGATAAGTGACCATATTATCACTTGCCAACTATTTTAAGACACTTGAAAGAGATTCCCCCAAATACGTATATTGTCTTTGGTTGTAATCACAAGGAGGAGGAAATTTTTCTGAATTTTTAATGGTGATGGATGGTTTGGACTAAATCAATTTTAATTGGTTTTTTTGTAAGTCGTGCACATTGTGATTATCCGTGACACCATCATTGACAATGTTATGATTGCAGTTGATGTACCTATATTTTTCATGAGAATTGCTAGGTTTTATTTTATTTTTGTGATTATTATGATTGTACCCATTGTTTTTATAATGAGACTATGTCAATCCTTTAGAAATTAGGACCTTTTCTATTTGAGTTCCCTTTTCGATAACTTCCTCAAAACTATTGAAGCAATACATCTGCATGTGAAATAAAAACTCATCATTAATTTTAGGGATGAAGATGCTAACCATCTATTTATTAGAAATTGAACATGGGAATTAACTTGTGATTCCTCTCTGTCATTGTAAGAATTTTCAAAAGCTCTTGTTTTTTCATGTTTTTGCATTGCACAAATATATCATTGTGATATCAAAATCAATATTGAAAGATAAGTGTTTAACAAATTTCTCTGAGAGGTATACAAAGGTAGAGATAGATCACTTTAGAAGGTGTAAGAACCAATATAAATCTTGTCCTATTACACTCTTAGGAAATAGGTGTAAGAGAAATATATCGTTATAAGATACCTCTTAGCATGCCATGAAAAATTCCTTAACATGCTCTCTAAGATCATTTTTTCTCTTGTATTTTTCAAATTTGGGCATCTCAAAAGAGTGTGGGAAGGGTATGCATAATATGTCCATGTCGAAATGGTATGGACATAATTCTTAAAAATTGAATTTTTGGTGTTGGTTTTCATACCTGAAATAATGACTTTCATCATTTCCCACTCTTGAGAAAGTGGTGAAGTAGTTTGTGGGATAAATGGTGATTTATGATTCTTATGATTATTGTTATTGTTATTAGATTCATAATGATTTTTAAAAGTGACACAAAACAATTTCATGTGATCAATACCTTTGGTATCATTAGTAGTGACTATAGAGGATAGGTGAGCCAATGTTTTCCATTCCATAGATTTGATTAACCAAGGCTTGGTTGAGATTAGAGGATGAATCATTAGATTTACCTTTATTATTGGCATTTATTTTACTTGGTTCGTCATTGTCATGTTTGTTTTACTTGAATGATGGACTCTTAGGAGATTCAGTTTTTCCCTTTAAGGATTTTAATTCATCCTCATCAAATTTGGAGGGGAATGTTGCTCTCATTGCAAGGATACAAAGAATGAATTCATCTTTATTTCATAATTTATGTAAAGGTTTTTATGTTGGTCTTTATCCTCTTCACCAAATATGATATGGAAACGATTTTGTTCCTTTTATTCAAAATGGATATAATTAAGATGTTGTATTCCCACCATTTTTTAAAGAGGGGAGGAATGAGAAGATGTGTGATAGAAAACTCAACCCTCAGTGAATTGAATGTTAATATGGAAGAAGGGAAAATATGAAAAATCATGACCCTTAGCAAAATGAGTGCTAAGAGGGAAGAGGAGAAAATGGTTAGTTGAATTCCCGACTCTTAAAAAAATGAGAGTCAAGAGAAAAGGGAATAAAAGAGGTTATATGTATTCTACTCTGCAACCAAAATGGATGTTAAGGGAGAAGAATATTACCAAGGTGAACACAGTCAACTCTTAACAACATGAGTGATAAGAGTGACGAAAAGGTACAAAAAGGGGAACTCTTAACAAATTGAGTGTCAAGAGGAATGAAAAATGGGGACTTTACAACACTTTAAAAAATGAGAGATGCTAAGATGGAAGAGACTTAACAAAGTGAAAGAAATCACCTCTTATTCAAAATGAGTGATAAGAGTGATGAAGAAGGTGGACTCTTAACAAGATGAGTATTAAGATAAATGAAGAAGGGGTGAAAATTTAAACATGCTCGAAACTTAACAAAATGAATGTTAAGGGAGAGACAACTTACCAAGGATAATGCAATCAAATCTTAAAAAATGGGTGATAAGAGTGATTAAAAAACACAAAAAAGGGTAACTCTTAACAAGATGAGTGTTAAGAGAAATGAAGCGGTGAAAAGTGAAATGTGCTCGATACTTAACAAAATGAATGTTAAGGGAGACAAGACTTAACAAGATGAAGGTGATCAAATCTTTAAAAAATGAAAGATGTTAAAGTGGAAAATGGATTTAAATGTTAGTTTAGATGTTTCTTAACAAAATGAGTGTTAAGAAAGGTGAAGAAGGGATTGAAAGGAATTGCAACTATTTATAAGGTGAATGTAAATATTTAAGAGGTGAAAGAAAGAAGTGAGTATGCTCAACTTATGAAAAAGTGATTATGACAAGAGGAGGCTTATATACATGATGAGAGATGCTTGATGCTTTAAAAAAATATGTTAAGGGAAGATACTTAGGAAATGTGATGAGTTTTCTCAACTTTTAACAAGGTGTATGTTAAAAGGGGGGACTTAAGAAGATGATGAAAATGTCTACTCTTAACAAAAGCCTATTAAAATATGAGACACAAAAAAAAATGGGAGTACTAAACAAAAAAAAGTGAATTTCATCACAAGGAGTGAAGTAATGACGATGAGAAGTTCCAAATCTTGCAATAGTGGAGATAAGAGATAAAGGGGAAGTGATCTATTAATGATATCAAACTAAAGAAAAGTAGATTATTTTTAAAGAGAGAATTGAAGAAATGATGTGTTAGAGTAGGTATTTACCTTAGCTCATGTTCACCTAGGTACATTATTTACCTTTATTGTATTTATCCTCACCCACTTATGTGTGTGGATATTTCTTTTTATTTATTTAGATATTAGGAGATATTATCTATTTGTTAGGTATAGTTATTTCCTTGATCTATGGTATTGACTAGATCCTTAATGTCTAGTTCTCTCATAAATCTATGGACTTGAATATTTCTTTGATGACTAGTTATTTCCATGATTTATGGCTTGATCTATGACCTTGGTTGGTTCTTAGATTGTTATTCCTTGCCTATATAAGCAAGGCCAATTCTCATTTTATTTCATTGAGTTCCATAATAATATATGATATTGCTGCTCATTTGTTTGCAAAGGTTTATGTAAAGTTATTCTCGTGAATTACTTTCATATTATTGATCATGATGTTTGATTAGCATCTATGTTCTTAGCTTGGTACAATCTGGTTATCGTTCCTTTTATGATGAGGATGTCAACAATGCAAGAAAGTGTTGCAAAGTGTGACAACGTAAGATGACGTAAGATGATGAAAAGAGATATACAAATTTTCATCATTTCAACAAAGTGAATATGTAATGTGATGACGTAAGAGTATGAGAAGCTTAAATTTCAACAAGAGTAAGTGTCAAAATTAAGATTTATGACAATGAAATATCAAGATGATAAAAAGGGTGCCTGACCATGATAAAGAGAGTATCACGATGTCAAGACTTAGATGAAAAGGATGAAAGTAATCAAGTGTGGAAATGGATGTCTACAACCCAAGAATTAAACACTTTTACAAAGTAACAAGATGGATGAGAGAGAAAATGTGAATGAAAAAATTAAAACACAAGTGTGTAACACGCGAGAAAAATGAAAAATTATTTTTGTGAAATTTTTCCTCTACCTTAGATTGGCTTGGACAAGGCGTGGCTTCCTAGGCATTTTATTAAACTAGGTGTCAAAAATATACCTCAGCCAACACAGTGCTATTAGTATATTTCATCTTTACTTTACCCCATTTGAAGTAATGATAAAATATCTTTCTCAAATTAATTGCATTGAGGTTGCCGTTAAGGATATCTGTATCTCTAATCTCACAAGGTTGCACTAGTCAATTGGGATGGGGGTACCCATTTCATCAGTGATTTCCCTCAATGTGATAAATAATTTGGGGTTCCTATGGTAATCCTCAAGTGATTTATACACCTTATGCCAAGGTACTTCCCAAATTTATAGCATTTGGGAAATAGCCTTGTCAACCGCACCTTCAAATATAGTGTGTAATGTTAATTTTTTCTTGATTAAAAATATTCCATGCACACAATGAATTAGTATTTTGCATAGCTGATGAATGAGACAACCTGCAGTTAGTAGTTTTGAGTGGTCTTCATAATGTGATACTGCAAACAAGTGTTAGTAGTTTTCCAAAGATGAGAAAAGACAAACAATGGAAAAACAAAATAATCGTGTTTCTGATTCTCAAGATCACTTGTAAAAATCCCGAGAGAAGAGTATACACGTAAAGTGGGTGGTGACTAACTTCACAAAAATGAAAAACAAATCACAATGGAAATTTATTCAAAACATGTTGTAGAGTGTTAGTATACATTGTAGAATGATGAAATCTATACAAAAAGTCTCTAAAAAGTGAAAAAAGTTAACAAAAACATCCAATAACCTTATAATAACAAATTTCGCGATTAGTCTATATTAGCGCAATTGACGAGAAACTGAGAATGAAAAGGGGTTTTGATCAAGGAAATCTTGATAAAAGGTATAAAAATCAGAAATAAATTAGATCTAAAGTGGCCAATAGCTCTGTTAATCCAAACATGACCATTAGTCTATTTGATGAAAAGTGACGAAAAATAAATAGAAGTAAGTTAAAGGTCCTAATAAAATTAAAAGACCTAAGGAAGATAATTAGACTAATTAATGTAATTAAAATAGGATAATTGAAATTAAAAGAAATTAAGCTCTTAAAATAATTACCTAACTAAATGAATTGGAAAATAAACAAATTTAAATGAGTCATGAAAAAAATAATACTACAAAATTTATAATAAGATAAACTGTTAAACTGAATCATTAATTGACACAAGTTAAAGTAAACGAAAGTTTAATAATAAAAATAAAACCCTAAGTTATAAAATATAGATAAACATATCTATTTACATGCAAAATTAAAAAGAAAATATAAAGGTAAACTTAAGGCTATGTGGTGATCCGGTAAGGGATATAACTTAGGGTTATAAAATCTAAGTTTTTAGCTTGGGTTTGTGTGGACTTGTTTTTTTTGTAGGGTGCATTTGTTTTCTGGTTTAGCAGTGGTAAGGGATGGTCGTGGAGAGAATTTCATTGTGCATGAAGGACAAACGTTGAATCTTGGGGTGAATGGAGACCCAGTTGGAGTTCCAAGTGTGGAGCACGTTGGCACGGGGTAGGGTGTGAGAAATAGAGGAATGATGGGGTTGGGATCTGTGTTGGATGGGATACGTGTTTAATGTAGGGATTCTTAATGGCTGAGGTAGCGTCTGGGGAGGGGGATGTCCATGTGAGAGCGTCAGGGAGGGTTTAACATTGGCAGGGGGTCCACATGGGAGGGTCGGGGAGGGGACGACATGGGTATGGGACAGGTCTACATGGGAGGGTCGAGTAAGGGGTGGACTCTAGGGAGTCTATGGGGAAGGGAGGGATGGTTTGGTGGGGAGTTTTCTTAGGAAGCCAACTCATTGGGTTTGGGTGGGGGGGGGAAGGGTAGGTGGGTAGGTAGGGTTTTAAAAAATTATTCATTTTTTAAATTTTTTATTTTTGTCTAATATTTTGAATTTGATTTTCAAAATTCTATTTTTTTATAAGAAAATATGATTTTTAAAAATAAAATATGACTGATTTTTTAATTGATTTTACAAGTTTTAAAATAGAAAAAATAAGAATTCAGATTATTAAAGGAATGTCTCAAAGAATTTTTCTTTTGTTGTGTAAAACTACAAACTAGACAACAAACTCCCCCACGATTAACAATGATATAAATCCAACTATGACTAAACAACCCCCTAAACTTAGAGATAAATGTTAAAAAAGGGTTTTTTTGTGAAACAAATTGCCTAAAACTGATGTATGTTACTCAAAAATAAAAAGTAGCAAAATACAAGATGTAGCAAAAAAAATTTGAATTGTAAAATTGTTTTTGCTTCCCAAGAACACTTCTAATTCCTGTAAAAGTTACAAAATCAGAAATTTAACATGAAACAAATGCAATTAAACAAATGAAACACCTGGATAACAATGAAATAAAAAAATACAAATGAATATGGGTGCGGTCCCATCGTTTATTCAAAAATGTAGACTATGAAAAACTAATCATAAATGGAGACAAACAAAATTATGTAAACCTCCTATATCCGTTCCAAGCAACCTTTAGTAAGGTTGTGTGAGCTTTGAATATGTGTAACCTTGTTAGAAATTGATTATGGGTGCTCTTGGAAATGACCTTCAAATATGGATTGTGACCGTGCTCCTCTTATAGCCTTTCCTATCAACCTCGAGTAAGGTTGTATGATATTTGAAGTTTTGTAACCTTGTTAGAAAATTATTGTGTGTGTTGAAAAAATTCCCTCATTCTTTCTCATATTAGTGAAATGGTACTAAATAAATTAAATAAATCCAAATATACGAGGCTTTAAGGTACCTCGAGATGGGATGACAATGAATACGGGTGAAAAATGATATATCCTTCTCCAGAATGAGATAAATGTCTTGCAAATAAAGTGAACTCAATAGAAAAATATTATATTATTAGATAGTATAGGAGGGTTTCCTGAAAAAGTTAGTCTTAATAAGTAAAAGCTTCCTAAGATCAATGCCAACCCTTGTTTTGATAAATAAAATCATATATTGATAAATTAGATGTAGCGTATTCTGAACCAAAATAGAAACTTAAAATGCTAGATGTAAGATAAAGATGTAGATCTGATCTAAATGCATGAAAAATAAATAAAACCTGGGTGGGTTGATGGTGAAACGAGGTTGTAGAGGGTAAATTGATAGTGAATGATGCAAGATGAGAAGAAATGCATAAAAAAGGGTCTGTAAGACCTCCTATAGTGGGATCTAAAGCTGATCTGGATCTAAAGTTGATGTGATTTGAAATCAGAATCCTACAGAACAATCTAGAAATAGAAAGGATGCAACAAAATTAAGAAAAATGATAATGAATGCAATAAATATGGATGTGGTTGATGGTGATCGGGTTGAGTTGGTAGCGGTTGGGGTGGACATAACATATATGAGAAGGTAGAAAGGTAGAAAGACAAGATCTGGATGCTAAAACAGAAAGATGATGACAAAGGATATGGATGATATAAAAATTGGTAGAATGAAGGCTAGGTCGATGGTGATCAGACTGGGTCGACGGAAACCATGGATGATCTAATCTTAGAAGAAAATGGATAGGCTGAAACGAAGACCTGTAGATGAAAATAGAAGGTTGAGAAGGCTAAGGTAGAGATTTTGATAACACATAAACTTGCTCAAGATATTAGTAATGGATATGGATGATAAAATTTCAATGAAGAACTAAATCATGCAAAGATGAAAGATATCTTCCCAAATCTTCAAAGTTGAAGCATAAGACTCCAAAATGGTTGTGGTACAATGTAAATATACTCAAGAATGAAATAAATTTCATAAGAAACTTTAAAGACTCATAAATTACATCCCAAGAAAAGAAGGGGTAGGGGAGGCTTTATATGGTTGACGGTGACCCAGATATTTCACTATCAATTGTGGGGAGCCATCCATTTGGGTGGTGGGAAGGTGGTGAACTTGAGACAAAGAGACCATTTGACACAGGATTGGGGTTTAGAAGAGATAGGAAAAATTAGGGTTTCTTAGGATGGGTAATTGAGGAGGTGGAGGGATGAACATATTAAATAAATTCCATAGAGAGATGAAAACATTAAATGATGTCCTAGAAGGAAAAAAATAGAATATTTAAGGAGAGGAAATGAAATAAATGAGGGTTTATAATCAAATAAACATAATTAGGGATGAATAATAGATATATAATGATTGGAAATGGTGATAGGGAATAATGACAGGTGGGATAAATTGAATTCAGGAGGGAAGAAGGAAATTTGAAAGGGAAGAGAGGTATGTATGAAAAAGATGATGAAGAGTGCACACCGGGTGAGGGGTAGCAATATCAAAAATTGGTGTATACATTTTCCCCTTTTGTCAAGAATTTTGCATTGGGAAATCCATGAGATAAAAATGAAGAAAGATGAGAAGATGATTGATGACATACTCCCCCTCTAACTAGGGGTCGACGATAAGAAGGAAATCCATCATGAGTTTAAAAGAGATAGATGAAGAAGGAAAGGATGAAAAGGATGAGAAAAAGAAAATGATGAGATAAGATATCCCAAATGAGGATTAAACAAAAAATTAAAAGTAAAATAAAAAATTGGTAGTGATTTTAGAATCACTTTGGGAGGAAACAAAGTACAACCTCAATGGAGATGATGAAAATGTCCTACATACCTTTGAGTTATAAAAAAACCACTACAAAATGGATAGAATCCAATGGGAATCTACTCAAATGGATGTGCAAGCCATGGGACCAATGGGTCAAAAGAAAACATCAAGTATGCGTAAAAAATGTGAAAATGGTCTAGGCAAGGGTCATAGAAAAAATGATAGGGGATGGGTGCATGTGATGTCCTTTGAAGGAGAAATTGAAAAGATGCATATGGGGTGGGACAAATAAGAGAGGTAAACCAGTGGCACCCCAAGATGGAACATGAAGATGGATGTACTGGAAATATGATGAAGGATAAGATAATGGTGCCCCAAGAGGAGCATGAGGATGGCCATAAAGCGGTGATGATGCAAAAATAAAGACATGATAGATAATAATGCCTGAGGTACACATAAAAAGGATGTGAAATGAATCCCATAATAGGATAAAAGTGGAAAAAAAGACAATTTTGAAAGGAAGGATTGATAAAAAATAGATAATAGGAAGATTGATTAAAAGGACAGGGTTGGGTCAACAGTGACCAATAAGGGTTGATGATGACCAAGGATGAAGTGGTGACGACTTAAGGCAGTCATAAACGACTAGGGTCAGAGAGATGTATATGCCCTTAGGTCAACCAACTAGGATCATTTGCACTATGTGAAGTGGTGATTAAGATATCTCAGTTAAAAATATAAAGTAATATTTTGAGAAAAATAGAGGCCAGAGGACAAATGAGGAAGTGCAAGAGGACTCACAGGATGGTAAGTTCCTAAAACCTAGCTTGTTTTTTAGCATTTTTTATGTTTTTCTTAATTTTTTAGATTTTTTCAAAATTTGAGATTGACGCAAAGGGTGGTCTCTGGGGACTGGGTGTGTTCGTTGTTGACTTGGCCTAAAAGGGCATCAACCCATGCTTGGAGGTATCGACCCAACCTAGTTTGGTGTCAACTGGGGATGAAATGTATGATTTTGATTTTTTGATGAGATTTGGATGATGAGAAATCTAAGTTTTCCATGATTTATTATTTTTGTAGGCCCGAGGGAGCTTGTATCTATGAGACCGAGTCCCAAATTTGTATGAATATATTAGAAGTGATGTCATAGATGATGAGTGGGATCAATTAGTTGTAGTTGGATTGGATGGATTCTAACATTACCAGTGGATTCCAAGAGATTTTGGACTTATGATTTCACTTGTGGATAGATGGGATGTATAAACAGGAACATTCTAATTTAGGAAATGTTAGATGATCATCACACTTGAGGATGTATACCAAATCTTGAGGTTGTCGTTATAGGATGATCCAGTTTAGACCATTACATCAGATAGCAGATTGGGGGTATTGACAAGACTGTTGTGAGCTAATGCCCCATAACTTACTTTATCATTTGGGGAATTCCATATAGAGTCCTAATATGAGTGGGGTGTGGCTAGGATTTATTTGATTTGTTTGGTGAATATGATGATTTCTATTGATACACTACAAGAATTAGGGGGTGTTAGGTTCCTATGGACAGTGACATGAGTATTTTTAGATATTTTGGATCACACAATGATTTTTTCATTTGGAACTACATTGTTGGCATATTTGTATCATGAAGTGTGCACATACACAAAAATAAGGAGGAAAATGATGGATGTAGGATTCCTTCTCCATTTTTGGGCCTATGTGCATATAACGGTGATCAAGCCACCACAACTCCAATGGATGATTGTTGTATTTTTGACATGGAAAGACAACCAGGCTCACAATGATAGGAGATAGAGCGGATCAAAATGGTATATAAAGAGGTTAGCAGAGTTGTATATATATTAGGTGATATTTTGGCCATGCCATGATTATCCTATGTGGCTTGGGGTTGATGTGGAGTTATTAAGGAAGAGATAGATGAGGTGGATACAGGGGCATAGGCCCAATATGAAAGAGGTAATCTAGTTTTACAGAGTGAGGAAACATTTTACAGTAGTGCAGACAGTGCTTATATATCCTATTAGATATAGGTGAGATGATTATGATAGGGACCTTCTAAGTCCTAATATGTACAAACCAATTAAGGAGGTGGGCACACCATGGGATCATGATGAGGATGTTGGGGTGGGAGATCAATTTATAGACTAGATGACCACTACATGGGTAGCTTGGATGGTGGCAGAGGAATATGAGGGAGGTGATGAGGAGGATGAGGTTCCTGTAGAGGAGGAGGAATCTCATAGATGTGAGGAGGATGATGACGAAGGATCTGCAAAGACAGCATAGCTACGTGTGGATCATTATCTAGCTCACTTAGAGAGGGATATCACATAGCAGGAGTGAGAGGTGGTTCACTTGGAGGCATTGGTCCTACTTCAATAGAAGGACTAGGCCATTAAGTAGAGGGATGTATACAAGAGGAAACAAGAGGCCTAAAAAATTAGATTTGGATATCTTGCACTGATACTCGTAGGGGAGTCAGGGATTGACACTCTAGTAGCATCATAGAGAGTGGGGCATATGGTACCTTAGGGTACTATCGCTATGGATTTTTATAGAATACTAGCTACTAAGGCATGAAACTATGAGTAGATCTTGACTTTGAAGCTGCCACAGACACCGAGGTATGCAAAATATCTAGCTTTGCAGGGGGAGTAGGTGGTGAAACACCATCTAGGAGTACCAAAAATGTGTCACAGCCACAACGAGATGTAGGCCATGATGGAGGTGTTAACACCCAAGGATTTATTCAGGAATCTTCCCTAGGAGAGCAAGATTTAAGGCTCTCAACTGTACAACGTATTTATTTGGATGATGTATCTACTTTTAGACAGGATCCCTAACAGCATGTGATATATGTTATGATGTATATGGACTCATGATATATATATTGTGATGCATCATGTGCTATCGTGATTTGATTCATGAATTTGATGATTTTGTGTTTGATTTAGATGTGGATATTTGATTATGATGATATGGATTAGATGTAAATTATTTGAATTATAGATTATATGTGGATGATTATGGATTAGATTATGGATTTGATTATTAATTTATGTATTAGAAGTAGATGATGTTGGATAGGAATGTGAATATGTATATTATTATCATGGATAAATAAAAATGAATGTGATGTGATTTATCATGGTGGATATATATATGTTAAATTTTTTTGATTTGGAACAGATAGATATTTTTTTAGGCATGTTGAAATAATGTATAAATGATGTGGTGGATTTATTATAAATATGTTACATATGAATGATATAAATGAATGATGATGTTAAAAACAGAAGGATGGATGAAGCGGTTAGATTAGGAAGAGCATAATGGCACAACATTGATAGATTGTGACCAAAGAGATAAAAAATACCCAATCATAGTAAGGATTGCATGAATAAAGGATGCTTCAAACTAGATTGGAGGTAAACAAGAAAATAAGCTAATCAAGGAAATGTACTTGCGGCCAATAGTAGGTGTTAACACAAAACCATTTCTAGTTAGTAATCCAAAGGATCACAAGGGAAACTATGAAAAATGGAATTTTTAACCTAATGTTGACATGACACAAGGGGTTTGGATGACAATTTCACGCAATAAATTAGGTTCTTCATAGGTAGGTTTCCCTAGGTCTATGGCCCATCTCTGAACAATATGATGTAAATTCATAAATGTGGGAATTTTAATATGGATGAGAAAGTTGATCGATGCAGGAAGCTTTCTTAGGATGATTTCTTTTGAATTTTATCCTTTTGATTTTGAGTATATAGAAGAATGATAAATACAAGAAGCCTTCACTGCCATGATATGAGACAGTAGCCATCCTTAAAGGGAGTGGTCTAAATTTTTCTTTTATGATTTTTGATCTTGGATTTTTATGTTATGAATGACAGGATGAGATATGCATGATAGTTATCTTTTGAGGGATCACTTTATACTTTTGGCTATTTTTCTTCTATGAAAAATTGTCCTTCAAGGGAGCAGTCTCTTTTTAGATATGAGTATCAGGGATTTTTAATTTTTTTATGAAATATTTGGGGATCATTAGGTATACAACTTAGGAGGGGAAGATAAGATGTATAAGTGACACCTGTGGACCCTTAGCATGCTTCTAATAGGTAGATAAGATTTTATGGATGTAATGATTATGGATATATCATCAATAAGTAATATTTTATGAGCAGAGACATGGTGCCCATATTCAAGGTCATAAAAGGAAAGTGACAAAAAACCACATAATTTCAAATCATTATGATGAAATATGGAAAATATTGATGATAGATGAATGACCACAAGGATAAATGATTTCACGATTGTAGATATGTAAAAAATAGAATGGATGCAAGTGTGATGCATTAATAGGTTTCATTTCCATTTTACCATCAAGGGAAGCCAGAAGATATGCTCTAGACCCATACGTAAGTGTGATAATGTAAGGTACAATCTAGTTGGGAGGAAAATTTCTACATTGACTCGTTTCTAGAGTAGTGACAGTTTTGATTTTTGTTAAGGACAAGGTCATCAATATTAAAGTCACATTCCCTAATATGTTTTTTGGATGAGAGAGTGGATGAGATAATATGATAGCTCTCATAGGATTAAAATATTATGCACTTTCTTTCAATAATGAAGAAGCAAGGAAATATCCATCCTAGTGGGACGAAGATGGCCAAAAAATTGGGATTAAGATGAGATACGATAATAAATAATTGGATCAAATAAGATTAAATAACATATCAGTAAATATTGAGATGAGGAGAATTAGATGAGACAATGTGGGGATTAAGAGGAAGATACGTATCCTGATAGTAGACTGGTCCTAAAGTGATTGTGGAGATTTAAAAGAAGAATTACAAGGAAATAGACAATGTATCATTTGTATCCATAACCTCATGGGGTGGAGAAGATGGGGGATCAACATCCATCAAAGATAAATATGGTGAAAGAGGGTTTGCAGATTATACCTTGTAGCCCAACCCTAATTTTTCATGGGGTTTGCGAGATTGATCAATGACGAGGTTATGTAGGCATTGTTCATAATGCCCCATTCCAAATCCTTACCAGGAACAATGATGAAGATAAGTGTATGAAAAGGATTTAATGTAAAGAAAATTGAAGTCATTGGTGTATAGTTTGGTGTGTAGTTGAATCTTAATGTGTGAGGAAGGGTGATCTATGCCACCATAGATGAAATTGTTACAAAGATGGGGTAGACTAAAAGTAATGATATCCATAATATTTGGTTGATACATTAGTTATTTTTGAGGTCTACCGGTTCTTTGTGGTGTAGAAAGGGCATTAAGTGTGAGAAGATGATACTCCCCCAGTGTGCGTTTATCCATTACTTTGTCTAAAGATTCATCATTGGTAAGACTGGATGTGGATATGGATGAGCTAGTGGATGCCTTAGAAGAATCATGTGTGAGAATGAGCACATCATTAGGACTATAAGTCATGTTACATTCCTTTAATAGAGGTTTTTTTATGGGGAGAGTTAATATTTTACCCTCGTGTTCATATTTGATGCATCAATGGAGGGTAGAAGTAACGCAATGCATGGTGCAAATCCATGGTTGTCCAAGGAGGATATTGTATTGAAACTCCCCTTCTACGATATATAAGACATCATGAAATATTTTTTGACCAAAATGGATGCGAAGGATAACTATGCCCAAATTAGGGGCAACAACATCATTGAATTCTCAAAGAACCATAGGTGATTGGGAGACAATGGAGTTAAGGAGCTTAAACTAATCATAAGTGTAAAATGAGAGAATGTTTATGATAACTCCATTATCAATCATAGATCGACGGATAAAAGTGTCAATTGTATGTAAAGTGATGAAGAGGGGAAGATCATGTTATTTATGAGTGATGTTAATAATTTTAGTCTCATCAAAATATATGGAAGCAAAAGTAGCTAGTGATCCAACAAGTGATATAAAGGAATGAGCCTCATCTTTAGGAGTGGGAATACCTTTGAGATTTTTAATAAGAGCTTACTAATGGTCTAGAGAGATTTGGATGAGCTCATTAAGTGACATATTAACTGGGGCCTGATGAATTTGTTTCATAATTATTTGTTCAATGATAGTAGGTTGAGGGGTAGCTAAGATAGACACCTTAGGTTTTGATGAAGACGTGGGTGAAGAATAATCACTAGGAGCGGTGATGATGACTTTTGATTTTGATTACATGGTTGATTGAAATTCATGGGGATGAGAATAAGTTATGACCTGAACAACATTAATGAAGAGAGGAGGACCTTCTTTATGATAATTTGATCTTAGAGGAGGAATGGAAACATAAGTCTTATATCAATGAGGAGATTTATATGTCTTGGTGGATGAAGATGAAGGGGTGAGATTGTTCAATGGAGGAGTGTGGCCCCATTAAATAAGAAATTCATCCTCATTAATAAGATTATGAATGATATTTATAAGGGATCTACAATGTTCTGTGTCATGTCTCCATGCATGATGGTATGCAAAAATAAGATTGAAATAAAACCATGAATGTCATGGACCACATGGATCAAATGTTTTGATTGGTGGAAGAGTGATTACAAATTTTCAGAGTAAACGTTGGAAGATTTATTTGTAGGGACTAATGGTAGTTTTTGAAGTAGAGGTCGTAGGTGAAGTGGATTTGAGGATGGTGGATGAAGGTAGAGTGGATAATATATTTTTATGAGGCTTTATAAGGTTATTTTATTCTACCTTAGGCGTTGAAGAAGAAGAAGATGATTTTGTCTTGGTTTTAGTTTTGATGATGGGTGGCTTAGATGATTTGGATTCTATTTTGAAAATTGATGATGTAGATGACTTGGAAGTGTTGTCCACTCAAAATTCCCCGCTCTGATAAGAGTTAAATTTTCAAAATTTTGAGTTTAAGGGCTTTTCTCTGAAGTGCCTAAGTCGTGAAATTAAAAAAATCTGTGTTTTGGGTCATTTCGTGTGATTTTCGGGCCTGTCGGAACTTTTTGTCCCATCTGTCCCAAGTACGAAAATGCATTCTGTCACCCAACCGGCCAAAATCCCCGAAGCTGTCCCATTTTCGGGCCCGTCGGAGAGTTTTGTCCCAAGTGTCCCAAAACTTATTTTGCATGTTGTTCCATTTTCGGCCGAATCATCCTTCCTGTATACTTTGCACTTTCCTGTCCCAAATGTCCCAAAGTTAAAAAGTGCGAACTTTCCCATTTTCGGCTGATTTGCCCGAACCGCGTCCTTCGCGCAATTTTGTCCCAACTGCCCCATTTGAAAAAGTCTGAGCTTTCCCAATTTCGGCCGAGCCGGTCGAGTTGCGTACTTCGGAAATTTCTGTCCTGAATGTCCCAAGTCCAAACGGGCCCGCTGTTCCAATTTCGGCCGAAGCACCCGAACCGCGTCCTTCGCACATTTTCATCCCATTTGTCCCAAATGAATTTGTGCGTCCTCTCCCTGTTCCGCCTGAACCGGCCGAGCCGCGTGTTTCGCGCATTCGCGTCTCACATGTCCCAAGCGTACCGAGTGTCATTCACACTTAGTTTTTCCCGCTCACTCCGAGTATGATGCTTTTCAAATTGGTGGTTGTGTATTCAATACACATTAAAGTCATTCCTCTCTCCAAATGGCTATATAACGAGCATTCCCCTTTGCATTTTTTCGCATTGCTTCTATGCTATCTTTTGCTCGAACCCTTGCAATTTGAAAACCTAAGCAATTCCCCCTACATTTGCAAATTCCTTCCAGAAGTCTAGGTTGCAGCTCCGAGGCTATCAACATGAAGATCAAGTTCCAGGGACAGGAGCAAATTTCTCCGCTTGAGTCTGCTGTTAGCAATATAGGGGACAGCGAAGCTCGTCATCTCGACTTCAGTGATTTTTGGTCAAGAATGATAGATGCAAACCCTACACCAATGGCGCAGATGATTAATGATAGTGGTTTAGCTTTCACCGGAGGATTCCCAATCTCAGTACAGTGTGCTGATACAGTGCTTTCATGTGGAGCTCACTTCGACCCCGATTCAAGCGAATTGACAAATGTACATGGGGAACTCATTGCCAAGCTGGACGCTTCCACCATTGGCGCTACTCTGAGGATTCCAGAGATGGACAATGCTATAGTCGTCTCCCGGGATCAAGCACAGGCTATGTTCGACCAAGACAGTGACAAATACAAGGCGCGAGTGGCGAAGTCTTGGTTGAAGAACCCTAAGAAAGGTGCTTCTCGCCTAACCAAAACCCTCTTCCGAGCAGATTTCAATGAAGAACTGTCAGACTTCATAATCCTGCTGGCTCGAGTTATGGGTTTGCCCTCCACCAATGAGTTCCATCTCTGGATGTGCCCGCTCATCAGCATGGTGTGCGAGGGAACACAAAATATCAACTGGGCAGAGATCATCAGTATGAATTTGGCTGAGCATCTATCCAACATCCAGCAAACAAAGAAGTTCTATATGACTTCGTATCTGATGTATACCCTAGCAGCATCCAGGCAGTGGTTTGGTTTCTCCTATATAGATGCACACAAAGATGATCCAGTGTATGCCTATTGCCCGCAGTTCACCTTGGAGACCAGCAACCACAATTTCAGAAGGGTCAATGATGCTTTCACCATGTACGTGGTCAGATTGCTCAAAGGTGACACTGCCAGAAGGTTTTCAGACGAAGCCATGAACCTGATATCACAGTATGGAGCTTATTTCATTCAATTCAGGAAATTTTCCTATATCAGGCTTGCTGGCTATGAAAGCACTCCTCTACGGCTTCCCATGTTCTGTAATGATAAAATGGCTTTGATTGAAATATGCAGGCAACTAGACAAGTTGCACAGAACTTGCAGAGACAAGAAGATTTATGGCTTGCACTTTCCCATCTCTCTGGGAAACTACACATGCAAAACAGCTCTGGACACTCAGAACATAGAAAGAGCCCTGGTCCCTATCACTGTTCATTTCTTCAAGCCAAGAACCTGTTTTGACTTGAAGAAGTTCATTGAACAGAACATCAAGATAGTCTATCATCATAGGGCAGATACAGAAGACTACTGGGCTGACTGTGTAGATGATTTTGAAGACAGAAGAAGGCATTGTGGCAGGTTCTCCCTGCAATTGATCCAAGAACTCAGTCTGTACCAAGTTCCTGAAGGTCTCCAGGATGAAAATTCTGAGCTATACTCGTATGAGTATGAAAATGTGATTAAGCACACCCCTCTGGAGGACCTGGATTGGAACAAGAAAGAGAGAGATGATCTGGCTGAGATTCTTGCTCCAGTATTGATCAGAACTAGGGTCTGGTTCAGTAAGAAGATCCGAGAATTCAAGAGGCACTCAGGAGAATCCAGCTCCAAAGATGATTCGACACCCATAAGGGAGGCATCAGTTCCAGAGTCTGGAACACCAGTGAAAACCCCTCCTGTCTCAACAGCTCAGGGACCTGTGGAATCTACTCCTTCTCCATCTACCTAGGTATACAAGAAGAAACTCAAAGAGGTAAAGAAGGAGCTTGCAGAGAATGATCCTCCAAGAAAATAGGTGGAGTTACCTATAGGGCCAGAGAACATCATTGTTCTCAGTGAAAGTGAAGAAAGCGAGATGCCAACTCCTGCAAATGTTCCTGAAGATCCAGCAGATAAGGACAAAGAGGTCCAGAGCACTGAACTTCCAGGTGCTATTGATTCTTCTACTACCATTTCCTCCAGTGTTCTACTCACATCTCATCTCGAGTCAACAGCTGCGCAGACCCTGAGTGTCATGAGCTCCCTGTCTCTTGGTCCCCTTGCTTCTCCTACAGATTCTTCTTCCTCTTTTTCTTGGGTGCAGCCTCTGGTTGACAAAAGGAAGAGGAAATCCTCCTCTCAAAGCTTGGGACCAAATTTTGATGCTGTTGCAGCCTTGTTGGACACCACTCCTTCTCGTGCCAAGAAAGCCATAACTACTTCCAGGATTGTGTCTGATGCTCAAGGTCGGCAGTTCTTGGAGATTGCTAAGCCTACAGTGGATAAGTTAGAATCAGACTTGCTGACATCTGACTTGGAGCTTTCAAGGATCCCTATGGGAGAGTCTACCCCTGAAGGTGAAATTCATAACCTCCAGGAAACAGTCACCAGAGTCATTGGAAGGGTAGAGAAAGGGCAGCAGACTATTGAACAGCTGGAAGAACAAGCCCAAGTTCTCACAAGTTTTATCAAGTCACTTTTGTCTAAGGACAAAGTTTTGGACCCTACCCCCTTGACTGCTCTACCACCTCCTGTAATTCTAAGCCAAGATGAAGTGCAAAGTATTAAAGATATGCACAAGTATTATGTCTATGGAAGAGCTATCGAAGCCATGGTGGATGACATGCTTGTTGCCGGACTAAACTTCATTGATGAAGCTTTTAAGCTACATGGAAAGGTGGACAATTTGCAACAGAAGCTGTCCTCTACTATTGGAGTAATGGATAAAGAGCTTAAACTCTGGATTAGTTGCATTGTAGACCTTCACTTCATGGGCCAGAAAGATGAGAACATCTTACTGACAAACAAGATTTTCGATGATGCTAAGGACAATCTGTCAAAATCTTGGGTCTACAGCGTGGAATGGAAAATCAAAGTCCTGGAGGAAGCTGTGGGAGAAATGAAGAATAGCTGGCAGAAGGGAGAGGCTTTCAAGACACTGGCAGCTGCTGCGTTCAAAGATATGCATTGTCATCTTCAGGATGAAAACTCTGGCGTTCCCTTGTCCTTGCAAGAAATCAAAGCTCAATTCAGAGCTTTTGTCAAAGATAATCTTTTCAAGGAAGACTCCATCTCTAAGAACAAGATAAAGGAAATTTGTTCTCTCCAGTTTGCCATTGAAGAAGCAAACAAAGATTATCATACTCACGTCGAGTTTGATAAAGAGATGGAGAAATGTCTAGGATTTTGGACTCAGTCTGCAACCAACACGTCAGTCCCTCGTGGCAGAGATATAGCTGAGTCATTGAAGAAGTTCAGGCAGCGGATTCTGAAGATAGTGGGTCCCTCCCAGTAGCCGGCCACCTGTCTCCTTCTCCTTTCTTTCCTCTTCTTTCCTTTCTTTTCGTATTCTTTGTAATTAGTTAAGGTATTGCAATTAGCGGTACTTAACTATTCTTTAGTTAAAAGAAACGGTTACGAAGAGTAACTGACTTGTAATCTATATAATGGCCTTTCCACGCCATTTTACCGAGAGAGGAAGAACTTGGATATTTGCTGAAAGTGTAAATAGATCTTAAAGAAATCAATACAAAAGGGCTTTCCATTCTTTGTCTATCTGATTCTTGTTGTTTCTGTGTTTTCCTTTAATATCGTGAAGATCATTTTGTTCCTAACTCGATTAGTCTCTCTGATTGCATACTGTTCAGTTTTGCAAATACAGTGATCTTGTACAACCAAGAAGGAACTTTGTGTCCTTGATTAACAAATCTGAAGAAGGTTATTTATGGAACTTTGTGTCTTTAAATTTAATCTCATTCAAATGATCTTGTCTTGAATTCTTTGAAGTTTCACATACATGAAGAATTATTCTGCTATCTATAATTCTGAATGTTGCTATTCTGCTCATCTTCTTATTCCCTTTCCTCAGTCCTTGTGTAACTGATGATCCTTATGGAAAACACTTTCGTAATATCCAAGTTTAACCATAAAATAATGTTCTGTATATTTGTAAATAAGTTCATTTCAGAATAAGGGAACCTCTCCCATTAAAGAGGAGGGACTTTTTGTCCCCTGACTGTTGCTCTTCTAAAAAGTCCTATTTGACGACCAACAGGAAGAAATATTGTATTGTTTTGACTTGGATTTCTTGATAATGGGGGTCTCTGAGAAAGGGCCTATTCCTAAGATGTATGGTGATGCTCCTAAGAGTGATGATGTTTGACTAGATTGCTTAAGATGGTTAGTCTTGGGAGGGGTGATCTCCATTTTTTATGTGGATGTGTGAGATAATTTAGGATGGCAATTCCAATTTTCTTAGACTTTGGTTGCGAGGATTTATCCTTGGCAAGGATGATGACTATTTCAATCAGGGGGTCCATAGAAGCTGAACTAGATGATTTGGATTGTTTCATGGATGAGGATATTATAGATGGAAATGGTTACTGAATGATACACTAGATGAGATATAAAGGTGTTGTAGATTGTGTAGGTGTAGAATTAGTGAATGGAGGGATGATAAGAGTTTCATATATAGTAAGAGTGTCATTTGTAGATGTATTTTTCATAGTGGAGGATTCAATAGGTGGTAGTAATGATGTGGTCATAGATTCAAATGTTTATGTGGGTATAATCATAATAATAGATGTGATTTATATGGAAGTAGGTGTATGAGATGAAGGCATTGAGGTAGCCATAGATTAAGGACTAGATGTAATTATGAGGATGTAGTTAATTTTTAAGGGGATGTAATCAATATTTATGTTGACATGATAGGCATAGATATTGAGTAAGTGATCATAGGGGAAGAGTCTAAAATAGGGATGGATACAATAGATGATGCGGTGATGGGTGTAGGTGATGGTGTTGGATTTTGATCTATGGTGTTAATTGTATAGACATTAGGTTCCTATGAAGTTGAGGGTGGATTTTGGTTGTTAGGTGTATGATCAGGAAATGGTTGTTTAAATACATCAAGAGGTTGATTAGGTGGTGCATTAGGATTGTCCACTTGGAGGTCACTAGTGTAGACACCGCAAATTTACATTCATGTTTCCATTTGTTCCTAGTATTATGCTAACACACTTGTTATTCACCCATTTACATATAATTAGTTAAATTGATTAATTGATACACATTGTACCCCTTTGGATTAATTAAATTAATAACATGTACCCGTTGTACCCATTTGGATAAATTAATTATTATTAATTAATTAATTAATTAAGTGTGTGCACATCCTAGCCATCAACCACTTGATCAATCTCCACTTAGACTCCACTTTGACTACCCTAGTTAACTGCACTTCTAGAATCCTAGAAAGGTGGGGGAAATTAAAATGCATGTACAACCACCTTTTCAGATGCAATTTTTTGTGATTAATTTCATTATTTTCCCCGACACTATTGTAACTTCCCATAATGTTATTTTTAGCATGTTAATTTATCTATGTAGCCAATTCCAACTACCTTATGTTTCTATAAATTACAAGCTTACCTTCCTTCCAATCCCTCTTGAATTTGAAGCACAAAAACTATGTTGAACTGTGTCTGTACTATTTACCTTCAAATCTTGGAGACCATTCAAGAGCACCCACAAAACACTTCTGAAATTATTTCTGCAATGTTTCAAAGGAGACCCTTATCTGAGATTTACACAAAAGGTTTCTTAGAGGTTTGCATGTTTGTTTATCTTTCATCATGGTAATTTTATTTTCTTACATTTTTGCACACCCGGTAGGACTCGTGTAATGCCCGCTTCAAACTACCATTTGAGACCAAGAAACAAACTAGGATTAGCTAGGAAAAAAATTATGGAATAATTTTTTTTGATTAAGAGTGTTTACCAGAGAGTTACAAGATCACAGTTAGCACAAAAAATATTTATATTAACAATCAAGACTGACTTGCAAAAATTTCTCTAGCAACCATTAACAACAAGCACAAGGTCAGAACAAGAGATTAAATTCATCACTTAGGTTAGAAGAGTGAATTCTCACTCATCTCTGCTCTGACAAGCTTACAAGGTTTAACTTGATTTTTCACATAATTAGATTCAGAAAAAATTTCCTAAATCATGCCCATTGGGTAGGAAATTTTCTCACCTTTCCAACCATATAAAGAAGTCCTCCTAACTCCTTATAAAACTCAAGTTATGGGTGGGCGGAGTTTCCATGGCAATTTTTCCCTAGAGGGACACGTGTCAAGAGGAGGGGGAATACGCCTTGGGCAGTTCGGCGGGTCGCGGGGCGGCATAGGGAAATTTTCCCATTGCAGGCTCAAGGAAAAAAGCATTTTGTGCCCCCACAGGTCCCCAGAAGGACACGTGTCAACACCTAGCGCTAAGTAGAGAAGGGAGGAGGGAAAGGCGAGGCGGCGGGTGGTTTTGGTGCCTTGCACCAAACGAAGGGAAAAAAGGGGAAACAAGGTACAAAGGACCGTGAACCCACAAAGGGATAGGGTTCGAGAGGGAGGTAGGGAAGCATGCCATGGGATAAATTTAGGAATTTCTCCCTAGGCTAGAAGAAACACATAAAGGCAAAGAAGGGTCCGCCCTTCTGCCTCCACTCTTAAGTGCCACATGACACGCTCCCATTGGCCGCGGGCTGGTGGGGGCCAAAACAAAAAAAAATTACCAATTTTTTTTTAAAGAGTTAAGTCAAAAATGGAAGCACACCTCCACCGTAGCCACAGGGGGACACGTGGCTCCCTCTGATTGGCTTTGGGCCGGCGGAGGGAAAATGAAAATTTTTCCCAAGAAATTTTTTTCAAAAGGATAGTTTTCAAAAATATTCTGCCCTCTAGAGTGCCACATGGAAACTTCTTACTAGTTGCGAGGGTTGCGGGGCCGCAGAATTTTTGGGGAATTTTTTCCAAAGGTTAAATTTTGATTTTGATATAGTTAGATTAATTATTTTTTTGGATGGTCATTTTTAAGTAAAACATCAAATGACCATAACTTTTGATAGAAAAGTCAGTTTTGGAAAAACAAGGACTTTCTGGAAATATATCAGAGTCCTCTTTGCAAAAAAATCATAATTTTTTGATTTTGATGAAGTTTATAAGGTCAATTTTGAGAAATCGATCTGCAGTGTTTAAAATTCAAAACTGACAATTTTCCAACTTGTAAGATTTTGATCAAATTTTTATTTTCTCCTTCTCAACATGTCAATTGAACATGGAGGATTGATCTTGGGTAAGTTTCAGAGTATTTTGAAGGTGAAATTTTTTAATTGAAGTGGAATTCATATTTTTACAACTTTTGACAGAAAAGTGGTTAAGCAAGTTCTAAAATTGATTTTATGAAGTTCTAAAATATCTTTCTTTGATGTTGAGGTCAAATTGAGTTCGTTAGGGCTTATTACATCTAAATTGCATTGTTTCATTTCTTAATTTAAGTTTTAAATCCAAACTTTACATTTATTAGCTAATTTTAAAATGCCGGAATTGGTATGAAATAGGGATCATTTACTAACAAATTTATTAATCTATTTGCAACTCCCAAATGTTGGAAAACATTTTCAAAACTGATCTAAGACATTCAATTCTTGTCTGAAATAATTAATTGATTTATCTGATCATTCAAAAGCACAAGGCAACATTTGATATCTCAAATTCTAAATAAATACAAAGAATAGAATGTTTTCCTTTCATCTCATACACATTTTCTTTTCACACAGAGATATCATTTTAAAACAATAAGTTCAATTCAAAGAAACATTGCAAATTTGATAAAGGAATGTATTTATTTTATTGAGTTCCAACAATACTTAACAAATTACTTCTTCCTTTGAATTTCAATATATAATTTAAAAACTGTATGACATTCTTTTCCAAAACAAAGAATAGAAAAATAAATCTTTACATTTCCCAATGGATCTCAATATTTTCTGTCCAATGTAAAGTGTCTTCTCATTACAATGATAATACAATCATCCACTTAGAAGTGGGAAGGTTACAATATTTTTTTCTAAGGAAGGGAATGTCAAACTGTATTTTCTCCAAGCTCCAAAATAGTAGCATGCTGATTTCTTCATCTTTACATTTGATCACAACAAGGAAGGGGGAAGACAACGCTCTCCACCCAACTAAGACATCCAATGGGAAAGGATAAGCCATATTTCCCCATTGGCCCCCAATCCCCAACCATTTTAGAATGGAGAATGAACCTCAACACATGGTAACAAGGCTTCTTTCACAACAAAAAACATTCACATAGCATACAACATTAATAAAATACAGAATCCAACAAGACAACAGTTCCCAACTACATTTGCAAACATGTACACAATACATAGGCTTGGTCCAAACAAGAAAACAAGAGAAAGAACTTTGGGGAAACTCCTTATACCTCCCAATTTGGAATTGGGCATCCACCAAAATGCATACTGCCAATAATCATATCAACCCCATAAACCTTATATATCCCAACCCCTCGTTATTCCCCCCCCCAGTTTATCCCTTATGCCCCCCCATAATAAGAAATGCAAGCAGTTCCTTTTCCAAGGTGGATCCCAAAACCAAAAGTCCCTCCTCAATAAAACAGTGCCATTGGCAATCCCTTATGCCCCCCCATATGAAATCCCCATAGCCTTCTCCTACACCATGCCCTAAGAATTCTACCCAACCAGCCAAGAATGTAAACACAAACACCATTTAAGCATGCATGCAAGAGAAGGAAAGATAATTAAATACAGCTCCAGATCCTACCTCTCCATACTGAAGTTTGTTCCAAGCTCACAAGCTTTCCAAAATGTCAAAGTGTGGTCCAATACCAACAAGTATAAGCAATCAAAAGGACTCCAAGCTATTCCTCAAACAAGCTCCAAAAGAAAATAGCATAAAAATGCACACCCAAGAGGAAATAACAAAGTTTCAACAACCCCCAAATGATCAAGAAGCTGCACTTTTATAGGAAAGTAAAAAGAGAGGATGATGTGGATCCAAGTGGGATGCCACATAATTTTTCCTCATCCCCAAGAGGAAATCAACATCAAAAAACAAATCACAATAAATAAACATGACAAAATCACTTACATACTCCAAATCAACCCATACTCCAAAAAGGACCGCATAAAAATATGTAAGGGAAGTGCAATTAAAACTTACAAATGTCATTTCAAAATACAATAAAAAAGTCTAATTTTGACTCCAAAACCATAGGTATGGTTGGTGGATAATTTTAAGAGGTGTGAGACAAGTTTAAATTATCCCACAAGCCTCCAAATTTGGCCTCTAAGGTCAAATTCGAATTTGATAAAGGATGGAGTGTTTGACCTTCCAAAATCTGCCTTACATACTCTTGCTTATTTCTTACACATCCTTACAAATTAACTTACACACTCTTCCAACATTAATATCTAAAGACAACAACTTTATTTATTACATTCCATATCCCAATTAAATTTTAAATAAAATTTAACTATATGACTATCACATTAATCTACCACATTTAAATTTATTGAAAGAAGGAACACATTACAAATAAAATACATACAACAATAATTAAAAAGGAACACATAAATAAAACACATATCCCATGGTCACATATAATGGAAATCCCCCCATGGGAATTCCTAACAAAACACAACACACACAAACAATATAGTTGTCATGGTGACCTTGTTGATTTCACTCGGAATTTCAATATGGTTAGTCTCCAGTCCCCGGACATTGTTGTGATTTTTAACCTACAAAATGAAAATACCTCCTTCGGCCTCGTGGCCATATCAGAACATCCAAAATGATATAAAAAATATCTCAAAATCATCTAAACACAAAAATCACAACAATATCATTAATTTAACATTATCATTTTTTAATTAAATAAATCTACTATATCATCATCAAAATCTATCATACCAAATCTACTAAAATATCCAATATCATAAGTCCAAATCAACATCCATAGTATATCCATGTCACAACATCATATCATCAACCACATATAGAAAATGTCTCTCGTAATCATCAATAATAATAACTAAATCTAGATCAATACTAATCCTTGATCTAACATCTAACCATCATACTAAAACAAAACATAGTAGTGTCCATAATATGATCAATAGTATCCAAAATCAGTATCAAAAGTGTCAAAGGGAAGTGGGCCCTATAACTCGCACCCCATTTCCTTTCATTTTTTGTTTCATTTCTTATTCCTGTGTTTTATTTGTTTCACAAAAACATTCTTTTTATGTGCATATTTCATAGGTGAATTAGAAAGGTATTGTTTATTATTTTAATTTTGCAAGCAGGAGTTATTTTACATTTTCAGGTTCTGCTAACAGTGGTTTCATTTTTAGTTTCTCCATTTCTACATTATGTGTCCTTTCTACACAACCTACAACATTAAAAAAAATACAGTTAGATTTTTTGTTATCCAATAAAAAATCAACTTTTTTGTTAGATTTTCAATTTTTTAAAAAAAAATTGTTAGCTTTCTAATAAATTTAATTTAGATTTCAATATGTTTTCAAAAAAAATTATAAAAAAAAAAAAACAAAATTCAAAACCTAACTACCCTACCCCCGCTCCCTACCTAGCTTGGCCAGCTTCGCCGAGCCACTCCCCTCCAAACCTACCCCTTCCTCATTTCCCACATCCCCACAAAGTCAACTCCCTCATGCCACCTCAATCCTCACCTAGCTTACTCCAACTCAGCCCTTCCCATCCTAACCTACCCTAAGCTCACTACCTCGCTGCTTCCAACTCGCCTAAACCTACGCTACCTAGATCCACCTTACTCCTAGTCCCTACCCATTTCCCTCCCCAACCCCAAGCCATCGACTCTCCCATAAACCCTTCCCCCCGCGACCCCATCCCGTTGCCTTGCCTATTTCCTTGTGTCCCTACCTCTCCCCAAAGATCATCGACTCATCTCACCTCACCCAACCATGACCTTGAGCCCTCACTTAACCCTATAGACCCACCCCCAGCTCACTGCATAGCCACTCTAACTCACCCCGAGCCCTTGACTCGTTCCCCCCTCCCCACTGCCAATCCTGATCCAACCCTCCTTGGCCCAAACCCTCATGACCGTGAATCACCCTACATATATCCTCACTCCCCGTAGGCTCATACCCCGAGCCTTTCCCTCCCACGTCCATCCTTGTTTAGTTATATCCCTCTCCTGAGATGGTCGCCTACCAACCTGCACACACAAACAAAAACCATAATACATTAGTTTTATTTTACTATTAGCTTATCGTTTATAGTTTTAGGGTTTAGGTCTCATTTTTTAATTTAATTTAATTTAATTTATCATTTCCATTTAAATTAATTTATTTTTAGTTTCAATTACATTTAAGTTAGTTTCTTTCTTTTTTCTTATTTTCCTAACTGTGCAATTTCCTTTTGCAGGGTTCGTGGACACTTTTAAATACTATCTTGTGCTCATTGTAAATGTTACAATTTTTGTGTTATTGGACGTTTTAGTCCAATGTTTCCTAATTTTTAGACATTTTTTACACATTTTATCATTTTCAAACCCAAACTAACACTTTGTCACATGTTTTTGCATACTTTTCCTTTATCATTTTCTTTTGTATTTGTGAAAATAACACGAATCTCCCACGTGTATGCTTTTCCCTCGTGCTTTTTAAAGTGATCTTGGGAATCAAAAAATGTGGTCATTTATTTCTTCTTCTTTTTTGGGAAGTAAAGTTTCACTTAACCAAAGCCAACCCACATGTATTCTCTTTCCTCGCACTTTTTAAGGGATTTTTGAAATAAAAAACATGGGTTTGCTTTTGTTGTCTTGTTTATTTGTTTTGATATTTTTCCCTCGTTCTAGAAAATTTTCTAATAATTGTTTGTAGGTCCCACTCTCACAAGGTGGATTAAAACATTGAAAACTAGTAACTGTAGGTTTCCAAAAGAGTTCAACCAAACCACACCTAAATCAAAAGATTAAAAAAACACCACATTCAAAACACCTGATTTGCAGGTTCAGTTAAGAGCTACAACTCGACTGCTTAACTAGAACATAACTCCTTTGGCATAATCCTTAAGCTATAACAAAAGGTGTGGTTATAGGAACCCCAAAGTATTCCACACCTTGAGGGAACTGGTGGAAAAAATGGGAACCTATTATCCTACCTAACTAGTAAAGCCTTTGTGAGTTAGAGTCACGAAATATCCGTAGTGCCGACCCTAGTGCAATTCATTCTAAGAAAATGTCTTTGATCTGGGTTTCAAAGGGGCTGAAGTAAAGCTGTCAACTAGCAATAATGTCATGCTTGATCATATATTTTATCGACACCTAGTTGAGAGAGCCACCCAAGAATCCAAGCATTGTCCAAGCCATTCTAAGGTAGAGGCCAAAAGCAAACATTCAAAACAAAAATTTATTTTTGAATTTCTTCTTTTGTTTTTGTTTCTTTTTGTCGTAGTGTTCCACACTCACTTTTTCCCAAACACTCATTGTTTGGGATTCATCTTTCAATTTTCTTATCTTTTGGTCATTTTCCAAACAATCCTTGTTTCGATTCTACTTTCATTCTCATTTCATTTGTTCTTGTCTTCGTTTCTTCTCATCATCAATCATTCACTAACCTTCATTTTACTCTCAATTTTCCCCTTTTCATAACTTTCATCTCTTTTTCATTATTTCAATTCTCTTCTTCTCATACTCATTTTCTTCTCCATTTTAACTTCTTCCACTTATTTGGAGTTTTCATTTACTTATTTTGTTTCTTCCCCTTTCTTGATTATCAAATCCTTCTATATGTTGTACTCACCTCCTTGAGTTCATATCCCATTTCATTCAACACTTAAAAATTTGGATTACATTTCCTAAAGTTTAAGTTTTCATCCTCTTTTTGACATCAAGTCTTGAGTTGCGGATATCCACGTCCTCGCTTAAGCACTTTCATCTTACAACTCACATCTTATCGGTGTTTTGTTTCACTTTTCCACAACTTATTTCATCACATTTTATACTCACTATCCTCTTACGATATTTAGTTTGACAACATCATTGGTAAACTAGATATGTTTTCTTTCTTCACGTATCTAACTTGACAACATATTTGTTGCATTTTGTACACTTCATCATATCTTCTTTTCAACGCTTCCACTATCATTATTTTAGTCTTATCTCTTCATTAGCCTATTCCTTCTTAACTAATTTTTGTTAAGGTTTGATCACATTGCACACAATTCGAATCCTTTTTTCATACCCTCTTCCCATTTAGCATTCAATTTTGCTAGGTGGTATAGTGCATTTTTCAATCAATCTATCCTCGCTTCTTCACTCTAGCATTCACATTGTTAGAGGTTGAACGCATTTAGAATTTTGTCACTATAACCCTCCTCCATTCTAGCATTCACTTTTTTAGAGGATGAGAACCTTCAGATTCAAACTGCCACTCTTCCATCTTGGCATTCACTTTGTTAAGGGTCGAGTTTATCAAACACTTTCTCATGCTTCTATATTGACATTCACTTTGTTAAGGGTTGCATAACTCATATCTTCCAAACCTCTTGCCCATCTTAGCATTCACTTTGTTAAGGAAGAATTAATTATCAAACTTAATCACACACCTCTCTTCCATCTTCGTATTCACTTTGTTGTGGGTTGAGTTATCTTTCGCATATCTCTTTTTCTCCCTCCCTATTTTAAAAATGTTGGGAACACAACACAAATATTATAGTCCTTTTGGAGGGGGTGAATGAAATCCTTTTGGAAATATTGATAGTGATAATGACCAAAATTTTGAGGATGATCAGAATTACATCTAACTTGAAGAAAAATCCCACGTTGAAAATATTGTATGTATGAATAAAGACCAATTTTTTCTTCATCTCCTTAAGATGGGAGAAAAATTACCCTCTGACATCGATAAAGCTAGTTTAAAAACTTTACTTGGAAAACCACCACCTAACAACAGTGAAAATTTCATTTTGAAAAACAATGACAATGAGGCAGGACCTAGTCACACGAATAACGATGATTGACACAAGTTCACCTTGAATAACACCAAAGGAAATGAATCAAACAAAGAAAAATTTGAAAAAATGGAACAAAGGAAAATCAACTGATTTGGCCACTGATGTCACTCAAGCCATCATGAATCAAATTAATTTTTATTAGATAAGGTAAAAACAAGGATCATCTCCTAGGGGCCTTACAAAAGGAGGAATATAAACCAACGAGCATGAAATAAACAAAAAATTCCATGAAAGGAGATAAACATGATTAACTCTTATAATTAAGATCAGGACTTTAAATCAAATAGAGTAAAACAGAGAAAAAGAAAACTGGCTCTAAAACTTCAATACTACAAAAGTTTGCCAAAAGTCTATCAATAGTCCAGAAAACCCAGGTAGTTTTTAGGAGATCCTTCATTGCTAACATCATGACTACCTTTGATATCACCACCATCAGTTCCCTTGACATTTATATCTTCCTCCAGATCATCCTCAAAACCACTGATGCACAAATTTAAATTCCTTCTTTTAGTACCTTCCTCCATCTCTTCCAACCTATCACTCAACTTTTTGACCTGGTACTTGAGCTCTAGAACCTTCTATTTAGACTTCACCTGAGTAGAGACAATTTTATTAGAAGCATTAAAGAAATCTAATATAGTTTCCCTTTGACCAAAATTGGTTCCCTCCATCGCCTGAAGCATACCCTCTAAGTATTGAACCTTTCTACTCAAAACCATTAAAATTACCATCCCAATTCCTCTTTCTCGAGGTGCTCACTTCCCTGTGACCTTACTCACTCTTCTCTTTACTAGAATCCTCTCCCACATTTTTTCATTTCCCATCCTTCATCTTAGTAAGGAATTCCACAAGAGTGAGGTCATCCTCTTCCGCCTTATCTTTCAAAGAATAATTCAGAATAGGTTTCCCATTTTCAAACAACAAAAGGATGAGCTCTTCATGCAAAGGCATCTCTGCCTTCTCCTACTGGAAATCCATCAAATAATTTGTAAAATACATAAACAGAAAGAAATGGATGCTCACCATGACCTTATGGTGGAACATATTCAGAAGGGTCATATGGTGGGTATAGATTTTCCAATATTTTCCTTCCAGTGTTATATACTTCATGATTTGAAGGAAAACATCTCTCCATATTCTTGGGATACATGACCTAGAAATACCATCAGTGAATAAAGATTACCTTTCCTTACCCATGAAAAAAAAATCAATTTCATATTCTCTGTGGGTTCTGTCCTTAAAAATTTTGAGCCCATTTATTTTCATATTCATTGCAAAGGAAATGGTGGCCTCAGAAACCGCAATTTCTATACCTCTGACCTAAAAATTTCCCTCTTTCCAAGATTTTCCAAAATCCTTTGACAGGGAAGGGTCATGACCATGTACTTCGGTGATGAAATTATTTAAACTCGCAATATTAAGCTTGTTCCACAAATGTTGATTAAAATCTTCAATGTTCTGGCTAGCAGGTTCAACTCTAATTCTATCACCACCCATCTTGACGAAACCAAACTTCCCTTGTTTGCTAAAACTTCTCAAAATAAAACCCCCTTTCACACTAATATAAACTAAGGAATACAATTTATTAAGTAAGTTATCACAACCTCGGAGCTCACTCGTGCCAACATCATCAAACTTAGTGCCCTCTATATCTTATAATGGTTTCATTATTGTCTATGGGTAACTCATCTTCTTTACAGGATATCTTGTAATCATTAATAATGGCTCCATAATTAGCCATATTATCCACATACTTGTTCCCTTGATGCAAAGTATGGTTATAAGAAACCCTTACAAAATATTTTAAAGTTTCCTTAACATCGTTGAGAATATTTCTTATGGGCCGATAATGGAACCATGATTATTAAGGGCATTACTAATGATGAGAGAGTCACCTTTAATCTAAATGTCCTTGAAACATTTTTCTTTAGCCAAAAAAACCTCCCAAAGAAGAGCTCTAGCTTCTTCCATATTTTTTTTGCTGACCTAACTAACCATCATAAGAAAATAACCAATCACCTTCACTATTTCTTAAAATTCCACCTCCCCCAACAAGACCTAGATTCCCTTTTGATGCCCCATCAAAATTTAACTTAACAAAATTTTCCACATGCCTTATCCATCTGAAATTATTTTTTGGTTTAATGAAATGGCTAAACAACTTGCTATTTTAAATTCCAAAGTAACCAATGAATCCCATGACAAGGAGGCACAAAATAAATCTAGTGATGCTTCATTTAAGAGTCATACCGTGCACACCAAAGATAAAAATAACTCTAGAAATGATGGCTCCTTATCTTTCTTAAATAACAACTCACCATTTTCCCAAGAATGGAAAATGATGAAGGATACCATCTCTAGTATGAAACATCAATGCAAAAAATTCAACTTTGAAGAAATGTGTCCTTACCCATTCGATAAGGACATTTTATATGTTCCTTTTCAAAAATATTTTGAGACACCCAACTTTGAAAAATACAGGGGCAAGAGTGACCCTATAGAGCATATCAGGGAGTTTTATATGGCTTTCCAAGAGGTGTCTTGTAGTGATGTCTTCTTAATGCATATTTTTCCGTGAATTCTAGGAAGACAAGCCTTGGACTGGTTCTTACTTCTCACCAACGGCTCTATGAAAAATTTCACGGACCTCTCAGAGAAGTTCATCAAACATTTCTCATTCAACATAGAATCTAAAATTACAATGATGGACTTGTGTAATTCCAAACAATTAACAAATTAAACCTTCAAAAAATTCATAAAAAGATGGCATGGGATTGCTAGTCGTTTCCCATGCTCCATGCTTGAGAAGAAGCTCGTGAGCATAATTTTACTCAATCTCAACAGTGAGCGATCCTTTCACATGCAAATGCATTACCTTAATAGTTTTGAAGAAGTTATTGAGAAAGGATCACAGATTGAAAAATCCCTTATTGCAAAAGGTTTGATTAAACCTCATTGAAAAGACAATGGGAAACATAGTAACCATTCTAATTACTCTCACCAAGACAAATCTAAACATGTTAACCACAATCATAATATGGTTAATGATGGTATTATAGACAACCGCAATGTCCACAATGTCCAAAACAATGAGACTAGACCAAACAAAGGTAAATAAGCTCTTGTTGTTTCTAGCAAAGATGTTTCATCCTCTCCTGATTCTAAATGATGGCATTTCACTCCTTTGGGAGAACCTCTATCAATTTTCCTTCAAAATATTGTTAATGAAAACATGGTTACATATCCCATCACCAAACCTTGGGTTGAGGGATAAACCAAGCCTACTTGTTACAAGGTTGATACATATTGTGATTTTCATCGCATTGACGGTCATCTGAATGATCGATGCTTTCACTTACATAAAATTTTCAAAGATCTCATTGATAGTGGAGATATCAATGTTAAAGAATCATCACCAAATAAGACACCCAATGAAAATCTTAAGGTGTTCTCAAACCCATTTACCAAATATGGCGATGACAATAAAAATGCTGACAAAGGTCCTTCTGCCAATAATGCTGATTTTAGTTCAATTATATCATTTATTGAGGAAGTACCATCTACAATGGTGACCACTAAATTCACACATTTTATTAATGTCGTGACCACATGCCAATAGAAGATATGGGTTCCTGCAGAAAACCAACCTTCTACGTCTTTTATAGAACCTCAAACATCCAAACCAACAGCTCCTTCAAATCAAAAGTCAAATTCTAATGCCAAATCTTCCACTCCAGGTCAGTATGAATTCATCAAACAATTAACAACCTCGCCAACACATATCTCTCTCATGGAACTACTAAAAGAGTCACCTAGCTTTCAAAATATTCTCACTCATGCTCTAACTGAATCACGTGTTTCTCATACTCTCAATGTTCAATAGTTTCAGGCTATGATCGCAAAACATACATCTAAAACTCCTATCCTATCTTTTTTCCTTCAAGATATGTTGAACCCGAATTTGATTAAAAAAAATCCTTGTACATCAAAGCCTATGTTACCGATCATAAAGTTAAGAGATTTCTTATCGACAGTGCATCAACCCTTAACATTTGTTCTATAAAAATGATTTGTTTCCTTGGTAATACAATAGATGACTTATATGATAACATCATTACCATTCATGGTTATGATAATACTGAGCACCGGTCCTATGGCACCATCACTCTTCCCATACAAGTAGGCCCACAACTCCTTGACACTATGTGTCATATAGTTGACGCAAACACATCATATAACCTTCTTCTAGGTAGACCTTGGATACATGCAATGTACGTCGCACCTTCCACTTTCCATTAATGTATAAAGTTTTCACATAATGGAAAAGAGTTCACCTTGCATGGCGATACTGACCCCTTTATATACTATAATTTTTTTGAAGCAAGGTACAAAAAGGCAAACTATTGTCCATCTACTGATAGCACAACCAAACCTATCCCAACTCTTATTATTACCAATCGTATTGACCTAGATATACTATTGATCCCTCATAATTCCACGCCTTTATCTAAAGCATCTAAATCTAAGGTGTCACCTGACATTACATTCTCTCATAAAGGTTTGTGTGAGTATGCACTTGACAATACATTCCTTGTTGGAAAACTCCCATTATTGTCTCATAGCTATGGGCATCCTAATGCTTCTCATCTACAAGAACATCCAACTTGATATCTTAGAAAAACTCTTTAGAGATGATATGGATATCTAGAAGATGAACATATTCCAATCTCTGATGACTCTTTGCTATATGATGACAGGATGGCAGAATGCTATGAATCCATCGATTACACCAAGGGCCATAAAATGATGAAAAACAAGAACTAGAAAGGAAGAGGCCATGGCCCAAAAGGGCATGGTGTTATTGAACCTATGGATATCAAGTCTAACCTTTACACATATGGTCTAGGTTATGAGACATATGAGAAGAGGCTTATAGTATTTGAGGTATTATCTAGCAATGCCGACTCAGATTATGAAATTGAGATCAGTTCCACACATATCCTCTTTGAAGACCTACCTGAAACTATGGATTTCCAAGACTAATTATCCATTCAAACACTTGATGTTTTTTATACTTCCCTCATTGATCAGGACCAACAATTTCATATTTCTATAGATCTCTTTCAAAATGATGAGGCCATCAAGGATTTCCTTGGGGCTCGAGACCCTTTTCCCTTGTCATATCACAAGAAGGGTTTCGATATAAACCTTGATGCTACCACTTACTTTGGAAAAGAACTTACAATCTCCAATCCTCAATAAAAATAAATTAAACACAGAAAAATAAAAATTATGTCTCGCGTAGTGAAAACTTTTTTGAGGCATTATATGAGAAGCAAAAAATGAAAAAGAAAAAGAAATAAAAGGACACATCTCCTAGTGAAAACCTTTCTGAGGCACTAGAGAGAGGAAATTTGGATCCAAAAATATCTGACAATCTACACAAGCCTCCAACATCATTTCAAGATGATGCAGCCTAGAATTCAGTGATATAAATCCAATAAAACCCTAGATGCATTGGCACATCACTCATCTAAAAGTGTGCGCTCACCCGAAGTGCGCAAAGGTACCAAGTCCCTCTTTAGGGTTACTATTGCAGGATGTTAGCATGATGAAGACTTAAGAGATACATATAGTTCTATTACTAACACATAATTCCACAGACCATACCAAATCTATACCTAAGGGAGAATAGAATTAATTACTAACCATAATGAGATCAAAAACATACTAGATTAAGTTACACACAAAACTAACACCTAGATTCATCCAATATCCTCCATTAAATTTAATCAAATAAATATACAGAAGTTTCATTAAAATAACAATATTATGTGTGTAGCATATTTAATAGCATAACTTTGTATATATCTTCTCTCTGTATGTCTCTATATATCTATTACATAGTTTACTACATACTTATAAGAGTGGGGACTTTCCCTTCCCTGGTTATCCATTCCCAAAATAGGTCATATGCTATTATTAGCCACACACCTTTACAAAACTAGTCGCACATACAAGTGCACTAACAATAGACTACTGCTAGCTAACTGACAATAGCATTATCTATTTCTGGCCTGTGTCCATGAAAATTGCTTCATATCCAATCCTCTAAGAATAGCCAATGCATGGCATGCATGTCTCTACCTCATTTGAGTGCTCTACATGCCATCTCTAAAAATAGACCTTCATGAGTGAAAATGGCTAAGTCCCGAAAAATCTAAACTTTTTTTCCGCACACATGTTCTCGCTATCCATTTGCACCTTTAAATATGACTCACTTTCCCATGCATACTTCTTGCATGATTTTTGTCAAGTGTTATTTGATCAACATTACCCCATAGTAATCTCATTTTCACCCCCAAAATGGTCATCTCCAAACCGAAGTAAAGAATGGAAGAATGGAAAGAATGAAATAATGTTTTAACTCTATAGTCTTTTCTTCTGCAACCTGAACAACTAATTTAGGATATTTCTATTTTATTTCAGCCTCTAAGGTCTGCCACTAATTGAGTTCTTCCTCTGCTCTTTTTGGAATGTCCACATCAATGGACTCTAGTTCATCTTTCACAATCTCTCCTTTCTCATTTTGCAAGACCAACACAATGTTGGACATTGCAGTCATCCTTCCCTCTAGTAATTCCATCTTCTCCGCAATGAGATTCCTAATATCTTCCAGCTGATTCTTGTGTGGTTCTTGTGTTTTTGTCGGGGCCTCACACTTTTTTAACCATTAATAATCTTTCTGCATGGCCCAATGTTTCATCCTTCATCACTTTCTGGACCTCATTGTTCTCCTCTAGGATTTTTATGTTAATGAGTGCCTCTGGAGCTCTACAAATGTTCAAGGCTTGGTCTACTTTCTTCAGTTCTTCTTGCACTGCTTGCAACAATCCTTCATATGATGTAATATTCTACATCACTGAAGCCTTTACATGCTCTTCCTCTTGTGTTGGATCCTTTGTTGCTGGCATGCGCAGAGGTTCATCTTCAAACACTAGGCCCACCAATGTACCTACATAGTGTATTGCCAAAGGAAATGTCTTTGGTACCTTTGGCTCCAAGTGTGGCCTAGCTCTTATGATATTATCACCAATTTCCTTTTCGATGCTGATAAATACAATTTTATTTTTTTGTGCCAAGTCTCTTTACCCCATTAGGCATGTTATTTCTTCATCCTTAGTTGTAATCTCTTCCATGAGTGCCCTAATTGTGGTAGACTTATCTACATTCTGCCTCGCCACCTCTGTTGAAAATTTCACCAATGCATTGCTTACCTGTTTATTTGACATGATAGTATGATTTATTGTTGTGTGTTTAGCTCGAGGTGTCTTCTTCAACCTCATTGATACGCATAAATCCTCACATACATCAAAATCTGGCTCATCCATGTGTGTGTGCATGGACCATGACAATTGCTTCCTTGTGCACATTATAGCCATATCTTCATCCATTAATTCCAAGCCATATAAGTCCTTTTATGACAGTGGGCTCTGGAAACGGGCACAAAAAATTTTACCTACATCTAGACAAGTGCGCGATACCTACAATTCCACTTAGATGCATAAAAAATCAGCCACTCATATAATTCTACTAGAAAGATAGCAAAAAACCTCTCATATAAACTGTCATACATATTTTGTTCCACCCAAACACATGTGTTAAACTCATATCCAGTATGAAATCACTGTGTGTATTCTTCATCCAGATCGTGTGTCCATTCTTTAACACCCGCTAGAGTTAACCGGTATGTCTTCATTACAAACCATCTTGGAAACAACCAAAAAAGAGGTCCCAATGACAGAACCAATGATTGAGCCTATAATTAAGTGATACAAATCCAATAAAACCCTAGATGTGCTGGCACATCACTCAGCATAAACTGATCACTCATCCAAAGCACACAAAGGTACTAGGTCCCTCTTTAGGGTTACTATTACAGGATGTTAGCATGATGAAGACTTAAGAGATACATATAGTTCCATTACTAACACAACATTCCACAGGGCATACCAAATCTATACCTAAGGGAGAACTAAATTAAGTACTAACCATGATGAGATCAAAAACATACTAGATTCAGTTACACACAAAAATAACACTTAGATTTAGCCAATATCCTCCATTATATTTAATGCAATAAATATACCGAAGCTTCATTACAATAATAGTAGTATGCGCATAGCAGATTTAACAACATAACTCTTTATATATTTCCTCTCGATATGTCTATATATATTTATTACATAGTTTATTACATACTTATAAGGGTGGGGACTTACATTTCACCACTTATCCATTCCCAAAATAGTTCGCATGCTATTATTAGCCATGCGCCTTTACAAAAACAGCCACACATGGAGCTAACAATAGACTACTACTAGCGAACTGACAATAGCAAATCTATTTCTAGCCTGTGTTCATGAAAATTTCTTCGTATCCAATCCTCCAAGAATATCCAATGCATGGCACACGTGTCTCTGCCTCATTTGAGTTCTCTGTATGCCATCTCTAAAAATAGACCATCTTGAGCAAAAAATGGCTAAGTCCCGAAAAAGTTGAACTTTTGTTCCGCACGCATGTTCTCCCTATCCATTCGCACCTTGATTACTCAAATTGGATATCTAATATGGTATTAGTTGAGAATAAGACCCCTGGAATCTGTATTTGTACATATTTTTGTGACATTAACAAGGCATGTCCTAAGGATGATTTCGCTTTGCCTAATATTGACATGATTGTCAATTCTACTGTAGGTCATGAGATGTTATCCCTTATGGATGGATTTTCTAGGTATAACCAAATTCAAATTCCTAAAGAATACCAGTATAAAACATCTTTTACAACCCCATGGGGGACATTTTGTTACAAGGTCATGCATTTTGGCCTTTAAAATTTTGGGGCAACTTATCAACATGCCATGAATGTTATTTTCAACTACCTTCTTTACGACATAATGGAAGATTATGTTTATGATATACATGCTAAATAAAAGACTAGGGTGGATCATCCAGCAGTTCTTAGGTGTATATTTGAGAGGTTAAGGGAGTAAAAAGTTCTCCTGAATCTAAAAAAATGTGTTTTTGGTGTCATTTTAGGGAAACTTCTTGGATTCATTATCTCACGAAGAGGAATTGAAGTGGACCCTACCAAGTTCAAAGTTATAATAGATATTCCCCCTCCTTAGAACCTTTGACAATTAAGAGGCCTACAAGGAAAAATACAGTCTATTTGTCACTTCATCTCCCAATTGGTAGATAAGTACCTTTATTTCAACCATTTTCTTAAAAAGGATGTCCAGTTCAAATGGACACAAGATTGTCAAGACGCCTTTTCAAAATTGAAATAATACATGGCATCTCTGCCGGTACTCATGCCGCATATATAGGATAAGCCTATGTTATTTTATACATTTGCAATAGAACATGCCATTGGGGAATTATTGGTGCAACACAACGATAAGGGTTAGGAACAAGCTTTGTATTACTTTAGCAAAACTCTCCTTAAACATGAGACCAATTATTCATAGGTTTAAAAGGCTTGTTTAGTGGTTTCTTATAATTTCGGCAAGTTATGACACTATCTCCTAAATCATACCACCAAATCTAATTTCATAGGTTGATCCTCTTAAGTACCTACTTTCGAGACCAGACATAACAGGACACATGTCTAGCTGGATTGCGCTACTTAGTGAATTTAACATTGAAATTGTCAATCAAAAGGATATCAAAGGTCAAGCAATGGAAGATCAATTGGCCATAGAACCATAACTAGGTTCACAAATATTAAATTTTGAATTTACAAATGAAGACTTGTTGTACATAGAGGAAACACCCTTATGGACATTATTCTTTGATGGATCTTGCAATATCCATGGTTCTGGAGAAGGAATTGCCTTGCATACACTGGATGGAGACCTCATACCTAAGTATTATAGTATCAACTTCCCTTGCACAAATAACATAGCAGAGTATGAAATAATGATAGTAGGATTAGGATTTTTTATCTCATGGTGCCTGCAAGAATTGACAGTTCTTGGTGATTCTCTTCTAGTCATTAATCAAGTAAACAAAGAATATCAGTTAAAAGATGAAAATATATTACCTTATAAAATAATGGTTGATAGCCTTAGAGGGTATTTCTAGATTATCAATTTTGAACAAGTTCCTCATATACAAAACAAAGAAGCGGATGCCATGGAAACTATCGCTTCCCTTCTTTCATTCGACACTAATCAAACTCACAATAAGTTGCTTGTTGAACATCTTTTGGTGCCTACATATGAATTGTTGGAGTCCAACCTCATTTGTGAGATTATTGATCCTAATCATTCCTGGTACCATAATATATACACCTTCATTCAAACTAAATCCTATCCTCCTAATTTTAATTTAGCTAATAAAACAGTCCTAACATAACGTACTTTGCGCTACATCCTTCTTGCTGACACTTTGTATTGAAGAGGTTGTGATGGGACTCTCTTAAGATGTCTCAATCAAGATGAAGCTAATCATATGCTAGTTGAAGTACAGTCGGGTATTTTCAGCGCCCATACCAATGGAATAGTCCTTGCAAAGAATATTTTACGCATTGGATACTATTGGCCCACAAGGGAGGAAGATGCATGTAACTTCATGAAGAAATGTCAGGATTGCAAAACACATGGTAATATCATTCATGCACCATTCTAAGCCTTACAACCTATTACTTCACCTTGGCCTTTTATAAAATGGGGACTTGATTTAATTGGAAAAATAAATCCCACATCTTTTGATGGCCACACTTTTATTATAACCGCCACTAATTATTTCACTAAGTGGGTTAAGGCTATGCCTCTTACTAATGTTACTGGGTGTAATATTAATAAATTCATCTTCAACCATATTATCTATCGTTATGGCATCCTCGGTGCTATTGTCACTGACAATGGTGGTTCTTTCAAAAATAAGGATCTCAAGGCCCTATCTAAGAAATGTAATATCCGCATAAAATGGGCTACACCCTATTATCCACAATGCAATGGAAAATCTGAAGCATCAAACACAACTATCAAATATATTCTAGAAAACACTATCAATAAACAAGGACATAATTGGGATACACAGTTATATCCTACCCTCTGAGCCTACCACACTTCCTTCTATACACCTACAAGAGATACCCCTTTTTCCCTAGTATATGGCTCTGAAGCCATATTACGTATAAAATTTGAGATACCTTCACTTTTTTTATCCATCCAACATCTCATTCATGAAAAGGATTACCATGTTACATGCCTTGTAGATCTGGAATTACTAGATGAGTGACGGCTTCACACCTTAGACCATATGTAGGTATATCCGAATAAAATGTGACATAATTATAATCGCAAGATCAAACCTCGACAGTTTGAAATCGATGATTTGGTCCTAAAGGAAAATCAAAATAACACAACAAAACCATGAGAAAAATAGGTAAAATTTGAGCCTAATTGGTTGGGTCCTTATGTTATAGTTGCTAAATTCAGATCTAGTGCATATAAAATGTCCATTGAGGATGGAAAAGCGTTGAAGGAGCCCATGAATGCCATTCATCTGAATAATTTATACTCATGAGTCTCCAAAGAGTACCCCTTGTAATTGGGGCATGTTAGTGCATCCACCTCTTTTTCCATTTCACTTTATTTCCCACTTGTAACATTTTGCCTTGCCATGTGTCACATGTTCTCCTTGGCAGGTTGTTGTGCCCATTATCTACCAGCATTGTTCACTTTACATTTAGCATGTCAGTTTTGACTTGGGAATTTCCTTTCCCTCTTCTTTGGTGTGTGCTTAAAAATTCCAAAAAAAGAAAAAAACATTTAAAAAATATCTCGAAAAAACTACAAAAACAATATAAAATTGTTTAGGTAAAAAAAATGAAACATGCAATCACCATTTTGTTCTCCATTTTCTTCACCTAATTTCTCCCCATCATCTTTTCCAATCAATCAATCAAGTCACTCTTTGTAATGTAAATTTGCACATGGACATCACTTGGCTTTGGCTTTCTCTTGGGGGAAACTTGACATTTGTATATATTTTCTTCTTTATTATATTTTTTTACATTGGTGTGTTTTTGTTCACTAGCTTGTTATCTTATTTAACATTTGTACATAAGGAATTTTGTATTGTATATTCTTAGCTTAGTTTATTATGTGTGATAGTTCGAATAACCAATACTTTGTGTATCTGGAATGTGCTTATGGACCAATTGCAAGAAATTTATTCACATCCTAGTTCACATATAACTTTGGTGTGGTTCTTTTTTGTTCATATTGGGTTTATTTCTGTTACTTCTTTCATATATTTTTGTCATTTGCACGTGTTTTTTTTTCCTCCTAATTTATTTAATCCATGGAATTTCTTCATTTTTTTTTGCATTTGTATTTCCAAACTTGCGAAAATCCAAAAAAAACATCAAATATTTCAAAAATCCAAAAAATAAAAAACAAAATCACAAAAATTCACTTCTCATAGAAATCATATAATTGGAAAACCCTTGAAGTAAATCATTCAAAATCTCAATAAAATCTTGATAAACGTCATACTTTTATCTATTACTCTACAACTATCACTTTCTTCCCTTTGCATGATATGCTAACTCTGCTTGGGGAAAGTCACACAAATTTTTTTTCCTTTGTGATATAACTTCACCTGGGGCAACTTCAAATTTCATCATTTACACAACGGATTCAACACGAGTGTCATAAGAATTCTCTTTAACTCTGCTCTTCTAGTTTTATCCTATTCCCATTTGGGGGCATTAGTATCTACTTAATCATCATTGTGGCACACATTAGGGGCATAGCTAATTTTCTTCTTTTTCAACTTTGTGTTTCATTGTTGATGTTTACTCTTTTCGGACCACTTACAAGTAGTGTGCTCACATCTTGGTTCCTTTATAACCCTGGTGTCGAAACCTACTTTGTATATTGGGTTTGTTTTTCCTTTTTATCTTTTCTTTGTTGTGTGTGTTTGTTTATGTACATCTGGGTTAACCATCTTGATTCTTTCATAATCATGGTGACAACTCTATTGTGCAACAAAAAAAATCAATTTTCTCTAAAAAATTACTCTCCAAATAACGCTTATGCTATGAACACATTCCTTTCCTATCCTTGTTTTAATCCCTTTATTTCTTCCTATCAAGTTCTTTTCCATCGCCTTGTTTTGTCATTCACCAACATGAGGGGGAATTCCTCTACCATTATGATTCCTGGGGCATCCTAATGCTTCACAATTTTCCACTAGTCGATCTGCATGCATCTATTATCTTTAAAGCACTATTACTCTGCAATAGCACTTTAAAGAGGGGAAAAATGTAGAAACCCCAAATTTACATTCATGTTTTCACTTTTTCCCAGTATTATGCTAATGCACCCTGTTATTCACCCATTTGCAATTCATTAATTAAATTTATTAATTGATACACATTGTACCCCTTTGGATTAATTAAATTAACCCCATGTACCCTTTGTACCCCTTTAGCTAAATTAATTATTATTTATTAATTAAATAATTAATTAATTAAGTGTTTGCACATCCTAGTCATCTGCCACTTGATCAATCTCCACTTAGACTCTACTTTGACTACCCTAGTTAATTTCACTTCTAGAATCCTAGAAATGTGGGGGAAATTAAAATGAATGTACAACCACCTTTCTGGATGAAGCTTTTTGCAATTAATTTCATTATTTCCCCCGACACTATTGCAACTTCCCATTTTTTATTGTTAGTATGTTAATTTATCTATGTAACCAATTCCAACTACCTTCTATTTCTAAAAATTACAAGCTTACCTTCCTTCCAATCCCTCTTGAATTTGAAGAAAAAAATTTTTTTGAATTGTGTCTGTAGCATTTTCCTTCAAATATTGGAGAGCACTCAAAAGCACACAAACAAAATTTCTAGCATTCTTTCTACAAGGTTTCACAGGAGACCATTATCTGAGGTTTTCACATAAGGTTGTTGAGAGGTTTACATGTTTGTTTATCTTTCATTTTTTGTAATTTTCTCTACTTACAACTAGATACTATGAATTTTTGGATGATGTCTTTAAAATAGTGATGCTTCTCAATGTCATGGTGTTGGGTTGGAAAATTGACTGAGTAAAAAAGGCATAAGGGGTTATGCGCATATGTGAGCACACGTAAAATATTTAGAGAGACCCATTAGAATGAGCCTGCACATGGGAGTTTGGAGAGTGCACAAGAGGACATGTGTGGATGGAAACATGGTTGTACATGAGAATGCACATACATAGGGGGAATGACAAGTACTTAGCTAATTTTCCATGATGGAATAATAATATGAAAACCAAAGATGGAGTGTTGAGCAAGAAAAGTGTAAAAGTATGCTACCTTAGTAGGCAACTAAAGGTTGTTTTGGAAGAATGAACATGCAAATCAAACACACACATAGATGTTATTAATTGGATTAAATTATATTTATTTATAGGATAATCTATTATTAGTTTCTTTTAAAAATCATGCATGTATTCTATTTTTAAGCATGCCTATTATTAGGACAGTACATGGGAGATGAAGGGAAAGTTTGCACCCATATAAATACTTGGCTTAGGATTGGCTATTGAATCATCATGATCACCATTGTTATGTGTTATCATTATGCTATTCATATATGGTTTTTTTCATGATATATGTTTACATGAACGAAATGTTATGTATTGAATTCTATTGTGTAGTTGGTTTAAAGATGAATGGATTATTGTGGATGGATTATGATCCTTGACATGTTTGAATATGGTGATTTAATGGTGTAATTTATCTTAGTTATGGTTTGATCCGTATGTTTCCTTATTACATATGTTTCCAAGATGATATAAATAATTTGAATGTAATGGTTAAGTTTACTTGATCAATTACTTAGTCTATTATCACTATGGTTATGCATGCTAAAATATTTTTAAGAAAAGACAAAGGAGGGACCTAGTAGCTGCATGTACTTTGTGTGCGCATTCATTCATGTTGAATAAAGTGTCATTGCGTATAACACTTGTGTGGAAATAAATGACTACATTTTGGTTCTGTTACCGAGATATCTTTTCAATTTGGATGTCAGGATGTTGTTTTCAGATGGTGTATCAGCTATCTCTGGAGATTATTGAAAGATGGGTGGAAGACAGACAAGATAAGTGTATGTAGAGGTATAGCACTAGACATGTCTTTAACACGCGCAAGTAGGTGGAAGACAATATATATCATGAGTTATATGATACATTATTCAGATTATTTCTAGTAGAGTTTTATCATTGGTTCGGAGTGTACACATCAAATAAAGCATGGTACCCTAGGTTGATGGTTTAGATGCAAGAAGATTATCAGACATTTTTGTATGTAAATGAAGACTAGACTAGAGTTGTAGATTTTTGGTAAAGTAGTGTGTTGTTAGATTACATGTTGGAGTGCGTAATTACAACTTTTTTTTATTAAGGAAGATGATTTTTGGTTCTTGCACAATCCTAGAGGATATTATTTGTATGATATCTCTATAGCTATCAATATCTTAATGGCAGAACTGACCTTGGAAAAATTAGCTATGAGTAGCTAAACCACCACTACATATAGGGGAAGGAGAAGGTGTGGAGAAGGATGGAAGTGGCCCACATAAAAGATAAAGAGAGGAAATATGGCACAAGTTTAATAAATTTCAAGATAGGGAAATGGCGAGGAAGATTGTAGAGTCAATGGAGTTGAGGAGAATGATGGCTTAAGAAGGTTTTAAATATCTCGTGGAAGATGACGATCTATAGTATCAAGTCTTCCCAACCTTAGGCAAATGTAGTAGAGAGTTCCCATCATTTTCATATTCGAGTTCATCATAGGAAATATTGAGAACTATGGGCACACATCTAAATCATCCTGGCTACCTAGCCCTTGCACAAGGTGTTCCAGATCCAAAGCTATTTGAAGGAAAAATTAGTGAAGGCAATTAAGAAGATATAGATAGATACCATTTTGTATTGAATCAATAATTCCATTAGCCTAGTATCGTGTCGATGGTAGCACAACACGTGGCGGTGTTTGGGAGTACTTTTGTAGGGTTGTTCCTAGGAGCATCAACATGGTAGAGTATTGGTGCATAAAAATTTGGAAGCACTTCTATGGGAGCTCTGACTTCACAAACAATAATTTTCCAGTTTCATAGTAAAAATGGGACATAAGGAAGTTCATCAATTGGACCATATCCTATCATAGGGGGTGCGGGAGGATCAAGTTAGCGACCACACAAAGGGAACTCATGAGGAGGTTTTGGTTATAGATCTGGAGGATATGGACCAAAACCACAACCACATCAACCTCAAAATCCACTACCAAGTTAGCCTCAACAGACACCACCTCAAGTTTATTTTAAGATGTCACTTACTGACCATAGTATAGATGTATTAAGGATGTGACATATCATATTCATAATTGTGAATTACTATGGAACGTGAAGGGCATTATAACTTCATGTAGGAAGGCAAGTTAATTTTGTACTAGAATATAAGGGTGCACACATAGTTATTCCATGAAGTATGACCCACATCATATGGTTTTGGACTATAATGCCTTGCACATTACATTCTTGGCTGAGTTTCACATCCTAGATTTTAAATATTAGAGCATCAATGCAATCAAATATATCAAGCATGACTTATCTGAAAGTTTAAGGGAGTATAATGTGTGTTTTAAAACTATTTTATCCAAGTTGTCTTATGATATTCATAAAATTCGGAATGCATAGTGGTTTTTTGGGGATTTTTGATTCCATTTGTAAGGGAATTATCTCATAAGATGTATATTGATCCGTACAAGGCATTAGAAGAAAATTTACATGTTGAAGCAGTTGAAAGTGTGGAAATGGGAGTTAGTCATTTTCTAGAAGTGCAAATAATAGCTATGAAAAAAGAGTTAGATAATATTTCTTACAAATCCACACATAAGACTAAAATTTGTATATGGTGCATTGATTGTGAGGTTGAAGTACACACTAAGGATATCTTATCGTGTTGTTCATTACATAGATTGTTACAATCTTGTAATATTTGTAACTTGGACCATGATGTCTGTAATTGTCCTCTTTTGAAGTCTGCCACTATATCAAGTGAATCTATGTGCTGTAATATTTGTAATGTGCACACTCATGATATGGAGTTTCGGATAAAATATCAAATTCATGAGGCATGTGAGACTAGATTAAGACATACCATGGTGGAAACTAGTTCCCAAGGATAGAACATATAATCTCCTAAATAACATAACAATGGAGGAGGTAGAATCCATGGAAGATATAGAAGTATAGGTTGCATAAGTAGAATTAGATTTCCATGTGAGAACTATTACACGTTTTGGTACCCAAATCATTACCATCATGATTTCCCATAGAATACAGTCTACTCATGGTGTGGGAAACAATATAAGTTAGAGGATTGTCTAGACATGTATGAGCAAATGAGAAAGAAAAATAATAAAGAAAAGGGCACATAGATGATCAAGTTGCAATGCATGAAGGGTGATCAATGGATTGCAAAGAAGATACCAGATCCTAAGTTACAATCCTTGTTGGTCACTACATGTATTGAATCAACATGTGTGCGCAAACCTATCAAAGTGAGACCACTCATTACGAGATAAGAAGTCATGCATGTCAGGTATTCAGATGTTTCACATCAGAAGGAAGTATATCAAGATACCATGGGGGTCATTAGAGAATTGAAAGGTGAGATATAGTGCTTGAAATAGAAAGCACACAAAAGAGAATGCATGAAGAACACTGAGATCCCATAGAAAGATGTGGATGATGTAAAGGAGGTATATAAGATGTTGTGCTAATATAATACTATTCCTCTGTTAAGGGAATGGCTAAGTGAAAAGGTACTACGTGCTGGAATTAAGTGCGAGTGACAGATATTACATGAAAACTTACCACCTCAAAACCATGAGTATGATAAGGAAATCACTTTGGATGTAGTTGTGTGCATGGTTTTGTTCTTTTATCTAAGTTAGATGAATGAGAACTAACACCTGAATAGTTCTATAACAAAGCTAATGACAAAATCTAAACACCATCAAAGATGAGAGCTAAACAAGATTAATACCTAGCATAATGCATTAACTTTGAATTAAATAATGCTAAAGTATTTAAATATCTACTTCTCTAGATTACCAACAAACAAGTAAATGGACCTAAATAAGCTCCATGGAAATCAATATTTGGTTGTCCTTGATATCTCCAAGAACCTAGGAATGGGGGCTTATCAAAGTTGTCCTACAAGATCCTTTTTGACACCTCCCATATGACCTAAGCACTTTAGGTTAGAATATAAAGCTTAGCTCCTCAAGATGATGAACTCTCAAGAAAACAAGGTGCAAGCTCTTAGTCTCTTTGCTATATGCTTTGCATTTGCTCTCTTAGGAGTTTAGGTGTAAGTAAAAAGGTAGGTGGAGGGCTCTTTATATAGCCCAAAGGATAAAGGATTCAACACATTCTCATGAATGTGGGATAAAGGTAAAACATGATTAGGAATGGATAAGGTTGCTTTATTAAAGGTAACCTTACTTTAGAAGGGTTTAATACATGTTTAGCAAGTCATGGGAGTTGGGGGGTATTTTAATTAATCAAAGGTGATTAATTAATAGGTAGATGTAAGCTTATAGAAGCTAATTAGAGGAATATTAGTACCATTTATGCTATTATAAGGGGATTAAATAAATTAAATATTGATTTATTGGTTAAATGAAAGGGAAAGATAATTAATTAATAATAATTAATTAGTCTAGGTAGAAGGGGTGATTTATTAATGGAAGGTCATTAATTAGGGTATTTGTTGGATAGGCAACTTAATTAATTAGCTTAGTGTAATTAATTAATGATGATATGATGGAAAATGATTGCTTTTGACGATATGTCATCGATTTGTGAGAAAGAGGATAATTAATGCAATTTAAGTATTTAAATTGCTTGGGCATGATTATGGGTGTCTACAATAGTCATTTATGTATCTGATTAAATAAAATTAGACTAAACTAGGTAATGTAGGGATATTTAATCTAAGATATCAACAATTATACTAAAATAAGTAAATGTAGCAAAGGAGTATAATATTGATCTAAAAAAATATGTAAAATGGCATGCTAACCCTAATGTGTAAAAGAGAGTGAGGAAAGAACTCATCTGATAACAGATGCCTTTCGGAGAGTATCACAGTGATTGAATAGACATTTAGAAAGAAGGAACAATTATACTGGGATATCGAAAAGGAAAAATATGGGTGAAATAGTTGGACTGAAGTGCCTAGGAGAGGACTGGGCCACCCATGGATGCTCTGGTAAGCAAAATAGGTGCCCTAGTATGGGAAAAAGGATCAGAACTGGTTTTTACAGATCCTTAAGATGGCTTATAATCTTGTTGTTTGTCACATTAATTTTCATGTACTGTTCCGAATGATCCAAATATTCCAAGAGGAAGAAATGACTAGAAAAAGACCAAAAGGAAGTATCAAAACCATAAAAAAGAAAGATGCAAATAAATAGGTTAAACCAACCTTAGCTACCACAAAAATGGGATTACTAACTAATTGTTGCACTACATTTCGGACCCGGATGTAATTCTGGTGTATGTGTGCATGTTGTGCCCTTGGTGCTCTTGTACCAATCATACTTTGTGAAATAGTGAGAAATAGCTAGATGTAGAAAATGTAATAGAATGTGTGTATGTAATAAAATAGAATCCCTCTCCCTATGAAGTGTGATGAAGATGTCCTAGCTTGTGCCTTGATGATGGAGCTATGTGGATACCAATGAAATATATGGATGCAACTCTAGATAGAGTGATAGTAGTAGATGATGGTAGGTCCATCATTATGTTCTCATAACTTTATATTTATAGGGTTATGTTGCTCTAATTTCATAATTAACCCCAAAAATTATGACAACAAGAAAGATAAAGATGTAAAATGGATAGAAGAAGCCCAAAAAGTGGCATGAAAGTGAAAAATAGATAAGGGCACCCCCAGGTGGGACCAGGGCACCCATGGGCACCCTAGTACTAATCTGGGTGCCTCATCTGAGGCTAAAATAACGCATAAAGTCATAAAATGGTTGGGAATATGGGTGCAATAGGTCAAAAATTATGAAATAAAATAAACAAGATGGCCAATGGATGTGGGTTAATTAGTACTTTCTTCACTCAAGAACCTTTTAAATAGTAATATGTGACTGAGATAAATAAATGTCTAAAGTGCATGATTTTGTGACTACATTTTTCCCCCACTTTATGTTGGTGAGAAGAAAGCTCGGTAACATAAATTAGATAGAGATGCATACCTGATACAGATGTAGAATTATGAAGAAGGTGTGCCAAAGGACTAGAGAAAGTGTGGAATGATACAAAGATGGAGGAACGTGGAAACTAAAGATGAAAAATGCACAAATAAAAAGTGATAAGAGTGAACCTAGGGTAGAATGCATGTGTGTAGTTTTCGCAGTATGTAATGTACCTGTATGGCTAGTAAAGCATGTGTGTTGCTACGGAAATTTATTGTTTCCCCCATTTAACTTATTTTTTCTCATGTGGCTAGACCTACAAGGAGAAAATGATCAAGTAGTCAACTATGTATGAATGTAAGTGTAAAAAACACTATGTAAAATACACTAATGTAAATTAAAATGGAAATGTAAGGGTAAATGGAACATGTGCATTTAATCCATGTCGAGAGATAAATTGTAGAAAGATATCTTGTATTGCATTTTTTTATGGTGACCTCACACCATAGGCTGAAGAAGTGTAGGGAGGAAGATCTATGTTTCCTCTAAGCTCTAACTACTACCCTAAATTATGTGTAGAAATCTCTTTACTATCCTATTTTTTTAGTTATTCTGATGCCACTGGCTGAAATAGTGTAAAGAGGCATACCCACTATAACCTCCAAGCCTATAACTACTTCTCAGAAATGCAAAGGACACCATGTCTTATAAAATTTGTTGTGTATGGGGTTCGTAGACTGGTCTGAACCCACTCGTTGTATGTAACCCACAATGCCAAGGGCAGACAGTGCATTGTACTGAACCGGTGTAAATAGGTTGTGTTAGTATGTAAAACCCCCAAATGATACCCCCCTCTTTGGAGGTGCATGTGATGTTGCTAATAGGATACATGTGGACCCAAAAGAGAACCAACCGCATGTACACTAAACCCTAGAAAGTGTATGGTAGAAACCAAAGCACGCATGAACAACAAGGCTAGCAAAAAACAAGTTTAAACACACATGCATGTAGAAAACAATGTGTAAGCTACCAAATAAAGTAATGTAAACATGTAAGAAGACAATTAAGCCACAAAAATCGGTATGCAAACATGGAACATCACTCGTGATATTGCAAGACACACAAGGCCATCAAGGCTGCAAACAATAGACAAGTTTACACACCAAACCTAGGGTAAGGCCTGAAAAAAATAGCAAACAAAGGCAGATAATAATAGACAATGTAAAAAACATGTATGGAAACCAATATCCCTGCATAAAATTTTTTTCACATGAAGCACCTGTTAGCATGTTAGAAAGATATCTAGTATGTCAAAAGCATGTATAAGAATGTAATGTAAAGTGCTAAGGACAAAATAAAACAATAGCACTTGGAAGAGATGAATGTTTGGATGCTCCCAGTGATGAGTGTAGGAAGGGTAGAAGGTGAGCATCCATGCCACGTGTAAGAGACCTGTATCTACGGTAAAAAAATAGAAAAGAGCATGAATGTGTATGTGTGGATGCTATAGATAAATGACATACAAGTAATCAAACTATCATGTGTAATAAAGTGGTCATGAACACCAAGAGTAAGCAACAATATAAGCAACCATAATATGCAGTATGTTGTGGATGGATGTAATGGAATGAAAAATGGAGTGATAGGAGCTATGCTCCCCCGAGTGGATGGAAATTTATGTAGTGAGGTTAATTTTTTTTCTCCCTCTGTAGTCAAGAATGAATTGTAAATGAGAGTGCGTCATCAAGAAATGGTCAAGTAGTGTGTGTATCGTGTCTAGCGCATTATGATAAATGTGTATATGCATATTGGTGATGTTATGTGACATGTAAAGGATATGTGTGTGGACCTTATAGCCTAAGTGTATACCACATATAAGTGATGATTTAGTCTAAGAGCATATCACAATAAGATGAACGAATGAGTGATGATTTAACACTAAGTGTATATCACTACGAAACTTAAGGAGGGTGTGGTGATATAACCTAAGGTGTATACCACTGGAAAATGATAGAATAGGTGACGATTTATCCTAAATCATATGTCATGATGAGATGAAAAAGAAGGGAGAGGCGATGTAGCCTAAGATGTATACCACAACAAAAGGATGGAATAGGTGACTATTTAGCCTAAAGAGTATGTCACTAGCCTAGAAATGTCTCATGGTGAATTGTCGAGTAGTAAATGTGTAAGTTCCATTTTATTTGTAAACCCTCACTAGTAAAGTATGGAGTGATGAAATAAAGTGTGTCATTGGGTAATGAGTGCAACACATAGAAGAAAAGGAAATGACAAGAATAAATGACCATGTGATGAGTAGAATATGTAAATATGCGGTGTGTAGAATGCAATGCAAGGTGAGTAGAAATGTAAAAACATTATTGTATAAGAATTAGTGTAATGTATGTAGAATATAAATGTAAGGATAGAATCCCATATAATGAAGACTAGTGGAATATGTATAATATGTGTGGAAATACGCAGTATAGTATGTATGGTATGTAGATAAATGAATAATGTATTGCATAGGATAAGTAGTGTAAGATGTAAGACGTGTATGTAATTATCCATTGCTAATGAAGACTATCATAATGTAGGGTGTATGAATACGTGAATTTCAAAATTTTGTATCATAGTATAGGGTGAATGAAACATAATGTATAATGAAGTGTAATGTGTAATTCCTATGGTGTAGTGTGTGGGGTTTAGTGTAGTAATAATCCTTCAATAGTCAAGTGTGAACCGAAGCACAAGAGTGTGTCATCGGGTAATGACACTAAAATGTATGATGAATATGCCTAATGTGAAGATATGAATGTAAAATTTGATAACTATGCTAAGACAATTTTGGGGGGAGTGTAGTGTCATGCCCCCCCAATACATTATAGAAAATATGACTATGAACTGCTATCGCGAAGATCATCATTATCATGATTGAAACCTATTGGGGTGGCATCATAAATGTGATAAGTTATAGAGTCAAGAGGGCCATAGAGGGACCCATTGCAGAAGAGTGTGTAGAAATTAATTTCATATTCTTCATTGGTAAAGGCGATCGGTGGGCAACCATGAGCATGCCAATGAGAGATATTTGAAATGTAAGAAAGAGAAGAATCACTAAGGATAGAGACATTACCAAAAGACATGGGGAATGTGAGCAAGGAGTGATTATAATTTATTAAAACACTAATATAATCAAGTATGGATTGTCGATGTGTGAGGGGAGATCCACTAGGGAAGTGTGCAACAAAAACCGTCAAATGAAAAAAATGTAACCCACAAGATGTTGTAGTGTAAAAATAGCCATAAAAGAGATGTGGTGAATGGAGAGGTGGTAAAATTTCATTGATTATTATGTCTAACTTATCCAAATTTTCTTGTGTACAAATAGTTTCTAAGCACGTAGAGTTATTGGGTATATGTCACTAAAAGGTCCAATTGATGAACAATGTGCATGTAAAATGAGGAAGTGGAGCCGCAATTCATGGTGGAGGAGAGGAGATAGTGTCGACATTGTGATCAAATCCCTTATACTATACCATAACATTAGTGAATAGATGGGTCTTAAACTTATATTTGTCAGGGCCATCAGAACGAAGGTCTATTTGAAATAAGTATCGCTTACACTGAGAGGGGTAGATTCAAGTCATCTTAATGCTTCATCTATAATTTCAATGGCGTTAACTCCGTCATCAGAATCCTAAGATTCATTAGTGTGAACATCATCATGTGGTATGGCATTATCAAGAATGTGTTAGTGCAAAATTACAGCACCCCTGGACGCTGATCAGATTTCTAGGTTGATCACTCTTGCATCCAGTGTAATTGCACAACATGGAAACCTCTCTCCAAGTGTGGGACTTGGAAACTAAGAGAGGAATCTCCAGATTAGAGGCTGGTTCCTCAAACTCCTCTGATTTAGATCTATATTTTGTAAAGCTACAGAGGTCTAGATCCTAATCCTATTCTAACTTGCAAGGAGACAGGGGGAGAAGTGCAAAATTTGAAACTAACTAAGATGGTGATGCACCAAAAGGAGAATGTTGGACATCTATCAAAACTGCCATGGAACAAGGAGAGATGAGCAATGGGAAGGATGGACAGATGCATCACAGGCCCAAGGATAGATTTCACACAGAAAATGTCCCAAAACTCCATGAACATAGCTCCAGACCTGCAATGAACATTCAAACATGCACAAATACCTGAAATGAAGAGAGGCAAGAAGAGAACAAGAAAAAACGAGGAAGGATGGACAGGCATCACAAAACACGCTTTTTGTTGCTCTAGAAGTTTGCACAGAACATCATTCCATTAGTAAAAGGTAAAAACGCCATTACAGAGCAAGGGAGGAGGTTCAAGCTCCATTTTCAACCCTTAGAGAAGAAAATAAGGGAGGGCAGAGCAGAAAGAATGAACAACCTCCTTTTTTATAAATGAGCCAAATCTGGCTTTTACATTGCATGGGTCGAGCCCAGGGGACAGAAACGTATAAAGGCATGAGAGCCCATTCTTCTTGACTGCAGGTGCATTAAAACGACATGGGGAACCTTACAAATCCATACCCTGTCACTTTGACCGGATTACAGGAGAATGCGACCCATTCTGCATTAAATTTGGTTGTTGGAATGTCATTTCTGGCCATTATCACGCATCAGTGCCGTTTCTCAATTTTCTCTCTTCAGACCACACCAAAACTCGAGATTGATCCCAGAATCATGTAGAGAATTTCATAAGCTTTCCGTTGATATAAGAAACGTGCAATCCGAGCTCTGGATTGAAAGTTATGGAGGTCTAAAGTTTTAGGGCACAAAACAGGTGAAAACGTGTTTTGAAATCTTTCCCGTGCTCTGCCACTTGGATGACACGTGGCACGCTCTGATTGGACGAGAAATTCTCTCTCCTTCATCTTTTCGGCGGGCTGTCCTTTGAAATTTTGACTTTTTGATGATTTTGGGACTTTTTTCACCCTTTTTCCGCGCTCCCGCCATTTGGATGACACGTGGCATGATCTTGTTGGAGGATAGGGCACGGGGCTTCCTTTACTTTTAGCCTTTTTGGGGAACTCAGCCAAATTCTCTAACTTCCCCCCGAGCTCTACACTTTACTGCTCTATTGGACACGTGTCCAATTCCTATTGGCTCGGGCCAGCGCTTCAAACCTTGCCCCTTTGACTTTTGACTTTTCTCCCTGAGACACGTGGTGTGATCTGGTTGGATCTCAGCCCTGCCGACTCTTTCGCGTCCTTCGCATCTTTTCATCCCGGATGTTCCAAACGCTTAGTGCTCCTTGTGCTGATTTCGGGTGAACCGGCCGGTTCACGTCCATTTGTCCCAAATGTCCCAGTTGCCTCTGGACTGTTTGTTCCCATTTCGCCCGGTTTGCGCATTTTTGGCCCGGATGTCCCATTGTGTTTCGAACTGACTCGCCCTTTTCCGCCCGGTTCGGCCGGTTCACGCCTTCGCGGCCCAGATGTCCCAATCGCTTTTTGACTGCCTGTGCTCATTTCGGCCGATCCGGCCGGTTCGGGTCTTTTTGTCCCAAACGTCCCGAGCAACACTTAGCCAATTTTTCTTCCTCCTTCGGCCGGATCGGCTTTTTTCGCCCGCCGCGTACTTCTGGCCTGATTGTCCCAAATGCAATTTGGGCCGCCTGGAGGCTTTTCGGCCGATCCGTGCCTTGACGTCCCAAATGTCCCAATTGCTCCCTTGAGTAGGACTTAGCCAATTTTCACACTTTTTCCTGGATCAACCTACTTGCCTTTCTGTAACCTTTTTTTTGCATTTTTTCAGAGCTTGCTCCTTCCTTCTTCGGCCTGGGGAGTTAGAAAAAATCCTGAAGGGAGCCTAGAAACCTGATTTTTACTCTGAATCAGTCAATTACCTTGGGACTTGAACATTTCTGTTATCAAATTTACCCTGGGGGGGTGAAATTTTGGATAACAGAATGTTGGCAAGGGGAACCATAGGTGGAGTAGTAAAGGGTGCCGCAACTGGTGGAGGAGGAACTGACTCTGTAGGTGGGATAATAGAAGGTTTCATGATGGGTGATGGAGGGGAAATAATAGGAGTTGATACTGTAGGTGAAATAATATATGTTTTATTAGTTGAAATAACTATGGTACTAAGAGTGCTAGAGGAATATGATGAAACACAAGATTGAACAATGTCATATGTAACAATGATGTTGTATGGAATATGTTGTGAAGGTGGTATGCGACAATATTTGAAGGGTTCTTGGTTATAAGTGATAGTTTGTTCATAGCCTTCATGCAAGAAGTTGACACATTGGTGGATAGTAGATGATAAAACATGCATTGTGTGAATATATGGCCTACCAAATAAGAGATTAAACTAGAAGGATCCATCAAGAACATAGACCTCGGTGAGAATGGCCTTATGTATAACCCATAAATGTAAAGAGATAATTCCTAGGAAGGTGCAAGTGGTATAGTCATAACTACAAATGAGGGTAGAATTTTTAGAAATAAAATTATCACTAATGATTAATTGATTTAAAAGGGAATTTGCACATAGATTAACAACTGATCCATTATTAATGAAGAATCATTTAATGCATGTAGTGCTAATAAAGCCGGTAATGAGTAAAGAAGCACATGAATTGTTTTCTGTAAAATGTGAGATATCCTCATCAGTGAAATATATGGCATGTGGTAGATTACGAAGGGATTGTATGAGATGTGTAAAGGCTCCTGCAGAATTATCAGTTTCAATATAAATGACATGAAGGGAAACTTCTAGTGTGTTGCAATAATCTGGTTCTTTACACAATAACTCATAAAGAGATATCTTAGCGGGTGTATTTTTAAGTTTCTCAATGATATCATAGATCTTAGAAGTAGTAGGAGGAGGTACTGAAGTAATATGTGGAGGGATAGATGCGGGTAGAGCCATAGGAAGATTAGGATGAGTAGTGACGACATTAATGGATGGGTCAACCCTAAGTGTGAAAAAGTGGGGAGGAAGTTGAGTACATATGAACATGAAATCAGTAGAATTAGTAACTATGCCTGTGACTTTGGTTGGTGTAAAGGTGGGATAAGAGTATTGAGCCATAACGTGAGAGGGGCATGATATTTTCAAAAGGTAGTGGGTCGTTAGGTTCACCAAAATGATTAACTAAAAATGGAATAAGTAGGAATAGTTAATATAAGTTATTAACAACTTTAATAAAATAGGTAAAAGTAATAAGGAAGTATGCAAGCAAGATAAAAAGCTATGCAAAAGCAAAATCTAACCCTAATATGTAAGAAAGAAGAGGAAAGAACTCGGTGGAATAATAGATGTCTGTCATAGAGTGTCACAGTGATGAACAAAAAATTAGAAATTAGTAATGAATGTGTCGAGAATTTGAAAAGGATAGATTTGTGTGAAATGGATATACTAGAGTGCCTAGGAGAGGACTGGGGTGCCCATAAGCACTTTGGTAAGCAAAACAAACCCCCTAGTCTGGGAAAAAGGCTCAAAACTAGTCTTCACAGGTCCTGAAGATGATTGATAACATTCACTACTTATTGCATTAATTTTCGAGTACTGCACCAAATGCTCCAAATATTCCAAGAGGAAGAAATGTCCTAAAAAAGACCAAAAGGAAGTATCAAAACCCTAAAAAATAAATATGCAAATTAATAGGTTTGACTGACCTCAACTGTCACAATAGTGGGCTTACTAACTGAGCACTACAATGTATTTCAGACCCAAATGTAGTTTTAGTGTTTTTGTGCATGTCGTGCCCTAGGTGCTCTTGTGCTAGTTGGACTTTGTGAAATAGCGAGAAATATCTAAATGTAGAAAATGTAATAGAATATGTGTATGGAATAGAATAGAATCCCTCCCCATATGAAGTTTGATGCAAATGTCCCAACTTGTGCCTTGATTATGGAGCTATGTGGTTGCCAATATAATAGATGGATGTAACTCTAGATGGAGTTGTTTCACCTAATTCTTAGACGTTTCTTAGAAAATGATGAAACAAATAGGGTAACGGGAATAGGAGGAATACCTGTCAAAGATGTTGGTTGTAGGTTGTTTCACTTATATGAATTCTCAATCCACAGCTGATCGCGAGAGCATCCTTTTGGCTAGGAGGAACTACCTGAAAAAGAAAGCAAGACCACAAAAAATATTTAAACAATATATGCAGTGGACTACCTAGCGTATGCTAGATCCTATAAGTGTGGTACTTCATGGAATGTTGTCAATCCACTATTTTAAACAATTTAATGTGAGAGATAAATTAAATGCAGTCTTACTGTAATCTATATGATTTAGGAATCTCATATAAAACACAATTAGAAAGATCTAATTCAACAAGATAAGTCAAAACAAGATCTAGGGGTCAAGTAAATGGTTGTGGGTTTCTACAGGTCTGGTAGAAATCTGGAAAAGGTCACACGCAGTTATGGGTAACTCAAGAATATGTAGGTAGGTTGTTGTTCTGAGCTGTATTGGTGGATATAGAGACTGATGTCGATCTAGGGGTGACTGATGATGGTTACGGGTGACCAACACTGGTCACTGATAAAATGACAGAGGGTCAAGAACAAAGTTCTAGAAGAGCTTTTTTAAGCTGACAGGGAGGTGAGTGGGGTCTTTATGAGGTCTAGGTGAGGTATCAAGCTAGTGGGTAGATTTAATGGGGTTTGGATGGAGCGAGGATGAGATATAGGTTAGGTTAGCAACTGGTGGTATGAAGCCAATATACTACAGGCTAACTGACGCCGGTTAGGGAAAACTGATGCCGGTTACTAAGGGATTCTAAAAATATGATGAAACAAGTTTTTGGGTTTTCTTTGTTGTTGCACAAATGGCTTGGTGGGTTGGAATGGGGAATCAGGTTGTTTAGATGGGGGTTTTGTGAGTGTTTTGATGGGGGCATGGAGGGAATACTGCCAAAGGAGATAGGTTAAGTGGTTGTGGGAGAAAATAACAATAGAGAAGGATGAAAATACTAGAACTACTGAAGTGAATGAGATGAGTAGAGGTTCTACTTACTTGGAATCTGGGCCTAGACGCCTGTGAATGAAGAATGGAGATGATGATGAATGGTTAGATGCTGTGGAGGAATCACCAAATATTGGGGAGCTCTTACATGGGCTGCCTATGCTCTCCTTCTTGTTGGACTAGATCAGCTCTATGCCAGAATGAGTGCTAAATGGTTGTTGGGTGAGTGTTGGATGTCTGTGCAAAAGAAAATGCTTAAACTCTCTGCATGCATGTGTGTTGTGTTCTCTCTAACTGCTGACCTCAAGAATGAGGTTTCCATAGGCAATTAAGGCTGACCGAAAGTGGTTACGGTCTAACCGGAGTTGGTTTAGGGGTAACTGACATTGGTAAATGTGGGATTCCCCAAGTTAACTTAAAATAGGAGATCATGGTTGTAACTACTGCCACATATCTCTATTTCTCTTGACAAGAGAAAAAAATTCCGTTTGTATCTACAGGAATGAGGTGTAGGCATTGATTTTTAGAGTGTTGGTTAGATCTTAGTTAGTTATGAGAACATACTAAGAATATGTTTAGGGTGAGGTGGCTAGGTGATGTTGAGGGGTGGGTATTAGGTAATTAGAATAATTAAATAATAGCTATGATGAGGATAGAGATTAAATTAATTAAATGAATTAAATTAATATTAGTGTGGGGTGAAAGGGGCCATGGTTAGGTAATTGTGTTTAAGTTGATTAATTAACAAGGGGCTAAGGGGAGTGTGACCTGATTTTGATGTCTACATTTTTCCCATTTTTTTTGCGTAGCTTGTATTGGTAAGCGACGATGACAAAAATAAGATGTGGTTGCCCCATGTGTGGGTGAAGGTGATCACCCTCAAACCAGGAAATGATGAGGTAGAAGGCAGAATCAGTGAGTGATTTGATAAAAAGGTGAATGTGATGAAGAGGAAGGGGGGTAACAGGGGAAAAGGAAAAAGGTCCACTCAAGTAATCTAGGTAATTGGTCAGGGTCCAAGGTAGGAATAGTCAAATGCATGCACACGTATAAACTGCAGCATGGTACCAGGTTGAAGAGAAGACAAACTCTACAATTTCTAAGGTCGATAGGTTTATCTAAACAAGGTTGAGGTGATTTTGGTATCCAAGGTATAGGATATGGTCATGAAACATGATGTAGGTCAGGTGCAAGAACTTTTAGGTATTTTTTGGTACACCAAAGGTTGGGTCAGGATAAAAAATTATGATAAGAGGTAAGGTAAGGTCGTTAGGTCAATCAACAAAGGTAACAGTACCGCAAGGTTATAGAAAACACATGGGGTCCAAGGTCACTAGCGATGGTCTAGGTCCAAGTATCTAGATCATGGCACAAGTAGGGCTGAGGCATGATTAAAATAAGGAGGCTTGAATACAATAGGAAAAATATAGGGTAATGCGGAGGGGTAAGGTTATCATGGTGGTATGGGAGTGCGCTAAAATGGTAGGCAGGCGAAGTAGGGGTAATAGGTATTAAATGAGGCTAAACAGGGTAACCGACATCGGTCAAGACCAACTGTGGTCGGTCAAGGCTAGCCATTGGTGATCAGCTAGGGCAGACAATTGTCATCAGTCAAGGATTCACCATCACCGGTTAGGTCGGGAGGGGTATAAAAAGAAATAAATCTGTGTTTTTAAAATTCATTTGTGATTTACAAAAGAGAGAAAATGACAAGAGAGAAGGAGAGAAGAAGAAAATGACCGAGGGCTTCAAAAAGGTGCATTGGCGAGCCATGCAGGCAACGAGTGTGGGTTTATTAGTAGGGCCACAAAAGCGGGGTGTTGGATTCGATTGGTTGGATATTCGGAGAACATTTAACGATGGAGGAGGCAGGAGAGGGATCGGGTGGACTAGTGTAGTGGCCTGAGGTGCCACCATGTCGACGGAAGTGGGATGAGGTAAGATTGAAAGCCCATTGTTGGTTGTTTAGTGAAGTGGGGAAGAAGTTGGGTAGGTGGGAAAAGGGGCATGGTAGCAGAGCTAGATGGGTTGCAGATCTTCAAGTGGATAAAGGGGCAGCAAATAGGAAAGCATGAGCTGATACCTTAAAGCGGGTCAGGTGATAGTTCAGGCTTCATCAGGTTGTACCGCCACCCTTCCCTCAGTACAGGAGAGATGATGTGGAGAGGCGGATGTCTCCACCTTGACCTACAGTGCTGATTGGGTAGGAGGAGTAGCCAGTCAACGCATAGATAGATGATGTCAGGGTATCCGATGGCTATAGATAGTGGTGGGTGGCACAGTTGAGAGTAGTACCACTAAGGCCAGGGAATCCAGATCTAGCCACCCTCACCATTTAGAGAGACGCCCTCCAGGGGTAGGTGGCAACCCTAGTGACCCAGTTAGGGATCATGTAGGGGAAAATGATAGGTACAGAGGCATATTTTTCCACATTATAGGCACATGTGGCCACTCTATAGGTACAGACAGGACAGGGACAGGTACCCACCTAGGGTGAAGATGGAGAGGATGAGGAAGGGGATGGGGGGCAAGTAGCTGACCTATAGGCACATGTAATTGATTTACAGGGCCAGTTGGTCACGGCGCAGGGAAAGGTTACGGGCTTACAGGTTCAGCTGACAACAACACAAGTACAAATAGTGACCCATCAGGCCCAGATACAGGTGCAGGGTCTAGGATAGGGTCCCATTGTATAGGTAGGGGCAGGACAGGATCAAAGGCCAATGACACTACCACGGGCATTACCTGCAGGCCTTTTGAGAGACACCTTGGGTGAGGTGCACTATTATCATGATCACCTATTGGAGGCTAAGATTTTAGTTCAGTCATACGCAAAGTATAGAGCTAAGAAGACCTCAAATGAGAGGAGGAGCACCCACACTCAAAGTGAGGAGAGCACAGGGCCCCCCCAAGCCCATGGACATGGTTGTGGTGAAGCGACCAGTGCTCAGAGGCCAGCTCCAGATGTAGGGCCTTCAGGGGCTAGGCCACAGACATTGTTATTAGCAAGACACTGCATAGGGGCCGAGGAGGAGACAGGTGAGACAGAGATGATGGATACCCATCAGGGAGATTCCTGATAGCCAGGTGCTCTGTTATTTTGTAGATATTTTTATTTTGGTTATATATTGGCTTGCATGCCAAAGATAGTGAGGATGTATGAGAGTTTTGTATTTTTGAGCATATACCGGCCTACATGCTAAAGAGATTTTGTATTGTTTGATTGTAAATGATATCGTCCTGCGTGCTGATGACATTTTTGTATTGTGTATCGGGTTACGTGCAAATGATTTTAAGATATGTACATGATTGGATTATCCGTATATATTGTATAGAGACACATATATTTGTTTATATGATGAGATGGATGAGATTCTAATTATTTTTTGGTGTTTTATGAGAATTTTATTTTTTGTCATGATATGGATGAAAACTTAGGTGAGCAAGGCATGATGGAGTCATGTTGGTTTAGGCATGGATTGAGTCAGGTTGGTTGAGTTTAAATTGATTAGAGTTGTGATTCATTAATTTTTGCAATGAATGATGGGATGGGTCATGTGTAAGATGCTTTATAATACATGCATGATGATGATAAAGAAATAGTAGTCATAATAAATATATGGTGTGATGATGATAAAAATGTTAAGAAACTTGTTGTTTGTTTGGTTTAATTTCCAATCTTTGACATAAAAAGGAAACCAAGGGGGGTAGAATGTAATTTAGGAAGATGAACGATGAATTGGTTAGGGTAGAAAGTGGCCGAGCTAACCCCCAAGGGCCCCATGCCCTCAAAGTGTTACCTACATAGTCCTAGCGAAAAGGGACCTCAGGCCGATGTAGCTCTCCCATAAGCTAGGGAAGAATATGAAGAGGCATGAAAATGAGTTGGTAGGTTTTAGGCATGATTTGGGTTTATATCTGTTAGGTGTGGATGAGTTGTGGACAACTTGGTATAGGTGATTTTAGTGTGGTAAAAGAAGAAGATCACCCCAAAGGTAAGCGTCGAGGACCAGGTCCTGTATAAGGTAATCAATACGTAATAAATAAGGTTAAAAGATAAGATGGGGCAAGAAATATTCCTGATTGGTTAGGATCATACCAAGTAGGTCATACCTTGGAGGAGGTGTTGAACGTGAGACCCTAAAGACATTGCATGATTGATTATTCTAAGGGTGAAAAGTAGTCATATAATCACCAAATGTCATGGTTCCAAGAGGTCCCTTGAGGCTGTAGGAAATGAAAATGTGAATGGTGAGAGGGTGAAAATTGATAGTTTACATGGTAGTAGGTAGCATGCCTTTTGGCAAGAGATCCAAGGTCACAATGGGCAAGTCAATGACAAAAAAAGTTTTATTGTTTGAATTTTATTTGAGATACACTGATTGATGCAGGAAGTCTATATGGGATGAAGAAATTAACTCCTTGAGGTCTTCGTGAAGTTGATTGATGCGGGAAACTTCATATATATATATTGTTATTTTTTGGAAAGATATTTACATAGTTGTCCTTCGAGGGAGCAATCTATTTATAGTATCAATTGTTGAGAGGAAGATGTCCTTTTCAGGGAGTCATATTTTAATTAAAAGTTTGACTCAAGGAGTTGGATCCCATGTGAGGGATTTTGAAGTCATGGACAAGACCAAGGTGAAGAATAAGATTCTTGTTCAAAAAGCAGGGTGAAACGACCATGGGATCTCATCTAAAGGTAGATGAAAAGTATCCATGAGAATCATCCTATGTGTAGCATTGTGGTACACATATTTAAGAGAAGATAAAAAGTGACAGATACGCACATGATTCTTGTTTAATCATTGGTGAGGTGTAAGAAAGTGGATAGCGCTCAAGGGATGAGCATGAAAAGAGGAAAAAGGTGAGGTAAGACTAAAATTCAATAGTAGAATGGTCGAAGATGCAAGGAATTAAGGGGCTCAAGTTCGGGTTTACCATCGAGTGAAGATAAACGATAAGCACCTGATCCATAAGTATGGGTCACAATGTATGGTCCAAGCCAATTAGGAGAAAATTTTCCCAGTGTATTTTTTTCTTCTTTGGTTACATGTTGATTTTCTTTCAGAACAAGGTCCCCAACTTGGAAGGTTCATTCATGGACACATTTTTCATAGGCAGGTTTGATACATTTTTGGTAAACTTGAAGGTGGTCGAGTGTTAATACGTCATTTTTCTAATAACTCAAGTTGTGCTAAATGGTCCTGACGAAATTCATCATCATTGAGCATGTCATGGAGAGAAATGTGGAGTGAGGGAATCTAGACTTCGAGAGGTAGAACAACCTCTGTACCATAGACCAGAGAAAAGGGTGTGGCAGCAGTGGAAGTATGGATACTAGTGCAGTATGCCCACAGGGAAAAAGGAATGTGCATATGCCAATCCTTCCCAGTATCGTTAACTAATTTCATGAGAATTTTTTTCAAGGTTTTGTTAGTAGATTTGGCTTGGCCATTGGTTTGTGGGTAATAAGGTGATGAGAAACTTAGCTGAATGCCAAAGGCGTCGCAAAGTTTCCGTAATGTTTTTTTTTGAATTGTTTTCCATTATCAGTGATGAAGTGATGAGGAACACCAAAGCGACAAATGATGTGATGATTGATGAACTCACATATTTTCTCGGATTTTTTGGAGATAAGTGGTATGGATTCAACCCATTTTTTATAGTATTTGGTAGCGGTGATGATCCATTGATGGTGTTGGGAAGAATGGGGATTGATCTCTCCAACAAGATCCAAACCCCATTGAGAGAAGGGCCAAAGGTCACGGGTGACCTGTAAGGCATGACTAGGTGCATGATGAAGGTTGGCATGTTGTTGGAATTTTACACAATGTTTGACATAGTCACAACAATCATGGTTAAGGGTTGGCCAGTAATAGCCTAGGAAAAGAATACGCTTAGCAAAAACAAGGCCACTGAAGTGACCTCCACATATGCCATCATGAACTTCCTTAATGGTATAAGGAATTTCAGAACTCGTGAGGCATCGTAAGAGAATACCATCAAATCTGCACTTATAGAGGAGGCCCCCCATGATGACATAATGAGAGACCTTTTTAAGGAAGGCACGTTGTCCATTACAGGTGAGGTCAGGAGGTAAGATGGAGAGAGAAAGATAGTCAGAGTATTGTTTATACCAAAGGTCACTCGGGTCAGGGGTAGCGGTTCCAATGGAGTAAATTTCGTGAGGTAAATATGAGGTTGAATTGATTTTTTGTATGGTGACAAATATTTTATAATTGGAAGGCGAAGCAGGTATTTGAGAAGCCAAGCAAGCCATGGTATCTGTAAATTTGTTGGTTGAACGAGGGATGTTTGAAGGGCGTAACGGTCGAAGGTGGTCAAAATTATGTCTACATGATGTTTATACTTTTGAAGTATCTCATTATGACATTGGTATATACCATTGAATTGGTTTATAACCAATTGAGAATCACCAAAGATGTTGATTGATTTGACATCTAGGGCATAGGCAGCTTGGAGACCTAATACGAGTGCTTTGTATTCGGCAATATTGTTTGTACAATCAAAATCGAGTTTGAAATACAAAGGCATGGGTTCACCATCAAGTGGAATGAGGATAACACCAGCCCCACCCCCATGCTGACACTTGGAACCATCGAAGAAGAGTGTCATTTGGTAAGTGGGTTCGTCTAGGGAAAGGGTAGTAATTGACTCATTTGGAAAGTTAAAGTTAGAGGGTTGATCCCCAGAAATAGGTGCGTCGGCCAATTGGTCAGTGATAGATTGGCCCTTGATGGAATTTTGATGAATGAATTCGAGGTCGAGGTCAGTTAAAAATAATAAGCCATCATGTGGCACTTGATTTTGATAAGGTTTGGCATACATGAAGTGTAAGGGGTTGGTGTTGGTCACAACATAGGTTTTGTGGTTGAGTAGGTAATGGCGGAGTTTTGTGGCAATGAAAAACTAAGGCTAAGAAAAAAAATTTAGGATGGGTGTATCAGGTTTTGTAGTCCAAAAGAGTATGGCTTATGTAATAAACTGCCTATGCTCCCTGTGTTGTTCATCATGATGAGCAAGCATGGCTCCCAAGGAGTGATCAGTAGCTGAGATGTATAGGTAGAAGGGTTGATCATCTTTAGGTGGGATAAGTATGGGTGGTTGGAGAAGGTATTATTTTAAGGCCTCAAAAGCTTTGTGGTAGTCATCATCCCATTTAAAGGAGACATCCTTCTTGAGAAGATGATGAAATGGTTGACACTGATCAGATAATTGTGAAATGAAACGATGAATAGAATGCAACTTACCTTGCAAGCTACAGAGTTGTCTAAGGTTAGTGGGTGGAGGCATTTCCAGAATGGCCTTGACTTTAGTAGGGTCAACTTCTATACCACATAGGGAAATGATAAATCCTAGGAGCTTTCCTGAGAGGACCATGAAGACGCACTTCTTAGGCTGAAGGTGAACACAATATTTAATGAGGCAGGTCAAAAATGGTTTTGAGGATGACGAGATGCTCAGAGCGGTGTTTAGATTTAGCCAGGAGATCATCCACATAATCTTCCAATATACGATGCATGATGTCATGGAAGATATAGGTCATAGCCCGTTGATATGTGGCACCAACGTTTTTAAGGCCAAATGGCATGACTCGATAGCAGAAGGTCCCCCAAGGGGTGATGAATGTGGTTTTATGTTGATCCTCTGGGGTAAGCAAGATTTGGTTATAACCCAAGAAGCCATCCATGAGTGATAGCATCTCGTGACCAGTGGTTAGGTCAACTAGGTGGTCAATACCAGGTAGAGGAAAGTCATCTTTTGGGTAAGCTAGATTGAGGTCACGGAAATCCATGCAAATGTGGATTCCCCCTGTCACCTTGGTGACAGAGACAATGTTAGAAATCCAATGAGGATAATCAATGGGTAAGATGAAGGAAATGGAAAGAAGGCACTGAAGTTCTTCTTTGACGAGAATGGAAATGTGAGGAGGCATTTTCCTTCAGTTTTTGTTTGATGGGTTTGGCATCGGGAACGGTTATGATATTGTGGACCACTATGGTGGGGTCAATACCAGGCATGTCTGCATAAGACCAAGCAAACACATGGTTATGATTTTTGAGAAAAGAAGTGATGGCTTCCTGTTCAACAACATCTAAAGATTGACTGATCTTTAGGATGTGTGGGTCATCTTGAGTATGAATGTTGATCTTGATAGTCGATTCATTCAACATGGTTTGTGTCTTAGAGGGTAATGACCGATGAATATATGAGTCTTCTTCACCAAGGTAAGTGAGTATAGATTCATCATCCTGACATTGAATGACGTTAATTGAAGGTGTATCGTCATTGATCATTTTAGGGTACAGGAAGGGAAGAGAAGAAGGAGCCTCGCCCTTATGTTGATAAGTCAGAGGCCCCAAGGAAATGGTGTTTATGAAAAAAAAAGTTAGGAGGGATAGATTCTAGATCCATCGACTCTGTCGGTGAAGGTGGTGATGAAGGTGGAGTGGGTGAAGAGGGTGGAGAAGGGCTAATGTCCTCGATGAGTTCAATGTGGGCCTGCTTGGTAGGTGGTTTAGTAAAGCTGATACCACTACAGTCGTTATGTTTATGGGTAGTACATGGAATAACAGTATGGTGGCCTTACTTGTAAAATCCAAAACCAAAACCCTTCCACGCACATCGGTGTAGGAAGGTGTGGGTGAAACGATGATTGGTGAGAGACTGGAAGTCAATGGAAAATGGGTGGGTTTGTGACGGTGGTTCGGGTGTGTAAGTGGTAGTATCAAGTCCCCCATAGGTGAGACTAGTATGAAGGTGAGGAGGACCATAAAGGAGGCATTCTCCTATGCGGTGATCATAGTGAGGATGCTGGTGAAGAATTCCATACTCTTGTGGAGTAAGGAATGTGTTGACACTATATAGGTGATACTCCCCCAGAGTGAGGCATTGAAAAATGCCTTCCAAGGGATTGGTGGTTCGTATCTGGGTAGCTGGAATAGATGATGTGTTGGAGGTCAATGTGGAGGTGGAGTTAATGGATTGGGAGGCTAATGGGTTGGCCATGGAGGTTGTGGCAGCGGTAGGAATGGAGGAGGTATGTGCGGTTGAGGTAGTGACTGTACTGGTAAGCGGAGGTGTAGGTGAAGTGGTAGTGGTCGTGGAGGTAGATGCCTTAATGGGTATAAGCACGTCATTGGGTTGGTAAAGCATGTTGCATGTTTTAAAAGGTGATGGGTTAGCTGGAATGGTATAGGTGTGTCCTTCATGTTCAAACTTCACACAGCGGTGCAAAGTGGAAGGAACACAACCCATAACACAAATCTAGGGCCTGCCAAGCAACAGGTTATATTGAAATTCCCCCTCTAAGATGTAAAATAACTTTGGAACTATGCGGGGGCCCACAGTGAACGTGGAGGATGATGGTACCTAGTGTAGAGGTGATAACATCATTGAATGAATGCAACATGACAGGATGTTTATGCATGTAATTGTCAGGTATGCACATTTGAGCGAATGCATGAGATGAAATTATGTTAATGGTAGTGCCCCCATCGATCATTACACGTCGTACATGTATATCATTGATGTGGACAGAGATGAAGAGAGCTGGTCTGGGTCATCCATTTGTTGTGGTGTGATCTCTTCCTCTGAGAAGCTAAGGGAGGCTACTTAGTGAGTAGGGTGAGGTGTGGATAAAGGTGGAAATTTGGTGAGAGAGGCTACATGATGGGGTGTGATAATGGAGGCTATTGGTGTAGGGTCATTGGGTAAAACCTCAATAGATTACAGGACCTCCATGAGAGCTTGACGATGGGATTCTGAGGTTTGGATGAGGTCATATAAGGACATTTGAGGGGGTATTGGTGTAGTTGTTTGAGCATTGTGTGATGTGTGACCCCATTAGAAATAGGGTATGTGGGGCCACGGATAGTAATTTTAGGTGTGGGTGCAGATGGTATGTTGGGTATAGGATTGGTTGGCAAGTCAATTGCCTTTTCCTTGCCTTTGTCTCTCTGAGCACGGGTAGTGACGTGGATCATGTTGATATGAGGGGAGTTGGAAAATGGAGAAGGTGTAGGATGAGTGGTATAATGACATGACGGGAAAAAACCTACCAGGGGAGAAAATCCTTGTGAAGTGAGCTGGGCGCAACGACATTTAGGTAATGGTGTGGCAAGTTCTCTGATGAAAACCATGTTAATTTCAAATCTTGGGGGTGGCTCTAAGAGTTGTGGGGGTGGAGGTCGTGTTTCTTGAGTAGGTGCAGTGAGGGAAGGACTGTGGGAATGGGTGTTGGTGAAATGGGGTCCTCATCAAGAAGGTCATCATCGTCAAAGTTTTCTTCAGGAGGACATAACTGGATAAGGATGGTTTTCAAAGCCTTGTAGTTCTCCACATTGTGCCCTGGCACATGATGGTAGGTGTAAATTTTAGTGTCATCAAACCCTTTTGGCTTGGGTTTGAGGGGGTCATAAGGTCTGAGCGGCGGTAATGTGATGATAGAAGTCTCAAGGAGGTTGGTTAATATTTTGGCATAGGACCCTGCTAGTGGGTCGCAATGGGAAGTGAAAGTGCGTTTGGGTATAGGTGCGGTTGATTGTTGCAGAATGGTCTTTACAGGAGGGGGAGTGGGTCGAGCTATAGTTTTGTGTGCAGGCATGGTCTTGGGTGTTGGTCATGTTTGCTTGGGTAGGGGTATGGTAGATGACTTGGCAGGAGGGTGTATGGTTGTTTTGACTACCTTATTGGAGGGTAGCAGATTTTTGTCTTTGGGTTGCACCTTCTTGGGTAAAGGTGATATGGGTGTACGAGATCTAGAGGGAAAAGTGGATGGGGGAAGAGGGCGAGTTACCCATGGATAATGGAGGTGTTGTGAAGGTAGATGATGCAGGTTGTGAGGGACAGAGATTGAAGTGTAGTGGGTAGTGAATAAGTTGCTGAGGGTATTGGAGGTATGGGTGGTAAAGATGTTGCAGGTGTAGGTGTAAGTCATGTCAGGTGCTTGGGTATGTTAGAGGTTTGCGAAGAAGGAATGGGATGTTGTGTTTTTGGTTTATTGATGGGTGGAGGTTTCTTAACCATGCTGGAAGGTTGGGGTCCTAAGATGGATGAAACGGGTGAAAGTGATGAAGGTATGATTGGAGTAGCCGGGGTGTGAGTTCTATGGGTTTGGTTCTTTTGTTTGGGTGCCGGAGTAGGTTAGGTGTTGACTGTGGAGGATGTAGCTAAATCTAGTTTGATAGGTGGATGAGTAAGGTTGGTGGTTGGGGTGACCCCTAAGGTAGTAATAGGTTTAGTCAAGGAAGATGATGTAGGTGCAGGTTTGGATTTAGATGTATGTTAGGTTATGGGTGAGGGTGTATGTTGAGCTGTGATAGGTGTCATGGAAGAAGTTGTGATAGAGGTGGTTTTGTTTGGTTCAATTAGTTAAAATATATTTTTGTAGATAGTGGAAGTCTGAGCAAGTGACATCTGCATCTGTGTTGAGACCGGAATTAGAAGACACCCCCACAGTAAGGCTCTGTCCACATAATCTAAGCGATCAAATAAACGTGACAACAAAATGTCTGTAGGTGAGGTTGATGAGGACCTAATGGAAATTCCCATAAAATGTGTCTTGGAGATGGGAAATTTGTTAGCTTCGGCTTCAATGGGTAAGAGAGCCAAAAGTAGGACTGCAGGATCTTGGGTAGCTGATGGAGAATGCTCACCTAGAGGCAAAGGTATCTCTACTAGATCCTTGATAGGTGAAGGAGAAAATGGGTGCTCCTCTATAGGTGGAGGAGATAATGGGTTCTCCTCTATGGGTGGAGGAGTAAAAATGTATCCTCCATGGACTGAAGAAGTACTATCGGTGATGGCTCTCTAAGTGGAGAAGCCAAAGGTGAAATAGCCTTGATATTAGTGGAAGGCTCCTCCATGAGTGAGGAAGGAGGTGAAAGGTGTTCCTCTGTGGGTGGAGGAATAGGTAAAGTGGGTTCAAGTGTAGGTGGAAGAATTCGGGATAGAATTTCCTCTATGGAAGGAATATGAGGTAATTCGAAAGCAATGGGTGTGTCACTAAAAATAGCGCAGACCTCGCATGTATGGCTATCATGAGTTGAGGTTTCACTGGTTTGATCAGACAAAGGGGTATGATTAGGAAAAGGTTTCTTAAAGATGTGTAGGTTTTGATTGGAAGGTGCATTAGGATTATCCATGGTTAAATCACCTTTCTCGAGCATTTCTTGGACAATATTTTTGAAAGTAATGTAATTTCCGTCACTATGCAACCCTTTACTCGATGATAGTTACAAAATTCATCTTATTTATACCATGTGGGTGTGGGGAAATTAGGGTCAAAACTAGTGTGTGGTTTTATAGGAAGGAAGGGTGATGGCCCCAGCTTCAATGAGATTTTCTAAGATAGAAGAATAAGGCTCCCCATTTGGGGTGTATTTCCGTTGTTCTCATCTGAATTGAAAAGTCTGGACAGGTGAGAGATTAGATGAGGGGCTAGCCTGATTTGACAGATGAGCTGGGCCAACTTTGAGTACCACCGCGTTAGTAGTTCCCTTAGCTTTTGAATAATTGTTCTGTGGTTTTGAAGAAGAAGAGGTGTCATTTGACTTGAATTCCAATTTCTTATTGTGTAATTGGATTTTCTTCTCTTCGATGGCCTGACTCTCTAGCTTTCGTGCCATGGTGAATGCTTCATCGAAGGTTCAGAAATTTTTGACTTGCAGGGTTAGGGAGATATGTCTAGCACAAGCCCACGTGAAGAGCTCAATGAAGTTTGGTTTGCGGTAGTTAGAATGTGAGTTGATTAATTAGGCTACGCCAGCGATCAATGAAATCTGTGATAGATTCGTCATCATAATGACGCGTGGAGTATAGGTCAGTCATGGTAACCCTCTTGACGATATTGATGGAGAAGTGATCCAAGAAGGCTTGGGATACCTGATTAAATGAAAATATGGAGTGTCTGGGTAACCCACTATACCAATGTAATGTAGGCCCAGTCAAAGACATGGGAAAGGTTCTAAGAAGTAAAGCGTCATCATGGGTGATCAGATAACACCCGTGTTTGAAAGACCGCAAATGCTACTGCGGGTCTTCTTTGCTATTGAAACGATTGAATTTGGGCATTTCCCAATGCATGGGATACAGACGGATAGGAATGGATGGGTGGATAGGTTCATTACAAATATCATCGTAGGTGAGAATGTTTCGGGAGCCAGAAACTGATGCCTCCAATGTCTGCATCTTGTCCATCATTAATTTGATGAGGTCGTTGGTAGGTTGCGATGGCTGGGTGCCTCCTGTAGCGTAAGAGGGTTGGTGTTGGGCATATGACGGGGGCGGAATTCCAATATATGGTGCAGTCGCATAGGCAGATTGAGAAGAAGGCAGTGAAATAGGGGGTACGTACCTAGGATGAATGATAGATGAAATGGGAGGCTGCTGGTAGTACGTAAATGGAGGTGGAAGGGTCATGGTAACCCTAGTAGCTATGGGGGCTAAGGACTGTGGAATAGAAAGGACAATGCTTTGAAAAGGGGTAGGGGTTATCGAAATTGGGGGTGGTAGTGTAGCTATGGGTATATGCGAGATAATAGGGGTGGATGAGGTGGTGTTCTGAATGGTTGGAAAAGGTATAATGGATGTGGTGGGTTCAACGGATGTAACAGACATGTGACAGTCATAGTAGGTATAGGGCCTATCTTTGAAATGACTAGGGGGTAAGGTAGATGCATGCAACATGCGGGTTAACAGGGGTTGGAGAAGTGAATAGGAGTGAGTGTCAGGGGGATAGATATAGACATGTCGTATATCAACTGACCCAAGGCATATTGAGTGGATGAGTGGGATAGATAAAACTACAAGGCGACAAGGTAATTTTGGTTAAGGAGTCATGTGAACTCATCGTCTCCGGTAGCGATAGAGATATGTTGGATATATTCCATGGTGGGTGATAAAATGGAAGGTGGTGAAGGGCTAGGTGGTAGTGGTTGACAACAGGTGTGGAATACGAGGGTGCTTGCTTGTCAACACGTCAGTACCATGTGAACAGGTACTAACGTGATAAGACTGCTTTCTGTAAGTGACATAGAAATACAACATAGGTAGGACAAATAAGCGGTGGTGGGTGAATTGGGGCCAAAATGTCAGCTGTAAAATGACATAGGCTAACCAATGTTGGTTAGGGTAAATCGACGCCAGTCATAGGTAACCGCTACCAGTCACTGTGGAAAGTGGACAATTGGTCAAAAACAAGGTATAAGGCTAAATTTACCAGGTATGCAAAATGCTGATGAGATTTACCAGTAAAGTGAATACGATGAGAGTTACAGGGACTCTAAATAGTCAAAGAAGGTGAATATGTGTCCTTTTGGGTAGGTCAACCAAAAGAATAGTGAACCGACACTGGTTGGGTATAACCGATGACGGTCAGGGGGTAACCAACGACATTCGCTGGACTGACACGGTCACTGTGAAATTGAAATAGTGATGAAGAAAATGTGGTTGTGAATTAAAATTTGATGTGGAATCAAACCTATAATTCTAAGAATGATGAGAATATGGTCCAGGCACACTCAGATGAAGCTGGAATACACCGACTGTGATGAGGAGCGTGTAAGGGGAAATAAGAAAAATGAAGAACGTGACCTCTCACCTCAAAACGTAAGCCAAGCAGAAACACTAAGAAAAATATGATCCTAAGAGTGCTTTTTCTATTATGTTTGTTTAGCTTATGCTATTTTAAGGACTGACTCATGAACTGTTGAATAGAGTTTTTTGGTGAGGATGGCTTCCTACGAAGAAGGAAATCTACAAGGAGAGGTTTCAAGTATGTTATGGCGGGGGCGGGCTTTTCTCTGAAGTATGACTCGACAGAGCAATGAGCTGGGGAGTACCTGCCAATCCTCTGATCAGTGCGATCATTGACAGGCATTCCCAGGAAAGATGTTGTTTAAGAATATGTACTTGTTTTGAATTTGTGTAGTTTGGTAAGACTCAGAGAGAGAGAGAGAGAGATGTGCTTTCTACGATTCATTTTTCAACCATCAGCTGGTCATGACTTCCAGCGTATAGGTTGCCCTCATTTAATGTGAGCTAATGTAGAAAAGCAAAATGAAATGAAGTTAATTTTAAACCCAAATAGAAATATGGAATTCAATGACACAATAAGAGGAATATGAGAGAAAGTATGATCTTTCACTAATGCAATGCAAATGAAATAGAAGAAGAGTTCTTTTTAAGCACCAAAACACGATTGCTTTGAGACAATAGAAAGAAGAGAAGATTCCAAGGGAGAAATTTTAATGTGAGAACCTTTTAGAAAGGAAACAAACATGCAACTTTTCACCTAGAAATGAATGAATGCAAGGAACCCCGAATGGGTCCGACCGGGCGTGCCAAAATGTTTCACCTGATTCTTAGATCGTTTCTTAGAAAATGACGAAATAAATAGGGTAACGGGCATAGGAGGAATACCTGTTGAAGATGTTGGTTGTAGGTTGTTGCATGTGTATGACTTCTCGATCCACAACTGATCGTGAGAGCTTCCTTTTGGCTGGGAGGAACTACCTGAAATAGAAAGCAAGACCACCAGAAAGAGTTAAACAATATATGCAGTGGACTGCCTAGCGTATGCTAGATCTTGGAAGTGTGGTACTTCCTAGGAAGGTTGTCAATCCACTATTTTAAACAATTTAATGTGAGAAATAAAGTAAATGTCATCTTACTGTAATCTATACGATTTAGGCATCTCATACAAAACACAATAAGAAATATCTAATTCAACAGGCTAAGTTAAAACAAGATCCAGGGGTCAGGTAAATGGTTTCAGGCTTCTGTAGGTCTGGCAGAGATCTGGAAAAGATCACAAGGAATTATGGGTAGCTCAGGAACAAGTAGGTAGGTTATTGTTCTTAGAATGTATTGGTAGACACAGAGACTGATGTCGGTCTAGGGGTGACCGATGACCGGTTAAGGGTGACCAACGCTAGTCACTGACAGAATGACAGAGGGTCAAGAACAAAGTTTTAAAAGAGGTTTTTTAAGCTGACAGAGAGCTGAGTGGGGTCTTTATGAGGTCTAGGTGAGGTATCAAGCTAGTGGGTATATTTAATGGGGTTTGGATGGAGCGAGGATGAGCTATGGGTTAGGTTAGCAACTGGTGGTATGAAGCCAATATACTACAGGATAAATGGTGCCAGTTAGGGTGAACTGATGCCGGTTACTGTGGGATTCTAGGAATATCACAGAACAAGTTTTTGGGTTCACTTTGTGGTTACACAAAGGGCTTGGTTGGTCAGAATGAGGAATTAGGTTGTTTGGATGGGTTTTTTGTGAGGGTTTTGATGGGGGTATCGAGGGAATACTTACAAAGGAGATAGGTAAGTGGTTGTGGGAACAAATAACAATAGAGAAGGATGAAAATACTATAACTACTGAAGTGAATGAGATGAGTAGAGTTTCTACTTACATGGAATCTGTGCCTGGATGCCTGTGAATGAAGAATGGAGATGATAATGAATGGTTGGAAGCTGTGGAGGAATCACCAAACATTGGGGAGCTCTTGCATGGGCTTCCTGTGCTCTCCTTCTTATTGGACTTAATAAGCTCTATGCTAGAATGAGTGTTGTATGGTTGTTGGGTGAGTGTTGGATGTCTGTGTGAAATAAAATGTGTGATCTCTCTGCATGCATGTGTGTTGTGTTCTCTCTAACTACTGATCTCAAGAATGAGGTTACCCTAGGGAATTAAGGTTGAGCAATGATGGTTACGGTCTGACCAGCATCGGTTAAGGTGGGATTCCCAAAGTTAACTTAAAATAGGAGATCATGGTTGTAACTGTTGCCAGATCTCTCTATTTCTCCAAAAAAGAGCGGAAGTTTCCATTTATATTTGTGGGAATGAGGTGTAGGTATTGATCTTTAGAGTGTTTGTTAGGTCTTATTTAGTTATGAGAACATACTAAGAATAGGTTTAGGGTGAGGTGGCTAGGTGAGGTGGAGGGGTGGGTATTAGGTAATTAGGATAATTAAATAATAGTTGTGATGAGGATAGATATTAATTTAATTAAATGAATTAACTTAATATTAGCGTGGGGTGAAGGGGGCCATGGTTAGGTAAGTTTGTTTAATTTGATTAATTAACAAGGGGCTAAGGGGAGTGTTACTTGATTTTGATATCTACAGGAGTGATTGTAGTAGATGATGTTAGGTACCTCATTATGGACTCATAACTTTATATTTATAGGGTTATCTTTCTCTAATTTCATAATTAACCCCAAAAAGTTTGACCTCGAGAAAGATACAGATGTAAAATGGCTAGAAGACACCTAAAAAGTTGTGAGAAAGTGTAAAAAGGACCGGAGAGACACCAGGTGGAACCAGGGCACCCCATCTGAGGCTAAAATAATACATAAAATTATAAAATGGCTGGGCATGTGAGTAAAATAGGTCACATATTATGAAATAAAATCAACAAAATGGCCAAAGAATGGGGGTTAAGTAGTACTTTCTTCACTCAAAAACCTTTCAAATAGTAGTATGAGACTGGGATAAATAAATGTATCCAGTGCATGATTTTTTGACTACAGTATGGTTGGTAAGTAATATCTTGATAGATGCAAGCGGTGAGGTAAATATTCTTACTCTAGATGCATGGAATCAAATGGGGAGACCCACGTTACACCCATCCTTGAATTTGATGTATATGACAAAAAAAACAAGGGATATCCCTATTGATGTGTTGAAGGATGTTACTATTACAATTCAAGGAACCAATTTTACTATAGATTTTGAGGTATTAGAGCTTGCTAAAGTAGACAAGTTTCTATCATTACTTGGGTGACCATGGTGTTAATAAAACAATTCAAAATTTTCCTTAAATAAGGGGTACATATGTTTCAAAAATAGGAATGAGCGCGTCATTGTACCTCTGAATTAAGCTAAAGATATATCGTATGTTGAGCCTCTAAGTGAAGAAGATCTGAATAGGATTTATGTGCACATGATACATGACCCTAAGACTATAGAACCATCTAAGGAAGGTTTGTTATAGTGGGGAGATGTGCATTCAGTTAACGATGCCACTATTGTTGTTTGTGATAATTGGGCCCATGGTACATATGAAATGGTCAGAAACAAGTTGAAAGGAAGAGTAACTAGAATGATCACACTATGCATGGTTAAGTGCATGGGAAGAGTTTTTTTACAGAGGTTCATTGGTGAAGAAAAACCTAAATATTTCTTGGATTCCATGCAGGAACACCAGAAGAATGAAGGTGATTAAAGAAATATGTTGGTTTATACTCTGTGCAGTATAATAGCACACAGGTGGGAAACACACAGACAAAAATTGTTGGGTTGGTGAGATGTGAGAATCACCTTTTCAACTAGGTTCACACAGAGAAATGCACCTATACATATATGTAAATATCATGGGAAGAATGTTTCTTTGGTACAAATCCATAATTATGAGAGATTATGGGTGCACAGATAAGAGGCCTTGCCACCATCTCTGTGGGTACATAATTTTTATTCCACTTTGTGAGCTTGGGCACACACGTGGTATGTACATGTTGAGATCAAGCAACAGACTACAACCTAGTGAGATGTGACTGAAGGTGTGGTCCAGAAATTTGATTATTTTTCTAATAAACCTCCAGTACATGAAGCATTTTAGATTATGAATCATGTCACATTGGGGTATGGAACAAAGTTAGAAGAGATTGTAATGGAGTTTCTTGGAGAACCTAATCTTGAGGCGCACCTAGATGCTAAGGAAATAAAATATTTATAATTGAGTCACGCCTGGAAGGAGAAAGAACGGGATAAAATGGTTTACCTAAATTATAATGAATATGTTGAGAATTTAGTAGTTATCCTTATAGAAGGTACGTCATAAGTAATGGATATACATATGAGAAGGCCCGTGTGTACTATAAACCCATGAATACAAAAAAAGGATCTATCAATGTGTGATCCCAATGAAGTACCTACTTGAAAACCTATCCCATGGCAAGAATTCCACTTAACATGTGGAATAAGGGAAACAATACCCTGTGAATGTCTTTCAATACCTTTGCCAGTGAAACCCATAGAACAGAGCATGCGAGAACCGAATACAGTGGTATGCTTCTCAAAAGAGACATTCATGTGAACATAAGTAGAATACATAACATGTGTAACTATAATAGGTACAAACACAGAAGAACATGCAGTAACAAGCCTAATAGGCTTGGGAGCATTAGGAGTAGGAGCATGCACAAAAACTGATAGATCAAGGTCAATGGGTACAAGAGCAATAGTTGTAATTGGACTATAAGCTTGGATATGATTGTCCCCAATATGATGGAGATGTTGTAGGCTAGCATTTTTTTGCTGTAGGGAGTGTATTAGTGTATCCTTATCATTAATGAGGGCTTGTAGAAGAGAATTTCACTTCTTAAGGGATATATTTTCTTCTACAAATTTTAAAATATCCTCTTGAAGTCCGCACACTTCGAAGAAAAGCATATCATTCTCAAAATACTTGATAGATAAAAGAATGCATTTCCCAAAATTTTAGGATGTCAGGCTCAACTGAAATTTCATCCATGAGTGAGTGCGTGTTATAATATGGAACTTTAAAATTATAGTTCAATTCAAGCACTTTTACAAAAAATGGCACTCAAAACCGAGTTGGAGATCAAGAGATACAAGCTTTACAAGTTTATGCTCTGTTATTTATTTTAGTTGACACTAAAAAAAAATGCACTTTCCTTCACCACATAAATAAAATGAAAGGGGGGTAGAGTTAAGCACCTACTAGTAGGAATCACAAGTAACAAAATATGGACAAATCTCGAATATATGAATATACAAAAAAAATGTTTGCAAAACGAAACTTACAAATGGATGTCAACAACAATCTCCTACTCTGATACCATAAAATGAACGATAACCAGATCATACCAAGCTAAGAAATCAGATGATAATCAAACACCACGATCAATAAGATGAAAGCAATTTTCTAGAATAACTTTACGTAAACATTTGCAAACAAATTATCAGAAATATCATATATTATTATGCAACTCAATGAAATATAATGAGAATGGGCCTTGATTATATAGGCAAGGAATAACAATATAAGAACTAGTCAAGGTCATAAATCAAGCCCTAAATTAAGAAAACAACTATTTAAGACCATAAATTTAGGAATGAACTAGACATCAAGGATCTATTCAATACCATAGATCAAGGAAATAACTATACTTGACAGCTAGATAATATCCCCCAATATCTAAATAAGATAAAAGAAATATCCACACACATAAGTGGGTGAGGATAAATACAATAAAGTTAAATACAATACCTAGGTGAACATGAGCTAAGGTAAATACCCGCTCTAACACATATTGGTTACTGAAGAAAATTTATTAATGGATATGCGAAGATTTCTTCCCTTGTGGAAGAGTTTCTAAAGGAGAAAGGTAAGTTTTATTTGGGTGACGTGTAACAGCAGGCATTTGAGACATTGAAGGAGAGTCCTATCATTGCACCAATTTTGCACTTTATTTCTTCCAATAAACCCTATTATGTGCATGTTGATGCTTCTTGTATGGCTATTGGCACACTCTTAACACAACATGGAGATTGAAATGTCGATCAGCCCATATGATTTGTAAGAAATAAGTTGACATCAACATAACATAATCACACTACCACTGAGTGTGAGGCATTTTTTATGATCTACGAGCTTCATAATTTTCATCAATACTTGTTGGATACTTTGTTCATCTTTTATATGAAGTATATGGCATTGAAATATTTGGTCAACAATCATGTTTTGGAAGGGCACATCTTTCGGTGGATACTTCTCTTTCAAGAGTTTGATTTTACAACTATTGTACAACCACGAATTATTAATTCAATGCTTGATCACCTATCAATGATAAATTTTTATGAGGATGTGAAAATTATTGAAGACACACTTCCTGATGTTCAGGTTTTTAGGTTGAACTACACACCCATAGATTTGGATATAGTAGTCTTTTTGCATATAGGGTTGGCGCCTAAAGGAATGAAGGCATCAGAGAAAAACAACATGTTATATGTGTATCACCTTTCAGTTGATTATAGGTAACTTATACAAAATGGAAAGATATGATATATTACACCCGTGTGTTCTTGAACATGAGTGCAAGGACATTATGAAGGATTCGCATGGTGGAATAGTAGGAGGACATTATGCAGGTGATGTAACTACGTGCAATATAATTAAGGTTGGTCTTTGGTGGAGAATTTGTACAAATATGTTAAGGCTTTTGTGAAAGCATGTTATCATTGTTAGCATATTTATAAGCCTGGATGTAAATATGAGATGCCCCTTAGACCTATTTTAAGTGCGGAACCTTTTTGAGAAGTGGGTCATTGACTTTGTAGGGCTGATTGCACCACCTATGCATAGGACTGGAGTGCGCTACATTATTACTTGTACTGATTATTTGACATGATGGGCATAGGTCATGCCTAAAAAACATTACACTTTAGCCACAACAGTAAGGTTACTATGGGAGAACATTATTAGAAGGTATAGTTGTCCATTAATCTTGACTAGTGATAGAAGAACTCAATTATTAAATGAGACAATCACAATTATGTTAGCATAATTTATGGTGGCGCACCCTAAGACCACTCCTTATCACCCTCAAGCTAATAGTACCACTAAATATTTCAATAAGATTTTGGGAAAAACCCTTATAAAGGTTTGTGATGTTGGAAGAAAAAATTGGGATGATAAGGTGTCGGTTGTACTTTGGGCTTACATGACCACTTATAAAATATTGAATAAGGCCACACCCTTTTAGTTGGTGTTTAGCACAGAGGCGTTACTACCAGTTGAATTCATGTTAACATCCCTACATATTACGTGTGAAGGTGGATTAGATGATGAGAAAGATATTCAAGAGTGCATTGATAAACTAATGTAGTTAGATGAGAGGAACATGATTTCACATTGGAACTAAAAGACTGAGAAGGCGCAACAGAAGGACTGACATGATAGTCACATTAAGAATAATAAATTTGTAGTAGGCAAAAATTGTCCTTCTCTATGACTCCAAGTTCATGCATCATCAAAGAAAATTGAAGGCACATTGGTTGAGACATTTATTAGTAACCAAGATACTTGAGTCAAGTGAATGTCAATTGCAGGCATTTGATGGCACATTGTTTTCCAGTTACTACAATGGGACTAGGATAAAACACTACTATAAATAATCTTCTTGGTGCTTGTAATAAGGTAGTATTTCCATTTAGATTAGGTTTACCTTTCATTATTTTTTTTTCTTTTATTGTTGTTGTTTTATAATAAGCATGCTTGTGTTCAAGAAGCTGATTACTATCTATTGAGCTCATGCACAAAAGAGCGCACATACTTTTAATATGGGGTGAACTAGGTGCATGTGCATGAAAAAAATACCTTTTTGGTGCTTGGAGTAAAATTTAAGTGGATGAAGATGTGCATATGATCGTATAAGGATGGTTTTTCGGTTGTAGTGTTCATGCATGGAAAAGAGGAGGATGGTGATAGTAAGAAAATTTCTCAGATTAAAGACCACGCGAAAGGAAGGATCACAAACTGTAACGCGGGGTAGGTAGAAACATGATGAACTACTTTGTATATGGCATAATGGATTTTGTATTATTTTGTATGGAATTGTGCATAAGGAGGTTTGTGGCCAAGAAAGTAGTGAGTGTGCCAAAAGTTTATGATGCTAGCATAGGGAAGAAAGTAGTGGAAAATGCACAAAAAAGAAAAATTCAGAATTAAAGGTATTATATGGTGGTAGGTGAGGAAAAATTAATGCAATAAAAATTTAGAAACCTATAAAAGGGGGCATCAGGGTAAATTTATTTGCACCTTACCTTGTAAATAATTTAGGTGATTTCAAGAGCGAATTATTGTGATTTCTTGTGAATTTGAGGTCAAACTAGGTTAATCAACTAAACCGGCTTGGAGAAAGTATACAGCCAAGTATGTAAGATCCTTCGAAGGAAGTTTGAGGCTTGGAGATGGTGTGAAATATTGTTTGCAAGAAAATAATGGTTTGTAGGGTTATCTAGTTAGGGTTTATGAATTAGGGAAAAGAATTGAATAGAGAGAAAATGGTGAAAAGGATGCTTGGCGCATATAGTTAGAAGAGAGGAATTAAAGGCACCTCAAGCATAGAGCAGTAATAATTTCAAAGTTTTTATTATCACACACTATAGCACCTAGGAAAGAAGTAACTATGTTTCCCTAGGGAAATGGAAAAGGAAAGGGAAATTAAAATCTTGTGGCTAACGATGTGCAAGAAGAATGCTACTCTGAGATGCAATATGGGGAGGGAGTACTCATGGGGAAGGATTGGGTGTTACATGTGAGAAATATGATAGTCAATGATTATAACCATCGCTTGGATGTTTGCACTTGAAATAGATATTGAATTAATATAGAAGACGAATGAGAGGACTTTGGATGAAAATCCTATTTATGATGATAAGGGATATCAAAATTTTCAAAGCACGGGAGTTCTCTATCTCTACAAGATCCATTTTTTGGTGAACCTGAGAGACTGTATCAGTGGCTTATGTCACACATCTATGACAAATTTTTCTATTTTTTAGGAAGAAGGATGCGCCTTACCACATCATTGGTTGGAAAGTTTATTGGCCTCTAAAATACTGGAATGAATATTTTGGTGGATGAAGATGATGATGAAGTTAAGAATAATGCCACCACAATGAAGTACCAACAAGGAGGGCATGTTATGGAATTTTCTAATCTCACCGATCATATTATTAGAATGGTTGCACATCTACATATGAAATTGAATGGGAAGGAGAGATGAGGCTAGGTGAACAAGTGACGGCTTCAAATCACGAAGAAGATGACCGAAGGTACTATTTACAAACTTGTTGGATTTTTTGTAAAAGATATTATTGAGGAATCACATGTCAGGGAGAATATCACCTTTATAAATGTTATGTTATTGATTTTTTTCTCTTAAGTTGGGGTACCTAATGGTCCATGTGAAAACATATGGATGTTCCCTAAGGATAATCCATCCCCCACAAAAATAATTGTTGAATACACTTGTAATGGAACTAATAGTGCACATAAACCCCAGGAGGATAAATGGTATAAATGGATGTGTGAGGCATTTGGGAAATAATTTCACATTCTAAGTGAGTTACCTGCACAGTTGGAAGGAAAACAAGAATTTACAGTTTATCATAATTTATACCTTGGCAGATTTTATTTGAAGGATGGGTCAAAGAGTCCTTGGTGAAAACTTATGTTTTAGTTTACAACAAGATACTTTTAGGCCGCAATGAATAGGTTTTATAAGGTGTTCAAACTAAGTTTTAATGCAAATAAGGTGTATTATGAGTATCATGCATTACGCCAAACATATTTCTATCCTAAGAAGAGAAAATATGAAGATACAATGATATCACATAATATCAACATGACTAAGTCCATTACTTTGGCAGTTGCATATTTTGAGGTAGAAAATGTTTACATATATTTGAAGCCAAGGATGGTTGATGGAAAATATGTATATGATGACTTGAAGATTCCATAATTTCCTATAGGAAAGAAAAAAGTGTGTCAGAATATAAGGCGTTAGGATACTCCTCTTGATGAAGATGAAGAAGAAGAGGAACAAGGAAAATCAAATCTTGTTAAGGGCACAACTAAGAATAAGGAACCAATGTGCAAGGATTATAAACTAAGTGCAAGAATCTCTAAAGGAAACAAGAATCCACCAAAGAATAAGTCTTCGGTGAAGAATAAACCAAATATAGTGTTAAGTGAAGACATTGAGGAGGCCGAGAGAAATGAAGAGGAGGAAGTATTATAGAAGTACCCCTTGGTTCGTGAGGTTAAGGAGTTGGATGTAGAATGCCATGATGTGCATCATGATGAGACCTCCTTCAATTAACTAGTGGAAAACGGCCATGAATTACCTATTAATTAGATTTTGGAGGAAAGGCAGGAGCGTGAAGTTGAGAATAATATTGAACATGAGCTTGAACGATATATTCAGTGTGAGGTTGATCACATTTTAGAGCACATTTTCGAACACAAGGTAGAGTGTGAGGAATAAAAAGAGAATAATATTAATGAATAAGGAGAAGGTTGTGTGGAGAACCCCCTTTCACTAAGTTTTCCAAAAGGGACCCTTGGGAAGAACAGAAAGCCACGATACACACCTCAGGGACCTATGACGTAATGTGTTGATGATCTAAATAAATTTTTATGCGTAATATATTAGAGTAAAATGGACATAGAATATCTATTATATTGGTCATTATTCTAAAAGGAAGATACTTTTCCATGCATAAGAAAGATGTTATCTTGGGAATTTCTATCACAAATGGAAGATCCTAAGTTTGAGGTTAGCCCACAAGAATTAACCAAGGCTTGAATTAAATATACACTAGGAGAATCAGATCTGATATTTGATGCACATTTGTGGAAATATGAACAAGTGTGAAATTCACTTAAAAAATTATTTGTGGAAGTAGGGGTAAGATTTTCTGATAAGAACTGACGCATAAAGAATATGCATAAGGACATAGAGAAGAAGGATGAGGAATTAACAAAGAAGAATAAAGAGATTGAGGATAAAGATAAAATAATTTCACAGTTAAATAAATAAGTATGGGAAGATAAGAGATAGACGTGTGTGGTGTATAAGAAGGTGGAACGCATTATAGATACAATTACAATCATGTTCCTTGATCTGGTTGAACAAGTCCAACCTTCGTTCGAGATGGAATTACACTGTCTATAGGACTTGGCACATATGATCACACATGAGAAGAATATTCTCTCAATAGAATTTGCATAAGAAACATTGTCCTGATAGAAGAAAAATTATAGGGAATAGATTTTAAAAAACCTCACACAATATGATGCACTAGCAGTACAAGCTAAGGAGGATGCGAGGAAGAAAGAATTTTTGTATGATAATTGTCAGGACTTTGATCATGTTGTAAGTTTGATTAATGCTAGAGATGAAGATGAGTTGAGGGAGTTCGAGGCCAAGAAAAATAATAATAAGGGGAAATGGGAGAAAGTGTTAGCCGAGGTGGAGAAAGAAAAGGGAATTAATAAACCTTTTGAAGACCTTACTGAAAGATAGACTGAAGGAAATTTTGCCTCAGATTACATGTAGGATGGATGCATTGTATGACGTAGCCAAAAAGTAGAAAAATTTATTAAACAAATGAAGGGGAGGATTGATGAATTAACACCTACAGAGGTCCCTGACATTGTTGATGTTGCACCAGTTAAGGAAACTAAGGAGTTAGAAGGGTGGAGGGAGCTAGAAATAATATTGGTTAAGGGATTTCCAGTACTACTTCCTCCTAAAGAAGAGTTACTCTTTGATTCTTTAGTACAAGCCATATTATTCATTCATGGCATATATTCTTAAATTTTTGGGAGGAAAATGTTGATTGTTATTACCGAGGATAGACAACATACCTAGTGTGGGGTAATTTTGGGTTGGAAAAATGACTAAGTACAAAGAGGCATAACGGGTTATGTGTAGAAGTGGGTGCGTGTGTGATATTTAGAGAGACCTGTTGGAACGAGTGTGCATAGAGGAGTTTAGAGAGAGCATAGGAGGGTGCACATAGATGAAAATATGGTTGCACATGAGAATGTGCATACACAAGGGAAAATACAAGGACTTAGCCAATTTTCTAGGATGGACTAAAAATAGGAAAAGTAAAAATGGAGTGTTGAGCAAGAAAAGTGTAAAAGAAGGCTACCTTGGCGAGTGAGTAAAGGCTATTTTTGGACAATGTAAATTCATATCAAACACATGCATGGATGGCATTAATAGGATTAAAGCATATTTATTTATAGGATAATCTATTATTAGTTGTGAAAAAGCATGCATGTAGTCTATTTTTCATCATGCCTATTATTAGGAGAGTACATGGGTGATGAAGGACAAGTCCCCACCCCTATAAATACTTGGCTTAGGATTAGTTATATAATAGACATGATCATCACTATTATGTGTTATCAGTATGCTATTCTTATACGCTTATGCACATGACTCTATGTTTACATGTACTTAATGTTATGTATCAGCTACTATTGTGTATTTTGTTCTAAGATAAATGGACTATTGTGGATGGATTATGATCATTGATGTTTCTAAATATGTCCATTTAATGGTGTAATTAATCTTATTTATGGTCTGATTTGTATATTTCCTTATTACACATGTTTCCAAGATGATATGAATAAATTGAATGTGATGGTTAAGTATACTTGATTAATTAATTATTCAATTATCATTATGGTTATGCATGCTAGCATATTATCAAGAAAACACAAAGGAGGGACTTGGTAGCTGTGTGCACTTCAGATGAGCATCCTATCCTACTAAATGAAGTTCCAGCATGCATAACACTTGTATGGAACTAAAATAATACACATAGCCACTAACTTGATGATATTTGAAATAATGTTACTCATGATACCATACTATTTTTTGTCATGATTCGTCAAAAGTTCAAATGGGAGGAAGATGGATGAAATTTACCACCATTAACTTTTCAAATACTAAACTATAAGATTCCCTAAGAGGGGTATAGTTAGGAGGATGTCTAGGTGATCTTTGTGGAGGATCTATGTGAGAAGTGGATGTAGATGAAGATTTAACCATGATGGAATCAACAATGATCTTAGGTTTGTCACCATGCATGGAGGATTTAGTGAACTTGGATTTGGTATTATTTTATTGAAGTTTAAAATGGCCTTCCTCAAGGGCATGTAGTTCAATTTTGAAAACCATCGTAAATTCCTCTTCAAAAGTTTGAAATGATTAGATTTTAAGAGTGTAAGATATATTATTCGTATAAGAACACGAGAAGAGTTCAATAAGCTCAGTTTGTGGAAGGGAAAATGATTAACTAAAAGTAAGATATTATGATAATTAATTTAATCTAGAATGACATGTAAATGCAGTAAATAAATGTAGTAAACAAATATAGAGATGATCTACGAAACTATAAAAGTGGAAATTCTAAACCCTAAAACCTAAGGAGAGTTAGAATGAACTTAGCTGATTAGAGGATCTCACTAGATTATGTCGTAAAGGGAACAAAATATTATAGAAGTAGGAACGAATATGCAGATACCCCAAAATGGATGGGTTTGAGCTGATTTTCTAGAATGAAGCACCTAGAGAGGGACTAGGGCACCTATGGTTTCTCTGGTCTATAGAATGGGTGCCCTTTTCTGTGCAAAAGATCTGAAATTAAGTTTCACGGTTCCAACAAGTGATCTAAAACACTCACTATGTGTTGCATCAGATTCAGTGCACTACTCCAGATATTTTTGATAATCCAAGATGTATAGAAAACCTACAAAAGGCCAAAAAAGTATCAAAACCGTAAAAAAAGAATGTGAATGAATGGGTCAGACTGACCTCAACTACCACAACAATGGGATTACTAACTAAGCATTGCACTACATTTCAGATCCAAATGTAGTTCTGGTGTGTGTGTGTGCATTATGTGCCCTAGGTGCTCTTGTGTCAATTACACTTTGTGAAGTAGCGAGAAATAACTAAATGTATAAAATGTAACAGAATGTGTGAAGGGAATAGAATAGAATCCCTCCCCCTATGTTTGTGTGATGGAGATGAACTAGCCTTATCCTTGTGATGAAGCTAATGGATCAAAATGATATCCAAGTGGATGCAACTCTAGGTGGATAATAGTATTGAATAGTGCTAAGTCCCTCATTATGGTGTCATAACTTTATATTTATAGGGTTATCTTGATCTAATTTTGTAATTAAACCCAAAAATGGCTGACCACAAAAAAGATAAGAATCAAAATGGATAGAAAGTTCCCAAAAAGATGAGGGAAACTTTAAAAAGGATCGGGGCACCCCTAGTGGGACTAGGGAACCTATGGGTACCTTAGTACTACCCTAGGAACCCTAGTCAAAGATAAAATGACATAAAACAAAAACATTCAACTAGGCATGTGCGTGCAAGAGGTCGGGAATCAAGAAATAAAATAAATGTAGATCGCCAAAAGATGGGGGTTAATTAGTACTTTCTTCACTCAAGATCCTTCTAAATAGTAGTGTTGGTATCCAAATCAGTTATCCCTTTGAAGTCAAGAAGCATTAATAGGTTGAGAATGATGCTTAGAGAAAGATATATCTAAATTTGAAACATTTTTTAGCCGAGGAGGGATCTAATTGTCTCGTTGTTACTTGATCTTGGGAAAAATTAGATAACATTGTGCTAAGGGTTTGACCTACCCTACTACTTTATGTTTTGCCTTCAACTAGGGTGAGAGGACCCATTTTTTATCTTGTATTTGTAAGGGAAAAGAATTGACCAAAAATATTTGAATCTCATTTTCAGGACATTGAGAAATAACCTTGAGAAGACATGGTAAATGTAACACAATCTAAATCTCATGAGTTTTCACCTTAGAAAATGCAGACGTATCCTAGACAAGGTTCAAGTTACTAAAGAAAACAATAGAACCAGCTCAATCTTGCATATATCAGGTAAAGGATGGGTACATTCAACAAATATCCTTATCATTTATGGATAAGAAGTATAAGAAAGGGTGGTTCTTGTAGGATTTATCAGTTATGCATGTATTTTGTTGGGGAATTAAGCAGGATAAAGCTGATTATACCAAATACTTGAGAAATTTAACGAAATAATGGTAGATATTCCAGATGATAAGATAATAATACTTCAAAAAAATAATATTGAACCTTCAACCAGAATATGTGCATCCATGGAAGCCCAAGAATACATGGTTTCACACAATCTTTGAGAATTTAAACATAAAAGCTCATGCCAAAAAATAAATAAAACATCAAGAATAAGGGGCTGCTAACACTGGAGAATTTTTTAATGCCTCTTTGATTCCAATGAAATTTTGGAGAGCTCCTTCCTCCCATTTTATTATCTAGTCCTTCTTTAGCATGCTTGTAATGGGAATAGTCATTTCAGCAAAGTTAGAAATGAATCTACGGATGAAATTTATTTCACCAAATAAATATTGAATCCCTTTCTTATTTTTTTGAACAGGAACCTTACCGATTGCTTCCACTCTTTCATGATCAATCATGACCCCCTCTTTTGACACAATGTGTCCCAAAAATTTTACCTTTTGAACCCCAAAGTGGAACTGTTGTAAATATCTCCCCCCGGGTCGATATAGACAAACAGGAGAATATGGAAATCGAAGAAGCTCAAATCTCTGACATTCAAAAGGCGCAAGGAAAGTGGCGCACAGAAATGGATGTCGACAGGGTAAAAGATGCGCCTATGGTGCATGGAAAGTGGCACATAGAAATGAATTTCGACAGGGTAAAGGATGCACCTATGGCGCATAGAAATGGCACATGACAATGAGTGTTGACACTAAAATGTATGCGCCAAGGCGCAGGAAAGTGGCGCACAGAAATGGATGTCGACAGGGTAAAGGATGCACCCTTGGCACACGGAAATGGCGCATGCCAATTAGTGTTGACACTAAAATGTATGCACCAAGGCGTAGGAAAGTGGCACACAGAAATGAATGTCGACAGGGTAAAGGATGCGCCCTTGGCGCACAGAAATGGCGCATGACAATGAGTGTTGACACTAAAATGTATGCGCCAAGGCGCAGGAAAGTGGCGCACAGAAATGAATGTCGACAGGGCAAAAGTTGCACCTTGGCGCACGTAAGAGGATGTCGACACACACACAGATGCGCCTATGGCACACCTTTAGGAGGCGCAACATTTTGAGCGCTGACAGGAAACAGACCCTGGTGCAGATATTTTAATTGGGCGAGAACAAATTCTTAAAAATGTGAAATACAGTTCGCCACTTTTTAAGTTTGCTAGGGTTCTCACCTACCACCATAATGAGATAATTAAATGTAGTCTGTAGGTGGTTGGGATAGATTTCGAATTCCTCTCTTCTCCCTCTCTCATTCTTCCTATAAATTGTACAGAGGGGCTTCTTTCAAAGGGTTAGACATTACAGTTGTTCATCTTTTCAGCTCTGCCCTCCCCTCTTTTCTTCTCCAGGGTTGAAAATGGAGTTCAAACCTCCTCCCTTGCTCTGTAATGGCATTTTTGCCTTTTACTATTGAAATGATGTTCTGTGCAAACTTCTAAAGCAACAAAAACTTGTTTTGTGATGCATCTGTCCATCCTTGCTCGTTTTTGCTTGTTTTCTTCTTGCCTCTCTTCATTGCAGGTATTTGTGCATGTTTGAATGTTGATTGCAGGTTTGGAGCTATGTTCATGGATTTTTGGGACTTTTTCTGTGTGAAATCTATCTTTGGGCCTGTGATGCATCTGTCCATCCTTCCCATTGCTCACCTCTCCTTGTCCCGTGGCAGTTTTGATAGATGTTCAACATTCTTCTTCTCTGGTGTATCACCATTTTAGTGTAGGCTTTTGCTATTTTTTCCCTTTTCTCTCTCTCTCTCTGTCTCCTTGGCATGGTTAGATTAGGTTAGATTAGCTTGCCTGCACTGGAATAGCTTGTGGTAGGTAGTTTAGGAGTAGGAACCAGCCTTCTCTGGAGATTCCTTCCTCATTCTCGCAAGTCCCACACTTGGAGGAAGGTTTCAATGTTGTGCAATCACACTGGATGCTTCGAATGATCAAACTAGAAATCTGATCAGCATCCAAGGGGTGTTGTGATTCTGCATCAACAGTTTTGGCACGCCCGGTGGGACCTTAGAGGTCTTTCACTTTATCTTTGACAGGTTGGTGTGTTCCTGTTAAAGATTCAGCCTTTTGGAGGCACTTTCAAAAGCACATCTGGCAACTCCATCTAGTAAATAACTCATTCTCTGAGTTGCAGACCCATTTTCCATCCTTCTTTCCATCCCTTTCATTCTTTTCCATTCCATGAAGTTGTGTAATCATGACTTCATTTTCATCATGGAACTCACATTTACAACAACAGTATATTCCACCTCCAACATGTCTTACAACTCTTTCAGATCAGCATTTTGAACAAATTCAAGATCAGCATGCATACCCATATGAGCAGCAATGCCAAAATCAGTTTTGCTATGGAGCTTTCTAAGAGCAAGGGTACGCATGTAATGAAGACAATCAGATGCAAGATGCTGGTCTGTTGGAGAAAATCCAAAAGATGGAGGTAAAGATGGTGCAGTCCAAAGAAAAATCTCAAATGAGAGCTTTCAGTATTGGTTGCAGGATTCCTTGTCCATGGGGAGGCCCTTTTCCAAGACACTTCAGCCCTCAGGAGAAGCTGGACTTCATGATGAAGATGCTGCCCCAACTCGCATAGTGGATAGCAGAAATAGAGGCCTATACACTTGGTGTTGAACAACCTTGTCAATGGGTAATTTCTACACCATCATCTGGTATTTCTCTTCCCATTACTCAAGTAGCACCATCTCATTTGGAATTGCAAGTTTTAAACTCCCCATCTATTGTCCCAAATGTTGAATCCATGTCTCCACCTCTCAGTCTTCCACCACACCTCAATTCTTCTTTCCTTTTTCCTTCCAAATAGTCATCCCCTCCACAAGAACTAATTGAAATACCTTCCACTCCAAAGAAACAAGATTTTCCATCTCCTCCACCACCAAGAATAATTTCCAAATCAATCAAGTTTCAACCCATCCCTCCTCTTGCATTCCCAATTCCATGTGGGGAAGAAGAAATTGCAAAAATCAGTCATCAAGGATAGCAAGAGGAAGAGCCAAGAAAAGAAGAAATGATTAGGAGCTTAGTAAGTTTGGCTCTTAAATTTGGAATTGAGAAGATCCCCTTGATGGTTAAGCCTGCAAAAGAGGCTAAGGTTGAATAAATGGTGGTCAGGACTGATTTTGTTGCAGCAGAAGAAGAGCAAAAGGAAGAAGTAGATCAGCAATCAACTTGCTCAGAATGTAGTGTCCATGTTGACACTCTATTTGAAGGAAATGTTGATCTAATTCAAGTTGCACAATCGGCCATGGAGGAAGAAAGCTCTGAAGGAGATCTTGCAGTCCCAATTTGTCCTCTAGAGCAGCAGATCGAAGAGTTTGACTTGAAAAAATTCACGCTGGAGGAAGAGTTCAATCAAGAGCAAGATTGTCTTCAAGTATTGGAGGAAGGAGAAGCTTCTCCAAATCCAAAAGAAAAGGAGCACATTCTAGTTGTGGAGGAGAAAATTGCAGATCCAAGGGGTTTGAGCACAAAGTAGGCTACAGGAGAACCTTCAGTTCTTCTTTCTACTTCATCTCTCTCGAGCTCTAGTGCTGAAGAGGAGTTTGATCTATCAAACTCAATGCTGGAGGGTGAAGGAAACCATGGTGGTCAAGTTACAGATCAAGAAGACACCATGGAGGAAGTGGAGCATTTGCAGCAGGACAGCCATGAGGTAGTTTATCTGTCAGATTTGGAGGACTGTTTTGATGAAGAAGAACCAGTTGAGTTTCCACCATTCTCTCTTTCATCATCCACATTCCAAACGCTTGAGTCTGCTGTCATGGAGGAGAGCATTCATTTGCAATAGCCTACATATTATAGCAGCTCGTTGGAACCAAGATTGGAAGATTTTAATCTTTCATGTTCTTCATTGGAGGAAGAGAAAGGAAAAAAGAATTTCACCATTTCTTCCACACCATCCATTCAAGAAGGTCTACAAGAAAACTCCATTCTTGGAGTTGAAAATCAGAGCTATGGGCATATCAAAAGGATCAGACCTTTCCCAATCAGGTATTTGGCTTCATTGGAGCCAAAGGAGAAGTCACAACCAGTCATGCTTGCTTCTAAGCATGAGGATGAGCTACAAAGTACCAAGGATCAGCTGTCATACCTCTTCAATCCAAATGTAGAGAAACTAAAAGAGGTATTGAATTTGCCTTCAGCTGATACCTTGATGATTTGGGTGGAAGACCAGCTTCTTGTTGATTTTCCATTCATCCAACCAGCCATGTTTAGCTCCAAATCAATTGCATGGCTGCCACTTTTGAGAAAGGGAAGCTATTTCTCACAACCAATTGCAGGGTTTGTTTAGCTTGCCTTTGCTTCCAGTTAGAATAGAGTAGGTAGGTTTGCTTTCAGCAGAAGAAGTGCTTATGCACACTCTGCATGTTCCATTTGGAGCATGTATGATTTTCAGTTCTGTACATAGTTTTGGTGTTGCTGGTTTTGCTCTGGTACAGTTCATTTCAGTGGCATTTTGGTGAGGACAACTCCAAGTTCAATGGGTTTCAAGTGGCTCAGAAGGGATTTTTCAAAGTTCAGATCAGTTTTCAGGATTGCTTATGACTCCATGCCCAATGGATTGCTAAAAGGTCACTGGTCATTCACCTAGCAGGCAGGTGATCCCGTTGAGTCACCAAATTGTTGTAAATATCTCCCCCCGGGTCAATATAGACAAACAGGAGAATATGGAAATCGAAGAAGTTCAAATCCCCTACGTTTAAAAGGTGCAAGGAAAGTGACACACAGAAATGGATGTCGACTGGGTAAAATATGCGCCTATGGAACATGGAAAGTGGCGCATAGAAATGAATGTCGACAGGGTAAAGGATGCACCCTTGGCACACAGAAATGGCGCATGACAATGAGTGTTGACACTAAAATGTATGCGCCAAGGTGCAGGAAAGTGGCACACAGAAATGGATGTCGACAGGGTAAAGGATACACCCTTGGCGCACGGAAATGGCTCATGACAATGAGTGTTGACACTAAAATGTATGCGCCAAGGCACAGGAAAGTGGCACACAGAAATGAATGTCGACAGGGTAAAGGATGTGCCCTTGGCGCACAGAAATGGTGCATGACAATGAGTGTTGACACTAAAATGTATGCTCCAAGGCGCAGGAAAGTGGCGCATAGAAATGGATGTCGACAGGGCAAAATTTACGCCTTGGCACACATAAGAGGATGTCGACACACACACGGATGTGCCTATGGTGCACCTTCAGGAGGCGCAACATTTTGAGCACTGACAGGAAGCAGACCCTGGCGTAGATATTTTAATTGGGTGAGAACAAATTCTTAAAAATGTGAAATACAGTTCACCACTTTTTAAGTTTGCTAGGGTTCTCACCTACCACCATAATGAGATAATTAAATGCATTCTGTAGGTGGTTGGGGTAGATTTCGAATTCCTCTCTTCTCCCTCTCTCATTCTTCCTATAAATTATACAGAGGGGATTCTTTCAAAGGGTTAGACATTAGAGTTGTTCATCTTTTCAGCTCTGCCCTCCCCTCTTTTCTTCTCCAGGGTTGAAAATGGAGTTCGAACCTCCTCCCTTGCTTTGTAATGGCGTTTTTTCCTTTTAATATTGAAATGATGTTCTGTGCAAACTTCTAAAGCAACAAAAACTTGTTTTGTGATGCATCTGTCCATCCTTTCTCGTTTTGGCATGTTTTCTTCTTGCCTCTCTTCATTGTAGGTATTTGTGCATGTTTGAATGTTCATTGCAGGTTTGGAGCTGTGTTCATGGAGTTTTGGGACATTTTCTGTGTGAAATCTATCTTTGGGCCTGTGATGCATCTGTCCATCCTTCCCATTGCTCACCTCTCCTTGTCCCATGGCAGTTTTGATAGATGTTCAACATTCTCCTTCTTTGGTGTATCACCGTTTTAGTGTAGGCTTTTGTTGTTTTTTCCCTTTTCTCTCTCTCTCTCTCTCTCTCTGTCTCCTTGGCATGGTTAGATTAGGTTAGATTAGCTTGCGTGCACTGGAATAGCTTGTGGCAGGTAGTTTAGGAGCAGGAACCAGCCTTCTCTGGAGATTCCTTCCTCATTCTCACAAGTCCCACACTTGGAGGAAGTTTTCAATGTTGTGCAATCACACTGGATGCTTCGAATGATCAAACTAGAAATTTGATCAGCATCCAGGGGGTGCTGTGATTCTGCATCAACAGGAACTTCTTCATATTTAATGAGATGTCATATTCTCTACATCTAATCAAAAATTTTCAACATGACTCAAATAATCACTTCTTTTCTTAGATAAAATTGTCACATCATCTTGATAAACTGCAATAAAATCATTGATTTATATTGAGAATGCAACATCCATATCTCTTTGAAAATTAGCCTCAACATTCAACAGAAAAAATGGCATTCTCACATATATATAGGTACCCCATGGGTGGTTTATGTAGTTTTTATTCTCTTTGATTGCTTCACGACCACTAGGTTATACCCTGAGAATCCATGTAATGTGGACAGAAACTCAGATACAATGACCAATTATAGCATGTTACTCATATTAGGTAATGGATAATTATTTTTAACTGAGGCCTTATTCAAGTTTCTAAAATCCACGCATAGCCTTATGTCTCCATTTTTCTTTCTTACGGGAACTAAGTTTGTCACCTATGAATAATATCTTGTTGGCTGTATTATCCCTCCATCCCTTAACTTTTTGAGTTCTTCTTGCATTTTGAGGGAGATAAGTGGATTAATTGGCCTCTTCTTTTGCCTAAATGGTTTAGCATTAGGTTATAAAGGTATTTTGTGTTGAAATAGATCCTCCCTATATGCCTTCAATTCTAAGTATGACCATGCTAAGCAGTCTTGGTACTTTGTCAACAACTCAAAATAGGACTGATTTTCCTCCTTACTCAAATGATTTCCTAGCCATACTTTTCTAGGTTTTTCTCCAGTTCCTAGATTATGTTCTTCCATGTACCTTGAGGCTAAAATAAGTTTTTGAAGCACCCTATTTACATTATAAAAGTTGGATTCTAAATCCACCAGCAATCTGGGGATCGTGTTTTTTTTCAATTATATTGTTTCCTTACCAAACAAGGTCTCTTTTGCATCACATACCGTGACCATTAGTTCCCAATCAATGCACTAATCAATAAATTCTCCTTCACTCTACAAGAAACTCTAAACATGGGAATCATCATAAAATAATTTCCATTGTTTCACATTATCAGGATCAAATGGTCTTTATAGTACTTCAATATCATAATCACAGTAAGGAGAAATAGTACAATTTTCACTCCTGGATCCAAGCACTGCCAACCTATCTGCTACAACATTCTGATTTATGTCATGATATAATATGTTAAAGGAGTTATACATTTTGATAAAATACCATACCGCATGCTTACACTATTTCATCCTTTGATTTTTGTATCATACAATTTTCTAACTTGTTTGATCACCAACTCTTAGTCTCCTTTAACAACTATGTCCTTAATACCATATCTCCATGAAATCATTAATCCCTAAAGAAATGCCTCATACTCTACAATATTATTTGTGCACTTAAATTTAAGCTTGAAGGAGAAAATAAAAATTTAATCTTGATACAAATACAACTCCAACATTGTTTCCCAAGTTAGAGCAAGCTCCATCAAACATCAAAGTCTAGGGAGCACCAATTTGTTCAAAATAATTACTCTTATTAATACCTTATTCCTCAAAATCCAAATAGCCGAAAAAGTTATTAATGTCCACATTTACATATAACACTTTGTAAGAAGCATTTTTAGGATCTTCAATCAAATACAACATCTTTTTCTCACCATACAATTTCACCAAGTTCCCTTCTACCTATTAGAGTAGGTATTTACCTTAGCTCATGTTCACCTAGGTACTTTATTTATCTTTATTGTACTTATCCTCACCCATTTATGTGTGTGGATATTTTTTTATTTAGATATTAGGGGGATATTATCTAGTTTTTAGGTATAGTTCTTTCCTTGATCTATTGTATTAACTAGTTCTTTCCTTGATCTATGGTATTGGATAGATCCTTGATGAATAGGTATCTCCTAAATCTATGGTCTTGACTATTTCTTTGATGACTAGTTATTTCCTTGATTTATGGCTTGATCTACAACCTTTGATTCGAAAAACCCATTAAATCCTTAGCCCTTGGTCATATGGTATGGTCGTACAAGGGCTTAAAGCTTGTGATTCCTACTAGTAGGTTCTTAAATCCAACCCCCTTTCAATTTATTTGTGTGGTGAAGGAAATTTTATTCTATTTTAGTGGCAACTAAAATAAATAGTAGCTCATAATATTGAAAATCTTGTATCTTTTGATTGGTAACTAGGTTTTGAGTGTCAATTTTTGAAAAAGTGCTTTTTTGTGTGCTTTCCATTGGAAATATTTATTTTGATAATAGCAATATAATTATAAAGTGTCATATTGTAACACACACTCATTATAAAATTACAAAATATGGGGGGGGTTCTTGTTACATTGTTTGGGATCTTCTTGCATTACTTGGTTCTTACATTTATTTTGGTGCTTTTTTGAGGATGGTGTCTACTTATGCATTAGATCGTGTTGAGACATTAACAACATATAATTACCACACAAGGAAACAATAATTAAGTGAAAAGGATTATGGGCTTTAACTTCTTCATAAAAACTAGTGTTCACTAGAGAATATGAGAAATTTCAGTACCAATGCAAATTTGATGAGTGTATAGGTTTGATAGGAACTTATGTAAGTGACAGTATTTTGTTTCATTTGGAAAAATGAAAATCTCCTTTCAAAATATGGGTGAAATTGAAGGATCTATTTAGTAAGGTGGATCATATGAGAGCCATGAAACTTGAAATTGAGATCACCTCTCTTAATCCTGAAGATTTTCCAACAATTATGGACTATCTTAATAAGTTCAAGCATTTGTTGACATAATTGAAGGGGAATGGAAGAGATAATAAAGATGAAGAGTGTGTTTACTTGATTTTATCAAAGTTGAGAGGACCATTTCAAATATTTTTTTCTACATTTTTCTCTAGCATGGATGCCTTAGGTGACACATTCAAAATACCTGACTTAGAAACATTTTGTGAAAGACTTACTAGGGAAGAATTTAAATTTTCTCACCATGAGTCTTCCATCTCTCAAAATGCATTAGTTGCATCTAATCCTAACAGCAAGGGAAAACCAAAAAGTAAAACCAAATCCACCTCTTATCCATCTCAAAGTACTCCTAAACCAAAAGAAAACAATGCTAAACCTAAGGAGTCTTCTAAATCAAAGAAAAAGTCTATCCCTTCATGCTTTTTTTATGGGGTAGTGGTCATGAAGAACATATTTTTTATAAGTGAATGCAAGCCTTAGAGGATGTAGTCAAGAAACACAAAATTTCTATCTCCATTCAACCTCCTTCTAATCAGCATGGAAAAGCACTTAATGTTGTTGGGAGATCTCAATAACCACTTGCAGACAACTGGGTTATAGATTCTAGTGCTTCTCATCACATGAATTCTTCCAAGGAGTATTGTGTTTCTCTAGGTTTGAGTTCTACTTTAAAAAGTGAGGTTAGAGATTAGTCATTTCTTTTTATTGAGAGAAAATGTGATATACAACTTGATGGTGGCACTATCCAAGATGTACTATATGTTCCTAACATCACTACAAATTTTCTTTCTTTATATCAAATTTGTCATTCTGGTCAAGGGAAAACACTGAATTTTACACCACGTGGAGTAGAAGTACAAACTTTGTTGGAGCCTTATTCACTTGTTTCTTAGGGTATTGTTGATCATAGTTTTAGACTATATCACATTGAGAGTTTTGATGACACTTCCTCTATAGGGATAGGATTGGTTTCTCATGCAGATTTAGAGATTAAGCTTTTTCATGAAAGATTTAGACATCTCAATTACAGATATTTGAAGGAGTTGAGAACTCATAGTATGATAGGTGGTCTTCCTAGAGTTTCTTGTCTTGAGAGAGTTTTATCTAGATATGCATTAGGGAAACAACACCAAGATCCCTTTCCTAAGAATTTTTCCAAGATAGTTTCTTCACCACTTGAACTTGTGCACAGTGACTTGATGGTTTTTCATACCCCCTCTTTTTATGGAGCTAAGTATGCACTTAAATTTATTGATAATTTTTAGAGCTATACTTGGGTTTATTTTCTGAAGTACCAAAGTGATGTTTTTTCACACTTAAAATTATTCAAGGATTTGGTCAAGAAACAATCTTCTAGTTGCATAAAGAACCTTCACACTGATAATGGGGGGAGTACTTCAGTAAAGATTTTTCTAATTTTTTAGCAACTCAAGGCATTATTCACCAAAATTTTGTTCCTCATACTCCACAACATAATGGATTAGCAGAATGGAAGAATATAACTTTGAAGCAAATGTCTAACTCTATGATGCATTCTATATATTTACCTCCTATCTATTGGGAAGAAATAATTAATTGTGTTAAATACATTCAGAATCGTACACCACATAGAGAACTTGAACATTTGACTCTAGAAGAAGCTTGGTCCAACACTAAGCTAGATGTCTCATTTTTTTGAGTCTTTGGTAGCCATGCTTGGGACTTTGTGCTAAAGAATAAAAGGAAATATTTTTATAAGAAGATAAAACCCTTGATATTTGTATGGTATTGTGAGGACATGAGAGCTTGTCAACTTCTAGATTTTTATACTCATGACATTATTTTTCAAACATAAGTTTAGTTTGATGAGCACTTCACTCCTCATGATTATTCATCATATTCCATACCTCCTTATTCATCTCATCTTGAGGATCCTTTCTTTGAGGAGGTTGATGAGGAGGTTATATATGTTATTGAGGATCATATTCCCACTGATGTTGTAACTATTCATAAGTAGGCTCATACTACAATTCTGAGGCAACACCTTTCATATAGGATCTTCCAACCACTAGGAATCACCATGCACATTATACTGGTTCTGAAATTTTGTGTCAACCATTTTTTGAGGATCCACAATTTTTTTTCACACGCTCATGGGATATAGCAGTGGGATGATGCGAGTGTCAGTTGAGTATTCTTCTTTGATGAAGAATCATACTTGGGATTTGGTATCTCTTATAAATTTTGGTTAAGAATGCACCACAGAATATACAAAATTACTTCATCAATTATGCATAGAAGAGTTAAAATAATATAGGAGAGGTAGCTCCTATATCTAGGAAAACCTCCTCCACAAATATCTCACCTAACTCCTATATACGAGTGTGGTTAAAACCACCACAATTCACGTATAATCACTTTATAATAACATTATTGTTATAAAACAATAATATAACAACCAAGCCATAATATTCATCACATCATAAGTATCATCTAGTAAATACTCATGTAAATATTAATATTTAATTTCCTAACATTCCCCCCCTTAATGTTTACATGGTAACATTAGAACTTTCACACTTCCTTTGCAGCCTTCCGCCTCTGTGTGCTCATGATCTTGGCACACACTCGAACTGAAGGTAGAAGAAGGAACACATCAACTTCTTATCGACCAAGCACTATCGAGAACACATCTGACCGATGAGGATGGGAACATGCTCAGGAATCATCTACTTATCAACCAGTCACTCTAGGGAACACATTTGACCTAGCAGTGTGGGAACTCAAGCAGGAACACATTTGAATAGCCTTCATTGGATTTTAGGAGGCTAACCACAAACCTAGGTATGAATAGGAACACATCTGACTATTCTACCTCATCAAGCCTCATGATGCTGCGTTTCACTGTGTTATTTGTTCTGTACTATGTTTTTGCATTTGGGGAAATAGGAATAGCCACATACTCAACTGAAAAACTGAAAATGGAACATTGGATCATGTTGATCATGTTCCCCCCTCAATGTGAACATTTCACTTATTCAATCCAAAAAAAACTATGAAATCATACTGCACACAACAAACTGCAATTCTGAAATGAAAGAAAACTCACACACTGTGCCACCAGAACTTCATGCGGCCCCATCTTTGGCGACTGAGGAGAGGTCGCTGTCTGACCTCCAACCTCCGATGCCTCCATCCTCCATTTTCATGCTGCTAGCTCAGCTATATTTGGATATGAAGCTCAATTGTTTCCACATTGTTTATTATATCTTCCCTCCCACAATGTGAAACACTTTATTATTCCAGATGTCGGGTAACACCGAAAATGCGTCCGTAAGGCAAATTCTTTTTTTTTAAAATATATATATTTTCACAACTTTTGACTCTAACTCACAATGAAATTTTGATGAGACTCTCAATAATGACACATTTAGACAAGGTAATAATGACACAATTTTAACCAGACGACATTTATGACTTTGATAATTGACACAATTTTGACAAATTTACGACTTTTACAATGACTCATTATTTGACTAGACAACTAAAAAGTAATTAAAGATTACTTTTTAATACATAATGGATATAAAATAGACAATGAATCTTATTGAAAATTGACACTAAATTCACAAAACTTATGAATAACTCTTAAAATATGATTTTGAATCTTATATAATAAAACTTAAATGTTCAAATTTGAGGTGGACGAGAGACTCTTAACACTATAACTAAAGACTTCAAATAACGATGATAAAACTTGAAGTAATTCTACCCAAATGAAATAATAATAAAATGTACAGCACAGAACCTGAGGTTGATAAGAAGGGAGGTATTTGATGTCCTTTTTAATGTAATAAAGAGCTTAGAATGAAATAGACTGTCAAACACGTAGCTAGAAATAATTTGAGCGATGTTTTTAGCATACTCCAGATGCAAATCTCTTCTCTAATCCTTGTCAATGGCGCACAAGTTTTGGTGGCTGCCTCTCAAAGCCCAATGCTTCCTTGGACACACTGAAATTACTTGAAGATATATAACGCCTTCAAAATGAAGAGCCTCACAAATGTCCTCCTTTTGAATTCTTCAATACAAGAATGGAGTAGGACGTGCTAGATGACAAGGGCAGAGAAAAGGATTTTGATCAAATCAGTGACTGAGACACCGCAAATGAACACTCCACTCTTCTTGTTATATCTCAGATCCTTCCCAAATATCAGAACTAGACAAAATGTTCAATGTAGAAGCCAAATCTTGTGAGAAAATATATCAATCTTGATAATCATGCTAGTATTACCTAATACCCATGCAAAGATTCAATAAATCAGACCAAGATTTCTAGACTGTGTGAAAGCCGCTATTTGAAGAAAAAATGTGTTGGGTCTGTCAAGAATCGTTCTATTCACAAGAGATCATTCTGGCCGCTAAGAAATTTTTAACGCCAATCCAAAGAAATATAAATAAAATAAATGCCAAAATAGAGATATAAATTCAATATATCTCCTTGTGAATAATTGTTTCATTGAATAATAATAGCATATCTTTGATTACAAAATTCTCTCCAGATATTTTACCTCTCTCCAACAGAAATGGATTCCAATGCTTCAATGCAAACTAAGTCTAACATGCACCTTCATGTAATGACTAAATGAAAAAATTGAATTTTCCATACACGGGACAGGAAAAATACTAACTGCCCCTTCAATAAATTTACACTTCCATCACATACAGAGAATCAAACTGCTCTGATACCAAATATAAATTTTGGTTAAGAATGCACCACAGAATATACAAAAGTACTTCATCAATTATGCATAGAAGAATTACAATAATATAGGAGAGGTAGCTCCTATATCTAAGGAAAACCTCCTCCACAAATATCTCACCTAACTCCTATATACGAGTGTGGTTACAACCACCACAATTCACATATAATCACTTTATAATAACATTATTGTTATAAAACAATAATATAAAAACCTAGCCATGATATTCATCACATCATAAGTATCATCTAGTAAATACTCATGTAAATATTAATATTTAATTTCCTAACATCTCTTACTAAAGGAAGAAATATGGTTAGGTGTAAGTAGGTATACTGAACCAAATACCCAGCTGATGGGTCCATTGACAAGTATAAGGCTCGTCTTGTTACAAAGGTTTTTTTACAAGTTGAAGGTATTGATTACTCTTATACTTTTGAACCAATTTCCAAGATGGATTTTGTACACCTTGTACTTGTTATTACTACATCACAGGGGTGGCCCGTATACCAGATGGATGTGAAGAGTGCCTTCTTACATGGTGATTTATAAGAGGAAATATAGATGGAGCAACCTGCTAGATTTGTTGAGGATTCTTCTCTTATTTGTAGGCTCCGAAGGTCTCTCTACAGTCTCAAACAATCCCCTTGGGCTTGGTAAGAAGATGGATTCTTTTATTCTATCTACTTGTTTTCTTCATTTTCACTCTAATCATACAATGTATCTCCAACATGTTGGTGAGGATATTATGATACTTGTATTGTATGTTGATGATATTTTATTTACTGACAGCTCTTTTTACCACATCCAAAGTATTTAGAGGGCTCTTTCTATACAGTTTGACATGACAGATCTTGGGTTATTGCATTATTTCCTTGGTTTTCATATTTCTCAGACAAATTAAGGGATTAATTTGAGTCAACAAAAGTACACCCATGATCTTCTTCAACACTTTGATATGGCTAGTTGCAAGCCAATTCCATCTCCTTTTTAGTCTAGGGTTACTCTTACTTCCACATGTACCACACCACTCTATGATCCTACCTTGTATAAGAAGTTCGTTGGGAGTCTCATGTACTTGATGCATACTCATCTGTATATTTCATTTGTAGTAGGGCTTGTATCTCAGTTTGCACATTCTCCTCATAGTAGTCACTGGAAGGCTGCTAAAAAGGATTTTGTGCTATTTGTAGGGCACTTCCTAGTTTGGCGTACACTACACTAGGGGTTTTACTAAGTTGGTTTGGTGTAAATATTCATATTGGGTAGGTTTTATTGATTACAAATGTTACACTTTTGGCTATATTTTTTATCTTGGTTCTTATCCAGTTGCTTGGGCGTGTAAAAAATAATAGGTTATTGCACTTTTATCTTCAGAGGCAGAGTACAAGGCAAAATTTATAGCGAGTCAGTATATTTTCTGGATTTGAAAATTATTGACAAATTTTGCATTCCCAAAGGATTCCTTGACTATACTTTGGTGTGATAACCAAAGTGAAATTCACATTTCTTGCAACCCAGTTGAGCACCAGCGCACCAAGCATATTGAGATACACATCCACTTCATTTTACAATACATTCAAGATGGAGTTCTTTTCTTGGAGTACATTCCAACTCAACAATAGGCTGCAGAAATCTTTACAAAGCCTTTTGCATCACCTCACTACCTTGAGTTACATGACATTCTCAGGAGTGTTTATGATAACATCTTCCTTCTTCTTATTCTTTATGTTTCCTTCTAGCAAGATTCTTTCCTTATTTTGGTTCGATATTTCTTCATCGATATATTATACATGAGTACCTCATCAGGCCTAGTTATTGGGACTCATACTGTGAACATGCCAATTCCATTTTTTCCCCTAGCTTCACTTGATGTGGGGTGTTAGAGTAGTTATTTACCTTAGCTCATGTTCACATAGGTAATATATTTACCTTTATTGTATTTATCCTCACCCACTTATGTGTGTGGATAGTTCTTTTTTATTTATTTAGATATTAGGGGGATATTATCTTGTTATTAGGTATTGTTCTTTCCTTGATTTATGTCTTGATCTACGACCTTGATTGGATCTTAGATTGTTATTCCTTACCTATATAAGCAAAACCCATTCTCATTGTATTTCATTAAGTTCCATAATAATATATGATATTGGTACTCATTTGTTTGCAAAGGTTTATGTAAAGTTATTATGGTGAATTACTTTCATCTTATTGATTGTGGTGTTTCATTCACATATGTGTTCTTGGATTGGTATGATTTGGTTATCGTTCCTTTACCAGTATGGTGGCATATGAAATATGTATTTACACACTTCCACCAACACTAGTAGCCCATTTGATTGACAATAACATACCCCATTTTTCAGGGCAATCTGCAATAACTACATTCATGGTCAAATACTTACCAGGGTATGCTACTAACTACACTACCAATCCTTAAACATACCCAATCACCAACACCTCCCTTGGATCCATAGCGGTGTATTTTCCAAAGGATATTGTTACCTTGATGTTCAATTCATTCATTACTTCAATAGGCATCACATTACACAAAGCCCCTGAATCAAACATACAATTGTGCACAAGTTTGTCCTTAATTATTAAGGTAGTATAAAAGGGATCAACATCAAGTTTTGATTCAACAAGAGAAGTACCCAAATACACTTTAGGAGACTCTCCCAAGTTTTTCAATGCCTACATCACTTTCAACTCTGCAATGACAAGGGGAGTGTCCATACTATTTACTCCCTTACCTAGGGGAACTACTTCCTCCTTGAATCCAAAATACTCAAATGCCCTTTTCCTATAATCAAGGATCCTAATAAATTCAATAATAGGTACACTGACTTTAATATTAGCCATATCACAAGGGGTACACTTGGGTAATGTTGCATTGGGAGGGAGAGTGACTGCTTCTTCTTATGGGATGATACTTTTCATGGATTGGGCATGGATATGGGCATAGGATTTATTGGGAATAGTTGGAACATTGTTAGGTGTATCCTTCTTGGAAGGGTCTTTTGGGATATTAGTGAGAAGGGGATTTTTTTGTTCGTATTGTGGCCCTCCTTTTTTTATAGTTCTACTTCTGAGATTGTATTTTTTTTCTTGAGCTAATACCACGTTCATCAAAAGATGTTGGTCCTCCTAAGAAGGAATTCCTCCATCATACTTCTTAATCATCACATCCCTTAGGTACTCAAAGTCATGATTAGATAATTTAAAATCCTAAAACATAACAATCTCAACATCACCAGTATAAGGACAAGGAGAAACCTAGTGGACGTAATCCCCAAAAACCCTCAATAGTATGAGAACTTAGTAATTCAGTGGAGGAAACCCCACACAATGAATCATCATGATACTCCATAATACAAATATCTCCAAAACTAGCTTCATATTTGGACTCTTCACCCCCTTCACTTGGATCATAGAGAGGATGGGATAAGGATAATCTAACCCACAAGTTAATGACATGTGATTCTTCAACCCTATATGCCCTTGTAGTCAATGGATCATAGAAAAGTTTATTTTATCTCTGAGGTTTTTGTTTACTTCCTGACCCCATATCTCCCTTTCCTCTATCTTTATTTATAATCTCACTTTTGGATGGCCACCAAATCTATTCATCCCTTGAGGTTGATTATGGCCCTAAGAGCTCTGTCAAATTCCCTTCTCCACCCTAGAAAGTTTGTATGAGATTTATTTTACTAACCCTACCAAGTTTTCAACAAATTATTCTAGATCCACTTCCTTTCCTACTTGAGGCTTCTAAGGATTGATCAATTTAACACCCTCCCTCTTGAGAGGATTTCCTGCAGCCTTGATATTATTTTCAGTTTGCATTTCCATTATGAAGGTTTGCCTCAAGTTTGTAGGGTCTTTGTCCCTTAGGTAATATGTTTCCTTATTATCAAATGCATCATAATATTTAATTAAGAAAGACTCATCACTTGGTTTCAATGTTATAAGAATTCTATTTAAAGTTTTGTTGAATATGGTGTTAAATTCTTGAACAGGCTCATTAGGGTTTTTCTTAATATTCTTGAATTCAGATAGAAGAAACCTTGGATCAATTTAATCACCATATTGTGATCTAAATGAATTCTTCATCTCAATCCATGAGTCAATTAAATTGTCTGGTAAGGATTTATACCAATCTCGGGCATCCTCTTCTAAGGTGTGAATAAATAATTTTACATAGACATCCTCAAGTTCAATCTCAAAATCCTCCATAATATTCACAAAAATTCTTAGGTGTTGATCACCAATAATAGAATTATTTCCCTTAAACTTGAGTAATTTGTTCCTTCTTCTTGTGGAATTGGATTAGGATAACCCACCATACCATGAAAATTTATGGGCCCAAAAACATTTGCAACAAATGAAGATCTAGGTGAAGGATGAGCCATGTTATTGTCAGGAGGTGTTCCTTTAGGAGGATTAAAACATTATGGGACAGGGTGTCTTTGAGGCAATGGTGTATGGTCTTCAAGGTAATGATCCTGTAAAGACTCAATTTCACAGAAAACTCTTTTATTTCTAAGTGATAAAGGAGGAAGTTTAGGAATACATATATCCGTTGTAAATGATGATCCCTCACTAGCTGGAGTGTACATATTAATGCAGGGAATACTCAATCCAGAAATATTTGAGGAACTAGAATAATCCTGTACAAGCCTCTATGTACAAGGTTTGTAGACTTGTCTGAACCCATTCACTGTATGTAACCCACTATGCCAAGGGTCGAAAGTGCACTGAATTGAATTAGTTTAAATGCATTGTGCTAGAATGTAAAACCCCCAAATGATGCCCCCCTCTTTGGGGGTGCATGTGATGTCACTGATAGGATAATGTGGCCCCAAAAGATGACCAAATGCTTGAAATATATGCTAGAAAGTTCTTGGTAGAAACTAAGGCACTCACAAATAGGAAGGATGGCCAAAGAAAAGTGTTAGTACGAACAAGAATGCATATAGAAAACAATGTATAAGCTACATAAATAGTGTGTAAGATACTAAGAAAAGTAATGTAAACACATAAGAAGACAAGTAAGTCACATAAAGTGGGAACTAGTGTAAATGGAACATGTGCACCTGATCCATGTCGAGAAAAAGAGTGTAGAAGGATATCCTCTATTTTCAAGGTTTTTTGGGTGATCCAACGCCATAGGTCGAAGAAGTGTAAAGAGGAATTATGTTGTATTCTCCAACATTTAACTTCTTCCCTTAATATGTGTGAAGAGATCTCTGTACATCTTGGTTTTTTGGGAGATTCAACGCCACTATCCAAAGTAGTGTAGGGAGTCACACCCACTGTAACCTCCAAGCATGTAACTATTTTCTAGAATGCTAAAGACACCATATCCTTTAAAAGCATCTATGTATGGGGTTCTTAGACTAGTTTTAACCCACTCACATTATTTAACCCACTATGCCAAGGGCCAAAAGTGAACTGAACTGAATCGGTGTAAATGAGTTGTGCTAGTATGTAAAACCCCCAAATGATTCCCCTCTCTTTGGGGGCGCATGATACATTTCTGATAGGAGGATGCGGCCCCAAAAAAGGACCAACTACATGAAATGTACCCTAGAAAATGGTTGGTAGAAACCAAGGCATGAAAAAATAGGAATTATAGCCAAAGAAAAGTGTTAGTATGAACAAACATGCATATAGACAATGTATAAGCTACATAAACAATGTGTAAGCTACTAAGAAAAATAATGTAAACACGTAAAAATATAAGTAAGTCACACAAATTGGGCTGCAAACATGGGACATCACTCACGATGGCGCAATAATTGTAAGACCATCATGCTCACAAATAAAAAACAAGTGTGCACACAAAACATAGGGGAAAGCCTGTAAAAAAGAGAAAAATAGACAAGCGATGTCACAAACAAGTATGGAATCAAATATCCCTACATAACAAAGGATGGACATAAAGCACCCGTTAGCATTTTAGAAAGATAACTAGTATGTCAAAAGTGTGTATAACCAAGTAATGTAAAGTGTTGAGTATAAAATGATACAATAACACCTCTAAGAGAAAAATGTGGATGCCCGAATCAGCTAGTGTAGGAATGGTAGAAGGCGAGCATCCATGCTGAATGGAAGAGACATGTATCTATGATCACAACTAGAAAAATACTTGAACATTCATGTGTTGATGATATAGATAAATAAAATTCCCGTAATCTAACTAGAATGTCTAATAAAATGACCATGAATAAGAGAAAGTAAGCAAGAGTAAAAATAACCATAATATACAGTATGATGTGGATGGATGGAATGGAATGAAAAATTGAGTGATAGGAGCCACGTGCCACTCAAGTGAATATAAATTTATGTAGTGATGATCATTTGGTTTTCCCTTCAGCAGTCAAGAATGAACAGTAAATGAGAGTACGTCATCGGGAAATGGTTGAATAGTGTGTGTTGTGTCTAGCATAATATGAGGAGTATGTATGCGTAGTGATGATGATAAATAACATATAGAAGATATGTGTGTGAGTGTTATTTCCAAAGCGTATATCACTACATGATGAATAGTAAGGAGTGGTGATATAGCCTAAAGCGTATACCACTATAAGATGATAGAACAAGTGACGATTGAGTCTATAACATGTGTCACTATCCTAGAAATGTCACATGATGAAAGTTCAAATGGTAAATTCATGATTAATGTAAGGTAAATTTTATTTCTAAACCCTCGATAGTCGAGTATAGACTGATGAACTAAAGTGCGTCATAGGGTAGACAATGCAATATGTGTGATGATAATATATGTCCATGTGAGGAGTATAATTTGTAAATATGTGATGTGCATAATGCTATGAAAGATGTAATGTATAGAGAAGCATGTAATGTATGTAGATAAACTAGCAATGTAGTATGTAGAATGTTCTAATGCTAGACTCATATGTGATGAAGACTAGTATAGTATGTAGAATATGTGTGATATGGATATGTGTAGTGTAGACTAAATCTAAAATGTAGGATGTAATATGTGAGATGTGTGAATAAACGTAATCTGTAGTAACTATTGTGGAGTGTGTGGGGTTCATGTGTAGTAAGCCCTCAACACTCATGTGTGAACCAAAGCACAAAAGTGTTTCATCAGGTAATGACGACGCTAAAATGTGTAATGAGTATGCCTGTATGAGAAGATTGATGTATGATGATGCAAGTATGATACATGTGTTGGATGTTATGCCCCCGAAGCATGTAAACAATATAATTCTAGTCAAAATACACTAAGTGGATCAATGTAAGGACAAGTTTCCTTAACAAAAGTGATGGGATGCAGAGGAGATAGAGGAATATGACCATCAAATGGTTCATCATCATAGTAAGATTCATTCGGATCCCAATCATCAACATATGTAAGTTTTATAGTGGATTTTTGAATTACAAGTTTAACTTTAAGTGATGATTTTTGCATATGACTTGGTGATGTGGCAGATACTTTTAATGGAGGAGTAGTGAGATCATCCTTAAGAGGAGGTTTCTTAGCTTGACTTGGTAATACAACTAACAAATTAGTAAGAGGACATGATTTAGAGAAACAATTAAGAATTGATGACTTGTTTTTATTTGGTAATGTTGTAGAGGATGAGATAAGAGGATGTGGTGAGCTAATTTTGAGAGGTTGATTAGGTGATACCGTAGGTGGTTTCTTAATTGACTCTTGACTATCCAAAGAAGGTGCAGGAGAAGTAGTATGGTGATACTCATTAGATGTAGAAGCAGAAGACTTAGGATCCCATTGAGATGTAACATGACTGTTGAGGGGGTAAAATAAATGAACCTCACTACATACATTTCCATTTACATCAGGTTCACCAAAATTATTAACTAAAAATAAGATATTGGGATAGTTAATATAATCTAGAATGATATGTAAATGTAGTAAATAAATGGAATAAACAAATATAGATATGAACTAAGAAACTATAAAAGTGGAAATGCTAAACCTTAAAGTGCAAGGAGAGTTAGAATGATTAACTAAAAATGATATATTGGAATATTTTATCTAATCTAGAATGAAATGTAAATACAGTAAATAAATGTTGTAAATGACTATGGAAAATGACCCAAATAGCTAATGTAATGAAAATAGAAACCCTAATATGCAAGATAAGTGTGGAAATGACTTAGCTAATTCTAAGGCAGATTTGAACTATGTCACAGAAGTGACTAGAAAGGTAAGAAGAAGGAAAAAATGTGTAGAGGCCCCGAAAAGGATGGATCTGAGCTATCTAGTTGGACTGGAGCACGTGTGAGTGCTCTAGTATATAGAATGGGTGCCTTGGTCTATGCGAAAGATCCAAAACTAATTTTCACAGGTCCAAAAGATTGTACAAAACCCTCATTGTGTGTCACATCAGGTTTCTTCCACTACTCCAAATGTCGCTAACAATCCAATTTATATAGAAGTTGTAAAAGACCAAAAGAAGTATCAAAACCCTAAAAAAAGAATGCAAATGAATGGGTCATACTAACCACAGTTACCACAACAATGGGATTAATAACTAAGCGTTGCACTACATTTCAGACCCAAATGTAGTTTTGGTGTGTGTGTGCATAATGTTCCCTAGGTGCTCTTGTGCTAGCCGCACTTTGTGAAGTACAGATAAATAACTAGATGTAAAAAATGTAACAAAATGTGTGTATGGAATAGAATAAAATCCCTCCCCCTATTCTTGTGTGATGCAGATAAACCAACCTTTTCCTTGTGACGGAGAAAATGGATGCAAATGATCTCCAAATGGATGCAACTCTAGGTGGATAATAGTAGTGACTAGTGCTTGGCCCTTCATTATGGTCTTATAGATTTATATTTATAGGGTTCTATTAATCTAATTTTGTAAACCCCGAAATGGATGATCAAAAAAATGATAAGAAGGTGAGATAGCTAGAAAGTGCCCAAAAAGTGGTGGGAAAGTTCAAAAAGGATCAGAGCACCCCTGGTGGGACTAGGGTGCCCATGGGCACCCCGGTACTAGTCTAGGGACCCCAGTCGAGGATAAAATAACAGGAAGTGAAGAAAGTTGAGTGGGAATGTGGATGTAAGAGGAAGGGAATGACGAAATAAAATAAAACAACATGGCCAAAAAATGGGGGTTAATTAGTACTTCTTCACTCAAAAACATTCTAAATAGTATTATGAGACCGGGATTAAATAATACCTAAAGTGCATGATTTTGTGACTACATTTTCCCCCACTTTATATTGGTGAGCAGAAATATCAGTAACATAAATTAGATAGAGATACACACCTAATATCCATGAAGGATGTAGTAGAAGACACGTTGAAGGAATAAACAAAGCATGGAATGACAAAAAGATGATAGAGCATGGAAAATAAAGATGAAAAAGTGCAAAAAAGTGATGAGAGTGAACCTAGGGCAGAAACATGTGTGTATTTATTGATGTGTGTGATGTGCCTACATAAAATGTGATGTGTGTGTTATAGTGTATTTCCATGAAGGGTTGTTATTGTTGTTTCTCCCATTTGACAGCTTGTTTCTCATACGACTGAACCTGCAAGGAGAAAATGATGAAGTAGTAAAATATCTATGTATGTATGTGTACAAAAATTTAAAATACGCATGTGAAAGTGTGTAAATGTAAAATACTCAAATAAAAAAGTGAAAATGGAACATGTGCTCCTGATCCATGTCGATAAAAAGAGTGTAGAAGGATATCCTATACCGCCAGGTTTTTTTGGGGTGATCCGATGCCATAGGCCAAAGAAGTAAAGGGAGGAATTCCATTATATCATCTAACCTTTAACTACTTACCTAAATGTGTGTTAAGATATCTCCATACGTCCTAGTTTTTTAGGTGATTTGACAGTAGTGGTCGAAGTACTATAGGAAGGCACACCCATTGTAACCTTTGAGCTTGTAACTGCTTCCCAAAATGCTAAGGACATCATTTCCTGTAAAATCCTCTATGTACAAGGTTCGTATAATTGTTTGAACCCACTCATTTTATGTAACCCACTATGTAAAGGTTAGAAATTACAATGAACTGAATCGGTGTAAATGCGTTGTGTTAGTGTGTAAAATCCTTAAAGGATTCCCCTCTCTTTGGGGGCTCATGAAACATCATTGATAGAATAATGTGGCCCCAAAATAAAACCAACAACATGAAATTTACCCTGGAAAATTCTTAGAAGAAACTAAGGCACACACAAACAAGAATTCTAGCCAAAGAGAAGTGTTAGTATGAAGAAGCATGCATATAGAACACAATGTATAATCTACACAAATAGTGTATAATCTATGAAGCAACCTAATAATGTAAACATGCAAAAAAGACAAGTATGCCACAAAATGTAGGGTACAAACATGGGACATCACTCACGATGTCGCAAGACATGCAAGGCCATCATGGCCGCAAACAAAAAACAAGTGTACACACCAAACTTAGGGCAAGGCCCACAAACAAGAGAAAATAACAGACAAGCAATATAACAAACAAGTATGGAAGAAAATATCCCTACATAATAAATTTTGCACATGAAGAACCCATTGGTATGTTAGAAATAGAAATAGTATGTCAAAATCATGTATAACTGAGTAATGTAAAGTGTTGAGTACAAAATGAAACAATATCACATGTGAGAGATGAATGTGGATGCCCCCAACAACCAGTGCAGGAAGGGTAGAAGGTGAGCATCCATGATGCATGGAAGAGACTTGTATGTGCAATCAAAACTAGAAAAATACTTAAATGTGCATGTGTGGATGATAAAGATAAATTCCATTCTAGTAATCTAACTAGCATGTGTAATAAAATGACCATGAACAAGAGAAAGTAAGCAAGATTAAAAACAACCATAATATGCAGTATGTTGTGGATGGATGGAATGTAATGTAAGATGTAGTTATAGGAGCTATGTGTCCCCCGAGTGAATGGAAATGTATGCAGTGAGGTACATTTATTTTTCCCCCTCAGTATTCAAGAATGAACCATTAATGAGAGTGCATCATTGGGAAATGGCTGAATAGTGTGTTTTGTGTGTAATGTGCTATGAGGAGTATGCATGTGTAGTTATGATGATATGCAACATATAAAAGAGATGTGTGTGAACCCTATAGGAAAAGCATACATTACAACAAAATGAATGTACAAATGATGATTTATCCCTAAGAGTATATCACTACATGATGAATAGTAAGGAGTGGTGATGTAGCCTAAAGCATATACCACTATAAGATGATAGACCAAGAGACAATTTAGCCTATAGCTTGTGTCACTATCTTAGAAATTTCACATGATGAAAGGTCAAATGGTAAATTCATGATGAATGTAAGGTAAATTTTATTTCTAAACCCTCGATAGTTGAGTATGGACTGATGAACTAAAATTCATCATAGGTTAGTGAGTGTCGCGCGTAGAAGATAATCCAATATGTGTGATGATAATAAATGTCCATGTGAGAAGTATAATGTGTAAATACATGATGTGCATAATGCAATGAAAGATATAATGTATAGAGTAGTATGTAATGTATGTAGATAGACTAGAAATGTAGTATGTTGAATGATCTAATGCTAGACTCATATGTGATGAAGACTAGTATAATATGTAGAATATGTGTGATATAGAGATGCACAATGTAGATTAAATATAAAATGTAGGATGTAAGACAAAAGATGTGTGAATAAATGCAGTGTATAGTAACTATTATGGAGTGTGAGGGGTTTATGTGTAGTATGCCCTCAACAGTTAAGTGTGAATCAAAGAACAAGAGTGTTTCATTGGGTAGTAACGACGCTAAAGTATGAATGAATATACGTATGTTAGGATATCAATGTATCAAAATGTAAAGATGATATCCACGGAGATGCTATGATGTATTAGATGTTATTCCCCCCAAGTCACAAATGAAATGAACTAACCAATAAGAGTGAAGGATGAAGTTCTATCATTTGATGCAAGTGATGATGACAGTGTATGGCCATGCTCTAATAGTGGTGGTATGGTAGATAAACGCTATGTTATTGAATGAAGTCTATGTGCATGAGAGGGATGAATATATGAAGAAGGTCATGGCATCATAAAATGTTTCGGTGATGGAGATCTACTTGATGCTGAATGCAAAGATGATGAAGATTTGCATGGAATACACTGAGGTGGTGTCATATGTCTTAATGCAGTAACTATCCTATGAATGGGCCTATACCTATTTGTAGGACTAGTGGAACGATGCAGTTGTGTAGATGAGGCTCTAGTAGGTGATCTAGGAATAGAATGTGCTTTGAACAACATAGAATGTGATGTGCTAAGAGTAGATGATGTGCTAGCTATTGTGCACTAATATATCGACCATGGAGAAGATGGAGGGACATCGTCAATAGAAATGACCTGATTGTTTTGAATAAAGTTAAGTCGCGAATGATTCATAGAGATGATAGATTAAGAGTGGCAAATCCAATTAAGACCTAGAAGCATGTTGCATCTGTCAATTGTGTTTCAAACAAGGAAAGACACAATGAGAGTAAGAGGACCAACTATAACATGTAGCTTAACAATTCCAAAGGGTTTGTTGAAAGGGTACTTGATTTGTGATGGAGGATAGCCGATAGCCTTGAGAAGTGAAATATAACATGCACTAACCGGCCATGATAGATAAACTTGGGTATTATTAATAGAGGTATAACCAATAGATGCACATATATGTAAATGATTGGAAGTAAAATTTTCATGATAACCATGATCAAGAAATAAAATTATAAGCAGAAAAGTGTCAGTAATTACAACTAAGAAATACAAATATCCTAATCCAGGAGGAAGTACTGCATGATATGTATGATTGGAAAAAGATTCATTATATTCTTTTCATGTTGTTGATATTTATTGTTAAAGAGATTGAGTTTACCCTTGTCATTGGCGAGGGAAAAGCTAGTAGACTCTGGAAACTCTAGTTTTTTGTCATCAATTAGATCTTGGATAATTATATGGAGTTTCAAACATCTATTTATAGAATTTACCATGCATCAATGATAATAAAAGTGGAAGTTCTCAATTTAATTCCTACCTTTTGGTTATGATGGGTCTAACTCGAGTGGTGGGGGAATGGTAATAATATTTCTCCCGAGAAGTTGTTTCAATATAAGATGTGGAGCCATTGGAAAGTTTCTAAATGTGGATCTCGTTTAAGGTTCATTCTTGACTCCTAAGGGGGGGAAATAAATAAACCTCACTACATACATTTCCATTCACGTCTGGTTCACCAAAATGTTTACCTAAAAATAAGAGATGGGGATAGTTAATCTAGTCTAGAATGTCATGTAAGTACAATAAATAAATAGAGTAAACAAATATGTAGATGACCTAAGAAAATATAAAAGTGGAAATGATAAACCCTAAAGTGAAAGGAGAGTTAGAATGAACTCAGCTGATTAGAGGAGCTTTTTGGACTGTGTCACAAAGTGAACAGAATAATCTAGAAGTAGGAATGAATGTGTAGAAGCCTCTAAAAGGATGGATTTGAGACGATTCTCGAGACTAAATCACCTGGAGAGGGACTTGGGAACCTACAGGTGCTCTGATCTACAAAATGGGGGCCTTGGTTTGTGTAAAATATCGTGAACTAAGTTTTATAGGTCTGGAAACTAGTCTGAAAACTCTCACTGTGTGTCGCATCAAATTCACCACACTAATCAGATGTCGCTGATAATCCAGAATGTATAGAAGACCTATAAAATACAAAAATAAGTATCAAAACCCTAAAAAATAAGAATGCAAATGAATTGGTCATACTGACCTCATCTTCCACAACAATGGGCTTACTAACTAAGCATTTCACTAAATTTCAGACCCAAATGTAGTTCTGGTGTGTGTGTGTGTGTGTGTGTGTGTGTGTGTGTGTGTGTGTGTGTGTGTTTGTGTGTGTGCATTATCTTCCCTAGGTTCTCTTGTACCAATCACACTTTGTGAAGTATTGAGAAAAAATTTAATGTAGAAAATGTAATAGAATGTATAAATGGAATATAATGGAATCCCCCCCAATGCTTGTGTGATGTAGATGAGCTAGCTTTGTCCTTGTGATAGAGCTAATGGATGCAAATGATCTCCAAGTGTATGTAACGCAAGGTGGATGATAGTAGTGACTAGTGCTTGGTCCCTCATTATGGTCTCATAAATTTATATTTATAGGGTTCTCTTGATCTAATTTCATAACTAACCCTGAAATGGCCAACCACCAAAAAGATAAGAAGCTGAAATGGCAAGAAAGTGCCTAAGAAGTGGTGGGAAAGTTCAAACAGGATCGGGGTGCCTCTGGTGGGACCACGACACCGTTGGGCACCCTTGTCAAAGCTAAAATGATGCAAAACAACAAAAATTTATTGGGAATGTGGGTGCAAGAGGTTGGTAATGAAGAAAGAAAATAAAGTAAGATGGCCAAAAGATGGGGATTAATTAGTACTTTCTTCACTCAAGAACCTTCTAAATAGTAGTATGAGACTAGGATTAAATAGTATTTAAAGTGCATGATTTTGTGACTGCATATAATCATAATTGATTGATAATGCCATGCCATCGTGTGAGGAAAATTTTAATATAATTTTCATCATATTCTCTTATGTCATAGAGTGTTGGGGTTAAAACACTGATTGTACAGATTATATATACGATCTAAGCATACACGAAAATAAATTCAGATTTTATACCATAAGAAATATACAAAACAAGAGATATAAATCAACACAAAATTTAACGATGTTCACCCAGTGTGGGCTACGTCTACCAAGAAACAAGCCAATATATTATCCAAATATTTGACAAGATATACAATTGAATATTTATAATCTTCCACACCTCTCAGATTTATAGTACTTTCTTTCACTTAATATTTTTCTTCTTCTCCAAGAATTTTATCTCTCACAATAATCATCAACTTTTGCAAGTTCTTAATTCTTTATTCTAAACCATAGCTTTCATGCTTATATAGAAGTATACAAACTTAGGGTACTTAGCCATGTAATTACAATCAATAGTTTTTCCTTAATACTAAAAGTAGATCTAATTCTCGTGAGTTAATTAAAACAGCCACACATAGGTAACCAATGCTAGTCAGCCCTAACCAATGTGGGTTCCTCCTTTCCTGACTGATGCCAATCATAGGTGACTAATGAAGGTCCCTCTATAACTGATGTCAGTTACTATATTTTTAGCAAGTTTCATATTGCATGCTAATCTAATTTAATTGAGCTCCAAAACTCAACAATCTCCCACTTGGAGATTAATTACTACACCATACTTGTAGAACATCATTGTTGGATCCTTCCTTAGCTTTTTTTATTCCTCTTCAAGTATCAAACTCGAAGACCAATAGAAGTGGAGTGTAAATCCAAATTCTCCTTTTCTAATGGCTTCATTAGCATATCCGTGGGATTTTTACTCATATGAATCTTTTCCAAAGTAAATTATCCATCTTCCACTACCTGTCGTATGAAGTGATACCTCGACTGAATGTGTTTCATTTTTGAATGAAACACTGAGTTCTTGCCAAGTGAATTACACTCTAACTATCACTGAATAGTTTAAAATCATCTTTCTCCTTTCCCAACTCTTTCATGAACCTACTCATCCATATCATCTGATTTCTATCCTTTGTAGCCGTAACAAACTCTTCCTCTCTAGTAGACAAATCCACAACCTTTTGTAATCTTGAAATCCAGCTAACTATCATCCCACCTACTGTGAAAATATACTCAGTAGTGCTCATACCATCCAAATCTCCAGTCATATCTGAATCAACATAGCCACATAATGAAATATTCAAACCTCTATAGCATAAATGCATACTAGATGTCCCTTTAAAATGAAGGAGTGAAGGACAAAGACCTAGAAGGAATTAACGTGCGTCAAATATTTTCACTTCACCAAAGTGTAGGAGTTGCGATATTAAAGCAAGAAAGATTTTTAAAGCAATGTGCATGCATATGAGAGCTCAAGATTCAAAAATGGAGTAGAATGGAATTGTTTCGCTTGGCTTATCATTGATCAAAGGAGGTGCGTACAAATAGGGGAGTGAATGTGTAACTCCCATGTAAGAGAATATTCCTCCATACTGGAGAAGAGGAGTTGCTTTCCCAAAATGGGAATGTAACTCCTATGACACACTTACACATCTGATAGATTTTGTAAGAGAATCTGTCATAACTAAGATGACACCTAGATTCATGTCCACCTACATGATATGACTCACTCGGTGAGGTGAAATAACACTAAATTAGTGAAGAAAAATACCACCTACACCAACACCCCCCCTTCATCGTAACTTAGGATGAGGAGGCAAGTCGGAAATGAGAAATGGGTCCCAGCACAAAGCCTAATGAGGTACCCACGTACAAGAAACTCTCAAAAAGTGGAGTTGAAGGAGAAAACCTAGTGGGAAAAACTCCCCCCCCCCAAAAGAGAGATAAGTCCACTCTCTAATCTAAGAAAGATGCCCCAGATGGGTCCCAGCCATAAACGAGCCTATAAAAAAAACTACCCATGTATAAAAAGGAAATCTCTTAGAAAGAAGAAGAAGAGAGAATAAGAGGGAGACGAGAGGAATGTAGAAGATGTCATGGATGGATCTGAACTCTACATATCTAGGAAGTCTCACAGAATAATGTCGATGATGATATCCTCTGCCTCTAGAATGAAGAAGATCCATCCACATCAAACTGTGTGCCTACCCGTATGAAGGAAAAAAATGACATGCTGGAAGTCTGACCACTCCATGAAGGAAACCAAAGGTAGCAGCACGAAGAACTCTGAGTCTGGTCCACAAAAGTGTGACATAGATCTAGCAAGTGAGTGTGAAGGAACCGAAGGTAATGTCACGAGTTTAGAACTATCATATTATGAAGGGTGAACACCTGTAGAAATGATGTCCAGCTGATGTGAAAGCAACACAACATCCACAATAGAAAAGGGATCCACAAGCAAGGGTGGATCAATGAAGGTCTTCAGAAAACTGGAAGTGGTAAGAGTCCTAGAAGGGGTACTCCCAACAACGGAGATAATGAACTCCTCTGAAATACATATAGATGGATAACGAACCTATAGTACATCACAAGTGTACTCTTTGAAAAAATTACCAAAGTCAGGTAGATACTCATCCCAATGAGGGGGCTCAACAAAAAAAAGAGTGATGTTAGATAGGTATGAGTCATCCAATGAAGGTAGAGGAGTGAAAGGGGCCTCACACACTGAAGGTGGAAAAGAGCTAGGTGTGATGAATGTATGAGACTGTGTAGGAGACTACTCAATATCTGATGAGATGTGGGATGTGTCAACATTCTCTATAATAGTGAGAGGAGGAGAAGAGTCCTTTGTAGTACTCTCGACATTAGAATTGGGTGCACAATCCTCATCATCAGAAGTAGAACCAAGAAAGTATGTATCATTGGAACTTTCATCACATGAAGAAATAAAGGAGACAACTGAATCAGCAGTAGCAAAAACTGTGGCAGTATGTGAAGGGTCTCCATAAAGGGACTGAAGAATGCTCCAGACACAGTGGGGAGCATCTGAGTCTGCCACATGAAACCAGAGATATCGAGAGACATGCATCATCATGTGACCAAAAACATGGTCACAAGTGTCGAGAAATCCTTTAGATAATGATGATCAGTGGGTACAAGAACTAGCCCAAGTAAGAAGGGTGAAAGACCCTCGTGAGAGAAGTAATGTTCCATGGAAGCATGCCAAGCTAAATAGTTATCTCTCCTAGTGAGAAGTGGCGGAGGCTATAAGATGATCCTACAATGCTCAAGTCTAGAAGGAGCACCCTCCATGATACGGAAGCAAGAAGTGCAAGGTGCACAAAATTAAGACATCAGACTCGACCGATAATGCATCTACGTGTAAAAGCCCAAGAGTACTAGTGAACCCCCCCCCCAGAATGTGAAACTTTATAAATTAGTGAGTTTACAAAACTAAAAATGTCATCAAGTAATGTGTGAAAAATCATGCAACTTTGACTAAAGATGTGCTCAAAACCGAGCAGTGAGTCAAAATTTATAGCAATAAAATTATTCCCGCAACTGATGAAAAATGCCAATAAGCATTACAAACTATATAAAAAAGTTACCAAATGGGTGCAAAGGGTGTCGTGTGGGTACTCATTGGAAACGAAATCAAATTTCAGGTAGGGTTTGTTTTTCTTACGAGGGGGGATTAGCATCCTACCAACCCCGGACCTCACCCTCCATCTTCGACACACAAATGAAGGACATAATTACAAGAAAATTAGAGCCTAAAAATTATTAAAATGCCATGAAATAAAATTTTTTCCTCAAAACATTAAAAATGAGGGATTGTTTTAACCACCAAACAATTCTAAAAGGAAACAAGCTAGTGTTTCAAAGCATGGATTCATGTATAATGTTGCAGGATTGATTCTATTGGCCATGTGTATGAAGTTAGAGCTATTGGTGGAATGTGTCAAGCAGGGAGGTACTACAGGTGAGAGTGTAGCCATTGAGTTGTCAAAATATCCAAAAAATCCTCTATTAGTGAGAATGGATTTGTAACATCCGGTGAGTGTGTAGTGTTTAGCCCACGTGCAGCGCTTGCGGAAGACTGACTGTAGAAGGAAATGACATGGGGCAAAGTAGTTTGAATACTACTGAGTAATAACCATGCAACCAAGTGTCTAGCAGAGACTCCCAAGTCGAGCAAGGAGCCAGATCAAGTTGTAACGGATAAGAACTAGGAAACTACCAACCAAATGAAGATGGGCACACAATAATTTAAACCAAGCAATAGTGAACCCCCAGCTGTGAAAATCCACTAAGCCAAAAAATATAAATTTTGGTGTAGTCGTGTACAATGAGGTTAGAAGTGAGAAACCTAAGAAAGATCCAATATGAGTAAGGCCATTAAAGTACACAAATCATGAAAACTTAGTACAAAGGGAGTCTAAACTATGTAATACGTACAATGAAAAAGGAAGTGTGAAAAACACAAAGCATTAATAATGGGGCCTTTCGAACCAGTGCACAAGCCAATGCGAACCAGAAACCAATGCAAGAGACCTAATTTGATCCAAAACAAGATGCATGAGCCCAAAAATTCAATGCATGAGATGGTGAGTGGACCGCCAAGTTAAGTGAGTGGGCCAGTCAAGTGTAAGTCGAGATTTCCAAGGTAATGTATGAGCTATAAGAGAGAAGAGCACTTACCAAAAGGAGTGTAGGCCCAATGATCCAATCAGTAGATCAATGCACAAATCGGTCATGCAAAGGAAAAACCCATGTTGTGTAGACTGAACGTAGGCACAGTGAAGAAAGAGCATGTAAGCTCAAAACCAAACCATAGTCCGAGTCAACTTCAAGGAAAACGAACTTGGTGAATTGGGTAATGCACAAAAAAATTGAGTGTATGGATTGAAAACCAAGTTCAGACTGAGCTTCTAATGTAAAACCATGCCCGAGTAGTGAGTTCACAAACAAACCACTAAAAATAACCATAAGAATCTCAAAATATGCAAGTAGAGCACATACAAAAGAGAGCTTGCACAAGCAGCTACATGGTGGATCAATAATGGAAAGCAGTGTGATTCTAGTCCCCGAGCTCTGATACCATGAAGGCATGAAGGATGAAGACCTGGAAGGAATTCACATGCATTGAATAGTTTCACTTCACCAAAGTGTAGGATTTGTGAGATTAAAGCAAGCAAGCTTTGTAAAGCAATGTGCATGCATATGAGAGCTCAACATTCAAAAGTGGAGTAGAATGGAATTGCTTCACTTGGCTTATCATAGATCAAAGGAGGTGAGTACAAATAGGGGAGTGAATGTGTAACTCCCATGTAAGAGAATATTCGTCCATAATGGAGAAGAGGATTTACTTTCCCAAAATGGGAATGCAACTCCTATGACACACTTGCACATATGACAGATTTTGTAAGAGAATATATCATAACTAAGATGACACCTAGATCCATGTCCACCTAAGTGATATGACTCACCCAGTGAGGTAGAATAACACTAAATAAGTGAATAAAAACACCACCTACACCAACATAAAATACCTAGGTATCTATTGGATTGTTTTCCAATGCTATCTACCTAGATTAGCGATATATCTACTCACAACTCCCACTTCTTGTGCAATGTATGGTCTGCTACAAACCATAACATACATGAGAATCCCAACTACTAAAGCATATGGCACTCGTATCATGTATTTGACCTCCTCATATGATGAAGGACACTTATATTTTCTCAATTTGAAGTGTCCAGCCATAAGTGTATTAACAAGTTTTACATTCTGCATCTTGAACCTTTCTAACACCCTATAGATATAATTCTCATAAGACAAATACAATTTCTTGTTCTTCCTATCTTTATGTATTTACATGCCAAGTATTATTTTTTCAGCTCCTAAATTCATCATAGAAAATGTGTGAGCTAGATTTCCCTTAAGCTCACCAATGTCCTGCATACTAGATCCTGCAATAAGCATATCATCCACATACAGTAACAAAATTATATAGCTCCCATTTTCAATCTTCTTAAAATAAACACAATGGTCAGATTCACATCTCAAGTAATCATGCACATGCATAAGACTATCAAACATCATGAACCATTTCCTTGGATCTTTCTTGAGCCCATATAGGATCTTTTTCAACCTATGCACTAATTTCTCCTTACCCTTGACTTCATACCCAAGTGGTTGTTTCATATAAATATCTTCATCCAAATCACCATTAAGGAAAGACATCTTCACATCTAGTTGCTCTAATTTCAAATTCTGTACTAAAACTAAACTCAATACAGTACAAATAGAAGTCATCTTTACAACAAGATAAAATATTTCACCAAATTCAACACCTGCTTTCTGTGAAAATCCCTTTACTACAAGCCTTTCCTTGTACCTTTTCTATCCACCCTCTTCATCCTTAATCATATAAAATCATTTGTTCTGCAATGTCCTCTTACCTGCTGATAACTTAACCAAATCCCAAGTATGGTTCTTTTCCAAGGAGTCCCTCTCCTCATCCATGTCATGCTCCCACTAGACGTGGGTCTTATCCTCCATTGCTTCTTCAAAAATTTCTGATTCACCATTTTCAGTCAATAATAAATAAAATAGAGAAGGTGTAAATATTTCTGGAGGTTTACTTACCCATTGTGACCTTCTCACAGGAGTTTGGGGTACTGGAGGCTCATTTTAGACCTCATGAATATTTGTATCCAAATTTGTCAGTGATCAACGTCGGTCAACTGTAACCGATTTCAGCTCTACTAACTGATGTTGATTTGGCTCTTCTGTAACTGATACCAGTTCTGGTGACATATGTCATCCAAGGGTCAACCGAAACCAGTTACTGTGTAACCCTGTTGGTATTAATTTTAAATTTGAGAGTTCATTTTCATTCACAAACTTCTCAACCAGTTCATCCTTGGGTACCAAAATTTGATCCCTATACATTCTCTTTTCATTCCATTAAATATCATGACTCCTAATAATTTTAGAATTCTCTAAATCCCAAAAATATAATTTGAAATCACCAGATCCATAACCAATGAAAGTGCATATCTTGGATTTTACATCCAACTTTTTCCTCCCTTCCTTATCAATATGCACATAATATTATGAACCAAAAACTTTAAGAAAAGAAATATATACCTCGTTTCCAGTCCAAGATTCCTCTGGTATTCCTCCATCTAGTGAAATTTAAGGCCCGCGGTTAATCAAATAAACCATTGTATCAAATACTTCTTCCCAAAACTACAAAGGAAATCTAGAATTTATTCTCATAATTCTATCGCGTTCCATGATTGTCCTATTCATTATTTCTATAACACTATTCTCCTGTGGTGTTCTTGGAACATTTATTTCTCTACGTATCCCATTCACTGAACAATAATCATTGAAAGCCTTGCTACAGTATTCACCACCATTTTCATATCTAAGGCACTTTAACTTTGAATTTGATTCATTCTCAACAAGAGCTTTCCATCCTTTAAAAGTATCAAAAACATCATATTTACATTTAATACAATAAACCCATACCTTTCTTGTAGCATCATCAATGAAAGTAACATAATATTGGGATCCTCCATGAGAAGCTACCTGAGCTAGTCCCCACACATCTAATTGTACAAGCTCCAATTTCCACTCCTTCTTAGTTGCCCCAGCTTTGAGAAACCTCACTATCTTTTGTTTTCCAAAGACACAATGCGCACAGAAATTAAGATCTAAATCTTTCAAATCTGATAACTTACCCTTAGCCTTTAATATCTACATTCCTTTTTGATTCATATGGCCCAACCAATTATGCCACATGCATGCATCTGAATCTAAAGTAGATATTGTAGAAAAGGAATCAATAACATACATAGTTAAATATAACGTTCCTAACTTCTTACATCTTGCCACAACAAAAGCACCCTTGGTGACTTTCCAAGAGTCTGTTGTGAATGTAACCATCTAACTAGATTCACTTATTTTCCCTACAAAAACAAGGTTCCTCTTGAGGCTTGGCCCATACCTCACATCATTTAATATCCATGTATTTCCATTCTGTAATTTTAGATAAACTTCCTCTGTTAGGCCCCTAAAATATTGGCTAAGTACAAGTGCGCACATGGGCATGCAAGGCCTATTTGAAGAAGGGTGCACAAGGTGAACGTGCACAAGATCGGGTTTTAGGAGGGTTTAGTAGAACCAGTGGCACATGCACATAAGGAAGAAAAAAGGTTTTGGGACTTATCCATATTTGGCATATCAGGCAGAACACGAGGAAAGCATGACCCAAATGCACATGAGGAGTGGATAAGGTGCTAGCCTGGCAACTTGGTGCCCATGAAAGGAATATACCTTGTGATATAATATTCCATAAGGTCATCATGGTGAAGGATGGAGAGGTCATGGCTTTAGGAGCATGATCCCATGGAGGACCATTTGGACACTTGGAAATAGATCTACAACTTTAGAAAGGCATGGCGGTGCTTGCTAAGGCTATAAATACAAACACCTGATAGAGAAAGATATATCAAGGAGAATGGGAAAGAGGTGAACCTATGAAAAAATACTATGGGAGTTCTATGGGTTGGGTTTAGAGGATCTGTAGGAGTATGATGTATCAAGGGGATGTGTCTAAGTATTTTTCTTCGTACTAAGAGGGGCTTAAGTACAGTTCGAATGCATGACATTAGTCTACAATATTATATGGATTTTTGATAGCCCCAATGAATGTAATGTGATTACCAAATGTATTTAATATGGATATATGTGGTTAAAATTTTTACTTATATATGTTTGGATCGATTTTATATATATTTCATATAAGTGGGTGTAAAACCCTATACATTTATTTCCTGTTATGTTTCAGATCTATGTTCTATAATGCTTTTCTTATCTGAATGAATACATTGGTATAGAAGTCCGTTCTGAGATCTAAGATGAATGTATGGTTCATTTCCATTCTCTTCACTTAATTTTCTATCATAAATAATGCATTCTCACACAAATCACATAAAGGAGGGGCTCGGCACTTGCACATGCCTCGGGTGAGCACTTAGTGCCCGCTGGGTGATAGGCCGATGCGCATGGGATTTTCTTGTTCTGTGAAGGGTACAAAAATGATTACATTTTGGTTTTGTTTCTAGGACATGTTTTTGAAGATGTTGTGAGAAATGGCATGCATCTATGTCCCTGTGATGTGTGATGACAGAGTGCCTAACCATAAAAACTATTGAAATATGGTTCAAGAGCATGGAGGATGAGTTCACTTAGAGATTCAACATTGGATATGAGTTCAATGCATGTAGATGGGTAGAAGTGAACCTATACAATGAGTTTTATGAGACATTATTTTTCTACGTCCTAGTAGATCTATATGAATGGCTTTTAGCATACGCATCTAGATCAAGTTGGTACTATAGACTGTGCATGTGGACCCAAGATGACTATTAGAGGCTGTAGGATTCAGATATAACTTGGACGTGTGTTTTTGATCACTGGTGGAAGGGATTGTTGGCCAGTTACACTTTATAATACGCCATTTTGACGTATTTTTTCCCAAAAATTGTTGAGTTTGAGTTTTTGAGGGAGCCTAGAGGATCATTTTTTAGTCTTATTCCTCTAGCTATGAAGATCTTTCTCATTAATTTTAGTTTAGAATCATTCCCCATGGACGGATAATATTTCTGAGTGATGGGAGAGGAAGCTAGGGTGGAGGAAGATGGTGAACATTACGGCTGAAAAGGAAAGGGAGGAGAGATGACTTAAGTATATCAAAGCTCGTGAAAGGGATATGACTAGACAACGTGAGGTTGTAAGTGTGATGGATCTATGGAGTTAGACATTTTGAGAGGGTGTTGAAGTTCATGTGGAGGATGTGGAGCCTGAGTTGTCTATGCTACCCCATCTTGGAAAGTGTGAGAGAGAGGCCCCTTCAAATTCTGATGAGAGTTCATTGCATTGAGAAATAATATCCATCTGCTCACATTTGAACCCACCTGGCGACCAACCCCTGGCACTTGGTTTTCAAAATCAACGGAGAACTATTGATAACCCAGTTGGTATCGATGGGAGTGACTAATCGGTGCCCAGGAGATATAATTTTTTGTTTGGAACATCTATGGCTACACATACCATTCTAGTGTTTGGAGGAATTTTTGAGCAAAGTGCAAGTACACAAGGTTTGGGAAATGCATTTGGGAGTGGCACGGGATACACTTCTAGTAGTAGAGAAATCTCGCAAACCGTTGGTGCATAGTTCAATGGAACATTGGGGACACTAGGCTCAACCACGTCAGGCCCATTTCTAGCTATAGGAGGATCTGGGGGTGGAACTGGTGGATCTAGAGGCACAAGACCTGGTGGATCTAGTGGATCTTGTGGAGGGAACACTAGAGGAAACACCAAAGGGAACACTAGAGGAAACACCAGAGGGAACCAAGGATCTAGATCACGAGGACAGGGGTCTTAGCCACCTCATCGGGTGTTCTTTGAGATTTCTTTACACTTTCCAGATCACCAAGTTATAGAGGATTCTATAGAACACATGCACAAGTGTTAATTACTATGATGCACAAAGAGGATCACTACCCCAGAGTGGAAGGAAAGCTAGTTTGTAACTATGTTGAAAGGGCATGCACATAGTTCATACAGGAAGTATGACCCCCATCAAACTATGGTAGACTATACCACGTTGAAGAATTCCTTCCTCACAAAGTTCCATATTTTATAGTTTGATAAAAAGAGCATCAGTGCTTTGAAGGAAATCCAGTAGGGAATGGTAGAGAGTGTGTGGGAGTATGATGCATGGTTTAAAAATATCCTTTCAAAGATGGCATATGACATTCACCCTTCACAACATGCTCAATGGTTTTTTGGAGGGTTATTCACTCCATTTAGGATGGCATTTTCACATAAAAAATTCACTGACCTATGCAAGGCTTTATAGGGTTCCTTACGCGCTCATGTGTTGGGAGCATTGATACTGGTGTTTGTCTATTTCTAGAGGCCCAAATTTCTGCAATGGCCAAGAAATTAGAGAAGTTGTCTGTAAAATCAATGCATGAGGTTCATATTGGGCTTTGGTGTATAGACTCCAAAGTGGAGGGACATGCAAATGATATTTTCCCTTGGAAGTTAGTGCACGCTATCACAGTAGACTGTGAGATCTACCATGGGGATCATGATGCAAGTGGATGCCCTCTACTCTATCATGCAATCTATAAGAATATTTCTTATTACTGTAAGATATGCACCTATACAAACCATGACACTAAGGAGTGTAGACTAATTGATCTGATCCATGGTGCTATTGATCTAGGTGTGCACTAAACTAGCCTTACTAATAGTTCTATGGATGATGACCATCGCTATGAAGGGTGTGTAGATGGAGGGGCACATGGAAGAGGTTTTCATGGGGGATTTCATGGTTGCAGTAACCGTGAAGGAGGATAGAGTGAGTTCCTATTAGGAACATGTTATAATTGTGGATCTACATAGCATTATAAACACAAGTGTCCAAATTTATTGCAGTGTTCATGATGTGGGAAGAAGAACAAGTATAAAGAGTGTCTAAAACTTATGATCATATCAACCAACAACACCAGAAAGATAAGGCCACTTCTATGGTGAGTGTCAAAAAGGCCAATTCATAATGGATGCCAAGAGTGGTGCATGAGTTAGAGCTAGAAACTGTACTAGTGACAACTTGAGCAGAGGTCGAGGATGCCAAGACCAAAAACACTAGTTTATAGAGAGGAAGTGTTGCATGGAAAGTACCCGGACCTTGCCAATCAGAAAGAATTATTCCAAGAGAGTATGGACATGATTTGAAGTTTACAAGGTGAGATCCAATGTCTCAAGGAGAAATCAAGGAAGGTGGAGAAATGGAAGGATAACAAGCTTCTAAGGAATGACTGAGATGAGGTCAAGGAAGTGTGCAAAATGTTAAGGCAAGAGAATATTATTCCATTTGTAGGATAATGGATATGAGAGAAGGTACCACATGCCAGAGCAGAGCGTGAGAGACATGTTTTACATGAAAACCTTCCTCCTCACAATCTTGAATATGAAAAGGAGATTACTTTGAATGCGGTTGTTGATGGATGGCTTCTTATCAATATCCTCATCAACACGAGAGCAGAGGTGAATGTTCTTACCTTAGATGCCTAGCATCAGATGAGAAATCCCACATTACAGCCATCTTAAAATGTGTTGTATATGGCAAACAATACTAAGGTAATGCTCATTGGAGTCCTGAAGGATGTAGTTATCACCACTCAAGGGGCCAAGTTCACTAGAGACTTTGAATTTATGGCACTCGCTGAGGAAGAAAAATTTCTAGCATTGCTTGGGTGCCCATGGTTTTACAAGAAAAATGCTGACATAAGGCTTAACAAAGGATATATCAGTTCCGAGAATAAGGAGGAAAGGGTGGTCATCCCTTTAATGGATGGGAAGTCAGCACCCTACATGGACCTGTTGGGAGAAGAATTCCTTTATAGAATATATGTGTAATCTATAAGATATCCTAAGATAATTCACCCCATAGAGGGAGTTATCTAGTTTGAGGATGTAACATTCCCATTTCAAATCTTTAGAAACAAGGGAATTTTTTTTTGAATAGCGTGCTCTCTTCTAAATTATCATAATTTAGAACACATATTTCATGTTTTTAAATAATTTTATCTATTCTAAATGATCATGATTTAGAACACACATTCCATGTCAATCAATCTCATAACAGATAACCATATGCAGTTGTAATGACTTGATGAACTGTCGATCTCTCATTTCATGACTCAGAGTTTCATCGATCTCTCATTTCATGACTTAATTTCTTACTAATCCTTCATGATAATTCAATGCATTGTATACTAAGTATACTTGGTTCTTTTACCCTTTTCTTGTTATTGAAGTGTTCCATTTAAGAGGCCTATCTGAATATTTTCTACCAATATTAATCTAAAATCCTTCTTCTTAAACTAGGTGATATATGACAACACAATCAGCAACTTACGATACTTTGGCCAAAGATTTTAACATGCTTTACATGATCATATTCCTAGATGGCATACTCATCAACAGAATATGTCCTTCACCCCCACTTCATCTATTATCTAGAATGGTCTTCACTGACTCCTGTTAGTCCTCTTGTCCAAGGTTTAACAATAATTCAGGTTAGCAACATAGATTGGTATAGAGGGCCACTCGCTGTGACTAAGGGTACATAGACATACTCAATTGACCTAGGTCGATTATGTGTATCTAGTTACCTTCAGTCATCAGGATTTCTTCCCTATATCAAATCATGTCCCTAAACTAACCTAGAGTGTAACCAAGTCAAGTGCGAGTTTATGTAAACCCAGATGATCAAATTCGGAAGGGTGTTGCGACATGTCAGCTGCAACATTGTGTCCTTATGAAGACCCGGTCTTCATGATGACACATTATTGCATTTTTGTGTACCAACATCCCACAGAATCCCCTCGTCTAGAGGTACATATCCATATAAGAGGTTAAATACTCTCTTATCTTCTTAATTTAAGGTTTATTTTCAGTAACCCTGTTGATTTTCTAATCTATTTGATCATTATGGTTACTAGTCATAAATGACTTATGGTTGTCATGTAGCTTAATCTGCAACCAATCCTTCTACCCAAAAGATCGTATTTCATTCATTGGTTTCTAAATTTAAGTTCAAGATTACAGTCCAAATCATCTTAACACAGTAAGCTTTAACTTACTAAGCTTAACCAAGTTTATTCATGACTAAATTTAAATCCAGACTCCTTAATAATGAACTTCATTAAAATGAAGTCTATTTCTTATATATATGTATTAATTTATTTTCAATTACCTTACCTCAGTTAAGGTTTTCTAAAAGAGGTATAATTTTCTCTTTTTAAATGTCCTTTGGGTATGATACCTGAAAGAGTCACAATGAAATATTTATCACAAAGACTAATTGTCTTTCCTTTAACATATATTAGTTAGGGTCCATTGCCAGTGAGTTTATTATACAAGGATCAATATGTATTTTACTCTTCTATTAATGTCAATTAATAATCCATATTGACCTAGTTGAGTTTTCATCTATGTATGACAACTTAGAAGTTGCATTTGAGAGGAGAATAGAGTATCAAATCCCTCTTTCCCTATTTCATTAGAGTAAAACTGAAATGATTCAAAATAGATATGTTTACGAGAGAATAAGAATATGTCTACAATCCCCTTTTTTGTATGCCCAAAATACCATGACACATCAAATATCAATAACACTCAATCCTTTCTCATTGATCAAACAAAATACATATTTTATAGGTCTAAACATTTTAGACATTTTTCATGTCATTCTTCATTGATAAAATCAAGTAAAATTTACAACTTTTTCCCTGTTTCAATTACATCTCGAAAAGAATAATAAATCCTCATTAAAATGCAACCTTTAAGTAAACATAGGAAGCATGATAAAGGAAATTGTCTTCTTTTGTCACTCACATAATCCATCTGTAAAGAATTGCTAGCATGGGTCAGTTCGTTGAACTGAGCATGATAAGCATTAATAATTAAAGTGATGTTCTTTTGATTAACTGTCTCATAAAAATAACGCTAGTCTTATGAAACATTAAGCAATACAGACAGATACCTAGTAAAGAATTAAGTACCACTAAAAGAAGAACAGAGTGAGCAGCCTTGTCACATTAAATAAGTATCAAGATTAAACAACAATATTTGTTAAGCAATTTCATAAGAAAAGATACAACAGACAAGTAATATTATATCCCAATTACTTATTTATTTCATACTATAGTTTCTTTGAATCATTCCAATTTAAGCCAACTATAGCCTAACCTTTTTGTTCAACATCAACAGATTTTACAAGGTTTAAATTCCATGTACTTCTCCTGAATATAGTCACACATTGATTCATTACCTTCTTAAGAATCAATTGAGAAGGAAGAAAAAGGAAAGAAAGTGATTCATCCAACTACCTACTCTGCAATCCCCTTTAGCTAACCTAACAAAAATGGTCAGCTTTAATCAAGGTGTAATAATAATGAGAAATAAACAGTCAGAGAGAGATAACAATCAACTACCTTTTGAGCACAAGAGTAACAGTAACGAAATCCATAACTCAGAAAGGAGAGAAAGAACAATATGGAAGTCAATAATCATGATGAGAGAGAGATTCTCATTATTTCTTCCCAATAATGAACCGAATTATATAAACTGTAACATGTAAATCAATTAACAACAATGTAATTCCCTCAATGCAAAATAGGGATAGTTTCAGTAGCTTACTAGCTACAAATAAAGGAAATATTCAAAGAATTCATTCTATAACTGTACTAGAAGAATCAAGCAACAACTGATCTTCTAAATTCATACATGTTGGTAGCTTTGCACACTACAAAAATAGGTTATGCATCCCAAATAGAAAGTGATTAAGAGATTATAGTCAAGTAAAAACATGTTTCCTATTCCACTGGAAGGAAAGAATTCATTTTCAGATACAATGAAAATAATTCCAACTAGATTAAAATATAATTGGGAACATTGAAAGGATTTTAATCCCCCAATACATGTGTTCATCATCAAGGTTAAAAGGAGAAGGAGAAACTTTACACTCCAACTGAAATTTGACTAAGATGAAAGAAATAAAAGAAAATGAAACCCCAAATTGGTTCCAAAAATTGAACAAAAGAGAGAAGAGTAAGACTAAATGTTCCAACTCTTTCCCCTCAAATAAATAAAACAAAACTAATCCCAAGATCCACTAAAATAGTCATCTTTCACAACAACATCTACATAATTAAATCAAAATTTTTTCCACAAACGATTTAATACATACAGGTGAGAGAAAAAAATGTCCTCACACAGTCCCTGGAAAGGAGTTAAACTAAAAATTACCATATTTCAAACAAGGAAGGTCAAAACCAAATTAAATCCCTTCTAACAATCCCAAAAAAATTCATGGGTTTAAGGGCATTAATCTCAAAGGGAGAAAACATTTCATCATTGTCCTTTTAACAAGTTTAAATTCATAATACATTGAATCCAAATAGTTGTTCCAACTTATCTCAAACAGAAACAACCAAATTCAAGGCGATTCATTTTTCAAAGAAGATGAAGCACTTCATACTTCCCACAATTAAAAGAAAAAAACAAACCCAATTAAAATATTTACCACATAATGCTTTCCCTTAATCCCTTGTGCACAGAAAACCAGAAGCCCACACGACTTAAGAATCATTCCAGTTTCAAATACGATAAACACGATTTACTCAAACATGCATTTAGAAAATACCCATATTACATCCTTTCAAAACAAAAAACTCAAAAATAAGATCACAACCAAAATACACCAAAACATTTCAACAAAGCCATTCATTTCAAAGAAAAGATTTGTTCTTATGAAGACACTTAATAAAAAGAAAAATTGTTTAATAAAAATATCTTATCATGCCTGATGAAATTTCTTGTTGATTTCAGAAGATCTCTAGCTGAGCTTCACAAGAATCTCTTATTTTCAAACAACGTCAACAACCAAATATCCAAACTACCTCCATGTTTCCACAGGTTCAAAACTATCTGGGGATGATCAAGATCACAATGGATCAAAAAACGTACTTGCTGGTTTGAAGAACCAAAACCACATGCAGAGTAAAAACCAGAAGGACCAAAATGACCAAAAACTTTCCCAATTCCATCTTCCCAAATCCTAGGTGGTTTCCTCCACTAAGCCCGAGGCTATTGAATGCATTGAATGCAAATTCCCTCTCTTTCCTTATGCCACTACCACTTTGAATTTGGTGAAGTTTATTTCAAAATCTATCATGCCATTTTTTTAATTAAGCAGAGATTCCAGCTAGGCATCCAACCTACTTTCCTTGCCTCCACCAAACTTGGAGAATTAGGATGTAAGGACTAAGATTTAATTCTCATTAATACCTTAAAAACCACCACCACCAACCTTCTATTTTCCACGTAACCCATAGGTCCCCTTTCATCTTAGTAATAGTTTAGGTCACCTTAGCATTATTTAGGTTTCCATATTAGTTCTTAGGTCTTTAAAATTCATCTTAGGTTAGGTCAAAACCCATAACTATATCACATACCATCTTAGGTTAGGTCATAACCCCTTAGGTTATAATCCATATAGGGTAGGGCACTGCAACATGGTTTTAGGCATAAACCATCATAGTTTAGTAATAGGTCCTAGGTAAGTATTATTACCTTAGGTCAAAAATCCAATAGGGAAACACTATAGTTTAGGTCAAATCCGAATAGCACCAACCATTCTGACCAAAGTTAAGGCATTTGCCTTATAATACCAATAATAGGTCCTTAATCTCCTCACGTAGTTCAACATTCCAAAACATTAATAAAGGAGGCCCAAACTTATAGTTTGCAACATGATGTTAGTAAGGATACCTGAAACAAAGTCCTTAAAGTTTATATCAAAACATAGCTCAGTTCCATAATATGTTTCATTCAGCATGTCTATTAACAAGATGACAATAAGGAGAATTGAAGCATACCTTGGATCAATGGAATTGATTCAAGGTGTGTTGTTAACATATGGAGGATGTGAAAACAATGGTATAGATTTACAAATTATATTTCACATAGTAGAATGGCTTCACTTCCAAGTAAACATAGTTGCAACAAGCATGAATTCTAGATAGTAATAACTTATCCATTGCAAACATGATTTTCAACGTCAAAAGAATACACCTTCCTAAGACAAATCACATGTCAACATTTATAATGTCAAAAGTGGAAGTCATCATAGTAACAGTCATGAACAAGATGTTACATACCTTCCTCCTTAAAAGAATCATTGTCCCAATGATTAACTTAATCAAACCATTAAGGTTTTAGGAAAAAAATTAATTATTGTCCTTCCATTCATATGTCCATAACAAGACTAAAATTGAAAAATTCAAGTATTCAAAACAGTATTTAAAATAGTTGTCAAATTGTTTAGTAACTGCTCAAGTTTGGAAGATTTAACATCAAAACATGAATAAAATTTTCATATTTTATCAATTTTTAGAATCAATTCTGATCAAACAAGTATGGATAATATGATCTAATATCTTCAATATTTTCCCAAGTTGCACTCTCTTCATTAAATTGGTCCCACTAGACCTTACATTGACTTATTTCATGATTTCTTAAGTGCAACAGGAAATTTTCCAACACTTGAAGGGGTTTAACCATGATTATTTCTGGGTCTGGGACCTACAAGGAATTCTAATTCAACACATGTGATAAATCTAAAATGTATTTCTTAATTAAAGAAATATAGAAAACATCATGCATTCATGATAAAGTAGGAGGTAGAGCTAAATGATAAGCTACAGGATTGATTACTTCAACAATTTTAAAGGGTCCCACATAACGAGGTGATAACTTGACATCCTTGCCAAAAGTTATAGAAATATTTTTTGGCTTAACCCGAAGAAAAACCTTCTCACCAAGTTCAAACTTCCTATCCACCCACTTTAAGTCTGCATAAATTTTCTGCCTATCTACATCTTCCTTCAAGCGTTCATGAATCATTTTAATTTTTTATTCCATTTTTGTAAGGATTTTAGGCCCTATCACCTCTTTATCTTCAATGTTGTCCCAGCTAACAGGGGTTCTACATTTCCTTCCATATAGTGTTTCGAAAGGTGTTATTTTTAGAGAGGCGTGATAAGTATTATTATAAGAAAACTCAACTAATGCAAGGTACTCCTCCCATTTATACTACTGATCCATATAATACATTCTTAGTATATTGTTTCACCTGATTTCTTAGTTTTCTCAGAAGTACTTGACGAAATAGATAAGGTAAAGGTGGTAAGAGGAATACCTATTTTGGGATGGTTGAAGGTTATATGCACACGTATCTGAATTCTAAATCAAAGTGATTGTGAGACCTTCCTTTTGGCTAGGAGGAACTACCTGTATAAGAACCAAAACAAGACCACCAAAGAGAGTTAAACAATATATGCAGTGGACTGCCTAGCATATGCTAGATCCTAGAAGTGTGATACTTCCTAGATGGTTGTCAATCCACTGTTTAAAACAATTCAATGCTGAAATAAAGTAAATGTTGTCCTACTGTAGTTTAATATGATTTAGGCATCTCATACAAAACATAATAGGCTAGATCTAATCTAATAGGCTAGGCTAGAAGGAGATCTAGAGGTCAAGTAGGTTGGTTATAGGTGAATCTGAGCTAATAGGCTAGGTTAGATACAGATCTGAAGGTCAAATAGGTGTTCAGGTAGGTATATGTCAGAAGAAATGAAGTTAAGTTAAATGTGGGTCACAAACAGGTTGTTATTCTAGCAGAGATCAGGTGACATAGAGACCGACCATGGTTTTATAAAACTGATGAAGGTTTTACTGTAGCCAGTGACGGTTAGAGAGAACTGACGACGGTTAAGTCTGGGGTTGGTGGGATCACACAGTCTAGGTTTTTGGAGTTTTGGGGAAAAAGTGGAGTGGATAGAAGATGGGGATTGATCACAGAGGGGGTGTAGATATGTTGCAAAGGTCTGAGACTACTAAGGAGGTCAAATAGGAAATTGGGCCAAGTATTAAGATGATTAGGTATGGAAGGTGGCTGTAATTGGAGAGAGGGAATGGACAGAGGGTAAAAGACTAGGTTCCTTTACCACAAATACTACAGATGATGATAAGAAAATGAAATAGATGGAAGGAGGATACTTACTCTTCTGTGAGGTACAGGTCTGAAGAATAATGAAGAAGTTGCTGCGTTGGAGGATGCTGGGAAGAAAGTTTCACTATTGTGCCAGTGTATTTGGTTGCCTTTGTTGATCACAAATCAATCTTCATTTTTTTGTCGCGTCTAAAGAGATCAAACCTGACATCAGAAGTTTTTCAACCCGTATTGCAAACCTATAGATGGGTCTAAATAGGCCATTTGGTCCATTATGGTATAACCGGCATCGGTTTAGGGAGAACCGACATCGGTTTAGGGTGAACCGACATCGTTTTAGGTGAGATATCTCAGGTTGTTCAAAAATTTCCTGGGAAGTTGCTCCGCTATTTGATAAGGGTCTCCTCTTTTTCTCAGGGTGAAAACTGACCTTAGGAGGCCTTTAAATGTGAGGTGAGGGGATGGGTCTAATGTTAGGTTTTATTTAGGACATTGGTTTAGGGTTTAGGTTAATGGGTCAAATGATGGGGGTGGTTAGGTGAGGTGCATTTAATAAAGGCAATTATATCAAATAGGTGTGTGAGGGTAGTGAATTAATTTAATGTAAATAATTAAATTAATGTGTGTGTGGGTAAAAGGTCATTAACTTAATTAAAATAATTAAATTAATATGTATGGAGGTAAATGGCATTAATTTAATTAAAGTAATTAAATTAAAATGTGTGGGGTGCAGGAGGTAGGTGATAAGGTGTTGAGGATGAGGAAGTGATTATAGGGCTGCACTAGGGAACCAAGGTGATTACAACATGATTTTGGTGTCTACATTTTTCCCCTTTTTGTTGCATAGCTTGTACTGGTAAGTGACATTGACAAAAATAAGATGTGGTTGCCCCATGTGGGAATGAGGGTGATCCCCCTCAAACCAGGAACTGATGAGGTGACAGGGTGACATCAGTAAGTGGTTTGATAAAATTGGATGTGAAGAAAAATGATTAGAAATGAGGAATGGGGTAAAGGGAAAATCGGGTATATAGGTAAAGGGGCCAAGGTCAAAGGTAGGGGCAGTTGAGCGCACGCACACGTATAAACTATGACACGGTACCAGGTTGAAGATCTTGCAAACTCTACATTGTCTAAGGTCGATAGGTTTATCCAAACAAGGTTGAAGTGATTCCGGTATCCAAGGTATAGGATATGGTCAGGAATGTTTAGGTATGTTCCAGTACACTAAAGGTAAGGTCAGTATAAACAGTCATGGAAATAGGCTAGGTAATCATTGGGTCAATCAACACAGGTAACAAAGCCACAAGGTATAGTGAGCACATTGGTTCAAAGGTCACTAGTGATGGTCCAGGTCCAAATATCTAGGTTACAAATAGGTAAGGCTGAGGTAGGGGTAAAATAATGAGGCTATAATAGCTGACAAGGTGAGGTTGAAGAAGGTGGAGGGCTAGAGGGGAAGGGTTAAGTGGTCTAGGTAGGTGTAGGGAAGCAAAAGAAAGAGGAGGTAAGGAAAATGAGGTCAATGTGAGGGTAATGAGTATGCAGGGTAACCGACAGCAGTTAGTATGAAGCGATGACGGTGGAGAGGAACCGACAGAAGTTGGCTAGGGCAACAGACCAGCATCGATCAAGGGTTAACCGATGTCATTTGAGTTGGGTAGGGTATAAAAAGTGAAAAAACCCATGTTTTAAAATTCATTTGTGCATTGTTAAAAAGAAGAAAAGGACAAGAAGAGAGAAAAGAGGAAGAGGACAAAAGAGTATGGTAGAGAGATTGGTTGGTGAGCCCCGTAGGTGAGATTGGTTGAGTGAGAGGTGGGGACATGAGATCAGATAGAGCGAGGTGATTGGTTGGGAGAGGTAGAGGACATTCGAGGATGGTGGAGGCTGGAGAGGGATCGGGAGGAGCAGCGTGGAGGCCGGAGGTTCCACCACAATGACAACATTGGGATGTGGTAGGTTCCAAACCTTTTGATTCATTGTTTGGTGAATTTGATGCAAAATATAGAAAATATGAAAAATGGGGGGTTTGGGGGAAAGAATTTCAAAACAGGAAAAAGAGAGGGAAAAGGGAATGGGGAAGGGTAGGGTTTAGAGTCAAGAGGGTAATAGAGGGATATTTATGGGTGTAAGGAGTGATTTGGGTGGGTAGAAGGAGTAGGAAGGGAAAAAGTAGGGTTGGGAAGTCGTGGCGGGCGGCACGACAGTGACCAACGTTGGTCGACTTGTGGCCAACATTGGTGGGTAGTGATCGGTATTGGTCACAAGAATAGTGACCGATGTCGATCAAGGGGAGACCGTGGTTGGTCAAGGGATAACCGGGGTTGGTCGACCTAAGGGTAAGTTGGGACAAAAAAGGGAATAGAGTAAGGGCAGGGTGGGAAAGTAGGGTAGGTGGGAAAGGATTAGGTGAGAGGGAAAAGGGTTAAGGGGTAGGGTAGATAGTGTCGGGTGGATGGGTTTGGGTAGGTTTAGGTGAGGGTTAGGGTAGATAGGTTCAGGTAGATGGGTTTGGGTAGGTTTGGGTGAGGATTAGGGTAGATACGTAGGATAGATGGGTTTGGGTAGATAGGTAGGATTGGTTTGGGTAGGTTGGGGTGAGGGTTAGGGTAGATAGGTAGGGTATATGGGTTTGGGTAGGTTTGGGTGAGGGTTAGGGTAGATGGGTTTGGGAAGGTTAGATTAGCAACAAGGCCAATGGGAAGGGGGTGTGGAAAGAGATTAGGTCGGGATGTCAGGTGAAATAGGGTAAGTTGGGAAGGTGTACTAATACATTATTTTTGTGGGATGCAGGCCTAAGACAAGTTACGGATGAGGGCCCAGGTGCCACCCTTATTATTGATAGTACAGGTAAGCATGATGTAAGAGGATTGAAAACATGTTGTAGAGGTGGGGTTGATAGGGGTGAGGCGCTACCGGCATGTAGTCCAGGAGGTGAGTCTGATGGTTTCCCTCATCGATAGATGGGACTAAAGGACCAACACCTTCCATATGCCGATGGGTGAGATGATGATCACCCTGGAGGACGTCTACAGGATCCTATGGTTGCCCATATTTGGGGCCCAGGTTTATTCTATCTCTTCAGAGGCATCTAGGGAGCTACTAGCACCCATTTTTGGTGAGGGTGTAGCAGACCTGATGTTCCATAGCACTAACATGAGCTATGGAGCAATGTATAGAGCTCATCTAGAGGAGATGAGGTTAGTGGTACTCTTGATGGAGGCAGTGTGCTACTTCGCACTGCCAGATGTAGAGGGTGGGAGATTCCTGAGGTCACTGATGGGAGTCCTTCATGACATGGTGATACAGCGGACATGGTTTGCATGGGCACCTGCATTGTTGGTGTAGGTATATAGAGATCTATGGGCCTACAGGAAACTATGGAGGTTTAGCATCTGTTGTGTCGTACTACTGCATTTTTGGGCTTACAAGCACATTGTTTGTGTTCGACCAGTGGGGATGCCCTAGGCAGATGCATTCCCATGGAGATTTTTGAGATTTGGGTACAAGCAGTGGGTACCAGCCATGGGAGAGGCCTGAGGTGCCAGAGCTACTCCTGATGTAGCTTACTACAGGAGGGTGTTGGAGGGGTTGTCTGGGGTGGACATCATTTGGAGGCCATATGTGGGCTTCCTCACCTATAGATAGATGGCCATGGAGCTAGATGGGATACAGCTATATCTGTGGATAAAGGAAAGGAGATCGGGAGAGCATGAGTGGATACCCATAGAGTGGGTTAGGTGCTAGTTCAGGTTAGTCTAGGATGTACCGCCTCCATTCTTGTAGTATAGGAGAGATGACGTGGAGAGACCTATGTCTCCACCATGACCCACAGTGTCGACTGGATAGGAGGAGCAGCCAGTGGATTCAAAGATTGATGATGTTGGAGTGGTAAATGGATACAGGCAGTGGTGGGTAGCACAGTTACGAGTAGTACCACCCAAGCTAGGGTAGCCGGACTTAGCCACCATCACAGTGCAAAGGGATGCCCTACAAGGGTAGGTAGCTACCTTGGTGATGCAGCTCAGGATTATACAGGGGCATCTGACAGGTCAAAGGCACAGGTTGCCACATTACAGGCCTAGATAGTGACACTGTAGGCTTAGGTAGGGCAGGGATAGGTACCTGCATAGGTGGAGGCAGGGGGAGATGGAGATGGAGAGGAGGTAGGAAGAGGGGGAGATTAGATAGATTCCCTATAGGTGTAGGTACTGGATTTATAGGGCCAGTTGGCCACAGCGCAGGGGTAGGTTACAGGTTTGTAGGGTAGTTGATAGCAGCATAGACATATACTACTACCCTGTAGGCCCAAATACAGGCACAAGTACAGATTTCGGGGTTGACTCAGGCTCTAGTACCAGCATAGGGCTCAGTGCAAGTTCAGGGACAGGGTCCACTTATAGAGGTAGCCACGCATGTAGCAAGACCCATGGCACCTCCATATACAGTGACCATGGTCAGATTCAGGGATGCCTTAGTAGAGGCATGATATTATCAGGATCATTTGTTAGTTGTCGAGATAGATGTGCCCTCCTATGTCGAGTACAGAGCACAACAGGCCTCCAATGAGAGGACTAGATCCCACACTCACAGTGTGGAGAGTACAGGGGTCCGGTGAGCCCAGGGATAGGGTGTAGAGGCCACTAGTGTGTAGAGGCTAGCCCCAAGTGATGGGCCATCAGCTGGAGGTGAGGTAGGTGATGGGCACCAAACATATGTGGTAGAGGGGTCGGGAAAGATAGAGTCATAGGGAGCATTCCTTGACATTAGATGGGGAGATGATTGACTTGATATAGACCGGCCTGTGTGCTGAGTCATTTTTGTATGGATTATATATGAGATCGGCCTACGTGCCGAAGAGATTTTGTATTTATTATTTTATTTTATTTTGTACATGATACCGGCCTGCGAGCCGAAGATATTTTTGTATTGGATACTGGTCTGTGAGCCGGCGATGTATGAGAGACCCATGTATTTTTTAGATCAATGTACATTATTGTGATACACATATATTTATACGATGAGATGTATTAGGTTCAGATGATTATGTGTTGTGATGTGTATTTTATTGTACTTTCATTATGATATGAATGGAGTAGGTGAGTTAGGCATGACGGAGTCAGGTCGGTTTAGGCATGGATCGAGTCACATCGGTTGAGGCATGGATCGAGTTAGTTTAGTTTAGGCATGGATTGAGTCAGGTTATAGGCATGGATTGATTCAGGTTATAGGCATGGATCTAGTTAGGTCAGTTGAGGCATGGATCAAGTCAGGTCGGTTTAGGCATGGATCGAGTCAGGTTATAGGCATGGAATGAGTCAAGTTGGTTTTAGGCATGGATCAAGTCAAGTTAATTATAGGCATGGATTGAGTCAGATTATAGGCATGGAATGAGTTAGGTTGGTTTTAGGCATGGATCGAGTCAGGTTAATTTTAGGCATGGATTGAGTCAGGTTATAGGCATGGAATGAGTCGGGTTGGTTTTAGGCATGGATCGAGTCAGGTTCGTTTAGGCATGGATATGTATTTCGGTATTTTGGTAATACATGTTAATGCAAATGAATGTAATGGCATAAAATGTTTAAATATGGGTTATAGATGAATATGGGAAATAATGGTAGTGTTAAAAGAGTATGTGAAACATGAGGATGGTATGTAGGTTAAAAGATGTGGATATGGGATAGATTTCTGGTTTTTTGATATGAACAGGAAATCAGGTAAAGGTGGGGAAAATGGTTAGGGTAAAGAGTGGCCGAGCTAACCTTCCAGGGCCCCATGCCCTGGAAGTGTTACCTACATAGTCCCGATGAAAAGGGACCTCAGACTGATGTAGCTCTCCCATAGGCTAGGGAAGAATATGAGAAGATAGGAGAAGAGGTACATAGGTAGGGTTGAGTCCAGGTCATAAGGATGATTAGGTCAAGGTCAATTAAGTTTGGGTAGAGTATAGGTAGGTAGGTAAAGGTGATTTTAGGTCGATTGAGGTGGGAGAAGAAAATCCAAAAAGATAGGCATCAAGGGGCTAGTCTTATATAGGATGATCAAAAGGTAACAAAGAAGAGAAAAGATAAGAGGGGCGAAGAAAGCCACCTGATTGGCAAGGATCAAAATGTATGAAACACATCTACAGATAGGATAGTGAACGTAAGACCCTAAATACATTGCATGATTAATAATTCTAAGAGTGACGACTAGTCACATGATCACCAAATGTCATTGGTTCAGCAGGTCCCTTGAGGTATGAAGTGAAAAGACAATAGGTACAAAGGTGAAGGTAATTAGGTCATATGTTATAAAGAAAAATGCCTTGGGAAAGGAATCCAAGATTACAATAGACAAGTCCATGATGAAAAAGTTTACTTTTGTTTTCTTTTTTACTTTCTTAGATAGACTGATCAATGCGGGAATTCTATACGGGATGAATATATGTCTCCTTGAAGTCTTCACAAAGTTGATCGAAGAGGGTAGCTTTTGAATAGGTATTATATATATATATATATATATGTATATATATATATATATATGTATATATATATATATATGTATATATAGTCTTATTTTTGGAAAGACTATGTAGAGAGTTGTGAGATTTGTATAGCTATCATTCGAAGGAACAGTCTATTTATAGCGACAATTGAAGGCGACAGATGTCCTTTTGAGGGATTCATCTTTTATATTGGAAGTTTGACTTAAGGAGTTAATCCCTTATTTTTGGAAATAATTTTTTTGGATTTTAAGTCATGGACGAGACTATAACGAAGCATTTGGTTCTTGTTGAGAAGGTAAGGGTGAACAACCATGGGATATCATCTAAAAGAAGACAAAAAGTATCCATGAGAATCATGCCATGTGAAGAGCTATGGTGCACATATTTAAGAGAAGGAAAAAGGGTGACGGGTAACCACATGATTCTTGTTTACTCGTTGAAGTGGAGGGGTGGAAAAGAGAAAAGTGAATGGCACTCAAGGGACGAGCATGAAATAGAGAATTAGTGATGTAGGACTAGAAGTCAATAGTAGAACGTTCGAAGATGGATGGCATTAAGGGGCTCAGGTTCAAGCTTACCATCAACTGAAGATAAGTGATAAGCATCAGATCTATAGTCATGGGTCACGATGTATGGTCCAAGCCAATTAGGAGAAAACTTACTGCATTTTATTTTTTCTTCTTTGGTTACATGTTGATTTTCCTTGAGGATGAGATCATTGACCTTGAAGGTGCATTCATGGACATGTTTTTCGTAGGCACGCTTGATGCATTTTTGTTAGACTTGGAGATGGTCGAGAGCATGAAGACAACATTTGTCTAATAACTCAAGTTGTGCTAAACGGTCTTGGAAAAATTCATCATCAGTAAACATGTCTTGAAGAGAGATACGAAGAGATGGGATCTAAACTTTGAGATGCAAAACAGCCTCGGTACCGTAGACTAGAGAAAATGGAGTAGCAGCAGTGGAAGTGTGAATACTAGTACGGTATGCCTAAAGAGTGAAAGGAATGTGTGTATGCCAATCCTTCCCAGTATCGTTAACCACTTTCATGAGAATTTTATTCAGGGTATTGTTGGTGGATTCGGCTTGGCCATTGGTTTGTGGATAATATGGCGAGGAGAATCTTAGTTAGATGTCGCAGGTGTTGCAAAGTTTCTTTAGATTTTTGTTTTTGAATTGTTTTACATTATCAGTGATAAGGTGATGTGGAACATCGAAGTGAAAAATAATGTGATGATTGATGAAATCACATATTTTCTCAGCTTTCGTGGAGATGAGGGGTATGGATTTAACCCATTTGGTATAGTATTCGGTACCGGTGATGATCCATTGATGTCTTAGGGAAGAATGGGGATTGATCTCTCTGACAAGATCCAAACCCCATTGAGAGAATGACCAAAGGTCATGGGCAACCTATAAGGCATGCCTAGGTGTATGATGAATATTGGCATGTTGTTGGAATTTTACACAATGCTTAATGTAGTTGTAACAATCATGATTGAGGGTTGGCCAATAATAGCCTAGGAAAACAATGTGTTTAGTAATAGCAAGGCCACTGAAGTGACCTCTACATATGCCGTCGTGAACTTCTTTAATGGTATAGGGGATTTCAGAGTTGGTAAGGCATTGTAAGAGGATACCGTCAAAGCCATGTTTATAGAGGAGGCCACCCATGATGACATAACGAGAGGCATTTTTGAGAAAGGAACATTGTCCATTACATGTGAGATCAGGAGGCAATATAAAGAGGGAAAGGTAGACTGCAAGCTTCTTATACCAAAGGTCTTGTGTGTTTAGTGAGACAGTTCGGATGAGATTAACACAACAAGATTTATAAGAAGGTCTCAGTATGCATTTTATGGTAACAAAGATGTTTGAATAATTAGGAAAAATGGGTATTTGGGAAGTGAGGTAGGCCATGGTCTCCATGAATTTATTGGTGGATCGCAGAATGGTTTGAATTTTATAGCAGTCAAAGGTAGTCAACATGATGCTGACATAACTTTTGTACTCTTGAAGTATTTAATTATGACATTGATAAACGCCATTGACTTGGTTTACTACCATTTGAGAATCACCAAAGATATTAATGGATATGACATCTAAGGCATAGGCAGTCATGAGATCCAATACGAGCGCTTCATATTCAGCGATATTTTTGGTGCATTCAAAGTCAAGTTTGAATGATAAGGGCATGGGTTCACCATCAAGAGGAATGAGGATAATTCCTCCACCACCCCCATGCTGACATTTGGAACCATCGAAGAATAAGGTAATTTGGTAAGGGTCATCATCCAAAGAGAGGTTAGCAATGGATTCATCAGGGAAATCAAAGTTTGAAGATTGATTCCCAGCAAGAGGTGCATTAGCGAGATGGTCAGCAATGGCCTGGCCCTTAATATATTTTTGGTGGATGAATTCGAGGTCTAGGTCAGCAAGAAGCATGAGCCAACATGTGACACATTGATTTTTGTAAGGTTTAGCATACATGAAGTGTAAGGGGTTAGTGTTGGTCACAACATAGGTTTTTTGGTTGAGTAGGAAATGGCGAAGTTTGGTGGTGACAAAAAATAAGGCTAAGCAAATTTTTTTAGGGTGAGTCTATCGGGTTTCATAGTCCAAACGAGTATGGCTAATGTATTAAACCACATGTTCCCTATGTTGTTCGTCATGATGAGCGAGCATAGCCCCTAAAGAGTGATCGGTAGTAGAGATGTATAGGTAGAAGGGTTGGTCATATTTAGGTGGAATAAGTATGGGTGATTGGAGAAGGTATTATTTTAAGGCCTCAAAAGCTTTGTGGTAGTCATCATCCCATTTGAAAGAGACATCCTTTTTGAGAAGGTGATGAAATGGTTGACAATGGTCAGAGAGTTGGGAAATAAATCGACGAATAGATTGTAACTTGCCCTAAAAACTACAAAGTTGGCGAAGGTTATTGGTTGGAGGCATATCGAGAATGGCCTTGACTTTAGCAGGGTCAAATTCTATACCATAGAGGGAAACAATAAATCCAAGGAGCTTTCCTGAGAGAACCACAAAGATGCACTTTTTAGGCTGAAGGCGGACGCAATATTTAATGAGGCGGTCAAAGATGGTTTCAAGGATGGTGAGGTGCTTGGCACGATGTTTATATTTAGAGAGAATATCATCTACATAATCTTCTAATATACGGTGCATAATGTCATGGAAAATGTATGTTATAGCCCGCTGATAGGTGGCACCATAATTTTTAAGGCCGAAAGGCATGACTTGATAGCAGAAGGTCCCCCAAGGGGTAATGAATGTATTTTTGTTTTTATCCTCTAGAGCGAGCAAGATTTTGTTATAACCCGAGACACCATCCATAAGTGATAACATCTCATGGCCAGTGGTAAGTTCAAGCAATTGGTCAATACCAGGTGTTTCACACGGAATGTTTCGGCTCTGCAAAATAGACTTGCTTCTATCCTATCATTCCTTTGAGAAACAGATAAGGGTTAGGGCTAGGAGGAATACCTGTTGAATGTTGAGATGGTGTGCACGTACCGTAGAGAAAGATCAGATCGACTGTGAAGAACTCCTTTTTGTCTTGGAAGGACTACCTACAAGTAAGAATACAAGACCACCAGATTTTAATTAGACAATAAATGAGGGAGCTGCCTTAGGCCTAGGAAATATAAAACTTCCTTTCGAAGGTGGTCAATTCCCCTTTTAATACGAATTAACACAAATGATAACAAAGAAAGCTATTGCAAAATCACGATTTAGGTATCTCGCTACAAAGCAATAGAAGCTAAATTATCAATAATGAAGCGTCACGTTGTTTGTTCGGTTACTGGTCGTTGGTACGTTCAGGTTGCGTTATAGGGATAAACCAGACTGGATCTGAGGTTGTTAGGTGGAAAATAGGCGAGAAAATGGTTTTGGGGTATAAGTCACAGTGACCGACGCCGGTCACTAGGTAACCGACCATGGTTAGAGAACCGCTGCCGGTATGGGATAATCGACATCGGTAGGGTCATTAATCTAGGTGCTTCTGGGTAGAGATTGGTTGCAGGGTGATTGTGGGATTATTAAGATTGGTGGATGGCTGAGGGGAATAATAGGAGGATAGGGAAGACTCAGAGTGTGATAAAATGGCCTTCAGGGCAATTCTAGGATATATGGATGAAGGTTAAGTGTAGTATGTCGCTGGTAGTAGATCTAGAAATAAACTTATGACGGTTGTGATTCAAAAAGTCTAAGAAATGTTATCAAAGAGAACATACAAGATACAACTTACTGTTTATTGACGAGAATGTAGGTCTAAGAACTGTGATGATAAAGGTAGAACTCAGATAGGACTTCCTGATGATCAGAAGATGAGATGTCTTCCCTCACGATGATCAGCTGAGTGTCATAGGGCTCTGGTTGTGCAGTTGCAGTCTTGGGCTTGATGTCCTTCTCTGCAAACTCTTCCTGTTTCTTCACTTGTCTCTATTCGGCCAAGCAAATCCAGATCCTTTTGATGATTTCCCTTTCTCCCGATCCAATGAAAATCCGATCCTTGTTTTTGGTTGGAAGTGGTCATTTACGGGGAACCGATGGCGGTTACGCAACCGACGGCGGTCGAGTAGGAACCGGTATCGGTCAGGTCAAAGTGGGCTATTTTTGGTAAAATAGCCAGCTTTCCCTCCTTTTCTTCCAAGGGATTGGTAGCAGGCTTGGTCAAGTCATTATGAAGTTGCTTTTAGGTGCGGATGAGGAGTAATTAGTCATAGGTGTGGAATTGGACCAAATTATAGGTATTAATTAGGTTAGTTTAGGGTTAAGACTAGGTCATGATGAGGTGGCGACATGAGGTGGCAGGTATGGCGATGTGGATTTATTAATTATAAGATAATTAATAAATAATTGTGTAAGGTTTAGGTGGTGAGTGTTATCCAAAATTCACCCCTCAAGGTAATTTTGATAACATGCATTAAATTCTTTAGTCCCAAGCAATTATATTGATAAAGGGTGAAAAGTCTTGTTTCTAAGGTCCCCTCATATTTTTCTAACTCCTCTGTCCCCCAAGAAGAGAGAAAGTTATGAGAAAATGTGAAAAAATTGCAAAAACAAGCTCGGGCCAGAAAAAATCATGAAAAATGGCTAAGTCCTAGTCCTTGCAATAGTCGAGACATTTGGGACATCTGGACGCGAACCGGCCGAACCGGCCGAAATGGGTCAAGGCAGCTCGAAACAGTCTGGGATGCGTGGGACATCTGGACGTGAACCAGCCGAACCGGCCGAAATGGGTCAAGGCAGCCTGAAACAGTCTGGGATGCGTGGGACATCTGGACACGAACCAGCCGAACCGGCCGAAATGGGTCAAGGCAGCCCAAAACAGTCTGGGACGCGCGGGACAAAAGTACGCGAACCGACCGAAATGGGTCAAGGCAGCCCGAAACAATCTGGGATGCGTGGGACAAAAGTACGCAAACCAGCTGAAATGGGTCAAGGCAGCCCGAAACAGTCTGGAATGCATGGGACAAAAGTATGTGAACCGGCCGAACCGGCTGAAATGGGTCAAGGCAGCCCAAAACAGTCTGGGACGCGTGGTACGCGAACCGGCCAAACCGGCCGAAATGGGTCAAGGCAGCCCGAAACAATCTGGGACGCGTGGGACAAAAGTACGCGAACCGGCCAAACTGGATGAAATGGGAAATTTCAGCACTGTGCCAAGTGGGACAAAGGGACGCGTGGGATGCGAAAAGCCGAAGGAGCCGAAGGTAGAGAAGAAAAGTCAACGTTTGGCCCGTGGAACTTCAAACGGCCATAACTTTTGACTCCGAGCTCCGATTTTCATAAAATTGGAATTTCTGGAACGAGCACGACATCCTCTACGCCACAAAAACTGGATTTCTTATTTTTAATGAGGGTAGATATATTTCAATAAAAGAAACATATTCGGCTCCAGTCAGTCAATGCTCATTCCCGTCAAATGACAGAAAACACTTGCCAGACCCAAAATAGCTGCCCCCACTCAGAAGGCCATAACTTTTGCATTTCTCAAGAAAATTGCACAAAATTGGTACCACTGGAATCATGGTTCTGAACCTGATGCACAAAAATCAAGAAATTCTAGATTTGATTAGAAATTGATTGAGTTTTTTAAGAAAACGTGGCCGGGTTCAGAACAGTGTTTTATTTGGTAGCTGGGAGTGCAATTAAGAGGCATGGTCTTCATTCTTTCTCTACTGTAGCACATGGGATAGTATGGGGAGCCTTTTGCAAGTAATATACAATCATTTCACTCAATTTAATGCCTCTTATAGGTGGTTGAAGGATAGATTTTGGGATTTCCATTTTCCCTTCTCTTTTCCTTCTCATTTTTCTATAAATTGGAGTGTTGGGCTCATTGTAAAAGAGAGAGAGTTTTTGGGTAGCAAAGCTCTGCCAAAATTGCTTTGTGAAGCCAGTGTGTTATAGGCCCTTGTAGTGGACTCCTTGCATGGTGATCCAGGCCCTCATCTTGTAATAGATTGAACTGTGCATATCATGAAGCAATAAAATACTAGTTTGTGGATGTATCTTCCCCTACTATGTTTTCTTGCATTCTTCTTGCCCCTTTGATCTTTCTATAAGGATATTGTGTCTATTATTATGTTCTTGCAGGGATTCATTATTATTGTGTATGCTTGGAATATTGTTGTGAATGAATTTTGCTAGATTATGGTGAACTGTCATCACCTCTTCTAGTGTGCACTTTGCCTCTGTATTTCACACATTTGGAGACTACTCTCACATCCTCCTTTTCTGGTGTATCACCGCTTTAGTGTAGGCTTTCATTTTATGTATTCTCTCTCCCTGGTCCCTTGGAAATTTAGATTAGAGCAGTTAGCTTATCCTGCATTAGAGTAGATTGTCGCAAGTAGTTTAGGAGCAAGAACCAGCTTTCTCTGGAGGTCTATCTCAAGTAGCAAGTCCCACAACTTGGAGATAGTACCCATGTTATCTAATCACACCGTGAGTTCAAGTATATCTCCAGGGGTGTTGTGATTCGGTGATAACAGTGAGGTTAGGTTGCGAAATGCGATGCAGGTCACAAGGGGTCGTAAGACACAAATTTGGTGTCTACATTAGCCCCTTATTTTCGTGTAGTTTGTTTTGTAAAGCTGTACAGACAATAATAAGAAGTGGTTACCCCTGTTAAGGGTATAGGTAATCCCCCTCAAATCTATCATAGATTGAGGTAGCGTGAAAGCAGGGATAGGGTTGATAAAGGGTAAATGGTGTTGAGATAACGGTAAGAGGGTGGGGTAGGTCCAAGGAAGCAGACGCATGTTGAAATGCAGTAGTGCAACCAGGGTATATGATTTGAAGAGCAAACAAGTAATTCATAGGCAAAGGTCGATAGTTTATCCAAACAAGGGTGATATAATCCTGGTATCCAAGGCATAGGAATTAGCTCCAGGGGATATAACGGGTAAGGTACCAGGAACGTTTAGGCATGTTCGGCAGTACCAAATGGTTGGTTTGGTTAAGATAAACGTCAGGGTCTTGGTCTAGGCAAAGTTGGTCGACTGATCAAGTCAAGGACCCTAATCATGCTAAAACACGAATAGGTGAGCTCGATTGAACAAAAAGCTACATAATGGATGGATAAAATAAAACGTTGATTATGGGTATGGGATTTAATTGGTGCAGCCTTAGGTCGGGCCAAATGGTTGGGTGCGGCCTTGGGTTGGGCCAAATGGGTTAGTTGCGGCCGTGGGTCGGGCCAAATGGTAGGTTACAGCCTTGGGTCGGGCCAAATGGGTTGGTTGCGGCTGTGGGTCAGGCCAAATAGGTTGGTTGCAGCCTGGGGTCAGGCCAAATGGTAGGTTACGGCCTTGGGTCGGGCCAAATGGGTTGGTTGCGGCTGTGGGTCGGGCCAAATGGTAGGTTACAGCCGTGGGTCGGGCAAAATGGTAGGTTACGGCCTTGGGTCAGGCCAAATAGGTAGGTTACGGCCTTGGGTCGGGCCAAATGGGTTGGTTGCGGCCTGGGGTCGGGCCAAATGGTAGGTTATGGCCGTGGGTCGGGCCAAATGGTAGGTTACGGCCTTGGGTCGGGCCAAATGGGTTGGTTGCGGCCTGGGGTCGGGCCAAATGGTTAGGTTACGGCCTTGGGTCGGGTCAAATGGTTTTTAGGTTGACGGCCTTGGGTCAGGCCAAATGGTAGGTTACGGCCTTGGGTCAGGCCAAATAGGTTGGTTGCGTCCTGGGGTCGGGCTAAATGGTAGGTTACAGCCTTGGGTTGGGCCAAATGGGTTGGTTGCAGCTGTGGGTCGGGACAAATGGTAGGTTACGGCCGTGGGTCGGGCCAAATGGTAGGTTATGGCCTTGGGTCGGGCCAAATGGTAGGTTACGGCCTTGGGTCGGGCCAAATGGGTTGGTTGCGGCCTGGGGTCGGGCCAAATGGGTTGGTTATAGCCGTGGGTCGGGCCAAATGGTAGGTTATGGCCTTGGGTCAGGCTAAATGGTAGGTTACGGCCTTGGGTCAGGCTAAATGGTAGGTTATGGCCTGGGGTAGGGCCAAATGGGTTGGTTGCGGCCTGGGGTTGGGCCAAATGGGTTGGTTGCGGCCGTGAGTCGGGCCAAATGGTAGGTTACGGCCTTGGGTCGGGCCAAATAGGTTGGTTGCGGCCGTGGGTCGGGCCGAATTGGTTGGTTACGGCCTTGGGTTGAGCCAATGAAGTTAACAAAGGGTTGTCAACGAAGGTGCATATAGGCAATGTTTGTAGAAAGGGCTATTAGTAAATAAAGGGGTGAAATTGGGGTAGAGGTGAGATAAAACCGATATCGATTGTGGATGACCGATATCAGTTACATGACTGATACCGGTTCCTTAGGGCACAATAAAACCGATATCGGTTATAGGTCAAAACCTATAAAAAGAAAAAATACGGCCGGTCATTGTCACATTTGCAATTTGAAAACCAATTTGGGTTGTCTGAGGTGGATTAGTGAGATTGGAGCATTTGTTAGGTGAGGTGGCGCTATTTGAGTGGAGGAGTGAGTGATTAGTGGGCCCGAGTGAGTAGGAGGTAGCAGTTGATTGGTGGAGGACCCAGCAGAGGAGAGGTGGAGCTATGGCATAGCCAGGAGCAGGAGGTGCTGGACCAGCTAGACCACCACCACCCATCCCACCACGACGACGTGTCGTCGTACTGGTAGGTTCGAAACCCTTCATTGTGTGAATTTGATGTTGTTAGGCTATTTTTGGGGGTTTGGGTAGGAATCCATATTTTGGTAAAATAATGAATAAATTGAAGCTATATTAAAAAACGAAGAGGATAGATGGGTAAAATAGGGCAAGGCGGTAGGGTGGGTAGATTTTTAGGGTGTTTGGGTGGGTAAATAGGTATAAATAGGCAGAAAATGGAGTTTGGGGGGGCCGCGTCAAGTTCGGCTCTGTGATTTTTCAGTGACCGATGCCGGTCACTAAGTGACAGGCATCGGTTGCGAAATTCTTGGGTAGGTCGGGTTTGTTGGCGACCGGTGTCGGTCGGGAGTGGACTGGCGTCAGTGGAAAGGGGACCGGGGTTGGTTAAGGGTGACCGGTACCAGTCCCGAGGCAGGATTTTCTATTTTGTTGAGTTGTTTTGTGGTGGTTTTGGATGTTAAGTTCTTGTTGGGGATGGCATGTTGGTTGTGTGGTGTTGTTTATGATTGGAGTTTGGTGTGTTGGGTGTGAAGATGTTGGGGGATATTGTAGAATAGAGGTGGGTAGAGGGGGTTGTTAGAGAGTCAGGGTGTGGTCGGAACTGGGATAAAAAAAAAGGGGGTATAGAGGGGATAAGTAGATGTTGTGATAGAGAGTAGGGCTAATGTAGTGAGTTGGTTTTGCAGGCACGTTAGCAATTGACGATGCGGGACAGGATGCCCCCGTTTGTTGAGAAGGATGCGGCCACATGTGTCCCTCTAGCGTAGTGGGGTACCATGCACGAGGTGGGACTCGGTGGAGTCCAGCGATACAGAGCGATCGATAGGGATCATAGTTTGATGGTCGCCCTCATCGAGAGATGGGATCCGGTTACCAGCCAATATGTTCCATCTCCTGACTAGAGAGATGACCATCACATTGGAGGATGTGTATAGCAAGCATCCTTCGATTAACAATTGATGGAGAGGTAGTCTTTCAGGTTGACACTGAGATCAGCCATGGATAGCATCCTACACGTATTCAGGGATGTAGCTGCACTACTGACATATCACAGCATGAGTATCACGTATGGGGATATGTATCGAGCCCACTACCATGAGACATGGCTTGCCATGCTGATGATGATTGGGATCACCTGCTTCACCCTCCTATGACTCAGAGGGAGGGCCGCTTTCCACGGGTCACTTATGGGGGTGCTACATGAGATGACTAGAGGAGCACACATGTTATGCTTGGGGCACCAGTATACCTGGTGCAGTTATACCGAGAGCTGTGGGGTTATCACCTAGATGAAGCCATGATTAAACTAGGGATTTGCTCGACGTTTTTACTACACTATTGGGAATATGAGCATATCATATGCATTAGACCAGTAGGGCTGCCCCAGTAGCTAGGGCCACAGGTCATCTATAGATATGGCTTTCAGAGGTGGTTGGGGGGTTGTGGACCAGCCACGAGACTAGTGCTTGCAGGGCGGGAAGTGTTACTTATTATAGACATATGTTAGAGGGTTTGACAGCGTTAGATATTATATGAAGACCTTATAGAGGTCATCACCTGCGGACGGAGGAGCCCGAGCACAGTTACAGTGGATCCAGTATACATTCTAGATAGCAGGATGGAGGTCAGTGAGAGTATGAGAGGATACCCCTGGAGAGGGTACGCAGGCAGATGGGGCTATGACAAGATGAGTCCATCTCGCTTCCCTCAGTACCGAAGGGATGATGTAGAGGCTCCACTACCTGCACCATAGCCTATGGACCTAGATTGGGTTGCGTAGAGAGGCAGGCAGACGATACCATAGATGGACAACGTCGACTGCACAGTTATCATTTTTAGTATGGTGGGCTAGGAGAGAGAGTTGCGAGGAGAGCACAACTCACACAGCTAGACTTGGCCACTGTTAGAGTAGAGAGGGATCATCTCAGAGCGCCAGGTACAGTTATTACAGGGGCATCTTGCTGCTGCACAGGCACATATAGGTGTCTTACAGGGGCAGCTAGCCCAGGCTCGGGTACAGGTACAGGTACAGGCACCACCAGCAGCACCACCAGCGGCACCCGGCACAGCCACAGGTATAGGTACCAGGCACAGTGATAGGCACCACCAGCGGCACCGAGCATAGCCATAGGGGGCACTGGTATTAGGAGGCAGGGGACCAGCCCCAGCAGCTATGGTGGCACGTGACCGTTATATGGAGGGGAGAGCGGAGGCCCGATACTATCAGGATGTTCTTGATGGTACCGGGGCTGATTATCAACCATATGTGCCACATAGAGTAGAAACCTCTCAGAGCTAGAGATCTCAGGGAGGTGCAGCCACAGCCGGTGGGTCTGTGATAGGTAGGAGGTGAGAGGTAGCACAGGGACCAGCAGGAAGACAGGCAAGAGGGCGGTGGAGAGAGCTGAGGGGTCCCTGCATAGTTTTGGTATTGGTTCATTGGATATGGGCATCGGTCTGTGAACCGACTATGTTTATAGAGGCCTGCGTGCCTAGATATTATGTATTCATGTATTCATTCATTCATATTATTGTATATACCGGCCTGCGAGCCAAGTACGGGTTGTACAGTGGATACTGGCCTACAAGCTGAGTATGTTTTTGATATGAGAGACCGGCCTATGAGCTGAGTCGAGATTACTGACAGTTATTGCAGCCTGCGTGCCAGCTTTGTTGTATTATGAGATCACAGAGGTCCCGATGTAGGGCATATTGTATATTTGAAACTGTGTATATATATATATATATATATATATATATATATATATATATATATATATGATGATTTGACCCACATGTTGTGTTTAAAATGTTTTAAGTGTTTTGTCGATGGTTTGTGATATTTAATGTATGATGAGTTTGATTTACATGGTGTTATATGACATGTTGTATGTTTTGTCGCTGGTTTTGTGAAATTGAATGTATGCAGCTAGTAAGTTGGATCGAAATGGTGTATAGATTAATAGCTTTTGATATCGTTAGTTGATGGCTTGTGTGTTTTTGTAATGTAGATAGATGATGTTGATGAAACTGTAATGAGATGTGGATTTAATGAAAAATATGGATAATGGTGTTGTTCATGCAAGAAAAAGGGACGGGCACCACAAAAATTTGCAAAAATGAAGAAAATTCTTAGGTTTAAGCAACAGGGGGAGCATGACCGATATCGGTTATGTAACCGATGTCGGTAGCTATATGACTGGTATCGGTTATGTAACCGATATCGGTTATGCAAGAATTATTTTCCTAAAAATAGAACTGCTGGGTTGGCAACTTAAGTTCTTATTTTTAGCATTCTTATTTTTAGAGTCATGAAACACGTTAAATATGCGAATGTGACGTTGTTTGACAACTGCATGAAAAAATTTGAGTGATAAGGAGGAAAGAGACAGGTGAAGTGAGCGTGGGCTGAGATTCAGAAGGCAGAAAGACAAGTTATATTTGAAGAGGGTGGTGAACATGGCTGAATGAGGAGAAGCATCCAGCAGGCAGGGACGAGGGGGAAGACATGTTCCACCCCAAGCTGCTGCATCCGGAGAGGTAAATTGTTTGGTTGTAATTTGATTCTTGCATGTGTTTGTAAATAGGATGAAAGAAGTGTAAGTGGGTAAAGATTAGAAAAAAGGTGATAGGCAAGGGTTGGGGATGGTATGAGTGCTACGGGGTAGGTAAATAGGGTGGGCATGTATGTTTTTAGGTATAAATAGGAGTAAACGGGAAAAATAATTATCGTAGGTGTATGCTTTAAGCAGGGTAGGTATATTTTGACAGTGACCGGTATCGTTTGGAAGTAACTGGTATCGGTTATGCATAACCGCTATCGGTCACTGTAAGGGTTTCCAGATTTTGAGAAAAAACTCGTAGAGATTTGTTCTTTTGAATAATCATGTGTCGTTTTGATGTATGCAGGTAGAAGCAAGGTTAAGGATGAATGATACTGTGCCAGCGTTGTTGTCACGAATCCGGGCGGATGTAACACCAGCTGAATGGGCATTGATAAATCAGTTAGGGTTAAGTGGAATCCGCTATTATTCAAGAATCACGCGTAACCATGCTATGTCGCAGGTGTTGATTGAGAGATGGAATCCAGAAAAGAATACCTTCTATCTACCAACAGGGGAGATGACAGTGACTTTGGAAGATGTGTTCCGTATTTTTAGACTCTCAATGATAAGAAAAACAGTGTATCAGGCGCTACCCAGCGCAGGGCGAGCAGCGATAACAGCATTATTTGGGTCAGCTGCACGAGATTTGACACAACGAGGTTTATCATTTGCGTATGGTACAATGTATGCAACACACCCTAAGGAAACAAGGTTGGCCGTGCTATTAATGATAGCGGTGGGGTATTATGCATTGCCAAGGGCGGAAGGTGGAAGATTTCCCAAAGCATTGATGAGTGTTATTTGGGAAATGATAGAAATGAGCGTGACATTCGCATGGGCACCCGCATATCTGGCAGAGTTATATAGGGGTTTATGGGCATGCAAGTGAAAACACAGGATGACATTGGATTGTTCGTACTTATTACATTGTTGGGCCTATGAGCATATTGTTTGTGTGTGTCCAATAGGCCGACCCATTGAGTCGGGAGAGGCAGGAGTGCAAAGGTTGGGATTCAGACGATGGGTCCAGACAGAACAAGAAGCGAGATCCCAGGCCGTGATAGAGGACATCGAGTATTATAGAAAGGTATGGGAGATGGTGACGATTGTGGATATTTGTTGGAGGCTGTACGGGAACTATATGGTGACAGAGCACATAGCTGAGGAGTTGAGGGGTGTAGAGCGATTGAGGTGGATCGCAGGGCATAGGCCGAGTGAGTACGAGAGGATTCCTCTAGATCACGTGCAGCGACAATTTGGGTTCGTTCAGGATATACCTATGACATATAGACCATACATGAGGATCGACACCGAGGCAGCATTCTCACCTCCCCGGCCTACACCTCCAGAAGGGCTAGAAGAGATAGCAGCCAATCGTAGGGTTATGGATGCGGGAACGACAGAGGCCTACAGAGTATGGTGGGTAGCAGAGCTGCGAGGTGCACGTGAGTGCCTCGACATAGCTGTGATTACAGCGGAGAGAGATCGTCTACAAGATTTGGCTCGCCAACTTCAAACACAGGTGAATGAGACAATGGGATTGTTAGAGGCTTCACAGTTACGAGTGGAGAGACTGGAGGTAAGATTCCTCCACGCGAGAGGACGTATTTGTATGTTACAGGAGATGTTGGTGGATCAATGGGAGGAACCAATGGTAGTGGCACCTTTGAGGATGGAGAGGCCCACTAAGGGGCATCGACAATCATGATCACCACCTGATTCAGGAGGAGGTGCAAGGGTCTGAGTGAAATTTATAGGAATATAAGAATAAATAAGTATGCCGGCCTGCGAGTTGATGATAGAGAAGATGCATTTGTTTAAAATCTGAAATAAAACTAAAGATGTACGTGGTTTTGAGTGATGATAATAATAAGAATGGTTGTGTTTTAAATGTTGTTTTTGTTTGTTTTGAAAAAGGATAAAGAGGAACGTTGGCGAATAGAAATACACAAAAAATATTTATATTGACAACACATGATAGGGTATGGTAGGGGATGGTCGAGCTAACCTTAGGAGACCCCATGTCTCCTAAGTGCTGCCTACATATCCCATTTGCACAAAGCAAGGAAGGGCCTTAGACTGATGTAGTTCTCCCTTAGGATCAGGGAGAGGTGAATTCAGGCAATCTGGTTGTGGTTAGCCAATTTTGTTGATTGGTAAAAATTTGATGTTGGTAGAGTAATGTTGTTGGTGTTGGTAGGGTAAAGCGAAAGTTAGCATTCCCAAGTAGTAGGGAATCGTGTCCTGATTAAGGTCAACACACAATCCTAGAGCCGAGAAAAAGAGGCAAGAGTGTCCCGTAATTGAGAAGAGCTAAACAAACCACATATTAATGTATGGATGAGCTTGAATCCCTAGGTACCTTGCATAGGCGAGAAGTCAATAGGTGAAAAGAGTGGTATAATCACAATATATCAGATATACGTCACATCCCTTGAGTTTTGTTGCTTTGAAAAATGGTGAGGTGAGGTGGTTGATGTGGGCGAGGGTGCAGAGAACTTATTATAAGATGATTATTCTGACAAAAGAGAATCAAACCTAAATAGACAAGTCCATGACTCAAAAGTGTTTTGAAATACTACTTTTATTTTTATTTTATTTTGCTAGATATAGACTGATCGATGCGGGAAGTCTACATGGGATATGTATTTTGTTGTTCTTGAGGTCTTCACAAAGCTGATCAATGCGAGAAGCTTCTAATAAAGGCTGACTGTGTATAGCTATCCTTCAAGGGAGCAGTCTATTTACAGTAGCAGATGCGGTGCTTATGTATAGCTGTCCTTCGGGGGAGCAGTCTCTTATATAATAGTAGAAATAGTTTGGCATATAGCTGTCCTTCAAGGGAGAAGTCTATTGTATAATTTAGAGGTCTAGATGTCCGTTGGGCATAAAGCATCTAGTTTTTGTGAGAAGTTTGACTCAAGAAAATCCCATAAGTGTTTTAATTAAGAATGTGTTATTTTGATACTTTGAAGTCATGGACTAGACTAAAAAGGGGAAGACATCTTTTAAGGGGAGGTGATAATCAAACCATGTGAGCTTGATTTGATTTTGAGATGTAAGAAATAAAGTGTATGCGGTGGTAAATGAGCTCAAGGGACGAGCATAAGGTAGATAAGAAGTGATATAACACTAATTTCAACAGTAGAATGGTCGAAGATGCAAGGCATTAAGGGGCTCAGGCTCAGGTTTACCATTAAGCGAAGCTAAATGATAAGTGCATGATCCATAAGTGTGAGTGATAATGTATGGCCCAATCCAATTAGGAGCAAATTTTCCACGTTTACTCTTTTCTAGTTTGGTTACATGTTGATTCTCTTTGAGGACAAGATCACCAACCTTAAAATTACGCTCATGAAGTCGTTTATCATAGGCACGCTTGATGCGTTTTTGGTAGATTTGAAGGTGATCAAGAGCCGTAAGACGACACTCGTCAAGAAGCTCTAATTGGGCTAACCGCTCTTGGTGGAAATCATCATTGGTGAGAATATCCTGAAGAGATATTCTGAGGGAGGGTATTTGTACTTCGAGAGGCAAGACAGCCTTGGTACCATATACCAAAGAAAATGGTGTGGCATTAGTGGAGGTACGAATTCTAGTACGATAAGCCCAAAGGGCAAAGGGAATGTGATCATGCCAGTTTCTTCTGGAATCATTGACAACTTTCATGAGGATTTTGGTTAGGGTTTTATTAGAAGATTCAGCTTGACCATTGGCCTGCGGAAAGTAAGGTGATGAGAAACTAAGTTTGATACTAAAGTTGTCACAAAGGTCTTGTAACAACTTATTCTTAAAAGATTTACCATTATCTTTTATTAGGCGATGAGGAATACCAAAACGACAGATAATGTGATGGTTAATGAATTCGACAATTTTTTCTTTTTTGATTGAAATGAGTGGAATGGCCTCCACCCATTTTGTGTAATATTCGGTTGCTGTGATTATCCAATGGTGACGCTGCGAAGAGGGCGGGTGAATCTCACCAATAAGGTCTAAACCCCATTGTGAGAAAGGCCAAAGATCTTGTGCGACCTATAGTGGATGGCTAGGAGTATGTTGAAGGTTGGCATGTTTTTGACACATAACACAACGCTTAACATATTCGTAGCAGTCATTATTAAGAGTAGGCCAATAATAACCTAGGTGAAGGATTCGTTTAGCCACGGCAAGGCCACTAAAATGTCCACCACAAATTCCATCATGGATTTGTTGGATGGTATACGTGACCTCTGCGCCGGTCAGACATCGAAGGAGGATGCCATCAAAGCCATGTTTAAAGAGGAGTCCCCCCATGACAACATAACGAGAAACACTTTTAAGAAAAGAACATTTTCCGTTACTAGTAAGGTCAGGTGGGAGAACAGAGGTTGTAAGGTAGTCGTGAAATTGGTGGTACCAGGTATCCTGTGAATTAGTAGACACATTATTTATCATATAAACCGGGGCTGAGTAGGATGGGGCAAAAAGTTGTTAGACCAAGACGAATATGTCAGAGTCAGTTGGTGAGGTAGGGATTTGCGAGGCTAAGCAAGCCATAGTATCCGTAAATTTGTTAGTGGAACGGGGAATGGTCTGGATAGAATAACGAGTAAATGAGGTCAAAAGTGAATCCATGTAATGTTTGTACTTTTGAAGTTCCTCATTCTTACATTGGTAGATGCCCATAACTTGATTGACTACCAATTGAGAGTCGCCAAAAATATTAATGGATTTGACACCTAAGTGTAACGCAACCTGGAGACCCAAAACAAGGGCCTCGTATTCCGCTGTATTATTAGTGCAGGGGAAATCAAGCTAGAATGAAAGAGGCATAGGTTCAGCGTCAAGAGGGATGAGAACAACGTCGGCTCCTCCGCCGCGCTGGCATTTGGATCCATCGAAGAAGGGGGTCATTTGATATGACTCTTCCCTGAGTGAAAGAGTGGCGATGAGTTCGTCGGGGAAATTAAAATTGGTGAATTGTTCCCGAGGTAAAGGGGCCTCTGCAAGTTGGTCCGCAATAGTTTTTCCTTTGATTGATTTCTGTTGTACAAACTCAAGGTCGAGGTCAGCGAGGAGCATAAGCCATTGGGTGATGCATTGGTTTAGATGTGGTTTGGCATACATATAATGAATGGGGTCCGTGTTGGTGATGACAAAAGTTTTGTGATTCATGAGGTAATGTCAGAGTTTGGTGGCTACGAATGATAGGGCTAGGCACAATTTTTCTACATGTGTATACCTAGTCTCGTAATCCACGAGAGTACGACTTATATAATAAACAGCTTGTTCTCGATGTGTCGAGTCCCGATGTGCGAGCATGGCTCCTATAGCATGGTCAGTGGCAGAAAGGTAAAGGTAGAAAGGACGATCATCCTGAGGTGGAATAAGCATGGGTGGCTGCAAGAGATAGGATTTGAGAGCTTCAAAGGCTTGGTGACACTCTTCACTCCATTGAAAGGCAATGTCCTTTTTAAGAAGGTGATGAAAAGGTTGACATCGATCTGAGAGTTGGGAGATGAAACGCCGGATGGATTGAAGTTTACCCTGCAAACTACACAATTGTTTGAGGTTTTTGGGTGGGGGCATTTCTAGGATAGCTTTTACTTTAGATGGATCGACCTCAATGCCACGCAAAGAGACGATAAAGCCAAGAAGTTTTCCCGAAAGAACACCAAAGACACATTTCTTTGGTTGAAGCCGAACTGAATATTGCAACAGGCGATCGAAAATAATGGTTAAAACATCGAGATGTTCACTGCGATGTTTAGATTTGCCAAGAAGATCATCGACATAATCCTCAAGGATAGTGTGCATAATGTCATGAAAAATGTAAGTCATAGCCCGCTGATAGGTAGCACCAGCATTCTTAAGGCCAAATGGCATGACACGATAACAGAAGGTTCCCCAAGGAGTTATGAAGGTAGTTTTATGTTGATCGGCCGGGGCTACCAAAATTTGATTATATCCCGAAAATCCATCCATGAGAGAAAGCATTTCATGGCCCGCAGTGAGATCAACAAGTTGATCAATACTTGGGAGGGGGAAGTCATCCTTGGGGCAAGCGAGGTTAAGGTCTCAGAAATCCGTGCATATTCGAAGTCCCCCCATCGCTTTAGTGACAGGTACGATGTTAGAAATCCATTGAGGATAGTCAATAGGAAAAATGAAGGAAACAAAAAGAAGTTGTTGAAGCTCCTCTTTGACCAAGAGGGCAATGCATGGATGCATTTTTCTCAGTTTTTTGTTTGACTAGTTTGGAATCGGGGTTTAGGGTGATGTTATGGACAGCAATGGTAGGATCAATTCCTGGCATGCCAGTGTAGGACCTAGCGAAAGCTTGGTTGCGGGTACGGAGAAAGGTAGTAAAGGCGGCTTGTTCTGATGTGTTAAGGGATTGTCTGATCTTCACTACGTGAGGATCCTCCTCTGTGTGGATGTTGATTTCTATAGTCGACTCATTCAACATGGTTTGAGTTTCAGATGGTAAGGCGCGTTGAATATAGGAGTCGTCCGCCCCAAGGTAAGTGAGGATGGAGTCATCATCCTGGAACTCAACAACATTAATCGAAGGTGAATCCTCTTCGATCATGTCTGGGTACAGAAGGGGAAGAGAAGATGGGTCCTCATTATCGCGTTGATAAGTGAGAGGACCTATGAAGATAGCATTTATGAAAAAAAAAAAGTTAGGAGGGATAGATTCAGGGTCTATCGACTCTGTGGGTGATGATGGTTTGGTAGGGGTGACGTCGTCATCTTCCTGGATACAACTGACACGAGGTTTCTCCGGTGTAGGTGTTTTAGGAAAACTGAGACCATTGCAATCATTGTGTTTGCGTGTAGTCACGGGAATGAGTGTATTTCGGCCTTTTTCATAAAGACCAAAACCAAAGCCTTTCCAAGCACAGCGAGTCAAGAAGGTGAGGGCGAAATGACGATTTGTCAAGTACTAAAAATTGGATTGGAAGGGAACCACACCAAGAGGAGGTTCAGGGGTAACGGAGGATGTGTCAACACCCCCATACGTTAGGTTGATGCGGCAATGGGGTGGTTTGTAAGAGATTACCTCCCCCACGCGACGGTCGTAGGTGGGATGTGCATGTAATTGTCTATATTCCTGCGGGTATGGAAAGAGCTAACGTTATATAGACGGTACTCCCTCAGCGTAAGGCGTTGAAAAACATCTACTAAGGGGTCGGAGGTTGGGATGTTATTTGCGGGAAAGGAAGTAATATTTGTAACGGCAGTTTCATTGGTTGAAGGTGTAAGTGCGTTGGAAGTGGATGGTTGGGTTGGATGAATGGGTGCCTTGACTGGTACAAGCACGTCATTAGGGCGATACAACATATTGCAAGTTTTGAAGGGGGGAGGATCAACTTTTACGGTGTAGGACTTCCCCTCATACTCAAATTTTATGCATCTATGTAAGGTGGAGGGAACGCATCCCATAGCCCGGATCCAAGGGCGGCCTAACAACATATTGTATTGGAACTCTCCCTCAAGGACATAGAAGATTTCAGGTAAAGTACGTGGTCCTACACGAATGTTAAGGATCACGATGCCTAAAGTAGAAGTAATAGCATCATTAAATGATCGCAACATGATGGGGTTGGCACACATGCAACTAGAAGGGATATTCATTTGTTGGAAGGCTTTTGAAGAGATGATGTTTAGGCTAGCGCCCCCGTCAATCATAACACGACGTACTCGAATATCCCGAACGTACGCTGAGATGAAAAGAGCAGGATCAGGATTTTCAGCACCAAAGTCGATAATTTCATCTTCAGAGAAACTGACAGCATCGGCTTGCTGTACAGAGACAGAAGTGGTTGGGGAGATAGATTGTTTGGTGAGCGAAGCAACGTGATTGGGTGTTAGAATAGAGGTAATAGGCAAGGTTTCATTAGGTAAAACCTCTATCCCTTGAAGGATTTCAACGAGAGCTTGTCGATGAGATTCAGAAGTCTGAATGAGATCATACAGTGTCATTTTTATAGGTGATTGGTGAAGCTGTTTGATCATAGTTCGGTGGGCAATGCCATTAGAGACGGGATAGGTGGGTCCACGAATAACCACTTTAGGTGGTGGTGCAATCGGGATGTTTGACGGAGAAAGAGATGCCGCAGGTGTGTTTTCTTTCGCTTTCCCATTGTTTTTCTACCCTCGAGTAGCAACACTAATCATATTGATCTCGTGAATACGAGAGGAGGAAGATGCTAGGGATAGATCATGGTTTTCGAGAGGTGGGGCTGTAATAATGATAGATCTTGGTGAGGCAGGGACAGGTGGTATAGGAGAGGGAATTGAAGCTAAAGATCTCTCTCTTCATAAGTTGTCTTTCTTAACTTTTCTATCTGAGAGAGGTGACTGACGAAGTATGGCTTTCAACGCTTTGCATCCTTCTACGTCATGTCCTGGTGTGCGGTGGTAAGCGTAGATTTTAGACTCATCGTAACCTATAGGTCGAGGTTTAGATGGATCATAAGGTCTAAGTGGGGGTAGGGAAATGGTCGCATTCTCTACCAACATAGCAAGGATTTTGGTGTAAGACCCTTTGAGTGGGTCAAAGTCAGAGGAAAATGAGGCTATTGACTGGGTCGATTCTGGTGATGACGTGGTGTGGTTGGTTTGTATGGGGGGTGGTTTAGCCAAGGAGTTTTGATAATGGGTTTTAACTAACTGTGGTTTCTTTGACGTAGAAGCTATGTTTAGCTGGTTGGATGATGAGGCCACAAATGATGTGGTATCAGAAAACAACCACAGAGAAATAGGAGTGATAGAAAACAAATCTTTTGATGATGGAATTTGTTTATGGTTGATAGGTGGACAGGATACGTGGGGTGACGGTGTTGCTATACCCTTGGATTTCTGTATGGGTGCAGAAGGCATAGGTTGCTTTAAAGAAAACGCAGGAGGTATGATATATTGATGTAAGGTAGAGGGATGGGGTCCCAATATGGAAGGTAAGTGTGACAACGAGGGTTTTAGTTGTGTTAGCGGTATAGATTGAGGAGATTGAGTTTGTCTCCTAATGGGGTGGACGGCTTTATTTTTAGATAAATCAAGCCGCTTAGGTGGGTGTGTTAGACTGGGTATTGGTGAGGTCCCAAGCGTAGGGGAAGATTTTGTTAGGTTAATAGAAGTGGATGAGGTATTTGGTAAAGATGAGGGGGGTGAAGATGAGGACATAGGCATTTTAAGCTTCTGTAAACACTTCGGGTATATGGTAGAGGCATCAGGATCGGTCATCTACATTTGAGTAGAATATGGCGTACTCAAACGTTCCCATAGGACCTGTCTATCTTCTGGGGAATGACATTCCTCACGTGTGAACATGAAATTTTGTATGGAAGAAAGGTGGGTTGTGATTCCGGTCCACTGTGGGTGTGATACAAGGGGTATATGAGGCACTGTATCAATGGGCGTTAAGAGGTCCCCCGATTGCTGAAAAGATTTAGGTGATGAAGGACTAATAGGTAGGAGGGCGTGTTTGAGAGGATCTGTCATGTTTAAAGAATGTGGTGATGTCAGTTCAAGAGGTTTCTCGTCTAAGGATGACAAAACAAGTGGCGAGCCTTCCTCTTGTACAGCAAGAATGGTAGAAGGAGACGTTTGGGAAATAGATAAATTCGATAACATCCGCTCACAGTCTTGCAAGGATGTGGTGTAAGAAGGCTCATTTGTGAGTAGGGAACTCTGGGCGGTTAATTCCTTGATGGGTAAAGGAACGGCAAGGATTTCAGTTTGTCTCGATGGCAAGGAAGGGGGTTCAATTTCCTGCGTTCGTGAAGAGGTTTGATTCAGAATTTGTTCGATAGGGGTCTTTGGCTGGGAATCGAAGACTGCATGGATCTCATGAACACTCTCCTCGGCTAAGATATCTTGGTTTAGATTACTGTTAGAAGAATGATTCGGGAATGGTTTGTTGAATATTTTCAAATTTCGGTTAGCAGGGGCGTTAGGATTATCGAGGGCTATATCCCCCGCATCAACCATTTCCTGCACTATGTTTTTCAACATCTTGCAATTCTCATGACTGTGTCCCTTCACGCGGTGGAATGTATAGAATTCATTTTCTTTTTACCAAGAAGGTATGGCACGAGTGGAATCAAACCCGGAATGAGGTTTAACCGGAGGTAAGGTAATGGCTCCTGCTTTGAACAATTTTTCCAATATCACACCATATGTTTCTCCCAAGGGAGTGTAGTTGATGGGCTCTGCTTTATACTTATAGGTGGTTTTTGGTGGGGTATTAGACGGTGGTTGGGATTTGACCATCACCGCGTGCACGGCCCCTTTTGATTTCGAAGCAGTCGATGGGTGAGGATTGGTGGTGTTAGGTTTGTTGGTGGAATCTTGGGTTCGAAAAGTGGGGTTTTTGTTCCGCAACCACAATTTCTCTTCCTCTAAGGCTCGAATCTCTAGTTTTCGAGCCATAGTAAAGGCCTCGTCAAATGTATGGAAAGTTTGAATTTGGAGGGTAGGAGAGATGCGCTTAGCGCAGGCCTGCGTAAACAGTTCGATCAGTTCAGTCTGAGGCAAGGCATACGTAAGTTGGTTGATAAGGCCCCGCCATCGTCCAACGAAATCTGAGATAGATTCGTCTTCAAATTGTCGGATGGCATAGAGGTCGGTGATAGATACTTTCTTGGCAATGTTAATGGAGAAATGATCCAAGAAAGATTGGGCTAGCTGGTTAAAAGAGAATATTGAGTGCTGGGTTAAAGCACTGTACCACTCCAAGGCGGGTCCTGATAAGGACATGGGAAAGGTGCGGAGTAGTAAAGCGTCGTCGTGAGCAATCAGATAGCAGGCATGTCTAAATGATCGCAAGTGTTGTTGAGGGTCCTCCTTACTGTTAAAGCGGGTAAACTTTGGTAATTCCCATTGAGGAGGATATGAATGAAGGGGGACTGAAGGGTGGATAGGCTCCCGACAAACTTGCTCATATGTCAAGGCGCTACGACTTCCTGAAACAGAAGCCTCCAGATTTTGCATTTTGTCCATCATTTGTTTAATTAAATCAGTAGTTGGATGAGATGATGGTGTGGTTGTGGTAAACGGAGGCAAATTGGGCCAAGGCCCACTGCTAGACAATGGTGGGGTTACATGCTGATAAGGTATGAAGGATGAATGTGTTGAGGCAACCGAATAGGGATTCCCTATATAAGTTGTTGAGGTTACCGGATATGTGTGTGGAAATGAAAAGGTGGGCGGAGCTTGAGAAGGAAAGCTCGTGTGGATAGGTGGCAGAGAGCAAGTCATGAATGGAACAGTCTGCAAGAGAGATGAGGTAGGAGCAGTCGGCGGTAATGACATGTTGGGCCCAAGATTAACCAAAGGAAAGCCAATCTGTGTCGTATGAACCCCTGAAGGTGCTGAGGTAGGAGATGGGACTAAGGATGCGGAAGGCAAAGCGGAGTTATCAGGCGGAGAAGGGGCTAAATGAGTAGCTATACTGATAGGCATGCCAACAAGGAGTTGACCATTAGGTGTACGGTCAAGGGCATGAGACAAATAGTATTGTACAGCGCTAGGATTAGCATCCAAAAATTTGGCAAATTCTTTATCTCTGACAGGGATTTTAGGAACCTCGCTGGTGTCCGTAGGATTCCCCACAGAATGTGAAGGGGGTGATTCAGGCAATGGCACAGAGCAAGCATGTGAAACCATGGCGGCGGCTTGCTTTCGAGTGATAACAACCATGGACAGGTGTACACAGTAGGGTTTCAATCTATCAAGAACAGAAATAGACTCAGAATGGTGAAATTGGTAGGTTGCTGGTTTGTCAGGAACTATAAAAGACAGTAACCGATATCGGTCTGATAACCGATGTGGGTTAGACTATAGCCGACGTCGGTGTAATAAGACTGGTATAAGAAAATATAAGAAGCTGTTGATTTGATTGTTAACAATGTTCAGTACATTTATCAAATTGTTCTAAGGTAATCACAGAAGACAGTGTATAACAGAGAAAACAGAACTGAAAACAAACAAGATGCACACGTAAATCCAGAGACTAACCCTAGGGTTAATTTTAATTATTGTGGGCTTATGCCTTTAGATGCGGAATGATGTCAATCCTAAACAAAATACTTAGGGGGAATGTCAAGTTTGTTTTGGCTTATAAGGTTACCTCAATCGGGCGGAGGAATACCGCGGAAAAGGGGGGATGTTTTGAGCTGTTGTGTTAATTATGAAGTGATTCGGTATGTGTTGTGCAGTGAAAATAAGATTAATTTCCTATCAATACCGTGGAAATCACCCCCACGTGTATGACCTGTTACTTAGTCTATGTTCACTAGAATTGAAAACAGCAAGCAAGAATGTAATGCACGTGTTTTAAACCCAAATCAAAAATGATATTCGATGAAGCAAATAAGATGACTTTCACTAATGCGAAACTAGGAAAGCAAGACAAATTCTTTACTAAATATAACAAAAACAACAACAACAAGTATGCTTCCTAAAATGAAAACAAGCAAGAGAAACAGAAACCCGAAATGGGTCCCACCGGGCGTGCCAAAATGTTTCGCATAGAATGTTTTGGCTCTGCAGAATAGACTTGCTTCTATCCTATCATTCCTTTGAGAAACAGATAAGGGTTAGGGCTAGGAGGAATACCTGTTGAATGTTGAGATGGTGTGCGCGTACCGTAGAGAAAGATCAGATCGACTGCGAAGAACTCCTTTTTGTCTTGGAAGGACTACCTGCAAGTAAGAATACAAGACCACCAGATTTTAATTAGACAATAAATGAGGGAGCTGCCTTAGGCCCAGGAAATATAAAACTTCCTTTCGAAGGTGGTCAGTTCCCCTTTTAATACGAATTAACACAAATGATAACAAAGAAAGCTATTGCAAAATCACGATTTAGGTATCTCGCTACAAAGCAATAGAAGCTAAATTATCAATAATGAAGTGTCACGTTGTTTGTTCGGTTACTGGTCGTTGGTACGTTCAGGTTGCGTTATAGGGATAAACCAGACTTGATCTGAGGTTGTTAGGTGGAAAATAGGAGAGAAAAGAGTTTTGGGGTATAAGTCACAGTGATCGACGCCGGTCACTGGGTAACCGACCACGGTTAGAGAACCGCTGCCGGTATGGGATAATCGACACCGGTAGGGTCAGTAATCTAGGTGCTTCTGGGTAGAGATTGGTAGATGGCTGAGGGGAACAATAGGAGGATAGGGAAGACTCAGAGTGTGATAAAATGGCCTTCAGGGCAATTCCAGGATATATGGATGAAGGTTAAGTGCAGTATGTCGCTGGTAGTAGATCTAGAAATAAACTTATGACGGATGTGATTCAAAAATTCTAAGAAATGTTATCAAAGAGAACATACAAGATTCTACTTACTGTTTATTGACGAGAATGCAGGTCCAAGAAATGTGATGATAAAGGTAGAACTCAGATAGGATGTCCTGACGATCAGAAGATGAGATGTCTTCCCTCACGATGATTAGCTAAGTGTCACAGGGCTCTGGTTGTTCAGTTGCAGTCTTGGGCTTGATGTCCTTCTCTGCAAACTCTTCCTGTTTCTTCACTTGTCTCTATTCGGCCAAGCAAATCCGGATCCTTTTGATGATTTCCCTTTCTCCCGATCCAATGAAAATCCAATCCTTGTTTTTTGGTTGGAACTGGTCATTTACGGGGAACCAATGGCGGTTACGTAACCGACGGCGGTCGAGTAGGAACCGGTATCGGTCAGGTCAAAGCGGGCTATTTTTGGTAAAATAGCCAGCTTTCCCTCCTTTTCTTCCGAGGGATTGGTAGTGGGCTTGGTCAAGTCATTATGAAGTTGGTTTTAGGTGCGGATGAGGAGTAATTAGTCATAGGTGTGGAATTGGACCAAGTTATAGGTCTTAATTAGGTTAGTTTAGGGTTAAGACTAGGTCATGATGAGGTGGCAACATGAGGTGGCAGGTATGGCGATGTGGATTTATTAATTATAAGATAATTAATAAATAATTGTGTAAGGTTTAGGTGGTGAGGTTTGGTTGCGAAATGCGATGCGGGTCACAAGGGGTCGTAAGACACAAATTTGGTGTCTACACCAGGCAAAGGAAAATCATCTTTTGGGCAAGCAAGGTTGAGATTACAGAAATAATTGCAAATGCAAAGTCCCCCTATCACTTTAGTGATAGGGATGATGTTATAAATCCATTGGGGGTAATCGATGGGTAAGATGAAGGAAACTGAGAGAAGGCATTGAAGTTCTTCTTTGACAAGAAGAGCAATGCGAGGGTGCATTTTCCTCAACTTTTCTTTTATGGGTTTGGCATCGGGAATGGTTACAATATGGTGGACCATGATAGTGGGATCAATGTCAGGCATGTCAGTATAGTACCAAGCGAAATCATGGCTATGATTTTGAAGAAAAGAAGTGAGGGCTTCCTATTCAGCAACATCGAGAGATTGGCCAATCTTGAGAATGTGGGGGTCATCCTGAGTGTGGATGTTGATTTCGATAGTCAATTCACTCAACATTGTTTTCATCTCAGAAGGTAATGACCAGTGAATATAAGATTCCTCAGCACCAAGGTAGGTGAGTATGGACTCATCATCGTGACATTGAACGACATTAATAGAAGGAGTATTGTCCCCTATCGTGTCAGGATACAAAAAAGGAAGAAGGATCCTCACCATCATTATGATAGGTTAGAGGCCCCAAGGAAATAGTATTTATGAAAAAAAAAAAAAAGGTAGGAGGGATAGATTTTGGATCCATCAACTCCGTTGGTGAACGTGGTGTAGGTGAAGGAGGTGGAGAGGGGTCATTGTCTTCAATGAGTTCAATACGGGGATTTTTGGCAGGTAGTTTGGTAAAACCGATTCCACTACGATCATTGTGTTTACATGTGGTACATGAAATAATGGTGTGATGAACTTGCTCATAGAGGTCAAAGCCAAACCCCTTCTAGGCACAGCAGTGTAGGAAAGTGTGAGCGAAGTGGCAGTTGGTAAGTGATTGAAGGTAAGCTGAAAAAGGTCATGTTTGTGATGGTGGTTTCGGTGTGTAAGTGGAAATATCAAGTCCCCCATAGGTAATATGGGTACAGAGGTGGGGAGGACCATAAAGGAGATGCTCACCAATGTGGTGATCATAGTGAGGATGCTAGTGAAGGTTTCCATACTCTTGTGGAGTAAGGAATGTATTGATATTGTACAAGTGATACTCTCCCATAGTGACGCATTGAAAAACACCATCTAAGGGATCACTGGTTGATATTTTGGTGGTTGGAATGGAGGAAGTGTTAGAAGATAGATCAGCGGAGGTTTTGGTTAGTTGGGAAGCTGATGTGTGACTGGTAGAAGTGAAAGCAGCGGTGGGAATAAAATATGTAGGTGAAGGTGAGGTTACAATGACACTGGTGGGTGGGGTCTTGTGTGAAGAAGATGTAGGTAGGGAGGTAGATGCCTTAATAGGTACAAGGACATCATTGGGATAGTAAAGTATGTTACAGGTTTTGAAAGGTGATGGGTCAGCTTGAATGGTATAGGAACATCCTTTATGTTTGAACTTTACAAATCAGTGTAAAGTAGAAGGAACACAACCCATGGTACGAATCCAGGGTTTGCTGAGCAACAAATTGTATTGAAACTCCCCTTCCAAAATGTAGAATAACTCGGGAACAATATGGGGACCCACATGAACGTGGAGGACGATAGTTCCAAGTGTAGAAGTGATAGCGTCATTGAATGAACGCAATATGACTGGATGTCTATGCATGCAGTTGTTGGGTATGTGCATTTGTTCGAATGCGTGAGAGGATATGATGTTAATGGATGGGTATGAAAAAGTTCATGATCTGGGTCATTGGTTTGGTGGGGGATAATTTCGTCATCTGAGAAACTAAGGATAGCAACTTGGTGAACAGGTGGAGGTGATGAGGTAGATGGCAATTTGGTGAGTGAGGCAACATGATGAAGTGTGATAATAGATGCTACAGGTGTGGGTCATTAGGAAATACCTCAATAGATTGAAGGACCTCCATGAGAGCTTGATGATTTGACTCTGATGTTTGGATGAGATCCTATAAGGACATTTTGAGAGGAGATTGGTGTAATTGTTTCAGCATCACGCAGAGCGTAACCCCATCAGAAATAGGATATACTAGACCATGGATAGTGACTTTAGGTGTAGGTGTAATTGGTATGTTGGGTACGTGGTTGGGTGATGGATTGGCTATTTTATCTTTCCCTTTATCTTGCTGACCTCGGGTAACAATGTGAACCATATTAATTTGAGGTAGAGAGGTGGATGGGGTGGGGTTACCATGAAAGGTATACTAGCAGGAGGGACATTTACCAAGAAGTGAATAAGAGCCTTCTACGATAAGTGTCCAACATCGGCATTTAGGAGAAGGTTGAGCAATCTCATGGATACTGACCATGTTGATTTCAAATTTTGGAGATGGAAAGAAAGGTCGTGGTGGTGAAGATGGAGGTTGTGGTATAAGTGTATGAGGAAGGTGTGAAGAAGGTGGTGAGGGTGAAATAGGCTCATCATCCAGGAGGTCATCGTCATCAAAATTTGGGTCAAAAGGACATAATTAAAGAAGGGCAGCCTTTAGACCCTTACAGTTCTCAACATCATGTCCTTGCACATGATGGTAAGGAAAAATTTTAGTATCATCAAACCCTCTAGTTTAGGTTTAAGAGGGTAATAAGGTCTAAGAGGAGGGAGGGTGATAGCAGAGCTTTCCAGGAGGTTAGCCAAGATGGTGGCGTATGATCCCACTAGTGGATCACAATGCAAAGTAAAAGCAAGTTTGGTTGGAATATTGGATAGTTGTGGTGGTAGTTGAGGTGATGCAATCTTGGCTTTGGGTTGTACTTTCTTTGGTGTAGGAGCAACAACAGAAAAAGGGGTAAGTTTAACCACCTCTTTGGAAATTAAATTTTTTTTCGATTTTTGGTGCTTTTTCTTAGGTAGAGGCGTAGGGGGAGCACATGATGTAGATGGCAAGGCAGATGGTGGGAGAGGATGAGTAACCCAAGGGGACAACTGAGGTGCAGCGGTAGGTTTTGGTCAAGGTCGAGAGGGAGGTATAGGTGAGGTGGAAGAAAATGTCATAGGTAGTGAAGGAGGTATAAAAGGTAATGGTGGTATAGGAGGAAAAGAAGTTATAGAAGGTGATGAAGGATGCAAGGTTCACCTAGGCAGAGCTACAGGCTGTGGTGAAGGGGCTAAGGGAATATTAGGTTTACCCCTAGAGAGAGTAGATTTTGTTAAGGTAGAGGCGTGAGGTCCCAAGATGGATGGTAGGGGTTAAGGTGATAAAGGTGTAGTTGGTGAGGTCGGTGCATGTGGATTAGAAGGTTGGGTTTTTCGTTTAGGTTGAGGGATTGGTTCAATAGTTATATAGGAAGCTGGGGTAAAGTGTACCTGTTGTCAAAATTTCCCCCCCTGGGTAATTTTGATAACATGCATCAGAATATTCAAGTCCCAGGAAAATTGATTGATTCGGGGCCAAAAATCATGTTGTTAGAGTCCCCTCAAATATTTTCTAAGTTCCCTGTCTGAGAGGAAAAGAGCAAGCTCTGAGAAAATGTAAAAAGAAGTTACAGAAAGGCAAATAGGTCAATCCAGGAAAAATCATGAAAATTGGGTAAGTCCTAGTCCTAGGGGCAGTCAGGACATTTGGGACAAAAATACGCGGATCAGCCGAAAAGCCTCTAGGCAGCCCAAGTGCCATCTGGGACAAAAGTACGTGGTGGGCGCGAAAAGCCGATCCTGCCGAAAGAAAGGAAAAATCGACTAACTGCTGAGAGGGGTAGTCTGGGACGTTTGGGTCAAATGGACCAGAACCGACCGGTTCGGCCGAAATCAGTCAAGGTAGTCCAAAACAAAGTGGGCCAAGTGGAATAAAAATACCCGAACCGGCCAGTGGGACAATCGCGCCAAAAATGCCCGAACCGGCCGAATCGGCCGAAATGAGTCCAGAGGGTCCAAAATCAAATGGGACATCTAGGGAAAATGGAGGCGAAGTACGTGAAGGAGCCGAAGGAGCCGAGGACCAATCAGAAACTACCACGTGTCCTCACAGGAGAAAAAGTCAAAAGGTCAAAGGGGCGAGTTATCGAGCGCTGAACCGAACCAATGAAATGGCGCCACGTGTCCATTTAAGGGCCCACGAGGAAATTTCAAAGGAAATCCCACCAAAAGGCAGAGGAGAGAGAATTATTCAATGAATCAGAGCTTGCCACGTGTCATCCAAGTGGTAGAGTGCGGGAAGAATTTCAAAAATCCGTTTTCGTCTGTTCCGTGCCCTAAATCTTCAAATCGCCATAACTTTTGATCCAGAGCCCGGATTTGCGCGCTCTTTATATCAATGGAAAGCTGGTAAAATTCTCTACACGTTTCCCAGGTCAATCTTGCATTTTGGTTCAGTTTGGAGGATGAAAATCAAGAAACACCTCTAGCGCGAATAACCAAACAGAAGTGATGCGTCAACAAACAATTTTAATGCAGCAGACAGTTCGCCGCTCCTGTTAGGCAGCCCGCCGTTTCGCCAAGATCCGCCGCTTCTGCCATGATGAGATGAGTTAAATGCATTCAGGAGGTGGTTGGGGTAGATTTTGAATTCCTCTCTCTTTTCTCTCTCATTCTTCCTATAAATTGTAAGGAGGGGCTTCTTTCTAACGGTTGGACATTCTTGTTTTGTAATTCCTCCCTTCTCTCGTGCTTGCAAGAGAATTCATGGAGTTTTCAAGCCTCCCACATGGACTGTAATGCCACTATTGCCTCTTAGCCACTGCAATGTATTGAATCGATTCTCTGAGCAATATATATGTCTGTGATTAAATTTAAATCCTCTCATGTATTCATTGTTGTCATTTTGATCTCTCATTGCATTTCGGTTACCTGTGCGTGGTGTGGTATTGCGTCTATATGGTCTGTGTTTATTTTTGTAAAGCTTATGTTCTTCATTCCTCGGTGCATCACCTCCCTAGCTTAGGTTTATTTTTATGCATTTCTCTCTCCCTGTCTCCTTGGTAGTTAGATTAGTTTTTGGGGTAAACCTCTGCGTTTTATTGGTGCATCTGAACAGAGGAATAGGAACCAGCCTTTCTCTGGAGAATCCTTCTCATTTTCAAGCCCCACACTTGGAGAAAGGATTCGATGTTATGCAATCACACTGGATGCCTAAGAGATCAACCTAGAAACTTGATCTACAACCAGGGGTGCTGTGATTTTGCATCAACAGTTTTGGCACGCTCGGTGGGACATCACAGAAGTTAGAGTTTCATCTTTCAGAGGTGTCTCATTATCAAATAGAAATTCTTAAGCCACCGTGTGACCACTAACATTTTTGGCACACCCGGTGGGACCTTAGAGGTCTTTCACTTCATCTTTTGTAGGTTGATGTGTTCCTGTGAAGATTTCAGCCTTTGGAGGCACTTGCAAACACATCTGGCGACTCCATCTGATCAGCAACCCATTTTTCTGAAGTTGCAGACCCATTTCCATCCATTTTCATTCATCCTTCTTTCCACCCCTTCCATTCTTTTCCATTCTATGAAGTTGTGCAATCATGACTTCATTTCCATCATGGATTTCACATCAACAACAGCAGTGTATTCCACCTCCAACACGTTTTACAAATCCTCCAGATCAGTATGCATACCCATATGAGCAGCAGTGCCAAAGTCAGTTTGGCTATGGAGCTTTCCAAGAGCAAGAGTATGCATACAATGAAGACCATCAGATCCAAGATGCTGGTCTGTTGGAGAAAATCCAAAAGATGGAGGTGGAGATGTTGCATTCCAGAGCAACAGCTCAAATGAGAGCTTTCAGAATTGGTTGCAGGACTCCTTGTCCATGGGGAGGCCCTTTTCCAAGACACTTCAGCCCTCAGGAGAAGCTGGACTTCATGATAAAGATGCTACCCCAACTTGCACAATGGACAGCAAAAATAGAGGCCTATACAGTCGGTGTTGAACAACCTTGTCAATGGGTAAGTTCTACACCATCATCTGGTTTCTCTCTTCCCATTACTCAAGCAGCACCATCTCATCTGGACCTACAAATTTTAAACCCTCCATCTGCTGTCCCAAGTGTTGAATCCATCCCTCCATCCCCTAGTCTTCCACCCCATCTCGATTCTTCTTTTCTTTTCCCTTCCAAACAGTCATCCCCTCCACAAGAGCTAACATAAATACCCCCTCCTCCAAAGAAACAAGAGGTTTCACTGCCTCCACCACCACAAAAAAATGTAAAATCGGTTGAGTTTCAACCCATTCCTCCTCTTGCATTCCCAATTTCATATGGGGAAGAGGGAATTAAAAAAATCAGTCATCAAGGACAGCAAGAAGAGGATCCCAACAGAAAAGAAATGACAGACAGCTTGAAGGTTTGGGATGACAAAGATCCCCTTGATGGTCAAGCCTACAGAAGAAGCTAGGGTTGGAGAACAGGTAGTGGTTAGGACTGATTTTGTTGCAGCAGAAGAAGAAGATCTTGCAGCCCCAACTTGTCCTCTAGAGCAGCAGATTGAAGAGTTTGACTTGACAAACTTCATGCTGGAGGAAGAGTTCAATCAAGAGCAAGATTGCCTTCAAACATTGGAGGAAGGAGAAACTGCTCCAAATCCAAAAGAAGAGGAGCACATTCTAGCTGTGGAGGAGAAAAGTGCAGATCCAAGGGCTTCGAGCACAAAGCAGGATACAGGAGAACCTTCAGTTCTTCTTTCCACTTCATCTCTCTCAAGTTCTATTACTGAAAAGGAGTTTGATCTCTCAAACTCAATATTGGAAAGTGAAGGAAACCATGGTGTTCAAGTTGCAGATCAAGAGGACACCATGGAGGAAGTTGAACACGAGCAGCAGGACAGCAATGAGGCAGTTTACCTGTCAGTTTTGGAGGATTGTTTTGATGGAGAAGAGCCAGTTGAGCTTTCACCTTTCTCTCTTTCATCATCCACATTCCAAACACCAGAGCCTGCTGCCATGAAGGAGAGCTTTCATTTGCAGCAGCCTGCATCTTACAGCAGCTCTTTGGGATCAAGATTGGAAGATTTTCCATGTTCTTCATTAGAGGAAGAGAAAGGACAGAAGGATTCCACCATTTCTTCCACATCATCCATTCAAGAGGGTCTACAAGAAGACTCCATTCTTGGAGTTGAAAATCACAGCAATGGGCATATCAAACGGATCAGACCTTGCCCAATCAGGTATTTGGCTTCATTGGAGCCAAAGGAGAAGCCACAACCAGTCATGCTTGCTTCTGAGCATGAGGATGAGCTACAAAGTACCAAGGATCAGCTACCATACCTCTCCAATCCAAATGCAGAGCAACTAAAAGAGGTATTGGATTTTTCAGTTGATACCTTGATGATTTGGATAGAAGACCGGCTTCTTGTTGATTTTCCATCCATCCAAACAGCCATGATCAGTGCCAAATCAATTGCATGGCTGCCAATTTTGAAGAAAGGAAGCTATTTCTCACAACCAGTTGCAGGGTTTGTTTAGCTTGCCTTTGCTTCCAGTTAGAGTAGAGTAGTTAGGTTTGCTTTCAGTAGAAGAAGTGCTTGTGCACACTCTGCATGTTCCATTTGGGGCATGTATGATTTTCAGTTCTGTACATAGTTTTGGTGTTGCTGGTTTTGCTCTGGCACAGTTCATTTCAATGGCATCTTGGTGAAGACACTCCAGGTTCAATGGGTTTCCAAGTGGCTCAGAGGGGAGGTTTTCAAAGTTTGGATCAGTTGCAGGTTGCAACTCATGACTCCATGCCCAATGGATGCTTCAGGCTACTGATCATTCATCTAGCAGGAAGATGACCCTGCTGAGTCGCCAAACTGTTGTCAAAATTTCCCCCCCCTGGGTAATTTTGATAACATGCATCAGAATATTCAAGTCCCAGGAAAATTGATTGATTCGGGGCCAAAAATCATGTTGCTAGAGTCCCCTCAAATATTTTCTAAGTTCCCTATCTGAGAGGAAAAGAGCAAGCTCTGAGAAAATGCAAAAAGAAGTTGTAGAAAGGCAAATAGGTCAATCCAGGAAAAATCATGAAAATCGGCTAAGTCCTAGTCCTAGGGGCAGTCAGGACATTTGGGACAAAAATATGCGGATTGGCCGAAAAGCCTCCAGGCAGCCCAAGTGCCATCTGGGACAAAAGTACGCGGTGGGCGCAAAAAGCCGATCCTGTCGAAAGAAAGGAAAAATCGACTAACTGTTGAGAGGGGTAGTCTGGGACGTTTGGGTCAAATGGACCCGAACCGGCCGGTTCGGCCGAAATCAGTCAAGGCAGTCCAAAACAAAGTGGGCCAAGTGGAACAAAAATACCCGAACCAGCCGAAAAGAGTCCAGTCAGTCTGAAGCAAAGTGGGACAATCGCGCCAAAAATGCCCGAACCGGCCGAATCGGCCGAAATGAGTCTAGAGGGTCCAAAATCAAATGGGACATCTGGGACAAATGGACGCGAAATGCCCGAACCGGCCGAAATGAGCACAAAGGGCCCAAAGTCAAATGGGACATCCAGGACAAATGGAGGCGAAGTACGCGAAGGAGCCGAAGGAGCCAAGGACCAATCAGAAACTGCCACGTGTCCTCACAGGAGAAAAAGTCAAAAGGTCAAAGGGGCGAGTTATCGAGCGCTGAACCGAACCAATGAAATGGTGACACGTGTCCATTTAAGGGCCCACGAGGAAATTTCAAAGGAAAGCCCGCCAAAAGGTAGAGGAGAGAGAATTATTCAGTGAATCAGAGCTTGCCACGTGTCATCCAAGTGGCAGAGCGTGGGAAGAATTTCAAAAATCCATTTTCGTCTGTTCCGTGCCCTAAATCTTCAGATTGCCATAACTTTTGATCCAGAGCCCGGATTTGCGCGCTCTTTATATCAATGGAAAGCTGGTAAAATTCTCTACATGTTTCCTAGGTCAATCTTGCATTTTGGTTCAGTTTGGAGGATGAAAATCAAGAAACACCTCTAGCGCAAATAACCAAACAGAAGTGATGCATCAACAAACAATTTTAATGTAGCAGACAGTTCGCCGCTCCTGTTAGGCAGCCCGCCGTTTCGCCAGGATCCGCCGCTTCTGCCATGATGAGATGAGTTAAATGCATTCAGGAGGTGGTTGGGGTAGATTTCGAATTCCTCTCTCTTTTCTCTCTCATTCTTCCTATAAATTGTAAGGAGGGGCTTCTTTCTAACGGTTGGACATTCTTGTTTTGCAATTCCTCCCTTCTCTCCTGCTTGCAAGAGAATTCGTGGAGTTTTCAAGCCTCTCACATGGACTGTAATGCCACTGTTGCCTCTTAGCCACTGCAATGTATTGAATCGATTCTCTGAGCAATATATATGTCTGTGATTAAATTTAAATCCTCTCATGTATTCATTGTTGTCATTTTGATCTCTCATTGCATTTCGGTTACCTGTGCGTGGTGTGGTATTGCGTCTATATGGTCTGTGTTTATTTTTGCAAAGCTTATGTTCTTCATTCCTCGGTGCATCACCTCCCTAGCTTAGGTTTATTTTTATGCATTTCTCTCTCCCTGTCTCCTTGGTAGTTAGATTAGTTTTTGGGGTAAACCTCTGCGTTTCATTGGTGCATCTGAACAGAGGAATAGGAACCATCCTTTCTCTGGAGAATCCTTCTCATTTTCAAGCCCCACACTTAGAGAAAGGATTCGATGTTATGCAATCACACTGGATGCCTAAGAGATCAACCTAGAAACTTGATCTGCAACCAGGGGTGCTGTGATTTTGCATCAACAGTACCCTGATAGGAAGGTGTGCAAGGTTTGATGTGGGTGTGACCCCTACAACACCAGTGGGTTTAGATACAATAGATCGTATTGGAACACGTCGGCTAGCAAGTAGAGGGGCGGGTATAGATGAAGATGATGCAATATAATATGTATCGAGAGTTATGTTCATGTGTGGTTTGGGTTGTTGAAATTTATTTGGATAAATGGTAGAAGTGTCAGTGGAAGATGATTGCATTTGGGTTGAGACCGGGAGTAAGAGATGCCCCCAAAGTGAAGACCTATCAACATAGTCCAGGCTGTCAGCCAAACATGATAACGACACTATGGTAGATGAGGTAGATGTGGAGTGAGTGGTGATTCCTATAAAATGTGTCAAATAAATAGGGAATTCAATGGCTTCGGTCTCTGTAGGTAAGAGAGCTGAAAGTAGGTCGGTAGGATCTTGGGTAGCTGATGGATAATGGTCACCGAGTGGTAACGGAAAATCTATTGGATCCTGAATAGGTGGAGAAGATGATGGGTACTCCTCTATGGGTGGAGGAGGTACAATTGGTAGTGGCTCACTGGGTAGGGAAGCTGAAGCGGAAATGATATCATTGTTAACAAGAGACTCCTCCGCACGTGTACGGGGAGGTGAAGGGCTCTTTTCTATGGGTAGAGGAATGGATAAAGTAGGTTCTTGTGTGGGTAGAGGATTTCGGGCTAAGATTTCCTCGATGGAGGGGGTAGGAGATATTTTGGAAACAAGTGGTAAGTCGGTAAATATAACATGTACCTCACATGTATTACTTTCATTGTGTGAGGCGTCACCAGTTTGATCATTAGATGGGGAATGGTTAGGGAATGGTTTCTTGAATATATGAAAGTCTTGACTGGTAGGAGCATTAGAGTTATCCAAGAATAACTCACCAATCTCGAGCATTCCCTGAACAATATTTTTAAAGTTGATACAATTTTTTTCACTATGACCATTTACACGGTGATAGTTACAGTAGTCATTTTCATTATACCAACCTGGTATGGGGCGAGAGGGGTCAAAACTAGTATGTTGTTTAATAGGAGGAAGGGTGATGGCATTAGCTTTAATAATTTTTTCTAAAATAGATGAATATGGTTCCCTAATTGAGGTGTATTTCTTTTGTTCTCGTTTGAATTGGAAGGCTTGGACTTGTGATAAATTGGATGAAGGTTTAGCATGATTGGATGGATGGGAAGGTACAACCTTAAGTACCACTGTGTTGGCAATTCCCTTAGCTTTGGAATAAATCTTCTGAGGTTTCGAGGAAGAGGAAGTATCATGTGATTTAAACGAGGAGTTCTTGTTTTGTAATTGTATCTTCTTCTCTTCGATGGTGCAAATTTTGAGCTTACGTGCCATGATGAAAGCCTCATCAAATGTTCAGAAGGTTTGCACCTGTAAGGTAGGTGAAATATGTCTAGCACAAGCTCATGTGAAGATCTCTATGATTTCAGTTTGCGGTAATTAAAAAGTGAGTTGGTTGATTAGGCTACGCCAACGAGTGTCAAAATCTGTGATAGATTCATCGTCATATTAGCGCGTAGAATAAAGATCAGTCATGGTAACCTTCTTGATGACGTTAGTCGAAAAATGATCCAAGAGGGCTTGGGATATTTGGTTGAATGAGACTATGGAATGTCAAGGTAATCCACTATACCAGACCAATGTTGGACCAGTAAGGGACATGGGAAAGGTTCGCAAAAGCAAAGCATCATCATGGACAATTAAGTAACACCCATGTTTGAAAGATCACAAATACTATTGCGGGTCTTCCTTACTGTTAAAGTAGTTAAACATAGGGATCTCCCAGTGTATGGGATATGGGTGAATGGGAATGGATGGGTGAATAGTCTCATTACGAATCTCATCATAGGTGAGCGAATTGTGGGAGTCGGAAATAGATGCTTCTAATGTCTTCATCTTGTCTATCATTAACTTGATAAAATAATTGTTAGGTTGTGAAGATTGGGTATCCCCCAGAGTGAAAGGAGGTTATTGTTGGACATATGAAGAATACGACATTCTAGAGTATGGTGGTGTCGAATAAGGAGGCAGGAGTTGAGAGACAGACATAGAGGGTATATACCCAGACTAAATGACCGATGAAACAAGAGGTGGCTGGTAGTAGGTATGTGAGGGTGGGACACTCGTAGTGACCCTAGTAGAGATGGGAGGTAGAGATTGGGGAATAGAAAGGAAAATGTTTTGAAATGGGATAGAGGTTACCGACACCAAGGGTGGTAGAATTGTGACTAGTATATCTAAGACAACAGGTGCGGATGATGCTATGTTTTGGGCGGTGGATGAAGGTATGGTGGAGACTGCGGGTGTAATAGAGGTGGCAGATGCTGTGGTTAAAGTTGGCGTGGGACCTAGCTATGACACAAATGGGGATAAAATGGGTGAGGTCACCATGGTATGAGGTGGAGCTGAGGTGTAAGTGATCATTAGGGATGGAGATAAGGGTACGGGCATACCATAGATCAATTGACCCTAGGCATCTCAAGTGGAGGCATGGGTGAGGTAGTGGCTTAAAGCAGCAGGATTTTGATCCAGGAGTCGTGCAAACTTCATGTCACCTGTAGGAATGGTGATAGGTTGATTGGGATCCATGGATGATGAGATGGAAGGTGGTGAAGGAATAGGTGATGAAGGGTTAGGTGGGAGAGGTAGTTGACTAGCATGAAATACGAGGACGCTTTCCTGTCTACGGGTCAGCACCATGTAGGTAGGAACTGATTTGGTGAGACTGTATTATGTCTAAATGGCACAAAACACAACAGAACTAGGAAAACAGTCAATGGTGAGTGAATTTGATCAGTTGGTGAGTTTTAAAACAACACAGGGTGATCGAAACCAGTTTGGGTAAACCGATGTCAGTTAGGCTTAACCGGTGCCAGTTACTATGAAAAACCAACAGTCTATTAAATGATGGTCATAGACTGACAATTTTTGCATAGGATGAGATGTAAGGTGAATGTGATTGAAGTAACGACAATATGAAAGGTGATAGGAGCCTTTTACAACTCAGAAAGTGGAATAGGTGTCTTTTGGATAGGTATCCAAAAAGACTTCAGACCAACGCCAGTTGGGTTAACCCGATGCCGGTTAGAATGTAACTGGTGACGGTTAAAGATAACCGTAGCTGGTTATTGTGAAATTAAAACAGAGAATAAGAAAAATGGTTGTGATTTAAAAATCTGGTGTTGAATCAAACCCAGAAGTTTGAGAATGATGTAGATGTGGTCCAAGCACATTCAGACAAAGTCAGAATATACTGACTATGATTGGGAGTGTGCAAGGAAAGACAAAAATAATGATCGAAATCTCTCACCTCAAAATTTAAATCAAGAAGAACACTAACAAAGAACATTCCTAGAGTGCTTGTTCTATTACATTTTTTCATCTTATGTTATTTGTATGGACTGACTGTTATGAAAAAAACAATTAAATTTCTTGGTGAGGAAGGCTTCCTACAAAGAAAGAATTCTAAAGGGTGAGGTTTCAGGAATGTTGTGGCGGGGGTGGGCTTTTCTCTGAAGTATGACTCGATAGAGTAGGGAGGTGGGTGCCCACTGTACCATAATTGTGTGATCACCTATAGCTTCTTCCAGGTAAGATGTTGTTTAAGAATGTATGTATTTTGAATTTTGTGTGGTTTGGTAAAACTCAGAGAAAGAGAAAAAGATATAAGTGCTTTTCTACGATTCGTTTGTCAACCATCAACTGGTCATGACTTCCAGCGTATAGGTTGCCCTCAATTAATGTGAGCTAATGAGATAAATCAGAATGCAGTGCACTTGTTTTAAACCCAAATCAAAAGTATGATATTCAATGAAAAAAATAGATGAACATGAAGAGGGATGCTCTTTCACTAAAAATGCAGAAAACAAGAATAAGAAGGTTCTTTTTTTAAATACACCAAAAGAAATGTGTCTTTCGGAGAAAGTAGAAAGAAGATAATGTTACCAAGGAGAAAGTTTTAATGTGAATGCTACTAGAAAGGATAAAAACACACACAATTCTTCACCTAGGAATGAAGAAATATGTAAGGAACCCCGTATGGGTCCCACTGGGCATGCCAAAATGTTTTAACTGATTTCTTAGTTTTTTAAGAAGTACTTGACGAAACAGATAAAGTAAAGGTGGTAAGAGGAATATTTGTTTTCGGATGGTTGAAGGTTGTATGCACGCGTATCTAAATTCTAAATCGAAGTGATTGTGAGACCATCCTTTTAGCTAGGAGGAACTATCTGTATAAGAATCAAAACAAGACCACCAAAGGGAGTTAAAAAATATATGCAGTGGACTACCTAGCATATGCTAGATCCTATAAGTGCGATACTTCCTATATGGCTATCAATCCACTGTTTAAAATAATTCAATGCTGAAATAAAGTAAATGTTGTCCTACTATAGTTTAATATGATTTAGGAATCTCATACAAAAAACAATAGGCTAGATCTAATCTAACAGGCTAGGCTAGAAGGATATCTAGAGGTCAAGTAGGTTGGTTATAGGTAAATATGAGCTAACAGGCTAGGTTAGATACAGATCTGAAGGTCAAATAGGTGTTCAAGTCAGTATATGTTAGAAGAAATGAAGTTAAGTTAAATGTGGGTCACAAACAGGTTGTTATTCTGGCAGAGATTAGGTGACATAGAGACCGACCACAGTTATATAAAACTGATGACGGTTTTACCGTAACCGGCGATGGTTAGAGAGAGCTGACGACGGTTAAGCCGAGGTTGGTGGGATCACATGGTCTGGGTTTTAGAGTTTTTGGGGCAAAAGTGGAGTGGATAGAAGATGGGGATTGATCACAGAGGGGGTGTAAATATGGTGCGAAGGTCTGAGACTACTGAGGAGGTCAAATAGGAAATCGGGCCAAGTATTAAGATGATTAGGGATTAGAAGGTGGATGCAATTGGAGAGAGGGAATGGACAGAGGGTAAAATACTAGGTTCCTTTACAACAAATACTACAGATGATGATGATAAAATGAAATAGATGGAAGAAGGATACTTACTCTTTTGTGAGGTACAGGTTTGAAGATTAATGAAGAATTTACTACGTTAGAGGATGGTCAGAAGAAAGTTTCACTATTGTGCCAGTGTGTATTTGGTTTCCTTTGTTGATCACAAATCAATCTTTGTTCTGTTGTCGCGTCTAAAGAGATCGAACCCGAGATCATAATTTTTTCAACCCGTATTACAAAGCTATAGATGGGTCTAAATAGGCCATTTGGTCCATTCCAGTATAACCGACATTAGTTTAAGGAGAGCCAACATTAGTTTAGGTGAGATATCTCAGGTTGTTCAAAAATTGTCTGGGAAGTTGCTCCGTTATTTGATAAGGGTCCCCTCTTTTTCTCGGGGTGAATACTGACCTTAGGAGGTTTTTAAATGTGAGGTGAGGGGATGGGTCTAATGTTAGGTTTTATTTAGGACCTTGGTTAAGGGTTTAGATTAATGGGTCAAATGATGGGGGTGGTTGGGTGAGGTGCATTTAATAAAGGTGATTATATTAAATAGGTGAGTGAGGGTAGTGAATTAATTTTATGTAAATAATTAAATTAATGTGTGTGTGGGTAAAAGGTCATTAACTTAATTAAAATAATTAAATTAATATGTATGGAGGTAAATGGCATTAATTTAATTAAAGTAATTAAATTAGAATGTGTAGGGTGCAGAAGGTAGGTGATAAGGTGTTAAGGATGAGGAAGTGATTATAGGGCTGTGCTAGGGAACCAAGGTGATTATGACATGATTTTGGTGTCTACACATATCCTCTAAAACTTGATTAACTCTTTCAGTCTGTCAATCTGTTTATGGATGATATGCAAAACTAAAATTTAGTTTAGTTCTTAAAGCTGCATTAAGCATCTGCCAAAATATTGATGTTATTCTCAGATCTCTATCTGATATAATTAATTGAGGCATTCCATGTAACCTAAAAATATCATGCACAAATCTTATTTCTAACACAGGTGAATCATCATTTACATTACCAACAATAAAGTGTGCTACTTTTGTTAGTTTATCAACAACAAGAATAAAATCATGTTTATTATTTGACATAGGAAACCCTTGAACTAAATCCATGGTTATCACTTACCATTTGTACTGTGGAATGTTGTGAGGGTACAGTAAACTATCTAGATGCATATGTTCCGCTTTAACTCGTTGACATTCTAAATAGTGCGTCACAATTTCCATCACATATTTTTTAATCCCTTTCTAGAAATATTGTTGTTTTATATCAGCCAACATCTTTTTAATGCCAGGGTGTCCAGAAAAAGGTGAGTTGTGAAATTCAACTAATAATTTCTTTCTTAAATCATTTTCCAAAGGTATGTATACCTGGTTTTCAAACTGTAAAATTCCTTCATTGTCAAAATGAAGACCCTTATATCTTATATCATTTAGATTTGCAATAAGTGTTGTCCTTACTTGCTGAAAACAAGAATCAGATTCCATGACACTTTTCACCTCATGTTTAAACTGAGTTCTTAATGTTATAAGAGCATAAACGTGCTTCCTATAACTTAGAGCATCAACTAATCTATTTTCCTTTCCTTTAATATAGCTTATATCAAAATCATAGTGAGATAGAAATTCCAACCATCTTCATTCTCTTGAATTCAAGTTTAGCTGAGTGAAAATTACTTCAACCCAAGATGGTCAATTTTTAGTTCAAAAGGCCTACTGAGAAGATAATGCCTCCATATTTGAAGGGAATGAACAATGGCAGCAAGCTCTAGGTCATGTGGAGCATAATTTCATTTATGTAACTTGAGTTTTCTACTTTCATAAGCTATGACATGGTCATCCTACAACAGGAATACCTCCAAGGCCCTCTCCAGATGCATCTGTTACAACAATAAAGTCCCCATTTGGATCAGGTACAGTCAGAATAGGTATTATAGTTAACTGATCCTTTAGAATCTTAAAATTAGATTCGCATTTGTCATTCCAAACAAATTTCTTATCTTTCTTTTGTAATGAAGTTATTGGTGCAAAAATCTTAGAAAATTCTTTTAAAAACTTTCTATATTAACCAAGAAGACACATGAAGCTTCTAACTTCATGCACACTCTTGGGTACAGGCCACTCAGTTATAGCTATGATCTTCAAAGGATCTACATCTATTCCATTTTTTCTTATACATGTCCCAAATAGTGTACTTCCGTGTCATAGAAGGAACATTTAGACAACTTACAATATAACTTTCTCTTTCTTAAGATTTCCAAAACTATCTTCAAATGCTCATGATGTTCTTCAATGATTTTAGAGTATATGAGAATATCATCCAAGAATAAAAGCACAAACTTGTCCAAGTATTCTTGAAAAATATTATTCATCAAATTCATAAAATTGGTAGGTGCATTTGTCAACCCAAAAGATAAAACTATGAATTCTTAATGTCCATACCTTGTTCTAAAAGTTGTTTTATGTATGTCTTCATCCTTTATTCTCAACTGATGATATCTCGATCAAAGATTTATTTTAGAATACATCAATGATCCATGCATATGATCAAATAGATCATCAAATCTAGGAAGTGGATATCAATTATTAATAGTTTCCTTATTCAACATTTTGTAATCAATACACAATCTAAGTGTGTCATCCTTCTTTTTCATAAAGATTACCGGTGCTCCCCAAGGTGAGACACTCGATCTTATCAATCCTTTTGACAAAAGTTCCTGTAACTGAGCCTTAAGCTCTACCTATTAATTGGTATTCATTCTATAAGGTACCTTAGATATAGGCTCGGTTTTGGGTTTGATCTCTATTATGAATTCAAACTCCCATTTGGGTGGAAGACCTGGTACCTCTTCCAGAAATACATCTCTAAAATTTCATAACAAAAGAATATTTTCCATAAAATATTTACCTTCTTCTGCAGTCTCGGAAATATTTACTACATATAAGGTACAACCTTTGTTTTTGGCCTTTTTAAGTTGCATTGCTGACAACTTCCTGATTGAAATCTTGTGTTTTACACCCTGAATAACCATTGATTTCTACAGATCATATAAACAATTAATATGATTATCAAAAGGATAAACATTTTATCTATACTTAGCTAGCCAGTTTACACCTATGATTACATCATAAGACCCCAAAGGAGAAACATAAAGGTCAAATTCTTTGGAAAAACTAGGTAAGTCGAGGACTGCTCCAAAAAGACACATACTAACCGTATGAGTAGCGTTATTTCCATAACGCACAGTCCACAAATTTTCCATTTTCTCAGCTTTTCTTTTTAGTTTTGAAGCTAGCTTAGTAGAAATAAAACATTTAGTACCTCAAGTATCAAAAATTATAGTCACAGGTATACCGAATAACTTACCTGTAATTTCTATGGGTGTGACTTGCTTTTCAGCTTACTTGACAGCTATTACAGCATGTATGTTATGCTGCTGATTGCGGTCATCCTTCTTCAAAGGATAGTGACATGTATAATGATCCTTGCCACAATTAAAACAACCTCCAATAGGCCCCTTCCTAGGCTCAAATTTATTTCCATCCTTGAAGTTATCATTTTGGCTTCCGTTGGACATCTGCCCATTATTATTGTTCTTGACAAAGTTATTCCGCATACTAGCAATAGGTTATTTATCACTATTTTCTTATTTTTATTAGTGGAAAATTTATTTAAAAGTTACTTTAGGAAATGGTGGCTGCCTCAATTTTTCTATGATCAGAAAATGACTAAATTTCCGAACTTATCTCAAGGAAAGTTAACTGTGACAGAGTATTGGGAAAGGTTTACTAAATTCCTTAAGTATGTGCCTCAGTATCAAATTGACGAGAAGTTTAGGATACAAAAATTTATTATGGTATTAAATCCCATTATAGGAGGTGAGGTGGATGTTCACAGTCTAACCACTATGGAAGGGGTTGTTGAAAAATCCATGAGGCAAGAACAAAAATTAAGAGCACTCTCTGCTCATAGAGAGGAAATTAGAAAGAAGATTCCAAACTCTTCTTTGTCTCTTGCACCTAAAAAGGGACCCTGAAAGAGGTTTGGCATGAAAAATAAATTTTCCACTGATAACAATAAGAAAATAGTGATAAAAAAACATGTTGCTAGTATGCGGAATAACTTTGTCAAGAACAATAATAATGGGCAGATGTCCTACGGAAGCCAAAATGATAACTTCAAGGATGGAAATAAATTTGAGCCTAGGAAGGGGGCTATTGGAGGTTGTTTAACTGTGGCAAGGATCATTACACATGTCACTATACTTTGAAGAAGGAAGACTACAATCAGCAACATAGCATACATGCTGCAATAGCTATCAAGTAAGCTGAAAAGCAAGTCACACCCATAGAAATTATAGGTAAGTTATTCGGTATACCTGTGACTATAATTTTTGATACTGGAGGTGCTAAATGTTTTATTTCTACTAAGTTAGCTTTAAAACTAAAAATAAAAGCTGAGAAAATGGAAAATTTTGACCATATTCAACTCAGCCTTATGGTTATCCCACCATGAAGATGCCTCATGAGAAACCTGATATGCTCCCCATATTGCTTTTGTTCCTCAGAGAAGTTTCTTATAGAAAAGTACTTTTACATTTCACTGTGCCAGTGCTCAGCCTTATCCGTAAGTGTAGTTCCGTCAAAATTAGGAGGACATATTGTTTTTATATCATTGGTGAGTTCCTCTGCTAATCTTTCCTTTTTATTTTCAGGCTGACTAGGTATGTTTACATTACTATTATCAACACCTAGATTTCCCCCATTGGTGTTGTCCACAGGAGGTGGCTGATCATCATTATCTTCATATTCTCCCTCCTCCTCATTTCTCATTACTTGTTGTTCTAGTACATCCAGGACATCTCTCGTGTCCAACAGGGCAGTAAGGATCTCATCAAGTTTTTCAGTAGTAGCAGCTTCTCCACCCGGTGGCGGGTTGTTTACAACATTTCCTCTTATTCTAACCATTTTCTATTTACAAAAAAATTTAATTATTTTATCAAAATATGGACACAATAGGTCTGAGAGATACAACCTTCATCTCTAATACCAATATATAACATTCCCATTTCAAATTTTTAGAAATAAGGGGAAAATGTTTTTTGAATAGTGTTCTCTATTCTAAATTATCATAATTTAGAACACACGTTTCAAGTTTTAAAATAATGTTCTCTATTCTAAATGATCATGATTTAGAACACACATTCCATGCCAATAAATCTCATGACAGATAACCATATACAATTGTAATGACTTGATGAATTGCCGATCTCTCATTTCATGACTCGGAGTTTCATCGATCTCTCATTTCATGACTCGGTTTCTTATCGATCCTTCATGTTAATTCAATGTATTATATACTAAGTATACTTGGTTATTTTACCATTTTTGGGGTATTAAAGTGTTTCGTTGAAGAGGCCTATCTAAATATTTGTTAACAATATTCATCTGATATCCATCTTCCTAAACTAGGTGATATAGGACAACGCAACCAGTAGTTTGTGATACTTTGGCCAAATATTTTCACATGCATTGCATGATCATATTCCTAGATGGAATACTCATCAACAGAATACATCCTTCACCCCCACTTCATCTATTATCTAGAATGCTCTTCAGTGACTCTTGTCAGTCCTCTTGTCTAAGGTTTAACCATAACTCAGGTTAGAAACTTAGATTGGTATAGAGGGCCACTCACGGTGACTAAGGGTACATAGACATACTCAATTGACCTAGATTGATTTCATGTATCTAGTTACCTTCAGTCATCAGGAGTCCTTCCCTATATCCAATCATGTCCCTAAACTGACATAGAGTGTAACCAAGTCAAGTGTGAGTTTATGTAAACCCAGATGATCCGATTCGGAAGGGTGTTGCGACATGTCATCTATAACACTGTGTCCTCATGAAGACCCGGTAATCATGATGACACATTATTACAGTTGTCATGTACCAACATCCCACAGAATCCCCTCGTCTAGAGGTACATATCAAGATAAGAGGTTAAGTACTCTCTTATCATCTTAATTTAAGGTTAAGTTTCAACAACCCTGTTGATTTTCTAATCTCTTCGATCATTATGGTTGCTAGTCATAAATGACTTATGGTTGTCATGTAGCTTAATATGAAACCAATTCTTCTACCCAAAATATTATATGTCATTCCTTGGTTTCTTAATTTAAATTCAGGATTACAATCCAAATCAGCTTAACAAAGTAAGATTTAACTTACTAAACTTAACCAAGTTTATTCATGACTGAATTTAAATCCAGACTCCTTAATAATGGACTTCATTAAAATTAATTCTATTTCTTATACATATGTACTCATTTATTTTCAATTACCTTACCTTAGTTAAGGTTTTATAAGAAGAGGTATAATTCCCTCTTTCTAAATGTCCTTTGGGTATAATACCTGAAAGAGTCACAACAAAATATTTATCCTGAAGACTAATTGTCTTTCCTTTAACATATACTAGTTAGGTTCCATTGTCAGTTAGTTTCTTATACAAGGATCAATATGTATTTTACTCTTCTATTAATTTCAATTAATAATCCATATTGACCTAGTTAAGTGTTCATCTATCTATGCCAACTAACAAGTTACATTTAAGAGGAGAATAGAGTATCAAAACCCTCTTGCCCTATTTCATTAGAGTACAACTGAAATGATTAAAAACATATATGTTTACGAGGGAATAAGAATAATTCTACAATCCCCTTTTTTTTTGTATGCCCAAAATACCATGACACATCAAATATCATTAACACTCAATCCTTTCTCATTGATCACACAAAATACATATTTTACAGGTCTAGACATTTCAAACATTTTTCATGTCATTCTTCATTGATAAAATCAAGTAAAATTTACAAATTTTTCAATTTTTCAATTACATCTCAAAAATAATAATAAATCCTCATTAAAATACAGCCTTTAAGTAAACATAGGAAGCATCATAAAGGAACTTGTCTTCTTTTATCACTTACGGAATCCATCTGCAAAAATTGCTAGCACGATTCAGTTCATTGAAATGAGCATTATAAGCACTAATCATTAAAGTGATGTGCTTTTGACTAACTGTCTCATAAAAATAACTCTGCTCTTATGAAAAATTAAGCAATATAGATAGATACCTAGTAAAGAATTAAGTACCACTAAAATAAGAACAAAGTGTGCAGCCTTGTCACATTAAATAAGTATCAAGATTAAACAACAATATTTGTTAAGCAATTTCATAAGAAATGATACGACAAACAAGTAATATTATATCCCAATTACTTATTTATTTCATACTATAGTGTCTTTTAATCATTCCAATTTAAGCCAACTCTAGCCTAACCTTTATGTTCAACATCAATAGATTTTACAAGGTTTAAATTCCATGTATTTCTCCTAAAGATAGTCACACATCGATTCATTACCTTCTTAACAATCAATTGAGAAGGAAGAAAAAGAAAAGAAAGTGATTCATCCAACTATCTACTCTGCAATCCCCTTCAGCTAACCTAACCAAAACGGTCAGCTTCAAGCAAGGTGTAATAATAATGAGAAATAAATAGTCAGAGAGAGATAAAAATCAACTACCTTTTGAGCACAAGAGTAACAGTAACAAAATCCACAACTCAGAAAGGAGAGAGAGAATGAGATGGAAGTCAATAATCAAGATGAGAGAGAGATTCTCATTATTTTTCCAAATACTGAACTAAATTATATAAACTGTAACATGTAAATCAATTAACAAAAATGTAATTCCCTCAATGAAAAATAGGGATAGCTTCAATAGCTTACTAGCTACTAATAAAGGAAATATTCAAATAATTCATTCTACAATTGTACCAAAAGTATCAAGAAACAACTAGTCTTCTAAATTCATCCACGTTCATAGATTTGCACACTACAAAAAAAGCTTATGCATCCCAAATAGAAAGCGATTAAGAGATTACAGTCAAGTAAAAACATATTTCCTATTCCATAGGAAGGAAAGAAGTCATTTTCAAATACAATGAAAATATTTCCAACCAGATTCAAATACAATTGGGAACATTGAAAGGATTGCAATCCCCTAATACATTTGTTCATCATTGAGGCTAAAAGGAGAAGGATAAACTTTACGCTCCAACTAAATTTTGACTAAGATGAAAGAAATCAAAGGAAATGAAATCCCAAATTGGTTCCCAAAATTGAACAAAAGGGAGAAGAGTAAGACCAAACATTCTAACTATTTCCCCTAACATAACCAAAACCAAACTAATCCCAAGTTCCACTAAAATAGTTGACTTTCACAACAACATCTACATAAGTAAATCTAAAGGTTTTCCACAAACCATTTAATACATATAGGTGAGATAAACAACAATATCCTCACATAGTCCCTCGAAAGGAGTTAAATTGAAAATTACCATATTTCGAACAAGGAAGGTCAAAACCAAATGAAATCCCTTCTAAAAATCCCACAAAAATTCATGGATTTAAACACATTAAACTCAAAGGGAGAAAACATTTCATCATTTTCCTTTTAACAAGTTTAAATTCACAATACATCGAATCCAAATAGTTGTTCCAACTTATCTCAAACAAAAACAACCAGATTCAAGGAGATTCTTTTTTCAGAGAAGACGAAGCACTTCATACTTCTCACAATTAAAAGAAAAAAACAAACCCAATTAAAATCTTTACCACATAATGCTTTCCCTTTATTCCTTGTGCACAGAATACCATAAGCCACGCAACTTAAGCATCATTCAAGTTTCAAATATGATAAACACGATTTACTCATACATGCACTCAGAAAATACCCATATTACATCCTTTCAAAACAAAAAAAATCAAATAGAAGATCACAACCAAAATATATCAAAACATTTCCATAAAGCCATTCATTTCAAAGAGTATAGTTTTTCTTATGAAGACACTTAATAAAAATCAAAACTATTTAATAAGAAGATCCTATCATGCCTGATGAAATTTCATGTTGAGTTGTAGAAGATCTCTAGCCGAGCTTCTCAAGAATCTCTTCTTTTCAAAAAACTTCAAAAACCAAATATCCCAGCTTCCTCCATGTTTCCACAGGTTCAAAAATAGTTCGGGGATGCTCAAGATCACAATGGATTGAAAAAAAACTTGTTGGTTCGAAGAACCAAAACCACATGGAGAGCAAAAACCAAAAGGACCAGAATGACCAACAACTTTCCCAATTCCCTTTGCCCAACTCCTAGGCGGTTTCCTCCACTAAGCCCGAGGCTATTGAATGCATTGAATATGAATTCCCTCTCATTCCTTATGCCACCACCACTTCAAATTTGGTGAAGTTTATTTCAAAAACTAACATGCATTTTTTTTAAAATTTAGTAGAGATTCCAGCTAGGCATCCCACCTACTTTCCTTGCCTCTGCCAAACTTGGAAAATTAGGATGTAAGGACTAAGATTTAATTCTCACTAATACCTTAAAAACCACCACCACCAACCTTCTATTTTCCACGTAACCCATAGGTCCCATTTCATCTTAGTAATATTTTAGGTCACCTTAGCATTAGTTAGGTTTCTATCTTAGTTCTTAGGTCTTTAAAATTTATCTTTGGTTAGTTCAAACCCCATAACTATATCACATACCATCTTAGGCTAGGTCATAACACCTTAGGTTAGAATCCATATAGGGTAGGGCACTGCAACATAGTTTTAGGTGTAAACCGTCATATTTTAGTAATAGGTCCTAGGTAATTATTATTACCTTAGGTCAAAAATCCAATAGGTAAACAGTACAGTTTAAGTAAGATTTGAATAGCACCAACCATTCCAACCAAAGTTAAGGCATTTTCCTTATAAGACCAATAACAGGTCCTTAATCTCGTCAAATTGTTCAATGTTCCAAAACAATAATAAAGGAGGTCCAAAATTACAATTTGCAAGATGATGCTAGTAGGGATACCTGAAGCTAGGTCCTTAAAATTTATATCAAAACATAGCTTAGTTCAATAATATGTCTCATTCAGCGTGTCTATTAACAAGATGGAAATAAAGAGAACTGAAGCATACCTTGGATCAACGGAATTGAATCAAGGTGTGTGGTTAACATATGGAAGATTTGAAAACAATGGTACAAATTTATAACTTATATTTCATAGAGTAGAATGGCTTCACTTCCAAGAAAAAAAAGTTACAACAAGCATGAATTTTGGACAGTAATAACTTATCCATTGCAAACATGATTTTCAATGTCAAAAGAATACACCTTCCTAAGACAAATCACATGTCAACATTTGCAATGTCAAAATTGGAAGTCATCATAGTAACAATCATGACCAAGATGTTACAGAGGATTCTCAGTCCTTAAGTGATACCACTAGAGTGGCATGAGACAATTGGGCACATGGAACCTATGAGTTAATTGGGTGACAATTAAATGGACCTATTGTTGGTATCCAAATTTGTTCTCCTTTTCAGTTTGAGCAACACCATAGATATCTCATGGAACTTAAGGAAAAATCAAACCATGTTGTATGTCGTTGGTATTTGGGGATATGGTCTGGCTAGCACTTAGGTTTGTGGAGAAATTGATAGTACTCCAATAGGACTTGATCTTGTCCTAACTGTTTTAGATTGTGCCTTGCAACCAAGGTAAGAGGACCTATTTTGTAACCTCGTAATGGTGAATGAGATGAAGATTTCCTTCTATTTGCTTGAAATTCTATGATGGAGACCTTGATGAAAACATGATCAACACCCCAGATCTGAACTCTCATGATTTTTCACTTCTCAAAACATGGGTATGTTCTCAAAACAAGGCAAAGGTTACTAGAGACATTGGAAATCCTGATCTGTTATGCATACTTTTGCAAATGGACTTTGATCTTTTGTGGGTATAAAAATGCAAATCAGGAATAGTACATGGTAGGATCTTTATTTTTTAGATGCTTTTTGGTGGGGAATTGACAAGACAAATTGGGATAGATAAGATCTTTAACAATCTCTGTAATACTTGAATAACTATCAGAAGAAATGCCTCAGATAATTGGAATGTTCCTTTAACTAGAAGAGGCATAAATGGAAGCCAAGGTTGCACTCTTCACACAATATTTGAGAACTCACCACAAAAGCTTGAATTAAATAACTCAATTAAACACAAAAATCCTTGATCAAACCGCACCTAAGGTTCCCCCAAAGGCTTACAGGCAATCTCTGTAGTCAAGGAAGGTAAAGTGATTTTAAGTTTGTTTATCTCTTTATCAGATGAAGGCTCTTTTGAACATGAGATTGTAAATTCCACTAAACTATCAACAAGAAATGGAGATTCTGTGTGATTTCTAAAGACTTTTAATGCAAGATTGCAATAGGAACAATGAAAACTATCCACAAGCATTTAAAAATGATAATAGACATCATATTGCCCAAAGAAAACATAGATTTGGTTAAAAACTTGTTAGATTCAATAGCAAGGGAGAGTTACATGAACAATCTCATATTTTTGTGATGGATATACACTTATAACCAACTCACATACATGAATTTCCAACACATGAGACATTAACATGGTTCCTTGGTGGATTTCTTAGAAAAATGAGCTTTCTCTCAGAATTTTTATTGTGATTTTCAACTCTCCCTCCTCTTTACAATTTTTTAAAATGCATTATATACCTCATGCCACATTGGAGTCTTCCTTCCCAAGCAAATAATATGTTATGGGATCAAATTTGTCACAAAAACCTCATGATTTAAAGACAGTGACACCAAATGGAAAAACAACTCGCTGATTGCCAGGAATGCACAAAAATTTAAATCATTACACAAATTCGGATCATTATCCACCCAGGCATAATGTTATCATCATTCAGGCATGTAAGCATCTTTTGTTCATCATTTTTTTACCTTTTCCCCTTTTTAATTTTACCTCTGTAACTTTTGATGTTGAAATTTCATGTTTTTTCTCAGGATTGATCCAAAATTACATGAAAAACACCATAGATCGATGAATTAGGTATGAAAATGATGCCAATTTTCTCAAAAGGCCAAGATGATACAAAATCATATAAGATTTGATGATATTTGATGAAGAAATCATGATTCCAAGTTTCCTGGAGCTCCCATGGTGGCCAAAATAGATGGATGCATAGTAAACGTCGATTTTTTATCAACTTTAAATGTTCGTCCTCCACGTGGAAAATGATATCTAGAAATAAGCTCAAAATTACCTGTTTATCCTTTGGACAAGGTGGGACACGTGTCAAAATGTGAATGGATCGGGCCCATGCTTCCAAAAATGATTTTACGACCCTTTTAAAGTTTTGGAAAAATTTGTAAAATTTCCCCGCTTCTCACCTGGACCCGCCATGTGTCCACATGTGGGCCCCATCGAAAACCGCAGACCAAATCTATCAATTTTGCCATTTTTTGGATTTTGGGAAAAATTGCACATTTTTCCCTGCGGGTCCACACTCCAGTTTTCTCCCTTGCCACGTGTCCATCTCGGATTGGCTACGGAGGAAAAATTTTACTCTGTCCCTTGAGGTCCGAACCTTTGCCTCCATTTTTCTTGGACACGTGTCACTTCCTGACTTGTTGCGGGCCTTCGGGCCAAAATTTGATTTTTTACCATTTGAAGTTAAAAACTTCAAAGTCAATGAAAAACCCGCTGCCCCATCATAGCCTTTCCTAGAAATGTGTCCACTGATGATTTGCCGAGGGCTTTCAGGTAAAAAAATTACTTCATCATTTTGAGCAAAAAACATCAAAATTCTCCAAGTCCCTCTGCCATCCACACGCCCTCCATGCCACGTGTCCTCTCCCTATTCGCTGCAGGCCTTCGAGTCAAAATTAATTTTGAAAATTTTACATAATGAAAGAAAAATTTCCTAAGGAAAGCCCGCCACCTGCCAATCCCGTAACCAATCAAAATGTGCCATGTAGGCACTTCGTTGCAAAAGGCGGAGCCCCGGATCAAAATTTTCCCTTTGCCGAAATTTTAAAAATGATAAGTTAGAGGAATTTCCCAACAAACCCCGACCAATAGGAACCTGCCACTTTTCCATTACCTTGCGATGATAAATTTGACGGGAAAATGACACTCGTATGACCGTCAAATCATGAAAAATTTAAAGGACGCCCTAGAAATCAAATTTTTCAAAAAAGATTGCAATTTTTTTTATTTTAAATCAATTGAATCATGTTTTGACATTGTTTTCGACCTTAGGATTGGGAAATAAAACCCATATAATTTAGATTTGATCAATTCAATTTTTTGTATGATTTGTCAAAGGGAAAACGACACATCCCGAAAATTGGAAAAACCTAGGGCACAAATAAGAGCATACATGGATTTCTCTTTTAAACCAGGGCAGAACAACAAATTTATGGGCATGATTGAAACATTCAATCATGGGGAAGAAATTGCAGATCACCAATTTGAGAAATAAGATGTTTCTAAGAAAAATTGGACATGAAAAATTATGGCATACAATGCAAGCTCAGAAATGGCACTAACACCTATAACAAGGGTTAAAAAGGCTCACTCAGTGCATTGCCTGGGAGGAAAGAAGTTTCCTAGTTACTCTAGAGGGACATACCTAGAAATTTTCCTGAAGGAAATAGAAGCTCAGTGGAGAAATGAGGATGAGAGAAGAGGGATGCTCAGCTATAACCTACTCAGGACTGTTTCGCACTAGTGGGCTACACATCAAGAGAACCTCCTAGAGTGGCGCAAGGTGAGGATTACATATTCGGTAAGGTTATCTAGGAGCAACGTGCCCATTGTTATACAAGACTACAGTGGCAATGAGACTGCTACATTTCATATCCAAGCATGTGAGGAGGCGTGGATGGTAACTGTAGAAGTATTTTTTCCTTCGCTATGGGTACATAAGTTATATTCCACCTTACAAGGTTGTGTGTATACTTGGTATGTTCATTTGAAGATGCTTCGTCAGACGGGTAATTAGCAAGATTTGGCGGCTGATCTCATTCAAGAATTCGAATATAGGAGTACCAAACCATTAGTGGATAAGGTGTTGTAAACAATTAAGTGCCTTACAATGGGAGATAGTGTCATGGCTGAGGATAGGATGTAAGAATTACTAGGAGAGCCTTATTTGGAGATGCATCTCAATGAGGAAGAATTAGGGGAAGTACATTTTGATTGCACATGTATGTAAAAATAAAAGGGAAAATGCTCTATGTAATAGACGGAGAAGAGATGGAGACGTTGGATGTTATTCATTCGCAAGGTATGCGTGAGGTCATAGACATCACTGATGAGCGATCACGCGCCTACCATGAGCATTTAAAGATGAAGAAGGTTAACATTGGGATAGAGATAGAACCTAAGGAGGCTATCATCGGTGACTATTGGTCAGAAAAGGAAGTTTTGAAGATCATTAACTTTTTGCATGAGTTTCGAGATTTGTTCCCTTGTGGGTACCATGAACTCAAAGGCATCCACCATTCCTTGGGGGAAATGAAGATAAATTTGAAAGAACGTGCGTGCCCAATTAAGAAGAGGCCTTATCAGATGAATCCAAATTTACGTGTACTAGTTAAGGAAGAGATAGAGAAAATGATAACATCTGGTATCATCGAGGCAGTGGAAGAGTTGGAATGGATAAGCCCAATGGTCATCAACATCAAGAAGGATGGAAGGATAAGGATTTGTGTTGACTACAAAGACCTAAATGTAGTATGTGATATTGATCCCTTTCCAACCCCCTTTACTGAATAAATTCTAGAGGGAGTAGCTGAGCGTGAAGTCTACTCTTTCATGGATGGGTTCTCAGGGTAGCACCAAGTGAGGATTGCAAAGGAAGACAAGAGAAAGAAAACTTTCACTACTGAATGAGGAGGCTTTTCCTATATGGTCATGCCTTTTGGGCTGAAGAATGCACCTTCTATGTTCTCACACATTGTAGTACAAGCCTTTCAGGACTTCATCCATAAATTTCTTCATGTCTATTTTGATGATTGGATTGTGTATGGTCTAGACAAAGACCATTGTGATAACTAAATACTAATTTTTGAAAGGTGTTGACAGCTAAGGATATCCCTCTACATCAAGAAGTGTGTCTTTGCTACCCCATTTGGAACCTTGTTATGACATATCATATGCAAGGAAGGCTTACTAGTAGATCCCGCCAAGGTTACATTCATTGTGGGTTTAGGGGAGCATACTAGCAAACGTGTCATGTGTGGATTCCTTGGGCATACGGGTTACTATAGGAAGTTCATCAAGGGATATGATAAGATCTCCACACCCTTGGAGGAATTTCTTAGACACAAAAGTTCCTTTCATTAGGGAGAGGCGCAGTAGAGGGTATTCGATACTTTGAAGGATAATCTTATCACCGCACCCATAATTTGTTTCCCTATTTGGGATAAGCCTTTCCATGTTCATGTGGATTCCTTTGGTACAACCATTGGAGTAGTATTGACATAATCAGGTGAAGGTATTATTGACCATCCCTTATGTTTTGCAAACAGAAAGCTAACATCATTAGAACAAAATTACACCACTATTGAGCATGAGGCACTATCCATGATCTACGCAAAGCACAAGTTCAAGCAATATCTACTGGCAACACCATTTGTATTCTACATGAACCAAATGGCATTACAATACTTGGTAAACAAGCCCATTCTGTAAGGGTGCATATGTCGATGGGTCCTATTATTCCAAGAATTTGAGTTCATAATGTCTTTCAATCCAAGAAAGAGTAATTCTGGACCTGATCACTTGTCTAGACTTGACTCAGGAGAGGATGCACAAAGCATTGAGGATACCATGTTAGATGCCCAATTGTTTAGGTTGCGACACACGCCATCAGAATTAGAGGATATTACGATGTTTCTCAAAATAGGCGTAGTGCCAAAAGGGATGAAATCATTAGAGAGGAAGAATTTAGCCATAGGCATCACACCCTACATGCTAGTTAGTAGTGATTTTTACAAGCTAGGATGCGATGAATTGTTACACTGGTGCGTGCTAGAACATGAGTGACTGGATATTATGGAGGAGGTACATGAAGGAAGTGCATGTGGACACTATGCAGGGGATGCCACTGTGCATAAGATATTGCAAGTTGGGTTATGCTGGGAGACCTTATATCAAGATTGTAAAAAATATTGCAAGGCATGTGATCATTATCAGCGCCTTGGTAAAACAGGGAAAAGGGATGAAATTCCTTTGCGCACTATTCCAAGTACAGATCCATTTGAAAAGTGGTCCATAGATTTTGTAGGCCTCATTTCACCAGCTGTGTGTAGGACATGATCACGTTATACAATCACTTGCATGGATTATTTGAAAAGATGGACAGAAGCAGTGCCTACTAAGGATTGTACATCAGCTACAGCAATCAGGTTTCTATGGGAAAATATTATTACAAGGTATGGATGCCCGTTGAGCTTCACTAGTGATAGGGCTATGCATTTCCTAAATGAGATCATTAGGATTCTGTTATCAAAGTTTATGGTGGCTCATCATAAGACTACCCCTTATCATCCAAAAGAAAATGGGACTTCCAAGGCATTTAATAAATTACTGAGTCATACCCTGACAATAATTTGTGATGTGGGTAGACACGATTGATATGAAAAAGTATCAGCAGTTCTATGGGCGTATAGGACAACCTACAAGGGGTTGAATAAATCCACACCATTTCAATTGGTGTTTGGATCAGAGGTTGTCCTACCTGTTAAATTCATGTTACCTTCTCTGCGTATAGCACACACAGGAGGATTGGATGATGAATAAGAAATGGAGGAAAGGATTAACAAATTGATGAAATTGGATGAGAGATGACCATTGGCCAGGTGAATTCAAAAGGATGAAAAGGCTAAACAAAATGCATGGCATGATTGCCACATCAATAAAAAATAATTTAAGGTTAGAAAGATGGTATTGTTATATGATTCCAAGTTTTTACGCCATCCCAAGAAGTTGAAATTCCATTGGTTGGGGCCCTATATCATCTCAAAAATCCTTGATTCACGCATGTGCCAGTTAAGGGCACTTGATGGGATGATATTTCCACGCCATTTCAATGGGAGTAGGATGAAGCCCTACTATAAATAAGTCTTCTTGATGTCTGTAATAAGGCAGTATTTCCAGGTAGTTTATAATATCCCTTTATGCAATTTCTTTTCTTGTTTTTTCCTTTCTCGTCATTTGTTATGTTGTTTGTTTTGCGCCTTGGACACCGGTAGACACATTAATTTTTGAATTTTGTATATGTGTAGAGGATTGCACATCATTTTAGTGTAGGGTAGAAGAATGTGGATTATAGTGTAAAGATGAGATGGAAGAGGAATTTGTGGTGAATGGCCCTGTGGAAGGAAGTGTGTGGGAATGAAGGAAGCGCATGGAAGAAGGGTGGAAAAAAAATGTTGGTGTCAAGATAAGACTTTAGAGAAACAACGTACAAAGGAGGAATAAGCATAGGAACAACATGAGGTAGGCGAGAGAAAAAATCAAGGGAAGGATAGAAGAAGTGACTTTGGCACTGATGACATGAGCGTAAGAGTCTTCTATCATGATGGATTGTTTGCACGCTAGAAGGTTGTAGAAGTTTTCACGCAAGATTAGGTGCTTAAGTGAAGGCACGTAAGGCCAACTTGATGGAAAAAGCCACATTTAGTGTTAAGTAAGATGGTAGGTAAAATAGCATTTAATGCTAGAAAGAAGAAAACGTTATAAATAAGAAGTCGGTAAATTAATTATTTTACCTTACGATTATGAAGTGAAAGGAGCTCTCACAAACTAGGGCATCCAAAAGCAATCTGTACGAAGAATAATCTAAGAAATCTAAGAGGGCGTGACTAGAGTAGATCCACAAACCAGTAGGAAAGGAGTACACAGATGTGGAGGAAGTTGTTGAGAAGTGTTGTCTTGTGGAACAATTGTTCTAATTAGGGTTTTATAGCTAGGGCACGGTGTTAGGAGGGTTTTCTTCACAAGATTGAGTCTCGGGGTTGGATAGAGTGGTAGAGAAAAGTAAGGAGAAGACATTTGAAGTGTTAACCTAACCAGAAGAATGGAACCAAAGAAAGCAACCATCTCACCTAAAAATAATAAGGGAAAGGGAAAGGGGAAGAAAATAGTTGTCGTCGCAAGCACAAATGAAGAGTGGTACACAGAGAGATGCAATACCTAGATGGGGTATTGCTAGGAAAATAATGGGAGTCTCATTTGCAGAAAATGACTTTGAGAGACTATAATCATCACACCAACATGATAGAGAAAGAAATGGCTTTGGATTTGGTTCGCCCAACAAACAAGAGGACACCGGAGGGTATGCCCATATATAACAATGAAGTAAAAGTTAAATTGGAGAAGGTAGGGTTACTGTAACTTTACGAATTACCCTAATTCTACAAACTTGAGCGCATCTATCATTGGCTGATGTCACGTGTTCACGAAGACAATTTTTATTTCATGGGGTGCAAGATGTGCATAAATCCCAAATTGATTTCCAAGTTCATAGGTATTATCTTTGAGGGGGATAGCATAGATGATGATCTGAGTGATAAGGATGTCATCAAGGAAACGTATGACTACAAGAAAGGATCACGATACTTTGACATCGTAGAGATCATAGACCCCATGATGAGGATGGCCATGTTTTTGGTAACCAAGCTCAATGATCAAGAAATATGGACTCAAGTGAACAAGGCATGGCTGAATGTATGCCAAAAAATATCAGAGGGGACTATCTACAACTTGTCTTCCTTCATCGTGGATGAAATCATTAACAGCATGCAAGAGGGTGAGAAGATACTATTTGGAAATGTCCTCCTAATAATTTTTTTCTTATAGATTGGAGTTCCTGATGGGCCAGAAAGGTTTGTTTGGGAGTACCTAGAAGAAAAAGAGTCACCCGTGAAGAAGTTCATGAAGTATACTTGTGAGACCATGATGGCCACTCACAAAGCGCGCTTATAAAAGTTGTACAAGAAAATGAGGGATGCATTTCAGGAGGAATGGAGGATTCTAGAGAAAATACCAGTGCTCTTGGATGGAGAAGAAGAGTTTGCAGTGTACTGGCACTTCTGCATTGGCAGATTCAAATTGATAGATGAAACAATGAGCCCCTAGTGCAAAATTCCCTTCTCCTTCACCACACAATACTTCCAAGCGGGGGTGAACAAGTTAAAAGAGGCCGAGAGAATAAGGTTTGACCTTAGTGAGGTGGATCAAGACCATAGATATCTACATAGGAAGCTCGTCCACCCTAAGAAGCACGCGTACGTGGAGATATATGTCTCCCATGAAATATAAATGATGAAGCTTGTAACATTTCCAATTGCTAGAAGGGTTGAAACAAGGATATACCTTCGCATAAGACCGAAGTTTGAAAAATTTTCTTGATTGGAGAATGATGTCTCCATCCTTGAAGACCCCATAGGAAGGAATAATGCCATGCCCAGGAAGAGAGAAAGAGAAGAGGTGCAGAAAGCACCAAGTGTTCAAACTACACAAGCAGTAAGCGCGCTGTAGACGAGTGCTAAGCCTAGTACTTACGCACGGAGAAAGAAGTCCCCGATGAGGGAAAAGACCTTAGAAGTGGAGGTATTGGAGAAAGGAGAGCCATGCGCTAAAGGGGAAGCACCAGAGGAGAAGTCGCCAGAGGAGGAGGAATAGAAAGCAGAATCTCATGTCAGGAAGAAGAAGAAGGTGACAGAGAAGGATGACTCAGAGAATACAGAGATCTTTGAGGCCTATAGAGGAAAAAGAGATGATGATGATGAAGATGAAGATGAACCAGGAGGAGAGGACCATCCTATCTATGAAGTACATGACTTAGAGGAGGAAAGAGAGGAAGAAGAAAATGAGTACATATTTGTTAGGAGGGAGAATGACAAGGAAAAGGAGGATCCTCAGGATAGAGGGGTAAGTGAAGAAGTTACAAAAGAACAAAGAACCCCAAGCCTCACAAAGGAACATGTAGACGAGGCCACAGAGAAATAAGTAGAAAAAATCATCAAGGACCTCATAGAGAAAGAAATGGAATGCAATGCGGATGTGGTGATGAAGTAAGCTGAGGAGGAGAGCCTAGAGGAAGACTATGGCAGCATGGGAGGAGATCCCAATTTGGCTATGAGCTTTCATAAGGCCGCGCGCATGGGGAGAAAGAGTGCAGAAGCATTACAGGTTTAGGGTATGGGCTACATTGATGATCTGAACAAGGTGTTATGTACGTGCTTTCAAAGCACCATACCAACGGAGAAACTCTTGGCTATGGCATAATTTGATGAGGAAGGTGCATACCCTCGAACAAGGAAAATTCTTTCTTGGGAATTTGAGTCCCACATCAATGAGCTAGAGTTCAAAGTAAGCCAATGGGAAATAATGAAGGTACCAGAGTCAAAAGGAGATAACCCCTTGGTAAATGCTCAGAAGATGTCAGATGAACAAATCTGCAATGCGCTGAACAAAGTCTCAGTTGAGGTTAAAGTCAGGCTCTTCAGGAGAAATGACAAGGTGAAGTTCCTAGAGGTAGAACCAGAGAAAAAGGAAGAAGAGATCGAGGAAAGAACCAAGGACTTAAAGAAATAAGAACTAATTAGTGCTCAACTAAGGTGTGAGTTAAGATATGAGAAGGCAAGGGTATGTGAGGTTTACAAGAAAGTAGAGATGATCACAAATGCCATTATCTTGAAGCATCTAGATCAGACACCACCAGCATAGAAGTATAGATCCACCCTAGAGTGCCTAGAGTACTTGACCCATGTCCTCATAATGGAAAGGTGACCACTGATCTTGGAATCTACAGAAGAAGCATCGGTGTGCAAATAGAAGGAGGACAAGATGAAGGTTGTGGAAATTATTGCTCAGTACAATAAAGTCCTTGCTGAAGTTAAATCCATCACCCAAGTAGCTGAGGCCACATATGACAATTGTGCCGATAGAGATATGGGTAGCGAGCATTCTGGTCGTCACTCATGAAACGAAGCTCAAGGATTTCCAAGAGAATAACAAGGGGAATAGAACTGAACATGATAGAATTCTTGCCGAGGTTGAGAAGAAATTAGAGGCTATTGATACCTTATAGGGATCAATCAAGAACTGACTAAAGGATTTGTATCCCCAGATCACTCAAAGGATCGATGCACTCGAGGATTTGGGAAAAAAAATGGAGGGGATAATGGAATTAATGAATACCCAAAGATAAGGGCTAGGCTTTGAAGAGGGGATATCCCTAGCTGGTGACCTATTGCAATAGAAAAAGTATGAATTTGATGCCTGGAATAAGTTGGGGGCATACTTCAAGAAAGATTTCCATCTCCTCTTATAGCAGTAATCATATTTTTCCCATTCTTTCATTCTTCCCCAAATTCTTCATTCCTTTATTCTTTCCCCAAACTATTCAAGGGAAGTCATTCTTTATCCATTGATAAAGTGTTCATGAGGGCAGAGAACAAGTGTAGTGTGGGGTGATGTTGGGCCCCTAAAATATTGGCTAAGTACAATAAGGTGCGTGGGCGTGCAAGGCCTATTTGAAGAAGGACACGTAAGGTGAAAGCACGTAGGACAGGGTTTTAGGAGGGTAAGTAGAACCAGTGGCACGCACTTGCAAGGAAGAGAAAATGTTTTGGGACTTAGCCATATTTGGCATATTGGGCAAAACAAAAGGAAATCATGACTTGACTGCGCATGCAGAGTGGATAAGGTGTCAGTGTGGCAACTTGGAGCCCATGAAAGGAATATACATTGTGATAGAAGATTCCAGAAGGTCATCATGGCAAAGGATGGAGAGCTCGATTTTGTAGGAGCATGCTCCCATGGAGGACCACTTGGACACTTGGAAACCAATCTACAAATTCAAAAATGCATGACATTGCTTGCTGAGGATATAAATACAATCACCCAATAGAGAAAGATATACTAGGGAGAATGTAAAAGAGGCGAAGCTATGCAAAAATACTGTGGGAGTTCTATAGGTTGGGTTTAGAGGATCTGTAGGAGTATGATGTATCAAGGGGATGGGTCTGAGTATTTTTATTTGTATTAAGAGGGTCAAGTAAGTCCAATTTTGATGCATGACATTAGTCTGCACTATTATATGGATCTATGACAGCCTCAATGAATGTAATGTGATTACAAAACATATTTAATATGGATATATGTGGTTCCAGTTTTTACTTATATCTATGTGGATCAGTTTTATATATATTTCATATAAGTTGTAAACCCCTATGCATTTTGTTTCTGTTATGTTTCAGATCTATGTTTTCTAATGCTTTTCTTATCTGAATGAATACATTGGTCTAAAATCCTGTTCTGAGCTCTAAGATGAATGTATGGTTCGTTTCCATTCTCTTCACTTAATTTTTTGTCGTAAATAATGCATTCTCACATAGCTCACATAAAGGAGGGGCTTGACACCCATGCATGCCTCGGGTGAGCTCCCAGCGCCCGCTGCGTGATAGGCCAACGTGCATGGGATTTTCTTGTTTTGTGAAGGGTACAAAAATGACTACATCCCATTTACCAGTAATACTGCAAGGTTCATCATCACCCAAATAAACACATCCAAAATTTCCCTAGACATAATTTCTGAAATAACCCTTATTAGGGATTGCATGGAAAGAATCTCATGAATCTAAAACCCATGATTCAATTCTATTATCTAAAGAAAGAATAAGAGTATCTTGCATTACCTCTGCTACAGCAATATTTTCTTCTTTACTTTTGTCTGGTTGTTGGTTCTATTTATCCTTTAACCAACAATCTTTCTTTGCATGTCCTTTCTTTCCACATTTCCAATAGGTAATTCCCTTACCTCTTGATTTAGATATGTTATCCCTTAACTTTGATTTCCCATTACTCTTACTCTTGGATCTCTCCTTCTGTCTACCCCTACTTTCTACATTCAAAGAATTCTCTGATGATGATTCCTCTGTACTCTTCCTACAAATTTATTCATTCAAGATTATACTAACCACATCATAAAACTTCAAAATATTATTAGCAGATGATGTATTACTAACAACCATTACCAAGTTATCCCAACTATCAGGCAAAGAACATAAGAATAAAAGTTATTTCACTTTATCATCAAATGAAATATCAACCGATTTTAACTGATTTACAATAGATCGGAAATCATTAAAATGACAAGATGTGGATCCACCTTCATGCATCTTAGAAATAAATAGTTTCTTGATCAAATAAAATTTATTTGAAGCACTAGGTTTTACATATAAATTAGCACGAGACTTCATTAACCCTATCGTAGAAGTCACTTCCGTAATATTGGAAGCCATATATGCTGTCAGGATCAATCTTATAGATACCAAATCCTTTATATCAATAATCTTCCATTCTTCATCAGTCATCTTCGTAGGTCTAGAATTCTCATCCAATGGTAAATACAAATATCTTTGATACAGATAATCCTCATTTTGCATCTTCCTTAATTGATAACTTTGTCTGTCAAACTTCTCTACCTTGTATTTGTTTTCTTTTGCCATTTTTGTAGCTCCCACTCAATCAGAAAAACCTCTATGAGTAAATCTTCCAACACAAAAAACCCTTAAAAACAAATCTCTTATACCAGTTTTTGGGGTTAGCACACTGGTTGTACAAGTAAGATATCAAATCTAAGCATACATGCAAATAAAATTGGATATTCTACCAGAAGAAATATAGAAAACAAGAGATATAAATCAACACTAGATTTAACATGGGTCACCGAGTGTGAGCTATGTCCACCAAGAAACAATCCAATCTATTATCTAAAGCTTTGACAAGATATACAATTGAAGATTTACAATCTTCCACACCTCTCAGATGTACAGTACTTTCTTTCACTCAAGCTTTTTCTTCTTCTCCAATAATTCTATATCTCACAATTATTTTCACAATAATCATCAAATTTATTATTAATTCTTAATTCTAAACCCTAGATATTATGCTTATATAGGTGTAAACAAACCTAGGGGACTTAGCCATGAAATTACAATGAATAGATATTCTTTAATACTAAAAATAGATCTATTTCCCATGAGGTAATTGAAATAACCACATACAGGTAACCGAAGCCGGTTAGCACTAACTGATGTCAGTTCCTCCTTTCCTAACCGATGCCGGTCATAGGTGACGGATATCGGTCCCTCCATAACCGATGCAGCTTACTATTTTTTCCAGCAAGTTTCATATTGCATGCTAATCTGAAGTAATTGAGCTCCACAACTCAACATAGAGGTCGATGATCATGATCTTACTCACAATATTGATTGAGAAATGTTCTAGGATCAATTTCACAAGTTGGGTAAATGATAATAGTGAATGTTGTAGGATGTCGTTATACCATTCCAATGAGGGTCCGGCTAACAACATAGGGAATGTGGGATGCATGAGGTCTTGATCATGGGTGATAAGGTAACATGCATGTATGAAGGAACGAAGATTGTTGAGGGTCGTATTTGCTAGTGAAATTGGAAAACTTTGGTAACTCCCCATGAGGAGGATAAGGCCTCACGGGGATAGATGGATTGATTGATTTGTTGCAGATTTGTTCATATGAGAATGTGGTTTTGGATCCCAAAGTAGCGGCTTCCAAATTATCTATTCTACTAAATAATTCTTGCAAGGGATCATTTGATGGATGGTGTTGTGAAGTTGAAGGATGAGATTGTGATGCATGAGAGGTTGGTGGATTATGTTGTTAATAAGTTTGATACGATTGAGGATGAGTTGGTTTTTGTGGAAGCGGTTGATAAGGGGGGATGTAATTGATTAGTTGCGATTGAATGGGCTGTGATAAAGGTTATTGTGGTTGAGAAATGGGGATGTGATGAGATTGTTTAGATTGAGTTTGTTGTTGAGAAATGGGGATATTTGATTGATTGGGTAAGGGATGAGTTGGAATATAAGTGATAGGTGGTTGAGATACGTGAGTTGGTCAAGTGGGAAGTATGTAGTGATAAACATCTCGAGGAGGTGGTTGATGGATTTGTACTAATTCAGATGGATGCGGTTGTGAAGTGATGACATTGGAATGAACATGGGAAGTGGAGATAAGAGGATATGTTGAATTATGTTGTTTAGATATGGGGGGAAGCTAGTTTTAGTCTTGAGATGATTGAATGGGAGAAAAAGTGACCGTGGTAGATGATGAGGTGATGGGGATGGAAGAAATGATAGTGGTATTGACACAAGGAAAATTAGGAGGGATGGGGAGCACCAATAGAGTGGTTTGTTGATTTTGAGGGATGGAAGAAGAAGGTTGATTAGGATAAAACTCACGTTAGGCCATAACAAGTTCATTCATAGATGTAGGAAAGAAAATGACAAATTGTGAGGTGAGAACTTGTGTAGATTCGGGATTGGAATGGTATGCGTAGATTTTTTTCAAAGGAGATCCATTAATGGGGAAGTTGGTGGTCTTACGAAGGATATAGTCATGAAGAGAAATTGGATTAGCATCAAGAATCTCTTGGAACTTTTCACACCAACAAGGAATGAGAGGAGGCCCAGAAGCATCGATAAAATGTGGCAAAAGGGAGTGTTGTTGGTGTAGAGGGCGTGGATTGATGAAAAAGGAAAGGATTAGTTTTAACATGAGTGTTAAGTTAGACCAATTGAGTTTCTTGAATAATGGGAGTGGAAATGATGGGTTGAGTAACCATGGAAGAAATGACCAATGGGGTGGAGGTAAGAAAAGAAAGTGCAGAAGTTTGTTGGGAGGTGATGGTGGAAATAGGAATGTTGTTGATGACATCTTTTGTTCTGTTTGTTTTGCTTGGGATTTTGTGATAATTGGCATGAAAAAAAAAATTGCGTTTATTTTGGAATTTCTTGTTGTACATTTATTTACATAACTTTCATTACATTTTGAGTTATATTTCAATTTATTATCTTGGGAATTTTCTACACTATGTGATTTAGGTTTCATCTTGGAGCATGCCAATCCCAACACAACGAGACACAACAAAAAAAGTTACTACGAGTGAAGACAAAGTGTGTCAATATACTTAGGTATATTTTCATTTTATGCATATAATTTTCTATTTCATACTTTAAGGGGGAAAATATAGACACTCAAATTTGGCAATCTATCCACTGACACTAATAATCTTGATATTGTATGGACAAATGCACTCTCCTCACACTTGTTTAGCACACCATGATAATACTTCATGTACTTGGTAATATTTACACACCTTTGTGTCATCAGTTTATGGAATTTAATTACACAAAATACACCTAGACACATCCATGCTTAGGCCCATAAAGTCAAAATGTACTTTTCTCTCTCTTGTCCAAAATTGTTGTTTTCAGTGAATTTGTAAAATTATATATTGACCCTACTATACGGTTTTGGACCAACATGGTGGGCATTAATTATTTCAATTCCATCACCTTCACATGAACAAATATGCCCCTTTGATAGGAATTTCATGTCATAAAAACCTTTATAAGCTTATATAAGAAGGTAAATCATACCCCATTTAAGAGACTTGACACTTTGTGAAATACTCATGCAAAAACAAACTCTAAAGGCACTCACATATCCCTAAAAATGAAATAGCTCATGCACTGCCATTAAGGAAGCACCCTCCACTGGTCTGAAGTATCCTTCAATTTTTAGGAATCTCCATTTTCACCATATAAGCAAGCAAGGTGACCTTTCCCTAGCATTTGACTAAGTGTGAAGCTCAATGAAGGCATTGTCAAAGCACGGTTGTCAAATTATGAGTGCACTATAGTAGATATCACATTCTAGGAGAACGAAGTGTGGTTTGAGGACTCTTCAGACTAGTGCATACATCAGCAATGCACAAGGGTACCGACAACCTGACTAACTTTGTTTTGCATAAACTCCTTGGATTACAAGGGTTTAAGAGTTTGATTAAATTTTATAGAGTCGGTTTGAAGGTGATCGACGAAGAATGATATTTAGCAACACACATTTCTAGGTAGGTAAAACACTCAAGAAGTTGCAGACCCAGATTTCAAGTAGGTTCAATACTGTATAGACGAGTGAGGACCGTACAAACAATTGGGACCATACGAACACTATTGATTGATTTGTACAGTTCGGACTAGGCTCATTTTCATGCCATAGTTTCAGAGATATAAATTCCATTTCTACATCAGCATGTTCATGTACTCAAACCATCCAGACTCCTCCGGGTCCACATATAACCAGCTAAGTGTACTCTATTACTTAAATGTTTTGGCATTTGTTAAATAGTCACTTTGATAAACATTATTTTAATTTGTGTAATTAATGTTGAAATTTAATTAAAACAGAATAATCACTTGTTTGACATTATTAATGCTTTTAGGCATGTGAGATCAAACATTCTTAAATTAAAAAGAGTGAAATCACCTAAAAAGGTGAGAATCATAAATTCAAGTTAAGAACTTCTATATATACAAATCTAATGTAAACATTTATTATCTGGAAAGTACCTATCTATCTACCATCTATTGTGTTAAAGATGCAAGAAATTTATCTACATACTACATACACAACATAACTATGATTTCATTATCTACACATAAGGGTTTTTATTGGGATGAAGTAGTACAAGACGTTATTTATTTTGAGGCGTGAGAGCCAAACTGGGTGAGGGATAACTGCATGCACATCAACACAACGCACTAGGAGAACTACATTAAGTCTGAAATGTACTGCAGTGTTTGGTAACTCAAAAATAGGGTGACCGCCGAGGTCAGTTTGAGTCAAGAATTTGCATCTTTATTTTCAAAGATAATGATTGTTTGAGTGGGTTGTTAGATAGCTAGAGTTTTTTTTGTAGATTCAGGTGGGAATCCAGGGTTTTGTGCAAAGTTGAATATATCAAAGAGTTACGAACAATGGCACACAACGATCATTACTAGTTGTAGATATATGTTTTCTACAAGTGCAAAATCATACATTTTTATTTGTATTGTACCTCCGTTGTTGCCCTCTTTGTATTGTATTGGACAAAGAAATTCATATGCATATAATTTGATTTAACTAGTTCTCAAGTTTTGTTCTTGTGCAAATCACGCATCAAGACTCTTCAACAACTTTCTAGACCAGTGAAATACCTCTTTCCATTTTTTTTTTACACTTCAAATTACGTATATTTGTTATCTATTGTGATTACCACGTTGTATACTTCTTCAATCTTATTTGTAACATAAATTTGAAGTGTATTTATAAGTTTAGTTACTATAGTATCATTCATAAACTTAATTAAAATTAACATGAAATCCATTTTCACCCTCTAATAAAATAACATACAATTCATATTTAATTTCATATTAATTGTCCAAACAATTAATATGAATATGCTATTTTATTAGAGGGTGAAAATGGATTTCATGTTAATTTTAATTAAGTTTATGAATGATACTATAGTAACTAAACTTATAAATACACTTCAAATTTATGTTACTGATAAGATTGAAGAAGTATACAACGTGGTAATCCCAATATATAACAAATATATGTAATTTGAAGTGTAAACAAAATGGAAAGAGGTATTTCCTATATATATTGTGTGTGTGGAGCGGGGACAGCCAACTCACGAGGATCCATAAGTTCCTACAAATGTTCTATGAGTATGGTGTTTTTGGGTAAACAACATAATGTTTGTTCACAAACACCAACAAACAAATTTAATGTTGAGAAATATTAGTTGCTTTCATGTTTATAATTCGCCGGTAGGCGTTCTCCTTTGAAGATGCTCTGGCTGGAAAGTGTCAAATTTCAGTCGATCCAAAGTTTACAGGTTGTCAGATTTTAGGTATTTGTTGTTTGTCAAATTTTGGATATTTATAGTTGCAAGAGCATTCACAATTAATATATTTGGTGAAATAGTGTGAGTTGTCTTGCATATCTATTTTCTAAAGCAATGTTTTTTGTTGAACAGTGTTTGGAGTTAATTAATTTGGTGAAACAACATGAATGCAGAAGTAAATATTTTCTTTCCGTCACCTCCCTCAACCGCCTTGCACTGTCAAAATATCTCACACATATTATATATTGACCATAGTCTCTATTCCAACTTCCAAACACCATTTCCAGTCATATTTTTCTTTTTTTTTTAACGAAAACAACATACAGACAGGAGGAAGCAGCCTGGGCCTTGGAGCGATTCATCTATCCTCGTCATATATGGGCATTACTATTTCATTCTGGTCATTCATGCGTATTAATATTGTATTTGTTTGAGACCTTAATGGTGATTGTTCATTGTAGAACACAATTAATATATCATGTTCCTTAAGTTTATTTTCCTCACCAACAATTATAAATTTATAGAAGCAAGAAAATCAGATCCGCATATGCTACTAGTCATTACCTTCTACAATCAGCTTCTGCATGGACTATATGAATAAATATGGACATGCCAACACAAATATGCACTTAAGAAAACCTTAACGAGGTGGTATCTAGACATGTGAATAAAGAAAAGGGTACATACCTTTTGTTTTGTCACGGCTTGAATTTCTGGATTTTCCACCATTGCCATTGTTTCATCCCTTTGTCTTTTGTAAGTAGAAACCCTTTTTCTAAGTGGATAGGGAATTGTGTGTCCTAAAGACTCTTTGATAGAACCCAGAAATTGGGTGCATTACGAGCTGAATTGGGTCAGTAATTGTCACACCCAATTCCCTCCATAATAAGTTTACAATCTTACCTCACCCGCGTTGATTGCAACTCATGTGCAATTGCTAGTTTATTTTTCTCACACATTTAGACTAGTGAAAAAAAAAAAATCATGCAAACTCCCCTCAATTCCTGCATCAACATGCTGGACCTTCTTTTTATGAACAACATGCAGGTTTTCCTTGGAAATGTCTGATAAGGCGTGCATTTGCTTTGAACCATGTAAAAGCGCAATGGCGCCTGCATCTAAGATTCAATTAAAATCCTACATACGAATTCGACCGAAAATATATTTATTATAGTCGAATGTTTTATAATCTACACGAAACCCATGAAATTGAATATAGTACAGTCTCTTCTAACGAGATGTTAGTAATTGTGCAGCATTCCAGATTCTTGAGGCTGATTGGTGTCTCTGAGTCATTAAAAACATAGGCAGAAATACAGCAAACAATTCTAGGCCAAAGGCCATAAAATACAGCACAAAATTCTATGCCAAAAGCCAGAAATTTTTCTGCCAGCGGCTATTGATAAGATATCCACCAATCCTGCTGCTCTGTTTTCTTACACCCAATGTCAAACACTCAGCATTTGCAATGCAGTACTCTACCAGTCCATCTCTCTTTCTGTCGAACATCCTGCAAATCAATGAACATTTGTCACAGTATTAACTATTTCATTATATAGAATACCCAATGGGAATACAAGAACCTAAATGAGACGTACTAATACCTCGGAAATAATGAAGGCCTTTTCTGTCCCAAAACAAGAACAGAGGCTTCCAATTTCTTGACCTGGTTTACAATTGTGGGCTTTTTATCTCCTTCCACCACAACCGCCTCAATTTGTACCTGGCGACACAGGAAAACCCTTGGATTTAAATCAAGACAAGCATTATTTACTTAAAATCATGTTTTTAAGTTTCTAAGGTTTAGAACATCATTAGTGCAACTCCTTGGCTATTGTTAAGGAGTTAGGTTTAGCACACTCTGTACATTGACACAGGTGGAAGTTTGTTTTATCTGAAAGGGGTGCAATACCCTTCATTACCAAACAGTCCATTTAACCAAGCTGGTGACTTGCCCCTCACTGTAAACGGTAGGTATACCCAATCCCAAAAAGAATGGTTTTAAATCTAATATATGAGTAAAAGTGTGTGAGGGTAGAGGAAACTCACCCCCGAGCCTCCCCGTCTCGATCGGCCCCTTGCTCCACCATATATGGATAGGGGTGAATACATGTACGTTTGATTTGGCCATAGAAGTACTAATAGTTGTTCCATCTTTATTCAGTCATAGTCTTGAGAACCAATCACAATATGAAATATAGGATACACTTTTATTGGTATCTTTTTCAAATGTCTTACATTAATCATAACTATACTAAATCAATTTAAAATTTATTTTTTCTTCAAATTAAACACACAATTTCATCCTAAACTACGTAATAATTTTTTCTGCCAACAAAACATCTACATCTCTATACTAATTTTAGAATTAAAACGAAGAGAAGAGAATCCTCTCCCCTGCTCTTTTCATAACTTATCTATCACACCTTCCAACCCTTTTAGGTTACTATACTAAACAAAAATTATAATTAAAAACATTTATATGGTATTTAGCATATCCTAGAGGTGACCAAATGACCAGCGGGGTAAGAGCCGAATTTATCCCTAAATAGCTGGACAGTTGGGATAACCTTTATTTAAGATTTCACTAAATCCTCAAACATTCACAATAATTTATGGAGGATGTTTTCAATACCTGTGGCCAGTGTGCCCTCGATAGAACCTCGAGCGAGTTCACCAAATCGAATCCCTTGGCATCCCGGTTTCTCCCATACGCATTCTCAGAGCAAAGCATGTCTGCCATCAGTATACAAAAATGTATGTAAAAGAATTGCTATATCCGGAGATTAAAAAAATTCCAATATATGGGCCGAGATCAGGCAATATATAGCTTCCTGGAAGGAGTACAAAGCAATGAAACTAAGTAAAGTGTGTACAAAAGCAGTGTGAATGGCATGTTATACCTTTCAGATATGTTTGTAGCGTGGTTTTTTGGCAATCGACGATGTAGAGCAACGTAACAGTGTCGAACTTGTTGACGACATGCGAGAGAGCCCACAAAAATGCGAGCTTTGTTTCATGAGATTCATCCACAAGAACCACCACTCTTTTTCTCAGGTTCACTCCATTCTCCTCGCATTTCCATCTCTGAAGGCTCCCTTCACAGGTAACCTCCTCATCCCAAATGTTGTTACTCCGACTGTCCCCTCCAGTAGCTGAATTTAATAATTTGTTTTCTCTCATGGTGACCTGTCTCAGTAGGGTCGACCTAGTCGAAAACATCCTGCAACTTTTATGATTTTTAGCTGGTGCGGCTGATGGTTTAATAAACTAATCAGCACACTACAGTTGGAGATTGGAGCAGGGTTGCTGAAGAAGTTCTCAAATGATTTTGAGCTAATGAGGCTCAAGGTTTACTAAAGTTCTTAGCCCACCTGAGTTCGAGCTGGGCTGTTGGAAAGGTCTTCAAAATATATCATATCTAACATCTATGCCATTAAAAGGGAAAGCCTTAAAAGTTGACTTGGGAAGTAGTCTTCAGTATTTAGCAGGTAAACAATTTGATATACCTGCTTGACATTAGATTTCATCATAATCAATTGTGACTAAGTTCAAGCTTGGATGTTAAGAACTTCTTGTATACCATCAATGAGCACAAGAAGTACGCAGGTGCTTGGGAATAACAGAACACCTAATAGCAAAAGAAGAACCTTTGGATCTCAACCACATGAACCGTAAAAGATTGCTGCCTCATTTTGAGCATACCCAACAAAAAGGATTGAGCCTAGACTTTAAGATCATCATAGAAAGAAACATAATTGTTATTAAGATTTACAGTTATAGTTCCTCAGGCCGAGTCTTTATAGATTTTGATGATATAATGGAGAAGAGGGGCATGTGAAAGAGATGTAGGCCTGAAACAGGGTGGGATGGGCTTGTAGCATAGGTGTACCCTCTTGTGATAGCAGTGGCACCCACACATGGATCATATAATTGTCATGCATCCGAGTGCACTGTGGACAGTATTGGGAATGGCTCGTGATAGGTCTGTCTCAGTCACTGCATTTTTATTGGGAATAAGGACGAGCGCCCACGCAGAGATAACATGAGCACATGTGAGATGCCACAAAGCTGTAATGCATGGCAGAATAGACTGATATTAATATTTACTCAAAACTAAAATACAAAAGTTGCAGTGACATCTTACCAAAGAAAATGCAGATATTGGAAACCAGTGTTGTGATTTTTCTTGCATATGTAGTACGTTGTTGCAGAAGTGGGTCCTCCGAAGCAAATGACAAAACAAAACAAGGAAAAGTCTCTGCATTGGGATTGTATTCACACTACTACTTACATAGTACATTATTCTGATTCTTCCTTTCCTTTCATTTCATGAACCGGTTTTGACTTGCGAACAATTCTTTTCTCAGGCATTGAAATCCTCAAAACGTGTTTTCAACTTCTAGTAAACAGCTAATCATAATTGTGATTCTCCATTAGGTTTTTCAAATTGATAAACAATGTGTCGGTGGTGACAACCACTTGTTTTCTGTTTCCCTTTGTGAGAGATGGTTTGATATGCGTTTCTTAGAGATAATAAGCGTTGATTAGAAAGCAACTTTTAATGGATTGGAAGGAAGCATTATTGAGTGCTGTTGACAGTGAAGATCACGTGTTTCTTCTTTAGGCACATGTTCCCATGCGGCGAGGGTAGCGTTTGCACACACTTTGAGTCTGCTCTAGGCATGGTGGTGGTCTGCCATTAAATTTCAAATAAACAATGCAAATCTTTATTTTATGAAAAAAGAAGTTTTTAAATGTTCTTAAAAAAGAGATATGATATTTGTTAGATAGACGTATTGAAGTGTTAAAAAGATATAAATTTTTAGACTACAAAAAGATTTTGTCATAAATTTCAGATTACACTTTGGAATGATTAGCAGCCATTTTGGGTCATGATGAAATCAAATGTATGATCTGCGATTCAATTTTATTAGTTCATTCTTATTCCTTAATAATTTATCAGATTTCCTTTAAATTTAGGTCAATGATATAAAAGTATACTGTTTTTTATTCAGAAAAAATGATAGTAGGTTAGAGAACATTTGATTTTGACACACATGACTCTAAATATTACCTTACTTTTTAATTCAAATGATGAATTTTGGAAAAGAAACATGGAATTGGGTATACTTTTTCATGAATGCTTAAAAAAACGCTGGACAAACATTAGATCTAGAGTGTTTGTGCACGTTCTCCAACTATTCAATTATCATGTCATGTAAACCTTATAAATCAAACCATTTGGGGCCTCTAACTGTTGAAATCTCCATAGGACTTAAAACCATGTAACACATATGATTGTTCAAGAAATTCCTCAATGTGGACTCACACTAGCCATGAGAAAACATAATAAAATAGACTAATCAAGAGTGTCACATTTATTAGCAAAAAACTCTCAATAAGTGTCCGGACTGGCAAAATATATATGTGTGTGTGTGTGTGTGTGTGTGTGTGTGTGTGTGTGTGGTCAATATATAGGAAAAGCAAGACTCGGGTTCCAAATTTACTTTCGACCAACTTAAAGAAAGAGTTGTTAGCCAACTCTACTATTTGACTAGTTGAGTGCACACATATTAAGTTGTAGAAACATAATGGGTACATGTGAAGTGTGGTGACAAATAAGTAGTGATGCCACTTATCATATTTTAAGCCTATAAGGTTTGATTTATACACACCTAGTATATCTAAGAAAACCTAACGCAACTTAATATTTGTGCAAAACATAATATTACACCAACACCCCTCTTAAATACAACTTAGGGAGAACTATACCAAACAAAAAGGTTAGAAATCCTTTAAAATGGTTCCCAACGACTAGAACTGATGAGGCAACTATGTACAATACCTAAATCATAGAAAAGTGAAATACAAAACAAAGGTCTCTCAAAAAACTAGACAAATAGTTTTGAATATTGTAAAGGATCAAATCAAAATCATCACTAAATATGCACTTGACAAGATGAAAACCATCATTAAATAAGGATAAATATGTGAAGTGAATAAACTAGTGAAGAACTCACAAGAGCAAAAATGATCCAAATCCATTACTCAATCGTTGAAGAATTGACAGATGTCACGGATGCTAGATGATAATATTGTTAAGTGAAGTATAAAATGTACAGGAGAATACATCGAGTGTGTCATCAAATAATTGAAGTAGATGTGTTTTGTGATGTGTGTAAAAAGGTATGATATGATCTTTGAAAGTAAAAAGTTGAGGAGATGTGCAATCCTTTCTACTTTATGTAATGGTTGTCCTTGATAAAACTATTGATGGAGATTTTGTTAGAGGTACATCGACACTAGGATTCAAACTGGAGAAGCAATACATGGATATTCTTTTAGGATTGAGAAGTGCTATAGGTATAGGAAAATTGGATTCAAGATTTATACACGTACAATAGTTCATACTCAAAGAAGTGATACAACTACAATCTTTTAGTATTATGGAGTGTTACAAGTTCACTTAGATTTGATTTACGGAAGTAAAACATGTGCAATGGGTTGGATTTAAAAGTGATACACGAACATCATTTTAGATTTGAGGATGGATACAAGGATCATAATTCCTAGCCATTATGGTTCGCCAGTGTCTAGAATTCATGAAGCAAAGTGATTCTTAGAATGGGTTAGTGTTCAATTTTTGTAGTATGCCCTCTCAAATGGATGGTATTACATTTGCATCTACATTACATCATGAATCCTCTCTAGATTATTGCCAGATACAGGTTCTAACACTGGGAGCTGTAGGTAATAGTTGGTTATTTTTAATTGTGTTATTTCAAGCAACACTTGTAATATGCATGATTTAGTAGAGTTGAGGAAGTTTCTTAAAAATATTGTCCACGTCTTTTACTCCCATTCTTGAGGTACCATATGGATTCTCATTATTTAATCCCAATTGTAATATGGTTCTAGATTGTCTTAGAGACGTAAGAGCTCCCATGCTTGATTTCCTATTGCATATGTAGGAGCTAGTATTTAGGTTTGTTGATTGACTTTGTGACCATAGTTGCAAAAGGATTTTACTCAAACCTTGTTTTTTGTGAGCTACAAGGTGACATTTTGTTTCTTTGATCTTATTTTAGGTTTCATTACAATGTGACAATGTTTTGGGTGTCAGGAATTAAAGATTTATCTAGTGCTCTCATTCACAATGGTTTTTACTAGATTATTTTGGATACTATTTAGTAATGTGAAGACATAAAGAAATTGTAAGTTGTCTTAAGATCATTCCTACCATGCTTATGGATCCTTTTCACTAGATGACAACATTCCATTCATAATATATGGAGTGATGACCTTCGCGGAAAACCTTTCAACATACAGATCAAGATTTAGAGTGCCATTTATGTGCCAAGGGTGAGAAAGGAAAAAAAAACTCAACTTAATAGAGTGACTACCCTTCCCACGCTGCCATAATGTTAAATAGGTAGAGTGGGTGTAATAAATTATATGAGTGGTTTGAATACACTACTTAAACAATAAACAATGATTTTTTTGGGTATAACATGCTAGAAAATTCTCACTAAAAGAAGATGTATTGATTGTTCAAAGGGTATAGAGGTTAGTCTCTTACAAATACCATGTAACTAAGAGTGATGGGAATAATTAAAAAATAAGGAAGGGGTGTGAAAAAATAAGGCACACATACATGAAAATAGACTAGGTTGTAAAATTATAACAAACCCCTCATGGAAATTTATAATTTCATAAGAGGTATAAAATTTATATAAATAATGTAACACATTTCATACATTGTAACACCTCCAAAAAATGAGAGTTTTAAAGTGAGGATCCTTTTGCATAGATTTACAAACTACATGAACAATGTAATGAACTTTGGAAAATAACTCAATAACCTTTATATCACATGCAACTTTGAAGGGGTGGCCTCCTTTGACAAATATCAATACAATAATATTCATGGATGCCTTCATTTGGACTCAACACTTACTTATATTCTAAGTCTAATATAACAACTACTACTTACCACGTATGTGGGATATTAAAACTATTCTCAAGGGATAAGTTACAAAGAATATGTATCCACAATGAGTAATATACTAATAATGTAAAAACAAATTTTAGGATGGGTTCCTAACATCCCCTCCCCCTTAGATTTTTTTTTCCTCAAAGCTTCATATCTGATAATTGTTGTTGAATTTGGGAGAGTGGTTCCCAAGTTATATCTTCTAGTTACATGCCATGCCACTGGATTAAGACTTCTTTGATTGAGTTGGAGTGAAGTTTGTGGGTGCGTATTTCCATGGTTTCTTCTAGTTTGAGAAGAATGGAGCCTTCATTATCAAGTTTTGGTAAAATTATTTGCACTCTAATGTTGGTTCCAAGAAATTTCTTCAAATATGAGACATGAAAAACTAGGTAAAATCTAGAGGAGGGTGGAAACCCAAATTTGTAAGCACCAGACCCAATCTTTTAAAGAACATTTCATGGCCCATAAAACTTTGGAGAAAACTTGTGACACCTTATTAGTTTCATGGATGATTGTTTGTATGGTTGCAAATGAAAAAAATAATATCGACAGGTTGAAAGGTGTGCTTAGAGTGGTGATTGTCATCATGCTACTTCATTCGGTTCTAGGCCATGTGGAGATTTTCCCACAGGGTGCTGAAAATATTTTCCTAGTTTTGAAGAGTAGTTTCAAGTGCATGAGCTAGTGAACTGTTGGGGGTATATGAGCGAAGTGTTTCTCGCACTTGATCATCAAATACTTCATATGGAATCATTTTAGTAGAACTATGGTATGATATATTGTACCACCATTATGTTAGGGGGAGCCACTTTTCCAAATTGTGGTATAGTTCTAAAGAAAATAAATGAAGGAATGTTTCCAAATATTTGTTGAAAATTTCCTAGGCACTTGTTTATGGGTGATACCCAGAGTTCATCTTTGATTGTGTGTATATGGGTCAAAATAGATCCATCTAAAAATGGCTAGTGAAATTTTTGTCATGATCTGAGATGATTGAAGAAGGGATATCGTGAAGACATAAGATATGATCCAAGAAAACTTGTCTGACCTTTAAGGTTGTATATAGATGGAAGAGGGAGTAAAAATTACTATATTTAGAGAGGCAGTCTACCATGGCTAGGATTACTATTTTTCCTCCAAATTTATGGATCCCCTCAATGAAATCCATAGAAATATCTTTCAAGATTCTGGTAGGAATGGGAAAAGGCTCGAGTAAACCCAGAATCATTATTGTTTCACCTTTTTGTTAGCATAGTCTACGTACTTGTTTTTTTATTAATAGTCTAGTTGTTCTATCTATTCCATTATTCTCTCCTTCTATTTTTGTAACTTCTCCATCCATTTAGGGGATTCTTGTTTAATCCCGTACCTATAAATAATGTACGTGGGTTATTTTTTCTACAGAATAATATGAGATAATATATCTCTATTCTTTCTCCTCCATTTCTGTCTCACAGTTTGGTATCAGAGCACAAGATCTCTAACCTGTGTGCAGTGTCTTTCTCCTTAGTAGTTTTTCTCTTGCTGCTGCGTGAAGAACTCTGTGTTTTTTTTTTATTTAGCATGGAGGAGCATTCCATCCCAAATCTGTGTGGAGGATTAAACTTGAACTTGCGTAAAAGTCAGTATCTCTTGCCTGTATGTGAAAGCCTATATGAAAATCACTAGGGAGCTGCGTAGAAGAATCCACATCCTGCGTGGAAAGGAGAGAAAGCCTTGCGTGGAAAGTTTGAAGAGACAAAGAAGGAAATAAAAAAAAACTTGGAAGCTGGAAGCTATTGTTGTGTGGAACCTATGTGAAGGAGTTTGAGCGACGTGTGCAGATGTGTACACACTCACTTATCTATGCGTAGGAAGCATTTCAAGGAGACATTTTTTGGAATTAATCCAGCTCAACTGTGCATGATCTTCGCTGTAACAAGCGTACACACTTGACTGCTGCCTCTACATGAATAAAGGAGAATTTCTAGATATTTGCATGGAAAGCCTGCAAGGAACCTGCATGGAAGTCCAAGAATAACATGAATGATTTGCACACCTGCGTGGAGGAGGAAAACACCTGTGTGGAGGAGGAATAGACCAGCATGGAAGATTTTTTTTTGTTGAGCCTCCATGGTATAACAACTGTTGCACGTGCAGATAGATAAAGAATTCTGTGCCAAATCTTGATAGTGTGTGTGAAGAAAAAAAAATTTCTCTTTGCCAAGCTCATAGGAGGAACCCTACTGCTACATGTGAATTGTTGACAGAGACCTACGTGGAGGTTGGACCTGCTGCATGTTGCATGTTGCGTGTGGTTTAGTGTTGAGAACACACTTTTCCTTGCTATTAGAAGCTCCTGCTAAGTGGAAGAATTGTAGAGGAGTGGCCCGCATGTAATTACGTGAAGACTTGCATCCAAAGAATGTGAAGTTTGGAGTTTGTCACTTGCTGCTATGTGGAGGAAAAGACCAACTACCTACGTGAAGAGGTAGAACAACATGAAGAGAAGAAACTTGGAGATACTACAAATACTACACCAAATGTCAAGTGTAGACAACTCAATTGAGAGCATTAATAACACGGTTGCCACAGCTAAAAGCTGGAATATCTACTTGTCAGCTAGAGAACAACATGAAGAAGCTCCTGAGAGCTCCAGGTTCTACTTTGCTTTGCTGAACGAGCTTCAGAATACCAAAAATCTTGCATTCGACAAGCTAGTTCGAGAAGGACTTCTTGAATACTTTCTTTTCGACATCAGCTGCCAAGCAAAGCGAGTATGGGAAGAATTAGAAGCTAGGTATGATGTTGACTGTGATGGCAAAGAAGAACACCTTACAAAGTGTTGTTGTCTCATAGCACGCGAGTATCACGAGTATCTACAAGCAAGTAATTCTCGTCAGTGAGTCAAAATTGTAATAACTCTTCAAATAAATAAATATTTTTTTATTACGATGTCTGCTCCAAAGTTACTTCTGTCTGATGCTCAGTTGCTCAAAGGGTCCAATTTTACGGCCTATAAGATAAAAATGAAGACAATCCTTCAGTTTGAATGATTATGAGGAATTTTCATAGGGTCTATGCCCACTCCCACAGCCCCTGATGAACTAATAAAATATGAAATGGCTAGTGCTAAAGCCTTGATGCTGATAATGCTCAGTATCAGTGACAATGTGCAACTGCATGTTCGAAATGCAGAGAAACCCAAGGAGGCCTTGGACAAGTTGGAAACCATTTATGAAGCCAAAAATCAGACGAAGATACTTCATCTTCAGTCAAAGTTGCACACCCTCTCTATGGGGTCAGACGAGAGAGTGGAGGAATTCTTACTTCACGTGGCTGAGCTGAGATCAGAGTTATTAGTGCTCGGTGAAATGGTGGATGATAAAATTCTCATCCCAATCACCTTGAGAGCATTCCCTTCTCAATTTCGAGTGTTCGTTATGACACTGAATGTGTCTAAACAAACAGTGACATTCAAAGAGCTTGTGAATTCTGCAGCAGGAAGAGGCCATCACTTCATCCCATGAGGAGTCTCAGGACAAAGCCTTGTTCTCAAAGCCTTACCATGGTCAGAAGAATCGAAAAGGTCCACCAGAGAAGCCAAATCCAGTGCAACCCAAACAACAACAAAAAGATCAAAAGTCAAAGAGATGGTGTCACATTTGCAGAACCAATACTCACGACACTGATCATTGTTGGCATAATAGCTTGAAACAGGGGTCTTCAAGCCATACAAGCACATACGGGTGCGAAGATTTTCAAAAGTCCAAATGAAGTCCCCGTTAGCGAAAGCACAAGGGACATCTCACAGCCCAACAAGAAGATGATGACTCTAATGAGGAGACATCAGAAGGAGCCAATTGTAGTAAGAATATTGTACTCGTCTCTCAAACTTCTCAGCCCACGAAGAAAGTCTGGTTGATAGACTCTAGTGCAAGAAAACATGTGTCAGGTGATAAGAAGTTGTTTGATTCACTACATGAAGAGCCAACTGGAGATCGAGTTTCGATAGCAGATGACAAAGAGTACATTGCAAAAGTAATAGCGAATGTCACCATTCCTATGGGACCACGAAAATGTACACTTACAAAGGTACTATATGTTCCTGGCTTGACCAGCAACCTCTTGTCAATTACTCAACTCTTGAATCATCACCTTAAGGTAGAATTTCTTGTACAAAATGGCATTAAATCATGCTTAATCTCTCGACAAGGTAAGGTTATTGCTAAATCTTTTGTAAAAGATAAGTTATTTCCTTTAGATATTGTTTCATCTTCTACAGTAGCTTTATCTGCTTCAATAATAGAGTCAACTGCCCTATGGTATTTTAGATATGGACACTGGTCAGTCAGTTCATTGCACCAGATGATTTCAAAAGCAATGGTCCATGGAAAACCCAAATTGTCCAGTTCCTTGCCTATTTTCCCTGGCTGTCTTATAGGAAAACAACACAGAGATCCATTTCAAGTGAGCACCTTCCATGCCAAGAAGTGTCTGGAGGTATTTCATACCAATCTGAATGGCCCTTTTCCTGCTTCATTTTTAGGATACAAGTACTTTCAACTATTCATGGATGACCACTCTCGCAATATGTGGGTATATTTCCTAAGGAATAAAAATGAGGCTCTTCAACACTTGCAAAACTTCTATCATCGTGTTGTCAAAGAGTTTGGACAACCACTTCTTCTACTCTGCTCAAATCAAGGGGGGGAATTCACATCAAATAAGTTCTTGGCCTTCCTGCACCAACATAGCATTAAGCAGCACCTGACTACTCCCTACATGCCCTAGCAAAATGGCATTGTTGAGCATCGCAATCACATAGTGATGGAGATGGCTCACTACATGCTATCAACTGCAAAGCTAGGAGAACACTATTGGGTTGAAGCAGTACAAACGGTTGTATATATTCTCAATAGGGCACCGACAAATATTCTATAGAAAAAGATGCTAGAAGAGGTATGGAGTGGTAGAAATCCATCAATTTCTCATTTGCGAGTATTTGGTTGCACAGCATACATGCATGTCCCAGCTCAGAAGAGAAAGAAGGTAGAGCCAAAAACACTCCCGTGTATCCTTCTTGGCTATAGTACTACCTCGAAGGCGTATCATTGTATGGATCCTGAGACAAAGAAAATATACAAGAGTCGAGATGTGGTTTGAGACGAGTCATCCTTTGACTCAATAGTATCAATAGAAGATCCACTTCCAACCACATCTCACCGATTAGTCTCTGAATCAGATGATGAGCCAGAGGAGACTACTTAGAGAAAAGAAATGCTACCAAGAGAACTATTTGTTGACCTTGGAGAACTAGAGAATGTGACTCCACATCAATCCACATGACAACAACACAGTTCTTCTCAAAAGTAGCCAAGTTATCGTTCGAAGTGGGTACAAAGCACTATCAAGGACTCACATTTGCAACAACTCCTAGATACATCATCTAGAGTCAAACAAGAAATGAGGTAAATTTTGCACTCATGAGTTCACTAATGAATAGCTCCGAGCCAGATAATGTTCATGAAGCACTCAGTCAAACTCAGTGGAAGGAAGCCATGGATATAGAATATGACTCACTCATGAAAAATCAGACATGGGAACTTGTCGATCTGCCTATAGGAAAGAAACCCATGGGCTGCAAATGGGTTTTCAAGACAAAATATAAGGAAAATGGATCCATCAACAAACATAAAGCATGACTTGTAGCAAAAGGATATGCTTAGAAAGAAGGCATCGACTATGAAAAAACCTTTGCACCCACTGTGAAGATGAAGACCATCAGAGTGGTTTGCACAATTGCAGCACAGAAAGGATGGAGACTTTAGCAGATGGATGTCAAGAGTGCTTTCCTAAATGGTGATCTGAAAGAAGAAGTACACATGACCCAACCTGAAGGATTTGTTAATGAAAAGCAGCCTAAGAAGGTATGTCATCTCATCAAATCACTTTACGGACTGAAACAAGCTCCCAGGGCATGGTATATCAAGATCAACGATCACCTTTTACAACATGGGTTCACCGTAGCCCCTCAAATTTGAATTTTTACGTAGTGCCCACTCTCCTTTGACACTATTTAGATACTGATCCTGACACTATTGATCATATTTTGGATATAATTATGTTTTGATGTAGTATGATGTGTATATGCTAGATCATGGATTCCTATGGACATTATTATGTTTTTCTTAGTATGATGGTTAGATGTTAGACTATGGATTAATATTGATCTGGATTCAGTTATTATGCTTGAGGATCATTGAGACATTATTATTATTATGTGGATGATGATATACTAGTTAACATGGACAGGTTATTGATGTTGATTTTAGGCATGTGACATTGATATTATGAATAGCTCTAGTATAGAAATCTATTGGATGATGATATAATTGCAAATTGAATTTAAATGATAAATGTTAAATTCTTGATAATGTTGTGATTTGGATTTAATAATTGTATGTTGCTTGTATCATTTGGATGTTCTGATATGGCCACGAGGCCGAAGGGTTATATTGCATTTTTCAAGTTAAAAATCACAACAATTTTAGGGGACTAGAGACTAACCATATTGGAATTAAGTGTGAAATCAACAAGGTCACCATGGCAACTATGTTTGAGTTGTATGTTGTGTTTTGTTAGGATTTCCCATGGGGGGGATTTCCATTATTGTGACCATGGGGGCATATGTGTGTTTTATTTGTATGTTCCCTTTTCAGTATTGTTGTGTGTATTTTTATTTGTATGGTGTTCCTTCTTTTAATAAATTTTTAATGCGATAGTAAAATGTGAGAGTCTTATAGTTAAAATTTAATTAAATTAATTAGGATGTGGAATATAAATTAATGTTATTGTCTTGGTTGAAAATGAATATTGACTTATATATATTATAACCATGTGTTAAATAAATAAATATTTATAAAAAATTGTAATAAATAAATGTCATAAATATAAATGCATGTGTAAGAAATTGTAAGAGGATGTAAGAGTTGTGTAAGTGAAATGACAAATTGTGTAAGGCAGATTTTGGAGTGTAGAACACTCCATCCTCTTTAAAACTCGGATTTGGTCTTGGGAGCCTAAATTGGAGGCTTGTGGTACAAGTTAAACTTGTCCCACACCTCTCAAAATCCTCCACCAACCATGATTATTCATTTGGAGTCAAAATCAATCTATTTTATTGTATTTTGACATAAATTTTTGTAAGTATGGATTGCACTTGTCTTACAAATTTTAAATGCATTCCTTTTGGGGCATGGGCTACATTGTGTATATACGTAATTTTTTCATATTTCATTTATGGTGATTTATTTGTTTGATGTTGAGTGCATTTTAGGATGAGGAAAAATGATGTGGTATCCCACTTGGAATCCACATCATCCTCTTCCACCTTCTCCCTTAAAATTTGAATTCCTCATTTTGGAGGTTGTTGAAAGTTGGAGATTTCACTCTTAGGTCGAATTTCTCTTGTATTTTTGGAGCTTGCTTGGTGGAAGAAGTGGATTTGCTTGTGCATACATTTACCTTGCTGATTTGGGACTGGTTTTTGGTGAAATAAAGACTGTTGTTTTGGAAACAAGTCTCCATTATGGAGAGGTAGGCTCTCACTCTTTTAAAATTGCTATTTTTTCCCTCTTTTAGCATGAATTTTGAATGTGTTTTTGTTTGCAATTCTTAGAGGGATGGGTAGAATACTTAGGGCATCGTGTGGAGAGAATACTATGAGGTTTATCAGAGGAGGGATAAGGGATTTTCCACTGTTATTTGTTCTTGGGAGGGAATGTTGGTTTGGGATCCACCTAAGAAAGTAAATTGCTTGCATTTTCTACTTTAGGGGAGGTATAAGGGATAAATTTGGAGGGATAAGGAGGGGTTGAGGAGGGATAAGGTTGATGGGATTGCTACGATTTTTGGTGGTTTGCTTTTGGTGGATGCCCAAAATTAAACTTGGGAGGCACAAGGATACCTCCATAGTTCTTGCTCTTGTTTGGCTTGCTTGCTCAAGCCTTTGTGATTGTATGATTGTTTTCAAATGTAGTTGAGAACTGCTGCCTTGTTTTTATTTGTGCCTTCCTTGATTCTTGTGATATATGAGTGTTGATTGCATGTGAAAGAAGTCCATGTTGCCATGAGTTGAATTATCATGCTCCATTTCAATATGGTTGGGGCTCAGGGGCCAATGGGGAAAGATGGCTTCTCTTTTCCCATTGGGTATCTTGGTTGGGTGGAGAGCGTTGCCTTTCCCCCTTCCTTATTGTGATTAAAAGATAAAAGATGAAGAAATCAACCTGTTGCTATTTGGATCTTGGAGAAATCAGTTTGACAGTCATTCCATTTTTGAGCAAGTTCATTGTAACCTTCCCACTTTGAAGTGGATGATTTGTATTGTTAATTGTAATGAGAAGACATCTTGTATTAAAATTAAAAGGTTGAAAGTGATAAGTGAATTGTAAAGAATTATTATTCCATACTGTGTTTTGAGAAGAATGTGAAAGAAAGAAATATGTATTGTGCATTGTAACTTGAAATTCAAAGAAGGAGATAAACTGTTGAATTATTGTTGGAAATCAAATAAAGAATTACATTCCTTTCTCAAACTTTCATTATTGTATTAGATCCGAGTTGATTTTGTGAAATGAAATTAAAATGTTATTCCTTCTTGCAAAATTGTATATTGAAGTGAACATTCAGAGATGCATTTTCATTAGAGTTGAATGCTTGATTGAGGAAGTAATGTAATGGGTTAAGTCAGAATCTTATTTCTCATCTAAAATACAAATCACCAAATCAATTTTAAAGGCACAACTCACTGTACAAAATTCAAATCTGGTAATGTATATTTTTTAATTAAAAGAAATATCCACTTTTATACTTCCCAATCAATTTAAAATACTATGAATTAACATGCTAAGACTATTTAGAACCTAACTTGACAAGCAAAGTTCGAGAAAACAATTCAATTAATCCAATTTTGAATCAATCCCCTTCCTAGGTTGTTTTTCTGTCCCTTGTTGGATAATAACACAACTTGAACAAATTGATCAAATTGACACCTTTAAAACATTATAATTCTTCCCTAAGTTGATCCTCCATTTCTGTTTGACATGTTGAGTGGAAGAATAGTTCAAATTTTATCAAATTTGCAAGTTTGAAAATTGCCAGTTTTAAAATTATAAACCCTGCAGATCGATTTCTTAAAATTGACCTCAAAACTACACCAAATTCTAAATTTTATGATTTCTGTGTAGATAGGACTCCGAGAGATTTATGAAAAGTCCTCGTTTTCCTAAAATGGAGCTTCCTATCAAAATTTATGGCCATTTGAAGTTTTACTTCAAAATGGCCATCCCAAACCAAAAATGAAATAATTTGACCTTAGGAAAATTTAAATTTTGAACCTTAGAAAAATTACTCAAAAAGTTCCGCGGCCTTGCCACCCTCTCATCCTATCAAAATTCACCACGTGGCACCTTGGAAGGGCGGACCCTTAATAAAACTTAACATTTTGAAAATTTTTCCTTTGGAAAATTTTCCCAATTTTTCCCACAACCTCGTAGCCCCCAACCAATCATGTGCTGACACATGGCAGGGGTTCACGGATCAAAATAGAAAACTTAACTTTTTGCACTTTTGGAAAAATTTCACCTTTTCCTCCATCGACCCGCATCCCCGCAGTCAATGGGGTGTTGACACGTGTCCCCATGGGTGCATGGGTCTGTGTAATTCTTTGAACCTTTTAACCCCTTGGGTGAAAAACCAAAATTTTCTCCGCCAGCCCGTGGCCAATCACAAAGCGCCACGTGGCCATTTGGGCAAGTGCAGAGGTACGGAGGAAAATTTTCCTTCAGAAAATTGAAAACTTTGTTTTGGGAAGGATTTCATGCTTTTCTCCTGCGACCCGACGGCCAAGACTAATCACGTGATGACACGTGGCATTTGGGGAGGTGTCGGCGGGGTTGCGAAGGCATTTTCTCCCTAACCCCGTGGACTTCTAAGGGATAATTTTCCCCTAAAACTCCACCCAGCCATAACTTGAGTTTTACAAGGAGTTAGGAGGACTTCTTTATATGGTTGGAAAGGAGAGGAAATTTCCTATCCAATGAGCCTAGTTTAGGAAAGTTTTGATAAATATAAGTGTGTGAAAAATCTAGTTGAAGTTTAGGGCTTGTTAGAGAGCAAGCCTTGGGATAAATTTCTCCCTGATCCTTAGTAAAACTTGTAACCTCCCCATTGGAACCTTGTAAACTTGTTATAAGATAAAAAAGGAAATCTTGTGTTTGGTTAATCAAAATCTATTCTGGAACCTATTTAGTTTCAAACTAGAATCTTACTACTTGTTTGTAGACCATTCTTATAAAAAAAATTTACTCCATAATTTTTTTTTCTAGTTTGTTTCTTGGTCTCAAGTGGTAGTTGAAGCGGGCATTACATTGTATATAAAGAAGGTAGGAAAAGAAATTTTCATTCTGGTTATTTATGTAGATGATCTTTTGATCACTAGCAGTTTAGAAGATCAGGTTGATAGTGTAAAGAATGATCTCAAAAGAACCTTCGACATGACAAATTTGGGGCTACTACATAACTGTCTTGGCTTGGAGATATGGCAAAAGGAGCATCACATTTTTGTCTCCCAGAAAAAGTATGCCAAGACACTCCTAGAAAAGTATAGAATGTCTGACTGTAAATCGATATCCACTCCCATGGAAAAAGGCTTGCAAGTTTCAAGATTCCAGGACTCACCTCAAGTAGATGCTACTCTCTACAGGAAATTTGTTAGAGGGCTCATCTATTTAACATATACCAAACCAGATCTCTGCTATGCTGTCAGTTATCTTTCAAGGTTCATGTAGGAGCTGAAAAAATGTCACTGGAATGCAACAAAGCATGTTTTGAGATATGTCTGAGGAACAACAGATTATGGTCTAGAATATAAAAAGAATGAGCAATTCTTCTTACAAGGATACATCGACTCAGATCACGCCAGATCTGTTGATGATAGGAAGTCAACTACAAGATACATATTTCATCTTAGATCTGGACCTATCTTGTGGATAAGCAAGAAGCAGAATGTAGTTTCTATCTCATCCACAAAAGTAGAATATCACACCCCACAAGGAGCTATGCGAAGTGATAAGGATACGTCACATGTTGAATGACATGGGAATTCCTGAAAACTAGTCACCTATTCTCTATTGTGACAATCAGAGTGTGTTGAAGCTCATGTAGAATCCAGTCTATCATGAACGAACAAAGCATATTGAAATTGATTGCCATTTCATTCGAGAGCATGTCTTGAACCATTAAATTCAGCTCCAGTACTGTCCTACTGAAGCACAAGTTGCTGACATTCTCACTAAATCTCTTGGCAAAGTGAAGTTTGAATTTTTTAGGGGTCACATTTGCAAGAATAATGTAGTAAGGCGGGGAATGTTAGCATAGTCTACATACTTGTTTTGAATTAATAGTCTAGTTGTTCTATCTATTCCATTATTCTCTCCCTCTATTTTTGTAACTTCTCCATCCATTTAGGGGAGTCTTGTTCAATCTCATACCTATAAATAATGTACGTGGGTTCATTGTTCAATAAAATAATATGAGATAATATATCTCTATTCTTTCTCCTTCATTTTTCTCTCACACTTTTTTGCATTGGAAGGTATCACATTCACCTACCATCTATTTAATATCTAATTTATTTCCCTTCCAAAATACGTTTTGACATGCCCACTCATATGCTTCGAGAAATATTGAGTCTCATACTGAGGGGAAAACATGGATTTCATATAATACATGTTGATGAAGTACTATGATATTAAAAAACACTAGACGACCCTTCTATAGTAGATAAGCACCATCCCATGAGTAATAATGTACTACAAAGGGGTTAGTTTCCAATTATTGGATGAGGGGTTTTACGAAGGACTCATTTGCACACCCTTGTTGTAAAGATTCCAACCACTTCAAAATGCACTTGAAGATGGTATAAAGGGAAGCATGGTCCTCAAATGTGTGTGAGAGAAATAACCATGAAATTATCTTTACCCTTCTTATAATTGATCTCATAATCATAGTGCATGACTTTTTTGACCCATTTTTGTTATGTAGGTGATGAGACCCATTAGTCCAAAAATATTTTAGACTATGGTGATCAGTTCTGATGAAAAAATATTCCCAATTAAGTATGGATTCCAATTTTATATGACATTAAATATTTCCATTGTCTCCTTTTCATATGTAGATAAAGACAAATTGCATCTAGAGAGGACTTTTCTAGTGAAGGTAATTTGACGATCCTCTTAGAAAAGAACAATACCCAAGCTGTTGCCACATGCACCACTTTCGATGGTGAATGTTTTAGTGAATTCTGACATGGCCAAAGCTAGTGTGCTACACATAGCCTATTTGAAAGCCACAAATTGCTAGTCATTTTTTTCATCCCATGCGAATGTGTCCTTCTTCACTAAGGAATTCAAGGGATTTTCCATCTTTCCATAATCCCTGAAAAACTTGTGATAGTATCCTATAAAATTTCCTAGGAAACTAAAAATGATCACAAGGGTTGTTGTCCTAGGTCAATGATGCATGATACTGATGTTTTCTAGATCCACACAAAACCCATCAACTGAAAAATTGTGCCCTATATATTCAACTTCCTCTTAACTGAAGGAACACTTGGACTACTTGAAACATAATTGATTTTCTACAAAATGATGTAATGCCTTGTCAATATGATATAGATGTTAGGCCCATGTGTGGATGTAGATCAAAGTATCATCAAAGAAAACTAAAAAATTGATAAATAAAAGGATGAAAGATTTTATTCATTATTTCCTAAAATGTTCAAGGGGAATTTGTAGGTCTAAATGGCATGATCAAGAACTCATATCATAGTGACCATCACAAGTGTGGAAGGATATCTTTGGAATGTAATCAACATGCACGTAGATCTGATGATAGCTTGAACCTAGATCCAATTTAGAAAAAAAAAAGCCCCATTAAACTCATCAAGAAGCTCATCGATGGCTAGAATTGGGAATTTATATTTGATGGTGAAGTGGTCAAGGGTATGGAATTCAATGAAAAGGCACCACGATTGATAATTTTACTGGAAAATAAGTACTAGGGAGGAATATGGGTTGGTGTTATGGAGAATAGTTCCATACTTGAGGAGTTCTTAGACTAGCTTCTCAATCTCAATCTTTTATAAATGAGGATAGTGATATGGTTAGATGTTGGGTGGTATACTTCCTAAAAGGAGTGGAATGTGATGATCTTCATGAGGTGAAGGAGGAAAAACCACTAGCTCTATATAAATAGTTGTATGATTGTCAAGGAGGGCTTATAAATCAAAAGGGTCGTTAGCAACAATAAGAGGATGAAGTTAGGAGTGTAATCAAGTAATGATCCCGTGAGAGACTTTCTTTAAAATATTTTCCATGTGATGGGAATTTATGATGCTAGCATATATTAGCTATACACCTTTTAACGTGTCCTTATGGCCACTATCTATGACTTGCATCCAATTCTTAGATAAGTCTCATAGAATAGGTCCCAATGTGCAGAGCCACTGTGAACCTAAAACCACATCATATCCTATTAAGGGTAGGGAAAACATATCTAAAATAAGAGTATAATCTCTTATCATGATTCACACAATTTACTTCCCTTTACATAGAAATGTTCCGCCATTAGAAATCACGCCTTTAAATCTAGAACAAGGATGTATGAAATAATGTACCTACTTAACAATGTGGGGATCGATGAAATTGTGAGTTCTACCAGAGTAAATGAGAATTGTGAGAGGTATTTTGTTAAAAAAATTCTTGACCTTCATTTTTAGGGGTAATAACACCTACTAGTTTATGTAGATAGATCTCGGGTTGAATATCCTAAGGCACTGAGTCCTCTAAGGGGATTTGTTTATCTTAAGCATCCCAGAATTCCTAGGGATAAAGCTTTTTTTCTTGCTTTGCAGGTGATTCCACAGTGTTGTTAGGAAAAATTAATAGCCTAAAAATTCAAATTTCAAAGCATGACAACTAAGCCAAATTCCAAAAATTTACCTCCCGATCACACTGAAACCTCCCCTAACTAACCTATCTCAAATGGTACCATCAACCTGTCTCTAAGGAAGGAACTAAGGATTATTTCAAGTATTCATCAGTATGAAATTAAGTTTGATAAATTTTATGGAAAAATTCAATGAATTTCAATGAAAGTGAATTCTTCTTAGAGGCCTAAAAGGAAAATTTTGGCTATTCTGAATCTGATTTACATCCCAAAGAATAGTTCAAAAATGATATACAACATCAAAAAGTGATGTTGGGGAGTATTCAAGGTATTAGAGGTAATTTATGAAGATTTAGGAAATAATTTCTCATTAAGGGACAATCTATTCAACATTCGGTTTTCTAGGTGCAAGGAATGAACATCCTAATGGTGAAATCTAACTTATCTAGATGATTCTAGGAATTCTATAAGGAGTCAAGAAGAAAAAAGTATGAATCAAAAATCTATGAGAATTATATACAAGGTGCAATCATCAATTTTGACCTAGGGATTAATGGTTTCATGAATAATTTTAAAACATTTAGCTTCCCCTCTTATTTCAGGACACAAAAGGTCCTAAATTTTAAATTTGAGGAAGATTCAAATCTTGAAAATAATTACTTTGACCCAAAAACATCATCCTAAGCCTCCAAGGTGAAAAAACCATGCTTTAGATATATTTCTAGACATACTAAGCAAATACAGTTCTCCCTTTTTGGCACATTCATTATTTTGAAACCCTTTTGTCCCCTTTATCCCCTTAGGGACAAGGGGAATATGAGGTACCAAAAAGTGTGACATCCTCCTCCTCCCTAGGTCATACTTTGGACACCAAAGTGGCCCAAGTTTCCCCACTATCCCTTTTATCCCAATGGTGCAAGGGGACAAGATGGGCACAAAAGTATGACATCACTCCCTCATCCTAGTCACACATTTGTGTCCTAGGTGTCCCCATTGTTCCCTCTATTCCTAGGGGCCAAGGGTGACACAAAAGTGGGACCCAAGAAAAGATGAATATCCTGGTCCCCCATGCGACCTAACTCAACTCTGCAAGTGTAATTTTCCATCCCCTCATCGCATTCACCTCTCTCCACATGCTACTAGTTGTTATGATATTACTCCAAGTCACCCTTTTCTATCCTTAGTCTCCCCCATGTCCCCATGGCACCATATTTTAACTCTCTCCAAACTCATTTTAAACCAGGGTTCAATGTGTAGTTAGTAGGGTGAATTAAAAACCTTATAAAATTGATTTAGTCCCCTCACTCACCACACTTTCATGACATGTTTCTACTAAATACCCTCCAATTCATTATTACCTAGATATGCTACCAAATTTTCTTCCAAATAACCATATCCACCAAAAATGAAGATTTCAATATATCTTGTCAATTGGGAGTTTGACCACCTTGAAATTCTCCAAAATGTCCCTCTCCAAAAAAGTGAAACTTGACTTTTCAATTTCCTAGAGATCGAGTGAATAGAAAATAATGAAATTTGGAGAGGAAGACCTTGATATAAAACAAAATATTTTGATAGTGGTTTCATTTCAACCCGACTCTAGTAAGTGCAGTTTCTAAAAATTACAAGTTTTTAGAATGTTAGGTTCCTAAAAATATTAAGTTTCCCAAAGTGATGAATTCTCAGTATTTGTAATACCCTGACAAGGTAAGAAACATCAAAAAAAGTAATTTGGGGAACTTTATAAAAATAATAGTATTCAAGAAAATGGCCATCTAAAAATAACTTTTTTCTAAATATAGTAAATCCTCATCAATTAAAATGATCCAGATAAGATAATATCATCAATTAACAAAAATAGTGGTAACATGTTAAAAATAGTAGTTTTGGACCCTACATGTTAAAAAAAAAGATAGTTCTAGATTTGAGTACAAAATGTTTGTAGTGACTCTTGTTTTTATCATACTGGTTCTTTTTGTTAAAGTGATGTTGAAGTAATCATGTATCAAACTTATTTGAACCCATACATAAAGTATCTAGGTGTGGGAGATAGTGATGTCACTCACATGGATCTTGAAGACCTCAAAAATAGGTTGCTTGGAAGAAATAGGGAGATAGTGGAAAAAAATCTTATCGAGAAGATTATTTACAGTAGGGGGTCATCCATTATCCATTAAAAATAAAAAATTGATCTTGACATGTGCAAAACATTATGTACCTGACACTAGTATAATACAAGTAGATAACTCAATTCTTGCAGTGCTTAATCGTAATGATATCTTGCATTGTTTGCGAATTCCAACCAGTAGCAGTATGGTCACCATCACTAAAGATATTGCATCACAAGAATGGGAAAAAATGGCTCATACCTAAAATGTCTTGCACTTGGGTCATGACTCAAGAATGGTAGGAAACCTTCTTTTTTTCCTAAAAGCTTGTCAAGAAATGAACTCCACGAAGGCTAGTTAGATGTTATCATTTTATTGACTAGGGTAAAGGGCGAAGAGATGATAAAGGATTTTTAGGAGTGGATGGATTAATTCATCCTTGTACCCACTGAAGGGAAATAGGTCGTGGATTAGGTGAAGATTACATAAGTGACAATATTCATCGATAGTTGCTTTATTTTCCTTCTAATAGAAAGTTCACTATAACCTTGTATCTAGTATACATTATCTCCTACACAATACCTTTCGAAAGCCTAATATATTCCCTCAATGTATCTCAAAAATCACCGACCTACAACTATTATCCCTAGCTTATGCACAAGGAGAGTAGCCATCACTTTTCTAGGGTGAATGATGCATTCACCATGTTCGTTATCATACTTTTAGAAGGTGTTGGAGTTTAAAATTACACCCTAGATATGATCGTGAAGGATCAAGATTTTTGAGGCAACATGGGATGTTCTCACAAGTGTGGGGCTTACAAAATGAGATCAACCTCTAGAGAAGGATGACTTCCTCTACCTATTCCTAATGCTAAACTACTCCTATAACAAATCCTACAACTAACTAATCCTAAACTAACAATTCCTAGGGACCAAGGAAAGAGAGAAGGCTTAGAAGGATGCATGGAAGGGAAATCCTAAGCTAAAGAGGTGAGAGAACCGAAAAAATGGGATGAAACACTTAATGAGGGATAAGGGAAATGGAGAAGGGGAGGCTTGATAGATGTGGCATAGACTTAAACTACATTTCACATCTATTCTCACATGAAACATAGAAAAATGGAGCCCATCAGGGAAAATTTTATTGGTGAATATTCGTAATCTGATGAATATTGGAATTTTGAAATTTTATTTTGGTGAATTTTATGGCCATGGTAGTGCCCATGTTTTGCCCAAAATTTCCACAAAAAATAATCTATCCCATGCGAATAGGCAAAAAAGATGCAATCCCAATGTTATTAGTCCTTTGGGCTCATTCACGGACACATATGCGAGTGTTTTTAGGAATTTTATTAAATTTGCCATATATATACATAGATGTAGATTGTAAATGTAGAATCACTAAGCAGTGAGAAAATTTTAAAGGTTTTGTTAATATTTTCCAATTTTCCAATTTGTGATATTGTGAAGTATTAGCAAAGGAATCATTAAATCAGCATATTGAAATTTTCCTAGAAAAATCAAATAAATCAATGTCTTACCAGTTATTGTGTTGTAGTTTACATCCTAGAAGAAATTACTATGGGTAAGTCTATTTGAAACCTATTTTATTTCAAGTTGCATTGTTTTATCTTCTTTTGTAAGTTTTTTATGTCATTTTTTTATTTTACGGTATCCTGGATGTCATGACATTGCAATTCTTTAGTTTATTTTCATCCCATATCTCTGCCAACTCAAAAATTTTCCTTACAAGATTTAGGAAACTGACAACTAAAAATGGAAGAATAGGTAAAAATGTAATTCCAACCCCTCATGGTAGTGGTACTAAAATTTCAAAAATAACATCTTATTTTGACAAACCATCTAGGGAAACCCATCCTTCTCCAAAATGACCAACACAATCAAGGGATAATGATTTCATTAAAAATTAAACTCAGAATGAGTTCATTTTTTATTTGATAACTAATGTTCTAAATGATGAGGAAAATGAAATGCCTCCCCTTGAAGACATTCCATTGAATGAAGTTAACACTACATCACCTACAAAATTTAATGTTGGAGGTGAAACTTATGATAATCAACTAAATTTAAATTCCACCATGGAAAATACTCAGGGGACACCTATTTCTTGAAGAAAGAGAAAGGGAAGAAAATGGGAATTGGCAAGGAGTTTCAGGTTAGAGTGGGTTAATAAGTATCCATTTATTGAAGCTATTTAAAATGATAATAATTTTGAACCTCCCAAAGAATGCAAATGCACAATCTATAGTTTGATATTGGGCAGGGAAAATCAAATGCAACTTAAGTTTGATACTATTGAGAAACATGTAGGAAAGATATATGAAAAGAAAACTGTAGATGGCATTGTGAAGAATGTTACTAGATGGAAAAATATGGATATTTTTTTGCATATTAGGTATGAAAAATAATTTGAAGAGCACAATATAACTGAAATAATAGTTACAACAAATGGAGGGACAATTACTCTTAATTCAATAAGGTTATTTAAAACAATATTTTAGGCAAAACAATTCATCTAGCTATTGTTTTTCACATTCTCAAAAGAGGTCATCCTATAAAAAGTTTTCTTGAACAAAATAAGATGTTGTATTTTAGTATCCCACAGTTTCCTCATTCTCATTGGTTTGAAAGTAGTCATTGAGATTGGAAAAAATTCATAGCTATGGTTGATAAAGAAGAAATGAAAGAGAAAATGAAGTCTACAAGATACATGTCTTTTTCTATTGGTTACGTTACAATAGTAGGTAATATGGGTTGGGTATGTATACATGTTTATACTATTGATAATCAGGTGAGACTACCTCACTTACTTTCCATTCACAAGATGAGAGAGAACTCCAATGTTGAAACCTTTTTGAATTGGTGATAAAATGTTTGAAGGATATTGGTGGAATGGATGATGGTACAGTTACATAAAAGATGGTATGTGTCAGGGTAGATGGGGATTCTTTACTAGAAGGTCATTGCAATGGCTTATGTGTAATAATACAAACATCTCATTTCCCATATATGATTTCCATTCATTGTGTGGCTCATAAAATGAATCTAACATACAAAATAGTTTACAAATTTAGACCTGTGGAAAAATTTGAAGAACTTTTTCGAGAGGTGCATGCTTATTTTTGTTGTAGTCCTAAAAGGTTCATGGAATTAAAAATATTTCTAGAAGGAATAAAAAATGGGCATAAACTATCAAAATATGTTGACACCATATGAATCTCATTGTATCAAACAATTTGTAGGGTGTACGACGAGTATCAATATTTATTAGGCGTTATGTGAAAGAATCTTATGGAAGTGGAAAAGGCCCAAGATTTGATACATAATTTAACTGATATAGATTCATTGTTGATGTTATGTGGTATCCTTCCCATAGAATATTCGTTTTTCAATGAAATTGTTTTTTCAGGTCTAAAGTTTGATTGTTGGAATGATTTGATAAATATTAGAAATGCAAATAACTTTATGAATTTCAATTTTTGTTGGGAAGTATGTTCTTTCTGTATGTTGATATAAGATACCAATGCATGTTTCAAGTAGTAGCTGATAAATTTGAGAAGGTAAATGTCATAGGTACGTTGTTTAATAACATTTTATCATCAAAAAGTGTAGGGATAAGAGAAATTAAAGTTTCCCTACTACTATAAACAAGGGAACATTTTAGTAGGGATGATTTATTTGAAGAAATGGGAAAAGTAAATCCCACCTATTGGAATAGTGTCTAAAATGAAAGATTTTTTCAAGAAGACTACCACAATAGGTTGACTACATCGATTCAACATTTTTGTAAGCCTGTTATTATCAATGGATTGAATATTCTAGGTATTTTAAGAAATGACAATTTGATTGATCAATCACATGAATTCACCTCTACAATGATTGAGAAATTCAAATGTTTGGATAATACCTTAGAGTGTGGAGCAATAATCTAGCTATGGAAAAAAATTGGGTTGAGTACTATTTTGAAGCAAACTATGTCCAAGTTTTTTTCATTAGATGAGCTATGTCAAACAATGACTTTGGGTTCAGTTGAAGATGAGAGAAATTTTAGTGCCTTGACCTTTATAAAGTCAAAATTGTGAAACAAGCTTGACAAAAAATTAGAAAATTGTTTGAGAATTTACACATCATGATACGAAGTGGATAAATTTCCCCATGACAAGTATTTGTCAATATGAAAGTCGATTAATGAAATGAGAGGAGCTAAAAACAATGCCACAAATATAAAATATGAACCTATTGTAGCAGTTGACTTCCAACAAAGTGAGAGTCATAGATCTGTTCAAGGAAATGATAGAAATGATCTAACATCAAATTGAAAGCTTCCATTTGTGGATATCACATGATATATATGTTCATATAATAATTAATATATTCAAATATTCAGTATATTTTTCTGATAATATCTTTTTCCTTATTTTTATGATTAAAAAAATATAGTACCGATTTATAGTCTTTGGAATGAAACTTGAAATGCATTGTATTAATTTGTTGTCTTCAGAATAAAAATACATTGTTTAAAAACACTTATGAGATGGATATCACATGATATAGATGTTCATATAATATATTAAAAAACAATTATGTTTCTAATACACCTAAAAATCATTAAGATAAAATGTTTGTTTGTTTTGTGAACCATTATGTATTTAAATGAATAATAACATTATCCCTCATTCAACTTGCTTGAGACACGCCTTGTATGAAAAATTAAAGATTGCAATAAATGAAACAATTTTTAAAATTAAATTACTCTTAGTTACCTCATCTTCTGTAGCATGTTCCACTCCTGATTTATTTGATTTACAATTTGTTGTAAATTAGAGTGACTAACATGTAACTTTATTAGCAATTAATAATTGAGAGTGGAGATTTCCTTTATTATTGTATGAAAACTTACTAAAAATGTTATCATTAGTTTAATGAAGCCAAAAAAGTTTTTTGTATCTATCTTCTTAGGAATTTGGTTCTTCTCTTGCATCATTTTTTATTTCATGTTCTTCTAGAATGCATCCTTCTTAATGAATTGGGATGTTTTGTCAAAAGGCATAGGAAAACCAACCTTTGCGAAATCATACACCTTTCCATGCAGATCCCGTAACATTCTTTGACAGTTATTCAATAATTATTGTGCTTCACCTAGCATCACACAATTTCTGAATGATATATGATACCTTTATTGAGGCATTAATCTAGTTTTGAATTCCTTTAGATGTCAGTTCCGTGTCACTAAATTTGTAGATAGCTTCAAAAAATTTCCTTGTTGTATCGTCTCTTGAATTCTGCAATTTTTTGCTACTAGTTACGTATTCACGGAGCTTATCAGAGATTTCCTAGAAGTCAGCCATGAATTCAAACAATATAATGAAATCATCAATTTTTTTGGTTTATTTTCCCTAAAAATTATCCATCATATTAATCACTACCTTTTTTATGAAATTTGGATAGTTTGGTGTTAAAAGGTTATATTTCTGTAGACACCTAAAATATGCTTACACTTAGAATTTCATCTAATTCAACCGATTAACGATACTACGTTAATTACCCATTCTTCGCTCCATTCTCAGATGCCCATTTACGACACCTTCTTGGTCATATTCCTCCTATAAATCATCTAATTTGGTTAATATCTCTCTTATTAGATAAACATTCCTCCTTTTGACCATTCAAAATCTCCCTAGTTCTCTCTTGACCACTTCTATTGACTTCCTAGGCTATCTATCAGTCACAATTGGTTATATAGACCCCTCCTAACTCTCAATCAGTCTCCAATCACTTACTAATAAATTTTAACTACCCTAAACCCTAGTTAATTAGCCTAAACCAATATTAACTATGCCTAAAGCATGTTTATCCTAATATAATCCTAAACTACTTTTTAGAATTTAGTCCCACATGCACCCAAATTCCAAACCATAAAACTATAACTAGAGAGGGTCACCCCTCCCATTCAGACTTACAAATTTACTCTCAAGCACTTTGGAAAGGCATTAGAAGCCATTTGTGATAGCTTTAAGCTATAGAACATTTGGATCTTGGCCATAATCCATTGTTAAGAACTCCTCCACCTTGCATCCATCCATTCCAAATATAGTTAGTAAGGGAAGATCTAAATCTTGGCCATCTAGCCAAATTAGAGAGATCTCTTCACTATGTTTGGGAGTAAACAACACATAATTTGATTTCTTAGAATCTAAACTAGGTTCATTTTATTAAGCTTTCATAGAGTAGAGAGTAGTATACATGTTAGATTTTTGATGTTTTTGTCAAAGTTATAATACTTTTATGTTAGTTTCTCTTGTTTATCTCTAATCTGATGGTGCATGGTTGAGTTAGCAAATCTTTGAGGTTCTTTAGCCTCATTCCATAGCTTTTGCAACTTTCCATTGCATACATTTGGCACGCCTGGTGGGACACTTACGTCCATCCTCCATTAATGGAGGTCCTTTGAGGTTTTTCAAAGTTATTTTCTAAGCTTTTTTAGTTTAAATCACTTGTTAAATTCCTCGTTTCTATTTTAAACCTTGGATTAATGAACTCTATTTACATGCATTTGTGGGTTTAACATAGAAATATAAAGTTTTGACTAACTAATAACCGGTTTGCTTTTGAAAATTTGAATATCTGTGTTTTCTGCAGGTTTTTCACAAAGCACACGTAGGTGTTTTAGGGTGGCGCGTACACATTGATATATGCACATCTCCATCAGAAAAGCCGCGTAACCATCGGGGTGTCCTCTATGCTAACAGAAAATTTTCTTTGCAGAGACGCGTCTGCGTCCCCATTGGTTTATCTGCGTCTGTGTAATTAATACCACTGTCTAAAATTTTACAGACTTCTTTTGCTTGGGCCATGCATCCATTAGTAAGAGCACGTCCATGTTGAAACCCTAGCGTACTTGTTGGATTAGGGTGTGTAGGTGTTGGCAACTGAAAAATTTGATTTTAATGGAAGCATGTAGGTGTTGGTGTAGGCGCATACCTGTCAGTTGGGGCACGTACATGTCGGTTTAGGTGTGTAGGTGTTACTATCAAAATTAAATTTTCTTACAGTCTGTTCTAAATGTTTCTCTGACATTTTGATGCAGGTTTCTAAAAATTAATAGGTTTAAAAACAGGCCTAAGTCTTTAAAATTTTAGTTTGCATGATTAAGTGTTTTTCATTCCTTAGCTTAAATTAGGATTTGTAAAAGGTGTGTATGCTCTCTCCTCACGCTTTCCAAAGCGATCTTGGAGATCAAATAACACTTACACAAAACCTATCTTACATGTTAAAAACACTTTCTCTTTTAAAGGATAAAGTAACATTTTTATGTACTTTTAGTAGGATTCCCACTTTGCGTATGCTATTCCTTCATGCTTTTAGGTGATCTTAGGAATCAAAAGCAAGTGTGAGTTCTTTTTTACCTTAATCAGCAAATGAGAAAACTACTAACCAAATTTTTTTCTACAGAACCTAATGTTGGTCAAAGAAAGGTGTTAAAAACAAAATGAAAACTTCTAATACACGTGTGTTTATAGATTGCCAAATGGTGTGCCACTTTTGAAACCACATTAAGATTAAAAAAGATTAGAAATACACACATTCAACACACTGTATTGTAGGTTTTAGAAAGGGGTAAGTCCCTCTTTGCTTAACTAGAACGTAACCCCTTTGGCATAATTCCTTAAGCTATAACAATGGGGGTGGTTCCAGGAAACCTAAAGTAGTCCACCGCTGAGTAACCTTGTGGACGAAACGGGAAGCACCTCATTTACAAAGTTGAATAGTACACCTTGTGAGTTAGATTTGCAAGTTATCCCTACATGATTCTTAAAAGTATATGATGGACGCATTCATTGCCCACCCACTGTACTTAAAGGAAGAAAAGTCAAGATACTCCCAAGATAGTTGAGACTGTTTGGGTAAATCATCTTGCTCGTGGATAATTTTTTGTAACACCTAGTTGAGAGAACCTATTAGAAAATCCATTTTGTCTGGAGGCCAAATTTACTAGTCCATGCGCGTCATTTTAACCATCACAAAGTGATAACTTGTTTGGATTCAGCATCGTGATTTTCGAACACGGTAATGAACTCATCCAAAGTTTGATCCGAGTGTCTTTCATCATGAATCTATAAAAATGTATTACTTAGCTTAGCTTCTTGTTGATGCATAATCACAAGCACCCCTGCAACTGTCTGCAACTCGATGGGTTGAGACTCTCAGTGTGATTACATAACATGGAGCTTTTCCCAAGTGTGGAGACCTTGCAAAATTAGAAAAGCTCTTCCGGATGAAGGTCTGGTTCCTATTCCTTTGTTTAGGTGCACACAAAAAATTGTAGAGGATTCACTTAAAAACCTAATCTAACTTTCCAAGGAGATAGAGTTGAGAAAATGCAATAAAATAAACCTAATCTAACCAAGGTGATGCACCAAAGGAATGAAGAACACTCGTCTTGCCAATGAACACAAACCATTAAAATGTAATACAATATCATGCACAGATGAAAAAATTTGTAGTGAAATATTTAGGAGGATGCAAATGAACATTCAGAGAGGGTTGAGAATCATCCAAAGACATGCATTATTTTCTCCAAAAATTGATACAATACACTATAAAATGCCAAGAGGCAAGGTTGCATTACAGTTTTAAATGGGAGGTTTGAACTCCACAAAATCCACCTAGAGATAAGAGGAGAAGGGAGGGGAAAAACAAGAACATCCAACCTTTTGAAAGAACCCCCTCCTTACAATTTATATGAATAAGAAGAGAGGGAGAAGAGAGGAATTCAAAATCTACCCCAACCACTTCCAGAATGTATTTAATTCACCTCATTATGGCGGTAGGTGAGAGTCTTGGGAAACCCAAAAAATGGCAGACTGTATTTTTCATTTTTGAAGAAATTTTTCTAGCCCAATTAATTAAAGATATATGAAAAGTCCAACCTTGCATGAATCCGAGCTCCCTAGTGAAAAGTTATGGCCATTTGAATATCTGGGTCAGGGTTTGCTTTCTGTCAGGTTCGGGGTGTCAATGCTTAAAATGTTGCGCCTCCTGAAGGTGCACCTCAGCGCATCCATCCTCCTATCAACATAATTTTAAGTGTGCCATAGGCACTGAAAATGTGGTGCCGACACCTTCCAACCTACGTCAAGGCATAACCTTTTACTTGTCGACATTTTTCAACCTGCACCAGGGCGCAACTTTTTGCATGTTGACATTTTTCAACCTACGCAAGGGCACAAATTTTTACATGTCGACACCTTTCAACCTGCACCAGCGTGTGACTTTTTTACATGTCAGCATTTTTTAACCTGCACCAGGGCACGACTTTTTACATGTTGATTTTTTTCAACCTGCACCAAGGCGCAACTTGGTGATGCAATAAATGCAATAAATGCAGTTGAGTTTTTGACGATGCAATGCACTTTCAAAAGTTGAAATGAAGGATTTCGATTTTCCTTGATTTCTATATTTCATTCCCTCTGCATGTAAGGTCATGTTGATCAATTTATTTTGAGGGGGGAAAAATGGACAATACTTCCTTCTCATTTTTTAAACGAGGTGAAGCTCTTCCCAAGTGAAACAAAGTCTATTTTCACTTGTTCTTGATCTACACCCATACGTTCGTACTTTCCATGTTAGAAGTCAAATTGAGGCATACTTTACATGTCGTGTCAGAGATAGCGCTAGCTACTTTTTTGTACGTTTACACTCATCCATGTTTATGGCTAGGGTGTTAAACGAATAAAGTAGGTGGGTATGTTTTCACGTCTTTAGCAGTCCTACGATCTTGACTTCAGGATCTTCGTCATTGTTATGGATCGGTTTTGTCATTATGTCTATCCCCTAGTTTGTTAAATTTTGCTTGCATTCTAGTTGTTTAGGAATATAGGCATTTAACATTGTGTCTCCGATACTTTTGGCATGTAGTATAAATCCCTCTAATGCGCGGTTACGCTGCTCACATTATCGCAGACTTCTTGTTATACTGTCTACTTAATTTTAGTTTAGATGTCATCTGGGTCTCTTGACGAGTGTTGATACCATGTTATATATCGCCATAATGTTGTCTTGATATTGACACCTTGCTTGCTTGGTTGAGATATCGGGATAATGTTGTTACGATATATCTAGTTGCGACATCCACTTTTCAAGACACTAAGCTTTCGTTGATACTCAAGTTAGTACTAGGTATACCTTGTGTGGAGGTCTCGATTATCTCCTTGTTATTATTTACACTTTGTTCATTTTGAAAAGTCCACGTAAGTATTGACATGGTGTGGATCATCCTTGCATTGGGCTGTCATTTTGCGCACACACTTTATATAGGGATTATTTCCTTATCGTTTGGATTTGTGTTTCACACTTGTGTGAATGTTCCTTGTGATTATTCATTCAGAAAACTTGTTTTCTAGGACAATACTTTTTTATCTCATCGAGATTACGTCATCATCATGTCTATTTTCCTTAGACCTTCTTTGGAAAATCACACACACGTCTCCGTACATACTGAATGTCTAGTTGGCTGCCATTGTGCTACCCAAATCGACATGGGGCCTTCTTCACTTTGAAGAAGTTTGATCAAACTATATAGGTCTAGAAATTTGTGCTTAAACGATGCCAACAATGACTGACTATCACACGGTTCCCCACGCTTACGATAATGTGGAACCTAGGTTTAAGCATTCACATCAAAAGATACCCTTTACGACTAAACCTCGTTTGGTTCTTTGCACTAGAATTCCCATGTAGGTACCCCTGTTCCCCACCTTCATCTCATAGTTGATGGTATGGTTTGGATGCTTCTGATCCAAATTATTATTCGGGTTCCCCCCACTCTTTTTCTGATTCAGATCCAAACCACCATTCAGATTCCCACTCTTCTTCTAAAGATTCGGATCACAACTATTATTCGGATACCCCTAGATCAAATCCTAAATCACGGTCCTCCCTTCCTTCGCAGGACCTTTATTCCAACTCACCTCAAAAATTTCTTCCTCCTTTGAAGACTCGTGTGACTCCAAGTTCCATCGATTGAACATCTAATTCAGTTCTTGAGTCACAGTCCTCCCTTTCTTTGTAGGGCCTCCTTTATCAGTCATCTCAACGACCTCTTCCTCCGTCGAAGAGTTCCCTGACTCTGGTTACCTCTAGTCACTCATCCAATTCAAATCCTACATCACAACTTAATGGATGGCTATGCGATCCTACTTTGTAACCTACATTACATCATCTTCTAGAAAATCAGCCTAGGTCCAAATCCAAATCATCCATTCATGAAACGCTTACCTCTAATCCTACTTCCTCTCTTGAATCATCTTTTTATGTCAATCAATCTTCCCCGCTTAGTGGATTTGTTTCTTTTGTTTAACCCCCCATGGTCGAAGAACAACAACCTCTACTGATTGATTTATCTTAGGATAAATGTCCAACTAGACTACATGAAGATATGCCTTTAGAGGAATGCAAACAAGGTTTCTTTCTAAAACTCGATACGCTCGCGTATGGGGAGGAAGATTTTGATTCCTTTTATCAGAACATAGAGGAATAGCCTAAGGTCATGGAGCTTGATTCTTCTTCTGTTATTCCATCTTCACCTTCCTTTGAACATGATGATATGTTGGGGTCTAGCAATGATCCATGGCCTATCTTCTCATTACCCAATCATTCCTTATCTATCATCATTCCTCAATCAAAAGCTTTCCTTGGCTCAACTCCTAGTATCCCATCGTCTTCTTATATCTTGTGGCCACGTCCTAGTAGCCCTCCATTTTCTACTTGTGGCTCACCTCCTGGTAGCCCATTACCTTCTATTTGGGCCATGTCCTAGTATCCCTTCATCCTATTCTATCTATGGGATACTTCCGAGTAGCCCATAATCATTGATACTTGGGCCACACCCTAGTAATCCCTCACCCTCAACTTCTATTCTTGGACCATGTCCTCATAGCCCAACTTCTTCCATCTTAGGGCCATATCCTAGCATCCCTTCTTCATCTTCTATTGGTGGTTCCCCTCCTGGTAGCCATTCCTTTTCAATTCTTGGACCGTATCCTTTTCATCTATCACATCTTTCCTCTATCAATGTTTGTGGAAATCCCACTACCATTTCTAATGTTCCTTTCATCAATCATAAACATTCACTTTCTTCTCCTTCTCAAGATCAAACAAGTCATGCGTCAGCTTATAAAAAACCAAAATAGGTTCATTATCAAGCTCAGGTCAAAACTTCCAAGAGCTCTAAAGCTCCCAAAAAATCAAACGATCTTAAGGTTAAAAATCAAACACGATTCAAGAATGCACATCAATGTAACCATCAAGTATGGCGCAAAGTGCATAAACCTCTACATAGGGAACTCAAAATCCCGAATAAAAATCTGTGTTTTAGGATAAATCACAATCTTTTGTTGAGTATGATATCACAAAAATCATCGACATCGGAGATAACATGACTCTTGATAAACAATCACACTTAGTCTTCCTTATTAAGGAAGTTTCAAACATCGTTGTTGGATATTACCACGCCATATTGAATTTTTGGGTCCCACCTTTCTGAAAACTATCAAAAATCTAAAAATCAAAATAATTCAAAAATACAAAAACATGAGAAAACATTTCATAGAAAAATCAAAGGTTCAAAGATCAAACATTGCAATCAGGTATTGCGTACACATGGATGTTTCTTTCTTCCCTTCCTTGTTATTCTTCTGCAAGTCTTCCTACCATTTTTATCCCTTCGGTGATCTTCTAGTTAGCCCATTTGCATGCATTTTGTGACATTTATCTCTATGGTACCCATTTGACCTTTGTCTTTTATCACCTTGGTAAATTAAAGAACGACTGACCTCATGGAGATCCTATCACATTCAACATCTAATAAACTTGTCGTGAAGAAATTTTGGACATATTTGTTGACACTAGCCAATGTCATCATCATAATCACTTCCACCTACTTCCATCAAGCCATTTTTGGGTTCTTAAACCCTTGTTAAAACAAGAGAGCTGAAATAAGTTTTCAGAAAGCAAAAGAATCAAAATCAATCAAAATTCCAAAGCTAAAAGCTACAAAGAGAAATAAGATTGATATATAACTCTCTCTTGGGGGTATTTTCAATAATCTCTATCAGGAATATGAATGCCTGACTGGAAGTAGAGCAATTTTGTGATTAGAATCAAATGCATCTCCGTCAGGGCTATGGACGCCTGGCTGGCAGCGGAGCAATGTACGACTATCCTTCCACCCTCCATTCACAAATTGCCTTTCAAAATAAATCATTCCTACACATTGGCTAGGGTGTCTTCACTTGTTGTCTATTAAATCTTCCCTTCAAGAGGTAATTTAATTCCACGTTCACACACTAGATCTCTATGAGTATGCAAGATTAGTATGTTACCAAGTGTCCTTTTTTGGACCTTGTTCATACTCTTACTCTAGTCTGTATCTCATCTCACGACTTGTGCCTTTGGTTAATCACTTGTTTCATCACAAGGCTTCTTAGCTACATTCATGTCTTTCACATCATTCTTCTGCTTCGTTCAGGACATCCATATGTATAAGATAACGTTTTTTGACATATTTTCAGACACCTTTGTCCCCCCTTTCACAAAAACACTCTTCTCTTTCCTTTCTATCATGTGCTTTTCGGATAACTTACATTGGGGGAATCCTTCCTTCTTCCCAGCATTTCATTGGTTTATGTTCACCATCATGTTGAACCTATCCATAATGGCCTTAGGTCCCACTTCTACATGTGAAGAGTTTTCCTTTGAACACCCCCACCTAATCACTATGGAAATTTGGCATCTTCACCTTCTTGCACATGCATGTGGCCATTCGCCCTTGTACATTCCATATATCGCTAGGGGCATCCAAACTTCTTTTTCTTCCTGTACATAGTTACAAAAAACTTTCAAAATCAAAAAAGCATTTAAATATTTTAGAAAAAATAAAAAACATTCAAATATGTTAGAAAAATAAAAAACATTCAAATATGTTAGAAAAAATCAAAAACATTCAAATATGTTAGAAACAACAAAAAAGTATAAATCATCCTATAAACATCACTCTTTTGTTCTCACCTATTCATGTGTGTGACTCGTGGATCATCTTGATCTACCTCCATCAACAAAAGCTAGGCTACTTACTTCGTCTATACTGTGGGGCGCATTGCTTTTCCATTAGACTGAAGTGTCCTCTATTATTACCCCTTGCATGTATCTTTGCTTGGGGGCACCGTCATTAACCCTTGTCGTTGATTCAAATAGGTTGGAACTGAAGCTTAATAAAAAAACATTGCATTATGTTTCTTTGTTAGGTTAGCTTGTTTACTTTCTCATATTGCATTGCATTTTGTATGTTGTAGGGAGTTATTTTTTGTTTTTTAGCAATGGAAATTTGTTCGTATATGGCTTTTTCATGTCCATACTACACTTTTTTTTCATTCTTTTTAATAAGGATTGATGATGAAGATCTCTAGCAATATGATGAAAAGTAAATTTTTTTAAAGGCACTGGATGGATGTTAGCTCATTCCCCTTCCTCATACTCCTTTTCTTCTATATCACGTTTCTTTTCTTCTTCATCACACTATTCTTTCTTCTATTCTCTTTATGTCATCTTTTCGATCATCAATGGATTTCTTCTATCACCCCATCGACAATCGAGGTGGCATCCTCCATTCTACTCATTTTTCTTCTATCCCTTCAAATTTTTCTACTTGTTTATGCTTGTCTACTTTCTTTGAAGTGGTATTGCTTACGCCACCCTAAAGAGGGGAAAATGTAGACACCTAAAATATGCTTATACTTAGTATTTCATCTAATTCAACTGATTTACAATACTATGTTAATTCCCCATTCTTTGCTCCATTCTAAGATGCCCATTTAAAACACCTTCTTGGACGAAATTCTCCTATAAATCATCTAATTTGGTTAATATCTCTCTTATTAACTAAACATTCCTCCTTTTGACCATTCAAAATCTCCCTAGTTCTCTCTTGACCACTTCTATTAGCTTCGTAGGTTATCTATCAGTCACAATTGGTTATCTAGACCCCTCCTAACTCTCAATCAATATCTAATCACTTGCTAATCAATTTTAAGTATCCTAAACCCTAGTTAACGAGCCTAAACCAATCTTAACTAAGCCTAAAGCATGTTTATCCTAATCTAATCCTAAAGTGCTTTTTAGAATTTAGGTCCCACATGCACCAAAATTCCAAACTCTTCCAAACCAGAAACTATAAATAGAAGGGTCACCCCTCCCATTTAGACTTACAACTTTACTCTCAAGCACTTTGGAAAGGCATTAGAAACCATTTGTGATAGCTTTAAGCTATAGAACATTTGGATCTTGGCCATAATCTATTGTTAAGAACTCCTCCATCTTGCATCCATCCATTCCAAATATAGTTAGTAAGGGAAGATCTAAATATTGGCCATGTAGCCAACTTGGAGAGATCTCTTCACTATGTTTGGGAGTAAACAACACATAATTTGATTGTTTAGGATCTAAACCAGGTTCATTTTATTAAGCTTTCATAGAGTAGAGAGTAGTATACATGTTAGAATTTTGATGTTTTTGTCAAAGTTATAATACTTTTATGTTAGTTTCTCTTGTTTAGCTCTAATCTGATGGTGCATGGTTGAGTTAGCAAAGATTTGAGGTTCTTTAGCCTCACTCCATAGCTTTTACAACTTTCCATTGAATATAATTTCCTTTTGTTCTTTTGCCATCTCCTATTGCAATATTTCATTTGTTTTCTCTCTTCCTTCTACAGTATGTCCTTGACTTTTCTCTCTTCCTCTAGGTTATGTTCACATTTTTTGGCCTTTTCTTTCTCTATCTTCAAAACCTCTTGCAATTCTCCTAGTTTTTATTCTCATTTATTATTATTACTTGTCATTTCCTGTATCCTTTTCTTCACTTCTTCCAATTCCACATATGCTTTTTCATTAGTAGTGACTACAGTCATAGAGAGAGATAATTTTACCCTATTCTCTAATTGACTAGTCTTATTAACTACCACTTTTCTATTTACTTTCTCATTTTCCAGGTCTACGTCTAACTTTTGAATTTCATTATTAAAATTATTATTATCTTTGTCTTACTTTAGAAATGTTGTGTATACTACATCATTGTTCATTTTTGATAGATTTATTTTATCACAAGGTTTCATTTTGGTAAAATTTATTTGAAGGGTGGTTACATCGTAGTTATTAGAAACCATTTGATTTTATGGTTTTACAACTTTTGGCACAACATACATGTATTCCAATAAAATTTGTGTTTGGGTTGTATGTAGGAAATACCCTCATTATGGTAGGATCTGAAGTTATAGTAGTATGTAGCATTTTATTCTTATTTATTTTATATATTTCTGATTTGTGGGAAAACTCATCTTCGCAATCAAAACTTGAGGTGTTTAGAGGAATGAAATGCTTGAATGGAGAAGGAGTAATTGAATTTTGGGCTTAATTTACTTTTGGATTAGTAAATTGTTGAGAGGTGGCTATAGACACTAAAATTAGGTCACACTCCCTTTCCATACATCGACCAATAAGTACCCTTCATCACTTTCACCTAGTTATTGCCCCCTTCACCACACTAGTATTAATTTAATTAAATTAATGCTTTACCCTCACTATATTTATTATTTAAATATCTTATTTAAATAATATCTAAACATATATTTCACTTAGACACCTCATTAAGCTAACTCACCTTAAAACCTATTCTTAGCAAGTTACCATAACTAACTAAGACTTACCCAAACCCTAAAAATAAATGCCCACACTCCCTCTAACCACATTCCCACATGCTCATAGAAGCTCCCAGTCTAATCCATGGGATAACGACACAAGATCCAAGGAAATTAGGAGGATCTCCTCTAAGTTTGGCAAACCTAGAAAATCCCACCTTGACCAATGTTGGTTACCCTTAACCACTACCAGTTAAGCCAGACCACTGTCGGTTACCCCTTTTTAACCCCTAAACTATCTTATTCTCAAGGTTGATAAACATTGGGAGAAAGAAAGATGACAAGCAAGAGCGAGATCTCAAAAAAATAGCATATCTTCAGAGAGCCGATTCTAGCAAGAACTCACACCCAAAGGAGATTGAACATCTTCTCCTACACAACCATCCCAGCCACATTCGGATCTACCCAAACAAAAGAGGAGTGTGTATGCAGCCCATGCAGAAGCTTTTTTTCAGTTGGTGATCACTTACAGCCTCCAAAACTCATCATCAGTGCCTGCATCCTTCACATACAGACTTCCAAAAATGAAATCCAAGTAAGTATAATATCATACTTTCCTGGTGAATTCATTTCATCATTGTTTTACCACCTATTGTCCTCCTTGCTTATTATTGACCATCTCCAACATTTTGTACCTCCATAAACCAATCAAAACCTCATAAAAACCTACCCCTATCACCTCATACCTCCTCCCAACCAATTAAATCCTTTGTGCAATAAAAAAGGGGACCAAAAACCCTATTTTGTGACATTCCCACATCTCACAGTAACTGGCGCTGGTTGTAACTAACTACGGGCGGTCACCCCTGACTGATGGTGGTCTCTGTGTTTTCCCACACAACCATAATCAGAGCCCTATCCACCCCATTTTAACTCACCCTCACTCACTTGTGACCTACCCAATACCTTCATCAAACTTACAGAACTCAGAACCAACCCCTTGACTTATGGATTCTATTCTAGCCTAGCCTGTTAGATTAGACCTGTTTCTTATTGTGTTTTAAGTGAGATACCTAAATCATTTTAATATAACAATAAGATTTGCTTTCTTTTCAGCATTAATTTGTTTAAAACAGTGGACTGACAGCCATCTAGGAAGTACCATACTTTCAAGATCTAGCTCACACTAGGTAGTTCACTGCCCATATTGTTTAATGCTTTCTGGTGGTCTTGTTTTCATTACAGGTAGTTCCTTCTAGCCAAAAGTAAGCTCTCAAAGTTAGATGTGGATTCAAAATCCATACATGTGCAACAACCCATCAACCGACATTTGAAGAGGTATTCATCCTATGCCCGTTACCCTATCTGTTTCATCAACCATTCAAAGGAACAATATAAGAAAAAGGTGAAACATTTTGGCGCACTTGGTGAGACCCATCCGGGGTTCCTTGCATTTCATTCATTCCTAGGAAAAATTTGTGTGTTTTTTTCACTTCTAAAAAGTGTGCAAACTAAATTTCTTCCCTGGTAATCCGCTCCTTATTTCTATTTGCTCTAAAGGAAAATTTTCTTTTGGTGTACTTAAAAAGAAGCATTTCTTCATGTTTTCTACATTTTAGTGAAAGAGCATCCCTCTTCCTTTCCACATTATTGAGTCATCTAATGTCATATTTTCAATTTGGGTTAAAAATCATTGCATTTCATTCTGATTTTCTGCATTAGCTCACATTAATTGAGGGCAACCTATACTCTAGATGTCATTACCAGCTAATGGTTGACAAACGAATCATAGAAAAGCACTTCTATCCTTTTATCTTTCTTTGAGTCTTACCAAACCACAAAAAAATTCAAATACATACATTCTTAAACAACATCTTACGTAGAAGAAGTTGTAGGTGATCACATGATCATGACACAGTGGGCACCCAACTCGCTGCTCTATCGAGTCATACTTCAGAGCGTAGCCTGCCCCCACCATAACAAACCTGAAACCTTACCTTTTAGATCTCCTTCTTTGTAGGAAGCCATCCTCACAAAAAATCTACTTAACAATTCATGTGTCACTCCCTAAATAGCATAAGTTGAACAAACATAATAGAATAGGAACTCTAGGAACGTTCTTTCTTAGTGTTCTGTCTGATTTGTGTTTTGAGGTGAGAGATTTTGATCATTATTTTTGTATTTCCTTGCACACTCCCCATCATCACTGGTGTATTCCAGATCCAGATGAGTGTGCCTAGGCCATATCACCATCATTCTTAGAATTCTGGGTCTGATTCCACTTCAAATTCTAATTCACAACCACTGTTTCTTATCACTGTTTCAGTTTCACACTAACCGTCATCGGTTACCTTTGACTGCCATCGGTTACACTCAACCAATGTCAGTTCTAGGTCCTTTTGCTAACCTATTCAAAAGGATAGTTCTCATTTCACTTTTCTCCATTTCCCATAGTCTCTGTTACTTTCACTTTTTCCATTGACGTTTTACACATCCCCAGATTTGACATACTTGTCAGATTTTTCCTTCTTTCTCACTGATTACTCACTGCCTATTTCCCATAGTAATCGGCAGCGGTTACCCCTGACTAACGTCAATTGTCCCTAATCAACATCAGTTACCCTATTTCACATTCCACTCACCATTTGCTACTTCATCCATTTTTTTTATCACCATAATTACCTACTCCTACTATTTTCTGTATTATTTACAGAGAAGCAGCCCCACCTGATTGGTACCAGTTCACATAGTACTGACCTGAAGACAAGCAGACGCCCTCATGTTCCATGCCAGTCACCAACCACTCCCACCTAGTCCTTCACCACCCTCTATTCTATCACTAGTCATGGACCTTATCCAGCCTACCAATATCACTACCAGAGATGAGGAGTTCGCATGACTCCTTGACCAGAACCCTGCCGCTTTACAGTTTTACCTCTCCCATTCATCCACTAAAGATGCTTCGGGTTATTTGATATATGGAATGCCCATATCTATCCCCCCGACACTCACACCTACTTCTACCTTAGACCCATCTGACTCTGTGTTTCTTGCTTCTACTTTACCCCCAGTCATTTCATAGTTAGGTTTTATACCCGCCATGACTGCTGCGTCTGTTACCCCTGTAGCACCCATTACATCCACCATGCCCTCAGCAACTACCCCAAACACGACCTCATCTACTCCTTAGGTTTCATACATACCTGTAGCTACATTCCCACCTCCAGTATCGGTGACATATACCTCATTTTAGAATGTAGTTCTTTCCATTCCGCAATCATTAACCCCTGTTGCCACTAGGGTTACCACAACCCTTCCTCCCCCATATACATACTACCAACAACCACTTGTTTCATCTATTGTTCATTCTAGGTATGTACCCCCTCTTTCATTGCCTTCTTCTTCACCATCTTACATGGCAACCCCCTACACTAGAATGTCACACCCACTATACACCCAAAAGCAACCTCCTCACACTATAGGAGGCATCCACTCATCACAACCCACTAATGACCTAATTAGATTGATGATGGATAAGATGAAAACATTAGAGGCATTGGTTTCTAGCTCCCACAACACTCTCACTTACGATGAGATTTGCAACGAGTCTATTCACCCATCCATTCCCATCCGTTCATACCATGTGCATTAGGAAATGCCTAAATTCAACTAATTTCATAGTAAGGAAGACCCACAATAACATTTGTGCTCATTTAAACATGGATGTTATTTGATTGCTCATGATGATGCCTTACTTTTGAGAACTTTACCCATGTCCCTCACTGGACCAACATTAGATTGGTATAGTGGGTTACCCAAACACTCCATATTTTCATTTAATCAGGTAGCCTAAGCTTTCTTGGATCATTTTTCTATCAACATTGCTAAGAAAGTTACCATGACTGGTCTATATTCCACATGTCAATATGAGGATGAATCTATCACAGATTTTTTCACTCACTGGCACAGCCTGATCCATAAACTCACCTTTCAATTGCCACAAATTGAACTTATCGAGCTCTTCACTTGAGCTTGCACCAGACATATCTCCATGACCTTACAGGTCCAAACTTTCAGATTATTCGATGAGGCCTTTACTATGGCACGAAAGTTAGAAATTTTGGTTATTGAAGAGAAGAAAATCCAATTAAAAAATAAGAATTTGACATTCAAGTTGACTAAAATCTCTTCTTCTTCTAAACCACCAACCAATTATTCAAAGGCTCAAGGTACTGCTAACGTAGTGGTACTCAAGGCTGGCCCATCTCATCCATCTAATCAAGCCACGCCCTCATCCAATCCATCACATGTACAGGCTTTTCAATTTAGACAAGAGCAGCGAAAATATACCCCAATTGGGGAACCTTACTCTTCTATTTTAGAAAAGTTGATCAAAGCTGGCGCCATCACCCTTCCACCCATAAAACCACACACTAGTTTTGACCCTACTCGTCCCATGCCCGCGTGGTATAAGGAACAAGATTTCTATAACTATCACCATGTAAAGGGTCATAGTGATGACAACTGCATTAGTTTTAAGAATATTTTCCAAGAAATGCTCGAGAAAGGCAAGTTGACTGTGAATAATCCCAATGCCACCCCTAATCAAAATATACAAATCTTTAAAAAACCATTTCCCAATCATGCCCCTTCATCCCATCAAATAGGTGAGACATCCACTCATGATACCCATACTCGTGAGGTTCATGCGATCTTTAATGAGGTACTTATCACATCTCTATTGCCTTACATCCCTTCTATAGAGGAAATCCTAGCCCAAAACCCTCCATCCACATCTGACCTAACCATCACTGTTCCTTCACCAATAGAGGAACACCCTTCATCTCCTACAAAGGAGTCTTCTACTGACATTGAGACCATATCTCCCCTAGCTTCTCCACTCATCGAAACTTTACCTATCGTAATTCCTCCACCCATAAAGGAGCACCCATTACCTCCTCCACCCATAGAGGAGTGCCTATCAGTTCCTCCACCCATAGAGGAGCTCCCATCATCTCCTCCACCCATCATAGACCCAGTAGAGATACCTTTACCTCATGGAGAACATTCTCCATCCACTACCTGACATCCAATAGACCTACTTTCAGCTCTCTTATCCATGGAAGCTGAAGCCGGCTGATTCCCCATCTCCAAGATTCATTTTACGGGACTTCCCATGAGGTCCTCATCAACTCCACCCACAAATGTGCCATTCTCACCTTTGGTTAATCACTTAGAGTATGTGAATAGAGCCTTGTTATGAGGGTGCCTCTTACTCCTTATCTCAACACAAATGCAGAAATCCCTCGATGACACCTCCACCAGCTACCCAAGCACACTTCCACCTGTCAAACCACATACAACCACTATTATTGCAACACCTTCCATGATAATCATTAGCACTCACACCACATCCTTACCCATAACCCGACCTGTGCCTAAACCTAAACCCATACCTACAACATTTACCTCCACTAAACCTATTACCACTTTAGGGGTCACCCTAACCACTAGCCTTACCCATCCACCTCTTAAACTGGATTTAACTACATCCTCCAACGTTAAAACCACACGTACTTCGACATCCAAACTAAAGAAACAAAATCATCAACCTCATAGCCCTACCGCATCAATCACACTCACACATGTCCCATCTGCCTTCAGACCTCAGTTTCCCAATAGGGTTAAGCACCCCTCACCCAGTCATAACCCAATAACCCGACCACCCATTTCTACCTCACAAATCTCTAACCTACCCAGACTCACAACATGACTCATACCCACACCTGCAGTTTCATTACCACCAATACCTCTGATACCTTTAGCCATTACTTCAATACCTATTACACTTCATTCTTTGTCCCTCACACCCCAAGCACGACTTGCGTCATTTACCTTCATAACACCCCCGTTATCCCCATGCATAACTAGCCCTCTTCCTCCATCTACTTTCCCTCATAGGACTTGTACACCCACATCACCTTTACCCAAGAAGGTGCACCCCAAAAAAAAAACCTCACTACCCCACAATAATGTAGTCAAAACAAAACCACACCCTCCTACCCGTCCATCTACTATACCCCTACCCAAACAAACCCGGCAGATACCTCAAACCATACTGGCACCTAAACCCATGGCTCGACCCCTTCCAAAAAATCCACAAATAATTCCCTAATAACTAACCACACCTACACCCAAACCCACGTTCACTTCCCATTGTGATCCACTAGCAGGGTCCTATGCCAAAATTTTAAGCAACCTCCTTGAGACTTCTATCATCACATTACCATCACTCTGACCTTACAACCACCTCAAACCCAAGCCAAAAGGGTTTGATGATACAAATTTTTTTGCATACCATCATGTGTTAGGAAACGATGTGGAGAACTATAAGGCCTTGAAAAATGTCCTTATCCAATTGTGTCCACCTGAAACCAATTTTGATGATGATGACCTTCTTGATGAGGACCTTGCTTCACCTACACCCCCTCTCACATTACCCTCTCAATGACCACAACCTCCACCCTCATAGCTCCCAGAATCACACAAAAAATTTGAAACTAACATGGTTTGCATCAGGTAACTTGCCACACCACTACCCAAATGTCGCTACGCCCAACTGACCTCATAGGGATTTTCTTCTCCCGTAGGTTTTTTTCCCTTCATGTCGTTATACCACTTACCCTACACCCTCTCCATTTGACAAATTCCCTCAAATCAACATGGTACATGTCATTACACATGTGCCAAAGGGTAAAGAAAAGGTAGCTAACCCACCACCCAATCCTATACCCAACATACCATCTACACCCATACCTAAGATAACTATCTGCGGCCCCACATACCCCATTTCTAATGGTGTCACACATCACACCATACTCAAACAATTACACCAATCTCCACTCAAAATGTCCCTATATGACCTCATCCAAACCTCAGAATCCCATCGACAATCCCTCATGTAGATTCTTTAATCTATCAAGGTTTTACCCAATGACCCTACACCCGTAGCCTCCATTATCACACCCCATCATGTAGCATCCCTCACCAAATTACCACTTTCATCTTCACCTCACCTTGTTAACCAAGTGGCCTCCCTTAACTTCTCTAAGGAGGAGATTGTGCCATACCAAAATGAGGACCCAGACCCATCCCTCTTCATCTCTGTTCACATTGATGACATACGGGTACGCCGTGTGATGATTGATGGTGGCACTAGCATTAACATCATTTCATCCCATGAATTTTCTCAAATGCGCATACTTGAAAATTACATGCACAAACATCCAGTCATGTTGCGTTCATTCAATGATGCTATCACCTCCACACTAGGCACTGTCATCCTTCATGTTCGTGTGGGCCCTCACACTGTTCTAGAATTGTTTTATGTTTTAGAAGGGGAATTCTAATATAAGTTGTTTCTCGGTAGACCATGGATCCATGTCATGGGTTGCATTCCTTCCAATTTGCATCACTGGACACACTTATACCATTCCAGTTGACCCATCACTTTTTAAACCATGCAACATGCTTTACTGACCCAATGATGTACTCATACCTATCATGCCATCTACCTCTGCACCTACTACCGCTTCACCTACACCTCCACTACTATTATAGTCACTACCTCAACCAAACCTACCTCCTCTATTCCCATAGCCCCATTAGCTCCCTAATCCGTTAGCACCACCTCTACATCAACCTTTGGCACATCGTCCATACCAACTACCCACATACCAACCAATGATCCCTTGGAAGGTGTTTTTCAATGCCTCACTTTAGAGGAGTACCGCCTATATAGTGTCAACACATTCCTTACTCCGCATGAGTATGGATGCCTTCACCAACACCCTTGTTATGATCACCATATCAGAGAAAGCCTCCATTATGGTCCTCCTCATCTTTGTACTAGTCTCACCTATGGGGGACTTGATACTACTACCTACACACCTGAACCACCATCACAATCCTGCCCATTTTCCACTGACTTCCATTCACTTACCAATCACCGTTTTTCCCACACCTTCCTACACTGCCATGCATGGAAGGTTTTTGGTTTTGGCTTTTGTGAGCAAGGACGCCATACCATTATTCCATGTACCACCCATAAACACAATGACTGTAGTGGTATCAGCTTCCCCAAACCTCCTACCAAATAGGCCCACATCAAACTCAATGCAGACCCTAGCCCCACCCTCACCACCACCCTCACCAACGAAGTTGATAGACCCTAAATCTATCCCTCCTAACTTTTTTTTTTCATAAAAACTGTTTCCTTGGGGCCTTTGACTTATCAATGTGAAGGCGAGGCCCATTCCACTCTCCCATTCCTATATCTTGAGATGATTGACAACAACACACCAACCATTAACATCATTCAATGTCAGGATGATGAATCCATACTCACCTACCTTGGTGCATAAGACTCATATATTCATCATTTTTTACCATTTGAGATGCAAACCATGATGAATGAATTGACTATTGAAATCAACATTCATACTCAAGACGACCCGCACATCCTAAAGATCAGACAATCTTTAGATGTTGCTGAACAGGAAGCCATCACTTCTTTTCTCCGAGAGCATAAAAACACTTTCACTTGGTGTTACGCAGACATTCCCGGTATTGACCCCACCATACTGGTCCATAATATCATAACCGTTCCCGATGCCAAAACTATAAAACAAAAGCTAAGGAAGATGCACCCTTGCATTGCCCTTCTCCTCAAAGAAGAACTTCATCGTTTTATTTCTGTTTATTTCATCTTACCCATTGATTATCCCCAATGGATTTCTAACATCATCCCTGTCACTAAGGTGACAAGGGGGCTTTGTATTTGCATGGAATTCCATCACCTTAACCTCACCTACCCAAAAGATGACTTTCCCTTTCTCGATATCAATTAAATGGTAGACCTTACTGCGGGTCACGAAATTCTCTCGTTCATGGATGGTTTTTCATGTTATCACCAAATTTTCCTTGCCCTAGAAGATTAGCACACGACCGCATTCATTACCCCTTGCAAGACCTTCTGCTATAGAGTCATGCCTTTTGGCCTTAAAAACGCTAGTGCTACATATCAGCGTGCTATGACTTAGATCTTCTATGATATCATGCATCGCATATTGGAAGATTATGTTGATGATCTCTTGGCTAAATCTAAATGTCATGTTAGGCACATCATTGTCCTCAAAACCATCTTTGATCACCTTATTAAATATTTCATACACCTATAGCCTAAAACATGTGTCTTCATGGTTCTCTCAGGAAAGCTCTTGGGATTTATCATTTCCTTATGTGGTATAGAATTTGACCCACTAAAGGTCAAGGCCATTCTAGAAATGCCTTTGCCCACGAACCTCAAAAAACTCCACAACTTGCAAGGTAAATTACATTCCATTCACCGATTTATTTCCTAATTATCAAATCGGTGTTAACCATTTCATCATCCGCTTAGGAAGGATGTCTCCTTTAAATGGGATGATGACTACCAGAAAGCTTTTGAGGCCTTAAAACAATACCTTCTCTAACAACTCGTACTCATCCCACCGAAAGATGATCAACCTTTTAACCTATACATATTAGCTACCAATCACTCCTTAGGGGATATGCTTACTCATCGTGATGAACAATATCGGGAGTAGGAAGTTTACTATATAAGCCATACCCTTTTGGACTACAAAACCCAATACACTCACCCTAAAAAACTTTTCTTAGCCTTAGTTTTCATTGCCACCAAAATCTACCATTACCTACTCAACCACAAAACCTATGTCGTGACCAACACCGAACCTTTACACATCATATATGCTAAACCTTATCACAATCAGCATACTGCGTGATGGCTTATGCTTTAAGCTGATCTAGACCTCAAAATCATCCACCAAAAGTCCATTAAATGCTAGGCTATCACTGACCAACTAGCTCACGCACCTATTGTCTGGGACCAACCCTCAAACTTTGATTTCTCTGATGAATCCATTGCTAACCTCTCTTTGGATGACGAACCTTACCAAATGACCTTATTCTTTGAAAGTTCCAAATGTCAGCGTGGGGGTAGTGCAGGAATTATCCTCATTCCTCTTGAGGGTGAGCCCATGCCCTTATCTTGACTTCGAGTGCACCAAAAATATCATCGAATTCAAAGCACTCATATTAAGTCTCATGACTGCCTATGCCTTAGATGTTAAGTCCATTAATATCTTTGGTGATTCTCAACTGGTAGTAAACCAATTCAATGGTGTTTATCAGTGTCATAATGAAATACTTCAAGAATACAAACGCTATGTTGGCATCATGTTGACTACCTTTGAATGCTATAAATTTCAAACCGTTCCGCAATCCTCCAATAAATTCACAGATACCATGGCCTACCTCGCTTCTCAAATACCCGCTTCACCTGACGATTCAGACATCTTTATTACCATAAAATGCATACCAAGACCTTCTTATCAATCTTGTTGTGTTAACCTCACCCAACCTACCTCACTGAACAAACGCGATCTTTGGTATAATCAGCTTACGGATTACCTTTCACTTTCTATATTACCTCCTGATCTCACACGTAATGGACAACACACCTTTCTCAAAAATGCCTCTTGTTATGTCATCATGGGTGGCCTTCTCTATAAATGCAGCTTTGATGGTATTCTCTTACGATGCCTCACTAGCTCCAAAATCCGCTACACCATTAAAGAAGTTCATGATGGCATATGTGGAGGCCACTTTAGTGGTCTTGTTGTTACTAAGTGTATTCTTCGCCTTGGCTCTTACTGGCCGACCCTTAATCATGATTGTTGCGACTATGTCAAATGCTGTGTGAAATGTCAATAACATTCCAACCTTCATCATACACCCAGTCATGCCTTACAGGTCACTTGTGACCTTTGGCCCTTCTCTTAATGGGGTTTGGATATTGTCGGAGAAATCAATACTCACTCTTCCCAACACCATCAATGGATCATAACTGCTACCGAATACTACACAAAATGGGTAGAAGCCATACCACTAATCTCCATGAAAGCTAAGAAAATATGTGAGTTTATTAACCATCATATCGTTTGTTACTTCGGTGTTCCTCATCGCCTCATCACTGATAATGGAAAACAATTAAAAAAAAAAACACTACAAAAACTTTACGATGCCTTCGGCATTCGGCTTAGTTTCTCCCCACCTCATTATCCACAAACCAATGGCCAAGCTAAATGCACTAACAAAAACCTCAATAAAATTCTCATGAAAGTGGTTGACGATACTGGGAAGGATTGACATACGCACATTTTGCTCTATGGGCATACCTTACTAGTATTTTCACTGCCACTACGGCTACACCCTTTTCACTGGTCTATGGTACAAAGGTTGTTTTGTCTCTCGAAGTCTAGATCTCCTCACTCTACATTTCTCTCCATGACATGCTTACTGATGATGACTTTTGTCAGGACTGCTTGGCACAATTGGAGTTATTATTTTAACATCATCTTAATGCTCTAGATCACCTCCAAGTCTATCAAAAATGTATCAAGTGTGCCTATGAAAAATGTGTTCATGAATGAACCTTTCAAGTGGGTAGCCTTGTTTTGAAAGAAAATCAACACGTAACCAAAGTGGAGAAAATCAAACGGGGAAATTTTTCTCCTAATTGGCTTGGACCCTACATCATAACTCATACCTATGGATCAGGTGCCTATCGTTTGTCCTCACTTAAGGGTAAACCTGAACCTAAGCCCCTCAATGCATTACATCTTTGACCATTCTATTATTGACTCATTGTCCTACCTCACCCTATGTCTCTTTACAGGCTCGGCCCTTGAGCGCTATCCACTTCATACACCTCTGTAAAGATTAAACAAGAATCATGTGAGTACCCGTCACTTTCTATCTACTCTTGAATACGTGCACCACAACACTACACATAGCATGATTCTCATGGATACTTTTCATCTATCTTTAGATGAGATCCCATAGTTGTTCCACCTTGCCTTTTGAAAAAGAGTCCTATCCTTCACCTTAGTCTTGTCCATGATTTCAAAGACCTCCAATGGGATGAAACTCCTTGAGTCAAACTTCTAATAAAAGATGACTCCCTTAGAAGGACATCTTCCTCTCGACCAAATTACTACTATAAATAGACTGCTCCCTCGAAGGAAAGCTATGCGAAGCTTAATTTTTTTTTAAAAAAATGAGAGAAAATGAAGCTTTTTGCATTGATCAGCTTTATAAAGACCTCAAGGAGTACCATATTATTTATCCCATATAGACTTCCCGCATCGATCAGTCTATCACAAGAAACAGAACTTTTTAGTCACGGACTTTCCCATTGTGCCCTAGGACCTCTTGCCCAAAAGCCCTGTCACTCAAACATATCAACTTAACTACCTTTTCCCACTTACCATTGCTATCCTCATTTCCTCAGTTGCCTCAAGGGACATCTTGGAATTTAGACATTTTTTGATCCTGTGACTACCTTCATCATAGAAGCGTTAATCGTGTGGTGTTTTTTGGGTGTTGTGTTTATCACCTCCTCTAAGGTATGATCTACTTAGTAGGTTCCTACCCAATTAGGTGGCTCTAAGTCCCCCTTTTATCTTTTAAACTGTCTTTGTTTACATTATGATTACCTTAGATACGACTTGGTCCTTGTCACTTACCTTTGGGGGTAGCACTCCCCTTTTGCCATACTCACCTTCACCTGCATCATTTTACCTATAATCTACCCACACTCATTAAACCTAAAACCCACTACATGCATTAAAACCTACCAACTCATTTTCATCTTTCTTCCCTAGCTTATGGGAGAACTACATCGATCTAAGGTCCCTTTTCATGGGGACTATGTAGGTAGCACTTTTAGGGCATGGGGCCCTAGAGGGTTAGCTCGACCACTCTTTACCCTAACCATTTTACCCACCTTTACCTAATTTCTTGTTCCTATCAAACACCTCAACATCTAATCCATATACCACATACCCTTTACCACTTATCTTATTTCACATTTTCATACATAACCAACATTTTTCACATTTTATACCATCTCATGCATTTACATTTCCCTTTGTTACCAAAATATCAAAATAAACATCCATGCCTAAAACCAACCTGACTCAATCCATGCCTAAACTGACTTGACTCAATCCATGCCTAAAACCAACCTGACTCGATCCATGCCTAAAACCAACCTCACTCAATCCATGCCTAAACTGATCTGACTCAATCCCTACCTAAACTGACCTGACTCAATCCCTGCCTAAACTGACCTGACTTGATCCATGCCTAACACCGACCTGATTTGATCCATGCCTACACTGACCTGACTTGATCCATGAATAAATCAACTTGACTCAATCCATGCCTAAACCAACCTGACTCGATCCATGCCTACACTAACCTAACTCGATCCATGCCTATAACCTGACTCTATCATGCCTAGCTCATCTATTTTCCATCCATATCTTAAGTAAAGTAAAACTCATACATATCACAATAACATCACCTACATCTCATCTATCTCCTCATATATACATGTGTGTCTCCATACAATGTACACCTGTATCACATAAATGTGTATCTCAATAAACATGCTTGTCTCATCATGGCTATCATCTCAAAAATGTCGTCATGTAGGCTGATATGCTATAAATAATCATCATCAGATTGCAAGCCAGTATCATGTACAACACTATAATCAATACAAAAATGACTCAGCACACAGGCCTGTCCACACTTTGGTTAATCATCTCCCTATCTGATGTCGAGGAATTCTCCATGTGCCTGTGTCTCTCCAAACCCTTTTGCCACACCTGTCTGGGGCCCGACACCTGCCTCACCTCCTACTGATGGCCCCTCACTTAGGGCTGGCCTCTGTACACTAATGACCTCACCATGACCCTGTCCTTGGGCTCACTGGCCCCCTGTACTCTCCACACTATGAGTGTGGGATCTAGTCCTCTCACTGGAGGCCTACTATGCTCTTTTCTCAGCATAGGAGGGCACATCTAGCTTAGCAACTAAAAAATGATCATGGTAATACTGCGCCTCTCCTAGGGCATCCCTAAACCTAGCCATGGGCACTGTCTGTGGAGGTGCCATGTGTCCCACTACCTGTGTAGGTACCTGTACAATGGGACCCTATCCCTAAACCTACAATGAGCCCTGTACTAGTGCTAGAGCCTGAGTCAGACCTAGAATCTGTGTCTATTCCTGTAGATGGGCTTGCAAGGTAGTAATCTATTCTTGTGCTACTATTAGCTAACCCTGCAGACCCGTAACCTGTCCATGCGCTGTGGCAAACTGACCCTGTAGAGCCTAAACCTGCACTTGTAGGGAAGTTGTCTGCCCTCCATCTCCACCTACCTCCTCTCCATCTCCATCTCCCCCTACTTCTGCCTATGTAGGTACCTTTCCCTACTTGGCCTAAGCATACAACATTGCTATCTAGGCCTGTAATGTGGCAACCTGTGCCTATACACCTGTCAGCTGCCCCTACATGATCCTGAGCCATGTCACCAATGTAGCCACCTGCCCCTGTAGGGCATCTCTCTGAAATATGATGGTGGCTAAGTTTGGATGCCATGGCCTCGGTGGTACGACTCTCAGCTGTACTTCCCACCACTGCCCATACCCATCTGCAACCCTAGAATCATCAATCTACGTATATATAGGATGCTCTTCCTATCCAGTTGTCACTATGGGTCATGGTGGAGACATAGGTCTCTCCACATCATCTCTCTAGTACTGAGGGAATGGCGGCAGTACACCCTGGACCATTCCAAACTGACATCTAACCCGCTCTATGGGTATTCGCTCATGCTCTCATGCTCTCCTCCCCTCTATCCATAGATGTATTTGTAGCCTAGCTAGCTTCGTGGCCATATGTTGGTATGAAGGGAAGCCCACATATGGCCTCCAAATGACATCCACCCTAGAAAAACCCCTCCAATAACCTCATGTAATGAGCTACATCATGCGTAGCTCTGGCAATTCATGACTCTCCCATGTCCGGTACCCACTGTTGTATATTTTTCCCTCCCCGGGTAAATATTGACACAACAAAGAAATGTTTCGGAAGGGTTGGAAAACCTGACAAAGGAAAAATCATGCCGGAAGGGTTGGAAAACCTGACAAAGGAAGAAATGTGTCGGAAGGGTTGGAAAACCTGACAAAGTTGAATATATATCCCCCCTGTCGGAAGGGTATGGAAAACCCGAAGAATAGGAAGATAGATGTGTCTTGGAACACAGAAATGGCACATGGACACGGAGTGTCAACAAAGAGAAAGTTGCGCCTTGGTGCGGAGAAATGGTGCATGACACAGAGTGTCGAACCCAGACAAAGTTGCGCCTTAGCGCACAAAAATGGTGCATGACACGGAGTGTCGACACAGAGAAAGTTGCGCCTTGGCACACAGAAATGGCACATGACACAGAGTGTCAACATAGAGAAATTTGCGCCTTGGCGCATAGAAATCGGTGTCATGACACGGAGTGTCGACACAGAGAAAGTTGCGCCTTGGCGCACAGAAATGGCGCATGACACGCATGTGTCAACACAGAGAAGGGTTGCGCCTTGGCACACAGAAATGGTGCATGACACGGAGTGTCGACACAGACAAAGTTACACCTTGGCGCACAGAAATGGCGCATGACAGGGAGTGTCGACACAGAGAAAGTTGCGCCTTGACACAAAGCAAATGGCACATGACATGGAGTTTCGACATAGAGAAAGTTGCACCTTGGCGCACAGAAATGGCGAATGACACGGAGTGTCGACATAGAGAAAGTTACACCTTAGCACACAAAAATGGCGAATGACACGGAGTGTCGACATCGAGAAAGTTGCGCCTTGGCGCACAGAGAAAGTTACGCCTTGGCGCACAGAAATGGCGCATGACACGGAGTGTCGACACAGAGAAAGTTGCGCCTTGGCGCACAGAAATGGCGCATGACACGGAGTGTCGAAACAGAGAAAGTTACACCTTGGTGCATAGAAATGGTGCATGTAAGAGGATGTCGAAATGCACATGAATGTGCCAAGGTGCACCTTCAAGAGGCGCAACATTCTGAGTGCTGGCAGGAAGCAGACCCTAGACGTGGGAAATATTCAGATCGCCATAACTTTTTTACAGGGAGCTCAGATTCACACAAGTTTGGACTTTTCGGAAAGCTCTACGAGCATCATCTATCGCAACTACGATTAGATATCTTTAATTGGGTGGGGAAAAGTTCTTAAAAATGAAAAAATACAGTCCGCCATGTTTTGAGGGTCGTTAGGGATCCCACCTACCGCCATTATGGGATGAATTAGGTACAGTCTTGGAGGTGGTTGGGGGTAGAATCCGAATCATTCTATCTCTTCCCTCTTTCATTCCTCATATAAAATGGTCAAGGAGAGGCTTCTTTGTAAAGGTTGGACATTCTCGTTTTTTCATCCCTCCCTTCTTCCCTTGCTTGCAAGAGAATTTGTGGAGCTTTCAGACCTCCCATCTACGGGTTGTAATACCAGTATTTCTTTTGCCTCTTGGCCACTTTGCAATGTATTGTATCGATCTCTTGGAGAAAATAATACATATATGTTTGTGATTGATTTTCGACCCTCTCTATGTATTCGTTGTTGCCATCTTCCTGATCTCTTCATTACAAATCTGGTTACCTGTGCATGATGTTTGTAATTGCATCTCTAATGGTCTGTGTTAAATTTGCAAGAGCGAGTTGTTCTAACATTCCTCAGTGCATCACCTTCGTTAGCTTTAGGTTTTATTCTTATGCATCTTCTCTACCCTGTCTCCTTGGCAAGTTAGATTAGGTTTTTGAGTAGAGCCCTATGCATTTTTATGTGGTGCATCTAAATAGAGGAATAGGAGCCGGCCTTCATCCGTAGAGCTTTTCCAATTTCGTAAGGTCCCACACTTGGGAAAAGCTCCGTGTTGTGCAATCGCACTGAGATTCTCAACCCATCAAGTTGCAGACATCCCAGGGGTGCTGCGTTTTGACACCAATAGTTTTGGCATGCCCGGTGGGACCAAGAGGTCATTCCATCAAAATTTGAAAGAGTTTTCATGAAATTCAGCACTTAAAAAATTGCAATTTTTTTACAAATTTCAGAATTTTTTCACCTTTCTAGCCTGAACTCCGAAATAATTTTTCAAGGGTTTATCTTTCTCAAAACAGGTCAAAATTTCAGTAGTTGGTAGATCTGATGGGATAATCTTCAAAAGGGTATTCTTTAGTTTTTTGAGATTTTGATTTTCAAAATTTCATGATTTTTAGTGATTTCAGGTTTTCGGGATCCGAGAACATCAAAACAGTCATTTCAGGTTTCGGGGGATGCATTGCATGGTCCTAGTCCCGAAAACAAAGAAAATCGGGTTTTTGAGGGATGTCAGGACATATTCCAAGTTCCGACATCCTAGCAATTCGGGTTTTGTTAGTTGCATCGCATGACCTGAGTTTCGCATGTACTTTTCGGGGATCCGCAGCTGCGCAACAAGGCCCGAATTCCGAATTGAGGATTGTCTCCTCTGGGTCCTTCAAATTTTAAATCATATTTTTAATATTGTCAAGTTTGGTGTGTAACTTAGTAAAACCTATCCTTTTAGAGGCTCACTTCTCTAACACATCTGGCGACTCCGAAAGGGATAGAATTCAGCGATTGTAGCAGCACAAGGTTGCCTAGGCACATGAGAAGAATTCGAACTAGGTCTAATACTCGAGAAGAAGGGATATTTTCCCACTTACAAATTTCACCAGGCAGAGGAAGGAGAGGAAGAAGACCACAAAGATCACCATCTCCAGCCTAACAGGACTTTGTCTACACCCTCCACCTGGTAGACCTTTTCTCGCATCAACTAGGGTTCTTAGGCCAATTCATAATGGCACATCTACCACCGAATCCCTTTGTCAATTTCACGGGCAGTAGTCCACTTGCCCTAAATGCTCAGAATCAAATTCCAGTTGTAGCGTTGAAGAATATCCCCTATTTCCCAGGAGAAAATCATACTACTCCTATTGATCACATCCAGGGTATTGCTAATGCATGTGCAATCAACGAAATAAATGAAATGCATGTTGCGGTCAAGTTGTTGGCTTCATCTTTCAAAGGCAAGGCATTACAATGGTTTAGGATCCTAACAGTAGGGTCCATTATGAATTGGAACCAACTTTGTTCAGCTCTTTGTAACCAGTTCAGGGAGAGGGGCAGACAATTTATCTTTATTGGAACAGCTGATAACAATCAAAAGGGCTCCTAACGAAAAAAATGGCAGATTTCAACTTCAGATTCCAACGGACATGGGACAGAATTCCAATAGCTGTTAGACCAACTGCCGAAGGAGCATTCCTCTATTTCTTAAAGGCTATAAATTTAGACATAACCGTGATGATCCAATCAATGGGAGGGACAACGCTGCCAGGGGCCTATGACACAACGATCAGAGTAGAGAACTGTTTGATCCAAGCCGGGTAAGCTTGCACCAAGGCCGCCAATGCCTCTCTATCCGGATATGGGAAATCCTACAACTAACCAAGCACCAGAGTTGAATCCCATTCCAACACCTAGAAATCAAAGCAATAATGAGGCATCCACATCTTCAAATACTTCAAAGGAATTGCAAGAGGTCATGAAACAACTACAGAACCTTGGAAATGAGCTAGTGACTATCAAAAGACAGCAAGCTCAAAGTGCTAGACCGTATTAGCCTCAAGCACAGTACCAAGTTAGGCCCCCATACCAACAAAATAGACCACCAGATCAAGGTGCAAATAAAAATAAAAACCAAGGGCAACCTCAAGCTGCTAGGCGCCGTTTCGACCGTATGATCCAAATGCAACGACATCCTCAAGAGCTTTGATCCTGACACAAAATAACATGGCACAAGAGTACGACTAGTGTTACCCTTGCAATATTCCTCACAATCAGTCAGCATGTTTCAATGGTGCACTGAATCAGGCCTTGATGGTGCAAACCATTGGTGTTCCTCAGGAACCAAGCTAGGAAGAGAATCAACAGCAAGAAACGCAGCAAGAAGGACCCCCAACAGGAAACCACATTGGCCAATTGGCAAACGGAAGAATTCTGTGTAGTTAACCAACAACCTTTTCAAGGCGTGGCTGCCAACACACAGTCCAAAGAAGAGAAGCATAGAAGAGGGAAAACCGTCTAATCCAGTTGTTTCTCAGCCCCACTCCTACACAAAAGGGGGGTCAGGTAGACCAAACACAGCTCCAAATGTGCAAAATCAACTTAAGGTACCTGTTGTAGCAACACATGGACCTATGCTCAATCTCTAGAAAAGGTTTACGACCAAGTTAAAGGGACAGCAAAAGGACAATTCATTCCCCTTTCAACATCATCGATCAAATGAAGAAGACGACATGTGAACATTTCCATGTGGGAATCACTTGTCCATCCCAGGGCAACGAGATTTATCAACAAGCTTCAATGAAGCTAATTGGTCTGCCACAAATCGTATCAACCAGGGACATATGCAAGAGAAGTTTCTCATGAATGCAGCTCAGCCTGAAGGGAATGATGGGGGCCAGACAAGAAAAAACTCTGAAGCCTCCACCATTCTATGTTTCATTGATTGTCGGGGATAACCACTTGGTACACAACTGCATGATAGATTCAGGGGCAAGTAGTTCAGTGATGCCAAAGCAAATAGCAGATCAACTAGGTTTGAAGTATGATCCAATGTTGAAGGGAGTAGTGCAGCTAGATGGAACAACAGTAGGAACAGTTGGAGATCATCAAGGGGTTAAGCCTAACACTACATTCATGTCCTAATGTTACAGTTCTACAAGATGTGTCTGTGATTGACCTTCCGCCCACTCTCTGCGTTGTGTCTATCAAGAGATTTCACTGCAAAAATTGGTGGATATTTATCCGCAGATTGGTCACACATGATTTTCAGGACAAGGTATGGGGCCCAAAACAACAATCAAGTCAGAATCAATTGCCAATTTCCATATTGAGCCTTATGTACCAGGTCCTATCAATGCAAATTGCTCAGTTTTTGATCAGGAGGAGTGTTCAAGTGATCTAGAAGCAGGTACTAAGGTCGAGGGAATTCCTGATTTGAACTTTGAATGAATGAGCAAACAAGTGTCATGAATTTGACCCATATAAGGAATTTGAAGAATTTGAATTGGGCGTGTATTGTGTACACGAAGAAAAATCCACCCATTCCTGACATCATTCAGCTTGAAGCAAAAGGATGAAAACAAAGTTTGGAAATTATTCTTCGATGGTTTCGAGAAGTAGACAAGGTGTTGGAGGTGGTGCAGTGTTGATTTCACCACAAGACATCAAGTATTATTCAGCTTTTCATTTCTAGTTTTCTTGTTCAAACAACACAGCTGAATATGAGGCCTTGATTCATGGACTTCATTGGGCCAGGAAAAGGGGCCTAAAGAAACTGCAGGTGTTTAGAGATAGCGAGCTAATCGTCAACCAAGTTAGGGGAAAACATGCTACAAAGAATGACCTGCTAAAGAGCTATAAGAACAGGGTATGGGGACCTCATTGAGGACTTCGAAGCTTTCAACATTATGTCCATACCCAGGAAGAAAAATGAAGTTGCAGATAGGCTCGCAGCAGTTGGTTGCAACGTTTGATGTGGCTGACAACATCAGAAGGGAAAAAAAAACAACCACATATCCACGTGATTGTGAGGCCAACAGTTCCAGATAATAACACAAGCTGGCATGTGTTTGAGAACGATCAACAGATCGTCAATTTCTTACAAGAAGAGGCTGAATTTTCAGCTAGGAATCAGGACAGATTAGAGCAGAAGTATGGGGATCAAGTAGTACAGCTACGGACAAACAAGCTTCCTAAGGGTTTGGTAACATTGGAGTCTATCTTCAACCCTAATGACCAGTTTCGTAAGGAAAAGGAAAACATACAGGTCAAGAGAGAAGATTCAGAGCCAATTCCAGTTGGGGAAGGCAAAACACTTCAAATTGGCAAAGTGGCCACTGAACAGGAGAAATCAGATTTCATACAACTTTGCCAAGAATTTCCAGATGTCTTCGCTTCAAGCTATGAAGACTTAAGAGGATTTGATCCAAATTTGGCACAACATACCATAGAATTGGATCCAGATGCTAAGCCTGTCAGGCAGAAACACAGACCGGTCAACCCTCACATTGAGCCTCTAATGAAGAAAGAACTAAATAAGCTAATAGAGGAAAGCATTATATTCCCGATCAAGCACTCAAGCTGGGTTGCAAACTTGGTTCCAGTCAGGAAGAAGAGTGGAGAAATCAGGTTGTGCGTGGATTTCCGAGACCTAAATAGGGAATCTCTCAAAGATCATTACCCACTTCCTTCAATGGAACAAATATTGCAAGTAGTATCCGGTTCAGAGAGATTCTCTCTCCTAGATGGCTACTCAGGGTACAATCAGGTGATGGTGAAAGAAGATGACCAATTCAAGATGACTTTCACCACCAAATGGGGGACCTATGCCTACAAAAAGATGCCATTTGGGCTATCAAATGCTGGGGCCACTTTCTAAAGGGCAATGGATATGGCATTTAAGGGGTTGATCAATAAAATAGTTTTGATATATCTTGACGACATCACTGTATTCTCAAAAAATGCAGCAGATCACCTCTGTTATTTGAGGCAAGTATTTCAGAGGTGTAGAAGATTTGGGGTATCATTGAATCCCAAAAAATGCATATTCTTGGCTCACGAGGGAAAACTTCTAGGCCATATTGTTTCAAAGGAAGGGTTGACGATCGACCCAGAGAGAGTTGAAGCAATTCGAGCGTTGCCATTGCCAAGTCATAAGAAGGCTCTTCAAAGCTTCCTAGGAAGGATCAATTTTGTACGCAAGTTTGTTCCAAACTTTGTAGCTCTTGTGAAGCCAATAACGCTGATGTTAAAGAAGAGTATGGCATTTAAGTGGACATCTGAAGGCAAGGCAAGTTTTGAGGCAATAAAAGAGGCTATATCTCAAGCTCCGACTCTCGTCAATCCAGACTTCTCCAGGGACTTCGTGTTATATGCCTTTGGTGGTGGGGACACGATTTCTGCAATCCTGGTACAACAAAACAAGGGAGGATTAGAACAACCAGTTGCTTTCTTCAGTCAAGGCTTGGAGGAATACGAAACTAGGTACTCCTTCATTGAAAAGCATGTCCTTGCAGTAATCAGGAGCTTAAATAAATTCAAGCACCTAGTCTCAAACAACAAGATCCAATTATTGGTCTCTCATGCGGGAGTCAAGGACTTCCTTCTAAACAAGGATCTGAATGAGAAGCGTGTAGGGTGGATCACTCGTGTAATGGAATATGACATCGAGATCAAGGTCACCAAACTAGTTCGTGGAAAGGGACTATGTGAACAGCTAGCCTTTGAGTCAACAAGTTGAAGCAGGTGATGAAAAAGAAACTGTCTTGGTACTACAGGATGGTCAAGAACATGAAAATGATGATGTACCTACTCCGTGTTGGACTCAGAAGATGATACATTTCCTACAGATGGGACTGTGCCCTCCAGAAATGAGCAAAGCAAAAAGAAGGTATTTTAGACTACAAGCTAGTTCCATATGTGCTTGTTGATGGTGTTCTGTTCAAAAAAGACATCAATGGTGTTCTATTAAGATGCATTGGGATAGGTCAGGTTGAGAGGGGCGTTACGACGAGTTCCATGACGGGGAGGCTGGCGGCCATTTTGCCCCATGAGTAACAGCTCTCAAAATCATGAAAGCAGGTTACTATTGGCCCCACGATGTATTCAATGAGTGCTACTACATGGGTTAAGAAAGTGTCAAGAAATGTGCATTTTTCATAGGGAAAGGAAGGCTAGCAGCACTGCTTCCATTGCGTCTAATCTTGGTTAGATCATCCATTCATGCAATGGGGATTGGATTTCATTGGAGGTCATCAATCCCAAACTCGAGTCAAGGCCACAAGTGGATTCTTACAGGCGATACAGACTATTTCACCAAGTGGACTGAAGCAAGTAGCGCTCAAAGAGGTAAGTGAGTCTAATATACTAGAATTTTATGAAGAAACAGTAACCAGGTTTGGTGTGCCAGGCCACTATCATATCAGACAATGCATTAGCATTTATAGGTTCAAAAATTATAGAATGGGCTGTCAAGAATGGAATCTATTTGAGCACCTCTTCAAATTATTACCCGCAGGGGTAATGGACAGGTAGAGTCCACGAACAAAAATTTGCTAAAAATCATCAGGAGGACTCTGGATGAAAATCAAAGAACATGGCATACCAAACTTAAAATCAGCGTTATGGGCTGACAGAATAACACCAAAGAGGTCTACAGGCAATTCTCCCTTACAAGTTGGTCTATGGAAAAAGAGGCAGTATTGCCTATATCATTAGAACTGCCTGCCTTGGAGTTCATGAAGCAGTTTGAATTATCTGAGTTTGAACCAATGGAGGTCAGGTATGCAGAATTGATGGAATTAGTAGAAATCAAGAGAACATGCAGTTCAAACGATTGAGAAAGGATCAGGCCTTAGTGAAAAGATGGTTTGATAAGGAGAACAAGAGCAAGGACCTTCCTGGAAGGGGACTTAGTTCTGAAATGGGATGTAAATCGGGCAAAATCGGGAAGGCATTCCAAGTTTGATGCCATCTGGAGTGGTCCCTACATGGTTATGGAATGTACAGAGAGCAGCAATGCTTTCCAATTGGCCTACATTGGACGGTGAAGAACTCTCAGATTCCGGTCAATGGAATCTATCTCAAGTGTTGCTACTGAGAGGAAAAAGTTTTACTACCTTGTAAATATTAGATTAGGTTTTCAATTCCTCTAAGTGCTTATGCACATTGTCCTGTTGTAGTTAGGTTTCAGTTTCCCTAAGTGCTTTGGGCACAAGTTTTTGTTGCTCTCTGGGTTGGTTTTCTACAGTTTAGTGTGTTCTCTGGAGAAGGAGTTGTGGTATCAGGCTCGGGATCAGAGCTCAGTTTCAGGTTATTGCTTATGACTCCATGCCCAATGGATCGCTAAAAGGCCACTAATCTTCTACCTAGCAGGCAGGTGACCCCGCTGAGTCGTCAAAATTGTTGTCAAAATTTCACCCCCCCAGGGTAAATTTCGATAACATGCATCAGAGTTTTGCAGTTCCAGGCAAATAGATTGAAACAGGAAAAAATCACGAAAAATGGCTAAGTCCTAGTCCTAGTCCTAGGAGCAGTCGGGACATTTAGGACATCTAGGCGCGGATCGGCCGAAGAGCCTGACATGAAGTGTCGACACAAGAAAAGTTGCGCCTTGGCGCACAGAAATGGCGCATGACACGAAGTGTTGACAAAGGAAAAGTTACACCTTGGCGCACAGAAATGGTGCATGACACGGAGTGTCGACACAGGAAAATTTGCGCCTTGGTGCATGTAAGAGAATTTCAACACACACACGGATGCGCCCTTGGTGCACCTTCAGGAGGCGCAACATTTTGAGCGCTGACAGGAAGCAGACCCTGGCGCAGATATTCAGATGGCCATAACTTTTGACTGGGAGCTCGGATTCATGCAAGGTTGGACTTTATGGAAAGCTTACGAGGTCCTCTATCCAACTAAGACTGGATACCTTTAATTGGGTAAGAAAAAATTCTTAAAAATGCAAAATACAGTTCGCCACTTTTGGGTTCACTGGGGTTCTCACCTACCACCATAATGAGATAGTTAAGTGCATTCTGAAGGTGGTTGGGGCAGATTTCGAATTCCTCTCTCTTTCCTCTCTCATTCTTCCTATAAATTGTAAGGAGGGGCTTCTTTCTAAAGGTTGGACATTCTTGTTTTTCCCCTCCCTTCTTCTCTTTTGCAGGTGAATCTGTGGAGTTCAAACCTCCTATCTAAAACTGTAATGTAACCTTGTCTCTTGGCATTTTGTGGTGTATTGTATCAATATTTGGAGAAAATAATGCATGTCTGTTGATGATTATCAACCCTCTCTATGTTTATTTGCATCTTCCTGATCTTTCACTGTAAATCTATTATCTGTGCATGATCTTGCATCGCATTTAAATAGTTTGTGTTTATTGGCAAGACTATTGTTCTTCATTCCTTGGTGCATCACCTTTGTTAGTTTAGGTTTATTTTTATGAATCTTCTTACCCTGTCTCCTTGGAAAATTAGAGTAGGTTTTGAGTAGACCCTCTGCATTTTTATGTGTGCATCTGAACAAAGGAATAGGAATCAGCCTTCATTCGGAGATCTTTTCCAATTTCGCAAGGTCCCACACTTGGGAAAAGGTCCATGTTATGCAATCACACTGAGAGTCTCATCCCATCGAGTTGCAGACATTCAAGGGTGTTGTGATTTGACATCAACAAAACCCCCATCAGTGACCTCGGGAATCTCCCCCCTCTGCATCTGGCAGTATGAAGCAGTACACTGCCTCCATCACAAGTACCACTAACATCATCTCCTCTCGATGAGCTCTATACATCACCCCATAGCTCATGCTAGCACTATGGAACATCAGGTTTGCTACACCCTCACCAAAAACGGGTGCTGGTAACTCCTCAGATGCCTCTGATGAGATAGAATAAACTTGGGCCCCCAATATGGGTAACCACAGGATCATGTATACATCCTCCAGGGTGATCGTCATCTCACCCATCGGCCAATGGAAGGTATTGGTTTCCGAGTCCCATCTATCAATGAGGGAAACCATAATACTCACCTCCCATACTACATGCTAGTAGCGCCTCACCGCTATCAATCCCACCTCTACCACATATTGCCACTCTGCCTGCGTCGTGCTTTCCTATACTTTTAATAACAAGGGTGGCACCTGAGCTCTCAATCATAGCTCATCTCTCGCTTGCATCCCACAAAAACAATGTATTTAGTCTACCTTCCCATCCTACCTCATTTTCAACCCATCTATCCAAACCTATTTACCCAATCCCTCAACCACACCTACCCAACCCATTCACTTGACACTACCTACACAAACCCATTCACCTAACACTACCTACCCTACCCTCACTTGTGACCCACCCTTACCCTTTACCCACCTACCCTACTTTCCCACCCTTACCCTTTATCCACCCACCCTATTTTCCCACCATACCCTTACTCTCTACCCTTTTTTATCCCACATCTCCACTTACGAATAATTGACCCCAGTTTCCCCTAACCGACTGCGGTTTCCCTTTAACCGACACCTATCATTGTTCTTGTGACTGGCACCAGTCACTAGCCACCGCCGTCGACCACTAGTCGACCGACGTTGGTCAGTGTCACCCCGCCTGACCCAACTTTCCAACCCTCTTTTTTGGAAATTTTGACATTCTACCCACCTAGATCCCCCTCTCCACCCTTCATTGTTCCTATCTTCCCCCCACATTTTTCTTACAACCCATATTTTACCCTACTTAATTAATCAAATCATTAAGCAATGGTGTACAACTTACCTCATCCTTTTATGGATGTTGTGGACATATATCTGGCCACTGTACGAGTGGACCACTTGACCCCTCTTTGGCCTCTGCCATCCTCCAATACACAAACAATCCTCAGCCACATGAATTGTGTCACCTGATCTCCCAGCCCCACCTTCCAATCACCCTCTCTCTCCTATGTGGCTCACCAACCAAGCTCCTCTGCTGCACTCTCTTGTCCTTTTCCTCTTTCTCTTTGCTTTTCCTTTTCTACTTTTCTACATGCATAAATGAATTTTCAAATGCGGGTTATCCACTTTTTGTACCCTACCCGACCCAACCGACATCAGTTAATTATTGACCGCTATCGGTATGTTTCCCTAGACTACCGCCGTCGGATACCTTACACCATCATTAGTTCATTATTTACTTCATTTTCCTTTCCTCCCTTCTCTTTTTCCCCCCATACACCTACTTGGACCACTTTACCTTCACCTATGTCTCTCTACCCTCTTCAACCTCCTCACGTCCACTATTGATGCCTTATTATTTTACCCATACCTTAGCCTTCCCATGTTGTGTTCTTGATATTTGGACCTGGACCATCGCTAGTAACCTTTGACCTCATGTGTTCGCTATACCTTGCGGCACTGTTACCTGTGTTATTGACCTAATGACCTTACCTAGCCTATTGCCCTGACCATTTATCCTCACCCTACCTTTGGTGTACTGGAATATACCTAAACATTCCTACACCTAACCTATGTTGTGTTTCTTGACCTTATCCTATACCTTGGATACTAGATTCACTTCACCCTTGTTTGGATAAACCTATCGACCTTAGACGATGTAGATTTTTCCTACTTCTCAGCCTGGTAGCATGCTACAGTTTATATGTGTACGTGCGTTTGATTACTGCTACCTCTGACCCTGACCCATTACCTAGATTTCCCAAGTAGACCTTTCACCCTCTTCCCCAACACCCATTTACCTTTTCTTCACATTTACCCTTTATCAAACCACTCACTGCTTCAGCCGGCTACTTCGTCAATTCCTGGTTTGAGGGGAATCACCTTCACCCACACATGGGGAAACCACATCTTATTTTTGTTAGCGTCGCTTACCAATATAAGCTACACAACAAAAAGGGGAAAAATGTAGACACTAAAATTAGGTCACACTCCCTTTTCGTACCTCGACCAATAAGTACCCTTCATCACTTTCACCTAGCCATGGCCCCCTTCACCACACTAGTATTAATTTAATTAAATTAATGCTTTACCCTAACTATATTTATTATTTAAATATCTTATTTAAATAATATCTACACATATATTTCACTTAGACACCTCACCAAGCTAACTCAACCTAAGACCTATTCTTAGTAAGTTACTATAACTAACTAAGACTTACCCGAACCTTAAAAATCAATGCCTACACTCCCTCTAACCACATTCCCGCATGCTCACAAGATGCTCTCAGTCTAATCTGTAGGATAACAACATGAGATCCAAGAAAATCAAGATGATCTCCCTAAGTTTGGAAAACCTAGGAAATCCCACCTTGACCGGCGTCGGTTACCCCTAACCATCACCGATTAAGCCAAACCGCCATCGGTTACCCCTTTTATCCCCTAAACAACCTTATTCGCAAGGTTGGAGCTTGGAGGTTGGAAAATGTTGGGAGAAAAGTGGATGAGCAAGAATGAAATCTCAAAGAGATAACACATCTTCAGAGAGCCAATTCCAGTAAGAACTGAAATCCAAGGAAGGAGATTGAGGATCTTCTCCTGCACAGCCTTCCCATCCACATTCTTATCTATCCAAGAAAAAGAGGAGTGTGCATATAGCCCATGCAGATGCTGTTCTTCCAGTTGGTGATCACTTACAGCCTTCAAACCTCATCATTAACACCTCCATCCTTCACATACAGACTTCTAGAAATTAAATCCAAGTAAGTACAATATCATACTTTCCTAGTTAATTCATTTCATCATTGTTTTACCACAAATTATCCACCTTGCTTCTTATTGACCACCTCCAACATTTTTTACCTTCATAAACCCATCAAAACCTCATAAAAACTGACCCCTGTCACCTAATACCTCCTCCCAACCAATTAAATTCTTTGTGTAATCACAAAGGGGACCAAAAACCCCATTCTGTGACATTCCCACATCTCACAATAATCGGCGCCAGTTGTACCTAACCGCGGTCGGTCACCCCTAACCGATGCCGGTCTCTGTGTTTACCCATACAGCCTTAAGAAAATACCTATCCACCCCATTTTACCTCACCCTCACTCACCCCTGACCTACCCAATACCTTCATCAGACCTATAGAACTCAGAACCAACCCCTTGACCTGTGGATTCTATTCTAACCTAGCCTGTTATATTAGACTTGTTTCGTATTGTGTTTTAAGTGAGATACCTAAATCATTTAAAAATAACAATAGGATTTAATTTGTTTTCAGCATTAATTTGTTTAAAATAGTGGACTGATAGCCATCTAGGAAGTACAATACTTCTCAGATCTAGTTCACGCTAGGCAGTTCACTGCCCATATTGTTTAATGCTTTCTAGTGGTCTTGTTTTCATTACAAGTAGTTCCTCCTAGCCAAAAGGAAGCTCTCATGGTCATCTGTGGATTTAGAAGTCATATGCGTGCAATAACCCATCAATAACCATTTGAACAGGTATTCCTCCTATGCCCATTACCCTATCTATTTCATCAACCATTCAAAGGAACAATCTAAGAAAAAGGTGAAACAGTGACACCACCTTATGTTAGTTATCTTGAGGTAATACTACTTTGTGCAAGGTAATTGTATATGTGTCTATCTTTTTCCTCTTCTCAGGTCCATGTTGGATAGTAGGTACTTTAATTGTTTGTATTGGCCTCTTTAGAATAATTTTCTACTATGGTGCTTTCAAACCACTACTACTACCATCCATAGAACCGCCAATAATAGATACATTAAAAATGTCATTTCCAACTTCTCCTCTTGAATTTTTAACATGTGGTTGAAACATTTTCCAAGGATTTGAGTTCAGAGAAAAATGCATTGGATTACCACTTGTAGTTATATGAAATGGTCCTTTCTTTGAAGATGAAGCTCTAAGGCCTGACATATCAAAACCTCTTATAAGATGTAACTCTGGTGGAAGTAAAATTCCTTGTCTTGTTGAACCCAAAACACAACCAGTAAAACCCATAGTTTTAGCTATAACTGCCCCTACAATATATGTTTATTTCATTCTTTCATTTATAATTAGTTTATATGAGTTACCCCCAGAAAGGGGAGTGTGTAATTCCTTAGAGTCACATAGATCATCACTACTAACCTCTGTGGGATGAGATTCATTACACAATATGCTAAAAAATACATCTTCTCGAATAGAATTGTACTCTGAAACAACTTTTGGAATGCCTAGGTCCCACATCATAGACCAAAAGACAATTATTTTTGACCTTGTCTAATTTTTATCTCGTAAAACAAGATCTAGATGCTTTGGCATGTTTGTATAGGAGGAATTTTTATCAGGTTTTGCATAAAAAATTTCATATTGAAATTCCTCTACCTCTTTTTGTGGATACAATCCCAATTATTTTGTTGAAAACTCTTGAAAACTAATTCCTTTCTCAATAACAATTTCATCCATTACTTTTTTTACGTCGTCCCAAGAGTTCTTGTTTTTCAATTTTTCTAGAAGGGGTTTAATTTCATGTTGAATTTTTGTGGAAGATTTCTTGTTTACCAATACCCTTTTTTTAATCACCTACCATGGGTCATATAGCCAGTGAGAGCCAACATAAAACCTAAAAATTTGTAAAATTTCATGTGCCACATTGAATTATTTTCTCTCAAATTTGAACCCTCCACATGAAAATGGTAAGGAAAGAAATATGCTTCTCTTTTGCTGAGTAAAAAAAAATATAGGTTATATTTTTCCGTATATATTTCAAGGAGAAAAACCTCTCTATTACATGTATTGGTAATTTGTAAGGTTGTACTCTTGATCCATAAAACCTTAGCACAATATATTCCTATATGAAGTATCATCCAGTTAACTCTATTTATTATCCCAATTGAATGCAATCTCTACATGTCATAGGTAATCTAGGCATTGTAATTTTTGAAATTTATTGATAATTTGGAGTCTAGAAGTAGTCCACAAATTGATTTTAGTCCCTTATATTATCAAACCTCCTTATCTTGAGGGTCTAGTCAGTTAATGTAAGAAACAATTTTCTTTATCCCTCAACATCATTATAGGCCTAAATTGCAAGCTTGTTTCTCACAAACTATTCAAAAAATATCCACAGAAATAAATAGCACAAGTAGGTAGTGAATCTAAAGGTCTTAGTACTAGAGCCTTCTTTTATTGTTAAGAATTGTTTATGCATAGGTTCTACAATGTTCTCAACAAATATGTATGCACAAGATGGAGAAATGAAATGGATATTGTATACCATTTCAAGGAGTGTTACATCCACTTTCTCATCGCTATCGATTCCAAGGAAAAATGCTAGCATAGAAATGGTATCCCTAATCCACAGTTTAAACATAAAAACTGTATATGGAGGCTTCCCTTTTAGTACTATTCCATCAATTGTTAATTTTCACAATAAATTATCTTTGGCATTTTTAGAGGTGGCCTGATAATCATTAATAATTATTTATAGGTTTTTCTTGACGGTTCCTAATTATTCAATTTCAAACCCCAACTCATGGCCAATATTTACCTATAAATAATCCAACCCTCCATGTTATCCAACCTAATGGGTTCGAAAGATTATTTTCAATTTACTTATTCTCAGACATGTATCTAATATGTAAAGTTCTTGTGCCAATTATAGGATCATAATTATCATGATATTCATCTGTAAAACCATGGGTTTTAAGTATTTTGGTGTATGGGATTGGGGTTTTAATTTTATTTTTGGATCTTGTAGAAGTAGACATGCTTCGAATTTTGGATTCTAGAAACACTCAACTCTAATTTGTAAACCCTTATATTGAAATAGTTCAAAGAGAAGGATTACACTATGCTACTTATAAAAAGATAATATTTAAAAAATAAAATGTAGGATGACACTTAGAAAAATGAATATTTTGAGTCTTACACGGTCTAAAACTTATATGAATCTATTCAGCCTTCAGTTGTAGTATGCCTTCTAGAAATAGAATGCAATGTATGTTAAATATCACCTCACAAGAAGTAACACATCGTTATAAATGATTACGTATTTCAATGTAGACATAAAATATAATATATTTTCAAATTCCATTCAATGGATGTTATTTTTCACTTTAGTAGGCCTCTTTTGGGCACTTCCATTCAAAATATGAGTGTATCAGGCCTTCATCCTAGAATAGAGTCTGTGTCATTGATCTTAATATATTAAATGATGCAAAATATTTAAAATAATTTAATAAAATCATACATGGAATCACCTATCCATATGCGTAACATACCTTAGTGTGTATATGTGGTAACATTACACGTCAAAGAATTTTTACATTGCAAAAGAGTTAAACACACTATTATCCCAAATTTTTAACTAACCCCTAGATTAATTTGGAATATGGATAACTTGTTTATAATGAACTTAGAAGGATCTTGTTTAAAAACCCGCTGAAAAAATAAAAATACATATTTCAAAGTCACTAAAATACTCCACTAAACCTTTTAATAAGCCGCAATGAATAAGGAGTGGTTAAGCGTCACCCATTTCGGGAACCTACATAAAGGTATGAAAAATAAGCCCCAACACCCAGAATGTAATATCAGACAGAGATGTGGTAGGATTTTGAGCCTCCTCAAGGAATGCAATTCCACAGACTCCAAACGTATGGTATGAACCAATTCAATAAAGTTTGGGGTTTGGGGTGTTAGTGGCCCAACAAGGTGAGGCAGAGTGGCAGTCAAGGGCACACGTGGAAAAGGTAATCCTAGTGACCAATCAAAATCTTCCACGTTTCATTATCCTATTCCTCTAAGTAGCCAAGTATCACTCATTTCAAGAACATGAGCATAAAGGTATGTCAAATAATCATTGATACTTGGAATAAAATATCATAAGACCACTGTAATCTGAGCAACATGGGCAGGAGCCTAATAAACTTTATTAATATCAACTCAACCAACCACTACAATGGAGTGCTGCAATTCTTATAGGAATTTTACAACCATGTGTAGAAAAATACAAGGTTACATAGGTACAACCGAAATCATAACAACTTCCAAAATACATCCGGGAAGCAATAAACAAATACAAACAAGTATTGTTGTAGCAATAATGCAACAAATAAACAATACGATATAAAATGACAAATATTGTTATAAAACTATATAACAATATATAAACTAATTAGCTTATTAAATAATTAAATATTTAAGGTAATATGATGCATAAATTAACCTAATATTCCCCCCTCAATTTTTCATTGCCTCAAGGAATGAGGAGAGGATCTCTCTTAAAAAATTGAACTTGTCACGTGTAAGTGACTTTGTGAAGATATTTGCTCGTTGTTCAACTATTGGAAAAAAATTAAGCTATATATTTTGCTTCAAGACATGCTCACATATGAAATGTACTTGTACCTCAATGTGTTTTGTTCTCTCATGAAAAACTAGATTGTGAACAAGTTTGATAATAACTTTATTGTCAACATACATGGTGGTCAATTTGTCCTGTGGTATTCTAATTTATTTGAGTATGTGATGTATATAAATCACTTCACAGACAACCTCTCCTATAGAACGATACTCAGATTCTATGGAAAAACGAGAAACGAAGTGTTTTTTCTTGCTTCCTCATAATATTGGTCTAGATCTCACAAAGAACACAAACCTTGAATTGGATTTTTTGTCATCAACATTGCCTACATGATCTAAATCAGAATATCCTGACAAGAAGAATTTTTCATTCTTCTTATATTCTAGACCAAGATCCACTGATCCTTTGAGATATCTCAAGATGTGCCTTACTGATTTCTAATGAAAAACTTTGGGTTCCTGTATGAACTTGGATAGATAGCTTACTACAAAGCTGATATCTGGTCTAGTGTAGGTCAGGTAAATGAGACTCCCAAATAACTGCCAATATAGAGTGGAATTTACCTCAGGAGATGTATCTGAATGAGATAACTTCAATCTGTTCTTTATAGGTGTAGCAGTTGGTGTGAAATCCATCATCCAAAATTTATTGAGTGTCATCTTGGTATATTTCATCTGAGAAACAAATATGTGATTCTCTTTTTGCCATACTTCCAATCCAAGACAACAGTGCATTAGCCCAAGATCTGTCATGTCAAACAATTGATTAATATCTTTCTTCGTTGCATCGATCATCCTCACTAAATTGCCAATGATGACTAGATTTTTGACATAGATAACGACAATCACAATCTCCCCCCTTGATTTTTGAGGTAAAGATTGGGATCATATGGATTTCTAATAAATCCATGTTGTACGAGATACTCATCAATTTTGATGTACCATGCCTGAGGTGCTTGTTTGAGGCCATACAGAGATTTCCAGAGTCTACATACCTTTTATTCTTGACCAGGTACTAAATATCCCTCAGGTTGAGTCATATAGACTTCTTCTTGTAAATATTCATTCAAAAACACACTTTTTGCATCCATGTGATGGACTTTCTAGCCAAACTGTGTAGCTAGAGCAAATATCATCCTAATCATGTTGATCTTAGTTGTGGGAGAAAATGTTTCCTCATAGTCAATGCCTTCTTTTTGTGCATACCCCTTTACTACTAGTCTCGCTTTATACTTGTCCACTATCCCATCTAAATGGTACTTTGTTTTGAATATGTATCTGTATCCAATGGGTTTCTTCCCTGGTGGAAGATCGACAAGCTTCCAAGTGTTATTTTTCATTACTAACTGCTATTTAGGGTCCATGGAATCTTTCCAAGATTTTGACTATAGGGCTTCCTATTCTGTAGAGGGCTCGTTAGACTCAATAAATCTACTCATCAAAGCAAATTTAACTTCTTCTCTTGCTTTACTGTGAGTCCATGGTCCAGGGGTGGATTTATTCAGTGGAGCATCTATTCTTACATCTCGTAACGTGCTAGTACAACACTTGGGCATATGCTAAATTATTCCCGTGGGTCATGGTTCTATCATATCAACACCATCATCCCAATCATAATTTCATCATATGTGGGAAGATTAGCTTCATTTTTTATAACTGGTGAAGAATCTACATCAAGTGATTCTAGAGGAGACTCTACTTCATTCTTCTCAAAGAACTTAACATCTTTGCTGGTGTAGACTTTCTTGGTCTTTAGATCTATCAATCTATACCCAAGAGTCTCTTCACTGTACCCAATGAAGATGAGTTTTTGTGACTTCATGTCTAATTTATTTCTGTTCTTCTTGGGTATGTTCATAATTTCTTTGCATCCAAATAATCTAATGTGTGCAATAGATGGTTTTCGCTTTGATCATGCTTCATGAGGTGTTACTCTGTCAAGAGAAAATATGAGTAATCTATTAAAAAAATACACATTTCTCTTTGTTTCTTCTACCCAGAATGTCTTTACAAGTCTAAATTCATCAATCATGCATTGCACCATTTCCATGATAGTATGATTTCTTCTCTCAACAACACCATTTTTTTGTGGTGTTTGTGGTGGAGGCATTTGTCGATGAATCCCCTGAGCTTGTAGGTAGTCTTTGAACTCATCACTGGTGAATTCCCCCTTGATCCAAGTGGAGAGTTCTAATGTGATGACTAATTTCATTCTCAAAAGCTACTTTTAACTTTTTAAAGGTTTCAAAAGCTTCACTTTTCTTGTGAAGACAATATATCCACATTTTTCATGAGTATTCATCAACACAAAGCATGAAGTAATGAAATCTAGAATGACTTGGTTGTATTGGACCACAAAGATTGGTATGAACAAGATCAAGCTTGCTATGAGATCAAAAATTACTCTTTTGGAATGAAGCTCTGTGTTGTTGTCCTGCTAGGCAATGAGGACACTTGTATGTATCCTTCTGAAGAGATGGTAACCCATGTACCATATTGTGCCAGTGAAGTGTCTCAAGATAATTAAAACTAACATGACCAAGTCTCTAACACAACAACTATGCTGAGCTAGAGTTCTTAGCCACAAGTTCTTGATAGTATCTGTGGAAAAAATAAAGCTGGAACATGCGTCCCACATTGGAGGCTTTTGTAACTAATTTCAAGCCTCGTGATTTGTCTCGAATTAAACATGTTTTCTTGCTGGAATTACTGTCAAAATAAAATTTTAAGTTGTGATCTAGGAGTTAACTTACTAAAAGCAGATTTTTAGTCAACCCACAGACATATAAGACATCTGATAGTTGACAGTTGCATGAACAAAGGGGTAGAGAAATGTTCCCAATCCCCTGAAATGTATAGGAAGAATCATAACCCAAAGAACATGGTTTTTCGAAGGTGTGTCCCTCATTGAATTAAACCAGTATCTGTGTCTGGTCATGTATCGAGTGGCTCCTAAATCAACATACCAAACATCACTAGATAACATGGAGGGTTCACTTGATTGAGTAGTGTAAAAGAAGTCTTAATTATCTAAATGTTCCTATTGTTCAACAATATTTCCTTACTGACAAGGTCATATTTTCTACTTCCCATTTCTATCCTTGATTGTAGTTTGTATGTAACTTGTGAGATTTTTGGTGTTGAGGTCCAGAATTACTTGATGAACCTTTTTTGTATGTATTATACCAACAATATTTCAACTCATGTCCTCTTTTACAGATTGGACATTACTTATTCTGTTGTTTTTCCCTTTAATGTTGATATTGATTTTGATGTCGGGAATTTTGATAGGAATTAGGTTTTCCTTTACCTTTTCCTTTCCATGTTTGATGTGAAGAAAGTGTCCACTCCTCTTCACCATCCTTATTATGCATGGCTTCCTCTTATCTCAGTAGGTTTACTAGCTTGTCAAAACTAACTGTCGTATCTGATAAGTTTAGTGTTGTTACAAAAATGTGGTAAGAAGAAGGGAGAGCTCTCAAAACAATGGGAACGAGAGCTTCATCTATGAACTCTTCTCCCAGGGCTAGAACTGAAGCCCTTAACTCTGCAACTCTTCTCAAGAAATCTTTGATTTTCTCATTCTGCTTGAACTTCAGTGTGTGTAACTGAATCTATAAATTTAGTATGACATTCTTATTTTTGGCCTCATATATTGTGCTCAATTTATCCCACACTTCTTTGGCTGTTTTGGCATCTTGAATGTGGTGTTGCACATCGTCAGAAACTCCAAACAAGATGATGAGTTTGGACTTCTGATCTAATCTATCAATTTTTTATTGTTGTGTTGTATCAGTAGTTGATCCGGTCAACGTACCAGTCACAAAAGGCCAGATCTCTTCAAACTCAATATGTCTATTGATTTTTGTCTTCCATGTAGCACAGTTGTTTCCTCTAAGTATTTATAAATATAGAAGAAAAAATATAGGGGCATTGGTGCCAATTTTACAGAAATCACTGACAGGGTTTAGCTCTTATCACTCCAGGTATAAGGTCTCCCAATATATATACCATCAGTTTGATATACCAAACCTTTCTATATACGCGTCCTTCCAATATACTTGGCGGTATGTGGAAGAAGATCACCCTTTCTATATACTCAGTGGTACATGAAAGAGGCATTAATGTACATGAAATAATTTAATACGTGGTACCAAGATAGTACTAAAAGGGGTCTGTGTGATTATTGACACTGACTAAAATAAATATCCTCATACGTGTATGTAACTTCTCTATATACCAAGATAATTTATCAATCTAGATTTATTCATGCAATCATTCACAGATGGATGAGATGGCTCATAATGTGTGCACTGTGTCCTTATTACTCCTCATCGATTTAAAGGCTTGATGCCTAGATGACATTGTTACAGCTATTATTAGGTGTTAAGTATAGTATTAGTCACGATAGCTTTACCCGTAAGCACTTCCTAGAGGCACAGTATATACCAAAAACTGTGAATGAGATCTAGGATCTCATGAGTGTTTTTCAACCAAATTTTATTATTTTTGGAGTACAATATTCTGCCAATTTCTAAACAATTACAATGTTTGTAGTTGACTATGGAAACCTTAAAATTAGTACAATATATTGAAGTATACAAATCACATTCAAAAATTTGGAAAAAATTGAAAGGCAGGCATTTTTTTTTTATTTTTTGGGCCATGGTGGCCTCCGGAGCCCAAAATGGATTTGTGAGCAAAAAAAACATAAACAACTTACTTAAACTAGAGTTTTCCAGTACCCCCTCTTTTGTGAATGTTGTCTCGAATAAAAAAAAGGCCTATTAGGATATTTTTTTGGCCCTATATTAGGTTTTTTCTCGCTAAAATTTTAGGTGCCTATTTAGACATGACTAAGTTGTTTAGTCAAGGTTTTTCCACTAAAGTCCCCTCCAAGTTTGGCGGGTTTTCCAATTTTTCCACTAAAAATCAATTGTTTTAAAAAGTGGGTTGGGGGTGGGATTTGAACCCCAAACTTCTCACACCAAAGTTTTTCACACTAATTGCCTTGGAACATAGTGCGCTTATGCAATAAAATGAAGCAAATTTAATTTAAATTAATGCAAAAAATGCCAACCTTTGTAAAGTGTTGTGGCTAGAATGGAGCTCCATGTGGTCTGGTTGGAGGAAGGCAGTTACTCTTTGCATACTCAAAAAATGGATCGTATACTTCTTTATCTCCTTTTTGCAATGAAATCTACTAATTTCTTATTGATCTTGCCGCCTTGTTTTGATTTCAATCACTTTTGCTTTTAATCACACCTTATTTTTTATTTATTTTCATGTGTGTGGAATATTGACCACCTTGTATTGTTTGTGTAGGTCCTGTTAGTGAAAAATCACAACACCCCAAATGACCTCTCATATTTGGTGTTTCAAACCTGCCATTTGATGTGATTTTCATAACATTGAGTTTTCCCCAAAAGTGTGGGACTTTGCAAATGGGAAAACTCTCCAGATTAAGTGTAGTCATTTTTGCACCCCACTAAGAACAAGGGAACCTCATGCGCACTGACCTATCACCCAGCAGGCGTTGGGCGCTCACTCGAGGTGCATGAGAGGGAGCTGAGTCTCTCTTTTATGTGAGTTTAGTGGGAGGCATGCTCATGATCTTGACTTAGTGATTTAAAAGACATGAAAAAGCTATAGAGCTCAGAACGGCTTCTATACCCTTTTAGTCATAATAAAAGAAAAGAGTGCAACAAAAGTAATAGAACTAGGAAGTTGTAAATCCACCATTATACATAGCATTCAAGTAAGATTCATGATTATACAAGAACAAAAGTATAATAGAAATATGCAGGAAATATAGAGAAAGAGTCTTAATACATTTGTCATGGCAGCCTTATCACATTCATTCATAGTATTACTTATAAAAGATTATAGAAGGTAGACCATAGTCATGCGTTATGTGTGGATCCATACATGTATTCTCATAAAACAAAAATTACATTCCCCATTTCCCCATTACATTCTTACTAGAATCCTTTACCCATTTTCATCCCATAGTTCTTGCAGTAATTCTGCAAATCTCTGCTACCTCTCTTCTGTCTCTTTTCTTTGGCAAGGGCACTCATATAAATAGGCCTCTAAGCTCTAACAAAATTATCTACAACCTCAGATATGGCCCCAACTGTCAAGGTGTGGGTCACCTTAGGTGCATGCCTCTCCAAGTCATGATTAACTTTTTCGATCTTTCTATCGCAAGGTATTCCTTCCAGGACACCCTGTCACCAAGATGGAATCTTATCCAAATGGAACACATTCTTCATGTGTCCTACCTAAAAGGCCAATAATGGCTAAGTCCCGAATTGTTCTTCGCACGGCGCGCATGCCCTGGGTTCTCCAAGAAGCCTTTTGAATACTGCCCTGCGCACCTTATCTTGTGCGCTTCCTCCAGCCATGTGTGTCTATGCGCCTTTAAGATTTGAAAGCTATTATAGGTGCCCAACATTACCCCACACTTCACCTATTCTACACCCTCAGGAACCTTCTCAAAGAATGCAGTACAAAAATAATGCAAGGCCTTGCCTTGGAAAAGAATGGTGGGGAAGAATAAAGAATGGGGAAGAGAAGGAATAGGGGGAAAATTTCCTAAAGAAGAAGAAGGGGAAGATTTTACTGGAGGTTGGCCTCCACTGTACTCCAAGCGCTGACTTCCTCCTGCGCTTTAGTGTAGATGTTGCCAACCAAGGTGCTCACCTCGTCGAAGGTTAGCCCTTCCCCTTATGTGGTAATGGTTTCCACCACAGTCTCCAGTTCTTTAGCGTGATCTTCCAGGGCATCCATCTTCCTTGTGATGACCTTGTAGAGATCTTTCAGCTGGGTTTTGATTGAGACTCGTTGGATCTCAATGGATTTGGATTTATTTTCTAATTCGGCTATGATCCTTTCTCACTTGGATCTATTGCCCTTATTCTTTTCTCCGAATTCCTTCAGCTTAGCTTCGTCGTTGGTAAACAGTATGATTTTTACTCTATCTTGATCTATCCAATGGTCGTAAGTGACCCCCACGGTTTGTGTAGCTGTTATTACATTGGTGAGAACCTTTTTGTATTCGGCCACGAGCGCAATGACCCTCAACTTGTTTTCTTTCTCCAAGCATGCCGTTACCTCTTTTGCCAACTCTAATTCCAAGGGATGCCTCTCCATGGTGAGGATCTGAGTCAAGTCCTCTAGACATTCTAGGGAGGATCTATACTTTTGTGCGGGAGGGTTAAGGTCTAGGTGCTTTGTGATAATTGATTGGGAGATGAGCTCCACCTTCTTAGAAACTTCGCGTACCCTGGCCTTTTCCTCCTGAAGCTCCCTCTGCAGTTGAGCGCTAATTAATTTCTTGAGGCTGAGATCCTTCGTTAGCTTCACCACTTCTTCCTTCCTCTTCTCCAATAGGTCCTCCAAGACTCTAACCCTATCATTCCGGCCAAAGAGCCTAGCCTTGATTTCCACGGAGACTTTGTTGAGCATGTTGCACATGTGTTCATCCGATAGTTGATGTGTGTTTACAATGGGGTTGTCCCCCTTTCCTTCGGACAGCTTTACTACCACTCCTTGGTTAATCTTGAATTCAGGCTCATCGAGGTGGGAGTATAATGCCCATGATAACATCTTCATTGTTCACAGGTATCCACCCTCAGCGTCAAAGGAATCCATGACAGTGAGTTCCTTGGTGGGCACGGTACTCTGGAAATGCACACGCAAATTTTTTTGGGGGTCATCAATGTGACCCATCATTATTCTTCCTCCTTCCACTTGTTTACTTCCCATGCACACACCCTTGGGAACAGTTACCGAAAGAGTTGGGACTTTTGTGCTACCCACACTCTTCTCCCTCTGTTCCTCTTTGAATTCGCCAAGCACTAGCTCCACGCTGCACTCCAAATCCTCTTCGACCAAGGTATTGATTATTTTATTTGCCTCCCTTGTCACCCTCTCATTCACCTCCTCCTGAGTGAGCTTGGTCATACCTGGCTCTTTGGTACTAGATTCCTTGCTCCTCTCTTCATTGCGTACGCCTTCCTCCCTCTGGGAACCCTTCCTCCTTACAAATATGAAGGCATCATTTATATCCTCCGCTTCCTCTCCCTCCAAGTCATGGACATCAATTGGCTCTTGATCCACCTCCAACTCTTCCCCTTCAACATCATCCTTTTCACCTAGATAGGCGTTCAGGTCATCTACATCTTCAGATCCTTGTTCCTTTGTTCCTTGTTCTTCTTCCCCTGTAGAAAACTCCAGAGTCAGGTATGTTTTCCTTTCTTCATCTGAAGGTCCTTCAGGGGATGGTGGCTTCGCAGGCTCCGGGGTCTTCTCCCTGACCACGGTTCTTCTCTTCTTTCTGATGTAGGTACTTGGCCTTGCGGTATCTATGTTCTACCTCTCCACCACCCTTTTTTTTTCTTCTTCTTCTTCTTTTTCTTCTCCCCTCTCCTTACGCTTTGGTACAGGCGTCTTTCTTCCCATGGGGTCGCCTGGAATGGATATCTCATTCTCTAAGTACGTGCCCTTTTCAAACTTCGGCCTTATGTGCAGGTAGATCATAGCAGCATCGCTCTTAGCAATGGGTAAGGTCAATGGCCTTACGATGTGTACATCCTGCAACACATACCTTTTAACATACATGCGCTTCCCTAGGTAGACCATCTTCTTTCTCATTTCCTTGTGTTCACTGTCAAGGGTGGACAAGTCAAGTCTTAAGTTATTCGACTCCTTGTACCTCTTTACCCCTGCTTAGAATAATTAGGCAGTAAATGAGAAGGGGAGTTTGCACCAGGGACTCCAATTTTCATCCACCAAGATGAATCTACGAATGTAGAAGTGCTTGTATACCGTGAACTCAGCTTCTCCTTTAGTCACCATGGGGAGTTGTTCTAGGATCCGCCATCCCACCTCGAATGCGTTCCTGAGGTAAGTATACCATTTATCCAAGTGCACCTTGTGAACCCTTATCATTGAATCACAAGTATACTTTTGGAACCTATCCGCAGGCGAAGGGTCTTCATTGGGGTACTCCCATACGAAATTATCATATGCATCTAGCACCTAGATCTCTGAGAACATAATGGTTAATAGAATGTTCCCAAATAATATCTTCCCTCCATTCTCCACGCTACTTATGATCTCATCTGCTATTTACTAGGAGATGTTGTATATGGTGCCCTCTGTGACCTTTTTGTAGACATTCAACTAGAGCTTGCTCACCTGGGTCCACCTCTCTTAGCCATTCAGCTTGGAAATGAGGTGCGCGGCCATTTTCATCATCAGATCACTGATATATGTGATGTCGTAGTACCTTGATCCCTTATTATAATCCTGGGATGCAATAGTTTCTTTAATTACCTCCTCATCTTGGAGTTCATCTATGATAACGTCCCCTTTACAGCTTAGGCCTGTAAAGTGTGAGATTAACTGGGGAGTTATGCTCATTCTATGCCCTACGAAGTAGAAGAAATATTTGTGCATGTGCATCATTAACCATTGGTATAGGTGCTCGGGCTTCCCGAAGTATGGAAATTTGTAAAGCTGGAGAAGCCTTACCTTCTCCATTTTCACCTTGACTACGTCGCTATAAATCGACATCCCATCAGTTATTCATTTGTTTGTGGGGAGCACCAGCTCTAGCACCATTTCTTTCATAATTATACTCGACCGGTGATTGTAATTAATTACAGTCATCTATCTGATATGGGACTCCCACTCTTACACTAGTAAAATCCCATCTAGGTATTGCATCTCTGAGTACCATTCCTCATTGGTATCCAAAGGGATTTCTTCTTCTTTCTTCTTTCCTTTTCCCTTATCCTGTCCCTTCTTGGATTATACTGTAGACTTATCAATTGGTTTTGTGGCCATCATTTTACCCTTTGCTTTCATTCCCTAGTTACTTTAGAGTTATTTGAGAGTTTTCCTCACGCGCCCTGTGCCCTAGAGTACAAACCCTAATTTCTGATTTTCCTCCTTTGATCATGACATTCTTTCACAATGTTCCCCACACCCATGAATCACTTCTTCTCTAGTTTGTAGATCTAGCGAACTGATTGCACGTGAGTTTTTGAGATTTTCCTTCGCACGAGTTAGCTCTCAAAATCCTATCTCTTGAAAGAAAATTGTTCTCCTTGTTTTCACAAAGTAAAATAATGAACTACCCATCCTTGTATTTATAGCTTTTCTTGATTTTACACATTAAATGCTAGGCTACCTACCACTGTACGACAATATTTAATGCGGCATTTTTCAAAAAAACACAACTTTAGTGCTTTTCGTTGCGCGCCCAATCCTTGCGCGAAATTTTTTTCACCTGCGCCCAATCCTTGGCAAAAACTTTTCCAACCTTCTAGCATGCAAACAATCCATCTCGATAGAAGCCTCTTGCGGATTTGTTCCTAGTGTTAAAGGCACCTCTTCCATCCTCATGATTCTTGATTTTTCCTACCTCATGTTTTTGTGGTTTCTCCTTGTACGTGGATTTCCCATGTAACCTTATTTTGCCACCCATCTACCTTCTTTTCTCCTAGTGCATATTTTTAATGGGGCCAGTTCGAATGGTCTACCAACCCAATCCTCTTACAGAATAATTTCATGCTTCTCTTTTTATCACTTCACCCCACACTAAAATGATGCGCGGTCCTCTACGCATTCATAAGTCAAAAAGTAATAAGGTTACTGGTGCCCAAGGCATAAAACAAGACAACAACATGAAAGGAAAAAAAAAGAAAGGAAAATCATGAAAGGAAATGGTAAACTAATTGGTAGAACTACCTTATTTACAAACACCAAGAAGCATTATTTATAGTAGGGCTTCAGCCTACTCCCATTGAAGTGTCCAGGTAATTTTTTTCCATCCAACACTTGTAACTGGCATGCACCCAAATCAAGGATTTATGAAATTACATAAGGACCCAGCCAATGCACCTTTAACTTTCTAGGATGGTGTAGAAATTTTGAATCATATAGTAATACCATTTGGCCAACCTCAAACTATTTGTTCTTAATGTGGTGGTCATGCCATGCCTTTTGCTTAAATTTTTCAGTTGTTTGGCTCCATCTTGCTAGCAAGAACCTTTCATCCAACTTCATCAATTAATCTATTCTCTCTTCTAGTGCTTGTTCATCATCTAATCCTCTTGCATACGCTATACGTAGCGATGGTAGCATTAATTCAACTGGTAAAACAGCCTCTGCACCAAACACCAGTTGAAATGGTGTGGCCTTGTTCAACCTTTTATATGTTATTCTTTATGCCTAAAGGACTACTAATACCTTGTCATCCCAATCTTACCTACCCACATCACATATCTTAGTCAATGTGTGACTAAGGATTTTGTTAAAAGCCTCTGTAGTCCCATTTACCTAAGGGTGATAAGGGGTAGTCTTGTGATGGGCTACCATGAATTCTACCAATAGAATCATGATTGTTTCATTTAAGAAGTGAGTGCCCCTATCACTTGTTAAACTTAATGGGAACCCATACCTACTGATAATTTTCTCCCACAAAAATCTAGCAGTCATGGCTGTGGTGTAATCCTTAGTGGGCGCAGCATCTACCCACCTTGTCAAATAATCAGTATAGGTAATGATATATTGTGAGTTAGTCTGACAAAAACTATAGCCCATTTCTCAAAAGGTTCTATACTAGCGATGGGGTGCAAGGGCATCTCATCCCTTCTTCTAGGTTTTCCAAGGCGCTGACAGTGGTCACAGGCCTTACAAAAATTGATGCAATCCTAGTGAATCATTTCCCACCAGAGTCCAGTGATTAGGATCTTGCGTACGGTTGCATTCCCTGTATAATGTCCTCTAGCAATCCCACCATGGGATTCTTCTATTATAGCTATGCATTTATGTTCTAATACACACCAACGCAAAACCTTATCGTGGCCCATTTTATACAAATCCCCATTAATCAACATGAAGGGTGTGGCGCATATGGCTAACCTTTTTCTTTCCAGAGCATTCATCCCTTCGGGTGCCACACCTTCCTTGAGAAAAATAGAAATGTCTTCTAATTCTGAGGGCGCACACCGTAGCCTGAATAGTTGCACATCCGGCATGGTTTCCTCAATACTCTACGTGTCCTCTCCCAAATCAATCCTAGAGAAATGATCCAGCCCACAATTGTTCTTTCCCAGTTTTACTGCCACTTTGAATTCAAATTCGTGAAATAAAAGTACCCAACGGCATATGTGCCCTTGAATAACTTCTTTTTTTACTAGATACTTCAAGGCCATATGGTCAGTGTAGAATATGAAGGGAGTTTCAAGCAGATATTGTCTAAATTTATGGAGCACATAGATCATTTACAATTCCTCGTGTTCATTCGTTGTATTATTTTGCTCTGCTGGTGTCAACTTTCTACTTGCAAAACATGAGGGATGATTAATAATCCCCTCTCCTAGTTGAGCAAGGACATCTCCCATTGCTGTACTAGAGGCATCCATGTGGACATGGAAAGGTTTATCCCATGATGGGAATCTTAGAATAGGTGCGGTTATAAGCCTTTATTTTAGAGTGTCAAATGCCCTTTGTTGCACCTCTCCCCACCGAAAGGCACTTTTATGTCTGAGAAATATCTCCAAAGGTATAACAATCTTGGTGTATCTCTTAATGGACTTTATGTAGTACCTAGTGTGTCTAAGAAATCCATGCACTGCACTTTGGCTGGTAGGCTCCCCTAACCCTACAATAACTGTAAATTTTTTGGGATCCACTAGTAAGCCCTCTTTGCATATGATATGCCCCAACAACGTTCTAAAAGGAGTTACAAAGATACATTTCTTGATGTTGAGGGAGATCCTTAACTACTGACATATTTCAAACATCAACCTCAAGTTATGATAATGGTCCCTGACCAATCCATACATTGTCCAATCATCCAAATATACCTGAAGAAACTTATGGATGAAGTCCTTAAATGCTTGTACCACTATGCATGAAAATATAGTGGGCACATTCTTCAACCCAAAGGGCATGACCGTGTATGCAAAGCTTCCCCACTCGGTGGTGAAAGTTGTCTTTTCTTGGTCTTCCTTAGTAATCCTTACTTGGTGATATCTTGAGAATCCTTCCATAAAGGAATAGACCTCGCACCCAATAACTTCTTCCAAAATATCTTCAGTAAAGGGGGTGGGAAAAGGATCTATGATACAAATAGTGTTTAATTCCCTGTAATCCACACATATCCTATTTCACCCATCCTTCTTTATGATGATCACCATTATACTTATCCACTATGATTCCTCCATAGCCTCAATGATACCGGATTCTATCACCTTGTCTAGCTCTTCTTTAACCCTCACGTCCATGTTGGGATTCATCTTGTAAGGCCTCTTCCTAACCGGGCATGCACCAAATTTCAAATTTATCCTCATTTCCCCCAATGAATGGTGGATGCCTTTCAACTCATGGTATCCATGAGGGAATAAATCCTCAAATTCACGCAAGAGATTGATGATCTTTGATACTTCCTTGTACTGACCAGTAGTCCCTAATGATAGCTTCCTTGGGCTCCTCTTTCGATCCGATGTTAACTTGCTTGGTTTTGAGTGGTTCATGATAAGTGCATGCACATGCATCTGCACTATCAACTACTTCGCGTGCCCCCAACCGAATGGTCGACATTCAGGATTTCCATATCCTCCTCATCAACAACATATACCATCTTTCCTTTCTCCTTTTCAGCACACACGCACTCAAATTGTATGTCTTTTGGTTCCTCTTCTTAGAACCATGCTTCTAAGTTAGCCCCACCGAGTATGTTTACTAACCTATCTTCCGCTATGGCACAATCCCTCAGAGTGAGGCACTTGATAGTCTACAACGCCTCATCAACTGGTTTCTTGGTACTTTGGTACTTGAATGTGTGAACCAAGTCAACCACTAATTCCTACCAACTTCCCATTTGGTGGCGTGTTTTTAGAATGGATATGCCAAGTGCATGCACAACCTTTTAGTGTCGAATATAGCTTGTGCACCAAAAGGGAGGGTGGTGAAGCTTCCATGCCTCCTCCCCAGACCCTCTCACATGCCTGGATGTGGGAAGAGGTGGGTCCATTGCCATTGTAATCCTTAAAAATAGTGGGTATGTTACTTTTTGAGAATCAAACAGTGTGTGCAATTCTAACTTCGTGCCATTCCAATAATTTTTCACTATGCACGACCCACCACCTTATAGTTTTTCCTATCAAAATATAACCTAGCATACTTCGTTGCTCGTCCTCCCTCTAGTGAGCTTCCATCTCTCTCAAAAATACCTCAGGGTATGCATCCCTAGAATACTTTGGTTATTTCCTTTCCTCCCAAGGCACCAAACTATACGTGCCATGGTTACCTTGGTTACTGATCCTTTCAGATGTCACCCAATCAATTCATAAGTCCCATGTGCCCAATTATCGCATGCTATACTAGTAGTATCACTAACAGATTGAGCATCATCAAACTGGATGACTCCTTCTGTAGGGTGGATGGTCTCTGGATCTCTTATGGAGTGCACATATATTCTGTCTAGGACTTCCTCCCTAAGGGGTTCAATATAGGGGGTGGACTTCCCATCAACCAGTGGTATAACTACCCAGTCTTCCTTGTTTTCAAAGCTTATGTACCCCTTGTTAAACTGGAGATCTGCATTATTCTTATAGCACCACAGGTGCCCAAGTAACGCTAGGAAGTTATCTACCTTGGCAATCACCAAGACTTCAAAATCTCTGGTGAACTTAGTCCGCTGAATGGTAATTGGCCGCATCCTTCAATACACCTATGGGCATTTCCTTTGTCTTATTTGCCATATACAACACATTTGAAGATGGCTGTAATACAAATCTTCCCATTTGATGTCAGGCATCCAGAGTGAGAACATTAACCTCCACGCCTGTGTCAATGAGGATGTTGCTAAGCAACCATCCATCCACTACTGTGTTTAGGGTAATCTCTTTATCATAATCAAGGCTGTGAGGTGGGAGGTTTACATGCATGATCTACCTTTTGTGTTCTTCCCCAGCATGTGGTACCTTTCCCTCAACCATGATCCTAGAAGGGGAATAATATTCTCGTGCCTCAGTAGTTTACACAACTCCTTAACCTTGTCTAGGTCACCCTTTGGTGCTTCTACGGTTCTTCTTTTCTCATCCTTTCTAGTCTACTCTTTTAAGCATTGGATCTCCCCTTGGAAACTTCCCATGTACTGGGTCCATGGTTTCCTGGTAGAATTCTTTCTGGTGAGCTGGGTTTGGATACTTCCCATGTACTACTTCTTCCCTCAAAACCAGAGGTCTCTTCTAAATGCTTCCTTTACGCATGCAGACTCCACCCTTGTTGTTACCATAACAGGCTCTAATTCTGATTCACGTATTACCCGTGGAAGCCATTGCGTGTCAGCCTTCTTAATACTCACTAGGGAAATTCCCTTATCCTTCCGGTAATGCTGACTCATATGTTCGTATAACTCTAGGCACTCTTCGTTATTATATTTTTTTCCACACTAGGAGCATTGTAAAAGATCTAGACATTCACGCTTATAATGGTATATGGCTCCACAATTAAAAGACATCCCATGCAGTAATTCTCTTCTTCCTCCATGGTTAACCCAACCATGAAATCCTCCGTGAAACCCTCTTCCACATGCACCTCCATCTCCATGCTCTCCATACCCATGGTCATCTCCCTTGGAACTATTGGCAATGCCAGTCTGATGCACACCAAGATCAATTGCCTCATGAATCTGGTCAATCAATCTATAATCCTTGGTGTCATGTGTGGTTGAGGTACATATCTTACAATAACAAGATATGTTTTTGCGGATCACGCACTGCAACAAGGGGCATCTACTTGCATCATGGTCCTCGTGACATATTTCACAATTTATCGTTATGGCACGCACCACCTTCCGAGTCTATATCCCACCATTATCCTTTGTGTGCCCTTTTACATTACAATCCGTGCATCACATCCCTTTGTGAATCTCTAGAACTGTGTTGGTAGATAATTTCTCCAATTGCTTAGCCATGGTAGAAATCTGAGCCTCCACAAATGGGCTAAAACCAGTGTCAACACTACCAACTGCCTCAACGTGTAAAGCATCTTCCAATGCTTCACGTGCGTCCGTGAATGTTTTATGAGATAAATCCCTCCTAAAGGGTGTGATCAACCCTCTAAAAAACCACTGAGCATGTTGTGAAGGGTGGATATCATAAGATAGTTTAGATAATAGAGTTTTAAAACATGCTTCATATTCCTCTATGCTCTCTGCCATTCCCTGTTAGATTTCTTTGAGAGAGCTAATGCTGTTCTGTTCAAACTCAGGTATGTGGAGTTCTACCAAGAATACATTTCTCAGTGTGGTATAATCCACCACAGTCTGATGAGGGTCATACTTTCTATACCAACTATGCACACGTCCTTTCAAGGTCGTCACAAATTGACTGGACTTTCGATCATGGGTCATGATTCCCTTCACGTGCCATAACAGATCACACTTATGCACATGCTCCGTGGCATTTTCTATCCCACAGTAATATGTTAAGTGTAGAGACATCTTGAAAAAGACTTGAGGAGATGGCTGAGGCCCCTGCCCTCCCGATCCAGTCCCTTGGTTTCCTCTGGTGTTTCCTCCTCTGCCAGATCCACTAGATCCTGAGCCACCAGCTCCACCACTTCCACCTCCAAATCCTCTTGTGTTAGGTACAGGGCCTATGTTTGTCATGCCGAACGCTCCCATCATCCCACTAAATTACATGCTAAAATTTTGTGAACTAGTACCACTCCCAGTCATATTTCCTCCACCACTTCCTAACGTGCTTCCAAAACCAGCTATATACGTGCCTTGTCCAAACATTCCACCAAATACTGGAATAGTGTGTGAAGCCATAGAAGTCCCAAATGAGAAGTTGTATCTTCTAGGTGCCGATCGGTTGCTTTCACTGAAATCAAATGGATCAACTATATTTTTCCCTCATTCAAACAAACCAAGTGCCAAGGTTCGGTCACTAAGTAGGGCCAGATGTGCGCCAATGACTCTCATCAGAAGCCACAAGTTTTTCTCTCCCACGCTTACCAAGATGGGGTACCATAGATTGTTTGGGTTCCACATCCTCCATGTGAACCTTAACTCCTTTCCACCAAGTCTGGCTCCATAACCCACTTGTAATCCCACACTATCTATTGAGCTCCTTTTCATGCACTTCTTTATACTTGAGTTGTCTCTCCTCCCTTTCCTGTTCATTCGTCAGATCAGCCATCCTTCCCCAACTTGGCTTCCTTGCCAAACGCTCAAGGTGGTTTAGCTGGCCATAGGAAATTCCTCTAAACCCAAGGTTACCGTTAAGGTTTTGATCACAAGGGGAATAACACGCAGAAATGATCCCCTGGGATCTCATAAGAACTCAAACTCAAGAACTTCTGGATAGGAATATGTGGAGATGGCATATTCCAGAGTGTAGCTAGTCAATAATCCCTTCCACCAATGATCTATAGCACTGGTCCACGTTAGATCAGTATCTTGCAAGTTCTGATATGTTTCTTGGGTCCAAGGGTGTGATTTATAATGCCACCCTGATCTAGATGTATAAGCCGAGAGCCATTCGAATAAATCTACTGGGAAACAAAAGAAGAAAGTTTCGTACAACTCATGATAAAGAGTATCTTCCACCCATCTTCGCGTATCAAACCCAGATCCAGTACTAAATCTCTGAGTGAATTCATCCTCTGTGCTTTTAAACCAATCTTCAACACCTTCAAGTGTTAAGCACTCCGCCATCACTTTTTTCCACAGATCATGATGTATGTCATGTTCCACTACAACTTCGAAATGAGGTCTCGGCAATAGAACCAAGATGTAGTCATTTTTACACCCCACTAAGAACAAGGGAACCTCATGCGTGCTGGCCTATCACCCAATGGGTGCTGGGCACTCACTCGAGGCACGCGAGAGGGAGCCGAGTCTCTCTTTTATGTGAGTTCAGTGGAAGGCATGCTCATGATCTTGATTTAGTGATTTAAAAGACATGAAAAAGCTATAGATCTCAGAATGGCTTCTATACGCTTTAATTCATAATAAAATAAAAGCACACAACAAAATTAATAGAAATAGGAAGTTGTAAATCCACCATTATATATAGCATTCAAGTAAGATTCATGATTATATAAGAACAAAAGTACAATAGAAATGTGCAGGAAATATAGAGAAAGAGTCTTAATACATTTTTCATGGCAACCTTATCACATTCATTCATAGTATTACTTATAAAATATTTTAGAAGGCAGACCATAGTCATGCGCCATGTGTGGATCCATACATGTATTCTCACAAAAAAAAATTACACTCCCCATTTCCCCATTACATCCTTACTGGAATCCTTTACCCATTTTCATCCCATAGTTCTCATAGTAATTCGACAGAGCTCCACTACCTATCTTCTGTCTCTCTTATTTTCCAAGGGCATGCATATAAATAGGTCTCTGAGCTCTAACAAACTCCTTTGCAGCCTCAAATCTGGCCCCAAGTGTCAAGGTGTGGGTCACCCTGGCCGCCTGCCTCTCCAAGTCATGATTAAATTTTTTGATCTTTCTATCACAAGGTATATTCCTTCCAGGACACCCTGTCACCAGGATGGAACCTTATCCAAATGGAACACGTTCTTCATGTGTCCTGCTCGAAAGGCCAAAAATGGCTAAGTCCTGAATTGTTCTTCGCGCGGTGCGCGTGCCCTGGGTTCTCCAAGAAGCCTTTTGAATACTTCCCTACGCACCTTAACTTACGCGATTCCTCCAGCCATGTACGCCTATGTGCCTATAAGATTTGGAAGCTATGATAGGGGCCCCACATTAAGGCTTGTTCCTATTCCTTTGTCTAGGTGCATACGTGAAATTTACAAAGGATTGATTCGTAAACCTAATCTAATATTGCTAATGAGAGAAGGATAAAAGGAATACAAGAAATTAAAACTAAGCTAACCAGGTGATACACCAAAGGAATGATGAATTATTTTTTGCTGATAGGCACAAACCAAAAAAATGCATACAATAATCAAGCACAGATAACCAGTTTTGCAATGAAAGACTAGATGAGAGTAATGAAGACAAGAAAGGGTCGAAAATAAGCCACAAACATGTATTATTTCTTTGTAGATTTGATACAATGCATTTAAAAAATGACCAAAAGGCAGAAAACATGTTGCAATCCAATTGGATGTCTGAAACTCCATGAATTCATTTGCTAGAGGAAAAGGGGAGCCTACAAAATAGAAGAATGTCGAACCGCTGGTTTAAATTACAATAAGTCATGAAAAATAGATCCTGTATTAATGGCCCAAAAATGTTTCTCCATTTTCCTCCCACCTAACCTCTTCAAACTTAAATTTTCATATCTTCATAGCATAGATGAGGCCTAGATCTTTCCAATGGTGCTAGATTTGCTACATTTTGACCCCGAGTCGAAAGATATGCCCATTTGAAATTTGCATTGGGTCCGTACAAAATAGCGGTAAAACTAGTTTGAAAATGGGCCCCCTTTTAAAAATGGATAAGTAGAGAGCTGGCACATGTCTGACGGAAGCCTCTTTGTTTTTCTTTTGGAGTGGTGTGGGGTTGACACGTGGTCTCCTCCATGACTTGCTTGATTTTTTATGTTTTTTGGCTAAGTCCTTTGCTTGGCGGGGTCATATATCTGACTGGGGACACGCGACAACCTGGCATTTACTTGGAAACCTCTTGTTAATTATGCTCTTTAATTAGCTCTGTTTGGACACTTGAGACCCTCTTCTTTCTTGTCTCAATGAATTTAACTATTCAACCTGACCCTATCCCTTTATGAAACTAGATGTGTGGAGGCTCCATGCTCACTTAAAAGCCCATTCAGGATTTTCCTTTGAAGGAGCATCGGGTTGACACATGGAAGCCTCCGCAGGCTCTTTGGAATTTTTGATAGCCTCCCTTACCTTTTTGGACACTAGATAACGTGGTGAGCCTGCACTCATTTGGGTCTCCACTTTTTATTAAATTTTGGAGATGTGCCAAGCTGACCCATGGCGACTTCCTCTAGCACTTCTATACTTAGTATTTTTGAGGTCCACCTTGTCTGCCTTTTGAATTTTAGCTTTGAATCCGCCCCCAATTTGGTCCTAGGACACATGGGATCCTGGCGCTTGTTCAAGTATCCTTTTTTGGATTCAAATTTGGATGTGCACCACTTAGACACTTGGCAGCGTCTACTATCTCCTCCATACTTAGTCAATTTTTGGACTTGTTCTGAACTATTTTAGAGCTCGAAGACTTCGAACCTTTTTTGTTCCTTCTCTCTTTATATTTTGGATTTTTTGACACTGTCTCATCCTTCCCCAACCCTTCTATTCCATTTCTGAGCCTACCTATAATCTATTTAATGGAATTAAAGAACGGATTCACTCGACAAAGCCGTCTTTTGAATTTCTCATGCACAGGGTAGTTTGATCTTTCGTAGGTCCCGCCACTCCATTGTAGAGTCCCTCTGTAACCTATTTATAGGATTCAAACATGATTTATCTAGTTCTTTCTATGTGGGGTCATGGCTGATCCAATATTTTTCTAGGGGAAAAATATGGATAGCAATTTTGTGACTCGTAGGGGTATCTGCCTACTAGATGAGAGGACCAGTTGCCTTGTTATGTCCATTGGGCATAGAGTCGAGATTGATGGGTTGGTACTGATCCTGCCTCTGATCCATGAGCCTGACCATCTGAAGTCTCAATTTTCATAAGAAATCTTGAGACAATGGTTTCTGAGAGTAGAAAATTGATTCGACCTAGGGCTTTCATCTGTCCTTGAATGGACTGTTTCGAAGACAGATTTTAGTTGATCTACATTTGTTTTCATTTGAAGATGGAAACTATTACAGGTAACTATGAGTTTCCCTACTATGAATAATGAAAGGGATAACACATCCACTTAGAGGCATGTTGGACTGTGTAATGATGCGACTTGGAGAAATAAGGAACCTATGCCACATCACTTAGGAAAAAAAAATACACTACAACAAAACAACATGCATATGCATTTAGGGAAATAAAAATCCTATGCTAATATTTATAGGGGAGGAAACTTTTCACACAGTAGAAATGGTTGAGATGGATCCTAGTTACTAGAATCTGTAAAAAAATTTCATTTAATTTAGCCAATTGGAAGGCATTGCTATTCTTGCACTCTGTCATCATGTAAGGGCCACTCCAAATTACATAAAATTTGGAGTGTTTTCCTGGTTTTTCCCGATTTGCATCCCATTTCAAAACTAGGCATCCTTCTTGAAAATTCCTTGCTTTTGATTTCTTATCAAAGCATCTCTTGATTAAGACCTGATCCTTCTCCATTGTTTGAAGTGCACGCTCTCTGGTTTCTTCCAATTCCATCAGTTCTACATACCTAGCCTCCATTGGTTCAAACTCAGACATCTCCAGCTGCTTCATGAGTTCCAATGCTGGCAACTCAGGTGATATAGGCAAAATTGCCTCTTTCCCATAGACAAGTTTTAATGGAGAGCTATTTGTATACCGCTTGGGTGTTGTCTTATCAGCCCATAAGGCTGATTTGAGTTTTGTGTGCCAAGTTATCTGATTTTCATCAAGAGTTCTTCTGACAATCCTTAGCAGGTTCTTGTTTGTGGACTCAGCTTGGCCATTACCTTGAGGATAATAGTTTGATGAAGTGCTCAAGTAAATCTTGTTCCTAACAGCCCATTCTATGATTTTGGAGCCTATGAATGCCAATGCATTTTTTCATATAATGGTGGCTGGCACTCCAAATCTAGTCACTATCCCTTTATAGAAATCTAGTATGCTAGACTCATTAGCTTCTTTGAGTGCCACTGCCTTGGTCCACTTGGAAAAATTTTCTATTGCTGTCAGAATCCATTTATAGCCTTGGCTCTAATTTGGATTGATGACCCCAATGAAGTCCAATCCCCATTTCATGAATTGGGTGCAATGGAAGTGCTGCTAGCCTTTCTTTTCCGGTGAAGAATGCACACTTCTTGCACTTTTTGATCCACACATAGTAGTCACTAAACACCCTGGTCCAGTAATAACCCACCTTTATGATCTTGAGTGTTGTCACCCATGGAGCAAAATGGCCTCTACCTGCTCCAACATGGAACTCTTGTAACACTCTCTCAATCTGATCTGTCCCAATGCATCTTAACAAAATGCCATTGATGTCTCGTTTGAACAAGATTGCATCAATAAGCATGTATGGGATGGCCTGTAGTCTGAAGTGTCTCCTTTTTTGTTACTAATTTTTGGAGGGCATAGGCCTATTTTTAGGAAGTGCAAAATGTTTTGAGTCCAACAATGAGTGGGAACATTATCATTTTCTTCCTCTTGAACATTATGCGGGATAAAAACAACTTCCTTTTCACCACTTACTTCATCTTGTTGACTCGAGGCCAGTTGTTCACACAATCCCTTCCCATGGACCAGCTTAGTAACCTTGATCTCAATGTCATACTCCATGACATGAGTGATCCATCTTACATGTTTTTCATTTAGATCCTTGCTGAGAAGGAAGTCTTTAACTCCTGCATGGGAGACTAACAATTGGATTTTATTGTTTGAAACTAGATGTTTAAAATTCTTTAACCCTCTGATCACTACAAGGACATGATTTTCGATGGAGTATGTCACTTCATAATCTTCTAGACCTTGGCTGAAGAAGGAAATTGGCTTCTCTATACCGTCTTTGTTCTGTTGTACTAAGATTGCAGAAATCGTGTCACTGCCACCAAAGGCATATAGTATGAAATCCTTAGATAAGTATGGATTCACAAGAGTTGGGGCTTGTGATATAGCTTCTTTGATAGCCTTAAATATTTCTCTTCCTTCATCTATCCACCTAAATTTCAAGCTCTTCTTCAACGTCAACGTTACTGGCTTGACAAGGGAAACAAAGTCTAGTACAAACTTGCAAACAAAATTGATCTTTCCTAAGAAGCTTTGAAGATATTTCTTATGTCTTGGTCATGGCAATTCTCTTATTTCTTCAACCCTCTCTAGGTTAATTTCCAAACCCTCCTTTGAAAAAATATGGCCTATAAGCCTGCCCTCATGGGCCAAAAATATGCAATTTTTAGGGTTCAATGATACCCCAAATCTCCTACATCTCTGGAATACCTGTCTTAGGTGAAAAAAGTGATCTACTACATTTTTGGAGAATACAGAGATGTCATCCAGATAGATCAGTACTATTTTGTTGATCAAACCTTTGAATTCCATATCCATTTCCCTTTGGAAAGTGGCTCCAACATTAGACAATCCAAATGGTATTTTTCCATAGGCATAGGTGCCCCATTTGGTGGTGAAAGTCATTTTGAACTGATCATATTCTTTCACCATTATCTTGTTATAACCTAAGTAGCCATCTAGGAGGGAGAATCTCTTTAATCTAGATACCACTTGTAAAATATGCTCCATTGAGGGGAGTGGGTAGTGGTCTTTGAGAGATACTTTATTCAAGTCTCAAAATTCTACACACAACCTAATCTCTCCATTCTTCTTCCTGACTGGGACTAAGTTTGTAACCCTATTTGAGTGTTTGATTGGAAATATAATACTTGCCTCTATCGTCTTATCTAGCTCTTTTTTCATCAGAGGTTCAATGTGTGGATTGAATGGTCTCTACTTTTGCCTAATGGGCTTAGCATCTAGATCTAGTTCAATTGTGTGTTGTGCTAGATTTGGATTGAACCATCTTAGGTATTTATAGCTACAAGAAAATACATATGGAAACTCTTGAAAAATTTGCATGAATTCATACCTTTCTTTCTCGGTCACCACTTTTCCAATCTGAAGTGTTTTTCCTTTTCCAACTAGAATTGACTCTGAATCTTCTCCTTTGATCTATATGTTAGCCTTATCTTTTCAAAACTGATCATTAGGATTGAAGATAGATTATAATGTTACCAAACCTTTGGGAAGCTTGTTTATATGAAACTGCACTACTTGATCTCCATATTTCTGCCCTAATTTTTCTTGATTCCTAGTTAAGAATTCAGCTTCCTCTTGCAAGAAATTGACGATCTGCTGATCATTCTCAAACACCTGCCATCATGCGTTGTTATCTGGCACTGCGATCCTCACAATCACATGGATATTTGGGTGTCCTTTGTCCCTCTTTATGCTATCAACCACATAAAATGTTTCTCCAACTGATGTAAGCCTATCAACAGCTTCATTCTCCTTCCTAGGTATGGACACAATGTTGAAGGCTTTAAAATTCTTAATGAGATCCCATACCCTATTCTTGTAGCTCTTGAGAAGGTCTTTCTTAACAACATTTTTTCCTCTAACTTGATTAGCAACTAGTTCACTATCACCAAACACTTACAAGTTATTGATTCCTTATTTTCTTACCCAATGCAATCCATGAACTAAAGCCTCATATTCTGTTGTATTGTTCAAACAAGAAAATTGGAAATGGAAAGCTGAGTAGTATTTAATACCTTGGGGTGACCCAATCATAGCTCCTCCTCCAGATCCTTTCCTACTTCTCGAGCCATCAAAGAACAATTTCCATACTTCATTGTCATCTTTGTGTTCTAGATTAATGATGTCAGGAAGAGGATGATTCTCCTCATGTAGGTAGTAGAATCCTAGTTCAAATTATTCTATCTTCTTATAGGGGTCAAAAGCATGTATTTGGTTTTCCCATTCGTTGAGAGTCAAGTCCGGGATACACCCTACCTTGGTATCTACTTCACAATTGTTTATGATGTCCTCATGATCAAAATCTAAATTTTTTGTATTGATTAGCCTAGGCACATAAGACTCAATGTGGTAATCAACAATGGGCTCAGATCTAATTGTGGCCTTAGATCCATACCTTATTCTAAAAAGCATATGCAACCATTCAGTAGACAAATAGCCTCCAATTTTGGCAGTGAATTCCTTGGACAAACATAATGCAAAATGTGGTGGCAAGTATATGACTGATACGTTCTGCAATATAGTCACATTAGGGTAGGCATGCAATATGAGGCTCATATCTTTGATGACTCCAACAGTTTTCATTGTTTTCCCATCTAATTGTACTACCCCTCTAGATATGACTTCATACTAAAGACCCAATTGATCAACTATTTGTTTGGGAATCACAGAACTACTTTCCCTTGAATCAATCATGTAATTATGTACCAGTTTTTCCCTAATGATCAATAAAACATAGAATGGAGGAGACTTCAAATTATTACCTTGTTGTCCTCCATGGGTTCCCTCAGGTTGAGTTCCATTGGCAAATAGTTTATCTTGTTGGATAGGGGAATTATTTGAGCTTGACCAATTGGCCATGGTAGTCTGCAATAGATCCCTCTGTCCTGGAATGGCCCAGTGACTTCCATAATGAAACGTTCACAATTGTCTTCTTCATTTTCTCAATGATATTAAATGAGCTATCCTTCGGCTGCCCCTTCCCTAGCACATTTTTCTCTTGCACATGTGTTGTTACAACTGGTGCTTGAGTGGATTTGGAAGGTGGCTTGGATTGGCTCTGCATATTGAGAATTGTATTTTGAATGCCAATACCTTGTGGAGTAATGGAGGATTGAGGATTACTTGAGTTTGGTGACTGTACTTATCCAATATTTCTCTTTTTGGACCATGTATTGGCAACTATACTTTGAGGAGGCTGATTCATTCCATAGAATTCTTCAAATTACCAATTGACAAGCATAGTTTCACTTGGAGATACCTCTTGCTGAGCTCCTTACTACTAATTTTCTTCTTGGCTAGATTCTTGTGACACACCAGTGGTCTGTACCATCAAGGCCTGGTTTAGTGCACCATTGAAACACATTGATTGATTATGTGGCTGATTGCATGGGAAACACCAATCATATTCTTGTGCCATATTATTTTTTTGTGGAACCAATGCCCTTAATTTTGAAGCTGTGGTTGGATCATATGAATTTAAAGGTCTAGCAACTTGAGTTTGTCCTTAGTTTTGACTCTGATGTAGCCTGAACTGGTGGTCTATTTTACTGAAACGGGGGTCTAGCCTGATACTGACCCTAAGGCTAATACAACTTAGAAATCTGAGCATGTTGCCTCTTAATAGTTACTAACTCATTCCCTAGGTTTTGAATCTATTTCATGAATTCTTGAAGTTCTTTTGAGGAGTTAGAGGATGAGGTGGAGGATTCAGCTAAACTTTTCTTCCTGGGAGTAGGTATATGAACTAATGTGGGTGTCTGACTAGTGCTTAGGTTTTCTAATTCTGGGTATAGTGGCATGGGTAGCCTAGGATCAAGTTTTCTAGCCTAAATTAAATGATTATTAGCTCCTATGGAAAGGCTATAAGATGTAAGTAAGGTTGTGCCTCCCGTTGAATGAATCATTATAGCAATATCATAATTTAGAGCTCTAAGGAAGTATAAGAAAGAACATGATTCTATGGGCCTTATAGCTGATGAAATTCTATCCTAGGTCCTTTGAAATTTGAGGTTGAAATCTATCAACTACTCTTTAGGATCTCTTTTGATCATTTTCATTGACTCCAACAAGGACAAGTTATCTCCCTTTTCTCCAAACTAGTCATAAAGAGATCTACATAGATGGTCCCAATTTTGAATAGAGCATGTTGCTAGGCTCCTGAACCATTGTGAAGCTTTTCCCTTGAGTGAAGAGGCTAATAAATTAACTATGGTTTCCATCCCAGTGATCTCATGGATTGTACAAACATTTGTAATATCTTAAATCTGGTCGCTAGGTGAAGTCTAGTTCTCCCCAGTGAAGTCTGGATCTATTATAAAAGGGACTTAAATATTTAAAGTGGAATATGAATAGTCTCAAGTCATATTAAAGTACTTGAAAGGTCATGAGGTAGATGAAGAGTCATATTATATTCTATAAATTATAACACCATTCCCATTTTAAGGGGTTGGTGATTGATCTTGTAAACTCAAGAGTATATTGAACCTTGAGAGAACAAAGGAGATAACCATTTTCTTCTATTCCCCCCCCCCCTTCTCAATTTCTTCCATTCCCACACTAAGTACAAATTCTGCTTGAGATTCAATAAAGGAAGAAGGAATTTTAGCCGCTTTGATCGAGAAGTTTAATGGTACTTTGTATTCATTAAGCTCTATTTAACCTTGTTGTTTTACAGATTTATTTTCTTATGAAATTCAAGTGCATGTGATGAAACTTCTGACTGGTGTGTGTAATTCTCTGATTTTCTACTTGCAACATTAGTTCTCCTACATCAATTCTCACTCCCTTTCCTAATTCAAGACAAATTCTTCCCTAGCAAGAGATTGCTAGCTTTACCGCAGGGTCAATGGAGTGCCCTTATTGGATCCCCATTCGTAAGGCCACCAAAGCAATCCACACTTACTCGCATATGCACATATGACAACTGCACCAGTTAAGTAGAGGTACTATGACTCCTATAACATTTACAAGAAATCCACAAGTTTTTCCACTTGACAAATTTTCTCGCCAACAGTTTTTGGCACCTGCCGTGGGGCAGATTTAACAACATCTGCACCGAAAATACGACTGTAAGGTCCCAAAATTCAAAAATAAAAATCAAATATTAAAAAATAAGGAAAAGGATTTCATGAAAGTCCATTGCTGAAGGCCACTACTGATTTCTACACATGTCTTTTAATATTCCCACTTCAAGAATTTTAAAAGGCTAGCTGAAGGAAGACACACCAGGTTGATCAGGTCAAGAGGTGTTGATGATTTCAATTTTGAGGCTTCAAAAAATCAGCAAGAATGAATTAGAGATAATCCATATTTTTTCTCTCAAGCCTCCTCTCCATGTGGATCTTCACAAAATTCACCGGGCAGTCCTATCAAAACTCCTGTGGATACTCCACCTTCAAATTCTCCAATTTTTCAACCACCATTGAGCATTGAGTTCCCAAAAGAAGAAGAATTTGAAGAAGAATTCATAGAAGCAAGAATAGAAGTAGAAATGACAATGGCAGATGAAGAAAAAATACCTCAACTCATTGTTCCATGGGGAAGGAATATGGGCCCGCTTGCTCTTAAGCCACCTCTCCATGATCTACCAATGAGTTCCCGCAAGAACTTTCCAAAGTTCAAAGGTGACAACACACAACATCCTGAAGAACACATTGTCGCTTTCATGACATCATGTGGAATTCTTGGTGTCCAACATGAAGATGTTGTTGTAAGATTGTTCGTGGAGTCCCTCCAAGAAAAAGCAGCAGAATGGTTTTACCTCCTACCTTCCCAATCCATCACTGGTTGGGATGACATCAAGGATACCTTCGAGGAAAGATTTAAATAAACTGAAGATTGTGAAAAAGGTACCAATTTTAGGGAAGGTCAAAGATGCACAAGTGTCTCTCGCCAAATTTTCAGATAAGAAAATTGCAGCAATGATTTTGGTAGCTGATGTCCCAGCCTCATTCGGAATGTTGTTGAGTAGAAGTTTCTATCGAGACTTGGGAGGGAAAATTCAGATGAATTGGTCATCCACAACCATACCAGTGAAGGGAGACATGGAGAAATTACTTCCCAAGAAGAAAATGAGGTACATGGTATGAAATTCTAGGATCTCGGAAGCTAACATCTTGTATCAAAGTAGCAGGAAGATGAATCACTTTTTGGCAACCAAGGAGGAAGAGGATATCCCCATCTTGATAGGCTTAGATATGCCTTCCTGAGGAGATTTGGATTTTGAAGAAGCATTGAGGAGATTTGAGTTACAAGAGGACACCCCCAAATCACTAGATGATGCAGACCACGAGGAAGAGGAGATGGTTCTTTGAGATTTTCAAGAAGAAAAATTAGTTTATATGATTTTACAAGATGAGGAGTTATACTCATTCCCATTTGGGGATGAGGATGATCTCAGTCAGGCCATCTATGGAGAGAAAAATTCAGCTTGTGGTGAGCCCGTGAAAGGTTTGAAAGAAATGTCTATACAAGAAATGCTTAGAGCCACAAAAGAAAGTGAAGATCCTGTGCTCAGTCTCGAGCTCCTGATGCAAGCCACAAATATTCAAGACAAGTGTGAAGCTGATTTGGGAGCCTTAACTAATGTGAAGGTTGGCCATATTGAGATAAGGCAAGATGAAACACATGATATCACTCTTGAGATAATGATTGATGTATGCAATACTTAAATGAAGGATTGGTAGAGTGCAGTGATTCTCGAGATGATGAGGTAATCCCTCCAGATAATTTATTTGAGTTGCAAGATAAAGATTCTTCAAAGGCGTAAAACGAGGAACTGTAAGAAATGATGAAACATTACTCCGTGCAAGAAATATTAGATGCAGTAGAAGTTGCAGAAGATCTCAAGCCAATTCTTGATCTCTTCATTAGTGTCATGGACATATAAGACAAGTATGATTTCACATCCAATCCTTCCATCAGTACTCAAGAACCTCACAGTGGAGTGAAGAAAAAGGATGAATCAAAGGTTTCTCATAGAGAAGATGTCAATGAGTATAGACCCGGGAAAGAAATTAACTCAAAATATAAAAGGAATTGGAATGAAAATCAGCATTGGGGCAGCGATGAGATGCTCGATGGAGAATCAGCTATATGGATAAACATGGAAAGAAACTAGCACAATGAAACCAATTTCAAAGAGAATGAAGGCAATGGAATTTCAAAGTAAGGACTCAAGCATCAAGAAGCTCATATGGAATCACTCCTATAAAGTAAAAGGACAATTGTGAAATCACCTGGCTTTCATAAGAAGTTGAGGAAGGGAGGCTACTTTCTTGTCAACAGCTTCGCAGAACATCATCATTCAGTGTTACCTCTTCAGGGGTAACATTTGAGAAATGAAAAGTACTTCATTGAAAGTGGGTTGTCCCCTGTCTTGTACCATAGGTGATTAATATGTGTTTTTTCCTTTCTATTGTATGGGTTTTCCTTCCTGTTTTTTGTCGTGTGTTTCCTTTCCTTCGTTTTTTATGTGTGTGTTTCCTTCTTCTAATCTTCCTTTCTAGAAGTTGTACATGACTCTACAGGGCCCAATGAATAAGACATTGGTCAACAAATTATATGGTCTAAAATTGAGATTCTAGATTCCATGTCATTTCTTCGCTGCACTTATTCCATGTCATGTCCCCAAGCTAGAGCCAGTTGTTGTCGTGCAAATGTGCAACAGGGAAATTGGAAGTTTTCAAGCACGACAACTATACCCCTATGCCGAAATTTTCATGTTTTATAATTCCAAGGAAACCTTGGTTCTATACAATCATTCCAAATGACCTCACAACCAATGTTAAATCATACCCCTAGGTGAGTTAGGAAATTCCAGTCATTCCACCTAAGTGATTTTAGGGATTTCTAAAAAGATGCTATCTTCTGGCAGTATTGGGAAGGGCTATCACTGGCCTTCCCAGGACTAGATTCAACCCCTTGGAGTGGAATAAAAGGGCCTAATTCAACATGGAGGTGAATGGAAGACTTTCTAACATCATAGAAATGATCTTGGAAGGTTTGGGAAAGTTTTGCAAGACTTGGAGCAGTCTAAGTAAAAAATAGGTTTCACAAGCCTAGGTACACATGCCTAAAACAACTGTTGGGCTTCAGAAGAAGATTCTGGGAGCTCTGGATGGAGTTAGATGAAAAAAATATATATCCAAAAATATTATTCCAATACCTACATGATGGTGAAGTAATATTTTTCACAACACTTTGGTGCATAATGTCTACAGGCAGTTTTTCTCAGGAACATGTGGATTACAAAATCAAAAATCCAAATTTTTAAGGATAAAATAGAATAATCAAGACATGAAACCCCCACCATTGGATTAAAAAGGCCATTTCAAGTCATTATCATATACAATGTTTCCAAAAAGGTCCATCGGGAGCTCAAGTTATCACTGTCACAAGTTCAGGACTTAGCCAAATTTTTGGGAGGACATGTGTCAGCACCAGGAGCCTGGCGGGATTTTGTGTCCCTCACATCCCCAAAGGTTAGGGAAATCAAGGTTATAAAAGTTTTCCCATCCCCCTTGAATCCCTCTTAGCCCTCATATAACCTCTGGGACCCTCATATAACCTCCAGACTTGACAGTTCAGCCCTTAGGTGCATTTTTGGAGCAACCATTCCCTGCAGTCGAATCGGGTGCCACGTGTCACCTCTAGAACCACCAAGGAATTTTATGTCCATTGTTAACCATATGTGGGGGACATCAAACCTTGGAAAATTCACCCATCCCCTATGGGGATCATTTGGACACCCATGTGACTGACTTTCAGTCCCCAAGTGCTTTTTTGAAGCAACCATTCCCTGCCGTCAGATCGGGCGCCACGTGACACCTCCAGAACCACCGTGGAAACTGATGTCCCTTATGTACCTAAGGTGTAGGACATAAAAGATGGAAAAATGTGCCCAAACCCTATGGGGAGTCATTTGGACACACATGTGACTAACTTTCAGCCCCTAGGTGCATTTTTCAAGCAAATCCCCTATCGTCAGATCGAGGACACATGGCATTGCCTTGACCACCATGGAATTTGATGTCCCTCACATCCCTGAGGTCAGGAACATCAGGGACATAAAATTTTTCCCAGCCCCTCCATATGCATGTTTTTAAAGTTTAAATCTAGCACTTAGCCATTTCTTCCTCCTCATTTCTTCTTCACAGCTTCATACCTTGTTATGGCTCTGTGCATGATTGTCCAGACACCTGGTCCACCATTTTTGCTCCGAACCAGCTTTGCCATGGCCACATAAAATATGCACACCATGAATACATAGAAATATGCAAGTATCAGAGAAAAATGGAGTGAAATGACAAAGACGGGGAGAAAATGAAGGGTTTTTACCAGATAACCATGAAGTCACCCGATCGAAAAATCTTCATATCTCACAAGATACAAGTCGGATCAAGATGCCATTTTTTGCAAAATTCTTAATTTTTCAAGGTGATCAATATGTAATAAACAAGAGGTCAAATGGTTCCAGGAATCATTTTCTCCAATAAAACCCTCTCTTCGTGCAATGACTCACATTCATTGGATTTCCTGTCGCTCCGACAATGGAAACGAGCTAAAAAATTACACACGAGCTCTAAATAAAAAACCTATCACAATTGAGTTGTTTTTATTGCAAATAGAGACAAAAAGCATACCTATAAATTTTGAGCTCCATTAATGGCTGCCACGGCAGCTCCATGCTCGAAGCCACTACTAGGTCAAAATCTCAAAATTTATTTCCAGGCGTTCTAGTGGGGAAAACTATGTGAAATTTGAAGGGTGTGATTGTTATGACAAGGAGAGTCCAAAAAAGTATGTTCTGTCACAAATCAGGTACTGGAAACACCCTTTCAAAAAATAGTAAGTTTTCCTATACAAACTTGCTATGTTTGGAAAGTCATCATCAAAAGCAGCTGAGACAAAGGCAATAGGCATTGACTATTATGAGAGAACCTGAATGAGTATTCGCAGAAAACAGTGGAAATGACCACTTACTAAAAATAGTAAGTTCCCTATATGGGTGTTTACCAAAAATAGTAAGTTACCCCAAGAAGTGGTCAAAGAAAAGGCAATGTGCATAGAATTGGATGAATATGTTCATCACATCAAGATGATCAAGAAGAAGCAAGGATCACCTCTTACTAAAAATAGTAAATCTCCCTATATGTGTGCTTACCAAAAATAGTAAGCCATGCTCAAAGAATAGTTTTGGCACAATGGGACATTCAGAACTTCACTGCATCAGATATTTCCATGTTAGGGGACCAATGGGTTTCATTGGGCAGCATCTCCTCTTCCTCTTCTCTCTCTCTTTCCCTTTCCTCTTCCCCCAACTTTCTCTCACTTTCCAATATTCTGATTTCACGTTAGGGTTTGTAATTTTTAATATGGCTTAAGTGACTTTAGAATATAATGTTAATTAAGTCACCTTACTATTATAAAAGGGACTTAAATATTTAAAGTGGAATATGAATTGTCTTAAGTCATATTAAGGTACTTGAAAGGTCATGAGGTAGATGAAGATTCATATTCTATTCTATAAATTGTAACACCATTCCCATTTTAAGGGGTTGGTGATTGATCTTGTAAACTCAAGAGTATATTGCACCTAGAGAGAACAAAGGAGATAGCCATTTTCTTCTATTCCCCCCCCCCTTCTCAATTTCTTCCATTCCCACACTATGTACAAATTATTCTTGAGCTTCAATAAAGGAAGAAGGAATTTTATCCTCTTTGATTGAGGAGTTTATTGGTACTTTGTTTTCATTAAGCTCTATTTAGTCTTGTTGTTGTTTCGCAGATTTGTTTTCTTCTAAAATTCAAGTGCATGTGATGAAACTTCTGACTAGTGTATGCAAGTCTCTAATTTTCTACTTGCAACATTGGTTCTCCTACCTCAATTCTCACTCCCTTTCCCACTTCTAGACAAAGTCTTCCCTAGCAACAAATTGATAGCTTTGTCGTAGGGTCAGTGGAGTGCCCCTGTTAGATCCCCGGTCAAAAGGCCACCACAGAAATACACACTTTCTTGTGTATACACATATGGTAACTACACCAGTTAAGTAGAGGGACTCAAAATCCCAAAACAAGCAAGAAATCCACAAGTTTGTCCACCCAACAAATTTTCTCGCCAACAGACACTTGGTAGCATTTGGTGTCTCCTCCATACTTAGTCGATTTTTGGACTCATTTTGAACTGTTTTAGAGCCCGAAGACTTCGAACCTTTGCCATTCCTTCTCTCTTGAGATTTTTACTTTTTTGACACTATATCCTCCTTCCTCAAACCTACTATTCCATTTTCGAGCTTGCCTGTAATCTATTTAATCGATTTAAGGCATAGATTCACTCGACAGAGATATCTTTTTGAATTTCTCTTGCACAAGGTCGTTTGATATTTCATAGGTCCCATCACTCCATTGTAGGGTCCCTCTGCAACCTGTTTGTAGGATTCAAATGTGATTTATTTGGTTCTTTCTATGTGGGGTTGTGGCTGATCCAATATTTTGTCGGGGGGAAAATATGGATAATAGGTCCTACATTGAAGATTGAAGCCACATTTTTAGCTTCATGCAGGTTCATAGTTGTTTGCTTATTGCAGGTTTTGCAGGGGTCGACATGTGGAGGGAGGAAATTGGCTAGATAGGAGCTGGTTGATGTTATTTCTCCCCTCTCTTTTTTTATTGTTTGTTACTGGTTACAGGTGAAACGAGACGACTTGATTGGACAAAGATCTATGTTGAATGACTTGACCACAATGTTGAATGGGATTGGATTTGGATTTCAACTCGCCAAGGGGTAATACAACCCGATTATCAATAAAATACAATCTCTGAACAACTCGATTGCTTAATGAAGTAGTTCAATCAACCTTGAAATAACTTAACACACCTATGGAAGATAACTCGACCAGAGGAGAATAGATCAGTTAGGAACATGAGAGTGGTGGGTCTGTGGGTATACCTCTAAATATTAAAGTCAACTAGTATTAGCTATCACTAATACTATCACCAAATGCACCTCTAATATTAGAGGTAAAACCCCTACTGGGGAATTGTTTTTAAAAAAAATTAACTTTTAAGGAGAAACCTTTTTCTGGTGCATGGGGCACTAAGGAAAAAAAATATTCCTTACAAACACCTAGAGAATGACAGGAGGCTATGGAGATGTAGGGTGTTCTGGGAAGTTGCTAGAGGTAAAACATGCTCTCCTAGAGTGCATAATCTTCTGCAAAACATTTTTATTCCTCTCTCCAACCTTCTCTACTTCATAGGTCCATATTCTTGCTATGGTACCAAATTTAATCTGAACAATAAGGGCAAAAGCATGATAAAATTTATTAATATCAAATCAACCAACCATTACAATAGATTTCTGCTATTATTATAGGAATTGTACAACCATGTGAAGAAAAATACAAGGTTGCTCAGGTATAACCAAAATCATAACAGCTTCCAAAATACATCTGAGAAGAAATAAAAAATTACAAACAAGTATTGTTGCAGCAATAATGTAACAAATAAACAATATGATATAAAATGAAAAATATTGTTATAAAACTATATAACAATATATAAACTAATTACCTTATTAAATAATTAAATATTTAAGGTAATATGATGCATAAATTAACCTAACAACCATGTGGCAAGATTCCATGCCTCCTCAAGGTAAAGGAATTCGGTGGACTCCAAACCCATGGTATGAACCAATTCAATAAATTTTTGGGTCTCCGGTGTCAGTGAGGTGAGGTAGAGTGACAATGGCACTTAGGGACAAAAGTTTCAAAGGAAACAATCAGAAACTGAAATGTGTGATATTCATGTTCCTCTCAATATGTAAAATTTCAAATGACCATAAATTTCAATCTGTTATTCTAATTATTACAAAATTGGTCTCATTGGAGAGGTCTCCTTGAGCCCTTTAATTTTCCATCATCATATTTATAAATTAATGAAGTTCAGTGGGAAAAAAGGTGAAATAAATAAATGAATCAATGGGAATTAGATATGAAAAGAAAATAAATATGAATATCTATGGGAATACATGGAGAATCAAGAAAAGCGTTGTATTAAATCTACATCATTTGTAAAAGCCATGAGTACTGTTGTTGCAAATCAGCAGCACCCCTGAATGTTGATCAGACTTCTAGTTTGACATCTTGGACATCCAGTGTGATTGTACAACATTGAATCCTCTCCCTAAGTGTGGGACTTGAAAAATAGGAGAGGAATCTCAAGAGTAGAGGCTGGTTCCTCAACTCCTCTGATCAGATATATCACTTACAAGTTGCAGAGGTTTGAATTCCTAGTTCCTACTCTAAATTTCAAGGGGACAAAGATAGGGAATGCAGGAAAATGAAGCTAATGCTAATGAGGTGATGCACTAAATGAGTTGTAGACACCTGATACTGCAATACATACATAATCCACAAGAGAACACAACACAAAGCATGCACACATTGCTCAAAATGTAATGAAAGATCAGAAAAACAATGGTAGATATATGAAAGGATTGAGGGGTTTTAATCACATAGCATATATTAACATTCCAAATCCAATACAATGCATTATAGTGATCAAGAGGAAAAAAGGGTGCTATATTACATGGAAAGGTAAAAATTTCCACAAATTCTACCCAAAAAGGAAGAAAAAAGGAAGTTGCAGAGCTGAAAAAGTGTCTCCCCTTTTCAAAAATGAGCCCATTCTGGCTTTTACAATACAAGCCACAATCCTAGGAGAGAGAAACACAGGAAAATGTGGGAGAGCTTCAACCATTGACCAAAAATGTAGTAAAACAGCATGGGCATCCTTACAGTCCTATCCCCTAACATTTTTTTCCATGCTGGGAGAGAATGCAAGCCATTCTTCATTAAAAATGGTGGTTGAAATGTCATTTCTATCCATGACCATGTGCCAGAGATATTTTTTCATTTTTATCTCTCCAAACTCCATCAAAATTGAAAAAGGAACTCAGAATCATGTAGAGAATTTCACCAACTTTCCATTGATATAAAGAACATGAAAAACCAAGCTCTGGATCGAAAGATATGGCTGTTTGAAATTTTAGGGCAAAACAAGGCCAAATCAGATTAGCGGGCAAATTTTTTTAAATTTTCCACTTTTTGGTCATTTGGAAAATTTTCCAAAAATTCCCCATGCTCTGCCATTCTAGGTGCCACGTGGCATGTTTTGATTAGGCGTTGGCCTTCAATGCTTTGTTTTCCATCGTTTTCCCCTTTGGAAAATTTTCCAAAAAATTCCCGTCGGGCTGATGATCTGAGGACATGTGGCACAATGTGATTGGGTGAGGGCCTCTCCTTTTAAATTTTCCATCACTGTTTGATCCTATTTTTGACTTAGACATGTGGCAAAACCTCATTCGTTGAGGGATTTACCCTTCGAATTTTCCTGCGGGCCTGTCTTGTATTTTTTGCCACCACCGGACACGTGGAAAGATGTGATTGGTTCGCGTTTGGGGGGGGGGTGATTTTTCCCTTGAAATTTCCTTCTTTTTCCTTTGGGAAAATTTCCTAAATTTTCCCCCACCATCCGCCGGTATCTTATTTGCCATGGGGCCGCAGGAAAATAATTTTCCTTTCACTTTTAGCCTTTGGAAAAATCCAAATCCCCCTCCTGCGCCCCACACTCCGACCCTCGGGGACACGTGGCATAACTTGATTGGGTGTGGGCCTTGCTTCTGAAATTTTCCATGGCGCTAACACTTAGTCAATTTTTAGTCAATTTTTTCAATTTTTTCCCCTTGGACACGTGGCATAATCTGATTCGCTGGCAGGCCTGCGGGGAAAAATATTCCTTTTGAAAAATTTGCCAAACACTTGGTAAAAAACCAAGTATACCTCTGACCCCTGCCACTTCCTGGGACACGTGGCACCATATTACTGGCTGCGGACCTTTCAAGGGAAAATTTCCCACAAAAACTCCACCGGGCCATAACTTCAAAAATACATGGAGTTAGGAGGAAAACTTTACCTTTCTAGAAAGTTGAGAAAAAGATCTATCCAATGGTGCCATTTCCAAAAAATTTTGAGTGCCTACAAAGCAAAAAATTATGACCAAGGCACAAGAGAGGAAAGAATGAAAGGAGTTAGCCACAAAATGAGCAAGGGGCACATTTTGGATAACATTTGTTGACTCCTATGGTCAGCTACCTGCTGAATGAAAGTTACCAGTTTCCTGAAGCAATCCATGGGCTGGATTCATTAAATTCTCTGCTTGGTACCCCCCACTGACAAGAATACTACAAGGAGGAAGATGGAGGATAGGACATCACTCATTCCTTTTGGATTGCATCCTTGCTCATGGCTTCCTTTGCAACAGCAAAACAACCTCCTTCTCAATGCATGCTTCCTTGTGTTTGTTCAAGACCAACTACTCACACAATCCTTTTCCTCTGACCAACTTGGTGACTTTGATCTCTATGTCATACTCCATGACACGAGTAATCCAACCTGCTCTCTTTTCATTCAAGTCTTTGTTGAGGAGGAAGTATTTAACTCCCACATGAGAAACCAACAATTGAACCTTGTTGTTTGAGACTAGATGCTTGAATTTCTTCAAGCTCCTGATTACTACAAGAACATGCTTCTCAATGAAAGAATATCTCACCTTGTAGTCCTCTAGGATTTGGCTGAAGAAAGCAATTGGCTGCTCCTCATTGTCTTTGTTCTGCTGTACCAAAATTACAGAAATAGTATCATCACCCCCAAATGCATAGAGGATGAAATCCTTGCAAAAATCTGGGTTAATGAGAGTTGAGGCTTGATAGATGGCTTATTTGATTACTTCAAAACTTTCTTAACCTTCTATTATCCACTTGAAAGCCATGCTCTTATTTAACATCTTGGCGATAGGCTTGACTAGGGCTGTAAAATTTGGGACAAACCTCTGAAATTTTTTTATTATCCCTAAGAAACTTTGGAGGGCCTTCTTGTGGCTTGGCAATGGTAGTGCTCTTATGGCTTCAACTCTTTCTAGATCAATTTCTAATCCTTCTTTGGAGACAATGTGGCCAAGGAGCTTTCCCTCATGAGCTAGAAAAATACACTTTTTAGGATTCAAGGATACTCCAAATCTTCTGCACCTTTGGAACACTTGCCTCAAATGAAAGAGATGGTCTACTGCATTTTTTGAAAAAATAGGGATATCATCAAGATATATTAGCACCATGTTGTTAATCAAATCCTTGAACGCCATCTCCATTTCCCTTTGGAAAGTAGCTCCAGCGTTGGACAACCCAAATGGCATTTTCCTATATGCATAAGTTCCCCATTTGGTTGTAAAGGCTGTCTTGAACTGATCCTCTTCTTTCACCATAATCTGATTGTACCCTGAATAGCCATCAAGTAATGAAAAATATCTTAGAGCCAACAACAACTTGTAAAATCTACTCCATGGAAGGAAGTGGATAATGATCCTTGAGAGATGCTCTATTCAAATCTCTGAAGTCAACACACAATCTGATCTCCCCACTCTTCTTTCTAACTAGAACCAAGTTGGCTACCCAACTAGAATGCTTGATAGGGAATATGATTCTTGATTCTATCAACTTATTCAATTCCTTTCTCATGAGAGGCTCCATGTGTGGATTGTCTGGCCTTTGTTTTTTTCTAATGTGTTTAGTACTTGGATCCAATTCAATGGTATGTTGAGCTAACTTTGGATTGAAACCTTTCAAATATTCATAGCCCCAAGCAAACACATTAGGGAATTCTTGACAAAGTTGTATGAACTCATACCTTTCTTGCTTAGTTGTCACTTTACCAACTTGAAGTGATTTTCCTTCTTCCAACAAGATGGAGACCAAATCTTCTCCCCTGACTTGGATGTTTGCTTTCTCCTTCCTAAACTGATCATTAGGATTGAAAATGGACTCCAAAGTAATAAGTCCCTTTGGTAGTTTGTTGGTTCTCAGCTGTACCACTTGGTCACCATACTACTGCTCTAACTTTTCTTGATTTTTAGCTGAAAACTCAGCCTCTTCTTGCATGAAATGGATGATTTGCTAATCATTTTCAAACACTTGCCAACTTACATTGTTGTCTGGCACTGAAGGCCTTACAATCACATGGATTTTTGGCTATACCTTGTCTTTTTGAATTCTTTCAACAACATCAAAGGCTGCCCCAACTGCTACAAGCCTATCAACAGCTTGGTTCTCTTTTCTAGGAATGGATTTTATGCCAAAGCCCTCAAAATATTCAATGAGATCCCACACCCTATTCTTGTAGCACTTGAGTAGATCATTCTTGACATCATGCTGCCCCTTATCTTGGTTAACAATCAACTCACTGTCACCAAAGACTTGCAAGTTCTTTATTCCTCTCTTGATTGACCAATGCAATCCTTGTATCAAAGATTCATATTCAACAGTGTTATTAGAGCATGCAAACTGGAATCTAAAAGTTGAATAATAATTAACTCCTTGAGGTGAAACAAGCATAGTTGCCCCTCCTGTACCTTGTTTACTCCTTGATCCATCAAAAAACAACTGCCATACCTCATTTTCATCCTTGTGGTTTGGCTTGGTGGTGCTAGGGATATGCTGATTTTCTTCATGCATGTAATAGAATCCTAGCTTAGATTATTCTATTTCTTGATAAGGATCAAAAGCATGCACCTTGTTTTCCCATTCATCAAGAGTTAGATCTGGGATGCTTCCTACCTTGGTGTTAGTTTCATCAGTGCTTGGATAATCCTCTTGATCAAATGTTGAACAATTGGTATTGATCTGACTTGGAGTGTAAGGCTCAATGGGAAAGTTTGTAATAGGTTCAGATCTGATTGTGGCCTTGGTTTCATATCTTGTTCTGAACAACATGTGTGACCAATTAGCAGATAAGTAGCCTCCAATATTGGCTGTGAAATCCCTTGACAAACATAGGGCAAAGAGTGGTGGAAGATCTATTACTAAGACATCTTGCAAAACAACAACATTGGGGCATGCATGCAATGTAAGACTCAAGTTTTTTATCACTCCAACTATTGTTACTGTTGTCCCATCCAGCTGCACTACCCCTTTGGATATGAATTCATACTAAATTCCCAACTGATCAGCTATTTGCTTGGGCATTACTGAACTACTTTCCCTAGAATCAATCATGCAATTGTGCACTAATTGGTTTCCAATGATCAATGAAACATAGAATGGAGGGGGCTTCAACATTTTACCTTGTTGTCCTCCATGATTCCCTTCAGGTTGGGCAGCATTTGTGAGCACTTTCTCTTGCATTTGGACTTGCTGATTCGAAGTTGGCCAGTACTTCATGGTAGCTTGTAGCAAATCTCTCTGGCCTGGGATAGATAGGGATTCCCACATTGATATATTTACATATGTCTTCTTCATCTGATCAATGATACTAAATGGTGATGAAGGATCTATTTGTTGTCCATTGGTTTGCATATTCATCCCTTGCATGTGGGCAACAACAACTGGTATTTGAGTTGGTCTAGGAGCTGTTCTTGGCTGCCCTTGTGCATTTACAACTGGATTTTGTAAATGCCAACCATTTTTGGAACCATAAAAGGTTGTGGATTGGTTGGAGCTAATGTTTTTTCTTCACCCAAATTCCTTCTTTTTGACCTTGTGTTGGCTACAACACCTTGAGAGACTGTTTGATTTATGCCACAAAATACCTTTGCCTGCCAGTTCACAAGTGTGGTGTCTTTTGGAGCTGATTACTGCTAGAATGTTTCTTGTTGTTGGTTGTTTCCTTGACTGCCCTCACCCTCCACACCAGTAGTTGTCACCATTAATGCTTGATTCAAGGCACCGTTGAAACACATAGATTGGTTGTGAGGTTCATTGCATGGAAAACACCAATCATACTCCTGAGAAATGTTTTTTTGTGTTGGCACCAATGCCTTAGAGGTAGATATAGCATTTGGATTATAGGGCTGAAATGGTTTTTTGGCAGAAGGCCTTGCTTGATTTATATTTGCAGCTAGATTTGGTGGTCTATGAGGTTGATATGGCTGCCTTTTAGGCTAAGCTTGAGGCTGGAAGGAAGCTCTAAAACTTTGGGCTTGTTGCTTCTTGAGAGTAACCAACTCATTACCTAAATTTTGCAATTGCTTCATGACTTCTTGAAGTTAATTTGAGGCACTAGAAGATGAAGTGGAAGCTTCACTTGAATTCTAATTTCTAGGAGTGGGAGAAGGAGCCAAATTAGGTGCTTGATTAGTGTTTGGGCTCTCTAAACTTGGAAACAATGGCATGGGAGGTCTAGGGGCTAGTTTTCCAGCTTGGATCAAACAATTTTCAGCTCTAATGGCAATGCTATAAGCAATGGGGATAGTTGTTCCTCCCATGGACTGAATTAACATAGAAATATCAGAATTTAGAGCTTTGAGATAGTAAAGAAAAGCACCTTCTGCTGTTGGCCTGATTGCCACTAGAATTCTCTCCCAATTCCTTTGAAATCTGAAGTTGAAATCAGTCAGCTGCTCATTGGGAGCTCTCTTGATGGTTGTCAGCTACTTCAAAAGAGACAAGTTGTCTCCCTTCTCTCCAAATTGCTCATGAAGTGCTACACATAGCTGGTTCCAATTTTGAATAGAACCTGAGGCAAGGCTTCTAAACCATTGCAAAGCCTTCCCCTTGAATGAAGATGCCAGCAATTTGACAGCAACTTGCATCTCATTGATTTCATGAATTGCACAAAGGTTGGCAATGTCTTTAACATGATCACCAGGAGTAGTCTGATTCTCTCCAGTGAAGTATGGAATTTTCTTCAAGGCTACAATTGGAATTGGATTTTATGCGTTGAGAGCAAGTGGGATGCTGCCAGTGAAATTGACATAGGGGTTGTTTTGTGCCATTCTAATTGGCCTTAGAACCCTTGTTGATTGAATGAAAGGCATACCAGGTGGAGGAGTTGAGAGAGTTCTGTTTGTTGGAGATGGAGACCTTTGGATTCTCCTCCCACTTTTCCTTACTCTTGGAAATAACTGCAGATATTCAAATAGCACCTCTTCTTCTCCAGCTCTTGACCTTGTAATGATTCTTCTCATGAGTTTTCAGGTCTGCACAGCTAAAACTAGCTTATTCTTCTTCCTTGGAGTCGTCAGATGTGCAATTTATAGCTCTTTTAAGCAAGAAAATTACAGCAGATGCACATCAACTTTGCTGCAATGAAAATGAGACCTCTAAGGTCCCACCCGGCGTGCCAAAACTATTGTGGCAAATCAGCAACACCCCTGGATGCAAATCAGGTTTCTAAGTTGATGTTTCAAGCATCCAGTATGATTGCACAACATCGAAACCTCTCTCCAAGTGTGGGAATCGTAAAATGAGAGAGGAATCTCCAGATTAGAGGTTGGTTCCTCAAACTCCTCTGATCAGATTTGTTATTTGCATAATTGCAGAGGTTTGAATCCTAATCCTACTCTAAATTCCAAGGAGACAGAGATAGAAAGTACAAAAATTGAAACTAAACTAATAGGTGATACACCAAAGGAGTGGTGAACACTTCTTGTTCATGAAAATTGACACAATTTCATGAAATGCAACATGAAACATCATACACAGGCTAATAAGATGCAATTAGAGGTCTGAAATGAAACAAGACAATATAAACAAAGGACTGAAAATTGATCACATAGTCTGCACTGTCATTTTCACTGTCAAAATCCTTGCATTTGCAACATCAAAGAGGCAGAAACCTGTTACAATCATGAAGAAGGTCTGATACTTGCAAAAATCACTTGTTGAAGGTGAAAGAAGAAGCTTGTTGTCCCAAAAAAAATGTTCAAAAAACAAAAAATGAGCCAAATCTGGCTTTTACAACGCATGGGTTGAGCCCAGGAGAGAGAAAACATGTGAAAAACATGGGAACCATTCCCCATTGAAAGAAGATGCATTAAAACAGCATGGGCATCCTTACAGACCCATGCCCTGACATTATTGGCCATGCTGAAGAAGAATGCGACCCATTTTGCATTAAAATTGGTTGTTGAAATGTCATTTCTGGCCATTACCACATGTCAGATACTTTTCTTATTTTTTATCTCCAAACTGAACCAAAATGCAAAATTGACCCCGGAATCATGTAGATAATTTCACCAACTTTCCATTGATATAAAGAACGTGAAAATCCGAGCTCTAGATTGAAAGATATAGCGATTTGAAAATTTAGGGAAAAAATAAGCCAAAATCGGATCGGCGGGCAAAAAGTTTGAATTTTTACCCATTTGGGTGCTCCGGCACTCCAAGTGCCACGTGGCACATTCTGATTGGCTGCGGGCCCTCTAAGGGAAAATTTCCCACAAAAACTCCGCCGAGCCATAACTTAAAAAATATGAGGAGTTAGGAGGAAAACTTTACCTTTCTAGAAAGCTGAGAGAGAGCTCTATCAAATGGTGCCATTTCTAGAAGGTTTTGAGTGCCTAGAAAACAAAGTGTTCTGACTGAGGCACAAGAGAAGGAAAGATGTAAAGGATTTAGCCACAAAATGAGCAGGGGGCACATTTGGGATAACAGCTATCAGTAACATGTAAAAGTGCTAAAAATACAAAAATAAGTAAATTAAAGAAATTTTTTTACTTTCTGTCATGAACCACCACCCTATGCAGAGTGGCAGTTCTGTAACCACCTCCTTCTAAAGTAGTGATCCCGTAACCGCAGCCCTGTGCAAGGCAGCGGTCCTGTCCCGAAACCGTAAACAACTCGGAAGCCCTAAAATGCCTAAAAACAAGCAAAAGACACCATTTTAACTAAAACAAGGACCTACCCTATGGGCGCCCCTTAGAGGCTCATTTAAAACTAATATTTTCAAAAATACCCCCCAAGTCAAATATTTTATCATTTCTACATTTTACGTTCAAAAACAATAAATTGAGAAGAACTAACCTGAGATTTTGTGGGTTGATGTTCCACTCTCGAAGGCATGATCGCTATCTCACCATGAATGTTTTGATTATAATCTCATCAAAAACTGTCACCGTGGGTCCCAAAGCTCAAAAACTATCAAATCAATCCATGCAAATGAATAGTAAAATCAGTTCGTTTTATATGTATATAGCTTTTAAAACTGATTTTGAATATCTTTCGTAGGGTTGGAGCATCGATGGAGGTAAGTTCTAAACCCCGCGCAGATGGTAAGTCCTCATTTCATATCAATTTTGTTATTTCTCAATTTATTTTATCTATCTGCACTTGAGTCCCTTTTTTTCATTTTGCAGATAGTGAGATTATTGATGACAACTTTCTGACACACGGGCGTGTCAGGTATAACTCCTAACTCCCCATTTCGGGACCGTCATACTTGGATCCACCATTTTACACCTCTTCATGGCTAAGATGCTTCTCTGAGGGGGAAATATGTACGTACCTAAAATTGTAGGGTATTGCACCACCGGAAAGATGTTACACATACCCCAATGATGATACAGGTCTCCTTACAAGGTTTTCGGAATCCAGAAAATCTCGCCAAGTATATGTTTGTATCATGTATGCCTCTCACAGCATCCATGTGCTTTTTTTTTCCCTCTCCCCCCCTTTTTCATTGCCTTATGGTCTTCAGTGATGAGACCGCTGCCCTGCCTGGGCGGCAGTCCTGTACACGTTTTCCAGAATGTTCAGGAAGAGGTACTTGTAGATTCCCATGCTCGCATGTCACTTTTCCATCGTACAGTCACCTCTCTCTCATTCTCTCTTTCTTCTTATTTTCTAAAAATCTGGAACTTGAACTCATTCAAATATATTTATCTCTTTTTTTTGTAACAAAAGCATGCCAAAATGGTGGCAAACTTCCCATGAGTTTTAGACCTTTGATTTGCTCTTTGTAATGTGTTTCACGTGATGTAATTCCTGTTGGGGATAGTAATGAAGTATTCTCCATTAACCTTTATGCATATGTGTACCTTAAGGAGGAGGCTGAGTTCCTGTGGTCAAAAAAAAGAAAAACAGGCCAAAACATCTTCAAAAATGCTAAAAAATAGAAAATCTAAGTCCCATAGTGAAAACCTGTTTGAGGCACTTGCAGACAAGCAATGTGATAAATCAAAAATGGATTATATAAGTGATCATTCTATTGGTGAAAATCTAATTGAGACACCAATAGAGGAATAACTCAAGCTCCCTCTTGGTCCTACGCGTATGGAAGATGGTTCCAAGTTACTATTCAAAGAAACCATTGATGTCAACATCGGCACAAAGGAGCAGCCTAATATTATCAAGCTAGTAGATTCTCTCAATCTTAACCAATAGAAGACATTTACTATGTTCATTAGAGAATTTTCAGATGTGTTTTATTGGTCTTTTATGGACATTCCAATATTAGATCCTTCATTGGTTGTGTACAACCTAGTTGTTCATGAATAAACCAAGCAAATCAAACAAAAATTATGCAAAATGTGTTGATTAAGAAATAGGCATGGAAGCCTGTGTAGATTTTATTAATCTCAATCAGTAAAAAATTATAGAGGATGGGCTGCAATATTTATAGATATTGCACAGCCAAATACATCCGGGAAAATGAGTTGCACAGGTGCAACCACAAACCAGAATAAACAAGCTTCCAATAACATCCGGGAAGCAAAATTACATAAAGACAAATATATTGTTTAAAACAATATAACAATCTGAATACAGAAAAAAATGGTTGATTAACCATATAACAATATAATTATTTAAAATTAATTAAATAATTAACCTATGCATAATTGAATAATAGGATAATAAATTTTATCCTAACATTCCCCCCCTTAATTGTGCATTGTCTGAAGAGATGAGGAGAGAAATGCTCTGAACAACTCGAACTTGTCACGTGTAAGTGACTTTGTGAAAATATCTACTCGTTGTTCAGCCATTGGACAAAATTGAAGCTGGATGTTGTGCTTCAATACATGTTCGCGTATGAAATGAACTTGAACTTCAATGTGCTTTGTTCTCTCGTGAAAAACTAGACTGCGAACAAGTTTGAGAACACCTTCGTTGTCAACATACATGGTGGTCAGTTTGTCTTGTGGTATTCCAAGTCCTTCCAATATACGACGTAGCCAAATCGCTTCACAGACAGCTTCTCCTGCAGAACGATACTCGGCTTCTGTGGAAGAGCGAGAAACAAAGTGTTGTTTCTTACTTCCCCATGATATTGGTCCAGATCCCATAAAGAATACAAATCCAGAAGTGGATTTTCTATCATCAATGTTACCTGCATGATCTGAATCCGAATATCCAGTCAAGAAGAAGTTTTCGTTCTTCTTGTATTCTAGACCAAGATCCACTGATCCTTTGAGATATCTCAAGATGCGCTTTGCTGCTTTCCAATGACAAATTTTGGGTTCCTGCATGAACCTGGATAGATAGCTCACTGCAAAGCTGATATCTGGTCTAGTGTAGGTTAGGTAAATGAGACTCCCAATTAGCTGCCGATAGAGAGTGGCACTTACCTCAGGAGATGGATCTGAACGAGATAACTGTAATCTAATTCTCCATAGGTGTAGCAATTGGTGTGCAATCCATCATCCTAAACTTCTCGAGCATTGTCTTAGTATATTTCATCTGAGAAACAAAGATATGATTCTCTTTCTGCCATACTTCCAGTCCAAGACAGTAGTGCATAAGCCTGAGATCTGTCATGTCGAATGATCGCTTAAGATCTTTCTTTGTTTCATCAATCATCTTCACTGAACTGCCAGTGATGACTAGATCATCGACATAAACTACAACAATCACCATCTCCCCCCCTTGATTTTTGAGGTAGAGATTGGGATCGTATGGATTTCTGACGAATCCATGTTGTACGAGATGCTCATCAATCTTGATGTACCATGCCCGGGGTTCCTGTTTGAGGCCATACAAAGATTTCATGAGTCTGCATACCTTTTCTTCTTGACCAGGTACAACATATCCCTCAGGTTGAGTCATGTAGACTTCTTCTTGTAAATCTCCATTCAGGAAGGCACTTTTTACGTCCATTTGATGGACTTTCCAACCAAACTGTGCAGCTAAGCAAAGATCATTCTGATCATTTTGATCTTAGCTGTGGGAGAAAATGTCTCCTCATAGTCAATGCCTTCTTTCTGTGCGTACCCCTTTGCTACAAGTCTTGCTTTACACTTGTCCACTGTCCCATCTGCAACCAATGGGTTTCTTCCCTGGTGGAAGATTGACAAGCTGCCAAGTGTTATTCTTCATCACTGATTGATATTCAGAATCCATGGCATCTTTCCAAGCTTTTGACTGTAGGGCTTCCTGGACAGTAGAGGGCTCGTCTGATTCAATGACTTTACTCATCAAAGCAAAGTTAACTTCTTATCTTGCTTTACTGCGAGTCCGTGGTCCAGGGGTGGATGTATCCGATGGAGCATCCAGTCTTGCATCTCGTAATGTGCTTGTACACCATTTAGGCATACGTTGAGCTCTTCCCATGGGTTGTGGTTCTATCTGATCAATACCATCATCCCCATCATCACTTTCATCTTCTGAGGGAACATTTGCTTCATTTTTTACAACTGGTGAAAAATCTACATCTTGCGAGTCCAGAGGAGGAGTCTCTGCTTCCTTCTTCTCAAAAAACTCAACATCTCTACTTGTGTAGACTTTTCTGGTCTTAGGATCCATCAGTCTGTACCCAAGAGTCTCTTCACTGTATCCAATGAAGATGAGATTTTGTGACTTCATGTCCAATTTCTTTCTGTTCTGTTTGGGTATGTGCATGCTGGCTTTGCACCCGAATACTCTGAGGTGTGCAATGGATGGTTTCCTCTTTGACCATTCTTCTTGTGGTGTAATTCCATCAAGAGCAGTTGTGGGCGCTCTGTTTAGCAAATACTTTGTTGTTTTTGTTGCTTCTGCCCAAAATGTCTTTGCAAGTTCGGAATCATCGATCATGCATCGCACCATTTCCATGATAGTACGATTTCTTCTCTCGACAACACCATTTTTCTGTAGTGTGTGTGGAGGAGGCATTTGTCGATGAATCCCGTGAGTTTGTAGATAGTCTTTGAACTCATCACTGGTGAATTCCCCCCCTCAATCTAAGCGGAGAGTTCTGATGTGACGACCAGTTTCTTTCTCAACTACCACTTTGAACTTTTTGAACGTTTCAAAGGCTTCACTTTTCTTGCGAAGACAAAAAATCCACATTTTTCGTGAATAGTCATCAACACAGAGCATGAAGTACTGGAACCCTGAATGACTTGGCTGCATTGGACCGCACAGATCAGTATGAACCAGGTCAAGTTTACCATGAGCTCGAAAAGTACTCGTTTGGAATGAAACTCTGTGTTGTTTTCCTGCTAAGCAGTGAGGACACTTGTCTATATCCTTCTAAAGAGATGGTAGCCCATGTACCATATTACACCGGCGAAGTGTGTTGAGATATTTGAAACTTACATGACCAAATCTCCGATGCCACAACTGAGCTGAGGTGGAGTTTTTAGCCACGAGTGCTTGATCATTTTTGTGAATGAAATCAAGTTGAAACATTCGTCCCACATTTGAGGCTTTTGCAATTATTTTCGAGCCTCTGGATTTATCTCGAATCAAACACATTTTCTTGCCGGATTGACTGTCAAAGTCAATTTTCAGGTTGTGATCTAGGAGTTGACTGACCGAAAGAAGATTCTTTGTCAACCCAGGGACATATAGAACATCTGACAGTCTACAGTTGCGTGAAGCAAGGGGTAGAGAAATGTTTCCAATCCCCTGAACTGTATATGAAGAATCATCTCCCAACGAAACATGATTTTTCGATGGCGTGTCCCTCATTGAAATAAACCAGTCTCTGTGGCCGGTCATGTGTCGAGTGGCTCCCGAATCAACATACCAGACGTCACTAGATGACGTGGATGGTTCACTTGATCGAGCAGTGAACAAGAAGTCTTCATTGTCTGACTGATCTTGTTGCTCAGCAATATTACCTTGCTGGTGGGGTCTTCTTTTCCAGTTCCCCTTTTTCTACCCGTGATAATTGTTTGAATGTCCCTTGTAAGTTTGTTGTTGTTGTGGTCCAGAATTGCTTGATGAACCTTTCTTATATGTGTTAAACCAACATTCTTGCAAGTCATGTCCTCTTTTGCAAATGGGACATCGCTTCTTCTATTGATTGTCCCCATGATATTGATTTTGATGTGGGGACTTCTGATAGGATTTAGGTTTCCCTTTACCTTTTCCTTTCCATTTTTGATGTGAAGACAGTGTCTGCTCCTCTTCATCATCCTTGTTGTACATTGCTTCCTCTTGTTGCAGTAGGTTTACTAACTTGTCAAAACTAATTGTCGTATCTGACAAGTTTAGAGTTGTGACAAAAATTCGGTAAGAAGAAGGGAGAGCTCTTAGAACAATGGGAATGAGAGACTCATCTTTGACCTCTTCTCCTAGGGCTAGAAGTGAAGCCCTCAACTCTGTAACTCTTCTTAGGAAGGCTTCAATTTTCTCATTCTGTTTGAATTTCAATGTATGTAACTGACTCTACAAATTGAGTATGACATTCTTGTTCTTGGCCTCATATATTGTGCTCAGCTTATCCCAAGCTTCTTTTGCTGATGTGGCATCTTGAATGTGGGCTTGCACATCAGTCGGATACTCCAAACAAGATGATGAGCTTTGCTTTCTGATCTGCTCTATGAAATTTTCATTGTTGTGTTGCATCCGTTGGTGATCTGGTTAGAGTACCAGTCACAACAGGCTAGATTTCTTCAAACTCAAGTTGTGTTTTGATTTTTGTCTTCCAAGCAGCATAGTTGCTTCCTCTGAGCAATTGTGAATCTGGAAGAAAAAATTTGGGGGCATTGGTGCCCATTTTGCAGAGATCACTGACAGGGTTTGGCTCTTATCACTCCAGGTATAAGGTCTCCCAATCTATATACCGTCAGTCTGATATACCAAACCTTTCTATATACACGCCCTTCTAATATACCCGTCGGTACGTGGAAGAAGCTCGCCCTTTCTATATACCCGACGGTACGTGAAAGAGGCGTTAACGTATGTGAAAGAATTCAATACGTGGTACCAAGACAGTACTGATGGGGTCTATGTGATTATTGACACCATCTCAAAGAAATATCCTCATACGCACGCATAACTTCGCTATATACTCAGATAGTTTCTCAGTCCGGATTTATGTCTTGCAATCGTTCACAGACGGATGGGATGGTTCATAGTGTGTGCACTGTGACCTTATTACTCCCCGTCGATTTATAGGGACGATGCCCAGACGACATTGTTGCAGTTATATAAGGTGTTAAGTGTAGTAGTAGTCGTGACGGCTTTACCCGTAAGCGCTTCCCAGAGGGACTGTATATACCGAACGCTGCGAATGAGATCTAGAATCTCGTGAGTGTTATAGAACCAATTTTATTTTTTGATTACAATTCTGCCAGTTTTTGAGAAGTTACAAAGTTTGTAGTTGACTATGGTAACCTGCAAATTAGTACAATATGTAGCAGTATACAATTTACATTCAAAAAACTGGACAATTTGAATGGCAGGAAAAAATTTCTGTTTCGTGGGTCCTGGTGGCCTCCTGAGCCCGATACGACCCAAAATGCTAAAAATTGCAAAAAAATAGCTGAAAATGCAATTTTTAGATGGGTCTCCCTTTGCAAAAAATGTCTGAAATGAAAAAATAGACCAAATAGGAGAATTTTTTTTTACCCTAACTTAGGGATTCCTCCGCTAAATTTAGTTAGTTATAACTAAATTCAAATTTTGCCACTAAATTTGGTAAAACCGCCAAATTTTCCTCTAAATTTCAAAAAATGAGTTTTTGTTTGTTGGGGCAGGATTTGACCCCCACGCTTCTCACTCCTAAGGTGCATTCACTAACCAACTAGGCGCACATGGGCGCTTGGTAGAAAAATGAAGCAAATAATATTTATTGAGTAAAATAAAGGCACTGACCTGTTAAAAAGAGGTGATGCTGAGTTGGAGTCCACGTGTTGGAGGTGTTTAGGGTTTCCTTTGCTCAAAAATGGATCAAGAAACACCTTTTAATCTCCTTTTGCTTTGATTTTCCTTCGGCGTGAGGACTGAACAACTTCCTTATGGCGTGTAGGCTGCGTGAGGTAGAAACAAATAAACCCCCCGCTCTTTTTTTAATACTATTCCACCGCTGGTTTCTTGCTTTAGCCGCTCTTTTTTTTTCTTGTGTGCAGGTGCGTGGAATATGGCAGGTCTGCGTGGAGGCTTTGGAAGGTGTGTGGAGTATTGTGCAGGTGCGTTTGTGCATGCAAAAATCTTCTACATGCTCAGTCCATGTGAAAGACTGTATATTGCCTCTTCTTAGCTATGCCGCCTGATCTTGTTGTGCCGTCTCTTCTTTGCTGTGCCGCTTGATCTTGTCCATACACATACACACAGATTTGGATGTCTGATTTTGATAACAAATCCAAACACATACAGGTCCACATACACACAGACCTACAAATCTAGTGGTCTACTAAAATGTAGCAGAGACTAAATAGCCTCTCTAAATTAGAGACAAAACCCCTAATGGGGGAAAAAAAAAATTAATTCTTTATACCTGCAACAAATTTTGCCTAGTGCTGAGTGCACCAGTGCAAAAAAAAATTTGCGTTCCAAACTCCTGGAACTGAACAAGAGGTTGTGGGTTCGCAAGGGGTTCTGGGAAGCTGCAAGAGGTAGCACTGGCTCTCCTTTTGTTGCAGATTTCTTCTCCATGAATTCTCCTTCTTCTGCAACCTTCTCCAACCTTGCCAGGAGCTTCAATTCACTCTGGTACCAAATGTAGATTGAGAAATAGGGACGGAAGCCTGATTAATTTTATTAATCTCAATCAACTAAAATTTACAGAGAATGGGCTGCAATATTTATAGATATTGCACAACCAAATACACACGGGAGATTAAGTTGCACATGTGTAACCAAATTCCAAAATGAACAAGCTTCCAATAACATCCGGGAAGCAACAATTAGATACAAACAAATATATTGTTCAAAACAATATAACAACATGTATAAAAGACAAATATGGTTTATGAACCATATAACAAAATAACCATTATTATTTAATTAATAAAATTAATTAAATAATTGGACTATTGCATAATTAATATTAGGATAATAATATTTTTATCCTAACACATAGATTAGAATCTGTTGGGGCCTTTATTGTTGTTACTATTTAGTTTTGTGATTATTGTAATATTTTATTATTAGTAGAAGCATTCTTAATTTCTACCTAACACTGAAACTACTATTTTTTCTTATCAATATTTGCTGGTTGGAATAATTTGAATGGTTTGAATATTTTTCAAAATTAAATTAATATTAATTATCTCATCCTCTATAAGATGGTAACATGTTCCACTCTTCAAGTGTTGGAATTACAACTTGATGTAAATCATAGTGACATGTAACTTTGTTTTATTTTTCTTGGTTACTATTTAAGAAATGACAATTTTTGGGCATTATTCTAGTCAAACTTTTTTGTAAGTTTTAAATACAAAAATCCTTGTAGTGACACATATACTAACATGAAAATTTCACTTTATGAAATAGTTAAGCATTAGCTAGTCACATTATTTTTTGAAAAATAGGGATTTAGCCTTTGATTTCAATTAAAAAAGAAAGAAAATCCAACATTTAATACATATGACAAAACAATATTTATTATTAAGATTTTATTAGATATATGAGAAGACAATTTTTAATTATTGACATTTTTTTATATTTTGTAATTATATTTTAATATTTAATAAATTATCAAGATTTCAATAGATAATACTACAAATTAAATAAATGAGAAGAGAGTTTCCAGGTATTGAAATATTTTCAATCATATTTTTTTGACCAATTATCTATAGTGTTGATGTTTGTTATGAACATTGTCGACATTAATTGACATTTTTTCTTTAAATTCTATCCCACACTAGTATGCTTTCAAGTATATACTTTTCCATTGCAATCATTAACTTAAAAATTTTAATTATAACAATTACATGTACTCAAATATGCATTAGATTTGGTAGAATATTAGATAAAAAATAATCTTCAACAATGTCACCCTGTAAATTTTTCTTTATCCCTAGAAATTTCTCTGTCACATTTGGCATATCATTGTCTAATTGTTTCCCATCCATCTCCTACCACAAAGGAAATAAATTTCCATTTCGTGGATCTTGTTGATACTTGATCAATGATGATAAAATTTATAAAACTGGAGAAACTATAGATATGCAAAGTTCTTATCTTATTAATCTATGAAAATAAAAATGCAGTAATAATCTCTTTTTCTTGGCAATTGTTAGCAAATCTCCAAGGTACTTCAAAATTCGCAATGTCATTCCTTTGATAAATTGTCTATTATTAACTAATAAGAATATTTCACACTAATTTATTTTTTCATAACCAATCTATGTTAAGAATTTGTGAGAAATAGTTAGAAGCGAGCCAATAAGACATCTCCACATTATTTTTCTTGTCATTTTAATTTGTAACAACCATGTAAGAGTGCGAAAGGTGAGCTAGTAAGAAGGCTTCACATATGTATGGTTTTAAGGGACCATTTTCTACTAAATGATCTTTATGTCATGTATGTTTCACTACAAAGTGTGAACCAATAACAAAACACTTACGTATGGATTTCACAATGTCAAACTCTACATATCATAAATTAGTCACCCCGAAGCGTAAACCAACAAGAAAGCTTCACACTGATAATCATAATTTTTTAGACTGTAGTACGTGTTTTGAAGATGTAATAGTACATGAATGAATACATTCCACGTAGTGTCCTTTATTCAAAGAAGTTATGGTTTGTAAGATTCATGAAGTACCTATCCTATCAATTTGCAAATAGAGAATGAATCAACAATCTCCACATAGTTTCATAACTGAATAAAAATTGACGAGTTAGTTAATACTATGATGACATTCTACAAACTTTCACAAAATAAAAATGATTGTTTCTTTTTCAAACACATATTAAGGTAAAATTAATTACCTTCTAAATGAACCATTCACGATTATAATTATGTGTTCAAACTTGTAACATTTGATAAACATGAAGTAATTTCTTGAAACTAAACAAGAGCTGACAGAAACATAACTATAGAGGAAACAAAATGAATTATCAAAATGTGCAACATAGATAAACATGCAGATCAAATACTACAAATTATTTGGTACCATTACCAATCTTGGAAATTCTAAGGGACAAGACTATATAAGTTATAACTACTATATAGTCATGAACTAATTTAGAAAGTATAGAATTCAATCCTCCAAACCTTAACCTTTAATAATATGGATTTGAAAATTCTTGTATGATTTTGCTTCACCTGTTATAAAGTGATATGAATTCTCTTAAATAGCCTTATATAGGTTATTAGGTAAAATATTTTGATAAGGGATACCATAGCAAGATAAAATAAAAGGTAGATGCAGAAAATGAAATTAAAGTAGATCAAACCATAGCTATACTCGGTCAAATTCATGGGGTTATTTTTAAATATGTTTCAAATTAGTTTTTGACATAGTGCAGATAATATTTCATCACTAAGTCTTAACAATGTAGTATAGTGCTAAGTATATATTTTGGTCATTATAGTGTTAAGTATTCATATTTTTTCACAATATAACCTTGATAGTGCTAGTATGTCTCTATAATTAGTAAATAGTAAACTAATCAAATTTATGAACATGAAAACAACTTCTGCATATCTACGAATATCATGAAAAATAAAATTATACAGTAATTAATCAATCAAAACAAATCTAAGAAAATTTGTAATTTAATTGAGAAGGAAATACATAGAAATTGAAACACATTTACTGAAAAATCCTTGGACTATCAAGCTAACAGGCTATTTCTTTATAAACAATCTTCCTCCTTAGAGGGTAAACCACTATTACAGTTATAGTGTTACAAAAAATTACCACCACCATGGGGCTTAAAATAGGCTATAGTTAGTTAAAAATATATCAAATAATCAAAATGTTTATGAGTGGATGATTAAAGGATGTAAACTATAGATTCCATGTAAGAAAGTTGATACGTGCTATTTTTAAGATTAAAAATGTGACAATATTAAATCATAATAATAGGAAATATACTATTTGTGAATTGTTCAAGTTGTAATTAGGTTCCACTAGACCAATACAAGTTGCCTATGTAGACTATATTTGACTACACTAAAGTTTAGTTATATATTCTTTGGATTCATTCTCAATATAAAACATGTCCAGAATAGGTCGCCTCATCAAATTAGGCACTTATTGTATGAGTATTAGAACTATGTTATAGATAGGTTTATCATTTTCACTCATAAGTGAATATTTATCCACTTTTCCATTTACAAAAGTCACCAATTCTATAACATCTATTGTTTTCCCATCCATATCTTTCTAGGAAAATATAACACTTAGAATAGCAATGAATGATTTCAATTGTTTGCCAAAGATGGAATTGTGAATTAACCTGCCTTGTGGCTAATGCATAGAGGTAATATGAGTTTCAACAAAAATTTAGATATCTTCCTTACTATACCTCGTATATTTGTAACCAATCCTTCCACCATGGCCATCTAATCACCCAATTCTTTAAAAAATTTAGTCATGCATATCTTTTTTATATTCAAGTCATGAATTTTGATTCATAATACATTAAGACAAATATCCCTGTTTATGAAAATTAGTAGCTTGTCAATCATTGAATTTATCTTGGTCATATGATTGTGTTGGCCTTGTACCTGTTCTAACCCTTTCTCTACTTCGTATAGAAACTAATAGATCGTACAAATTTCTCAAGGAAATTTACATATTGGGAAAAGTGTTCTTTTGGTACACTGAATTAATTTTTAGCATGCAGAGTATCAAGATGTTGGTTGGATATTTTTTCAACCCAAAATATGAGGTTCAACCACAGTATATGGGATTAAATCCCTCCTCAAAGACAGGTGAGGCTGCCTGTTTGCTACTAATCTAAAACACAGTGAAAACAATATATACAGTGTTCACACTAATCTAACCATTGGGGGTTGGGATAGAATCCCAAAATCCACATTCACACAATTCAAAGGTATTGCTTTCGTAAATGAACGGGGTTAGAAAATATTACAATGAAAGAAGCACAATGGAAAGGAAATGAGAGAAACATATTTTCTTTCGAGTAAACGCAGAGCACAAAATAATCATACGAGCTTTAGATCATAAATATAATGTCTGAGATGATTAGAAACAATAAGATGCTATGCAAAGAATAGCTTAAGATCATGAACGTAAGAAAAATGTCTTAAGAAAGATATATCCCACAACACAAAGTTTGCGAAATAATATCAACTCCTATTCTTTGAAATGATTGAACGAAAACAAAAAGTTTTTCTTCTTTCTAATAGCTCTGAATATTACAAAAATCTCAACCCTTTGGAATGCATAAGCATCCCTTATTTATAATAAAAGGGAATGAGAGAAAATAGGATAAATCCCAGAAAATAGTGTTCTTTAAAAAGAGTTCTATTTTGCTTGACTCTCACGCAGGAGACCAATTCAAAATTTGCTTCCTATATGACGAAACAGAAATGAAAAAGACATGTCGATTTCAAGATTGAAATCACATGAAACATCAAGAATTAATCTGAATCATCATCTTTCACTCCTTCATCTTTCTCTTCCTCCAGCTGCACCTGTTTGTTCCAAAATTCTTGAAACCTTTGAATTATGCCTTGCATTTCATTTTCGTCAGGTGCAGTAGAATGATCATTCCAAATTTTGCAGGTTTCATGGATATCACTAGCACCGCCGGGAAGCTTTTTCAATCTTTTGCTGAGCTTTCTCAAGGCCTCAAAAGAATGTTCAATTCTTACAAATCGATCAATGATCTCAATACCAAATCCGTGAGTTGGTTCATGCTGAAAAGACTCTTGGACTTGTTTGAAAAGATCATCTACTGATAGGACACCTAAGTTTCCAACTGACACCTTTGGAAAAATCTTCAGCAACTCTTCTTCCAAATCACTTTTTCCATCAATCAATTTATCCCTTGATTCTCTCAACTTACCGCAGGCTTTGTTGAGAATCCTCACCCTGAACCTGATGGCTTTAGTTAGCTGAAAATGCTTATCCGTATGTGGGATAACGCCTTCTTCTACCAAGAGATGTGTTGGTATTTGCTTTAATACTTGGAGAGCTTCATAAGTCAAATCAAGATGTCCAATTTCTTGAGAAAACTCATCATCCATCTTCTCTCCATCCTTCTGAATATCCCCCACAGATTGATGAAATTTCACAACGTCTTGTATCACCTCCTTCCCCTGTTGGAGTAACCTTTGGATCCATTCATCGACTACCCTTCCTTTTTTAGCAATCTTCTCAATTGTAGGTACTGATGAGAAATCGAATCTGACAGGGACAGAAGAAGATGGTATGGATTCAAGGGGTTTTGAGAGTTTAAGCAATACCTCAGTCAACTGCTCCACTTTTCCTTTAAGCTCATCTCTGTTGTCTTTTGTTTCTTTCAACTTCTGGCACATCACGTTTGTGGCATCCCGCGCATCTTGTTGCGCCCCTTTTGCTATCACTCTTCCTAGAGCCACCCTAGTTATCTAATAATCAGAGGCTGTTATGTCCTCTTTAGTTTTTTCAGTCGCGGGAGTGGCAATCTCTGCGAACTTATCTCCTGAACCGTCCACCAAAACCCTTGAAACTGTTTTGGGTTTCTTGACTGATTTAGTAGTAGGAGCCTTGAGTGAGTTGAAATCAAAGGCTGGAAGGGGCGTAATCTCCTTCCTCTTTCTCGGAGTTTGCTTGAGTAGCCATTGTGGCATATCAGAGGGAGTTGCCATGGTTGTAGAAGCTGGTATCATACTCTCAAGGGGAGAAAATTCTACTAGTGGAGGGGGAATAGTTACCAATGTGGTAGTAGATCCAATAAAAAGAGGCATAGGAGGGGGCGTGTTGGTGATCACTTGGGTCCCAACAGAGAGGGGTGAAATTCCAGAGAAAATACTGGCCATTACTGAAGAATTTGATGGAGAATAAGGAGGTAGAAGTGGCTGTGAGGAAAGAGGCACAGATTCAGACTCCAAAGCCTTGGATGCAAGAGATAAGATCTCTTCAGTTGAGCAATCAGCAAATGGTGAAACCAGAGGCTGACTTCCTTCTCCTTCCAAAGTAATTTCTCCTATTTCTGGTGGTGTTGGTGATTCTGGCACATTCACCGTTTTAACTAGAGAAACAATTGAAGAGATTTCTCTTTCTTTCCTCTTTTTGACAATCTTGACCTTTATAGGCCCCCTAGAAGATTTTTTGTCCTTTTCCTTTTTGGAGGGCCCCACCTCTGAAGCAGCCAACTCTGAAAACTTATCATTTTTAAAACTCATTCCCCAAGAGGAGAGCCATGCTTTGGTGCATGAAAGAATCCAAGCCGACCTATCTGTGATGGAGGATTTTTCACTGATTGACCAATCAATAGGTGGGAAAACATATTGATCTTCATTTAGTCCATCATAGGAAAGATCCAAAACACTTTCATTGTCACTAGTACCTTTTGGTAAATCAGCAAGCTCAAGTGTTTGAATCTCAGCAATTGTCAATCTGCTATGATCCTTCCTGCGAACAACAACCTCATCACGCAGATCAATCCAAATGTCCTCTATGCTTGGCCTGTGCAGGTGCAGGGTTCCATACGCCCTGAGGACTCCTCGAATGTTAAACCCATCTCAGGGCTTCATATGCTTCCTCAACTTGTCCTGAAGCTCATGGATAACATTTTTAGCTTTTTCCACTGTTGAAAAAGTGTATCACCCAATAGAAATTGGGAAGGATACAATAGCCTTATGTTTACTTTGTTGGAATTTATGGAAATCCAACAGTTGCCTAACCAGTTCCATCAATATCAGTTTATCCCCTGGATATCGAGGCAAATGGAAAGGATCCCCCGAGTACATGACTACCCGAAGATATGTAAACTTCTTGAATTGTAAGAAGACACATCCAAATTTGGAAATTTCAGCCCAGGCCTCATCTGAGACTCTTGTCTTTCTCAACTCAGGGTTTAGCCTACAAATGTTTTCATAAAAGAAGGCGTCATTCACCCTTTTGAATTGGTCTTGGTATCCCTTCCTTGTCAGTTGAGGGAAGTATTGATACACATGGTTCCCCATCCTGCTTCCCTTGGTATCCAATCCGGGATAGTTCCTCATCCCGGCCACTACATATGTGACATATGAAGACATATAAAATTTCCCTGTGGACAAGACTATTGTCAGTTGGGAATCTATCTCATTACTAATGAGAGTGCCCCAGTCAATCCCTTGTTTATTCTTCTTGATGGTGATCATGAATTGATAGATCCACCCTTAGAACACATTTTATTCGGGTAAACCAAAAACCCGACTCAACAAAGTGATGATGTCATTGATCTCCTGGATGAAATCACTCCTGGGGATCAGTCTTGGGAATCTGGAGACAGCCGGTTTGGCCTTGATCAGGGACTTCTTATTTACATGCTTGATACAATCTTCCTGATCATTATCCCAGGCTTTCTGATCTGACTTGACATCCAACTCTCCATATTCTTCAAAATTTGGCAGTTTGAGGAGGTCATCAAAGTAACCTCCGTCCAATTTGATCACTACTTCTCCTGCCTAATTTCTCACAGAACGAGAAATAGAGTCATAACTGGAAGCGCAGGATAAGATGAATTCAGGGCACTGAGCGGACATGGGGAAACCCACTGCAAGAGGTAAGCCACTATCGGCTATCGCTTTCATCCACAGAGTTTGGGAGGAACTCCTTACCCTACTCCAAAAATCTTCAATATCTATATTCCCAAGCTCTGTATCTCGGATGTCATAATTGTAATCGATATATGATGGAGACTCCACCTTTCTGAACTTGTATTTCATTCTTCCTGACTTCCCAGTCTTTTCTTGCGATGGACCAGGATCTGACATGAAGGATGTTGAAGGAAGAGAGTTTCAGAGATCTAGAGATGTTGCACACTGTGGAAATCCTGACCTATTGGAGATGCCAGAAGAATGGAAGAGCCTGATACACTGAGGAGTATGTCAGGGAATCCAAAAAACCCGATGCACTGAGGATGTCAGAAACTTTTGAAAGCCCAGAACTTTTTAAAGATGTCAGAAACTTGAGAAATCCCGACACTTTTGCAGATGTCAGAATCTTGGGAAAACCTGATACTTTTGCAGATGTCGGAATCTTGAGAAAACCTGACCCTTTTAATCTTCTGATATACTTCGGGTCTTCAATACTGCACAACACCTTTCAAAACCCGAAAAGGAGGAACAGGGTTTTGGTTGAATTTTAAAACATGTAAATTCTTTTTACCATTCATATACCAAACATATCTTAATTCCAACAACAAAATTCTGGGGAAAAATCACAAAGTGGTAATTCCAAAGAAATAAACCCTAAAACAGAAACCCTGTTTGGAAAACAACCCCAAAAGGAAAAAGAATAAAAAACCCACAAACCTGGTAAGGGAATGGGAAGAAGTCCATCCATAAACAATCCATAAAAACCAAGAACAAAGAATGGAGAGAGAAATAACTTCAACCAGAGTGAGAAAAGATCGAAGACAGGTGATTCAATCGGGCATAGGCGAGTTTCGGGTTTCGAGGTTGGAGAAGCATGTGCGAAAATCCACGAGTTAAAAATACATCCAGTAAAAATGACGTGGAAATCCATATATTTATAAGAAAATTTGCAATTAATACACTTCGGCTTGGCACGTGCTAACTCACCCGACAACTCGGCATTAACGCCATGTCAGCATGCTCAGGAGGTCCGAAAACCTGACACAAAGGCGTGTAAAGCAATTCAGGTTTCAGGTCGTGGGAAACAATCGACACAAAGCATGAGATGTTTAGATGCTTCAAAATTCCGAAAACCCAACACAAAGGACTAAATCAGACTTCAGGTATCGGAAGACAGATGACACAAAACATGAGATGTTTAGGTGCTTCAAAGTTCCAAAAACCCGATATGAAGGACTAAATCAGACTTCGGGTATCGGAAGACAGACGACACAAAACATGTTTCAGATAAGGCATGTTCCGACGCACCGAAGGCCCAAAAACCCTACTCGACTTACTTGAATCAGGTTTCAGGTTTCGGGGAACATAAGACATAAAACATTCAAAACACATGTTGACCTATCGGTGAAACCCGAAAACCTAATTTTCTCTCATAAGGGTAATTTTGCAAAACCAACTTAAAAATTTTTGTAGGGTTATCTGATAGTTTTTTGTCGTAGACTCAAAACTGAGATAACACAAGACAAGCTTTCATTCTCTTAACCAAATGAACTATCATTTTCTAAGTGACATCAATAACTGAGTTAAGGTCTACATCCATGAATTATTCCCCCATGTGTTCTTTCTTGGAAATCCTCAAAATGTCCTCCTTTGTTTCCATGTAGATAGGAATAGCACCTTGGGAAATATTACACTTTGTGACCCTCTTGAGAGTTCATGTGGGAGTATAACAATTGATTTTAACCTTTGGGTCTTCCAATTAGGCCATTGTAGAATCCATTTTTTTTCCCAATACGAGGAGTCCACATTCCTTCTGAATTAGTATATGAAATTGTTATTATCGAAGGAAATGTAGAAGAAGGTCTTACCACTTGTGGTAAGGTGTGTGGGGTCTAAGGAAAAATTTGTTTATCTTGAATAGGTCCCAAAGGGGCCAAGAGATGGCTCGTGAAAATCTAAGTGACCATAGGATCCTAGAAATAAGAAACAAGAATGAAAGAGGGAATTGGAAGGAGTGGCACATGCATGCATGATAAGAAAGTTTGGGAAAAATATGGTGTGATAGTGGGAAGAAAATGTGGATGAAGAGACTGACCATATTGGGGATAAATTAAAGGAAGGTCAAGGAAAGAAGGATAAGGATGCATTGGTGCCTTCAACTTAGCCTTATAAAGTATTCTACCAAGACTGGAAGATGATGTTAGAGCTGAAAAATATACAACAGTAAGAATAGTAGAAGAAGAAATTAAAGAAGTAGAATGAGAAGAAATGGTTGTAGGAGATACGCTCAGTAATTATGATATGGTTGTTATAACTATAACAAGCTAGGAAGAATTGACTACAATAACTTGGGGAGATAATGATATAATCATTGGTGACGAAAAAGAAGGAGAAGAAATTATTGAAGAAGAAGAAGGTGTAGACACCAAATTTGTGTCTTACGACACCATGTGCCCCGCATCTCATTTCACAACCTAACCTCACCACCTAAACCTTGCACAATTATTTATTAATTACCTTATAATTAATAAATCCACATCTCCAAACCTGCCACCTCATTTTGCCACCTCATCATGACCTAGCCCTAACCCTAAACTAACCTAATTAAGACCTATAACTTGGTCTACATCCACACCCATGACTAATTACTCGTCACCCACACCAAAACCAACCTAATATTGACTTGACCAAGCCCACAACTAATCCCTTGAGAGAAAAGGAGGGAAAGTTGGCTATTTTACTAAAAATAGCCCACTTTGACTTAACCGACATCGGTTCCTACTCGACTGTTGTCGGTTACGTAACCGCCATCGGTTCCCTGTAAATGACCTTCCCCAACCAAAAACAAGGGATCTGGAATTCATTTGAAGGATACAAAATTCACTTGGCAGGGCAGAGACAAGTGAAGAAAAGAGAAGAGTTTGCAGAGAAGGACATCGAGCCCAGGACTGCAACTGAGTAACCAGAGCCCAGTGACACTCATCCAAGCATTGGGAGACAAGATAGCTCACTTTTGATTGTCAGATCATCCCACCTGAGCCCTGCCTTCATCATCATAGTCCTTGGACCTGTATCTTCATCAGGAACTAGTAAGTAGTGTCTTGTACATTTTTAAATAACATTTCTTGAACTTCTGAATCACAGTAATTACAAGTTCACTCATAGATCTACTACCCGGTAGCCCCTGCATCTAACTGTCATTCCTCTACCCTTACATTGCCCCAAGAACAGCCCCCACACTCTCTAAGTCTTATCCATCACCCCATTACCTATCCCTAATCATTTTCCAGCCTTATAAACACCATAGCTGCCTTACAGCCAACCTTTATTAAAAGCCCCTAAATCACTGCCCCTACCGATATCTGTTATCAGCAACCGGTACCGGTTATACAGTGACCGGCATCGGTCACTGTGACTCAAACCAAAACTAGCCTTTCCTCTAGTACTTTTTAACGAGGTAACTAAATTGTAATTTTGCAATAATTTCTTTGTTAGAATTTGTGTTAATTCGTATTAAGAGGGGAACTGACCACCTTCGAAAGGAAGCCCAATATTTCCTAGGCCCAAGGTAGTTCCCTCATTTATTGTCTAACTGAAATCGAGTGGTCTTGTATTCTTACTTACAGGTAGTCCTTCTTAGACAAAAAGGAGTTCTTCACAATTGATCTGATCTCCCTCTATGGTACGCGCGCACCCTCTCAACATTCAACAGGTATTCCTCCTAGCCCTAACCCTTATCTATTTCTCAAGAGAATGAAAGGATAGAAGCAACTCTATTCTAGGAACAGAAACATTTTGTGCGAAACATTTTGGCATGCTCGGTGGGACCCATTTCGGGTTTCTTTCTTGCTTGCTTGCTTTCATATAGGGAGCATACTTGTTGTTTGTTTCTACTAAATATTCACAAAATATTTTGTCATTTTCGTAAAAGAATTTGTCTTACTTTCACATCTTTGCATTAGTGAAAGTCATCTCCTTTGCTTCATCGAATATCATTTTCAATTTGGGTTTAAAACACGTGCATCACATTCTTGCTTACTGTTTTCAATTCTAGTGAACATAGGTTAAGTAACAGGTCATACACGTGGGGGTGATATCCACGGTATTGACAAGAAATTAATCTTACTTTCACTGCACAACACATACCGAATCACATCATAATCAACACAACTACTCAAACATCCCCCCTTTTTTCCGCGGTATTCCTCCGCCTGATTGAGCTAACCTTATAAGCCAAAACAAACTTGACATCTCCCTTAGGTATTTTGTTTAGGATTGACATCATATTGTGTCTAAGGCATAAGCCCACAATAATTAAAACTAATCCTAGTGTTAGTCTCTTGATTTACCTGTGCATCTTGCATGTTTTTAGTTCTGTTTCTCTATCATACATTGTTTCAGTAATCACTTCAGAACAGTTTGGTAGGTATACTAAGCATCGTTAACCCCAAATCAGCAACTTCTTACAGCTTCTTACACCGGTCCTATTCTATCGACATCGGTTAACTTACCGACACCGGATACAGTCTGACCGACATTGGTTACTTGACCGATATTGGTTACTTTCTTTCACAGTTCCTGACAAACTAGCAACCTACCAATTCCAACATTTTGTGGCTGTTTCTGTCCCTGATAGATTGAATCCCTATTGTGTACTCTTGTCCATGGTTGTTATCACTCGGAAACAACTACAGCCATGGTTTCACATGCCTGTTTCGTGCCTTTTCCTGAATCACCCCCTTCACATCCTATGGGGAATCCTACGGACACCAGTGAGGTTCCCAAAATCCCTGTAGGAGATAAGGAATTTGTGAAATTTTTGGATGCTAATCCTAGCGCTGTATAGTACTATTTGTCTCATACCCCTGACCGTACACCCGATGGTCAACTCCTTGTTGGTATGCCTATTAGTATAGCGGCTCACTTAGCTCCTTCCCCACCTAATAACTCCGCCTTACCATGTTCATCCTTAGCTCCGCCTCCTGACTCAGTGACTTCGGAGGTTCATACGGCACAGATTGGCTTTCCTTTGGTTAATCTGGGGCCCCACATATCATTACCACCAGCTCCTCCTACCTCATCTCTCTCGCAGACTGCCCCTTTCATAACTTGCTCTCTACCACCTATCCACACGAGCTTTCCTTCTCAAGCTCCGCCCACCTTTTCATTTCCACACACTTATCCGGTGGCTTCAACATCTTATATAGGACATCCTTATTCGGTCGCCTCAACATATTCGTCCTCAATACCTTATCAACATTTAACCCCACCATTGTCTAGTGGTGGCCCTTGGCCCAATCCTCCTCTGTTTACGACAACCGCACAATCATCTCATCCAACCACTGATTTAATCAAACAAATGATGGACAAGATGTAAAATCTGGAAGCTTCTGTTTCAGGAAGCCATAGCACCCTGACATACGAGCAAGTTTGTCCTGAGCCTATTCATCTTTCTGTCCCCCTTCATTCATATCCTCCTCAATGGGAATTACCAAAATTTACTCATTTTAATAGTAAGGAGGATCCTCAACAACACTTGCGGTCATTTAGACATGCCTACTATCTGATTGCTCATGACGATGCCTTACTACTCTGCACCTTTCCCATGTCCTTATCAGGACCTACCTTGGAGTGGTACAGTGCTTTAACCCAGCACTCAATCTTCTCTTTTAACCAATTAGCCCAATCTTTCTTAGATCATTTCTCCATTAACATTGCCAAGAAAGTATCTATCACCAACCTTTATGCCATCCGACAATTTGAAGATGAATCTATCACAGATTTCGTTAGACGATGGCGGGGCCTTATTAACCAACTTACTTATACCTTGCCTCAGGATGAACTTATCGAACTCTTTACACGGGCCTACGCTAAGCACATTTCTCCTACCCTCCAAATTCAAACTGTCCGCACCTTTGATGAGGCCTTTACTATGGCTCAGAAACTAGAGATTCAAGCCTTAGAGGAAGAGAAATTGCAGTTGCGCAACAAAAACTCTAATTTCCGAACCCAAGAATCCACCAACAAACCCAACACCACCAATTCTCAGCATCGACTGCTTCGAAATCAAAAGGAGCTGTACACGCGGTGATGGTCAAATCCCAAGCACCATCTAATACCCCGCCAAAAACCACCTATAAGTATAAAGCCGAGCCCATCAATTACACTCCCTTGGGAGAAACTTATGGTGTCATTTTGGAAAACTTGCTCAAAACAAGAGCTATCACCTTACCTCCTATTAAACCTCACTCTGGGTTTGATTCCACCCGCGCTATACCTTCTTGGTACAAAGAAAATGACTTCTATAACTTCCACCATGTGAAGGCACACAGTCACGAAAACTGCAAGATGTTGAAAAACATAGTGCAAGAAATGGTTGATGCAGGGGATATAACCCCTGATAATCCTAATGCCCCTGCTAACCGAAATTTGAAAATATTCAACAAACCATTCCTAAACCATTCATTTAACAGTAACATAAACCAAGATATCTTAGCTGAGAAGAGTGTTCACGAAATCCATGCAGTCTTCGACTCCCAACCAAAAGCTCCTATCGAGGAAATTCTGAATCGAGCCTCTTCACTAACGCAGGGATCCGAACCCCCTACACCCCCATCAAGACAAAACAATAACCTTACCATTCCTTTACCCATAAAGGAATTAACCACCCAGAGTTCTCTTCTCACAGATGAGCCTTCTTACACCACATCCCTGCAAGACTGTGAGTAGATGTTATCTAACTTAATCATTTCCCAAACATCTCCTTCTACCACTCTTGCTGTACAAGAGGAAGGCTTGTCACTTTTTCTGTCATCCTTAGAAGAGACACCTCTCGAACCAACATCACCAAATTCTTTAATCATGAAGGATCCTCTCAAACATGCCCTCCTACCTATTAGTTCTTCATCGTCTAAATCTTTTCAGCGACCAGTTGACCTCTTAATGCCCATTAATATAGAGCCTCATTTACCCCCTGTATCACACCCACAGTGGACCGGAATCATAACCCACCTCTCTTCCATAAAAAATTTCCTACTCACACGTGAAGATTGTCATCCCTCAGAAGATAGACGAGTCCTATGGGAGCGTTTGAGTACACCATGCTCTACTCAAATGCAGATGACTGATCCAGACACCTCTACCATATACCCGAAGTGTTTACAAAAGCTCAAAATGCCTATGTCCTCATCCTCACCCCCCTCATCTCTACCAGATACCTCATCCACCTCTATTAACCTAACCAAACCTCCACCTACGCTTGGGACTTCACCAATACCCAGCTTAACACACCCACCTAAATGCTTAGATTTATCCAAAAATAAAGTCGTCCATCCACCTAGGAGACAAACCCAATCTCCTTAAGTCCAATCTATGCCTCTATCACAACTAAAACCCTCGCCGTCACACCTACCTTCTATATTGGGACCTCACCCCTCCACGTTGCCTCAATACATCATACCTCCTGCATTTTCTTTAAAATGACCTATGCCTTCACACCCATACAGAGATCCATGGGTGTATCAACACCGTCACCCCAAGTATCTTGTCCACCTATCAACCCTAAACAAACTCCATCATCAAAGGATTTGTTTGCTGTCACTGCTCTTTCTCCGTGGTTGTTTTCTGCTACCACGTCATATGACTAGCTAAACATAACTTATGCGCTGAAGAAGCCATGTTTAGTTAAATCCAATTATCAAAACCCCTTGTCTAAGCCACCACCCGTACGAACCAACCATACCTAAACATTACCAAAACCCACCAAATGAATAGCCTCATATTCCTCTGACTTTGACCCGATCAAAGGATCTTATGCCAAGATCCTTGATATGTTGGTGGAGAATGCGACCATTTCCCTACCCCCACTTAGACCCTATGATCCATCTAAACCTCGACCTATAGGTTATGATGAGTCTAAAATCTGCGCTTACCACTGCACACCAGGACATGATGTAGAGGGATGGAAAACTTTTAAAGCCATTCTTCGTCAGCCACCTCTCTCAGATAGAAAGGTTAAGAAAGACAACTTACAAAGGGAGAAACCTTTAGCTTCAATCCCCTCTCCTATACCGCCTGTCCTCACCTCACCAAGAAATATCATTATTGCAAACCCACCTCTTGAAGACAATGACTGGTCCCTACCATCTTCTTCCTCTCGTGTTCACGAGATCAACATGATTAGCATTGCTACTCGAGGGCATAAAACCAATGGGAAAGCTATTCAAAGCACACATGCGGCCTCTCTTTCTCCATCTGCCATCCCGATCGCACCACCACCTAAAGTGGTTATTCGTGGACCTACCTACCCCGTCTCTGATGGAGTGGCCCACCGTACCATGATCAAACAGCTTCACCAATCACCTGTAAAAATGACATTGTATGATCTCATTCAAACCTCTGAATCTCATCAACAAGCTCTCATTGAAATCCTTCAAGGGATAGAGGTCCTACCTAATGAAACTTTGCCCATTGCCTCCATTTTAACACCCAATCACGTTGCTTCTCTCACCAAAAAACCTATCTCCCCAACCACTTCTGCCTCTGTAATGCAAGCCACTGCTGTCAGTTTCTCTGAAGACGAAATTCTTGACTTTGGTGCAGAAGATCCTGACCCCGCTCTTTTCATCTCAGCTTATGTTCAGGACATCTGAGTACATCGTGTTATGATTGACAGAGGCGCTAGCCTAAATATCATCTCTTCCAAAGTCTTCCAACAAATGAATATCCCTTCTAGCTGCATGTGTACCAACCCCACCATGTTGCGTTCATTCAACGATGCTATTACTTCTACCTTAGGCACTGTGATCCTTAACATTCATGTAGGGCCATGTACCTTACCCGAACTCTTCTATGTCCTTGAGGGAGAATTCCAATACAACATGTTGTTAGGCCGCCCTTGGATCCGGGCTATGGGATGCGTTCCCTCCACCTTACATAGATGCATAAAATTTGAGTATGAGGGGAAGTCCTACACCATAAAAGTTGACGCTCCCCCCTTCAAAACTTGTAATATGTTATATTTCCCTAATGATGTGCGTGTACCAGTTAAGACACCCATTCATCCAACCCAACCATCCACTTCAACCACACCTCAACCATCCATCTCAACCACACCTACACCTTCAACCAATGAAACCGCCGCCGCAAATACCACTTCCTTTCCCACGGACAACATCCCCACCTTAGATCCCTTAGTAGATGTGTTTCAATGCCTTACACTGGGGGAGTATCGCCTATATAACGTTAGCACTTTCCATACCCCATAGGAGTACGAGTAGTTACATGCGCATCCTACCTATGACTGTCGTGTGGGGGAAGTAATGTCCTACGAACCACCTAATTTCCACACCAACCTAACATATGGGGGTGTCGATACATCCTCTGTCACCCCTGAACCTCCCCTTAGTGTGGTTCCCTTCCAATCTGATTTTCAATAGCTAACTAATCGTCACTTTTCCCTCACCTTCTTGACGCACTGTGCTTGGAGGGGCTTCGGTTTTGGTCTTTATGAACAAGGCCAACATACGATCATTCTTGTAACTACACGCAAACACAAAGATCGTCGTGGTCTTGGATTCTCTGAACCACCTACACCAAAGACACCGCATATCCATTGTATCCCGGAAGATGATGAAGTCACTCCTTCCGAACCATCATCACCCATTTTTCCATCGTCACCCACAGAGTCGATAAACCCTGAATCCATCCCTCTTAACTTTTTTTTTTCATAAACGCTATCTTCCTGGGTCCTCTCACTTATCAACGTGATAATGAAGACCCATCTTCTCTTCCCCTTCTGTATCCATACATGATCGAAGAGGACTCGCCTTTAATTAATGTTGTTGAGTGCCAGGATGACGACTCCATTCTCACTTACCTTGGTGCGGATGACTCTTATATTCAACGCGCCTTACCATTTGAAACTCAAACCATGTTAAATGAGTCGACTATAGAAATCAACATCCACACAGAGGATGATCCTCACATTGTGAAGATCGAACAATCTCTTAACGTATCATAACAAATTACCTTCACTACCTTCCTCCATGTCCGCAACCAAGCTTTCGCTTGGTCCTACGCTGACATGCCAGGAATTGATCCTGACATTGCTGTCCATAACATTACCCTGAAACCTGATTCCAAAATAGTTAAACAGAAACTAAGAAAAATACATCCACGCATTGCCCTCTTGGTCAAAGAAGAGCTTCAACAACTCCTTTTTGTTTCCTTCATCTACCTATTGACTATCTTCAATGGATTTCTAACATCGTACTTGTTACTAAAGCAATGGGGGGACTTAAGATATGTATGGATTTCCGGGACCTTAATCTCACTTGCCCAAAGGATGACTTCCCCCTACCAAGTATTGATCAACTTGTTGATCTCACTGCGGGCCATGAGATGTTTTCTCTCATGGATGGCTTCTCGGGATAGAATCAAATTTTGATAGCCCCAGCTGATCAACATAAAACTGCCTTCATAACTCCTTGGGGAACCTTCTGCTATCGTGTCATGCCATTCGGTCTTAAGAATGCTAGTGCAACCTATCAGCAGGCTATGACTTACATTTTTCATGACATTCTACACACTATCCTTGAGGATTATGTCAATGATCTTCATAGCAAATCTAAACATCGCAGTGAACATCTCGATGTTTTAACCATTATTTTCGATCGCCTATTACAATACTGTGTTTGTCTTCAACCAAAGAAATGTGTCTTTGGTGTCCTTTTCATGAAAACTCCTTGGTTTTATTGTCTCTTTGCGTGGCATTGAGGTCGATCTAACTAAAGTCAAATTTATCCTAGAAATGCCCCCACCCACTAACCTCAAAAAATTGCGTAGTTTGTAGGTCAAACTCCAATCTATCCAGTGTTTCATCTCACAACTCTCAGATCGATGTCAACCTTTCCATCATCTCCTTAAAAAGGACATTGTCTTTCAATGGAGCAAAGAGTGCCATTAAGCCTTTGAAGCTCTTAAAGCCTATCTCTTGTAGCCACCCATGCTTATCCCACCTTAGGATGGTTGCCCTTTCTACCTTTACCTTTCTGTCACTGACCATGCTGTAGGAGCCATGCTTGCACATCGTGACTCTGAGCATCAAGAGCAAGCCGTTTATTACATAATTCGTACTCTGGTGGATTACGAGACTAGGTATACACATGCAGAAAAGTTGTGCCTAGCCCTATCATTCGTGGCCACCAAACTCCAACACTACCTCCTGAATCACAAAACTTTTGTCATCACCAACGCGGACCCCATTCATTATATGTATGCCAAACCTCATCTAAACCAACGCATCTCCCGATGGCTTATGCTCCTCGCCGATCTTGACCTTGAGTTTGTACACCAGAAATCAATCAAAGGACAAAATATCACAGACCAACTCGCAGAAGCCTCTTTACCTGGGGAGCAGCTTACTAATTTTACTTTCCTTGACGAACTCATTACCACTCTTTCACTCAGTGAGGATTTGTATCCAATAACCCTCTTCTTCGATGGATCCAAATGTCAGTGCGGCGGAGTGGCCGGCATTATTATCATTCCTTTAGATGTTAAACCTATACCTCTTTCATTCCAGATTCGATTTCCCCTGCACTAATAATACAGTGGAATACGAGGCCCTTATTTTGGGTCTCCAGGTTGCGTTACACTTAGGTGTAAAATCTAAAAATATTTTTGGTGACTCTCAACTGGTAGTCAATCAAGTTATGGGCATCTACCAATGTAAAAATGAGGAACTTCAAAAGTACAAACATTACGTGGATTCACTTTTGACCTTATTTACTCATTATTCTATCCAAAACATTCCCCGCTTTACTAATAAATTTACGGATACTATGGCTTTCTTAGCCTCACAAATTCCTACCTCACCAACCGACTCTGACATATTTGTCTTGGTCCAACAACTCTTTGCCCCATCTTACTCAGCCCCGGATGTTTGTATGATAAATAATGTGTCTGCTAATTTGCAAGATACCTAGTATCACCAATTTCACGACTACCTTACAACCTCTGTTCTTCCACTTGACCTTACTAGTAACGGAAAATGTGCTTTTCTTAAAAGTGTTTCTCATTATGTCATCATGGGGGGACTCCTCTATAAACATGGCTTTGATGGCATCCTCCTTCGATGTCTAACCGGCGCGGAGGTTACCTATACCATCCAACAAGTCCATGACAGTATTTGTGGTGGACGTTTTAGTGGCCTTGCCATGGCCAACGGGTCCTTCGCCTAGGCTATTATTGGCCTACTCTTAATAACGACTACTACGAATACGTTAAGCATTGTGTTATGTGTCAATAGCATGCTAACATTCAACATACTCCCAGCCACCCGCTATAGGTCGCACGAGATCTTTGGCCTTTCTCACAATGGGGTTTAGACCTTATTGGTGAGATTCACCTGCCCTTTTTGCAACGTCACCGTTGGATAATCACAGCAACCAAATATTACAATAAATGGGTGGAGGCCATTCCAATCATTTCAACCAAAAAATAAAAAAATGTAGAATTCATTAACCATCACATTATTTGTCGTTTTGGTGTTCCTCATCACCTGATAATAGATAATGGAAAATCTTTCAAAAATAGTTTGTTACAAGACCTTTGGGACAACTTTGGTATCAAACTTAGCTTCTCATCACCTTACTATCCATAAGAAAATGGTCAAGCTGAAATCTTCTAACAAAACCCTGACCAAAATTCTCATGAAAGTCGTTAACGATTCTGGAAAAAATTGGCCTGATCACATCCCCTTTTCCCTTTGGGCTTATCGTACCAACATTCGTACCTCCACTAATGCCACCCCGTTTTCTTTGGTATATGGTACTGAGGCTGTCTTGCCTCTCGAAATACAAATACCCTCCCTAAGAATATCTCTTCAAGATATTCTCACCAATGATGATTTCCGCCAAGAGCGGTTAGCCCAATTGGAGCTTCTTGATGAGCGTCGTCTTACAGCTCTTGACCACCTTCAAATATATCAATCAAGCGTGCTTATGATAAGTGACTTCATGAGTGTACCTTTAAGGTTGGTGATTTTTTCCTCAAAGAGAATCAACATGTAACCAAACTAGAAAAGAGCAAACGTGGCAGATTTGCTCCAAATTAGATTGGGCCTTACATTATCACTCACACTTATGGATCAGGAAATTATCGTTTAGCTTCGCTTAATGGTAAACCTGAGCCTGAACCCATTAATGCCTTGCATGTTCAGCCATTCTACTGTTGAATTTAGTGTTATATCACTTCTTATCTACCTTGCGCTTGTCCCTTGAGCTCATTTACCACCTCATACACTTTGTTTCATGCATCTCAAAATAGAATCAAGCTCACGTGGTTTGGTCATCATCTCTTCTTACAGATGCCTTCCCCTTTTTAGTCTGGTCCATGACTTAAAAGTATCAAAATAACATGTTCTTAATTATACACTTATGGGATATTATTGAGTCAAAATTCCTACAAAACTAGATGCTTCATGCCAAACGGACATCTAAGACCTCTAAGTTATACATAGACTGCTCCCTCGAAGGACAACTATGTGTAAAGCCACATCTACTATTATAAGTAGACTGCTCCCCGGAAGGACAGCTATACACAAAAGCCGCATCTACTACTATAAATAGACTACTCCCTTGAAGGACAGCTATACAAACTCAGCCTTTATTAGAAGCTTCTCGCATTGATCAGCTTTGTGAAGACCTTAAGAACAACAAAATACATATCCCATGTAGACTTCCCGCATCGATCAGTCTATATCCAGAAAAATAAAAGCAGTATTCAAAAGCACTTTTGAGTCATGGACTTGTCTATTTAGGTTTGGTTCTCTTTTGTCAGCATAATCATCTTATAACAAATTCTCTGTGCCCCAGCTCTACCAGCCACCTCACCTCACCATTCGTCAAAGCAACAAAACCCAAGGGACGTGACGTATATCCGATATATTTTGATTATACAACTCTTTTCACCTATTGACTTCTCACATATGCAAGGTACCTAGGGATTCAAGCTCATCCTACGTTAATACGTGGTTTGTTTAGCTCTTCTCAACTACAGGACACTTTTACCTCTTTTTAATCAAATCTAGGATTATGTGTTGACCTTAATTAGGACACTCTTCCCTACTACTTGGGTAAGTAAACTTTCGCTTCACCTATACCTACACCAACAACATTACCCTACCAATATCAATATTTTAACCAACCAACAAATTGCCTAACCACAACCAAATTGCCTGAATTCACCTCTCCCTGGTCCTAAGGGAGAACTACATCGGTCTGAGGCCCCTCCTTGCTTTATGAAATGGGCTATGTAGGCAACACTTAGGAGACATGGGGTCTCCCAAGGTTAGCTCGACCATCCCCTACCATAACCTATCATGTATTGTAAATATAAATATTTTTTGTGTATTTCTAGTTGATCACATTCACCTTTATCCTTTTATCAAAACAAAACATTCAAAACACAACCATTCTTATTATTATCATAAACTCAAATCAACATACATATTCAGTTTTATTTAGATGTTAAAAAAATACATCTTCTCTATCATCGACGTGCAGGTCAGCATCCTTATTTATTCTTCTACCCCTATGAAATTCACTTAGACCCTTGCGCCTCATCCCAAACTAGATCGTCGATGCCGCTCGCCTGGCCTCTCCATCCTCAAAGGTTCCACTACTATTGGTTCCTCCCACTGATATGCCAATCTCTCTTGTAACATATGAATACGCCCTCTCGCGTGGCGGAATCTCTCCTCTAGTCTCTCCACTCGTGACTGCACAATAGCTAACAATCCCGTTGTCTCATTCACCCGTGTTTGAAACTTGTAAACTAAACCCTGTAGATGATCTCTCTCTACTATAATCACAGATATGTCCAGATGATTGGCCCTCTCACGTAAACTACGTAGCTCTGCTACCCACCATAATCTATAAGCCTCTGTCACTCCTAGATCCATTACCCTGCGATCGGCTGCTATCTCTTCTAGTCCTTCTGGAGGTGTCGGCCGGGGAGGTGAGAATGATGCCTTGGCATCGATCCTCATGTATGGTCTACAAGCCATGGGTATATCCTGAACAAATCCAAATTGTCGCCACACGCGATCTAGAGGAATCCGATCGAACCAGGTGAAATGAGTCAAGGCAGCCGGAAACAGTCTAGGACGCGCGGGCCAAAAGTATGCGAACTGGCCGAACCGGCCGAAATGAGAACTTTTGACCCGGAACAGTTGGGACAAAAGGGCGCGAACCGGCCGAACCGGGTGAATTTGTCCCAAACGGTCCGAAACCAAATGGGACATATGGGCTGCGAGTACGCGAACCAGCCGGTTCGGCCGAAATGGGAAATTTCAGCACCGAAACCAAATGGGACAAAGGGACACGTGGGACGTGAAAAGCCGAAATGGTTGAAGGCAGGGAAGAAAAGTCAACGTTTGGTCTGGAAACTTCAAACGGCCATAAATTTTGACTCCGAGCTCTGATTTTCATAAAATTGGACTTTCTGGAACGAGCACGACCAGTCAGTCAATGCTCATTCCCGTCAAATGACAGAAAACGCCTACCAGACCCAAAATAGCTGCCCACACTTAGAAGGCCATAACTTTTGCATTTCTCAACGAAATCGCACAAAATTGGTATCGTTGGAATCATGGTTCCGAGCCCGATGCACAAAAATCAAGAAATTCTAGATTTGATCAGAAATTGAATGGGTTTTTTAAGAAAACGTGGCCGGGTTCGGAACAATGTTCTATTTGGTAGCTGGGAGTGCAATTAAGAGGCATGGTCATCATTCTCTCTCTGCTGCAGCACATGGGACAGTATGGGGAGCCTTTTGCAAGTAATGGACAACCTTTTCACTCAATTTAATGCCTCTTACAGGTGGTTGAAGGACAGATTTCAGGATTTCCATTTTCCCTTCTCTTTTCCTTCTCATTTTTCTATAAATTGAAGTGTTGGGCTCATTGTAAAGAAGAGAGTTTTTGGGTAACAAAGCTCTGTCAAAATTGCTTTGTGAAGCCAGTGTGTTGCAGGCCCTTGTAGTGGACTCCTTGCATGGTGATCCAGGCCCTTATCTTGTAATAGATTGAACTGTGCATATCATGAAGCAATAAAATATCAGTTTGTGGATATATCTTCCCCTACTGTGTTTCCTTGCATTCTTCTTGCCCCTTTAATCTTTCTACAATTCTATTGTGTCTATTTATTATGTTCTTGTAGGAATTCATTATCATTGTGTGTGCTTGGAATATTGCTGTGAATGCATTCTGCTGGATTGTGGTGAACTGTCATCACCTCTTCTAGTGTGCACTTTACCTCTGTATTTCACACATTTGGAGATTACTCTCACACCCTCCTTTTCTGGTGTATCACCGCTTTAGTGTAGGCTTTCATTTTATGTATTCTCTTTCCCTGGTCCCTTGGAAATTTAGATTAGAACAGTTAGCTTATCCTGCATTAGAGTAGATTGTGGCAGGTAGTTTAGGAGCAAGAACCAGCTTTCTTTGGAGGTCTATCTCAAGTAGCAAGTCCCACAACTTGGAGATAGTACCCATGTTATCCAATCACACTGTGAGTTCAGGTATATGCATAGGGGTGCTGTGATTTGGTGATAACACTTATCCACCAATCTCCATTTTTCACCACCTCACCTACCCCCAGCTTTGCTAAATAGCCTTATTTTTGAATTCATCAGCCCGACCCAAGGCCACAACCAACCAATCGGCCTGACCCAAGGCCACAACCAACCAATTCGCCTGACCCAAGGCCACAACTAACCAATCGGCCCAACCCAAGGCTGCAACCAACCAATCGGCCCGACCCAAGGCTGCAACCCACCAATCAGCCCGACCCAAGGCCGCAACCAACCAATCGGCCTGACCCAAGGCCGCACCAATTACGTACCTCACCCAAGACCCACAAATTATGATTTTATCCACCCATCATGTAGCTTTTTGTTCAATTGAGCTCACCTGTTCGTGTTCTAGCATGATTAGGATACTTGAATTGATCAGCCAACCAAATTTGCCTAGACCGAGACCGTGACATTTATCTCAACCAAACCAACCATTTGGTACTATCGGACATGCCTAAACATTCCTATACCTTACCTGTTATATCCCCTGGAGCTACTTCCTATGCCTTGGATACCAGGATTATATCACCCTTGTTTGGATAAACTATCGACCTTTGCCTATGAATTGCTTGTTTGCTCTTCAAATCATGTACCCTAGTCGCACTACTGTATTTCAACGTGTATTTTCTTCCTTGGACTTACCCCACCATCTTACCATCATCTCAACACCATTCACCCTTTATCAACCCTATCCCTGATTTCACGTCACCTCAATCTGTGATAGATTTGAGGGGGATTACCTATACCCTTAACGGGAGTAACCACTTCTTATTATTGTCAGTGCAGCTTTACAAGACAAGCTACACGACAACAAGGGGTTAATGTAGACACCAAATTTGTGTCTTACGACACCCTGTGCCCCGCATCTCATTTCGCAACCTAACCTCACCACCTAAACCTTGCACAATTATCTATTAATTACCTTATAATTAATAAATCCACATCTCCAAACCTGCCACCTCATTTCACCACCTTATCATGACCTAGCCCTAACCCTAAACTAACCTAATTAAGACCTATAACTTGGTCTACATCCACACCCATGACTAATTACTCCTCACCCGCACCAAAACCAACCTAATAATGACTTGACCAAGCCCACAACTAATCCCTTAGGAGAAAAGGAGGGAAAGTTGGGTATTTTACTAAAAATAGCCCACTTTGACTTAACCGACATCGGTTCCTGCTCGACTGCCATCGGTTACGTAACCGCCATCGATTCCATGTAAATGACCTTCCCCAACCAAAAACAAGGGATCTGGAATTCATTTGAAGGATCCAAAATTCACTTGGTACGGCAGAGACAAGTGAAGAAAAGAGAAGAGTTTGCAGAGAAGAACATCATGCCCAGGACTGGAACTGAGTAACCAGAGCCCAGTGACACTCATCCAAGCATTGGGAGAGAAGATAGCTCACTTTTGATTGTCGGATCATCCCACCTGAGCCCTGCCTTCATCATCATAGTCCTTGGACCTGTATCTTCATCAGGAACTAGTAAGTAGTGTCTTGTATGTTTTTAAATAACATTTCTTGAACTTCTGCATCACAGTAATTACAAGTTCACTCATAGATCTACTACCCGGTAGCCCCTGCATCTAACTGTCATTCCTCTACCCTTACATTGCCCCAAGAACAGCCCCCACACTCTCTGAGTCTTATCCATCACCCCATTTCCTATCCCGAATCATTTGCCATCCTTATAAACACCATAGCCACCTTATAACCAACCTTTATTAAAAGCCCCTAAATCATTGCCCCTACCGATATCGGTTATCAGCAATCGGTACCGGTTATACAGTGACCGGCATCGGTCACTGTGACTCAAACCAAAAGCAGCCTTTCCTCTAGTGCTTTTTAACGAGGTAACTAAATTGTAATTTTGCAATAATTTCTTTGTTAGAATTTGTGTTAATTCTTATTAAGAGGGGAACTGACCACCTTCAAAAGGAAGTCCAATATTTCCTGGGCCCAAGGTAGTTCCCTGATTTATTATCTAACTAAAATCCAGTGCTCTTGTATTCTTACTTACAGGTAGTCCTTCCTCGACAAAAAGGAGTTCTTCACAATCGATCTGATCTCTCTCTACGGTACGCACGCACCCTCTCAACATTCAACAGGTATTCCTCCTAGCCCTAACCCTTATCTGTTTCTCAAGAGAATGAAAGGATAGAAGCAACTCTATTCTAGGAACGGAAACATTTTATGTGAAACAGAAGGCATAGGAATAGAAACCGTTTCAAAAATAGGAGAGAAGGAGAAATAATAGAAGTAGTGAAAATAGGGGAAGAGAAAGGAGGATATTGATAACCAGTAGGATCCAATATCCCATGATCGTGTCCTACTTCATATTCAAAAAATATCTAGTAGAAAAGAGAGTGCTACTTGTAATCACAAAATCATGCACTTTAGTTATAGATATTTATCTCTGTCTCATACTACTATTTAGAAGGTTCTTGAGGGAATAAATTAATAATTAACCCCTTCCTTTGGCCACTTTATTTTATTTTATTTGTTCACTATAAACCTCTTTCACCCATATGTCCAGTTATATGTTGTCATCCCATGTTATTTTATCCTTGACTGGGGCGTCTGTGGGTGCCCTGGTCCCACCATGGGCACCCCAATCCTTGTAGAGACTCCCCGCTTCCTATTTTGGGATCTTTCTAGTCATTTAACATATTTATATTTCTTGTGGTCAACATTTTTAGGATTAATTATGAAATTAGACCATGAGAACCCTATAAATATAAATTTATGAGACCATAATGAGGGACCTAGCATTACTTACTATTTTCAATCCATCTAGATTTGTATCCATCTATTACATTGGATATCACTTGTATCCACATAGCTCTATCATCAAGACACAAACTAGGACATTTGAACCACACTTCATAAGGGGAGGGATTCTATTCTATTCCATGTGGAAATTTTATTACATTCTCTAAACATATTTATTACTCGTTGTTTCACAAAGTGAAGGTGGCACAAGAGCAACCTAGGGCATGTTCACACACACTTTCACATAGAACTACATCAGGTCTAAGATGTAGTGCAACGCTCAGTTAGTAAGTCCATCATTGTGATAGGTGAGGTCAACCCGAACCATTCATATGAATTTTTCTTTTTTAGGGTTTGATGCTTGTTTTGGGGTATTACAGGTCTTTCTTCCATATTGAGTTATTGACAACGTTCGATATAGGACAACGAAGTTAATGTGACAGGCGTTGAATATTCTGGATTACCTTTTGATCATGTGAAGATAAGATTTAGATATTTTACATAGATTAGGGCACCCAATTTGCATACCAGAGCACCCGTATGTGCCCTAATCCTCCTTAGGAACGCCAATCTAGCTAGATCCTCTATCTCCATTCTTTTCGGCACTCTTTCATAGTGGTTCATTCTCTCTATTTTTCCAATCTCCAATGCATCATAGTCTTGCCACTTTTTTGAATAAATTGAGTTCTTTTGTCTTTCTTCTTACACATTAGGGTTTCTATTTTTATTACTTTTATTACTTATCTCATTTACATACTATCTCAATGCATTTAATTTCTGTGTTTATATGTCCTGCTAGATTAGATTAACTATCCTTTACTACACTAGTTAGTAAATTTTAGTTAATCATTTTGGTGAACCTGACTCATTCATTCATAGTTCTACCTTCTTCATTTCTAGGGTTGAGTCACCATGAATATTTCAATTAATGATTACTTTCTTACAAATCCTTATTTATTACATAGAGCACAACATTTTCTTTCTACTACTCGTATTCATGCTGACATGCATCTTGATTCAGTGTATCAAGCATTTAGTGATGCATTTTCTTCACACCTAGTTTTTAAGTCAAACCTTCCCGTTGATGTTCACACTTTTGATAATGACCCACCTTTGCATATCATATCTCATGTTCATAATGCTAGTGTTAAGTGTACTCTCATTGATAATTGATGTAAGTTTAACTTGTGTCCTATGTCATTCCTTGAAGTTTTAGGTCTTTCCTCCCATGACATTAGCCCATGTAGTATCTCACTTCGTGTTTATGATGGTTCTATCTATCCATGTCTTGGCACATTAAATTTCCCATTACTTTTGGTCCAAAGACTATCCACACTATCTTCTTTGTTTTTGAATTCCCAATCTCCTAAAACTGTCTCCTTGGTAGGCCATGGATTCAAGTCATGCAAGCAGTCACCTACAATGTACATCATTGTGTCAATTTTTCACATGATAACATGGAGTATACCATATTCCATGACCACAACCCATTCCAGTATTGTGATCAAGATCCTAATATTAATCTTCCCATTCCACACACAAATATTACTGACAAGCCATAACCTATCAAAGAATCACCCCACCTACCACCACTTGAAGGTACCATTTGTGTGATATATGTAGTTCCTTCTATGCCACCTATTATTACTACTACCATGATTCTGTTTTAGGGGAATGTTCATCCTATGGACATCGCTCTATCACATACACCTTATTATACACCACCTACCGTAGCATGCCCACTATTCACTTATTCCCTCTTCATGATTGGTTCATATTGGTAACAAATTCCATTTGACCCTACATGTGAGGCCACTATTTGTACACATGAGGGCTTAGCTCACTTAGGCCTTACTTTCAAAAACCTCCACACTACACCATATGTTCCTCATCTTTATTATGGGTATGTCATCATCACTTCGGCCTATGGTATTCAAGTCTTTCATCTCACAATATTTCTTTCATGAAGACATTGATCTTCACCACTCACATTAAGAGAATATTGTATTACTTATATTGGAGGCACATTAGATCCTAGTCATACAGATATTTCATTTCCTACACCCTTTGGTCATGTTTTCATCTGCAATAGCTCTTTCCAAGGTTATAAACAGAATCTTAATCATTGGTATGAACATGGTTTCCATTTTCCTCCATTTACTGATGAGGAATATGCTATGGGCATGTACACCTTACACCTTATTGGCTCACTAGGAGATCAACCCAACATTATTGCTTATCAGGTTACTAATTCTTACTCATTCGATTATGACCCCGAGGATGATGATATTCTCAATGAATTTACATGATTTTCTTATATACACTTGGGGAAATGGCACTCCATTTCCCCCCACCTCACCTTAGCATAGTTATTATCATAATATTTTATTCTTATACATTTATATCTTCACATTAGACATCTTCATCATACAATTCTAGTGTCATTACCCACCGACACACTTTGGTCCTATGGTTCACACTTGAATGTTGAGGGATTATGACACATGAACTTCACACACTACACATCAATACCATACATATAACTATCATATTAGCATGCATACTACATTTTACATTTACACTCATCATACACATATCACTAGTCCACATACCTTGCATTACATTTCTTACATGGGCATCTTTATCATCATATATATTTACACTATCTACCTTGTATTTATGGACATATTCCTTGCATATTATGTATCCTACTACTTGTTACCACATTTACATATTGGGCTTGTCACTCATATACACCATGATTTCTTATATTCATCACATAGCCTATTTATCATACATATTACATGATATTACATTATATTATGCATTTCCACCCCACATGCATTTACATTGTCATCTATGCATCTCATATAGGTTGCATATATATTTCCTTTAGATCCTCTCTTACCATATTACTAGAATCATACATACTATACTATTCTTCATCATATAGGAGTCTAGCATTACATTATTATTCTATCTACGTACATTGCATGTCCCTACACATTACACCTTACACATTCTACACATATTACATGACATTCTAGACACAATGTGTTTAAACATTCCACTTATCACATGGTCTAATTTTATCATTATATATACTACATTGTATCCAACGCGTTGTGCTCACCACTCAATGAAAAAATTTAGTTCCTTGGTCCATACTCGACTACTTACAAATCAAATGAACCTTACAATTTATTATTCGACCTTTCACCATGCGACATTCCTAAGCTAGTGACATACACTTTAGGCTAAATCGTCACCTATTCTCTCATTTTGTAGTGGTAGACAGCCTAATTTACATCGCCACTCCCTTATTAGTTATCTCATTTTGACATACTCTTTAGGCTAAATCTTCACCTCTTCTACCATTTTTTAGTGGTCTACACCTTAGGTTACATCACTACTTCCTCTTTTCAATTTGTAGTGATATACGCTTTGTGCTAAATCAACACCATCTATTCATCTTATAGTGATATATGCTTAGGCTAAATCATCACTCTTACATTAATTTTTTCGTTATATAATTTTCAGTTATAAGGATCACACACACATCATTGCTAGGTTACATCTCATCAACCTACACATATGCATTCATTCATAGTGCACTAGACACAACACACACTACTCAACCATTTCCCGATGATGTACTCTTGTTTATGGTTCATTCTTGACTACTGAGGGGAAAAAAATGAACTTCAATACATACATTTCCATCGACTCAGGGGGCACATGGCTCTTATCACTCTATAGTGCATTCCATTTTATCCATCCACAACATGCGGCACATTATGGTTGCTTTTATTATTTCTTTCTTTTTCTTTTATCTATACTATCCACATATGTGCATTTAAGTCTATTTTTAGTTGTGATCACAGATATAGGTCTCTTACACAACATGGATGCTTTCCCTCTACCCTTCCTACACTGGTTGCTAGGGGCATCCACATTTTGTTATTCCAGGTGTTATTGTTTCATTATGTACTTATCACTTTACATTACTTTCTTACACATGATTTTGACATACTAGATATCTTTCTAACATTCTAATGGGTACTTCATGTGTAACATTTGTTATGCAGGGATATTGGTTTCTATACTTGTTTGATTACATTGTATCCTATTGTCTACCATTTTTTAGTATTGTTTGCGGGCCTTGCCATATGTTTGGTGTGCACACTTGTTTGTTTGTTTGTTTGTGAACATGATGGCCTTGTGTGTCTTGCGACATCATGAATAATGTCTCATGTTTGTAGCCCAATTTTTTTTGCTTATTTATCTTCTTGTGTGCTTACATTACTTTTTTTGGTAGCTTACACAATGTTTGTGTAGCTTATACATTGTTTTCTACACACATGCATGTTTACACTTGTCTTTTGCTAGCCTTCTTATTTATGCATGCCTTGGTTTCTACCAAGCATTTTTGAAGGCTACAACATAGGGTAACTGCACCAAGTTGGGGGGTCAAAAAGTGGCCAAAAAACTGAAAATGAATGGAATGTAATTGCGTTCTATAATAACACGACCACGTTCTATTTTTCTTGGTTTGGTAATTCATGAACCTATAACGTGTATGCGTTATGTCAAGTTATAAACAAAAAAATAGCTCGATCCCATTTCATTTTATCTCCCCTAAACATGATTTTTATAACAAATTCATGCCTTCACGTTTCATTTTTTAGTTGGATCTTGCTCAAATGATCATCTCAGAATCACTGCAAAGATTAGAATCAATGATGGAACCACATATAAGAGGTAGGCATAATTCATTTCTTGAAATTGCATCGAAATTTGGTAATAATAGACTATAATTTGAATTAAACACATTTTTATTATTATTATAGTTTGAGGTCAATGTAATCAAGCACAACCAAACCCTATTATTCTTGTCATTTGTCCTATCCCTCCTATAGTCACTCAACATCCCCCCATAAGTCAAGAAGATTTAGCAACCCATATAGTTGAAAACAAGATTGAAATTGAGGATTTAATCAAAAAAATGAAGGATTTAAATTCCACATACCCCCACCGCAACTCTATTACAATTACATTAGAGGAATTAGTGGCTCAAGTTGATGTGGTAATGAGGAAAATTGATCGTTGGACATCTTATAGAGAGTGTTGTAGGGTTTATTATTAAAAAAAATGTCATATGTGGATGTAAAGAAAAAATAAATTACAAAATACCTCATATGCGCCTTATTCATAGACCCCCACACCAATTTTGATGTTTTGTTGTCATGCAAACAATTTCCCATCCACTGTTACAATAATGCTTTGATTAAAAATAATTTTTGGGACCGATGGTGGATGGTGTTTGATTTTCCACCTTGCAATAACTATGAGGTACCGCTATACTTTTTAAGGAAACTCTATTGCAAGTTTATCCTCAATGATACCCTAAACTACTTTGATCTATAGGATTTCTAGGGCCGAGGAAAAGGATCTGCACAGGATCAACCATGTGCACAACATACACCTATTCAGCATGGTAGAATCCCCACACAGAAGCCCCCTTACCCTAAGACTGTCCCTCCAGTAGTGAAGGAGACAGTAGATATTGACACTCCACACACTTTAGAGGCTATTTGTTACCCTTGTTCGATATATGAGGGATATTTCTGATCCAAATGGTCATGGATGTATGTAAACTATTCCCTCAGAGATTAGTAACATGAGGCTGCATCTTTACTCGTCATGTGGTAATATATGTTTGGGGCCCAGGATTATGATACTTTTATGTATATTGGTTTTGGTGGAGTTGGTGTTGGTGGTGCACACAATAATGCCACTATGTCAGATTCCTTTTTAAGTGAGACATTTGGATTATAGTCATCGGTGTCACCTTTGCAGGTATTTTTATGTTTTATTATGTGTGTTACAAATAGATCGGAGTACTTGATTTACTTGTATATGTTAAATTTTTGATATAATTATATTTGTACATGTATGCATATATATTACAACGTATAGAACGGTCTCATCATCCTGACCATAGGCTGCGAGCATCATACCTACACATACATTCATAGAGGTAATTTAGAATGTTAATTGTGTAAAATTTTAACGTATGAATATATATATATATATATATATATATATATATATATATATATATATATATATATATATATATAACTTTTGAACTCAAATATATATATGTTCTTGCATGTTCAAATAACTTGACATGATATATGTTTGATAAAGATGCTGACTTCACTAGAAACCCCACCATCTCTGCGAAGAGTAGAGATATATTTTTCCGTTGTGATTTCATCTGTGAAGCAACTCACTGAGGTATTCAAACAACATGTATTTTCATTAAATTTCTTGTGTAATCCATATTATGTTAAATTACATGTTAATAGTGTCCTTCATTATAACATTATTAAATTATGTTAATAATCTCCTTCATTATGTATAGGCAAGAGTTACCTGTGACAGGTAATAGCCTTGTTCATTTGATTCATAGGCGTGGCGTGGTAAAACAAATTGTTGTATATTGATAAAATTAGTGAAAATATTGTCATGTTAACATAGTTCTATTTTGGCTAATTTTGATGTTTGATTTTGTGATCTTATGTGTATGTAGGGAACTTCTACCCCTTCCATTTTGACTTCGAGGGCAAAAAATCTTTAATATCATCATTTTTCTACCCCCGTTCATGCTCCAAGAGCTCCTGATGACTCATCTAAGCGTGAGATATAGATTCAATGTGACTAAGAGCTTGCAGTAAGTGTGTGTATTTATGTAAATACTTTCATTAGAATGGTCTTAAATACATGTTGGAAACATATATAAATTAAGTTTTGACAAAAAAAATTGTTTGCATTTATAGGTCCAACTACAAGCGAGTCTTTAGTGGAAGGGAACTCATAGAATGGGCACAGATGATCTGAATTCATCTCAAAGATCTCCATCTTCATCTAAGGGAGGGCCTTATTTGAGAAAGGAAAAGAGAGGGCTAGGCTAGATTTTTATTATTATGATATACACACACACACACACACACACATACATATACATATACATATACGTGTGTGTGTGTGTGTGTGCGCGCGCGCACGCGCGCATGTGTGTGCGTGTGTGTGTCTTACATGAAACTTTATTTTTATGCCTATGTGCATGGAATTGTATGTACATCTATATGGTATTTGAACTTGATATTATATGACCTATTCGGACATTTTTTATATTTATTGTGCATGTTAATACTATTTAGAACTTGATATTTTTGTATGAGACCTTAAATTTCTGAGATTATTTTTGTATGAAACTAATATGATGTGCACTTGACAATATTTAAGACATTATGGATCATTTTTTCATTTGTTGGTGATGTATTTACTAGTATTTTCAATGTATAATATGCATCAAAATTTGGAAATCAATATTTATATAATGTATGTATATAAAGAGTTACCTAATCTGAGTAAATATTCATTCAATGTGTTTAAAGAGAGTGAGAGTGAGATTATGTGTGTGTGTGTGTGTGTGTGTGTGTGTGTGTGTGTGTGTGTGAGAGAGAGAGAGAGAGAGAGAGAGAGAGAGAGAGAGAGAGAGAGAGAGAGAGAGAGAGAGAGAGAGAGAGTGAGAGGTTGTCGAATCTAATATATTGACCAAAACACCATATAAGTTTGGGGAGTGATTACTCATACTCCATCGAACTTAGACACATCCCATCAGATACAACACCTATGCATAGGGACCCTCTAAAAAGCATATCTTGGTTTTGTCCATATCATTTCTGTGCTCTCGCCATCCTATTATTTGCGAATGCACCAAACATTGTGGTTTGAGTCAGTGTAAGGTTATCAGACGTAATATTTTGCAAATGGAAGCTCATGGGACCAAACTAAATGCCCCAACACATCTACATGTCCTGATTAATGCTATTGGAGGCTTCATTTTGGTTCCCTATGCTCTCGGTGCTTTTGGGCTACTTCGTCCGGGTGTAGTCCTTTAAGATCCCTGAGACCAAAAAATTGTATAAGTTCGGTAGGTGATTACTCAAACTCTATGGAACCTATATATGTCCCGTCATATCTTACACCTCCATGTAGGGACCCTTAAAAAAATCCTATCTTGGTTTTTTCCATCTCATTTCAGTTCTCTCACTGTCCTATTGTTTGCAAACGTGCCGAATAATGTAGTTAGAGTTAGTGTAACAATGCTAGATGTAATATTTTGAAAATGGAAGCTCATGGGACCAAACTATCTATGAAAAAAAATTTGGATGGCTTGGTGAATGCCATTAGATAATTTTTTTTGTTCCATATGCTCCTGTTACTTCCAGGATAATTCGTCCGGGTGTAATCCCTTAAGAGCCCTAAGACCTAAAAACCTTATAACTTTGACGGGTGATTACTTGGTCTCCATGAAACTTGGAGAGGTCTCGTTAGATCCTCAACCTCCATGTAGGGACCCTTAAGAAAATGATATCTCAGTTTTTCCCATCTTGTTTCAGTGCTCTCGTTGTTCTATTGTTTGAAAACGTGTCAAATACTGTAGTTTGAGTCAGTGTAAGGATGCCAGACACAATATTTTACAAACAAAAACCCATGGGACCATACTAAGTGCCCCAAAATGTCTGGATGGCATGGTGAATTCTAGTGGAGGATTTTTCTTGGTTCCCTACACTCCCAATGCTTCTGAGCTACTTCATCTGGGCGTAGTCCCTTAAGAGCCCTAAGACCATAAAATTGTATAACTTTGAAGGGTGATTACTCAGTCTCCGTGGCACCTTGAGATGCCCCGTTAGATCCTACACGTCTATGTTGGGACCATATAAAAAATACCATCTTAGTTTTTTCCATATCATTTCAGTTCTCTCACTATGATATTTTTACAAACGCGTTAAATATTATAGTTTGAGTTAGTGTAAGGCTGTCAAATGCAATATTTTACAAACGGAATCTCATGGGACAAAACCGACTACCCCAACATGTCAGGATGGCGTGGTGAATACTAGTGGAGGATTATTTTTTGTTCCCTACACTCTCACTACTTTCGGGCTACTTCATCTGGGTGCAGTCCCTTCAGAGCCGTGAGACCAAAAAAACATATAACGTTGATGGGTGATTACTCAATCTCCGTGGCACCTAGAGATGTCCCATTATATCCTACATCTCTTCATAGGAACCCTATACAAAATCCTATCTCAGTTTTTTCCATCTCATTTTGGTTCTCTTGATGTCCTATTATTTGTAAACACGTCGAATATTGTAGTTTGAGTTAGTGTAAAGCTGCCAAAGGTAATATTTTGTAAACGGAAGCTTGTAGGAACAAACAGACTATCCCAAAACGTCCGGATGGCCTGGTGAATGCTATTGGAGGATTTTTTTTTTTGGTTCCCTATGGTCCCGGTGCTTCTAGGTTACTTTTTAGGTGTAGTCCCTTAAGATCCTTGAGAACAAAAAATTGTATAACTTTAACGGCTGATTACTCGGTCTTTGTGGCACCTAGAGATTTCTCGTCAAATCTAACACCTTCATGAAGGGACCCTATAAAAAATCCTATCTTGAGGTTTTTCATCTTATTTTGGTTCTTTTGATGTCCTATTATTTACAAATGCACCAAATACTGTAGTTTGAGTCAGTGTAAGGCTTCCAGATGGAATATTTTGCAAACAGAAGCTTGTGGGACCAAAATGACTTCCCTAACACTTTCAAATGGCCTAGTGAATGTTATTGGAGGATTTTTTTACTTATCTACACTCCCAGTGCTTTTGGGATACTTCGTCTGAGCGTATTCCTTTAAGATCCTTGAGACCAAAAAATTGTATAACTTTGACGGGTGATTACTCGGTCTCTGAGGCACCTATAGACATCCTATAAGATCCTACACCTCATAAAAGGTACCCTCTACAAAATCCTATCTCATTTTTTTCATCTCATTTTTGTGTTGTCATTGTCCTATTCTTTGTAAATGTGTCGAATATTATAGTTTGAGTAAGTGTAAGACTGCCAAATGCAATATTTTACAAACAAAAGCTTGTGAGACCAAACCAAATGCACCAAAACATCTGGATGGCCTAGTGAATTCTAGTGGAGGATTTGTTTCAGTTCCATATGCTCCTGGTTCTTCCAGGCTATTTCATCTGGGTGTAGTCCCTTAAGAGCCTTGAGACAAAAAAAATTGTTTAACTTTGACGAGTGATTACTCGATCTCCATGACACCTAGATATGTCTCATCAGATCTTACACCTTCGCGTGGGTAACATATGAAAAATCCTATCTCATTTTTTTCCATCTCATTTTGGTGCTCTCGTTGTCCTATTTTTTGCAAAATCACTCAATACTGTAGTTTGATTCACTATAAGGATGATAGATAGAATATTTTGCAAATGCAAGATTATGAAACCAAACCGACTGCCACAACATGTCTGGATGGCCTTGTGAACACTATTGGAGGCTTCTCTTTTCTTCCCTATGCTCCTAGTGCTTCCGGGATACTTCGCTCAAGTGTAGTCCCTTAAAAGCCCTGAGACCCAAAAACCCTATAACTTGACTAATGATTACTCAATATCCCTGGCACTTAGAGATGTCTCATCACATCCTACACCTCCACATAGGGACCCTCTACAAAATTATATCTCAATTTTTTCCATATCATTTCGGTTCTCTCACTGTCCTATTGTTTGAAAATAAGCTGAATACTGTAGTTTGTGTCAGTGTAAAGCTGTCAAATGTAATATTTTGCAAACAGAAGCTTGTGAGACCAAAACGACTACCCCAACACATCTAGATGGCCTAATGAATGCTAGTGTAGGATTCATTTTGGTTCCCTACTGATGTAGGAGCATCATATAGATTCTTGGAAAGCATGAGAAAGTGTGAATAAGCCTTCTTAAGCCATCCTTAACATGTATTAGGTGTTGTCAAGTTTCCCTCCAAGTCTAAACTTGGAGAATTTTTAATTATGATGTTAAAAACTATTTACTATAAGAGTGAAAGAGTGAAAATAGGTTTGCATGAAAATTTCTTACGAGTGTGCTAAGTTTGTAAGAGATTCCATAATATAGGGAAGTCAATTTCATCTAGTCATGATTTTCCTTAAGATAGATAAACTAATTCCTAGTTTCAAGCATGAATAGTTGAGATGAAATCTCAAATAATTTAGTATTATTAGGAAAGATAAGGAGTAGTACAACTAAGACAAGCTCATATCCAAGAAGAGAAGGTCGAGTTCCATCAGTAGAAGGATAGAGAAGTAAGTAATTTGCATAATGAAGTAGTTTTTTGAGGAAAAAATGAAAAGTTTGTATGAAGAATCTATTGTATGACAGGTTTGAGGATATGAATAAAGTGAATTTGAACTTTCTAAGCCTCTTGGGCCTCTGTGTTCTTATTCATTTGTGTGTATTTGATTGATTTATAATGTGATGATTCTTAGTTATGAATGAAAAACTCTGTTTCACTTATTTACATGCTTGCAGGCACTGTATACAAGGGTTTATACTAGGCAGTGAGATAAAACCTCTCTCCACAATGAAACCTCACCAATTATCTTGAATGTAACTTTAAATAGATGAATAAATAATTTGAAAACTCAATGCAATTTATTAGAAGCCTTGAAAGTCTCTCTTAAGGGTTTTAGATCAAGTTTTCTCTATGCTGCCATGAACTAGGGAAATTGAATACTTTCATTTCAACCAATTAAAATTTATACAAATTTGTTAAAATATTTTCCTTGATAGGAAGAAGAATTTACCCAATTTACAGATCAAATAATCACGTGTGGAACGAGACCTACTTGATAGAAATTTTGGGAAAGCAAGAAGTTGTGACAATGATCTAAGATGGAAGGTAAATGATCCAATTGTGATATTTCTTCAAGTGTTGGAGCTTAAGAATGATTTGAATGAAGTATTAAGGCATATTAAAGGTGTTTGTAATGTACTCATGATGTCTTCTAAGGTTTAATAATTCTATTTCAACCAATTTTCATATCATAGTCTTGGATCAGGCCTAAAGGATGACTGTCAGACCTTGTTTCTCCAAACTATGGCTAAAGGAATCTAGAAAGGGTTATAAAACTCTCAAGTCCCACAAATAATTGTTTAAATGGTGACCATATCCCTATGATAACTATATTAAGGAAGGAAACAATATAAAAGGGTTAAATCTGAGACATATTGACTAGAGAAGAATCTCTAAAACATAGTTTTGAAAGATGACAATGATCTAATGAAAAAGGCAAGAAGATGGTTCTCTCAGTGTTTGAATATGATGAAACCACCATCTACAGGTAGAAGACATGATTATTTTCCCTTCATTCTAAGTTGGGTATAAAATCCATGCTAGAAGAGTGTTCAAGAAGGCAATAGAGCTATAAGGACATCAAGTGGATAAGGTGGAACTAGAGTTGAAGGATTATCTTCATTAGTATGATGATCATGTCATATAAGAGAAGAGGAAAGTTGAAAGATGAGTTCTTCCCAAGGTGAATCAAGTAAGGTCATGCCAAGAATAGAGAGACATAACTAGTACTTTAATTTTATACTATCCAATTATGATTATTAAAGGATAAAGGGACAATAGTGAATAAATATGACTGTGGGAAAACTATGAAACCAGTCTTGAAACTTAAAGTGTGGATTCCTTTCTTTAAACTTCCATATTTGATGACCACAACCAAAACTAGAACTAGAAACAGAAACATGGCTAGGAACACGACCTATAAAAAAACCTAGAATTGCAATTTGAGAGGATTTCTGAGGTTCAATTTTATTTTCCAAGATTCATTACTCCAATGTTTAAGAATGTTTCTCCAGATGTAATGACATTCTTATTCATACATTTAATGATTCCATTTATAACGATAGAGATATTTATAAATTCATGTTATGACCTCTAAATCTGTATGCATTTTAAGTTTTTTAGAAATCACATCACACCGTTCCCTAGCCTTGATAGCTACCCCTATATTTTTGAAGGTGCTTTTGAAAGCATACATGGGTTTATCATAGAAGGATTTATCAATGAATGGAAGATCACTAAGCCATAGGCTAGATGACTCTCATTCAGAACTAAACAAGAAAGAACAACATCTCATGGGTCCAAACCAACTGCGTTCAACATGTCAAGATGGCCTTGTAAACGCTATTGGAGGTGTTGTTCCGATGTCAGATGGTGTTTTTTCCTCTTGAATACTTCATCCAGGCATAGTTTCTTAAGATCCCTGAGACCAAAAAAGGATATAAAGTTTCCAGGTGATATCTCAAACTCTGTGGCATCTAGAAAGGTCTCATCAGATCCTACACCTCTATGTTGGTACCCTCTACAAAATCCCATCTTGGTGTTTTAGATCTTGATTTGGTCCTCTTGCTGTCCTATTGTTTGCAAAAGCACTGAATAGTGTAGTTTGAGTCAGTGTAAGGATTTCTATTGCCAACCACATGAATAATATAGGTGGTTCATACAATATAGGTGGTGAAATGATAATTTTTGTTTATTGTTTATTTTTAATATCTAATTTCCCTTAGCTTCTCTTGGCTTCAAGAATAATAAATTATCTACTAAAAATGCCAACCATGTGAAGGTGGAATCTTATTTGGCACCACTAACCTACATAAACATATTAGTATGCAATGAAATATAATTTTAAATCCTACAAAATTTAAAAAAATCATTAAAGTAAATATTAAAATTATATTCATGAAGAACATACCTTTGTAAATTCAATCCAATGAACCACAAGGATCAACTCTAATATTGATGGTAGAAATAATTGATTCATGAGTTGATTCATGAATATTCCACAGATTTTTGTTTAGTGGCCTACCTCAATATTTAATAAATTTAATATTTGTTGTAAGAACCAAATGTGAATAGTGAAGTATCTTTTGAGGTACTTCATAGTCTTCAAACAACTAAGTGTTTGATTTTTTATAGGATATCATCAAAGCCAAGCTATAGTGACTACCACTGACCCAGTAAGATACTCAAGGTCTTCACCATCAATGAATGTGGAAGTCAAATTTTTTCCCCTCTACACAATGAGACAAGAAGTAGTCTATTACCTCTTCATTAAATTTTTTCGCAATAACTACAAAAAATTTCCCTACATCACAAAGTAAAACTCAAGTCAAATTTAAAATACATAAAGATTTGATCATTTAATAATTTATAAATATAAAATATGGCATACATATATGTACCTTATTTCACTAAATCAAATACTTGGTCAAAGTAAGGTGATGTTGTCATATGATATGAAGACACTGCAAGTTGTAATGCTTGTGGAACTTGATGTGTGTCGAGTGGAATTAGAGGTCTACAAGTCCATTCATCCACTAATTTTTTTGACTCACATTCATTCAACAAAAAATCAATGTATGATATACAAAAACATGCCATGCACCTAGTATAAATTGTCTAAGTATTTGCATCTAAACTATGGAATGAGTGCATATCACTTGATCCTAAAACTGTCATAAAATATTCAAATCTTGCCACATGTTGTTCCTCTATCAACTAGAAATATCTACGAACTGTTTGTCTCTCTTGAGATTAATGGCTCATGTTCTTGACACACCAATCAAAAATGCTTTTTACATATCTAAATTTATCACCATCCTTGAAATTTAACTATTCTCTTGCAAGTGCTCTTTTCACACATGCTCCTACACCATCATGCTCTCCTTTTACATGCCCTTCATGAGTAAAAATCCATATATGTTTTACACCTATTACTTTGTGCATCCTGCTTAGCCAATAAAACATCCGTGCATTCTTGAATTGTCATGTGCAATTATCAGACAAAATGTAATGTTTATTGAAACTAATGATCCTCTCATTCAAGTTCGCATAAAACACCTGGAAATACTTTTGCACATATTCTGTAGAATGTGTTCGATCATCAGTGATGTAGAAATGATACTCTCTTAATATTTTTTAATCTTTTTAAATGATTTCTTGAGAGTGCATGAATTCTATATGCACAAAAATAACAACTTGTACTGAGATATAATATTGAGACTAAACCTCCATTTTTGGCTGTTGTAGACACCAAATTTGGGTCAAACTCCCCTTTGTCCCCTTTAATTAATTAACGTAACATATTCACCTAACCATGATCCCTTACCCCACATTCATATTAATTTAATTACTTACAATCAAATTAATGTTCATCCTCACATTATTAATTAACTTAATTACTTTAATTAGGTTAATTTACACATCACCTAGACACCTCACCATGGACTTATTACTATCCTATTAATTAACTAAAACTGAGTATCTACTCATCTTAAATAATTGGGACTCTTTCAAACCCTAAAATTAAAGTCCTATTCCTTCTCCAAAAACACTATCACTTATCTAAGTGCCAACCCTCACTTGAGACCCAAATTTGCAATCAAGATCATGCCAAACATAGTAAAGATCAAGCTATTTTTGGTAATTTTCACTAATTCACCCTAACCAACACCATTTTATTCTTGGCCAACATCGGCCACCTAAACCACCATTGGTTCCTTTATATAAAATTTTACAATTCTTTACATGGGTTGGTAATTCAATTTTTGAGAGTTCTATTGCAATAAACCATGAATCACAGATCCATTCCTTCATCCAAATGACATCTACACACCACCAGAGGGAACCACAAGCAATGGGTTCTCTCCCAGATTGTTGGAGTATCCACAGGAACATAGAGGTTGCACTTCCACAATATTGAATTGGCCATCACCTCACCTATCAACCATGATCTCCCTCCATTCATGAGATCTTCATAACAACAAGTAATGTGGTTTTCATCATTTGTCCTTACTTTACTGTATATATTTTACTTCTTTCAGTATTTCCATTTATGATATTACCTAGATATATCCATCTTCCCACCAATCCACCTACCCAACCATTTCAAGTCTTTCCACCTTTCTTAACCTCTTCCTCTACATTCCTGAGTGTTCTTAGCCATACTATGAGCCTAACCACACCTTCCTCACTCTCTGTGCAATCAAAGAGAGGCCCAAAATCTATTTTTATTAAATTATTACCCATTGCCCCTACCAACGTCAGTTTACCCTACCGTCATCGGTTTTATCCCTATAATAGTGTCATTCACTTGACTAATATCATTCTCTATGTCATTTTATACCCTCTAACCAACAAGTCTTCAATTCAAAAAAATAACCTAGACCTCACCTGATCAGTCCTAAACCCTTTATCAAACCTCTGTCAAGCCTGCAAAACCTAAAACAACCTACCAAACCTCTGGATCTAACCATAAATTTTCCTATTAGATTATATTTACTTATTGTATTAGCATGAGATACCTAAATCATAAAACTATAGTAGGATTTCCTTGTGTCATGGTATTTATAGCATTAAATTGTATTTGAAAGTGGATTGACATCCTTCTAAGAATCACCTCACTTCTTGGATCTAGAACTCGCTAGGAAGTCCACTAACCTATATTATTAATGTTATTTTGTGGTCATGTAGTGTTTCTTCTAGGTCTTTCCTCCTAGCCAAAGGCAAGTTCTCCATGATCAGCTTAGATCAAAATTCAACAACACGTGCATTCTACCTTTGACCTTTGATTTTACAGGTATTCCTCCTAACCTCTTACCTTATCTATTTTATGAAAACTATTCGGTGAAACATTTTGGCACACCCAGTGAGACCCTTATTGGGTTTTGTTGCATTTGTTCATTTTTAGGGAAAAATCTTCTGTGTTTATTTCATTCACAACAAGTTCACATTAAGCTTCATCTCTGGAAACATTCTCTTCTTCTAATTATCTAAGTGACATTTATCTTTTGGGATTAAAAAAGAAATCTTCTTTCATTTATTGCATTTCATCTAGTGAAATTCATATTCTTTACCCCTTCATAATTTGGTCACATCAATTTTTTTTTGTGGATTTGGGTTTAAAATATTTACATCTCATTACTGCATGTTGCATTTTAGCTCATTTAAATTGTGGATAACCTGTACGCTGGAAGTCATGACAAGTTCATGATTGAAAAATTGAAGCATAGCTCCCATTTTACACACACTCTTTGTATACAAAACCACCTAAAACAAAATACGCATTTCCTAAACAACAACCTTCCTAGAAGAAGCTATCAATGATCACACAATCAAAGGATTGAAAATGGGCTCTAACGGGTTTTTTGGCTAGTCATCATATCAGAGTAGGGCCTTGAGTACTATAAAGTATATATTGGGGATGCCACGAAAACACTTACTTGAAACCAAACATAATTTTTAGTTTCCGTAGGCCACCTTCGGTAACCAAAAACTCCATTTTATTTACAAGTCAGTCACAAATGGCATAAGCCACAACATAAAGTCTACATCATAGGATTTCATGTTTTCTAGATTTTGCTTGATTTGTGTTTTAAGGTGTGAGTTCATTTTTCTTATTTTTTTCTCTCCCTACATACTCCACAATCATAGTTGGTGTATTATGACTATTTTTGAGTGTGTTAGGACTAATCATTTCTATACTCGGTCTCTTAGATGGTATTTTAATTTGACCTAAATCAAAAAATATTCACTTTTTCTATTTTTCATATATTTCACAATAACTGGTGTTAGTCCAGCGATCACCATCAGTTTCATCATTTCACCATCATCGGTTCACTAATCGTCATTTGTTTTAAGTTGTTTTGTTCATTTCTACTAAAGTAGCATTTTTTCTATATTTATTTTCTTTTTGTGAATTTCTCTATCACTTTACTATATCTCCGAGTCCTTGATATTACCTTCAGAGTCCAATTTTACTTTTTCTTCATCATTTATTTTCATATTTACAAATTTTTCATTTCTTGATAATAACTGACATCGGTGTAGCTAACCGGAGGCAATTACCCTCTCATACCAGCATCACTTACCCAACTGGCATCGGTCTCTATGTTCTGATTTTTCAATTGGAACAACGATCAAATCACACCTTTTAGACCCATTTTCCTCCATTATTTATATGTTTCTACATCATCAACAAGGCTTAGATCACTCATTCTATTTTTAGTCACATGGTTTTAACTCGTAGATAAGACAATGCTCTCATGTTTTACGCTAACCACCAACCTCTTCCACCTAGCCCATCACCCCCTTCCATCTCATCACCTATGGACCCCAATCAGTCTCCTTACATACCCACTGGTGATGAGGAGTTTGTGAGACTCCTTTATCAAAACCCTGTCGATCTGCTATATTACCTTTCTCATTCATCTACCCACGGCTCATCAGGGTAACTTGTATAAGTCATTTCTGTGTTCATTCCTCCTACTCTTGTAACCCTCTTCTGCATCAACTACTACCAACATAGCCTTAGCCTCTTCCATCTTACCACATGTGGTTTCCCAGCTGTACTCTACATCATTGATATCTGCTACATGTACGACATCTATCACACCTTTGATGTCTACAGTCCCTACAAAATCCACCATGCCTTCCTCAAGCACCCTTAGTATAGGTCTATAGGCATCCTCCACTTCTCATATACCTATTGCATCTCATCTACAACTAGTGTCAGAAACCCATATTTCCTTCCAAAACCATGTCATCTCTATCCCGAATTCTCTTCCTCTCATTTATTTGAGAGTCTTTATGTCTATCCCACCTACCTACACCTATCACTAAAAGCCCCCTATTTCATCTACCACTTATTTAGGGTAATTTCCCTATACATCTATTTTGTCCTATGTTATTTCATCACAATTTTTGTACTCAGCACCACCACATACTGGGATGTCTTCCACATCATACCTACCTTATCTACCCCCTTATAATGCAATGGATGCCCCATCATCACAACCTACAAATGATCTTATCAAAATGATGATGGAAAAGATCTAGAAATTAGAAGCATCTATCTCTCACTCACGTAACTCTTTGACATACGATGAAATTTACAATGAGACCGTTCACTCATCCATTCCAATTCATCCATATCCTTCCCATTATAAAATTTGTAAATTCAACCGATTCAACAACACAAAATACCCACAACATCACTTGCAGTATTTTAAACATGTGTGTTATCTAATTGCTCATGATGATGCTTTTCTCTTGCATACATTCCCAATGTCCTTCATGGGACCGAATTTAGATTGGTAAAGTGTTCTACCTAGGCACTCCATATTTTCATTTAATCAGGTAGCTCAGGATGTTCTAGACCACTTTTCTATCAACATTGTCATGAAGGTCACCATGACTGACTTGTATATGACACACCAATATGAAGACGAATCTATCGCAAATTTTGTTTCTCATTAGTGGGTCCTGATCAACCAACTCACATTATAATTACCTCAGACATAGTTGATAGAGTTGTTCATCATAGCTTGTGCTAGACACATCTCACAAAATCTCCAAGTTCAATCCTTCTACATGTTTGACGAGGTGTTCACCATGGCCCAAAAACTTGAAATTTGTGCCATTTAAGAGAAGACGATACAATTGCATAATAAGAACGTTGTGTTTAAATCAAATGATACCTCTTATTTTTCCAAACCATAAAATAATTATTCTAAAGAAAAATTGTCTTCTAATGCAGTAGTTTTGAAAGCTTGCCCATATCATCTATCCAACCAATCAAAACCTTCTTCCAACCTTTCTCCTACTTAGTATTTTTAGTTCAAGTGGGAGAAATGAAAATATACTCTAATAGGAGAACCCTACTCTTTAGTTTCAGAAAAACTTCTAAAAACCTGAGAAATCACTCTTCCACCCATCAAACCACATACTATTTTTGACCCTTCTCTTCCTGTGCTTGTATGGTACAAAGAAAATTACTATTGCAACTATCATCGCATTAGAGTTCACAGTGATGGTAATTGTATAAATTTCAAAAACATCATCCAAGAAATGTTAGATAATGGATATATTCTCTTGGATAACCCTAACACACTAGCTAATCAAAACCTTCACATATTCAAGAATCCATGCCAAAATCACACCATGTCATCTAACCAAACTAGTTAAACTTTAACCAATGATAGTAAAGTTTGTGAGGTTCATGCCATTTTCAACGTCGTACCATCTCCTCATGCTCAATTTCCTCCCATTCCATCTATCAAGGAGATTCTTACATTAGATTCTTCATCCATGGAGGATTCTCCCTTATCTTCTCCTCCACCCATGAAGGATTCCACCATATCTACTGATGCAGTTTCCCCACTCACCTCTGAACCTAATGAACAACCCACAATACTTAATCTTCTATCGAAGAGAGAGTCATGATTACCTTTTTCCTCACAAAAATAAGAACCTACCTCCTCAAATTTCCCTTCTCCCCTACCCGCAAGGGGTCCATTAGTAGCATCCCTTCCTATTAGTGACAATCATCCACTGGCTTTTAAGGATCCTATTGATCTACTCTCATCTCTTCTACCCATAGAGTTTGAAGCCAACCATTTCCCTGTCTCACAAACATTATTTATAGGGATTACTAAAAATTGAACATCCTCCTCTCCTACATTGGTCCCATTCTCATGTTGGGCAGACCGCATGGATTATGTTCACAATTCCAGGCTTTCGGGATGCCTTCAACTACCTGTCTCAACTTAAATACAGATGTTGTCTGCTAAAAATTCCACAATCTATCAAAATGTTCTTCAGACAACCAAACCCACCATGCCCATGCCAGTTGTAGTTACCCCTTCTTCATCACCCTCACCCACACCTAAACCTTTACCACCATAGGAAATTTTTACTATTCCTAAAACCATGCCTGCACCTATATCTTCCTCCATGAAAAGACCCATTACAACATTGGGATTCATTTCGACATCAAGCCTAATCCAACCTCCTGTCAAAATAGATTTAGCCAAGTTCTCACAAGCCATCAGAAATACTATTCCCCAACCTAAGAGGAAGACCCAACCTCTTAAGCTGTATATAACTACTTCACCCACTACCCCTCTGTCACCTTCACCACTTCCATCTATCCTAGGTCCCCGCCCATCAACCTTGATCAAAGAACCTCCTACCCAAGGTAAACGAAAAACACAATAGCCTACCTCCTCATCATGATCCTATATTCCACCCAAATTACCTCCATAGCCTACTCCTTTGTCGTCACTTGCATCTTTTCTACCTCCTATACCTACACCACTTCTTTTATTCTCATCATTACCCATGCCATTTCCTTCTCTTCAACTAGTCCCTTCCACATTACCTCTTACCACCACCTTCACCACACCTCCATTATCTCCTTGGATAACCCATCCCCTTCCGCCATTTGCCTTCCCTTATACATCAAACACTCCTTAACCTTTACTAAAGAAGCTACAACCCAAGCCCAAAACCCCACTACCTTATAAAGAGATAGTTAAACCTACACCACCTCCAATAACTAGTTCACATGCTACACGTTTACCTAAGAAGGTGCAACCCAAACCCAAAACCTTACTATCTACCAAACAAGTAGTAAAACTTACTCAACCTATAATTCTACCTCTAGTGATTCCTCTCCCACAAAATTCACCCACATTTCAATCCATACCCACACTTACTTCACATTGTGATCCATTGGTAGGTTCTTATGCTAACATCTTATCTAACCTTTTAGATACCTCTTTCATCACATTGCAATCGTTTCAGGATTACAACCCACTCAAACCTAAACCAGAATGGTTTGATGATATAAAAATTTGTGCTTACCATCATGTGCCAAGGCATGATGTGGAAAATTGTAAGGTTCTTATGACTATTCTTCTCTAACTATGTCCTCTAAAAAAAAATTTGATGATGATGATGATATTTTAGATGAGAAACCTATTCCATCTTCACCTATCACCACATGGCTTTATCCCTTACCTATTCAATGACCTCCATTTCTACCTCCACAACAATTTTATCCTCCTCAAAATTTGAGATCAATATGGTCCGCATCAGAGAGATAGCCAAACCTCCACCAACACACTAATGCATTGCATTGCTTTCACAAAACCATTATATTCTCTCACCATATTTTTTACCATCTTGTTGCTATACCCTTCACAAATCACCTTCTCCTTCATTACAGATCAATATGATTCAAGTTTCCACTCAATCCCAGAAGGAAAAAGGAAATGAAAAAACAAATAGCTCATCCACTACTCCTTTATCCAACATTCCATCTGCACTTGCAATCAAAATCACCCTCCACAGACCCACATACCCTATTTCTAACGGGGTTGTCCATCGTATAATGCTTAAATAATTGCACCAGCCTCTTCTCAAAATGTCTTTGTATGATCTCGTCCAAAACTATAAGTCTCATCATTAGGCCCTCATTGAGGTCTTGCAATCTATTGAGGTTCTACCTAATGACCATATGTCCGTTGTATCCATTATCACTCCTCACCACGTTTTCTGTCTAACCAATTTTCCCCCTTCCTTTGCTCCCACTACCACTCATCAAGTTTTCACTCTCAGTTTCTTTGATGATGAGATTGTACCTCTCTAATCAGATGATCCTAACCCCACCCTATTCATTTACATCTAATTTGATAATATATGCAATCAACACGTTATGATAGATGGAGGTGCTAATATCAACATCATTTCCTGTCATTCATACAACCAAATGTGCATCCCTGCCAATTACATGCATAATAACCCAATTATGTTGAATTCATTTAACGATGCCATGAATTCCATGCTCGACACCATCATTCTCCACATTCACGTGGGCCCCCATGCCATTCCTAAATTATCATGTCTTAGAGGGGGATTTCCAACACAATCTATTGCTTGGCTGACCATAGATTTGTGTCATGGGTTATGCTCCTTCAACCTTACGTTGTTGTTTAAAATTTTAACATGAAGGACACAAATACACTGTCCCAGTTGATCCTTCACCATTTAGAACCTGGAACATGATCTACCAACCTAACAATGTCCTTATCCTAGTTAAGGAATCTACCACCACTAAAACTACTTCTTCATCTGTTATCCCATCTACCATTGTTGAAGTCTCTTCTTCAGCTGCTACCTCATCCACCACTTCTTTCGCTACATCTTCCACAACCAATTCCTCTATCCCCACTGCTGCCATAGCTTCTGCAGCTGACCCATCAGCCAACCCATCTACTTCTTAAACATCCAATGATTCTTCTTTCCAGATGTCCATTTATTCATCCGTTCCCACTACCCACATACCAACAATTGATCCCTTAGAAGGTGTTTTTCAATGCCTCACTCTAGGAGATTACCACCTTTATACCATTGACACATTCCTTAATCTTCAAGAGTATGGTAACCTTCACCAACATCCCTGCTATGATCACCGCGTAGGATAATTTTTCCCCTACGGCCCTCCCCACCTTCGCACCAACTTAATGTATGGGGGATATTCTACTTCTAACTACTTTCCTAAGTCACCTTCCCAAACTCGACCATTTTCCTCCAACCTTCAATATCTCACTAACCGTCACTTCACCCACACCTTCCTCCATCACTGCACTTAGAAGGGCTTTGGCTTTGGTTTCTATGAATAAGACCATCATACTGCCATTCATTGCACCACCTATAAGCATAAAGACCACAGTGGTATTGGAGTTTTCAAACTATGTCCAAAGAAGGCATAAGTTGAACTCATTGAGGATGATAATCATTCCCCACCCCATTCACTTGCCTCACCACCTTCACCTATAGAGTTTATTGATCTAAAATTTGATGCATCCTATAATTCACCAGTAAAATCCTAGGCATGTTGGCACATCACTCAGCCTAGACTGAGCACTCACTCAAAGCACATAAAGGTACTAAGCCCCAATTTAGGTTTGTTGTTGTAGGAAGTTAGCACGATGAAGACTTGAAGCATTCAGATCTATGACTAACATATCATTCTACAGTGCATGTTCAGATCTAGATCTTAAGTATCATGAATCAAACAATAATCATAGCAAAACCATTCATGCAGTAATAAACTATAACCATGATTAACACCTTGATCTAGTCAATAACCCCCATTATATTAAATATTATAATACACAGAAGCTTCCTTACAATAACAATAGTATATGCTCATGTGCACATCAGATTTGGAAACATAACCTCAAAATAAATCAGCTCTCACATCCTCTCTATGCTACATAGTTGACTACATATTTATAAGGGTGGGGACATGCCATTCACCACTTATCTAATCCCAAAATAGGTCACATGCTGAAAATAGCCATGCACCTTTACAATAATAGGATTACATACAAGAATTCTAACAATAGTTCTCTCTTAGTTAACTATCAGTTCACAATTCTATCTTTAGCATGTATCCATGCAAAGCACTTCATAGTCATTCTTCCAAAAATAGCCAATGCATTTCATGCAAGTCTCTAACCAATTTGTGTGTTTGGCATGCTATCTCTAAAAATAGCTCATCATCATGAAAACAGCTAAGTCTCGAACCTGTCTCTGTTCTTCACACGTGATCCTTTCAGATCCTCTCGTGTATTTGAATGCACTCTGCTCTTTTTCATGAACCTTTTGTATGTTCTTCTCTAAGTGCCAGATTTTGACTGACCAACATTACCCCACACTAGTTGCATTTCTGCCCTGTAAATGGTTTTCTCCAAAATGAATTTAAGAATAGAATAATAGAAAGATTTTTTATAAGTAAAATAATTTCTTTACCCTCTAACATCTTCTACTTCAACCTAAAGAATCAATTCTGGATATTATTCTTTTATTTTTACCTCTAAAGTTTTTCAATCATTGAGCGTGGCTTCTGCCTTTTCTGGGATATCTATTATAGTCAACTCTAACTCATCTTTAGAAATCTATCCTTTCTCATTCTACAAGACTAAAACAATTTTGGACATTGTAGTCATCCTTCCTTCTAATAAGTCCATATTTTGCAAGATGAGTTTCTGAAGGTCATCCATCCTTTCATTGTGTGGTTCTTGAGGTTCTGTAAGGGCCTTGCACTTCTTCTTGACAAGCACTAATCATTCTTCATGGCCCAAGGTCTCTTCTTTCATGCCTTTTAGGACTTCATTGTCTTCCAAAATGGTCCTAGTTCTTATAACTACTTCTAGGGTTGTACAAATATTCAATGCTTGATCTTCTTTCTTCAATTCCTCCTGCAAGCTCTAAAGAAACCCCTCATATGATGTAATATTTCTCATCAACAAAGCCTTTTCCTGCTTTGATTCTTTCTCAGGATTCTTTGGCACTGACATGTACATTGGTTCATCTTCAAACACTAAGTCCACCAAGGTACTTACATAATGCATTTCCCAAGGAAATGTTTTGGGTACATTTGGCTCTAAGTGTAGCTTTTCTTTCATGATATTGTCCCCAAATTCCTTTTTCATGTTTATGAAAACAACGTTCTTCTTCTATACCAAGTATTTTTCTTGATTTAGGCACGCTATTTATACACCCTTAGTTTTGAGCTCTTCTCTTAGTGCCCTAATTGTTATAGCCTTATCCATATTTCTCCTCTCCACCTCTGTCAAGACTTTCACCAAAGCATTGATCACTTGTTCATCTGACATAATAGTAGGCTTTACTATTATGTGTTTGGCCTGAGGTGTCTTCTTCAACCTCCTTGATACACATGACTCTTCACATACATCAAATTCTAGTTCATCCATGTGCGTGTGCATTGACCATGACAGCTGATAACTTGTTTGCATGGTCACCATATCTTCATCCATCACCTCCCATCCATATAACTCCTTTGGTGTCATTGTACTTTGAAAACGGGAACAAACAATTTTACCTATGTCCTCAGCATAGCCCATGAATGGTGGAGTATAATATCCACTTATTCTCTTAATTCTTGGCCCCTTAGGAATTTGAGCTTAAGATTTGGAGCTTGTTCTACTCTATCCTAAGATGTTTTAGTTGCTGTCTCATCTGCCAATTTTTCTCCTTCTTCTCCATCCTTCATATCTTCATCCTTTGGTTCATCCACATTCTCTAGAGGTGTAGGAGATTCGGGCATGCTCTCCTCAGACTCTTCCACCTCCTCATTCAAATTTAATTTCCTTCTTATTTTCTTAGTTGTCTCCTTCTATGGAGAGAGTTGAGGTGATATGCGCACTGATTGTGGAGTAGAACCTTGGGTCCTTGTTCTCCTGAATACTCTTTTGAAGCGGAGATCTCCTTGTATTGCATCTAGATCCTCATCATCTCCTCCTTATGGTTGGGGTGGAGTAGTCACATGCTTAGCTTCTTCCTTATTTGGAGGTTACCTCCTTCCTATGTGCTCCAAACCACCACTATCTTCATGCTCCTCTTCTTCATCATCTACTTGTATTGTCTTTGTGTGCTTAGGTGCATGAAAATTTTCCATTGTATGCTTACCTTTTTGGTGGCCTTGGGAGCATGAAATTTTTCTCCACATACTTATTGTTCTCCATCTTGGGATTGATTTAATGATACACAAGTGCTGATCTAATGTCTCCAATAGCCAAGCTTATCAGCTTCATGTTTAATACATCTAAGATAAGCCTCTCGATGTAGGCAATCTTCCCTAGATATACATATGTATTCCTTAGAGTGTGGTAGTTATAATCTACCTTATTTGTATTGAAGCTTATGTGGCACACATCCCAAAACTAATGAACTGATGCCTAGAAATATCATGTTGTGAAGGCATATGGTAATTTTCACCATGGGCTCCAAGCCCCATCTTTCATGGCAAACCGCGTGATGCAAAATTACTGGTATACCATGAAATCCACTACCTTCCCTACTACTGAAGGAAACTCATTAGGTACGTGCCATTCTTCTTCGAATGTTGTGTGGAGCCTTTCATACCACTTCTCCACCCTCTGCTTGAATGGTCTACTTATTGATCCATCGCACAAGTACTTGCAAAATATTTTTGCATGTGACTTTTTCTCCATAGGATATTCCCTGATTTTCTCCTCTGGCCCATCAGGCACCCCGATTTCCATAAACAACAGAGACAATAGAACAACGCTGAAACTAATTTTCTCTCTTGTGTGTGCTTCTTCAATGATAGTTTATGTGATGTAGCTAGATATTTTATAAACCACTCCCTCTGAAATCTTCTTCACAACGTGTAGCCACATTATGTTTACTTGTGACCATCTTTCTTGGTCATTCAACCTTGTCACTAAGTGTGCAACTACTTGTATAATTGGGTACTTGTTTAATTTATCAATGTCCATACCGTATGGACCCTTGGTGTACCCCAATTCTTTCCTTGTCTCCAAGATTGTGACTTTATCAGTTGAATCACCATGTAGATCTATCCTTGTGCCTTTCAAACTTGTTACCGTTGAGATCAATGTGGTTGTATTCCTTAATCTGTGTCCTACAAAGTAGAAGAAATATTCATGTACCATGCTCATCAACCAGCAATATAAGGGTTCATATTTCCCAAAGTAGGGAAGCTCATACAGCTGGTAAACTCCAATATTCTTCAACAACTTTTCACCAGTGTCACCATACACTGACATGTCTTCTGTTGTGTGCTTATTCATCTTTTTGTTTAATAACACATCTAGATCCTTTTTATTTTCAGTTGTATGATGGTTGTAGTCACTGATCTTACTCTTCCGGATGCAGAAATCCCATTCCTGACCCATAATTACACCCTCTAGATACCACATTTGTGAGAAATTACTCTCAGGAGTAATTTCAACCTCCACTTTGACCTTTTTCTTCCCTTTTACTCCTGCTGCAGTTGCTTTCTTTTGTGCCATCTATAACTTGCAATCTTCTCACCTTAAATAATCATCTTTTATCTCCTACACCATGCAAACAAAAACCCTAGCTCGATTCATCATGCCCTAGTTGAAATTGCATGCCCTCTCTCTTTCACAATTCCTTGCTTTGCTCAAACCCTTCATGACTGGGGACACAAGATTCCTCTGTGCACAAATCTCCTTGTCTCATCTCGATTCACACTCTTCACACCTCGACACAATTTCTCAGATCATTTTCATTTAGCTCTTTTCAAATTCTCTCAATTGCAACGGAAAAATGAACTCGCATCTTGTCCTTATATAAATTTTGAAAAATTTAGTGCATTTCTTTCGCTCCCTCACCTACCAACAATCCTCTCATTAATCGACCACTTTTCATTCTTTCCACGTGATACATCTTCATGCCCAAGCTATAACCTTCTAACATGCCTTCATACCTCCTAGTTGTAAACTTCTCTTCAGCACGCCTCTATGTGTCTGATTACCTTACCACTGCACCTTCCCTTGGTAGTTCCCAAGGCCTCTACTTACGTCTCATTATACTTGTTTCTTCATCCATCTCCATATATGGTCCTCATTTGCAGAAGAAATCTTGTTTTTTTCAATTTTCCAACTTGAATAGAACTCTTAGCATCTTGTTACTTTCATGTGGACTTATTTCCAATAGTCTTGTACCTAGATATCAATAACCCACCCCACACTAAGGGTATATACAGTCCTTTGCAAGATAGAAATATACTTCAAATAGTAATTCAGATTCTAGAAGAAAACAAAAAACTAAATTGAAAAGATAATAGAAATGAAGAAGGAAACACATTAAGGAAATACAAAATTGAAAACCTAATCTTAATGGAAAACACTTTCTTAATTACAAACACCAAGAAGAATTATTTTATAGTAGGGCTTCAGCCTACTTCCATTCAAGTATCTGGGTAACTGTATTCCATCAAGCACCTCTAATTGACAAGTGCATGTTTCAGGTATGTGAGTGACAACATACGTACCCCAACCAATGTACCTTGAGTTTATCCTAGACGATCCAGGGGATCCTCACAGAGAAACACCAATCTAAGATCTTCTCAGAATAAATTTCAGTCATTTTTAAAGCGTGGAGAAAAATTATACGCATTCCGTCGATATCTTGTTCGTAGGAAATGGAGCTCGTTTGCAAAATTTATAACCCGCTGAAAATTTTCGGGCAACTGGCAAATTTGGAGTTTTTGTGTAGGTTGGACATGTGCACACTCACCAAGTGTTTCAATTATATTCCGACATGTGGAAAATTTGTGTGACAAACTAAAAGAGGTTTTTGGGAACGCTAGTCTTGGACACTCATTTTCGGAAAAATGGACCCCGCTATTTACTAGCTGGGGGCCCTCAGCCAGGTTCGACACACTCGATTATGGAGGGGTGTCTTGGCTGCCTTCTCATTTTATCACTATACCAACTTGTGTATATATATGCTTGTAATTGCATTTTTTCTATGCATGTGGGACTATATGATACGCCATTTTAAACTATGAAATTACCATTTCCATGCATTTTTTTTCCATATTCCACGCATTTAATCCAATTTCCCAATTACCATTTCCACGCATTATCTTTGGCATTATTCTAGGCACCTAAAAATACACATCCATGCACCATATTTATCCAACCAACAAATGCGCCCACTTCCTAAGTAGATAAGGTGGCTCTTAAGCCAATACAAACAGCCCCCTCTTTGCATTATTAAATTCCTTCCTTCTTTCACGCACCCACAATGTGGGATAAACCACTACAAATCCACCTAAGGAGAAGGAGAGAGAAGTGGTGGGGATTTGAACAGCTAACCTCCCATGCAAAATTTTAGGCACCTAACCATTGCGCTAGCCTTGGAAACATTATAAAAGTAGAGTTATTGTATTTGAATAGCATTCGGGTCTGTGCTAAAAGATTGTAATGCTCATAACTTGAGCTAGGAGTGGAATTTTGAGGATATGTAAAAAGCAAACCCCTATTATTTTTGACAGAGGAAGACTGTGAGAAGGTTAGAATTTTGTATAATTCTTTGTAAAGAATTATTTTCAAGATTTTAATAGATCGGTCCCATTCAACCAAGACCTGGAGACGTAGGCCTCAAGCGTTGAAGTCCGTTATCAATTCTTGTGTCAAATTGCTGGTGAATTATCTTCTTTTCTTTAAATATTTACACAGTACTTGCAATTTTTAATTCTTTTATTAAAAATACAAGAGGATATAATGCTCAATTTTTACATCGAAAATCAATACGAAGCAAAAGAAATGTGTGTGCACCATTGCTAGTTAAATTTTATTTTCAGATCACTGGATGGCAAAAAAAATTAGAATCCTAAAAGAGCACCATTTGTCCAATCTAAAACTTTTAATCCTTGATGTTCCTGTCATGTCATGATTTCTACCTAGTCTTTTCTTTTTTTTTACTCCAATGTGATATGGCTCATCACTAGTCCAACTTGATTAACTTTTCAATCTATTCTTCTAATGTTTTGCTCATTAGATAGACCTCTAGCATGCACAATACACAAAGAAGGTAACATAAATTCCATAGGAAGAGCTGCTTCTGCGCCAAACACTAATTGAAATGGTGTGGCTTTGTTTAACCTTTTATATGTTGTCCGATATGCCCAAAGTAATGCAGATACTTTATCATCCTAATCCGATTCTTCCAACATCACAGATGTTTTTCAATGTATGGCTCAAAAGTTTGTCTCAATGCGTCAATAGTCCCCATTTGCATGAGGGTGATATGGTGTAGTCTTATGGTGTGCAATCATGAATTCATCCAAAAAAATTCTAATTATCTCAATAAGAAAATTGTACCCTTATCACTGGTCAAACTTAAAGGACATACATACCTTGTAATAATATTTTACCATAGAATCCATGCTGTTGTGCATCCTTTGTAGGTGTTTCTTCTTCCTACCTTGTTAGATAGTGTATATAGGTAATGATATAACGTGATCCAGTCCTACGTTTGGTTAGTGAAATAGGACCCACAAAATCGATAGCCCATTTCTCAAATGATTCTACATTAGTAAAATGTCTTAGAGGAATTTCATCTCATTGACATGGTTTCCCTACATGCTGACAATGATCACAAGCCTTGCAATAATCCTTGTAATCTTTATACAGTGTCTCCCACCACAATCCAGTGAGTAGAATCTTGTGAGCAGTGGCATCACTTGCATAGTGGCCACCTACAATACAACCATGAGCTTCTTCCATAATATCTATGCCCTCATGTTCCAATACACAACGACACAATACTTCATCTTGGCCTAATTTTTACATGTCACCGCTAATCAACATATAGGGTGTCACACATATAGCAAGTTGTTTCTTCTCCAAGGATTTCATTCCTTCTTGTGCCATACCTATTTGTAGAAAGATAACAATATACTCTAATTCGGATACTACTTGTTGTAACCCGTATAACTGTGCATCAGGCATGGTATCTTTAATGGCCTGTGCTTCTTCTCTTAACTATAATTTGGATAAATGGTCTAGTCCAGAATTAATTTTTCTTGGTTTTACTATAACTATGAAATCAAGTTCTTGAAATAAGAGTACCCATCTACATATGCATCCCTGTAAAATGGGATTTTTTAGTAAATACTTCAATGTCATGTGATATGTATAAAAGAAAAATTGTGTAGCTAGCAGGTAATGTATGAATTTATGTAGTGCATAGATCATTAACAAAGCTTCGTGCTCTGTAGTTATGTAATTCTATTATGCAGGAGTCAAATTTCTTCTAGAAAAACAGATAGGTATGATCTACAATAAACTTCTCTAGGCTGAGCCAATACCGTGCCAATTATCATGCCAGAGGCATCCACATGTACATTAAATGGTTGGTCCCATCAAGGAAAATGAAAAATAGGCGCGGTAGTAAGTTTCTCCTTTAATGTCTTTAATGCACGTTGTTACGGTTATCCCCAGTAGAATGTACCTTTCCCTTTCAGTGACTCCCTCCAAAGGTGTGGAAACCTCAGCATATCCTTTATAAATTTTCTATAATACCCCGTGTGACCCAAGAATCCACGCACCTCAGTCTAACCGAAAGCTCTTTCAGGCCTATAATGACTGCAACCTTAGCTATATCAACTAACAAACCTTCCTTACAGATGATGTGTCCCAAACAATTTTCCAAATGGTGTCAGAAAATATGCACTTCTTGATGTTCAAAGAGATACTCAACTATCGACATCTTTCAAACATTAAGTGTAGATTGTCACAATGATCTTTAACAAGTCCATACACCGTCCAATCATCTAAATATACCTACAATAAGTTGTGAATAAATTCCTTGAACACTTGAACTACTATGCACGAAAATATATCAGGCACTTTTTTCATACCAAAAGGAATCATTGTATAGGAAAAGCTTCTCCATTCAGTAGTAAAATTAGTCTTTTCCTGATCCTCATGGGTAACCATAACCTGATGATACCCAGAGAACCCACCTGTAAAAAAATAAATTTCACACCCTACAATGCCTTCTAGTAGTTTCCGCAGTGAATGACATAGGAAAAGGGATCAGTCACACATGCAACATTTAGATCAATTATTCCACACAGATCCTAATCTGACCATCCTTCTTGATACTGATCACCATTGGACTGACCCATTCTGACTTGTCTAGGGGCTTAATGATTCCAGACTTCAACATTTTATCAATCTCTTCCTTGACCTTTTCAAGAAAGTTAGGGTTCATCTGTGTAGGGTCTCTTTCTAACTAGACATGCACCCTCTTTAAGATTTATCCTCATTTCCCCTAATGATTCATGCATGCCTTTAAGTTCATGGTACTCTCGAGGGAATAAGTCATGATACTTCCATAATAACTCTATGATTTCTGCCACTTAAAAATCTTACCAATAGTCCCCAATTATGTCCACCTTAGGCTTAGTATCTGATCCAATATTCACTTTCTTTGTGTTCATAGGTTTATGATAGGCGCACATGGTCGTATCTACACTATTTAACACCTCATGCCTACCTTTCAAATGGTTTACATCCATATTTTCTACTTATTCGTCATCCAATAAGTAGACCATTTTTTCCTTTTTATTTCTCAAGGCAAGCACACTAAATTAGTGTGGAATCGGCCTTTATTTCTTCAACAAAACAAAGCTACTTAGTGTCCTTCATCCAATAAATCTTGATGGTGTTCTTCAACCTTGGCACTATCTCCCATAGTTAAGCACTTTATGACTTTCAATGATTTTCCCACTAGAGGCTTGATAGTGAAGGAAAAATTCTGAGTTATTCTTGAAATTAATTCCTGTCAATTTCCATTCTCTCTATGGAGTTATACATATACATACCAAGCATCCACGAAACCTTGTAAAGTGGAATAAAAATTGTGCACACTTAGCAAAGGTGGTAAATCTTCCAGCCCTCCATCCAGAGTCTCTCACACTTCTAAACATGGTGCTGAACAGGTTGATTACCATGGTAAATGTAGATTTGCATAGGTGTATTTCTCCTAATGAACCTAGTGGTAAGAGAAATCATAATTTCATTCCATCCTACAATATTATCCTTATGGGCCACCCACCAGTGTGTTATTTTCCCATATAGGGTATAAGATAGCATATTACTTCTCGCCAATGGGTCTATCCATTTTTCTTCCATGGTGAGAAAGAATACCATAGGATCTCCTTCTCTAGTGTAGCAAGGTACCAAGTTATGACCTATCCTCCTGATATAATGTGGTTTGTTTTCCTTAGGAATTATTTTCTTTACTGCATGCCCTACTAACTGATAAGTGCTATGAGCCCAATTATCACAAGAAACACTTGTAGTATCACTAATAGACTGTGCATCCTCCCACTAAAGGATTCCTTATTTACATTTCTCAAGCACCTCTGAATCCTAGACGGCATGTACATAAATATGATTTAGGTCTTCTTCACTCAAGGTCTCAATGTAGGGCATAAATTTTTCATCTGTTAAAGGGATAATAACTCTTTCCTCCTTGTTTTCAAAACTAATATAACCCTTATTAAACTAAAGTTCAACATTATAATGCATTGCACCAAGGACTCCCCAATAGAGCAAGGAAGTTATTTGACTCTGCCATAACTAATACCTCAAAATCTCCAGTGAACTTGGCTCGTTGTATGGTAGTGGATGCATCTTTCAAAACTCTGATAGGGAGTTGCCTTGGTCTGATTACCCATAAAAAATACATTAGATTATGGCTACAATGGGGGTCTCCCCATTTGTACCCAAGCATCTAAAGTAGGAACATTGAATTTCACTCCTGTATCAATCATTATATTACTCAATGGTCCACCCATCCACAACAACATTCAGAGTGATTTCCTTATCATAATCTAGGCTATGAGGGGGAAGATTCGCATGTAGGATTTTTCGTCTATCCTCAATATTTGCATGTGGAGTTTTCCCTTTCAACCAATTCCCTAATAGTGAAATGATATTTTCTTTGCACAACATTTTGCACACTTCTCTAAAGTCATCCATATTAGTTTGGAACATCTATGATGCTTTATTTTTCTCCATATTTCATGATTGATATTTTAAATACTATATCTCACCTTGAAGGTTCCATGAGTATCTCCATGGTTTCCAGATAAACCTCCTTCTGATGTGCAGGATCCAGGCACTGTGCATGTAGAACCCTCCCCCTTAGTAATGGTAGGCTTCTACTGTAATGCTTCTCTAGAATGTGCCACCTCAGTGCGGGTCATCATATATTACTTACAATGCCTCGGACTTTACTTCCAACCTTAAAGCATCCACTAATTTTCCACATTGTGTTGTATATTAACCATCCCTGAGCCTTTGTTCTCATTTTTATGTTTCTTACAAAGATGATCATACAAGTCTGGGAATTCCTCATAGCCATGATTGTTTCAACAAAAAGAACATGTAATATTCTTAGGGCATTCATGCCTGTAGTAATCAAGAGATCCACATGTATAACATGTTCTATGAGGGAACTCTAATCTTCCACTACCACGGCTTCATCCTCTGAATCCACCATAGTATCCTCGACATCTACCATGACCGCCTTTGAAATTCCCTTCATTCTAATCATAGCATGCTTAATTTTGATCCTGATCCTGATGCTTTTTCTTTCCTTTAGAGATATATAAAACTCTTGTGTGTCCTACACCAATATATATAGCATCCTAGATCTGATCAATCAGCCAGCAGTCTTCTGTGTCATGCGCCATAGACCTATACATTTTATAGTAAACAAGAGGACATTCTTCATTATCACACATTGTAGTAATGGAAAACGGCTAGCATTATGGTTTAAATGACATATCTCATAGTCTAACAACAACAAGCACACTGATCTACATGGAAAACTATCCTTTGTGTGACCTTCCACTTCACAATCTATCCACCAAATCCCTGTGCGCGTCTCATGTGCCGAATTTTCTGATAGTTTCTCCAAATCCTTTGCCATAGCTGTGAACCGTGCTTCTAAAAATGGCTCACCCTAGTTTTTATGCTTCCAACTACATCAGCGCGTAAGGATTCTTCATATGATTTACACGGATCAATCTAGGTCTTATGCAATAATGCCATCCTAAAAGGGGTAATCAAGCCTCCAATGAACCATTGTGCATGCTGACTTGTGTGAATATCATAAGAAATCTTGGATAACAATGTTTTAAAATGGGTATCATACTCTCTGACACTTTTAGTAGTGCCTTACTTCATATCCGTAAGTGTACTTATACTCTTCTAATCAAACTTAGGGATGTGAATCTCTTTAAGGAATGCATATTTTAAAGTTGTATAGTCTATGCAATTCTGATCAGGGTCAAAAATTTTGTACCAGCTACGTGTGTGCCCTTGTAACGTAGTAGAAAATTGTCTTTCCCTATGCTTACAAGTCATCATTACTTTTACACACAACATTTTTTCACACATGTGTACATGTTCATCTGCATCTTCTATGCCCCTATACTCTGGAAGATGAAGAGTCATCTCCATATAAATATTTTAGGGATGGTACAAACCTTGCCCACCTGATCAAAAACCTCCTTTGTTTCCTCTATCTCCAGAACCACTATATCCACCAAAGATAGAGCCACCTATGCCTCCTGATCCCAAACCTATAGCTAGGTTTGGACCCGAAGATATACTTACCTTTGTCCCAATAGTAGACCTGAATTGTACCTTGATAGTATGTGAAGCATTACTACTCCCAGAAGAGAGTCCAAAAATTTCTACGCCTGAATTCTATGTGGATGATATACCCAAAAAGGTACTCCTGTATAACAACAAATCCATTTGCACTACCATTGTTGTGCATCTTATAAGACTTTCTCCTAATCTCCCATTGCTTGAATTAGCTTGCTAACAGTTTGTTGTACTAGAAGTTGTAATACCAAGCACAAGGGAAAGGTTTCTAGGTGGATTCAGATGTGCACCCATAGTCCAGGTTGTCTCTACTGGAACACTTCTACGTGAGGCTGAGGAGGGATATCTATCATGATTTCCCAAATGGGGGATTTTCCGAGGCTCAAGTTCCTTGTCTTCGACGTGAACTAAAACTCCTTCCCGAAGTATCTTTCTTAACAATGCCATTTTCTCTGCAACCTCCCATTGCTTCTCTAACTCCCTCTCGTGTGCCTCATTATACATAAGTTACATTTCCTCTCTCTACCTTTCTTTCGCTAGGTATTCCATATTTCACCAAACCTACTCCTTCCCCCATGTGTGGTGGGGTTTAGTTCACCATCAGTTTACTCTCCGAGTTTAGGGTTATCATTAGAATATTGATAACCAATGGAATGCCTTGTAGATAAGTTCCTCTGAGATATCATAAAAACTAGAATTTAGCTACCTCTGGGTAGGAGTAAGTGGAAATTGAGTATTCCAAGATATAACTGGTCAAAAGACCATGGATCCATGTATCCATAGTGTGATTGTAGATCAGATCAGCATCATAAAGGGCCTAAAATTATTCCTATGTCAAGACAAGTGTGTGATACCTCTACTTCCATTTAGATGCATAAGCAATCAGCCACTCATATAATTCTTCTAGAAAAATAGTAAAGAATCTCTCAAATAAATTGTCATACAAATTTTGTTCCACCCATATGCATGTATTAAACTCAGATTTGGTGCTAAACTTTTGTGCATATTCTTCTTCCAAATAATGTATCCACTCCTCAATGCTTGCTAGGGTCAACCTATATGTCTTCATTGTGAAACATCCTGAAAACAACTAAAATAAAGGTCTCGGCAACAAAACCGATGATGTAGCCTAGAATTCACCAGTAAAATCCAAGGCGCGCTGGCACATCACTCAGCCTAGACTAAGAACTCACTTGAAGCACAAATCTATAACACCCCCTAAATGACCTTCAAATCTATAGTCCAGAATTGGGTGATTTAGTGTGATTGCACAACATTGAGTTTTCTCCAAGGTGTGGGACCTTGCAAGGTGAAAAATTTCTCCAGAGAAAGATGGTTCTTACCCCTCTGTTTAGGTGTATGAATGAATTTTTTATAGAGGTTCTGATTTAAAATTCTTACTCTAAAATTACCAAGGAGATAGGGTTGAAAGAAAACATGGAAAAGGGAAACAAAACCAAGTAAAAATGGTGATACACCAAAGGAGTGATGAAATTTCATCTTGCAAACAAACACAAATCATAGAGATGTAACACCAAAGCATGCACAAATTGCAAGAATATAATGAAAGATCAGAAGACAATGATAAACACATGATATGATTGAACGATCATTCACAAAACATGCATTACAATTCCCAAGTTTAATGCAATGTATTAAAATGGTAGAGAGGATAAAAATGTGCAACAATCTCCATGGAATGTCTGAAACTCCTCAAATTTACAAATGAGCCAAAACTAGATTTTAATGGCAAAGCAGAATGAAGGAAAAGAAAAACGTGGGAAAAAATTATTTATGAGCTCAACCACCAATCAAATCCCTTTTATTTTTCCTACAAACTGATGGGCTTCATGGACAAACGCATATGCCAAAGTACATTGCTCTGCAGATCCAAAAAATGATCCATAGTTCATTAATTTTGGTAGTTGAATGTTAGTTTTGCATTTTTTGCATGCCATATATGTTTTCTCATTTTTATCCCACCAAAATCCACCAAAAAACCAAAATTGAATTGTCCATCGGGTGGATAATTTCAACATCTTTCCAATGATATAAAAAAACGTAAAATCCGAGCTCTGAATCAAAAGATATGGCCCTCTGAAGATTTAGGGAAAAATTAGGGTTCGCGGGCCGAAATTCAAACATTTTACCTCCCTTTTCAATTTGTGAAAAATTCCCAAAATATCTCTACTGTCCCAACCTGCTCTGCCATGTGGCGTCTTCTCATTGATCCATGGGTTCAAACGATCATCTCTGCCCCTTTTACAAATTTGGAAATTTTCCAAACAAACTCCATGCCTCCGCCGCTCCGGGACATGTGGCACCATTTGGTTGCTTGGTGGGGATGCACTCCACTTTTAACCTTTGCACTTGTTGATGGTGAATCACAGCACCCCTGAGCGTGTGCAACTCGATGGGTTGAGACTCTCAGTGCAATTGCATAACATGGAGCTTTTCCCAAGTGTGGGACCTTGCGAAATCAGAAAATCTCTCCGGATGAAGGCCGGTTCCTATTCCTCTGTTCAGATGCACACGTAAAAAATGCAGAGGGTTTACTCAAAACCTAAATTGACTTGCCAAGGAGACAGAGTAAGAAAGATGCAAAAAAATAAACCTAAACTAACAAAGGTGATGCACCGATGAATGAAGAACAACTGTCTTGCCAATAAACACAAACCATAAAAAAGTAATGCAAGATCATGCACAGATAACCAGATTTTTAGTGAAAGATCAAGAGGATGAAAATGAACATAGAGAGGGTTGAGAATCATCCACAGACATGTATTATTTTCTCCAAATATTGATACAACACACTGCAAAATGCCAAGAGGAAAAGTTGCATTATAGTTTTAGATGGGAGGTTTGAACTCCACAAATTCACCTACCAAAGATAAGAAGGGAGGGGCAAAACAAGAATGTCCAACCTTGCGTAAGAAGCCCCTCCTTACAATTTATAGGAAGAATGAGAGAGGGAAGAGAGAGGAAATCCAGATCTACCCCAACCACCTCCATGTTGCATTTAATTTATCTCATTATAGTGGTAGGTGAGAATCCTAGCAAACTTAAAAAGTGGTGAAACTGTATTTTAAATTTTTATGAAATTCTTCCCACCCAATTAAAGATATCCAATCGTAGTTGGACAGAGGACCTCGTAATCTTTCCAAAAATTCCAACCTTGCGTGAATCCGAGCTCCCTATGAAAAGTTATGGCCGTCTGAATATCTGGGTCAGGGTCTGCTTCCTGTCAGCACTCAGAATGTTGCGCCTCCTGAAGGTGCGCCATAGGCGCATCCATATTCATGTCGACATACCTTTACATGCTCCAAGGTGTGAATTTTGTTATGTTGACATTCTGTGTCATGCACCTTTTACGTGCGCTAAGGCGCAGACTTCTGCCATGTTGACACTCTCTTACCTGCGCCAAAGGCACATCCATTTTCATGTCGACATCTTCTGTCGTGCGCCTCTTATCTATTCCTTGGGAGTGAATTTTCCCTTGTCGACACTTCACTCCGTGGTTGTGTTCCCTTTACCTATGCCTTGGCACATTTATTTTCGTGTCGACACCTTCTGTTGTGCGCCTCTTACTTGCGCCTTGGGCGCGAATTTTCCCTTGTCAACACTCCGTGTTGTGCGCCCTTTACCTGTGCCTTGGCGCATCTATTTTCATTTCGAAATCCTTTTCTATCAACCTTGGGCACATCCATTTGCATGTCAACAACCTCTTGTTGTGCACCTCTGACCTACACCTTGGGCTATTGGGACACAATAAATATCGGGCTCTGAGTTTCTTTGATTTCCATCTTCTTCTATTTGTCTATATCTACCTGGGGGGAAAGATATATACAACACTACCAACCACTTTGGAAAAAATTTGAAAGTCCCTCCGTCACCTCGACCCCTATCACTGACAAGACATGTGGTGCCTTCTTGTTGCTCAGTAGACTTTCACTTGGATTTTTCCCTTGGATGCACTTTGACTAAGTGCCCAAAAACTCAAATTCCTTCTACCTCTACCGACTCTAACCTGCCACACTGGTTCCCTCTCATCTCCTTGTGGGATTTCAAGCCAAAATTTTCCCCTTGACCTCTTTGACCCCAAAAGACTAAGTGCCAAATTTTTTCCTGCGGCCCCGCCTTGGGAAAAGTTTCCCTCCAAACTCCATCGAGCCCTAACCTACAAAATACAAGGAGTTAGGAGGACTTCTTTACCTTTTTGGAAAGGGGAGAAAATTCTCTATTTGATGAAGCAATACCCAAAAAATTTTGAGTGCCTAAAATGTGTAAAATTTTGATTGAGGCACAAGGAAGGAAAGAATGAAGATAAGTTAGCCAAAATAAGTAGGGGCTTATTTTGGATAACAATTTTGGTGACTCAAAGGGCTCATCTTCCTGCTAGATGAACTAACCAACTTCTTGAAGTAATCCATTGGGAAATGGAGTCATCAAATTAACTGCTTGTTACTCTCAATTCATTAGAAAATATATAAAATGAAGCTTGTAAGAGTAGGACATTACTTTGATCTGGAACATAGCCTGCAAAAGATGCATCCTTGGGGAAAAATATTGTGCCAAAGCACTTAGGGAAATGTAAATCTAAGCTACAATAAAAAAATGTGCATAGGAACTTAGAGGAATGAAAAAGATAAGCTAATATGTACAAGGTGAGAAGTTTCCCTTCTAGTAGCAATGCTTTAGATGGATTCCATTAACTGGAATCTGCAGTTCCTCACCATCTAATGTAGACAATTGGAAGGCATTGCTATTTTTGCATTTTGTGACCATGTAGGGGCCACTCCAAATGGCATCAAATTTTGAATGCCTTCCTGGCTTTGCTCAGTCTGCATCCCATTTCAACACTAAATCTCCAACTTAGAAGGTTCTAGCCTTAACTTTCCTATCAAAGTTTCTCTTGATCAAAGCTTGGTCCTTCTCTATTATTTGGGCTGCATGCTCTTTTATTTCTTGGAGTTCCATCAATTCTACATATCTAGCCTCCATGGGCTCAAACTCTAACAATTCCAATTGCTTCATGAGTTCCAATGTTGGCAACTCAAGTGACATAGGCAAGATTGCCTCTCTCCCATAAACAAGTCTGAATGGAGAGTTACCTGTGGATCTCTTGGGAGTTATCCTATCAGCCCATAGAGCTGATTTGAGCTTAGTGTGCCAATTCCTCTGATTTTCATCAAGAGTTCTCTTGATTATTTGTAATAGATTATTGTTTGTGGACTCAGCTTGGCCATTACCTTGAGAGTAATAATTTGATGAAGTGCTCAAATAAATCCCATTATATTAGCCCATTTAGTTACCTTTTATCCTATGAATGCCAATGAATTATCTGATATTACAGTGGCAGGTATACCAATTCTGGTTGTTATCCCCTCATAGAAGTCTAGAATGCTAGATTCATTTGCCTCTTTGAGTGCCACTGCCTCAGTCCATTTGGTGAAGTAGTCTATTGCTATTAGAATCCATTTGTGCCCTTGGTTTGAGTTTGGATTAATGACTCCAATGAAGTCCAAATTCCATTGCATGAATTGCTCATAAAATAAGATTGGGTGCAATGGAAGTGATGCTAACCTCTCTTTTCCTGTGAAGAATGCCCAATTCTTGCACCTCTTGATCTGTGCATAACAATCACTAAACACTTTGGGACAATAATAACCAACCTTCATGATCTTGAGATCTTTCACTTTTGGAGAAAAATGACCCCCAGCTGGATCCATTATGGAAATATTCTAACATTTTCTCAATCTGATTTGTCCCAATGCATCTCAATAACACTCCATTGATATCATTTTTGAATGAGACACCATCAATAAGTGCATACGGAATAGCCTATAATATGAAGTGTCTTCTTTTGGATTTTTTCATCTCTGGAGGGCATAGGCCTATTTTTAAGAAGTGCATTATGTATTGGGTCCAGCAAGGAGTGAGCACACCACCATTTTCTTCTTGAACATCTCTTTGTTCTTGGCTGTCTTGCAACACCAAAACAATATTATTCTCTTTGTTTGTTTTAATTGGTTGATTCAAGGCCAATTGGTCACACAATCCCTTTCCTTGGACTAGATTGGTGACTTTGATCTCAATGTCATACTCCATGACACGAGTAATCCACCCTACACGTTTTTCATTTAGATCTTTGTTGAGCAGGAATTCTTTAACTCCCACATGAGAAACTAACAATTGAACCTTGTTATTTGAAACTAGATGCTTGCATTTCTTTAATCTCCTAATCACTACACGAACATGCTTTTTAATGAAGGAATACCTTACTTCATAGTCCTCCAAGATTTTGCTAAAGAAGGCAACTAGATGCTCTGCATTTTCTTCATTCTTCTGTACTAAAATTGTAAAAATTTTATCACCACCACTAAATGCATAAAGGATGAAGTCTTTGGAGAAATCTAGGTTAATGAGAGTTGGATCCCATAAGATATATTCTTTGGTTACCTCAAAACTTTCCTTACCTTTAGCTATCCATTTGAATGCCCCACTTTTCTTCAACATCATAGTTATTGGCTTGACAAGGGCTTCAAAGTTCGGAACAAACCTTCGAACAAAATTGATTCTTCCCAAGAAAATTTGAAGAGCCTTCTTATGACTTGGCAATGGAAGTGCTCTTATTTATTCAACCCTCTCTAGATCAATTGCTAACCCCTCTTTGGAATCAATATAGCCTAGGAGCTTGCCTTCATGAGTTAGGAATATGCATTTCTTGGGATTCAAGGATACCCCAAATCTTCTACATCTTTAGAACACTTATCTCAAATGAAAGAGATGGTCTGCTACACTTTTAGAAAATACAGTAATATCATCTAGGTATATTAGTACCATTTTATTGATCAATCCCTTTAACACCATATCCATTTTCCTTTGGAAAGTAGCTTCGGTGTTAGACAACCCAAATGGCATTTTTCTATATGCATAGGTTCTGCATTTGGTGGTGAAGGTTGTTTTGAACTGATCATCTTCTTTTACCATGATTTGATTATACCATGAATAACCATCTAGCAATGAAAACCTCTTAGAGTCCTCAACAACTTGCAAAATCTTCTCCATAGAAGGAAGTGGGTAGTGATCCTTGAAGGATGCTCTGTTAAAATCTCTAAAGTCTACACAAAACCTGATTTCTTCAATCTTCTTTATAACTAGAATAAATTTTGCAACCTATATTGAATGCTTGATGGGGAATATGATACTTTCCTCTATTAACTTATTCAATTCCTTCTTCATGAGAGGCTCAATGTGTGGATTGACCGGTCTTTGTTTTTTCCTGATGGGCTTAACACTTAGATCTAGTTCAATTATGTGTTGAGATAGCTTGGGATTGAAACCTCTCAAGTATTTATAGCTCTAATAAAATACATCCGAAAACTCTTGGCAAAGTTGCATGAATTCATACCTGTCTTGCTTGGTTGCTACTTTACCAATTTGAAGTGACTTGCCTTCTCCAACTAAGATGGGCTCTGAATCCTCTCCCTTGACTTAGATTTTTACTTTCTCTTTCCTAAATTGATCATTAAGATTGAAGATAGATTATAAAGTCACAAGTCCTTTTAGAATTTTGTTAATTCTCAGTTGTACCATTTGATCACCATATTGTTGTTCTAACTTTTCCTGATTTTTGGCTGAGAACTCATCTTCCTCTTGCAAGAAATTGATGATTTGTTGGTCACTCTCAAACACTTGCCAACTTCCATCATTTTCTGGTACTGATGGTCTCACAATCACATGGATGTTTGGCTACATTTTATATCTTTTGATACTTTCCACAACATCAAAAGTTGCTCTAACTGCTATAAGCCTATCAACAGCTTGGTTCTCTTTCCTAGGGATGGACTTGATGCCAAAACCCTCAAAATCCTCAATAAGGTCCCACACCCTATTCTTATAACTCTTGAGAAGGTCATTCTTGGTAGCATGTTTTCCTTTAATTGATTAACAATCAGCACACTATCACTAAAGACGTGTAAGTTTCTGATGCCTCTCTTCCTTGACCAATGCAATCCATGTATCAAAGATTCATACTCAGCAGTGTTGTTAGGACATGCGAATTGAAATCTAAAAGCTGAATAATACTTAATGCCTTGAGGTGAAACAAGCATATCTCCTCCTCCTGCACCTTGTCTACTTCTTGATCCATCAAAGAACAACTGCCATACCTCATTGTCATCTTTATGGTCTGTCTTGGTAATGCTAGGAAGAGGCTGATTTTCTTCATGCATGTAATAGACTCCTAGTTCAAATTCCTCTATTTCCTTGTAGGGATAAAAATAATGTACCTTTCTTGCCCATTCATCAAGAGTCAAATATGGAATGCTTCCAACTTTGGTGTCGGCTTCATGTGTGTTTGCATAATCCTCTTGATCAGACACTAAATAGTTGGCATTGATTGGGCTTGGAGTATGAAGCTTAATGTGAAATTTTGCAATAGGTTTGGACCTGATTGTGGCCTTGGCTCCATAAATTTTCCTAAATAGCATGTGTGACCAATTCAGCAGATAGGTAGCCTCTAATTTTAGCTGTGAAATCCCTTGACAAACATATGGAAAAGAGTGGTGGCAAATCCATCACCGACACATCTTGCAAAACAGTGACATTGGGGCATGCATGCAAAGTAAGGCTCAAATATTTAATTACTCCAACTGTTGTTACTACTGTCCCATCTAATTGCACTATCCCCTTAGATATGACTTCGTATTGAAGGCCTAACTAATCAGCTATTTGCTTGGGTATCATGGAACTACTCGCTCTAGAATCAATCATACAATTATGTACTAGTTTATCCCCAATGATAAATGAAACATAGAATGGAGGGGGCTTCAAAATTTTATCTTCATGTTCTATTTTTTTCCCTTCATGCTAAGAAACATTTGTGAGTACCTTCTCTTGCATATTATTTGGTTGATTTGAGATTGACCAATTCTTCATGACAGCTTGTAATAGATCCCTTTGTCCTAGGATGGATAGTGACTCTAACATAGATATGTTCACATTGGTCTTCTTCATTTTTTCAATGATGTTAAATGGGGATGAACTATCTCTTTTCTACCCTTTAGTTTGCACATTCTTTTCTTGTATATGGGCTGTAACAACTAGCATTTGAGCTGGTCTAGAAGGTGGCTTGGGCTGTCCTTACATATTTGGAATTGCATTTTGCTTGTCAACACCTTGTGGAGTGATGGAAGGTTGTAAATAAATTAGATATAATGAATGCCCTTCACTAACATTCCTCTTCTTTGACCGTGTGTTAGCTTATACACTCTAAGAAGGTGTTTGATTCATACCACAAAAATCTTCAGCCTGCCAATTCACAAAAATTAGATTGTTGGCTTGTTTCTTGACCTGCCTCACTCTCTACACCAGTTGTTGTCACAATAAAAGCTTGGTTCAAAGCACCATTGAAGCACATAGATTGGTTGTGAGGTTCATTGCATGGGAAACACCAATCATACTCTTGAGCTATATTATTTTGCACTAGCACTAAGGATTTAGAGGTGGATGCAACATTGGGGTTATAGGGCTGAAAAGATCTATTGGCAGGAGGCCTTACTTGATTTTGATTTGTAGCTAAGTTGGGTGGCCTATTAGGCTGATATGGCCATCTATTAGGCTAAGTTTGATTCTGATAATAAGGCCTAAAAAATTGGGCTTGCTACCTCTTGAGCGTAACTAGCTCATTTCCCAAGTTTTGCAATTGTTTCATAATTTCTTGAACCTCATTTGAGGCACTAGAAGATGAAGTAGAAGTTTCATTTGAACTCTGATTTTTTAGGAGTGGGAATAAGAGCTAAAGTAGGTGCTTGACTAGTACTTGGGATTTCTAACTCTGAATATAAGGGCATCAGAGGCTTAGGTGCAAGTTTACCAGCTTGGATCAAACAATTCTCATCCCTAATGGTGATGTTGTAAGTTGTAGGTATAGTTGCACCTCCCATGGATTGAATCAACATAGAAATGTCAGAATTTAAAGCCTTGAGAAAGTATAAGAAATCACCTTGAGTTGTTGGCCTCACTGCCAATGGGATTCTATCCCACGTTCTTTGAAATCTGAAATTGAAGTTTGTTAGCTGCTCATTGGGAGATCTCTTGATAGTTGTCAGTTGCTCCAATAGAGACAAGTTGTCCCCTTTCTCTCCAAATTGGTTTGGAGGGTTGTGCACAACTAGTTCCAATTTTGGATAGAGCCTGCCTCAAGACTTCTGAACCATTGCAAGGCTTTCCCTTTGAATGAAGATGCCAAAAATTTTACAGAAATTTACATCTCAAAAATCTCATGGATTGCACAAACATTAGTAATGTCTTTGACATGGTCACCAAGGGTGGTCTAAGTTTCTCCAGTAAAGTATGGGATGTTCTTCAATTCTACAATTGGAATTGGTTTTTGTTCATTGAGAGAAAGTGGGATGTTGTGAGTAATGTTGACATAAGGATTGTGCCATTTTGATTGGCCTAGGAACCCTTGTTGATTGGATGAAAGGTCTACTGGGTGGAGGAGTTGATAGAGTTTTGTTTGGTGGAGATGGATACCTTTAAATCCTTCTTCCTCTTTCTCCTCTTTCTGGGGATAACTGCAGATAGTTAAACAATCCCTATTCTCTGGTCCTTGACCTTGTTTGGATCCTTCTCATGAATCTTCAAGATTGGATTGTTGAAACCAGTTTATTATATCCTTTTGGAGTCACCAGATGTGCATATCAGGGCTCTTTTAAGCAATAAACTTACACAAATTGCACATAACCTTTTTTGTAATAAATATGAAGACCTCTTAGGTCCCACTGAGCGTGCCAAAATTGTTAGTGAAAATTTACAACACCGCCTAAATGACCTTCAGATCTGTAGTCCATAATTGGGTCATTTAGTGTGATTGCACAACATTGATTTTTCTCCAAGGTGTGGGACCTTGCAAGGTGAGAAAACTATCCAAAGAAAGATGGTTCTTACCCCTTTGTTTAGGTGTATGCATATATTTTTTACAAAGGTTCTGATTTAAAATTCCTACTCTAAAATTACCAAGGAGATAGGGTTGAAAGAAAGCATGGAAAAGGAAAAAAAAACTAAGTAAAAATCATGATACACCAAAGGAGTGATGAAATTTCATCTTGCAAACAAACACAAATCATAGAGATGTAACACCAAAACATACACAGATTGCCAAAATATAACGAAAGATCAGAAGACAATGATAAACACATGAGAGGATTGGAGGATCATTCAAAAAACATGCATTACCATTCCCAAGTTTAATGCAATGCATTATAATGGCAGAAAGGCAAAAAACATGGCATAATCTCCATGGAAGGTCTGAAACTCCTCGAATTTACAAATGAGCCAAAACTGGCTTCTAATGGCAAAGCAAAACAAAGGAAATGAAATACGTGGGAAAAAATTATTTATGAGCTCAACCACCAATCAAATCCCTTCAATTTCACCTACAAATTGATGGTCTTCATGGAAAAACCTGTATGCCAAAGTACATTGCTCTACAAATCCAAAAAATGACCCATACTTCATTAATTTTGGTAGTTGAATGTCAACTCTGCATTTTTTGCATGCCAGAGATGTTTTCTCATTTTTCTCCCACCAAACTTGACCAAAAAAAATTGAATAGTCCATCAGGTGGAGAATTTCAACAGGTTTCCAATGATATAAAAAAATGTAAAATCTGAGCTCTAGATCAAAAGATATGGCCTTCTGAAGATTTAGGGAAAAATTAGGGTTTAACGGGCCGAAATTCAAAATTTTTCCCTCCTTTTTCGATTTGGGAAAAATTCCCAAAATATCTCTACCGGTCCGACCTGCACTACCATGTGGCATCTTCTTATTGATCTGCAAGTTCAAATGATCATTCTGGCCCTTTTGCAAATTTGGGAAATTTTCCTAACAAACTTCGTGCCTCCACCACTCTGGGACACATGGCACCATCTGGTTGCTTAGCGGGGATGTGCTCCACTATATACCTTTACGCTACTATCTAATTTGGAAAAAATTCAAAGTCCCTCCACCGCCTCGACCCCCATCGCTGACAGGACATGTGGCGCCTTCTTGTTGCTCGACAGGGTTTCACTTGGGTTTTTCCCTTGGATGCACTTTGACTAAACGCCCAAAAACTCAAAGTCCTTCTACCCCACTGCTCTGACCTACCACATGGCACCCTCTCATCTCCTTGCAAGATTTCAGGCCAAAATTTTCCCCTTGACTCTTTGACCCCAAAAGGCTAAGTGCCAAATTTTTTTCCCGTGGGCCCGCCTTGGGAAAATTTTCCCTCCAAACTTCGTCAAGCCCTAACTTACAAAATATAAGGAGTTAGGAGGACTTCTTTACCTTTATAGAAAGGGGAGAAAATTATCTATCTAATGAAGCAATACCCAAAATTTTTTGAGTGCCTAAAATGTGTAAAATTTCTACTAAGGAACAAGTAAGTAAAGAATGAAGATAAGTTAGCCAAAATAAACAGGGGGCTTATTTGGGATAATAGTACCAGGCCCTCTTTAGGGTTATTGTAGGAAGTTAGCATGATGAAGACTTGAAGCATTCATATCTATGAATAACATATCATTCTATAGTGCATGTTCAGATCTAGATCTTAAGTATCCTGAATTAAAAAATAGTTCATGCAATAATAAACTATAACCATGATTAACACCTTGATTCAATCAATAACCCCCATTATATTAAATACAGTAATACACAGAATATTCCTTACAGTAACAGTAGTATACACTTATGCACGCATCATATTTGGATACACAACCTCACAATAACTCATTTCTCACACCCTCACTATGCTATATAGTTCACTACATATTTATAAGGGTGGGGATGTGCCCTTCACTGCTTATCTAATCCCAAAATATGTTGCATGCTAAAAATAGCCATGCACCTTTACAATAATAGGATTATATGCAAGAATGCTAACAATAGATATCTCTTAGTTAATTATAAGTTCACAATTCAATCTTTAGCCTACATCCATGCAAAACACTTCATAGCCAATCCTCCAAAAATACCCAATGTGCATTGCACAAGTCTCTAACCATTTTTTGTGTTTGGCATGTTATCTCAAAAAATATCTCATCATCATGAAAATGATTAAGTCCCAAATATGTCTCTCTTCTTCACACATGATCCTTTCAAATCCTCCCATGTATTTGAATTTGCTTGTCTCTTCCCCATTAACCTTCTATATGTTCTTCGCTAAGTGCCAAATTTTGACTGACCAATAGAATCCATTCCTCCTAAAAACTAATTTCGTGAACATCGTTTACCTATGACCTCGTACTTATCAATGCGATGGTGAGGATCCCTCTTCTATTCCCTTCCTATATCCTAACATGATAGATGATGATACACCTTCTATTAATTTCATTTAATGTCAGGATGATAAGTATATTCTCACCTACCTTGGTACGGAAGATTCTTATATTTGTTGGTCATTACCTTGTAAGATGTAGACCATGTTGAATGAATCGACCATCAAAATCAACATTCACACTCAGGACGACCCTCATATTCTAAAAATAGGCCACTATTTAGATGTTGTTGAACATGAAGCTTTCACTTCTTTCCTATGGGATCATAGAACCGCATTTTATTGGTCCTACACTAATATGACCAGTATTCACCCAAACATCATGGCCCACAATATCATAACCATTCCTCATGCAAAACCTGTGAAATAGAAGTTATGAAAAATGCATCCTCGCATTTCCCTTCTTGTCAAAAATGAAATCCAACACCTCCTTTCTATTTCCTTCATTATACCCATTTATTATCCCTAATGGATCTTTCACATTGTTTTTGTCACAAAAGTGATAGGGGGACTCCGCATTTACATGATTTCCATGACCTTAACCTGGCTTACCCCAAAGATGAATTTCCTCTATCTAGTATTGACCAAATAGTTGATCTAATTTTAGGCCATGATATGCTATCACTCATGGATAGTTTCTCGGGTTATAAACAAATATTACTTTACCCGAAATATCAACACAAAACCACCTTCATCACTCCTTATGGGGCCTTCTTCTATTGTGTCATGCCCTTTGGCCTTAAAAATTCTAGTGCTACTAATCAATGAGATATTACATGTATCTTTCATTACATCATGCATAGCATATTGGAAGATTACATCGATGATCTTCTTACCAAATCCAAACATTAGGTTGAACACCTTATAGTCCTTAAGGTTTTCTTTGACCATCTCATCAAATATTGCATTCACCATCAACCTAAGAAGTGTGTCTTCGTTATTATCTCAGGAAATATCTTTGGTTTTATCATTTCTTTACGTGGCATTGAATTTGATCCCACTAAAATCAAGGCTATTCTCGAGATTCCTCCACATGCTAACCTTCATTAACTTCCTAGTTTGCAAGGAAAGTTACAATCTATTCATTACTTTATTTCTCATCTTTCCAACCACTGTCATCCATTTCATCATCTTATAAAAAAGGATGTCTCCTTTAAATGGGATGAATAATTCCACAAAGCCTTCAACACCTTAAAAAAATACCTCCTCTAACAACCTGTGTTCATTCCACCTAAGGATGGCCAACCATTTTACCTTTACATTTCTGCAATTGATCATTCACTAGGTGCCATGCTCACTCATCATGACGATAAACACAGGGAGCAAGTGGTTTATTATATAAGACATACACTTTTAGACTATGAGACTAGATATACTCACTCCAAAACTCTTTGTCTAGCCTTAGTCTTTATCGCCACTAAACTTTTTCATTACCTACTCAAACATTAAACCTTCATTTTCAACAATACTAACCCCTTACATTACATGTACACTAAGCCTTGCCAACATCAATGTGATGAATTTTGGCTCATGCTTCTTGTAGACCTAGATCTTGAATTCATCCATCAAAAGTTTTTAAAAGGACAAACCATTGCTGACCAACTCACAGATGCACCTCTCTCTGGAAACTAATCTCCTAAATTTGACTTCCCTATTGAATCCATTGGTACCCCCTAGATGATACCGTTTACTAGATGAACTTATTCCTTGATGGTTTCAAATGTCAACGTGGGGGTGGTGTAGGAGTTATCCTCATTCCTCTTGATTGTGAGCCTATGCCATTATCTTTAAAACTATATTTTGATTGTACTAATAATATCATCAAATATTAAGCACTCGTGTTAGGTCTTCAAACCTCCATAGCCTTAGTTGTTAAATCAATTAATATATTTGGTGACTCTCTACTGGTTATGAACCAAGTTAATGATATATACCAGTGTCATAACAAGATATTTTAAAAGTATAAACATCATGTTGACATGATTTTGACTACCTTTGACCATTATGAACTTCAAACCACTCCACATTCAAAAATATTTGTCACAATAAAAAGGTTGCAGTTTGACACAACTTGAGCTATTAGATGAACACTTTCTAAATGCTCTCGATCACCTTCAAATATACCAAAAATTTATCAAACATTCCTATGATAAATGTGTCCAAGAACGAACCTTTGAGGTTGGTGATCTCATCCTAAAGGAAAATCAAAATGTAACAAAAGATGAGAAAAGCAAATGGGGAAATTTTACTCCTAATTGGCTTGGACCCTATATCATTACTCATGCCTATGGATCAGATTCTTATTGTTTATCTTCATTTGAAGGTAAACAAAAACCTGAGCCCCTCAACGGATTGCATATTTTACCATTCTATTGTTTAATCAAGTCTTATATCACCTTCTATCTATTAAAAACTCATCCCTTGAGCAACCTTCACCTTCCACTTACCTATTTTAAGGATCAATGTTTAGAAAAGAATCATGTGATTATCCATCCCCTTTCAGCCTTATCTTCAATATGAGTACCACATCTCTACTCATGGCATGATTCTCATGGATACTTTTCATCCTTTTCAAGATGGAATCCCTTAAAACCTTTATTATATAGCTAACCTCTACGTGTTATGGGTTTCCTTCATAAAAGAAGCATATACTCCTTTATAGTCTTGTTCATGACCTAAAATTACAAAAAAAAAAATGTTCAAAAGTAATATATGGGATTTTAAAATTCAACTCCTTGAGTCAAAATTATGGAAAATAGATGACTCCGTCAAAAAGGACATCTATCTTTTTATCTTGCTGCTATAAATAGACTTCTCCCTTAGTGGAAAACTATACAAAGCTAGCCATATTGCACGTAGTCTATCTAAAAAGAAGACTATTTGTGCAAAATAAAAATAAAATATTCTGAAGCTTCTCACATCAATCAACTTCATGAAGACCTTAAGGATTCATTCTATGTATCCCACATAGACTTATTGCATATATCAGTCTATCAAACAAAAGAAAAATAAAAATACAAAAAATCAAGAGAAGTACAACTTTTTCAAGATGGACTTGCCTATTTTAGTTTTGGGTATCTTGCAGAAGAGGCATGTTGTCTCACAAAAACATTATGGTAAATAGACCATTTCACCTCATCTTCCTTTCTTTCTAATTTTCTACTTACTCAAGGGACGTGTCACAAATGCGATATATCGTGATTATGTAACTTCCTTCACCATTATAATAGTCAATCATGCACTGCCTTTAGGGGTTTAAGTTCATCAACCCATCCTTAGTATGATCATTATGGTCCTTGCAACTTCTAGAGGATTCTAACTCTTTGACCATTCATCTCTTTTCTTACTCATTGATTCTACTATGTAGGACTAGACCTTCAACACCTACATTATGGGATTTCTTCTCCATCAGCCATGCCTATTCAACCTAAACTAAACCATTCCTAAAACAACCTACACTCAACCATGCCTCAATGACCTAAACACAATCATGCCTAAAACCTACCAACCCATCCATCTACCCCATCATATTCTTCCCTAGCTTATGGGAGAACTACATTGGCATGAGACCCCTTTTTGTCGGGGCTATGTAGGCAGCACTCCTAGGGTATGGGACCTTTGGAGGTTAGCTCAGAAACTTTTAGCCCTAACCATTTTCACCCTTTACATTCACATTATAACCTACTTAGTTTTCATTCACACAATAACTTGGAGATTAATATATCAAAAAATCATACATCACCCAACCTAACCCAACCTCACCCATTGTGACACTCGAATTCACTTACTAGATATACCTTGTGATGATTCTACTCATGTTTTTAGCTTAATGACCCTACCTTACCTAATGATGTGTTTTTTATCCTGACCTAACCTTTGGTGCCCTGGAAAAGACCTATTTCCTATTCCTGCACCTTACCTAGTTGTGTTTCAGGACCGTATCCTATACCTTGGATACATGAAACACTTCAACCTTGTTTGTATAAACCCACCGACCTTTGTTGAAGTAGAGTTTTCAAGCTCTTCAACTTGGTACCATATCACATTATATACATGTGGGTGAGTTAGACTACTAGTACCTATTACCCGAACCAAACTCACCCTTACCTAAAACCCACCTACCCCTATTTTCATCACTTACACATTTATCAAACCACTCACTGAATCCATCTACTACCTCATCAGATCCTGGTTTGAGGGGGATCACCTCCACCCATACTTGGGGCAACCTAGTCTTAACTCATACCTAAGACACTGAATTCCTACTTTTGTCAGTGTTGCTTATTAATACAAGCTAAGCAAAAGCAATGGGTAAATGTAGACACCAAATTTGGGTCCCATACCCTTTTGTCACCTTTAATTAATTAACATAATGTATTCACCTAACCATGACCCATTACCCCACATTAATATTAATTTAATTACTTATAATTGAATTAATGTTCATCCTCACATTATTAATTAACTTAATTACTTTAATTAAGTTAATTTACACATCACCTAGACACCTTACCATGGACTTATTCCTAGCATATTAATTAACTAAGATTGAGTCTCTACTTATCTTAAATAATTAGGACTCTTTCAAACCCTAAAATTAAAGTCCTATTCCTTCTCCAACAACACTCTCACTTATCTAAGCACCAACCCTCACTTGAGACCTAGATTAACAATCAAGATCATGCTAAAAATAGTAAAGATAAGGCCATTTTTGGTAACTTTGACTAATTCACCCTCATTGATGCCAGTTTATCCTTGATTGACATCAGTCACCTAAACCACCATCGGTTCCTTTATATATAATTTTACAACTCTTTACATGTGTTGGTAATTCATTTTTGAGAGTTCTATTTCAATCAAGTGTGGATCGCAGAGCCATTAATTCATTGAAACGATGTCTACACATAACTAAAGGGAAGTAAAAGCAACATGTTCTCTCCCATATCATTCGAGTATCCACAGTAACACACAGGTTGCACTGTTGTGGCACTGAACTTGCCATAACCTCTCATATAAATCACTAGCCCCCTTTATTCATGAGATCTTCATAACAACAAGTAAGTAATGTGGTTTTCATCATCTATGCTTACTTTACCATAGATGTTTTACTTCTTTCAGTATTTCCATTTCTACTATTACCTAGATATCTTCATCTTCCCACAAATCCACCTACCAAATCATTTCAAGCGTTTCCACCTATCTCAACCTCTTCCTTTGCATTTTTGAGTCTTCTTATCCATATTACGAGGCTAACCAAACCTTCCTCACTCTTTATGAAATCATAGAGAGACCCAAAATCCATTTTTATTAAGTTATTACCCATTGCCTCTACCGACATCAGTTTACCCTACCGCTATCAGTTTCACCCCTATATCGATGTTAGTGACCTGACCGATATCAGTATCTATGTAATTTTATACCCTCTGACCTGCAATCCTTAAATTTAACGAAAACCAACCCAAACCCCACCTAATCATTCTTAGAACCTTTATCAGAACTTTGTAAGACCAAGAAAAATCTACCAAACATTGAGATCTAATCACAACTTTTCCTATTAGATTAGATTTACTTATTGTATTAGCACAGGATACCTAAATCGTACAACTATAGTAGGATTTAGGTATATTATGCAAAATTATATTTTCTTAACTCCAAGGTCTTCATTATAGGTCTCATCTTAATTAATTTTATTAATGTAACAAATAATTGACATTTTTGTGTGTTATTTAAATTCTCAAAGTAATTATCCCTAATTCCACTAGCTTTTCTTCTCGCATTTGTTTAAGACATTTTTTAGGCATTGGTTTTATAATTTTTTCATCAATTTCAATTAAGTGAATTGGTTTTCTTCACAAAGTGCAAGGAGTTGTTCTTAGAGGTGAAGATTCATTAATAAGGTTACTTTCTTCATTCAGTGTTTCCATATAAATTTTAGGATTAACCTTTGGATTCATATCAATTTCTTCATCCATACCAACATTATCATTCAATTCAACATCAATATGCATTTCAAAATCATTATTCTCTACATTTTCATTATGTATTTCATCATCATTTTATAAAACATTAGCTACATTTGATATAATAGATGTATCTTTCCCTACATGAAGTTTTTACATTCTCTTCCAATTACTTTGGTGTCTTGTTCTTAGTTCTACTTTTATCACACATGATTACAAAAATTAAACTACTGGGGTAGGGAATAAAATTAACTACTAAAAAATCATGTAAGAATGTATAGGACTCTACAAACCAAACAGAATGGAGGAAGAAATCTTGTGAAAGAGATGAAAGTGACATTGGGGGACCACGATATATAAATAAAGAATAAGTCATATGCATTATAATGTGTATCCATTATATTATTCCCCTTTTCCAAACCATGCCTCAAGGCTTGGGATCTGGTTTGGATCGCTAATCCCAAGGCATGGACCTACACAAACATAGCAAACCACATGTTTTTCCAGGAAAATGAAAAAAATCTAACTTCCGCCATGATAAATCAACATAAAACAATCAATTTTTTTAAAAAAAATTATAGTGCGATGTAGATCAAAGTTTCTTCTTTGTATAAATATAATTTTTCATTTTTTCTAAAAAATATAAGGTTTCCATATTATTATTTTTCTGACTATGCTTTTATATATATATATATATATATATATATATTGAAATTTAAACATGTCTATCTTTTGTCGTGTATCCTTTTTTTGACTCATCAAAATTTAATAAAAACTTTTAGACACAAACTAGGACTACTTATATACATATTAAAGTAAACTAATTTTCGATATTTTTTAAGGTAGTTAGGGGGGCATGGTCAGAGCTCCATTATTTTTCAAAACATAACATTTTTGTACTATAAAAATCATAAAAAAAACTCACGATAAAAATATACAAAAAAAATTCTAGCACAAACTAAATGCTCCTAGCTATCTTTCTACCAAAGGGTTTTCAAAAATACTAAATGGTTCTCAAAAACTGGTAAGGGGCATGAAAGTCACTCTATAATATTTTTAACAAAATCAGGGGCACTTGTTGGTATCTTAGTTATTTGGCCCACTTAAACTTATACATTTTCAATAAAATTTAGTGCTTATAAACTAGATTTAAAATGATATGATTCATGTTTATACAACATCTTACAAGTTTGAGTGTAACATTTCAAAAAACTCATACAAGTTTAAGTTTTTTATTTTTCAGAAAAATACATCCACTTAAGACCCCCTTTTGGCCCCCCAACTTGGTGCACTTATCCCGTACATTTGGTTGGTCCTCCTTTGGGGCTACATTTCTCCTATCAATGATGTCGCATGTGTCCCCAAAGAGGGGAGGCATTATTTCGGGGTTTTACATACTAACATAGAGATTCTACACTGGTTTAGTTCAATTATATTCAACGAGCCTCATACATAATAGATTTTATAGGACATAGTGTCCTTAGCATTCTGGGAAGTACTTATAGGCTTATAAGTTACAGTGGGTGTGCCTCTCTACACTAATTCAGCTAATGGCATCGGATAACCCAAAAAACTAGGACATAAAGAGATCTTTACACACATTCAGGGAAGCAATTAGAGCTTGGAGGAAACAGAGAATTTCCTCCCTACACTTCTTTTTTCTATGGCACAAGATCACCCAAAAAAATCACAGTACAATATATCCTTCTACACTCTCTCTCTTGACATGGATTGGGTGTACATGCTCCATTTACATTTATATTTACATTTTTGTATTTTACATTTACATACATATGCAACTTTCACATAATTTTTTTACACTTACATATATACATATTTGACTACTTGATCATTTTCTCCTTGAAGGTCCGGTTGTATGAGAAACAAATAGTCAAATGGGGGAAACAAGAAGCAACAAAAATAACAATGACAACAACAACACTCCATGACAGCAAAAATCCTTTACTAACCATGTAGGTACACTACACACTATAATAGCTACATATGCATTCTACCCTAGGTTCACTCTCATCACTTTTTCTTTGCGCATTTTTCATCTTTATTTTCCATACTCCTCCATCTCTTTTTTTCATTCCACATTTTTTTGAGTCCTTCGGCATGACTTCTTCATCATTCTACATTGACATCACGTACACATCTCTATCTAATTTATGTTACTGATATTTCTTCTCACTAACAAAAGTGGGTGAAAACTGTGGTAAAAAAATCATGACTTTAGACATATATTTAAGTCAGTCTCATACTACTATTTAGAAGGTTCTTGAGGGAAGAAAGTAGTAATTAACCCCTATTCTTTGGCCACTTTATTTTATTTAATTTAGTTATTAAAAACGTCTTGTACATATATTCCTAGTCAGATGTAGTCATCTCACATTATTTTAGCCTCGACTGAGGTGCCTAGATTAGTACTAGGGCACCCATGGGTGTTTTAGTCACACCATGGGCACCCCGATCCTTCTAGATATTTCTCTCCTCCTTTTGGGCTCTTTATAGCTGGTTGGCATCTTTATCTTTCTTGTGGTTAGAATTTTCAAGGTTAATTATGAAATTAGACCAAGAGTACCCTATAAATATAAAGTTATGAGACCATCATGAGGGACCTAACATCACTTACTACTATAACTCCATCTAGAGTTACATCCATTTATTGAATCGGAGACCACTTGTATCCACATAGATCCATCATGAAGGCATAAGCTAGGACATCTACAACACACTTCATAGGGGGAGGAATTCTATTATATACCATGCACACATTTTATACACATAGTTATTTCTCACTATTTCAAAAATTGTGAATGGCACAAGAGTAACCGAGGGCATGTTCACACAAAATTTCACATAGAACTACATCAGGTTTGAGATGTAGTGTAGTGTTTAATTAGTAAGTCCACCATTGTGGTAGCTAAGGTCAGTCCGAACCCTTCATATGAATTTTTATTTTTAGGGTTTGATGCTTGTTTTGGGGTCTCACATGTCTTTTTTCATCTTTAGTTATTAGAGACATCTGGTACATGAAAATGAAGTTGATGTGATAGATGATGAATATTTTAGATCACCTTTTGATCATATGAGGAATAGATTCAGATAGTTTTTGTAGACTAAGGCACCTAGATTGTAGACCAGAGCACCCACATATGCCCCAGTCCTCCTCCAAGAACTCTAGTCAAGCTAGATCCTCTAGCTCCATCCTTTTTGGATCTCCTCGATAGTCATTCTTGCTCCTAATTTTTCAAGTCTCCTCTGCGACACAATCTCTCCATTTCGTTAAATCAACTGAGTTATTTCCTCTTTCTTCTTACACATTAGGTTTTCTATTTTTATTAGTTTTATTTTTTATCTCATTTACATACTATCTTAGTGCATTTATTTTCTATGTTTATATGTCCTCCTAGATTAGATTAATTATCCTTTACTACACTAGTTAGATATTTTAGTTAATCACTACTAGTGAAAGGTTCTAGGGAAGATGGAAATGGAATAGAAGAAGAGGAAGCCATTCTTAATGAATTTTAAATTGAATAAGTATAAATAAAAGGAACAAACATTGGAGGAACAATTGCAACAGTAGTCACCCGAGGACTCGTTTATTACATACTCTATGGACTTGTGGCTGTCGTAATAGACATTGCATGGATTTTCATTTGTATTCTTTGAGAAAGAGCATAATGAGGACTATATTTTCCTTTTGATAGAGGTAAAATAATAAAAAACCTTATGAATTTATCTTAAATTAGTACCTTTTTATCCAAATCTTCGTCCTCATCTTCCCTTTGCACTTCTACTTCTCGTGGCCTAACTTCCAAACCACCAACTTTGGCCTGTTGCCTAATAGGTGCATAAGTAACATTAAACTTTCTCATATTTATGGCCACTACTTGATAACTTCCCTCATCCTTATAAACTAGGTGATCCTTGTGGGGTTGATGTTTGTAGGTGTAAGTGGCCATGCTAGGAGTGTTCTTGCATAAGTTTCCCATTATTCTTATCAGGTCAAAATTCCTTAGAGTATGTGTTGTCTCCTGAAAAATGCTCTGCGTTTCCATAGCCAAATTCAATTTTTTTTAAGCTTGTGCCCTTAATTGATGTTTAAGCCAAATTAGAGATTTAAGAAATTAGCAAAAGTCGTTCCTAGAGCTGTTTAAACCTCTGTTTTTCTCATTTTTAGAAATCCTCCATTTCCCAATCTGTGCACATAATATCCTCTTTGTAACCTCCATTTTTTATCGAGATTATTCATTTGTTCTATGGCCTAGGGCATCAAATCATTTTTTTTCCTTCATGCCTTTGGTTCGTGAAGGAAATTTGAAAATTGGACTCAAAATGATGAAGTTCTCTTCATCTGTGTATTATTTCTACAGTCGGGAATGATGGGCGTTTCTTTCCCCGTAAAATTTTTCCTCACCATCCCCGAGTGATATGTGGGTCTCTCTGATTGGATGTGGTTTAGTCATACTTCAAATCTTATTGGATGGCTCCATGTGTCGCAAAGTTGCAACTCCAAAGGTAGGGTCCAAGGGACAATCTTCAATTAAGCACGGGCTTTCCATGTGTCCCAAGTACAAAATGAAAGTAAAATCGACTAAGTATGGAAGGCTCAGTGGATGGCTCCACATGTTGCAACAACACAATTTTGAAGATGGGGTAGAAAGGGTCAATTACTAAAACAACACCAGATCACCATGTGTCAAATTCATTGAAAAGGAAAATCCCACCATAGAAAAGGTAAAGTGGATGAGTGGGCCATTGGGGTCACTTTTGGAAATTTAACCAAATTCCCAAAAGTGAAGTAAAAGTTATAATTTACCTCGTGACTCTGCCATGGTCTCAGGCCCGCCATTCAAAAGTCAAAGCGAAGGAGTGGGCCGATGGAGGAAATTGATTTTTTGAGCCTTTTTCCAAAAAATGTTAAAATGTTGAGAAAAGAGCCACGACCCCATTTCCAATAAGAACGTGCCATGTGTCTAAGTTGAAAAGTCAAAGTGGGCCAATTTGTTCCAAATTGCCAAATCTCACAAAAAAGTCATAAAAGGAAAAAGGCTTCCCTGTAACTACTCTAATTCCTTCCGGCCACGTGGATGGCCCAATTTAAAAGTTAGAGGAACAAATCAAATGGTCTATATTTAAACGTGCAAATTGAATATAATGGTTGCTTTACAAGATTTGGTTTTTAACCCACCATGAGTGTTTTCTTCACAACAAAGGAATTTTAAAAGGTGCCAAATATTTTTGAAGTTATAACGGTTTCTTGTGAAGAATATAATAGCTTCTCAATGTCATTCCAAGGGCTGGAAATTGATTTCGAAAAGACTAGAGTGGTATGTACCTGGAAAAGATAGAAAACACCATACTTCTTCTATTTTCCCTTCTTCTAACATTTTCCTCTATTTTGAAGCTATGTATAAACTCTGCTCAAGCTTCAATAATAAAATAAGGAATTTCTTCCTCTTTGATTGAGGAATTGATTGGTACTTTTTGACCAATGAGTTTCATTTGGTCTTGTAGCTTCTCCTACGGATTTTTATTTTCTTCTAACTATAAAGGCATGTAAATGAAGTTTCTAATTAATGTGTGTGGGCATCTGATATTCTACTTGTGACATTAGTTTCTCATACCTCCATTCTCACTCCCCTTTCCCCTCCTCAAACAAAGTTCTTCTCTAGTGAGAAATTTCTAGCTTTGCCATAGAGTTAGCAGAGTACCCCTGTTGGATCTCTGGTTGAAAGGCCACCATTGAAATCCACTTTTTCATGCATGCACATATAGAAGTTGCACCATTCAAGTAGAGGGACTTAAATTCCCATAGTGTTGGGTTGAAACCCAAAAAATTTTCCATAAGACAAATTTTCTCGCTAACAGTATGATAGTCTAAGTCGAATGATGTCCTGTTTGTTGCTATACTCTTGGCCTTTTTCCAATTAATCAAGACCATTGAAACTACTAAGAAAGGTAGAGCAGGATAAGTATACATTTTTTTCTTCTGTTATTTTTCCAGATAACTGATGTTATGGAAAAAGTGATACACAATCTCCTTCTTAACTATCTTGTCTAAAACATATTTGGATAGTCTAAAAGGGATAGTGAGAATCCCCTCTACTCTTATCATTGTATAGTCTGGGTAACACCACAAATTTCCCCATTCTCTCAATGAATTTATGATTCTTTAACTTTCCCTAGGCATAAGGGTTTCATATATGGCATTATAGATCACATGGTAGTAGCTATTACAAATCACCTTCATGTTTTTACTATAGTTACACATGTGAATATTGATAAAGACCCTACAGACTCTATGATTGTCTTGTGGTAACCACCTAGGGACTCACTGAAAGTTATTGACTACACACACAACATAAAATAAGTAATACATCATATAGAAATTTTCCTACTTATTTTGCTTCTTGGAACTCACAAGATTGTTGAAGAGGTTAAAAGATAGAACTCTACCTAGATCAGGTATATTTTCATGATCGATCATCATGGCTAGCAGGAGTACCCCTGTCTTATTGAAATGCACAATATATAGTCCTTGAAACATTATATTCATTAGGGTCACTCTCATTCTCACTCCACATCTGACATATCTTATATTCATCTTCTCTATTATGATTTTGGACTTGAAACTAGTCAGGTCCTCTGCCCAATCTTTAAGCACAATTTTAAGGATATTGTTCTTTCCCCATTATTCCACTATTTCTTGATTGAACTGAATATTAGATCTATGGATATGGTAGTAAGAATAAATATCCTTTTAATATATATTAGGAATTACATTTCCTCCTTTGGATTTTATCCTTCCTTCAACACAACTCACATCATCAAAGAAAAAACCCTAAAGAAATTCAATAAAATACATTACCTCTCATTTTCTAGCTAAAATATGCAACCCACTCTATCTAATGGACATTATATCAACCATGAAATGTGCTTCATCATGGTGTACATGGTCATCATCATCTATTAAACTAGCTCATTCTACCTTCATTTTCAAGGCTTTATAACGCTCGAAGTCGATGATTTATTTGTCAGAAACGATATCTCCAAAGATCTGGTCTGAGTAGAAAGTGTGTAAATCAGCCTCCATTTACAATAAAAAATTAAAATACTTGAGAAACTATAGGCATGAAAATATCTCAATATTAGAAAACACTAATAATCTGTTTTGCCTTGTGATCTCTTTAATTTATACTTTTAAATCTTGATTATAGGATATAGCTCAAATACTATGTGCTTGAGCATGAATTACTTTAAATATTTGGGTAAATCTTGCTAATTTGTGCTAAAATTGTGGTATATAGTTCCAACATTGGATTCGAGTCCATCATTTAATAATTTATACATTTTGCATTGATTAAGTGTTTACATCAATTTTTCTATCTTTTCACCTATTAGTTTGGTTAATTCCACATGGTAGGATTTGATAGCTTCGCATGTTGTTTTTCTTTGTAAGAACCATGTTAGAGTATGAAAGGATAGTGAGTAAGAAGGATCCATGTATGTATGGTTTGAACAAAATGCTTTCTATTAAATGATCTTTATATCATGTATGATTTAATGCAGATTGTATAACACATATATATGGATTTCATAGTGAGACTAAGTGTCAAGATATACACATATTATATTAGTCACCCCAAAGTGTAAACCCATAAAAAATATCCACGCTTATACCAGTTTCCCAATGTCAGTTTTTTAGTGGATACTGTCAGTTATTGTGAAATGAGAGACAATAAGAAATATCCAAGTCTAACTTCTAGAATCCATTGTAGGGAAAATTCAACAAAAGGTATTTTCTAACTTATTTTTAGGAGATTCGTCATTCGATATAAAACTATTTTTTATATTTCTACCATATTTTCCAAAATTATGAAACTAGTTATAGGGACATTCACCACAATTTATATAAAAAGAATTTAGGGGGTTCCTTAAAATTTTTACTACTATTTTTTCTTCCACAAATAATGAGTATCACTATTTCATCTTACACACCTTCAAACCCTCTTAAAACACACCTTATCCTAACTCACTCAAAATTGGAATTTCATGAACTGAGTTGAACTCAAACCCTTGCACAAAAAATATTAAACCTTATTCTGACTTTCACACACATACTTTCAGCTCTATCTTGATGCCCTTAACATTCTTGCACTCTCTCACATATCTTGATGCCCTTAACATTCTTGCACTCTTCAACAAAATTAGTCTTGTCCTGAACTAGTCAAATTAGGTCAGTTTGTGACCTCCACTATGATAACTCACTTCACTTTCAGATCTTCACCAAAACATAAAACATGTCACATTTTATTTCAAACAAACATCCAAGGCCATTAGACTCTTTGAACATGGTCACAAGTGCTCAAACACTTCCATTTTCCAATACTACTAAACTACCCTTTTAGGCCCAAAAATGAGTCTTCAAAGATAGGGAAAAATTTTCCCTCTAAGACCTCAACCATGTCATGAAACTATCATGGACATGTAATAAAACTACCAAGATTCCATAAATGGGGATTTAGTCAATATGTTTAATGGAGATATTTTGCACAAACTAAAAAATCATTAGAAACTTACCTTTCTGAGTGGGGCCCACATACCATCACAAGCTATAAAATACCTCATTGGAAATATTGATGATTCTTCTACAACCTCAACTTATCACAATATCAAATAAAATCCATTCTATGCCCATACCAAGAATTTTTTTTCGATCGTTCTCAACCTAGGGTTTCAAAGCCATTAAAAGTGACCTACCTTCTTAACATTTGTTCATAAATGTTTGGACCTCATTTGACCTCATTCTAACTTTAAAATATTATTTTATGCATTCCCCAACATTCCTAAAAGTATCAGCTCCCCATCTAAACCTTACATGTGCCAACCATGAGCATTTCTCTCACATCGAGCTAGAAAATAAACTCTTAAGCATCACGTGTTAGTATAATCTTCATCATGAAACCCATTTGTATAATGAAACCTCAAATTTTTCCCACAACATCATCAAACCCATTTTCCTCATCTCCAATCATCAATTTAACTCAAATAGGTCTGCAACTTCACCACCGCTATGACTTACATGACTAGGCCTTAGGGTTTTACATAATTTAGGCAAAAAAAAAAAAAGATCATTATACCTCATCATGAAACCTCTCCAAAATTTGCTAAAAAATATTGATACATCATGTCTCACTCACCTACATGCTTACATGAGCTCACATGGCTTTATACCTCACTCTCATGCTTGATTTAGCCTCCAAACACCTAGACGAGGTATAAATGAACACCTGTAACCGAGTCAATGACCTGTACATGTACTCTAAATCTCATTTGAGTGTCTTAACACTCTTCAACCATGTTTTTCATGCCTTTACCATGATCCTCAACTCACCATACAACTCCATTCATCATGTTATATCACCTAGGCTGGCTAGGTCAATTGATTAGGCCTACCAAGCCAATCCATTCTCATTGTGACTACTCATGAAATCATGATATACCTTGATTTTCTAGGTCATAATCATGAAAATAATCCTATAGAAATCCTCCATAATTATATTTTTCATTAATGGGATTTTACATTAGTGACAACACCTAAACTCACTCATGCCAACAAGTAGTCACTTACAGGTGTGTGATCCCTTAAGGACACTCGTGGAGGAATATCAAGTTATTATCATCATTTAGAGGTATTTTACAAAGGTTTCATGATTTTTTTTACTATTATTTCACTCTATTATGGCTTAGAACATTGAAAACCACAAGGCCTAGTCATGTAAGTGATAATGGAGATGAAGATGCAAAAATATTTGTGGTAAAGTGATGATTGGAGATAATACAAAGAGGTTTCCTAGAGGTGTGAGAAACATTTCAGGTTTCTATGAAGATGATTGTGAAATTTATGATTTTTTGTTCCTATCGAGTTCTAGAGAGTGAATTTTTTAGCTCTAGGTGTGTACTAGAGAGTTTTTACTTTCCAAATTTAAATTAATGAAGTGAAATAAAAAAAAAACTGACCTAAGAAGACAGTGGGGTTTATTGTACAAATTAAAATTGACATGTGACCTTCACCTATACTCAACTCCCAAGGTCGTTCCAAGGTAGATGATGTGGAAATGTGTGTGTGGCTAATGAGTGAAATGTGAGCAAAATGGTATGGGCAACTTATCAAGGTAATACAATGTCTTCAACTAGCAATAATGGAATCTTCTCGTCATGTGCAATGAAATACTCTCTAACTTATATGGGTTAGATGGATGAATCGGAAAGGATGGTAATACAAAGACTTGAATCAATTTTGAGCTCTGCGGATATCCTTTCTACTAGTTGCAAAATTCATGGTAAGCCAATGGGAGCCTCGTAAATATGTCCAAACAGGGTCATAGAACAAGTAAAAGAGGTGTGGCTCCATGAAATCAAATCTGGTTGGCAGGAGAAATCCAAAATGCAAGGGCTAGTTGGGCTTCCTCTTTTAGAGCATTTAATTATGATATGATATTGGGTGGTAGTGGTGATGTATGGAAAACCAATGTATGTAGACTTGTGTCAATGTCAATAAATAATTTTGGTTTGTTTGGTTGTGGGACTGTAGGATCACTTCAGAATGTTCTTGGTTGTTGGGGTCCTTATATGGTCATATGAATGGTCAAACTCTATTTCCAACTATCCAATACTCATAAGCATTTTCAGCATCTATGTTTAAGACAAGGAGTTGTGTAATTTTCTAGGAACATCTCACTAGTGTTCTAATGACTTGTATGTGTAATTTTGTATCTATGTTGGTAAAAAGGTCTCCCATGTCCAATTATAGAACTAATGGGTCACAAACAAATGTTTGTTGTTATTCAGGTCCATTTATATTCATATAAACATTTTTTTTCGTTGATGTGAATATTTAAATACTTTCAAGGAAATCTAAATTTTGGCTGGTTTGACTAAAACTCATACTCTTTATCATCCTCAATGTTTATCTCTCTTAACTATTCAATGATAATTTGTGGATCTATGGATATTTGAGAGATGTGAATTTTGAGACCTTGATCTATGTCTACTAATGCTATCAATATATTTGGCTGAGGAACTATTGGTTTGAATATGTAATCCCCGAGCTCTCTACAACCCGTAATTGTCATGCAAAATATAACTAAATTAATCTAGTGAAGAAAACTAATTAAATAAAGGAAGTTGATAGAATGAAATTAAATGTTTATGTTGTTTTCTGTTTAAATGAGGAAATAATAACAAAGCTTCTAACTAATTAAATCTAACTAAATCCAAATCCTAAAAAAAATAAAACACCTATATGTGGATTTTTATCTCTGTAGAAAGGAAATCTATTTTATTTTAAATGAAAGCTTTTCTTACTACGAATGTAAATCTAACCTCAATTTTGTCTCAGAAGTAGAGAAAGAAATCAGAGCTTCTTGGAATATTTTCTTCTCTACATATTCCTTGACAAAATAACAGAGGATTTTCCTATATGGATTGATGCTTGAAGGTATATGAATGCTTGTAACTATGAAAATTATTTATCTACTCTATTTGATCATTTGCATATAATTCAGAAACAACAGTTTTGAATAAATGAAGGAAATGAAATAACAACTCCAACCTAGAATACATAACAGTGGTAATTTAGATGTGTGGTACTTGTCCCCTTAGTTTATATTTTTAGTTCCTTGTGTCTACGCGAGTCCAGAGGTTATGAATGAAGTTAAAAGAGTAGAGGGAAAGCACTGGAGCAAAGGTATATTGAATTGGAAATATGGGAACAATGCAAGTGGAAGAATGATAAAAAAATTGAACTGGGAGTGGCTATGCATTTTCCAACAAGAAAGAAGGAAATTTAGCAATTTCTAGAATACTCAAAATAAATATTTGGCCATTCTCTTGAAAACAAGAGATTAATTTATAAAAGGTTTCATGGGAAATGGTTGAAGACATTTGAAAGCCAAAGTGTGCCACATAAATATTGATAAGGGATTTTGAACTATCAATCAAAATCAATAAAAAAATAGAAGTGAAGAAGATAATGCCACAAGATAGTAAGGATTGAAAGTAGCAAAAATGGGTAAGAAACATGCATGAAAAGTGAAGTTAAGTGAAACAAAACACGTCTAAAGTCACATTGGAATATTCTTAAAAATGTGAACATGACCACCACCCTGTGAAGAGTAGTGATTATAGGACCACTGCCCTGCTCAGGGAAACGGTTAAAAAACTACCACCCTACCTAGGTAGCGGTTACAAAACCACCGCCCTACCTGGGTGATAGTTACAAAACCACCACCCTTCCTGGGAAGCGGTTACAAAACCACCACCTAGGAAGGGCAGCATTTTTGACACTAAATGTCAAAACTAGCATATAATGAAGTGAGAAGCTAGGAAAAATCGTGCATGGGCTAAGTAAGGGTATCTAAGCTATAAATATAAGATGTGATAGGTTTAGGCTTTCGAACACAATTTGAAAAGATATGAATCGTCATTGGGGACCTTTTCAAAATTGTTTTCCAACAATGTAGCATGTGAAAAATTAGGTGTGTACATATTTCCCCCTTGGAGAAGCATTTTATCCATGAAGAGGCATAAAACATAGATTCTTGGTAAGGTGTTCCAGAAATGTGGAGTTAAAAGCTATGCCTGATATGCTCGTGTGTTGAAATGTCTCCATCCAAAATCTTGATACTTGCAAGATGAAAGGAGAACTCAAGTGCAGATAGATAAAATATCAAAAAAGAAATGCTAAATTAAAATGACAAGAGGACTTACCATTTGTGTGGGGATAGGAATATACTTGCGCCAACACTCTAGTTCTGTAGTTACATACACTCAAAACGAAGTTAAAACACAACATATATATATATATATATATATATATATATATATATATACATACATACATACATATATATACATACATACATATATATATATACATACATATATGTATATATATATATATTATACATATATGTATATATATATATATATATATATACATATATGTATATATGTATGTGTGTGTGTGTGTGTATAACTCATTTTAAAATCATTTGCACATATCCTATTGGTGACTTTTTAGTTCTGGGCTCACGGTGACCATTTTGAGTGAAAGTGCAATCAAAAAAACTATTATGATGAGGTGAAGATGGCTCTGAGACCAAGAAACCAAACGACATAGCAAAAGGTTATTTTTCTTCAGTTATTCATCTTGAAACCTAAAATGTAAAAAAATTAAAATATAATCCTAGGGGGATATTTTCAAATTTATTTGTTTTGAAATGGTCCCTAGGGGGTGCACATGGGGTAGCCTTTTATTTTACTAAAAATGGTCTTTTTTTGCCTTTTTTGAGTTTTTTGGGCTAAAGAGATGGCATGACAGTTTTTGACAGGACTCCTACCCTACGCAAGGTAGTGGTTACAAAATCACAGCCCTATTAGGGTGGCTTTACATAATCGATGCATTAAAAAGGCAGTGGTTACAAAATCATCACTCTACATAGGGTGGTGGTTTTTTCATTTTTGGGACATCGAGTAGATTTAACATGTTTAGACCAATTTTTTATTTTGTTTTGTTTTGTAATTTTTTTGATGAGCTTTCCTACATTAGTGGCTCACTCTTTTGTTGTTTTATGAATGTATAAGGAGGAGTATGTCCATTGGATCCAAGAGAGAGATGAGTTTACCCAAGTTGATATAGACATACTACATTGGGAAAGGATTTGGAGGATTGCATGAGTACCTCACATTGTACCTCCTAGTCATATTTTGTGCAACCTATTCTCTTATTATGACACAAATCAGAGCACTTTCTGGTTTATAAGAGTTAAAGGAGATTGGACCATCACTCTCAAGGATGTATACATGATACTCAGTGTCCCTAAACATTGCAGATGATTAACTCTCGAGACAACGGGATCTACACATAGGGCCAGGCTTTGGGCCACTTACATGGGAGATGATGGGGTGTCATCAAGCACCAAACAGGGTATGAGGATCCTTTCTATACCCACCACTCTTATCCCTACACTCTGGAAGGCTATCATGGGTATTTTGGCTTCTCGGTTGATTGGGGATAAGGAAAGGGATAATTTTTTGTATTGTTGGGCCCCAATAGTGATGCATATAGAGTAGTATTAGTGAACCTATGCCTGCAGGGAAGAAATACTGGGCATTACATACCATAATTTATACTAGGTGGTAAGATTACAGGGATAACCACTTAGTCATCCCACACTCATGATGAGTCGGGTTTATGAGAGGATCATCCCCTATCAGGGGGAGTAGGGGTACAAGATCCAAGGGCTGTCAGAACCGTGAGGTGGACCAGGATGTCAATGCTTAGGGTGCCACATCATCTAGTGGCTACCTTAACTAAATATGACCTTGTTTCTGCACCCTACAAGGACATGGTAGGATTAAGGGGATTGGATGGGAACATAGTGATAGCTTGTGTCACCACTAGTTAGTTGGTTGACAGATCGAGGAAGGTGGAGACTTACCCATTTAACAGAGTTCCCCAGTAGTTTGGATTACCATATGTTGATATTCTTCCTCATGTTCCAGTTGTTTAAACAAGTATTGAGGTGACCCTACAGGAAATCATGGTTGGACCATTATGACCCCAGGGGTTCCTATTATAGTGAGATGGGTTATTCATGTTCATTGAGTAGCTATGCCCATGCCACTTTTCCTGATCGAGGCCACACCCTCTCAAAGTGAGGAGAAGGAGTAGGATATTCCCATTGATATAGATTCTAAGACTAAGGAGAAGATGGTGGAGGAGACCGATGAGGAGGTAGGTGAGGAGTCTCACATAGAGACGAGAGTGATGAGGAGGATAGTGACACTGAGTGGCATGATAATCAGGATATATCTATGGCTAAGCGAGAGGAGGTGGATGTAGATATGGAGATATTATTTTCCAAGGAGCCACTTCCTCATGAGGGAGGTGGAAATGAGGAGTTTTTTATGGGATAACACATTGCCTAAGGAGGTGGGAAAGCACAGTAGGTACCTGTAGTAGTAGCACCAGCTGCACTGGCTGATCCTACATGGGTTCCTAGAGATCCGATTATGTGGATACTCTTTTCCCAAATTTGTTAGATAGAAATGTTACTCAATACGCTTTGTATTTCATTTTTTTGGTTTTTTTTGGAACATGAACATCTAATTCATTTTTATTTGGGTTTTTAAAATTTTCAAAGAACATTTATTTAATGAAATTGCTTGTAATTTATTAGCTTATTTACAGATACCCCCTACACCTTGCCCCATGCTACCAGTAGGAAGTTTGGGATCATCACCAAGGACAAGGCATAGGTGAGTAAGAGAACTTCCCTCCTTTCCTAACCTCACACAACTTGTAAGAGGCATGGGCTCAACACATAAGGTTAGTAGGGAAAAGAAGTGTGTAAATGAAAATTTTGATTGGTTTTAAATTTTAGATATGTAATTTTTTTATTGTTTTTGAACTCTAACTTGTACTTTTATGGAGGAAATATTTCCCCTATCCTCAACCCCACACAACCAGTATGATGCAGGGGTTCAACACCGAAGATTGAGATAGGCGAACAAGCATCCCGGGTGAAAATGTTTAGATAGTTTTGGTACCAAAGAGGTTTTTCAGGTGAGATATATGACATCATGAAGCTTCTAGAACTAATTATGGGTAATGATAACTATGCTAAAAGAAAGTTATAGGAAGATCCAAGTATGCAGACCTTGGTAGGATTAGTGTCAATATTTTGTCTTGTCTTGTTGAACCGATGAAGTGATAAGAAATGTTGATGAATGTTTGAAAATACATGATTTGAATAATTTCCAATTTTTTGTAGAAGTTTTTGAGAGTTATTTGAAAATAATTTCGTTGATCACAAATTTCATAGGATGAGCTGATAGATGATAATGCAATGAGAATGCAATATTATACATATGGAAATGTTGATGGATCATGTTTAATACCTCTTTAGGTGAAGAGATTTGATGGATTCACTAGATTCATGACCTTCTACTGTACATAGGTGGTATGCCCCATTTTTATAGTCCTCTATGACTTGATATGGGCATAGCCATTTAGGCCTAAACTTCCTTCCCTCTTTGGTATTTTTTTCTATTTGGTTTTCTAGTATTAATACTAGATATCACTCACATATTTCATGTTTGTAAACATTCATGTTATACTTCTAGCACATCCGGTTAGCGTACAGTCTGTCATTTTTTAGCATTAATCCGAGCTTCATCGAGGCTTTCCAATTGAGAGAGTTGTGCATCTTGATAGCCTTATTCTCCCAAAATTCCTTATAGTAAGATACAACGACTAGGTAATTCAACTTCAAGAGGTAACACCGCTTCTAATCTGAATATCAAAGAATAGGGGGTTTCCCCCATCGACATTCTTACCAATGTTTTATAGGCCCACAATGCTGGAAATATCTTTAAGTGCCAATCTCATTTGTTATCCTTGATAGTTTTAAGGAGAATGGAATTTGACGTATTGTTTTTTTGCCTCAACCTATCCATTTTCCCAAGGGTAATAGAGGGAAGATGTGTATGATTTACTCTAAATTTTTCACATAGCTCATGCACTTCCTCATTTTTGAAGGATGTGTCATTATCATAGATAATGACAGGTGGGACCCAATACCTACATATAATTTGGTTCAAAATGAGCTTAGAAATTATACATTCTAGTACGGTGGTAAGAAGCATGACCTCTACCCACTTCGTGAAGTATTCCATGGTGGTGATTATAAAGTTATGGTCATATTTTGATGAGAGAGAGAAATTTCTTATCAAATCTAGGCCCCATGTGGAGAAGGTCTTGTAATTGGTTGTAGGGCTTGGGGAGGTATGTGGATCATGTGAGAGAACTCTTGGAACTTGTAACACTTACGCACATACTCTACCATGTCATGTTATAAAGTAGGCTAAAAATATCCCATCCGATGTATCTTTTGAGCAGTGGTGTGGCCTATGAAGTGACCTCCACACAATCTACTATGGGATTCAAAGAGAATCTTCTCAGATTCTTCTTCATCAACACATCTCAATAACATCTTGTCAAATGCTCTGCGATAGAGAAATTTTTCTATGATCACGTATTTAGCGACTATGATGGATAGCTATCTTCTTTGTTGTGATGTTGGCCCTTCAGGGTATGCATGGTCCATAATGAAATTAACGATATTAGTATACTGGAGGAACACATGAATGACAGGTTTGACCTTGACATAATATATGAATTCATCAGGGAAGTTTAAGTTAACTAGATCACCTCCATCTATTGGGTTGTTAGCTAACCAGTCTATGATGATTTATCCTTTGACACACTTTTGGTTAATAAACATGAGCTCAAAATCACCTATCAAAGTCATGAAACATCCAACATTCTTGGATAATGATCCCAGTGTAAGAAATGTTCACAAATGATAAGTATTGATGATAACCCTCATTTCTTGGTTAAGTATGTAGTTCCTTAACCACTTTTTTGTGAAAAATATAACAAGGTATTATTTCTCTTCCTCTGTATAACATGTCTCATAATCGAGAAACATTCGACTAATAAAGTAGACAACACACACTCACTTTTCATCATCTTCTTGAGCTAGCATGCAAGCTAATGAGACATCTATAGCCCATGAATAAAGAATAAGAGGGAAATCCAATTTAGGAGGCATGAGTGTGGGGGCAGATAGTAGGAATCATTTGAGAAACTCAAATGCCTCGTGACACTCTTCCATCTAAATATTGTAGCAATCCATTTTCAATAGATTATTTATTGGATGAATGATAAAGGTCAAATCAGGAATGAACCTTTGGATTGGACCAAGATTTCCAAGAAAGGACCTTATGCCTTACTCATATGATGGTGGAATCATTTCCATAACTTCTCAGATTTTTGTTGGATATACATTAATCCCTCATGAAGAGATAATATATCCTAATAATGTCACATTCATCTAGATAAGAGAGGACGATACGAAGCACCTCAGGGTGATCATAATGTTTTATAGCCTTATTTAGAAGGTCATTAATGTAGGATTCCACAATATTATGAATGAGATCATTGGATATGCAAGTAATTTCTCATTGGTATGTGGCACCAACATTCTTGAGACCAAATGACATGACTGCATAACAGTAGGTTCCCCAAGGAGTGATGAATGTAGTCTTCGTCTAATCTTCCTCGATGATTCTGATTTGATTATAGCCAGATAATCCATCCATAAAGGACAAAAACTCATAACCGTATGTTACATCAATGATGACATCAATGGATGTGAGTGGGAAATCATCCTTGGGACATGCTTTGTTGATGTCCTGAAAGTCAATGTAGATGTGATTTTTCCCATTCCTTTTTAGCATAGGGATGATGTTGGATAACCAAATTGGGTAATCAATTGGTTTAATGTACCCCATTTGTAGGAGTTTCATCACTTCCCCTTTGACCATCAGCACCTCCTTCAGTTTCATTGGTCTATCTTTTTTCTTGATGGGCTTTACATTAGACCTAGTCACTAGGTTATGAACTACTACATGAGGATAAATTCATGTCATTTCTTTGTACCTAAATGCAAAGGATTTTTAATGATCCTTAAGTATTTTTGTGTATATTTATACTTCATCGAGGGTGAGTGAGTATCCTATCTTTAGAATCTTTAGGTATTCCTACATCTCGATATTAATATCAATCCTCCCTTCGATCAAAGAGGCGTTACCCTCTTCAAACTTTGGTGGGGTAAAAGGAAATTCTAATGTCCCCTCATTTCTACCTCATAAATTTATAGGTCTTTTGAAGAGGGAGGATCCATTGTGTGATATCCAAAATAGGAGAACGAGTGAGGAACAAGAGAAAATCCTCTCTTATGGTGTTGGGGATGTAAATACATGTAGGCGTTAAGATACCATAAGATACCTTCATCATTTTCTTCATATTCTAGGGTTGTAGGCTCATTTGCGGACTCAATGTACACCATGATTGGATTTATCAGTACTTTATGCACAAAGGGTTCTACACAAACCAAAATCACGAACCTATTTTCTTATAACTCCTTTTTCAGACAAAAGAGAGAAGAAGATGTGGCTATGGAGTTTCTGAAAAGGTTTTGTTCTTATGGAATGGCTTTAATTGAGATGAATTGAAAACCTTTTGTCAAATTAAGCACCACATTTTTGTAGAGTTGTATGTATTCCTCCCTAGTCTCGTACACTTCTAAATATTAATTTGCGACTAGTTGAGAATCACCCAACACTCTAATGTTACAAAAGCTTATCCTTTTTTCTACTATGAGACCAAGAAAGGAGAGCCTTTTATTTTGCACCATTGTTTTTGCATTCTAAATCTAGTTTGAATGAAAAAGGCATGACCTTCCCTTATATAGATGTGAGGATCACAGTTGGCCCAGGGCCAAAGTGAAACTTTTCTCCATGAAAGTGGAGAGTCTAATAATTACTTGGGAAGATTGAATTTATATCATTCTTTGTATCCTCTTCATTTTCTTATGAAACATCCACCATCCAGATCACATCAACTGATAGTCCTAGGGAATGTCCTATACCCATGGAATCAAACAAAAGGAGAATGGGTAAATCATTCTCTAATAGCTCAACAATATTCACTATGGTTTCTATTGAGATGGTATCTATGACAATAGTTTCATCCTTGAACTCAAGAATCCCCTCGATCAAGCTAGTAGTTTCTAACTCCGTTGTATGAATCAGTTTAGCTTCTAGTGTTGAAATCGTTGGTTTATTTAATTGGTTCACAGGAAGTTCAAACTCAAACTATACTCCTTGTATCTTCTTCAGGTTAGCTATGTGTATGTCTAAGGGCTTTGGGTAACCTTGTGCAATGAAGACCTTCCCCAAGTGTAGGAATATTACTTCTTGAAATAAAGTGGAGGGAATTACCTACATTCAATATATCCAAGGATGACCAAGGATCATATTATAGTTGGTTTCCCACTCTTTAATGAGGATCATCTTGGGTCCTAGGGTGACCTGAAGGACTATAGTTCCAATTGATATTACCTTAAGGCTATCATTACCTCTTAGCGTGTTTCTTATTAAAGAGGAGTTAGTTTCTCCAAAACCTAACTACTGGAGAAAAAAGAAGGGGACAATGTTAACTGCTTCCCTGTCATCGATCATTGCATGCTTTACATTGTTATTGTAGATATAAACTTATAGATACATATACGGATCACCTCTATGTGTTATTTTAGCATATGTGAGCATCTTATTGATGTCAAATACAAATCTGACATCTCTTTCTAGCTTCACGGGAGGATAGAGATAAAATTTTATATGGTTTATCTATGCCTCTTGAGGAGGAGTGACATTGATCAAATGTCCAAGACCCAATGATTACAATAAAATAACTCTATGAGCATGAGAATTATTCAACAAGTCCAAGAAAGAGATGTGAGAAAAGGTCTTTGTTAGATCATTAATCAAGTCATAAGCCCCTAACAAATTTACAATCATCTGATGAATATCATTTGATATAGATGGGTAAAATGTAATAGGTTGTGAAGAATAATATCTAGTTCTAGTGGCAGTTTTTATCTAAGGCTCAATCTCTAGCTCTATAAGACCCACTATCTTAGTTTGTTGATAGCCATCCAACAGAGTTTCCACTGATGGGTTTGATGACTTTGAAGCTTCATGATCATTTATTCCCACCATAAAACCCTTGTTTGATCCATTGGGGTTCATCTTACCATTATTGGGATGTGTTGCGAGAGGATCGTTGAAGATCCTAAGTGGGAAAGTTTGGGGGAACATAGGCCCCTTGTAAGTATTTTGAGTAGGCACCATAGGATTTTCCAAAAACATGTCGATAAAGAGTTTTCTTTGGTCTTCAGGTAAGCATTGTAAAAACTTGTTACAATCCCATCAGGTTCTGACATCATGTCCTTAGACCCTATGGGAACCAAAATATAAGTCGAGATCATAATCCTGAGGTCTTTGGTTTTTGTTTTGTTATGCCCCAAAGTTATGAGATGTTGGTTATTTTAGTTGAAAATTTTGAGGTTGTTTCCCTTGATTTGGAAATTGATTTGGGTACCTGCTTGGATATTGGCTAGGGCCTTGAGCCTAAAATTTTTGTTGTTTTTTTATTGTTGTAGATGATTGAAGTCCATTGCGTTAATTATGGGAGTGAAATTGTTACTCCTTTGATTGTTACAATTACTATTTTTGTTAGCGTTATTTGTATTTGGGGTATTAACAACATTGGGTTTCTTTGTTTGATCGGTAACACCGTCAGTTGTAACACTATGATTTTTATTGAGGACCTTAGGTCCTTGGTTTTTATTTGTATTATTTGGGTAACTTGAGTTACCTTGATTTGGAGTGATCAACCTCCCGTTAGAGCCATAGGTATTACAAATTTTGTCTATTACTACTTGATCTATCCAAAGAGCACCCTCTAGTCCCTCTTTATAGCTTCTAAGTGGGAAATTTTGGACCTCCTCCTTTTTTTCCCAGTTAAGAGATTAAAGGAATAAGTCACAGAGATCTATTTGATCCATATTAGGCACACTTGCTGAAGAGTAGAAGAATTTTTGCCATCTTTGGATGAAATGTGTGGAAGACTCATAATGATCTTATTTTATGTGTAGGAATTTCCTGATTCTTGTCCTTAACAATTTATTCATGTCAAAATCCTTACTAAAATTAGACACAAGTTATTTGAAAGAATGTATCAAAGCCTTCGATATCTTGTAATACCAATCGAGAGGAATACCTTATAAATTCTTATGGAATATTTTTGTAATGACTACATCCCATGGGAATATCTCTCGAATGGGAGTTGTATATGCCTTAATGTGTGCTTTCAGATATCCCTCCCCTTTAAAATTTGGAAGGTCAGGAAAAGGTATTAGGAGCATGACACTCCATATGGAAAATTCAAGGGGATCCTTGACATATTATGAGTAGGTACCTACTAAATAGAACTCAACCATTGATGATTTTTGTTGGGGAGGTGGAGGAGGAATTGGTTGTTGGTATGGTGCAACATATACATTTTTTGGGGCATAACTAATCCCTTATCACTAACCATATGGGTAAGAGTACATTTCCCCCTGTGATGACTTAGAATACATGTGTACATAGGGGGGACATTATTTTGGTACATATTTGGAGGCACAAAGCCAAGGAACATTGTATTTCCAACTGGGGTGGTGTTTAAGAATGTGCTTCTAGATGGTATCTATGGTAGATATCCATATGTAGCATGGGCATCATACCCAAGGTTCCTGACCTAGTGAGAAGATCCCTGGGGCTAGGATAGCCCATGTAATCTAGAGGATTGTGTGCAGTAAGCACTTGGCCATAGTTATCCAGATAAAGGGGATTCTTTTCCTACCCAACATATGAAGCTTGAGTATTTTGAGTAATTTTCAATTCCTTATCCTTGTCGACCAACGCCAAGATGACATCACCTTATGATGGTAGGGTGGTTTGTTTTGGTGTATGTTGTTGAAAAATTTTAGGTTGCTGAGGAGTGTGATATCCTACTATAAATTGTTCATTGTTTTATCACCCCTCATTAGTAACATTTTCTGTTGTAGGAGGGGTAGTGGCGTTGTTTTGAAGAAAAATATTTGCATATCATTTCACCCTATCAAAAGGTTGACTCATATTTTGGAAGTGTTTTTCACTTCTGGAATAACGTGCTAAATACTCATCATCTAAAAATGGGAGTTTCTCAGATTACATGTTGATTGGCTATCTGAACAAAACCTGAGGAGATGAGCATGCCTCTCAACTAAAATTCATATTATTAGAGCTTGAGAGCTCAAGATATTTTGTTTGTGTAATTTTTTTTATTCCCTCGATCCTAACTGGGGAGCCATTACTGGTCCCCTGAGGAGGAGGATTTTGATAGGTATGTAAATGGGTTGAGTAACTGTATGCCCATGTAAATAACAAGGGCAATTATTGTTTTCATCCCATTTGATAGTCATATGCCTCTAGACCCAAAATAGGTAGGCCGTATCCATAATATCCCAACATATTCAGGGGGCATATAAATACCCACAAAATAATGGGAGAGAGGAAAGGCATATGAAGAATATGGAAACAAAAAAGAGACTAGCTCTTCACATCGGGTTGAACAATTTGTACAGATGAAAATAGAAATGTAACCTTCACCTAAACTCAAATCCCCAAGGTCATGCTAAGGCAGCTGATGTGGAAATGTGTGTGTGTCTAATGAGTGAAATGGTATGGGAAAGTAATCAAGGCAATACAATGTCTTCAACTCTCAATAATGGAATCTGGTCATTAAGTGCAATGAAAACCTCTCTAACTTATATGGTTCAGATGGATGGAAACATGGAGACTCCAATCAATATCAAGCTCTTCGGATATCCTTTCTACTAGTTACAAAATTCACAGGAAGCCAATAAGAGCCTCGTAAATCTGTCCAGATAGGGTCATGGAACAAGCAAAAGAAGTGTGTCTCAAAGAAATCATATCTAGTTTGTTGAAGCATTCCAAAATGTGAGGAATGGTTGAGATTTCTCATTTAGAGCATTCAATTTTTATATGATATCGGGTGGTAGTGGTGATGTATAGAAGCCCCTTTCACCTGTACACACATCAATCTCCAAAAAAACATTGATTCCATATAATTTACAAAATGTAAATGAAAGTAAGAATCATATCATATTACGTCTCCCCCAAAAATAATTAAGGATTTAAAATTGAGAACCCTAAAATTTTTACCGAGAATTTAATTACACAAATGTAATGCCAAAATAAATTGGAAATAAAATGTGGGACTAGATACTTTTAAATACCCTTTCGGGTTGGTTAAAAAAACCATACAAATTAAATAAATAAAATAAAAAATATTTGATCTTAATTTATTTAATTTATCTCACTCTTTACCATGTTAGAATTTGAGGATTCTAATAAATACAGATTTAATCAACTTACATATTACATAATGTTACAATAAATATTTAAATAAATATTGCATCATAAACATAATTAAATAAAGAGATACTTATAGGAAATAAATAACACATGCAATACAATATTTATAGTACAAAACCCCAAAAGGGTAAAACCCACTTTGAAAATAACTTTTTACTTCAAAGAACTTATTTTACATCCAGTAAGATCACCTCCTTCTTTGAAACCCTATTTACAAAGGGTATAACAAAATCACTTGATTTGCACACCTTTGACATATTTCCCAAATATATCAAATGAGGACCTAAACTCCTTATATATGGTGATCGGGTATGTCTCCCGACCCACCTTTTCAACCTAAAATGGTTGACACATACACCTAGGTTTATAATATTTAATATTTAATATTTAACCTAAAGTATATACCTAAGTTAGCATATTTAATAATAGAAATAGAAATATTTCATATTATTAAATATTAACCTATATATTAGTGATGGACCCATATACATTATGGGTTAGCTAGACCACTTAATCATTATGAACCAACACTCCCCCTTAATGTTAAGTGGGATAACATAACATATGCCAATAGATTACCTACTCGTGTTACAATACAATATTTACAATCCTTAAACCATAAAGGTTTTAGGCTAGCATATCGGTTGAAGGAATTATAACACCTTCATCATACTCAATTTACCTTTTGGTACAAAAGGAATTGGAATCCCAAAAATCATCCCATGATCAGTGGCTAAGTATGATTTGTGAGTGTTACATGTTCTCACAAGTTCTCATAAAAGGTTATTGAACCCAAGCATATATGAGTCTCTTACAACCAAGGACCTCCTTAACAATATGCTTGTACTGCATGTTTAGCAGTAAACTCAATAGCACTAAATAGTTTACTGAAGACCTCCTTTAAGATCTTTCTAAATTTTTTTCTTAAAAATAAGCCAAGGAGGTATACATGCCCGAAGGTCTTTCTTACACTTTCCCAAAGGTCTTTTACAAATGCACGAAGGTCTTTTTACAAAAACCAAGTTCCATTAGGAGGTGACATTGTCATGTACACTCCCCCTTAATGGAAAATCTGACAATCTAAGGTTTTCATGAAAGTGACAAAACTTTGCAACACTCAGGGACTTTGTGAAGATGTCAGCAACCTGCTCTTTAGGCAACATGAACTTGAAATTCATCTCATCACTTTGCACCTTCTCACAAGTGAAGCATATATGTATCTTAATGTTCTTCGTCCTCTAATATTGAACTATATTCTTAATCAAAAGTAATACAACTCTAACCACCACATAGAAGAGAAATATTTCCTTAAGCTTCCATGTGTATCTCTACTAATAGCTATTGTAGCCACATGGATTTTTTACTTCTTCCATTGTACTTTTTTACCTCAATAGAAGAAATGAAGACTGTTGATTCTATTTGTTGTTCTAAGTAATGGTTCCAACACCAAAAAACTTAAACACGTATCCAGTATATTTTATAACACAACATCAGTATAGTTAGAATCACAAAATCCATATAAGATAGCATTTTCATTCTTAGTATAATACAACCCATAATTGATTATTCCTTTAATATATCTTGAAATTATTTTTGCAAGATTCCAATGATCTCTAAAAAAGGTTCATAGCATAAACCTTGAAGTAATTCCTACTATATAGGAAATATTTGATCTAGTTATAGTTAGATAAATCAAATTATCAACTAACAATGTGTATAAAATAGGATCAACATTTTTCATATGCTGATTTAGGATCAATATTTATTACAACTTCCATTAAAGTATAAAATTGGTTTAAAATTAATCATAAGAAACTTTTTCAATACAATGGTTGCATATTGTGTTTTGAAAAATAACAATAGAATGAAATACAGTCATACAAATAACATGATGTGAGATACCTAACTCATTCATTTCAAAGTATTGCTTCAATTTCTCTTTAATCCTATGAATTAAATCAAAATTGTCACCAGACATAAGAAAATCATCAACACATATACATATAATGATAATATGTGAGCCTTATTGGTTAGTGAATATATCAATTTTAGAAGAACAATTAACAAAACTTATCAGTTTAAAGAAGGAAACAATTTTCGCATACCAAGCTCTAAGAGCTTGATTTAAACCTTACAAGGATTTTTCAACTTATAAATATAATTTTCTTTACCAGTTTCTTCAAATCCTTTAGGTTGAAACATGTAAAGTTCTTCTTTTAAATCACAATTCAAAAAAGTATTTTTCTTATCCATTTGGTGGATTTCCCACCCAAATTGAGTGATAATTACAAATAAGGCCCTAATAGTACTCATTTTAGCTACAGAAAATGTATCAACATAATCAATACTAGGTTTCTGAATGAAACCTCTAGCAACAAGTCTAGCTTTATATTTATTAATACTACCATCAACATTATATTTTACTTTGTATATCCACCTAAACCCTATAATACTTTGTGGCTCAGGCTCATACAAGGTAATTAATGCATGGTACATATGATGGCTTCTGGTCATTTTCCTAACGTTAATAAAATTTGAAATTTCTAACAATGATTGAGCCCAATTTAATTTCTTATCTAGGAAAATAAGAGTTTCAGAAACATTTATAGCATCAAAATATCATCATGCCCATTTACTAAATCATAATCAAAACCATCATTTAGAAGGTTTTAATGAAGTAACTTCAAGAGAAGAAAACAATACATGTAAACATTTCATATAAGCTTCGATAATTAACATGTCCTAACCTTTCATGCTATAGTTTTGAATTATTCAAAACTTTGAGATATAAAACAAGATGCTGAAGAGAAATCATAAAAAATATACAGGCCATTTCTTTAAATTCCTTCAGTTATTATACTATCACTACTATTCTCTATATTCCAAGTATCCTTCATGCATGGATTCTATTTGTGTCCATACCTCTTTCAGATGTTTGATATTACCAATGTGTAGAAGGTATTCATCGTTCACATTGTGTAGAATCATAGAAAGAGCCTCCTGCATTCATTGCAAGAATGTATTCATGTTATCTACAATTTCTTTATGACAAGTGGGAGCAACCTTAGATCCAAAAACAATCATCTAGAGTTTCATCACCATAAATTCTATTTTGACCGAAATGTTGTAGTTGGTTTTATTCAGGATCTAGGTTTTGTTAAGACAAAAATAGTTGGACACCATTATTTTCCTAAACTTGTAAAACATACCCTATTATAATATACAATGTACCACAGAGTTAGATACATATTTATCAATAATAAAAATAACACTTTTAATAGAATTTGATCTAAATTTTATAGATCTAAAGAAACTATTTGATCATAACTAAATTTATCATTATAATGCATACTAATTAACCTCTCATGATCAAAATAATAACTCGGAATATAAAGGGCTCTGCATTATACCCTAAATTTATATAAAAAATATTTATGACCATATAGAAATGAAGAAGAGACCCATAAGAATGTATAACAACTTCAAATTTCAGAAAAAAATTAATGTAGACAAAATTTTGGCCAACTTAAATTTGACGTCTAAATGACCATCATAAAGGCTTATTTTTTGGTCTATCGTGATGGTCATTTGACCGTCAATTTTAATACAGTGAAAGTTTACTAGAACCTATGAGCTTAAATTTGACTTCTAAATGACCGTTATATTGTCTTATGTTTGGTCTACCATGATGGCCATTTGACCGTCAAATTTAATGAAGCCAAAACTTATTGTGTATTTCCAGAATGTGAAATTCCAGAAATTTTTCTTCTGTATAATATTAGGGAAGTTATATTTTAACACATTATAAGAACCTATTATAATTTATAATGTAAAAATATATACACTTTATTATAAAAAAATGTATATAATTTATAGAATGAAAATAAAAAACAATATATAGTTTAGAAAAATTATAAACTATAGTTTATTTTTTTATATTAAAAAACACATAACCCTTATTAAAGGGGTTTAAAGGATATACAATAGGTTAATAGAATTTTACTAGGTGCAAGCAGATTTATGAGAGTATAGATTAACTTGCATATTTTATAGAGGGGACATGTAATTTCACCCGACCAATGAAATAAATTAAAATTCCTATTTTCATGAACCTTGTCTCCTCCTTTCATTTACTCTTAATTTTACCTTGTACACATTTAAAAGTATGAAAATATTGTCAAATATTTTGTATAATTCCTGTAATCTAAAAACTTTAAAACTTTTATGTAGTTATAACTATCAATATTTTAATAAATATTTACCACACTTCACGTGGACCATCAATAAACTAGCCCCTTTTTTAATTCTCCATTTATACTTGAGAGTTCCACATTTATACCTGAGATATTATCTCATTTTATTCTCCACTCCCACTCTTATATAAAATAAAACCTTTAAATAGGTTTATCTATATAGTTTTTATAAACTATAAGATCTAAATGAATGGGGCCGCCCCCTTACATGGATAATATAAATGGTTAGGGACACATGTTAGGTTTTATTTAATAAATATTAAGATTTAATAAATAATCTGTTCATAGCCCAGAAATAAACACGGCCCCCTTACTAAAAAAAGTACTTTAGTTTTTTTTAAAACATATATAAACCAAATCTAATAAAATTTATATTTTAAGTGATTTAAAATAACAATATATATAAAATATGATTCAAACTTAGGTTTGTTTCTTTTTTTAAAAAAATTATATATGCCTAGATTTATAAGTTAAGTTTAAATATGATTTAAACTTAAGCTTAGAATACAGTCTGTTACTCTTCCCTCAATCCCATGTAATTTTAATATGGTTTAAGGCTTTAAATATATAGTTTTTTTTTCAAAACCATATAAATTTTAATATGATGTTTATATAAATTATTATATAAACCTTATTCTATATTATATATATTTTTATTTAAAAATAATAATAATATAGTTTTCAAATTATATAGGATATAGTTATAGATTAACTATAAACTATAGTTTTTCAAATCAAATCCTTTTACAGGGGATAACAAAATACATGTATGAATTTATCTTCCAAAATATTTAACTTACAAACATTTGAAATTATAGAAAACATGAAAATTATTTCATATAGTAATAAATCCTTTCTTTTTCTGTATGTGATTTTCATATAGGTAAATATTCAGAGCCCCTTTCACCTGTGTACACATCAATCTCCAAACAAACATTAATTCCATATAATTTACAAAATCTAAATGAAATACAAAACCTAAAATTTTTACCAGGATACTTTTAAATACCCTTTCGGGTTGGTTGAAAAAACCCGTATAAATTAAATAAATAAAATACAAAACATTTGATCTTAATTTATTTAATTTACTTCGCTCTGTTACCATGTTAGAATTTGAGGATTCTAATAAATAAAAATTTAATCAACTTACACATTACATAATGTTACAATAAATATTTAAATATAGATTACATCATAACATAAGTAAATAAAGAAATACTTTTAAGAAATAAATAACAAAGGTAATACAATATTTACAGTGGAAAACCCTAATAGGGTAAAAATCACTTTCAAAATAACCTTTTACTTCAGAGAACTTATTTTACATTCAGTAAAATCACCTCCTCCTTTGAAACCTTATTTACCAAGGGTAAAACCAAATCACTTAATTTACACACCTTTGACATATTTCCCAAATATTTCAAATGAGAACCTAAAGTCTTTTTTATATAAGGTGATTGGGTATGTCTTCCAACCCACCGTTTCAACCTAAAATGGTTGACACATACAACTAGGTTTATAATATTTATTATTAGAAATATAATCATTTTGTGATTTTAGTTTTTTAATCTAAAGTATATACCTAGGTTAACATATTTAATAATAGAAATATAAATATTCCATATTATTAAATATTAACCTATATATTAGTGATGGACCCATATACATTAAGAGTTAGCCAAACCACTTAATCATTATGTTCCAACAGGATGTAATATTCCAAAAAAAAGGGGTGTTGAACTATAAGGAGATATGTAACATCTTTGAAAAACGGTTAGCTTTTCCACTTTGCATTACAAAGGTTGACATGTGACTTGTCCTAAGAAGGTGTATTCTTTTGACCGTTAGAAATCATGCTTGCAATGGGTAAATTTTTTGTTCTTGGATTCATTTTGCTGAAATATTGTTGCTTACAAGGAATTCATTTTGCTTGAGATAGGTAAGGTTGTAAAATGGTAATGTTGTTTGCAAATTTATCTCTCTATAATCGAAAAATCTTGGATCAATTCCATTGATCTAAGATATGCTTTAATTCTTCTTATCTGATCTGTATGACAAACTGACAATCAAAAATTAAAGGAAGTAAGAGACTAAATCCTTAAATGTGCACGTTTTTATTGATTTTTCTTGGAGGCCTTTACTCTTCATTCTGCTATGAATAGTGTACTCAGATATTCTTGTTAATCTCTTAGGATGCTTAATGGCATAAGAAGGATAGAGGTCTACTTTAGGACTATAAAATATGAAACCTAAGCCCTAGATCTTTAAAATCTACCCTAATTGAAATTCTAATCTAAGTTAACCTAGACCTATTCCTAACTATGTATGTTGCACCCTAATCTAAGTTGTATACTCTACGGGCGTGGGGTGTGAGGACCATCTAAGGTAAAGAAAGGTTTATCTCTAACCTATTACCTAATATTGAACTATTATGGGGTATGGTTTAATCTATGATAGCTTGTTACGTATGGCAATATTAAAATCACCTAAGGTGAACACTTTCTATCTAACCTAAGGTTAGATCCTAAACTAATGTTTATTTAACCTAAACTAATATAAGGATGGAAGGGGACCTAAGGGGTCACATGACAAGTGTAAGGTGGTGGAAATGGTTTCTAAGGCATTTATGTGATTTGATTTTGAATTTTAAAAATGTTGGTACTTTTGGTTTGGCAGAGGTAGGTAAACTAGAGGGAATCCTAGTTAACATCATCACTAGAGTTAAGTGATGCATGCTATCTTTGAAATTGGACTTGCCAATTTTATATGGCAGTAGTATGGAGATATAGGTGGGAAAGTGGATTTTAATGGAATTAATCGTCATCGCTTCTGGTGAGTAAACCACCTTGGAAACCATGTGAGCAGATTTCTTGGGGGTTGTTTGGGTTACTCATGCATTTTGATTTTTTCTCTGCATGGATATATCTAGTTCTTCGAACCAACAGTTTTGTTTTCAATTTGTTTATTTTTTTTAGCTCCTTTGGACTATTTTTGATTTAATGAAGGTATAAGAGGCATATGAGGAAGAATTTTTTTGGTTATTGACTTCATTTGGAGAAGAAGGAATTATGGATGCTCGGCTGGAAATCTTCTTTAAATCGAAGAAGTACTATCAGACATGATAGGCTCTATCAATTAAGTTGTTCTACTTTTCTCTAAACGTCTTCATTAAAACAACTCTTCTCTCATGAAATAAATAGGTCTTTTATTTTTGTTATGGTTACCATGCAATCTTGCTTGAAAATTCTTTGAATTTCTTCTAAAGCATCTATGCTTGATAAAGTAGGAAATAGGTTGTTTTCCTATTCATTTAATGTTGAATCTAACCTTAAATCTAGTTTTGTTTGAGTAATGTTGAACATGTGTGAACGTTGCTTGTCCATTCGAAAGGGGGTCTATTGAAATGTAATGTTGCTTCAAGTTTTCAACTAGATTTTTTTGTTTTGGTTGTTAGAAGGTAAAAGAATATCCTTCTCTATCACATCTTTGTTTTGTTGAAGATTTGTTACTCTAGTTAGAACTGTATGTATACTTAGATTTAGAGTTGTGTGAACTTGAATTGGTATAGAGAACAGTAAATGAGTGGCTTCTTCTTGAACTTATTATATAAAATTTATTTTCTTCGAATCCGGTATTAGATGGAAGCTGGGTTGATAATGGGTGTTTGGATTTTCTATTTTTATGGATTCAACTTGATGGAAACAAGAATGAATGTTTTGTCAAACCCCTAATCCTTTGAGTTAAAAAAATTGATTTTCTCAAATTAAGTTCTTTTATGGAAACTATGTGATAATTATTCCTTGGACACTTAGATTTTGAAGTTATCTTGTTGATAATATCTGTGTGAAGTCTTATCTTTTTGATTTTATATGTATTATGTCCTTCTTTAAGTTTTTGGAAGACTGAACTAAAGGTTACTAGAGGAATTCTTGTTTGGTTGAGGACATTTTGAGAGTTGGCTTTGTCTGAATCAATATTTGGGTTATTCATGTAGTTCTGATTGAACTTGCTTAAGGATGATCTTGATGTCTAATCCACTTTCGAGTTATATGTTGTTGATTAAACATACATGTTCCTGATCTGATTTAACCTCTTAAGTAACTTTCTCGAGTAACTTGTTAAATCCTCCCTATATGGTATCATGAAGCTTTAAGGAATGTTTATTCAGACTTTTGGTTGACGTTTTGTGACATAGAACTAACCAAATCGGTTATGAATAAGGGGTTTTCTAGACTCTTCAATTTCTTTGATCTCTAAGTGAGATTGAAAGGAATGGTATACCTTGTCGACTTAGTAGAGGTGTGTAGTTAAACCTACCCATAGAAATGTAACGAAAAGTATTTTTATCATATCTATTGATAGCTTGTGCACCTATAGCTAAGCCATGTCGATCTTGTACTATACCTTCTTTGAAATTGAATCATGATGGATCTTTCTCTCTCCATTCATAAGATGTATTTCTCTCACCTCTGTGAGGATTTGAATGTGATTCTTTCTCACCAATTTTTGCACTATCATCTTGAAGGTAGGGAAAGACTATGGTTCCTTTGACTGACTTTTGAAGGTTGTTAATTCCCTGTAAGTAGTTTAACAATTCTTTTTATTACATCTCTTTCTTGATGAGAATAATAATATCGTTTCTTCTTTTTCTTCATGTTTGGGTGAACCTTATTTTGAAACCTGAACTGAATTTTGCGGTTGTATGTTTCAATCTAACAATTTTTGGTGCATGATTTCTATGACTAAAAGAGTTTAATGATGTTATGATTGGGTCTGTACCAATCCTTTTACGACCATCGTTTCTTGTGAAGGAATGTTGAAATCCTCCTCTAATCATGTCAATTGAATCCTTTCTCTTTTATTCTCTGAGGTAAAGAGTCATCGCTGCCTCCTTTTGAAATTGTAAGAGATTATGTGTTGTATTTTATTTGCTGAGTTGTGAATTGATATTCGTATTAACTGAATTAGAATTGAAGTTCTTACTTGTTATCTCATTTCGCCCTTCCCTCTTTTGTGTAATCTAGTATATATATAATTGGACTGGTCTATTTCATTACTCTTTAGAATGCATTGAGTAGTTGTTGATAATTCCCACTTATTCACTTGATTTGTACTGAAGGGATTAACGTGGTTTCAGATCATTAATGTCATATGCCGTTTTGTTGAGTGAATATTTTCCTAGTTCTAAGATGTGACCTAACTTGAGAGCTTAGGTTATATCATGGACTATGAACTTAGGTATATCATCTAAAATGAGAATATCTTATTTTTATGTTGTAGATGACTCACCCTAAAACTTTTCAAGAAGCTGGAAATTACTTGGCTGTAGCTGTCTTTTTTATGGAATTTTGTATTGTTGAGTTTGTTGATTCCTGCTTCATAAAGTAACTCTATGTTGGAAAATAGTGGAGTTAGTTTCTGTATTAGATATTCAGATTTAATTATGTAAGAAAGAGGTAGTAAGTACTTTTATTTGATGTAGATAAGTAAATTAGTTGAAATATTACTTATCTAATATAATGTTGTAAAGTGCTGATTATTTCCTAATCTTTTCTTAATGTTATTTTAGGATGGTCAATTGTTCTTATTTTATGGATGTCATTATTTATGATTTATTTGGTTGCTTGGCTTTACTATTTCATAAAATCAGAGTTGGTTTTATGAAATAGGTAGTTAAAAGCACATCATTTTAATGCTTAGTGCTTATCATGATCAGTTCAATGAACTGACCCATACTAGCAATTTTTGTAGATGGACTTCGTAAGTGATAAAGGAAGGAAATAACTTATATGATGTATTGGTTACTTAAAGTCTGGATCTTTTATAGAGAAATATGATTCATTATTGAAATTTACTGAAAGAAGAAAATTTTTATTCTTTAATGATCTTGATGCTAGTTAACATGAAATATGTCTGAAATTCATGGTCTTGCAGAATATGTATTTTACCATGATTGATGTAGCCTAGAATTTGCAAGATAACACCCTAGTCATGCTTTCACATCAATCATCCTAGACTGAGCACTCACCCAAAGCATGCAAAGGTATCAGGTCCCTCCTTACGGTTGATGTAATAGGATGTTAACATGATGAAGGAAGAAACATAAAGATTCATAACTAATCCATCATTCTATAATGTATGCTACCCTAAGATCTATGAAAGAGCAGACTTTAAATAGTAATCATCATTGAATTAATAACATGCACTACCCAATTACACAGAATAACACTTATATTCAGCCAATATCTTCCATCTATTAATAAATATAGAAGCTCCTTATAGTACTGTCAATTTATACCAGTGCACATATGGAAATGATATAGTAATTCAGTCATATGCGTATTTTCTCCATTACACATAAATACATCCAAGTCTCTATCATTCACCACCCTACTATGCACCTAACATCATATATATATATATATATATATAGGGTGAGGACTTTCCCTTCACCGCTTATCTATTCCATAAATAGGTTGCATGCTATTGATAAGCACATGCCGTTTACAATCATAGCCACAAATGCAAGTGCACTATCTATAGTTCTCTTCCAGTTAACTGAAGTGTTATTTCTATTCTTATCTTGTCTTCATGGATAGTCACTTTGAACCACTTCTCTAAATAAAGAAAATGCATGGTGCACACATCTCTACATCGTTGATGTGTTCCGCATGCCATCTTCTAAAAATAGATCTCTATGCTTAAAATTGGCTAAGTCCTAAAATCTGAACTTGACTTCCGCGCATGGGTCCTTCCACTCCTTTCACGCCCTTGATCTTGGCCTTCTATCCCATGTGGACTCCTTTTGTGATCCTTAACAAGTATTCTTTGATCAACATTACCCCACACTAATCTAATTGTCAACTTGATAATGGGTATCTCCAAAATTTGAAGGAAAGAATATCAATGAAAGAATAAAAATGAAAGAATATGGATAAATAAATAATTTATATGAGGTTATTTAAGCACTCCTTTGTATCATTTTGTAGTATCAGCTCTGGATACTCCTCTTTTATTACGGCCTTTAAAACCTACCATTTAGTGAGTGCCTATTCTACTTTCTCTGGGATTTCCACAGCAATGGATTCTAACTCATCCCTCGTAATTTCTCCTTTCTCATTTTTTAGAACTAACACAACAATGGAAATGGATGTTATCCTCAATTCCAAAACATCCATCTTCTGCACAATCAACTTTCCAAGCTCTTCCAATTGAGTCTTGTGTAGATCTTGTGCTGCTGTCAGGGCCTTGTGCTTCTGTTTAACCATTGACAACTTTTCTGCATGGCCCAATGTCTCATCTTTCATGGCTTTATAAACCTAATTCTTCTCTTCTAAGGTATTAATATTGACGAGCACCTCTGGAGATATGTATATATTTAAAGCTTGGTCCACTTTTTTGAATACTTCTTGTAATTCCTGCAACAGCCCTTCATAAGATGTAATTTTTCTCATCACAGATGCTTTCTCCCTTTCAACATCTTGTTCTGCAGAGTTTTATCTTCGAGCACCAAGTCCACCAACTTTCCCACATAATGTATCACTGAAGGAAATGTTTGTGGTACTTTGGGTTCTAAGTGTGGCCTTGCTTTGATTACAGTGTCCCCAACCTCCTCTGTGATGCTTATGAATACTTCATTCTTCTTCTACATGAAATCCCTTTCTTGTGTTATGTGTGCTATCTCCACATTCTTCATCTTCATCTCTTCACGCAGCGCTTTAATTGTGACATATTTGTGCATGTTCCTTCTAGCCACCTCCGTAAAATCTTTTAGTAGTGCATTGCTGACTTACTCATCTGACATGAAAATCAGCTTTACTATCATGTGTGTAGCCTGAGGTGCCTTCTTTAGTCACCTCAAAACATATGACTCTTTGTACACTTAAAATTTAGGCTCATCGAATTGGGTGTGCATCGACCATGATAGTTGCTTTCTAGTGCGCATAGTTACCATATATTAGTCCATCAAATCCCAGCTAAATAGATCCTTTTACACTATTGTGCTGTAGATGTGGGTGTGGATAATCTTTCCTACGTCCTCTACATACCCCATGGCTGGTGGAATATGCTCCTTACTTATCCTCCTAGACCTTTGCTGATTAGGAACTCTAGCCTCTAAATTTGGAACTTGTGTCTCCATCTCCTAAATATCCTCTGTAGCTATTTCATGTGGTCTTTTCTCTTCTTCTTCCTTCTCCTTTGATGCCTCATCCTTTTCTTCTGTGTTCTTTGGAAGTGTAGGAGATGTAGGTGAGCTCTCCTTATACTCTTCCACCTCCTCGTTCAAATTCAGCTTCCTCCTTCTATACACGGTCACTTCCTTTTGTGGGGAGAGTCAGGGTGATTTGTGCATAGTGGTTGGAGTTGCACCTTGGTTCCTTGTCCTAGTGAATACTCTTTTAAACCTATGCTCCCCTTAGACCACATTCAATTCCTCTTCATCCCCCTCTTGTGGTTGAGGTGGTGTAACAACACACTCAACTTCACTCTGACTTGCAGGATGTCTCCTACCACTTTGCTCCAAACCACCACTATCTTCACTCTCCTACTCCTCCTCTTGCACTTCAATTGGCTCAGTGCGCTTAGGTGTTGGTATGTTCTCCATTGCATGCTTTCCCTTTGGTGGTGTTGGATGTGCGAACTCACCTTCCACATATTTTTTATTCTCCATTTTTGGCTTCAGCTAGAGATACACCAAGGTTACCCCCACATCTATTATAGCCAAACTTCTTGGTTCAATGTTCAGAACCTCTAAAATTATTCTCTCTATATAAGTGCTTCTACCAAGATATACATACTTCTTCATCAATGTATGGTAGTCACAGTCTACCTTGTCTACATTGAAGATTAGTCGGCGCGTGTCGATAAATCTATGAACAGATTCATGAAAATACCTTGCAGTGAATGCATAAGGTAACTTGCACCAAGGGCTCCAGACTCCATCCTTCATTGGAAAACATGCAATGTAGAAATGCTGGTATACAACAAACTAAACTTGTTTTCCTACCACTACTAGTAGGTCCTTGGGAATGCACTAATCTTCCCCAAATTCTGCGTGGAGCCTGTCATACCACTTCTCTACCCTTTATTTTACTTCGTTTGTCATGCTCCCCTTGCATAGGTATTTGCTAAATCTTTTAGCTGGGGACTTTTTCTCCATGGGGTATTCTCATATTTTCTCCTTTGGTCCGTCTGGTACTCTGATTTCCATGAAGAATAGCGATAGTAGAACAACCCCAAAACTGATCTTCCCTCATGTGCACATTTTTTTGACTATTTTCTCTGCAATATAACCTGCAATGTTATAGATCATCCCTTTTGACATCTTTTGCACCACATGCAACCACATAGTGTTTACCTGTGACCACCACTCCTGATCATTTAACTTGGTAACCAGGTGTGCTGCAGCTTGTATAATTGGAAAGTTCTTCAGTTTATGTATGTCCATTCTGCGTGGACCCTTCAGGTATCCCAACTCCTATTTGGTTTTTAAAATCACAGCTTTATTTACAAGGTCACCTTTTATGTCTTCCGTTGTGGCCTTCATACCTGTCACTGATGAAACAAGCACAGATGAAATTCTAACTCTGCGTCCTGTAAAGTAGAATAAGTCTTCATTTACCCTCCTCATGAGCCACTGGTACAAGGGCTCATACTTCCAAAATATGGAAGCTCATACAATTGATAGACTCCAATTCTCTTTTACAACTTTTCACCTGCATTGTCATATATTGGCATGTCATCTATCATGTGCTTGTTTTTTCTAACCATGAGAAAAGAATCAATCTTATTCTTATTCTCTGAATTCCTATGATTATATTCACTCACTTTTCTCTTTCTAATGGGTGAATCCAACTCTTTTCCAACAATGATTCCTTCTGGGTATTGCATCTATGAAAAATGGCTTTTGGGTGCCATCTCTTCCTCCTCAACGACTACCTTCTTCTTCCATTGACTGCTGCTGTAGATGCCGTCTTTGGTATTATTTTTACCATTCAAGTGTCCCCTCTTCAACTCTATAACTCTACAAATCAAACCCTAGATCGATTCAATTATACCCTAGGTGGAAAATTTTTATCCTAACCCTTTCCCATCTCTCTACTTTTCTCAAACCCTTCACCACCAGGGACGTAAGCTTCTTATCACACATATTTGGTTGTCATTATTCATTTCACACCCTTCACACCTCAACTGAATCACTCGGCTCTTCGCACTTGGCTCTTCTTGTGAATACTCTTAGTTGCAATGGTAAAAATGAATCCACATCCCATCCTTATATAATTTTTTCAAATTTTGATGCATTTATTGCTCCTCACTTATCAAATATCCCTTCATTTATTGACCAAACTGATTCATTCTACGCAGTACATCTTCACACCTAGCTATAACCTTCTAATGCACCTTCCTACCTCTGGTCACAAAATTCTCTTTAGCGTGCGCTCCTTTGCCCGAGTACCTCATCACTGCATGTTCTTCTAGTAGCTAACATGGTCCTTGGTTACCTCACGTTATATTTTTATTTCATTTATCTCCATCCTTGGTCATCTTTGAGAAATAATTGAGAAACGATCTTCTTTTGACTTAAAGAACACCCATAACAGGTTATTTGTTTCACCAATCAAATCCCACAATCTTTTTCCTTGGATAGCTACAACCACCCCACACAAAAAATATGTGTAGTCCTCTACACATAAACATTATTCATGTAGTAATTAGCTTCAGGCGTGCACGCGCGTGTATTACACAAGAACAACAACTAAATTGACAAAGAATAATGACAATGAAGGAAATAAATTAAGGAAATAATGAATTGAAAACCTAAACTAAATGGAAACACTACCTTATTACAAACACCAAGAATACTTATTTATAGTAGGGCTTCATCCTACTCTCATTAAAGTAACCGGGTAGCCGTGTTTCATCTATTTCTTTTAATTGGTAAGCACCTGATTCAAGTATAGAAGTGATAACATACAACCCCAACCAATGTTAATTTGAGCTTGCCTGGATGGCACAAGAACTTTGAGTCATAAAGAAGTACCATTTATCCAATCTCAAACTAGTTACCCCTTATGTTTATGTCATGCCATGCTTTCTGCCTAGCATTTTCCTACTTCTGACACCACTGTACTATGGGCTCGGTGCACATCCAGTTGAATCATATTTTCAATACATTATTCTAAAGCTTGTTCATCAGTTAGACCTCTAGTGCACGCAATGCACAAAGAAGGTAACATAAATTCTATAGGAAGAATAGCTTTCGTTCTAAAAACCAACTAAAATGGTGTAGCTTTGTTCAATCTCTTGTAAGTTGTTCTATATGCCCAAAGAACAAATGACACTTTGTCATTCCAATCTTTTCTTCCAACATCACAATTTTTTGTCAAAGTCTGGCCCAAAATTTTGTTAAAGGCCTCAACAGTTCTATTTACCTAAGGATGATAAGGTGTAGTTTTATGGTGTGCAACCATAAACTTATCTAATAGGATCTTGATTGTCTCATTTAAAAATTTTGTACCTCTATCACTTGTCAAACTTAAAGAACACCCATATCATGTAAGAACATTCTCCCACATAAATCTAACTATCTTGGTTTTCATACAGTATTTCATGGGCATTTCTTCTACCCGCCACGTGAGATAATTTGTGCAAGTAATGATATAACGTGATCTAGTCCTACATGCGGATGGTGAAATAGGTCCTAAAAAATCAATGGCCCATTTCTCAAATAGTTCAGCACTAGTAATCAGTTACAAAGGCATCTCATCTATTTGTCCTAGTTTTTCTAGGCGTTGACAATTATCACATGCCTTACAATAGTCTTTACAATCTTTGTACAATGCCTCCCACCATAATCCAACAATTATAATCCTCTGGGAAGTCACATCACTTGCATAGTGGCCTCCTGCAATACCAAAATAGCTTCATCCATGATATCCTTGTGCTCATGCTCTAACACACAACGATGTAATACTTTATCTTGGCCTAGATTGTAAAGGTCACCATTGATTAACATAAATGGTGTCACACGTATAACAAGATTCTTCTTTTCTAATGATTTCATTCCTTCTGGTGCCATACCTGTTTGTAGAAAGACAACAATGTCTTCCAATTTAGTGGGAGCATGTTGTAACCTGTATAACTGTGCATCCGACATTGTTTCTTAAATTGTCTATGCATCCTATCCTAAATTGCTTCTAGATAAATGATCTGTTCTAGAATTTCTTTTCCCTGGCTTCATAACAACTGTGAAGTCAAACTCTTGCAATAGGAGCACCCATCTACATATGCGCCTCTATAAGATGGGTTTGTTTACATAGTACTTTAATGTCATATGATCTGTATAAAACACAAATGGTGTTGCTAACAAGTACTGTCAAAACTTGTACAATGTGTAGATCATTGACAAAGATTCATGCTCTGTAGTTGTATAATTCCTTTCAACAGGAGTCAACTTCCTACTAGCAAAAGAGATTTGGTGATCTATAATACCTTTTCCATGTTGAGCTAAGACAGTGCTAATGTCCATACCAAAAACATACACATGCACATGAAATGGTTTATCCCATGATGGAAAGGGTAGAATAGGCATGGTAGTAAGTTTCTCTTTTAATATCCCAAACACACGCTGCTGTGGTTCTCCCTAATAAAATGTACCTTTCCCCTTCAGCCATTCTTCCAAATTGTGCATACCCTTTTATAAATTTTCTATAATATCCCCTATGACCCAAAAATCCGCGTACCTCACTTTGACTGGTAGGCATGTCTAGGCCTAAAATGATGGTAACCTTGGTGTAGTGCCCACTTCCCTTTAACAACTTTTATTACTAATCATGATATTGTACACTATATGATGGGCATCTTTATAGTTTGGATTTAGTATGGTGTTAGATGTCAAATCCTAGATTATTCTTGGATCTGACTCATATATGATGCATGATTATTGTTGGAGACATTTTATATAGATGTTCACATGCTGTTGGACATGGTTATATTGTAGATGTTCTTCAGACATGTGATATTTTACATTTGGAGTAAACATAGAAAATGGAAATTATTTGATGATGATATAGTTGTTGATTAAAAATGCAAATGATGTGTTTTGTTACTTTGATGTTTTTGTGATTCATTTATATAGTTGGTTTTGTGATTTTATTTATATTTATTTTGAATGTTCTGATATGGCCATGAGGTTGAAGGAGGTATTTGTGTTTTATAGGTTAAATATCACAAAAAACATCGGGGGATCAGAGACCAACCATAATAGAATTCTAGGTGAATTCAACAAGGTGACCATCATAGCATGTCTTGTGTGTGTGTGCGTGTGTGTTGTATTTTGTTAGGGATTCCCATGGGGGGATTTCCTTTATATGTGACCATGATTTTGTGTATTTTATTAATGTGTTTATTTTATTATTGTTGTATGTATTTTATTAGTAATGTGTTCCCTTATTTTAATTAATTAAAATTGTGTTAGATTTATGTGAGAAAACATATGGTTAAAATTTAAATAAGTCAAATTGGGATATGGGAAAGTAATAATGGAAGTGTTGGCTCTTTGTATTAAATATGTAAGTTATGTAAGAGTTGCGTAAGTAAGATTTTGGAGTATGAAACACTCCACCTCCTTGGAAATTCGAATTTTTCCTTGGGGGCTGTTTTTGGAGGCTTGTGGGACAAGTAAAACTTGTCCCATGCCTCTCAATTTAATTTACCAACCATACTTATGGTTGGAGGGGTGATTTTAGACTTTTTTAATGTATTTTATTAATCATGTTGCATTGTTTTGATTGCACTATCTTGCATTTTATTTATTTTGTTGTCCCTTGAGGTGTGGGCTTTTTGGAGTGTGCAAGTAACTTGTCATACTTTCACCCACCTCTTTATTATGCTTGGGAGAATGGATTTTTTATTTTGTGTTGGATTTGAGGATGTGTGATGTGGCATCCTACATGGATCCAAATCATCCTCTTCTCTTCCCTTTTTCTATTTAACTCAAACTCTTTGCTTGTTTTGGGTTGTCGAATCATTTTTGCAAACTTCCTTGGGGGGCACATTTTTTTCTTGTGTTTGGAGATTTTGCTATTTGAAGGAATTTGGAGAAACTTTGAATTCCTGGAGATTACTATTTTGGGACTATGTTTTGGGAAATGAAAGCATACTATTTGGAAACAAAGGTTACCATGGAGAGGTAGGAGTTTAATTCATCTTTTATGCTATTATTTTTCTTGTTGTGTTGTGTGAATGGTGCATGTTTGATTTCATTGTTGGCTGGTTGGGTCGAATGTCATACGAATGGTGTAGGAGAAGGATATGGGGAATCCATGTTGGGGGGCATAAGGGAATGCCATTGGCATCATATTTTCTAGAGGGAGTTTGGGTTTGGGATCCACCATGGAAAAGAAATAGCTTGGATTTGTTACTTTGTGGGGGGGCATAAGGAAATATGTGGGGAGCATAAGGAAATGTGTGTAATGAATTATTTTTGTGAATTTGTTTACTGGTGGATGACTAATTCCCAATTGGGAGGACGTAAGTAGCTTCCCCCATGGACCTTTCTCCTTTGGCTTACATGATCAATCTTGGGTTCTCATTGTAATGTTTTCAATTACAGTTATAAACTACTGTTTTGTGTTGATCCATGTCTTTATAAATGAATTATTCACATTGAAAGAATGTTGTGTGTTATGGAAGCCAATTGTTTCCATGGGTTTAGTTATACCTCATATTGTATTGTACTTGGGGCTCGGGGGCCAATGATGAAGGATGGCTTCTCTTTTCATTAGATGTCTTGGTTAGGTGGAGATCGTTAGCCTTTCCCCCACTTTTGTTGTGATCAAACTAGAAGAAAAAGGAAGCTTGCATGTTGTTGTTCTGGAGCAAAGGAAAAGGTAGTTTTGACAATCCCTTGGAAAATTATTTCATTTTAACCCTTCCCACTATAATGTGGATGAAAATTTTATTGTATACTCATGAAGATAAGATGTTGTAATTGATTATGGAAGTATATATTCGAATTTTGAAGGATGTTTATATTTTGTTCTATTATTGGAAAGAAATAAATCGAATGTTGTTATTAATTTCAAACACTAAAAGATGTAAAGTATATAAAAAGAATTAATAAATAATTGTAAGACCTTCCCTCATTTGCATTGTTGTGTGGAATTGGAATATCAAATTGTGATTGGAATCCTTGTTTTAGAAAATGGAAAAAAAGGAGAAACATGTAAGATGTAATTGTATTAAATTCCCTTGTTCCAAATATATGATTAGGGGAAAGAAAGAAACTGGATTTTTGTTTTCAGTGATTACTTGAAGAAGGAAAAACACTTAAGTCTACCATGGATTGAATTCAATGTTTCTTTGTATTAAAAAAAGAGATAATTAAATCTCTATTTGAAAGGAAGAAATGTATGTGGGAGTAATATAGTATTATATCTCCCTTTGAAATGTATAAAATTAAATTCAATATTGAATTTGATTTAAAATAGTTTATTAAATGTATTAGACTGAAAAAAATAAATGAACTTCCATACTGGAAGAAGAAATGGAAATTAAATCCCTCAAGAAATTGATCTCTGCCTTAAATTTAAAAACTGGCAATAATTCAATTAAAAATGCACAGTTCGGGCCTACACACAATCACCAAACATGGAAACATTATAATTCAACATGATACAATATCAATGAACTCAATTTGACAAAATAAATAATTCAGGAAACATTTAAGACATTGCAAAATCAGCATCCAAACCTTTCACAGTCAATTTGTAGTCTTTTTCTGTTAATTGTTGGAAAAAATCAATTTGGAAATCAAACAAGTGAAATTAACTCCCCAAAATATATTAAACCCTTTGTAGAATAATCCCCCATGCCTGTTTGGCATGTTGAGTGAAGGAAGAGATCATATTGACTAAATTTTATAAGTTAAAATTTACCAGTTGGATTTTTAAAAGCCTACAGAACATTTTTGTAAAATTTAAATGTAAAATTCACCCCTTAAACTTAATCTAAATGTAAATTTGATTTATTTCATATGCAAAGTAGGGCATTGAGAGAGCTTTCCAGAAAGTCCTTGTTTTCCCAAAACTGGGCTTTCATAGAAAAATTTATGGGACTTTGAATTTTTTTTGCCTTGGTGGGAAATTTTGCAAAAAAATTCCCTGGTGGGCCGGCATGGCCCGAAAATTTCCAGTTGAAAATTCCTTATAAATTTTCATTTTCAAAAATATTTAGGGAAAAATTTTAAAATTTCCTCTTCGCCATCCTGTACAGCCAATTAGATTTCTTCCATGTGTCCTCACGGGGTAGTGGTGAAGAGTGTGACATTATTTTGTCTTCGGGGATTTTTAAAATTTTAGAAAAAATTTCTTAAAATTCCTGCGGCCCCGCTCTCCCGCCTTCTCTTTGGGAATTTCTCCTTCTGTGGATAGCATGGACCCTTACGTGCCTTTTCCCCCTTATCTCCCTTTTAGAAAATTTCCTAACTTATTCCACCACCCCGCCCCTCCCTAACTTCTCCCCCGCATGTTGGTTCGTTGAATGTCGCATGTGTCTTCTGGTGGTGTAGCGTAGGCATAGGCAAAAAGGTGAAATTTTCCCTGCACAGCAGGGAAAAATTTCAAATACTTCCCCACCCTTCCCTCTCTTCCTTCCAACTTTGACTCGTGGAGCAACACGTGCCCATAGATAGACCCACGGGCACACGCAAGAACAACTTGTATTTCTTTCCAACGCGTAAAGGAAAAAGGTTCTAAACCTTTCCTGCACTCCACCAACCCGCCCCTTCGGTCAATTTTTTTTCTTCACTGAGCCCACAAATCTGCCCTTTGCGGCAGAAATTTGACCTCTAACACTTCCAGCCCATATCTAGAGTTCCTGAAGGAGTTAGGAGGCCTTCGTTATATCAACAGAAAGGTGAGAAAATTTCCTATCCAATGGGAATGATTTAGGGAAATTTTGGAAGTGCATTAGGTATGAGAAAAATTAAGTTGAAACTCTAAGCTTGTTAGATAGTTGAGTATGGGGGTAAATTACTCCCTCGACCCTAACTGAAACTTCTAACCCTAAAATTTGAACCATGTAACATTGATAATTGTTAATAAATGAAAAGTATGATCTAATAATTTTAGACTTGTTCTGAAATTTGTTAGTGGCAGTTGTTGCCTTGTAACATAGTTATAGACACTCTTAATTGACTTCTAGGGAGTGGGTAAGTGAGAACTTACTCTGATGTTTTAAATAGGTATTCCTTGCCTCTTTGTAATTTAACCCTACTCCTGTCTTGATCTTGTGGAATTAAATACCTCGGGTATTTAAATATTTTGGGTGCCTTAACCCTAAATTTTTTAATCAGGGAATATTTAGCTAAAATGTCAGTGTAATAAATATTTAAATCAATCCCTAAGGAAGATTTGAGATAGGTGTGGACTTATTACACTTGTTTCTTTATAATGGTAAATTAGTAATTATTATCATGGGAAAAGTTATGAGTTGAATTTAATTGTCTTTGAGACTTTGGTCATTAACTCTTAATCAAAAATAATTATTCCTTAATTTTCTAACTAAACCTAGGTTGTTCATGGGTCTCAATTGTGTTGTTTTAATCAGGCATCAAACTTGGTATCAGAGCAGTGGTTCAAAAGTTTGGACTATTGGGCACACTAGAAAACTTGAGACATGAACTATAAACCTAGAACACTTTTGAATATAAGAAAAAAAACTTGTTTGAAAATTGAAGAAGAAATAAGTATGAAGAAATATTACATTACTCTAATCATTTGAATTACTAGAATTAAAATCATAATAAAATAACAAGTTGTTTGAGTTATTGTGCTTACTTAGTGGAATTTTGGATACACCCAGGTAACTAAGAAATGTCAGAATTAAATTGATTTTTTGTGAGCTTCTAGTATAATGGAAACTTGGCTCCCCTTTAAAAATGTGTTGTTTTACAAAGTCCTAAAACTTTATTTAATTATATGATGCATTAAGCCCTTTTTTGAAACCCTTCCTTATTGGAGTTATTGGAATGATAAGTTGTATGAACTGATTCTTGTGGTTGGGTAGTAGTGGTTGTGTTCTGGGTCAAGAAGAGATAATTAGAATCTGTTTAGAGATTCCTTCCTTTAGTGGTTAGGAAAGAGGGTCTAGTTGTTAATTTTCCAGTTTGTTACCCATATGAGAGAGTGGAAACTAAGTTTGGGTATCATTTAGGACCCAATCCTATGCATGTGTTTTTAGAACTAACCTTGAGATAGAGTACCCTTATTGGTGGCCATAAAGGGCTGCAGAGTGAATGTGGTGTTAAATTTTGTGTTTTACATTCATAATCTTGTGTATTTTATCAAGGACCAGCATCTTATTTTATGATTGGATTAAGAAGCTCTAACGATCTTTTATTTATTTATAATTCTTGCCAGAATTTTCAAAATTTGTAATGTGAGCTACTTAGCCACTTTTATTGATTGTCAATATTTCTTGGACTTATTTTATTGGTGACTCGGAGCTCATTATGTTGTTGGATACTTAGCCAAGTGTTACGTGGTTCTCACTTGCATGTTGTTGAGATGGTTCTATGTCGTTTGTCTTGTAATATTTTATCATATGGGGGTACACCCTAGGTGCCTATAATGTCTTCTTAGTTGCGTTAATTCTTTCCTTAGCTATGGATGCATGGAAAATTAACTGTGTCTAAGATCTTAGAGTGACCCTTTTGTTGCTTTACCTTGCTAAAAAGAAATTTTGTTGTGTAGTGTGGTCTAGAGGGCATTCTGATAGTGGTAGTGGTGGTTCTCTTACAATCTGGTAAGAGCTTGACTTCATCGGAGTAGGAGTGTTTTATTATGGGGTTTTAGATTTTTTTAGGATTGGATTTCATTTTTGTTGACTATAAATGTTGGTGGAAAAGTGTTGTTTCATTAATAACATGTTAAACTATATCATGGGTTCCTAGTTGCATCATAGAAAGTTTTGACTTGTGGAATGTATGCATCTTGGTAATTATGGAAAGATTTAAGCCCTTTCAGGTAGTGATTTATTTAAGTGTACTTTTCTCTCTCTCTTGAATTATAAATAGGTCTACCCTTGCCTTAAATTTCCTTTACTATGGATAACATTCTATGACCTATTAATATTTGGGTTACTTGGAAACACTTATAGATGCTCTGGGTCTTTTGGATCTTCCTCTTAGAAATGTTAGTTTGGTAGATCTTAATAGTTAATTTCGATGGTGCTTACATTGTACTTCCTCTTTTAAAAAGAAAATGTAACTCTTGGCTATAAACTCCATGATTTAGTAAATTATCTGGCTGCCCCATTGCATTTGATGCTTTCTAGTGTGGATGTGGTGTCCTCTGGAGTAAAGTTGCATTTCCATCTTGTTGCTTGGCTGGTGGTATCTTATGGGGACATGAGGATTGATTGGAAAAACTTCTTCGGTTATTATGGGAGTAAAATGTTACCACCCTAAACAACAAAAATTGTTAAACCTTAATAGATTCGTCAAAGTAAGATTACACCTCTTTAATGAGCCTTCCTTGAAAATTTATTGTGCTACTTGTGGAGAGCCACTAAGAATGTGTAATGCTGCTTTAAATTATTCAGTGAATCTTTGAAATCTTGATGTGATTCATTTTGGCTCATTGTTTCCTAGTTCTTAACCAAAAATTAATAGTGTGTTTTCTATGTTGAATGTCTCATGTTCATTTAGAATTAAAAATGTGGTGTGTTGATTTACATCTCTTTCCCATAAAAGTAATTATGTGATATGTTTGAAAATTTCTTCTCATTAAAATTTGATTGATAAGATGACTCAACTAGATTTCCACGAAACTATAATTAAATGGATTTGATCTTGGAACTTAACAAATAAACTTGAGCATAAAAAAAGGGAAGTGATCCTTGTTGTACCCTTGGCAGATTACTAGAAGTTATAAAAACCATGTAAAATAATAGAAAGGAAACCTTGTCTATCCACCTTCCTTATGAGTAAGAATAAATTCTCTCTACCTATACAAAATGGTGAGACATCATGCCCACCTTAGTAGTGCTTTTTATAATGTAAACTGGTGATGTCATGATAGAAGGAATTTTGTAACTAAGGAAGCATGAAAGGATTGTTCTTAACAAGCAAAGCTATAGCTTTTGACTTAATGAGCTGATTTATAACATGGGTAAAATTTATGTGTATTGATTATAATGTATACTTGAACCTGTAGTTTTGTCGTCCACCTAAAATTGTAAAACCCCGGTGGATAGTAATGTGTTCTAGTTGCTTATTACTTCTTATCCATAGATACATGTGCCTTTCTTGTGGGAGTTTTGGGTCATCATGCCCTTATCATCCCGTAGCTCGACAGATGTGAGTTTTGGTCCTTTTAGATTGAGAATTATCTGTTGTTTGAGAAGTAACCTCCTTGTGCATGTTATCTTGTCCTTGTAGACCTAAGTCTTGTAATTTTAAGGCATCATATGTTAAGGATATAATATAAATTTGGGAAGTCTTCTTTCCCTCATATTTTATTGGGTCACCTTGTAGTTGTAGCCCCCTTTCCCATCAGGATGGAAAGTGTTAGATGATGTTATTCACCCTTGGATTTGATTGGACCTCGTGTTACTTATTCTTCTCCTTGGTGACCTTGAGTGGTCCTTGATGTTTCCTATGCTCCCTTTATGGATATTCCGAGCTTGAGTAGGAAATAAGATAAATAAATCTCATTGTGATATAAGGTATGGTACTTGTATTGTTATGTTAGTTTTTAGGGGAGATATAAATGTATATGTATATATTTTATTTTGCTAAATGGTTTACTTCTTTAGTTTGGTTGCTTGGTGTGTTCGATTCTTAAAACAAAAGTGTAAAAATTAGACTATAGGAAACCTTGTGGTCATGAATTTGCTTAGTATTACCATGAAAAGTTAATTTTGCCCTCTCGAGTTATAGAAGTGCTTTCTTTGAATAGTTCTTTGTTTTTAAATGTTTATTGATTTAGGTGTCATTGTTGGTTAACATCATCTTGTGTGATCTCAATTTGTGGGACCTTAAGTAGGCTTGTTCCTCATACAAATTTGGTCATAGTTGATTTTTCTGGCCTTATCTAAATAATGAACGTTGAAATCATGGCTTAGATGTGTAGAAACCTTAACTTATATTAATGTGGTATGTTTATCATGAGGAAAATATGCGGTCATCTCAAGTTATGGAAATTATCCCTGAAATTCTCTTACTTGGTGGTTACTCTTAATAATATTTTGGAACTCTTAATGTTATATTGTTATGTGTTGTATCTTGTTTGATAGTGTAAAGTTACTCCTTCGATTTAAATGCTTGTAACCTTACATGTAGAAAGTTTAGAACTCATACCTTATAATCTCCCTTCTCTTTGTTAAAATACATTGGACCAAACTGGAGTTCTATAGCCCCTCATTTGTTTGAAACAAACAATCCTATAATGGGAGTGATCCTTTTTCTATTGCAGTTATTCCCAACTCTCTTTCCTATGACTTCCAGGAGGAAGTCAAGTCTAAGGGGATGGGGATATAGTGCCCACTTCCCTTTGGCACCTTTTATTACTGATCATGATAGTGTAGACTATACGATGGAAATCCTTATAGTTTGGATTTAGTATGGTGTTAGATGTCAGATCTTGGATTATTGTTGGATTTGATTCATATATAATGCATGAGGATTATTGGAGACTTTTTATATAGATGTTGACATGATTTCAGACATGGTTTTATTGTAGATGTTTTTCAGACATGTGATGTTTGATATTTGGAGTAAACCTAGAAAATGAAAATTATTTGATGATGATATAGTTGTTGATTAAAAATGCAAATGATGTAATTGTTACTTTGATGTTTTTGTGATTCATTTATATAGTTGGTTTTGTGATTTTATTTATATTCATTTTGAATTTTCTGAGATGGCCACGATGCTGAAGGAGGTATTGGTGTTTTGTAGGTTAAATATCACAAAAAAAATTGGGGGATCGACAGACTAACCATAATAGAATTCTAGGTGAATTCAACAAGGTCACCATGACAACATGTCTTTTGTGTGTGTGTGTTGTATTTTGTTAGGGATTTGCATGGGGGGGATTTCCTTTATATGTGACCATGGGTTTGTGTATTTTATTAATGTGTTTCTTTTATTATTGTTGTATGTATTTTATTAGTAATGTGTTCCCTTCTTTTAATTAATTAAAATTGTGTTAGATTTATGTGAGAAAACATATGGTTAAAATTTAAATAAGTTAAATTGGGATATGGGAAAGTAATAATGGAAGTGTTGGCTCTTTGTATTAAATATGTAAGTGATGTGTAAGTTGTGTAAGAGTTGTGTAAGTCAGATTTTGGAGTATGAAACAGTCCACATCTTTAGAAATTCAAATTTTTCCTTGGGGGATGTTTTTGGAGGCTTGTGAGACAAGTAAAACTTGTCCCATGCTTCTCAATTTAATTTAGCAACCATACTTATGGTTGGGGGTGATTTCAAACTTTGTTAATGCATTTTATTAATCATGTTGCATTGTTTTGATTACACTCTTTTGCATTTTATTTATTTATTCTATCCCTTGAGGTGTGGGATTTTTGGAGTGTGCAAGTAGCTTGTCATACTTTCACCCACCTCTTTATTGTGCTTTGGAGAATGGATTTTTTCTTTTGTGTTGGATTTGAGAATGTGTGATGTGGCATCCTACATGGATCCACATCATCCTCTTCTCTTCCCTCTTCTATTTAACTCAAACTCTTTTCTTGTTTTGGGTTGTTGAATCATTTTTGTAAACTTCCTTGGGGGAAAATTTTTTTCTTGTGTTTGGAGCTCTTAATGTTGGAATGAATTTGGAGAAACTTTGCATGCCTAGAGATTGTTGTTTTGGGACTGTGTTTTGGGCATTGAAAGCTTAGTGTTTGGAAACAAAAGCTACCATGAAGAGGTAGGAGTTTAATCCATATTTTATGCTATTAGTTTTCTTGTTGTGTTGTGTGAATGGTGCATGTTTGATTTCATTGTTGGCTGGTTGGGTAGATTGCCATAGGAATGGTGTAGGAGAAGGCTATGGTGAATCCATGTGGGGGGGGAATAAGGGAATGCCATTGGCATCATATTTTGTGGTGGAAGTTTGGGTTTGGGATCCACCATGGAAAATAAATAGCTTGCATTTATTACTTTGTTGGGGGGGGGCATAAGGAGGGATTTGTGGTGGGCATAAGGAAATGTGTGTTATGAATTATTTTGGTGGTTTGTTACTAATGGATGTCCAATTCCCAATTGGGATGCATAAGTAGCTTCTCCCATAGACCTTTCTCCTTTTTCTTGCATGATCAAGCCTGAGTTTTGATTCAAATGTTCTCAATTGCAGTTATAAACTATTGTTTTGTGTTTATCTATGTCTTTATAAATAAATTATGCATGTTGAAAGAATGTTGTGTGTTGTGGAAGCCAGTTTATGCCATGGGTTAAATTACACCTCATATTGTATTGTGTTTGGGGATCGGGGGCCATTTATGAAGGATGGATTCTCCTTTCATTGGATTTCTTGGTTGGATGGAGATCGTTACCTTTCCCCCACTTTTGTTGTGATCAAATTGGAAGAAAAAGGAAGCTTGCATGTTGCTGTTCTAGAGCAAAGGAAAATGTAGTTTTGACAGTCCCTTGGAAAATTATTTCATTGTAACCCTTCCCACTATGATGTGGATGAAAATTGTATTGTATACTTGTGAAGAAAAGATGTTGTAATTGATTATGGAAGTATATATTCGAATTGTGAAGGATGTTTATATTTTGTATCGTTATTGGAAAGAAATAAATAGAATGTTGTTATTGATTTCAAAAACTGAAAGATGTAAAGTATTTAATTGGAATTATTAAATAATTGCAAGACCTTCCCTCATTTTCATTGTTGTGTGGAATTGGAATATAAAATTTTGATTGGAATCCTTGTTTTGGAAAATGGAAAAAAGGAGAAACACGTGAGATGTAATTGTATTAAATTGCCTTGTTCCAAATATATGATTTGGGAAAAGAAAGAAACTGGATTCTTGTTTTAATGATTTCTTGAAGAAGAAAAACACTTCATTCTACCATGGATTGAATTCAATGTTTCTTTGTATGGAAAAAAGAGACAATTAAATCTCTGGTTGAAAGCAAGAAATGTATTTGGGAATAATACAGTATTATGTCCCCCTTGGAAATGTATAAAATTAAATTCAGTATTGAATTTGATTTAGAATAGTTTCTTAAATGTATTAGAATGAAAAAGGAAATGAAATTCCATACTGGAAGAAGAAATGGTAATTAAATCCCTCAAGAAATTGATCTCTGCCTTACATTTAAAAACTGGCAATAATTCAATTAAAAATGCATAGTTTAGGCTTGCACACAATCACCAAACATGGAAACATTAAAATTTAACATGATACAATATCAATGAACTCAATTTGACAAAATAAACACTTAAGAAAACATTTAAGACATTACAAAATCAGACCTAAACCTTTCACAATCAATTTGTAGTCTTTTTCTGTCAATTGTTTGAAAAACTCAATTTGGAAATCAAACAAGTGAAATTATCTCCCTAAAACATATTAAACCCTTCCTATTAAAATCCTCCCTGTATTTTTGGCATGTTGAGTGAAGGAAGAGATCAGATTGAATAAATTTTATAAGTTAAAATTTACCAGTTGGCTTTTTAAAATCCTGCAGAATGTTTTTGTAAAATTGATCTTTGTTGTGAAAAGACGGCATCGAGAGATTTCCAAAAAGTCCTTGTTTTTCCAAAATTGATCTTTCTAGCAAAAATTATGGCACTTTGAATTTTTTCTGCCTTGTGGGCAATTTTGGGAAAATTTTCTCTAGCGGGCTCGTGGCTCGAAAATTTCCTGTTGAAAATTCCTTAGAATTTTTTTTTTGAAAAATCTTTGGGAAAAACTTTTAAAATTTTCCTTTGTCAGCCCATAGCCAATCAGAGGGTGCTACGTGTCCTCATGGGGTAGCAACGGAGGTGTGGCATTATCTTTTCTTCGAGGCCTTTTTAAAATTTTGGAAATTTTTTCTTAAAATTCTCGCGGCCCCACAATCCTGCCTTTGCTTTGGGAATTTCTCCTCCATGGACATGTGGAACCTTGCGTACCTTTTCCCCCTTATCTCCCCTATATAAAATTCCCTAACTTCTCCCGCCACCACGCCCCTCCCTAACTTCTTCCCCGCATTGGTTTATTAAACGCCATGTGTCTTCTGGCAGTAGAGGGGAGGCACGGGAAAAAAGGTGAACTTTGCCCCACGTATGGAAAAATTTCAAATACCGTCCCGCCCTTCCCTCTCTTCCTTCCCACTTTGGCTTGTGGAGCAACACATGCCCCTGGCAAACCCGTAGACATGTAGGCGCAACTTGCATTTCCTTCCTGTGTAAAGGAAAAAGGTTCTAAACCTCCCCGTGCTCTGCCAACCCGCCCCTTTGGGTAGTTTTTTTTCTTCCTTGAGCCCTCACATCCACCCTTTGGGGAGAAATTTGACCTCTAACTCCACTAACCCATATCTTGAGTTCCTAAAGGATTTAGGAGGACTTATTTATATCACCAGAAAGATGAGAAAATTTCTTATCAAATGGGAATGATTTAGGGAAATTTTTGAAGTGTTAGGTATGAGAAAAATCAAGTTAAAACTCTAATCCTATTAGAGAGTTGGGTATAGGGGTAAATTACTCGCTGAACCTAACTGAAACTTCTAACCCTAAAATTTGAACCATGTGACCTTAATAATTGTTAATAAATTAAAATTATGATCTAGTAATTTTAGACTTGTTCCAAAATTTGTTAGTAGCATTTGTTGCCTTATAACCTAGTTATAGACACTCTTAATCGATTTTGGGGAGTGGGTAAGTGAGACCTTACTATGATTTTTTAAATAGGTATTCATTTTCTCACTGTAATTTAACCCTGCTCTTGTCTTGATCTTGTGGAATTAAATACCGTAGGTATTTAATTGTTTTGGGTCCCTTAACCCTAAAAATTTTAATCAGGGAATATTTAGCTAAGATGTCAGTGTAATCAGTATTTAAATTAATCCCTAGGGATATTTGAGCTAGGTCTGGACTTATTACACTTGTTGCTTTATAATGGGAAAAGTTATTAGCTGAATTTAATTGTCTTTGAGATTTTGGTCGTTAACTCCTAATAAAAAAAAATATTCCTTAATTTTTTAACTAAACCTAGGTTGTTCATGGGTCTCAAGTCGGTTATTTTAATCAGGCATCACACTTGGCTGGATCAACTAGAAAACCTTCCTTACAGATTATATGTCCTAACAGTATCCCAAATGACATAGCAAATATGGACTTCTTGATATTCAAAGATATGCTCAATTGTCTACATCACTAAAACATTAATCGCAGATTATCACAATGATCTTTCACAAGCACATATACTATCCAATCATCTAGGTATACCTGTAAGAAGTTGTGAATAAAATATTTGAACACCTGAACAAATATGCATGAGAATACAACAGGCACATTTTTTAATCCAAAGGGCATCATAGTATAGGAAAAGCTGCCCCATTCAATAGTAAATGTTGTCTTTTCTTGATCCTCCTGAGTGATCCTAACCTGATGATACCCAAAAAATCTGTCTGTGAAAGAATATATTTCACGCCCTGCAACTCCTAGTATTTTCTTAGTGAATGGCATAGGGATTGGATCTGTGATGCATGCAACATTCAACTCCCTATAGTCCACGCATATCCTTGTCATTCCATCCTTCTTGATACTAATCACCATTGGGCTAACCCATTCTGACTCATCAAGGGGCTTGATAATTCCATAGTTCAACATTTTATCAATTTCCTCTTTCACCTTTTCACGCAAATTAGAATTAATTCTATAAGGTCTCTTTCTAACTGGTTGTGCACCATCCTTAAGTTTGATCTTCATTTCCCCAAGTGATTCATGCACACCTATAAGTTCATGATATCCTCAAGGGAATAAGTCCTGAAAATCCCTAAGTAACTCGATGATCTTTCCTACCTCTGAGTCTGACCAATAATCTCCAATTATGGCCTCCTTAGGCTCAGCCTCCAAACCTATATTCACCTTCTTTGTCTTCATGGGTTCATGGCAGGTGTGCGCATCCTTATATGCACTTTCCTTGACCTCGCTCACCCCTTGTGAATGTTCAATATCTAATTTCTCAAATTCCTAGTCATCCATGATGTAGACCATCGTTCCTTTTTCTCTCTCAAGGAAAACGTGCTCATGTAGTTTGGAGTATATTTCTTCTTCCTTTTCAAAACATGCACTGAACTCTACCTCACCAAATAATTCCTAAATATTGTCATCTTCTTTTTCACTATCTCTTATAGTTAAGCACTTGTCAAATTTTAATGCCTCTGTTATAGGAGGTTGAGTCTAGAAGTAGTCAAATGTCAGAATCATACCTATAGCCAACTCTTTCTAGTTCCTAGTTTCTCTATATAGTTCTACATATACATACCAGGCATGTACATATCCTTGGAGCATGGAATAAAATATATACACCCAGAGTGAAGGTGGTAATGCTTCCTGTCTGTTGTCCACTCAAAATTCCCTACTCTTAAAGAAAGTGAACTTTCAAAATTTTGAGCTTTAGTGTCTTCTCTTTTGTGCTGAAATTGTTAAAAGTCGTGAAATTGAGAAAAGTCAGCATTTTTGGGTCTTTTTGTGTGTTTTTCAGGCCTGTCGGAAAATTTTGTCCCAACTATCCCATGTTTGAAAGTGCGTTTTGTTACCCGATCGGCCGAAATCCCCGAAGTTGTTCCATTTTCGGGCCCGTCGGAACTTTTCGTCCCAAATGTCCCAAAGTTAATCGGGCAAGTTGTTCCATTTTCGGCTGAAACAACCGAACCGCGTACTTCACGCTCTCATGTCCCAAATGTCCCAATTCAAATTGTGTAATTTGTTCCATTTTTATCCGATTCACCCGAACCACGTACTTCATGCATTTTCGTCCCAAATGTCCCAAAATTTTCCGGACCCATTGTAACCTTTTCACCTGAATCACGTACTTTGCGCTCTCATGTCCCACGTGTCCCAAAAGGAATTTGTGCGTCTTTTACCCACTTCGCACGAATCGGCCGAGCCGCGTGTTTCGCGCATTCACGTCTCACATGTCCCTAATGAACCAAGTGTCGTTCGTGCTAGTTTTTTCTGCTCTACCCGAATATCCAGCTTATTTAAATTGGTGGGTATGTATTAAATGTGCATTCATGGCATTTCTCTCCCCTAAACAGCTATATAACGGGCATCCCCCCTTTGCATTTTTCACATTGTTTCCATGCTACCCTTGCTCGAACCCTAGCAACCTAATTCCCTGCGCGTGCATCCCCTTTCTCTATAATTCCTTCCCGAGTTTAGGTTGCAGCTCTATTGCTATCAATATGAAGATCAAGTTCCAGGGATAGGAACAAATTTTGCCACTAGAATCTGCCGTTCCCAATATTGGAGACAGCAAAGCTTGGCATCTTGACTTCGATGATTTTTAGGCAAGGGTGGTAGATGCAAACCCTACACCGATGGCACAAATGATTCACGATAGCGGTTTGGATTTTGCTAGAGGTTTTTCGATCTCGGTATAGTGCAATGATACTGTACTTTCGTGTGGATTTCACTTCGACCCTGTTTCCAGTGAATTAACGAATATACACGGGGAACTCATCGCCAAGCTGGACGCTGCCGCCATTAGTACCACACTGAGAATCCCAGAGATGGATAATGCCATAGTCGTTTCCCGAGATCAAGCACAAGCTCTGTTCAATCAAGACAACGACAAATACAAGGCGCGGGTGGCAAAGTCCTGGCTGAAGAACCCTAAGAAAGGAGCCTCTCACCTGTCCACAACTCTTTTCTGGGCAGATTTTAATGAGGAATTTTCTAACTTTATAATTCTACTGGCTCGGGTTATGGGTTTGCCCTCTACCAACAAATTTCACTTCTGGATGTGCCTGCTCATCAGCATGGTGTGTGAGGGAACGCAAAATATTAACTGGGCAGAGATCATAAGGATGAATTTGGTAGAGCAGATGTCCAATGTACAACAAACGAAGGAGTTCTACATGACTTCTTACCTGATGTATACCCTGGCAGTGTCACAGAAATGGTTTGGCTTTTCTTACATTGATGCTCACAAAGATGATCCCGTATATGCTTACAGCCCGCAGTTCACCCTGGACACCAGCAATCGTAATTTCAGAAGGGTCAATGACGCTTTCACCATGTACGTGGTCAGGTTGCTCGAAGGTGACACTACTAGGAGATTTTCTGATGAAGCCATGAATTTAATATCATGCTACGGTGTTTACTTTCATCCAATTCAGAAAATTCTCTTATATTAGGCTTGCCGGCTATGAAGAGCACCCCTCTAAGGCTTCCCATGTTCTACAGTGATAAAATGGCCTTAATAGAAATATGAAAGCAACTAGATAAGTTGCACAGAACTTGCAGGGACAAGAAGATTTCTGGCTTTCATTTTCCCATCTCTTTGGGAAACTACACTTGTAGAACAACCCTGGATGCACAGAACATAGAAAGAGCCCTCATTCCTATCACCGTATGCATTTCTTCAAGCCAAGAACCTGTTTTGACTTGAAGAAGTTCATTGAGTAAAACATCAAGATAATCTACCATCATAGGGCAGATACAAAAGACTACTGGGCTGACTGTGCAGATGATTTTGAGGCCAGGAGAAGGCATTATGCCAGGTTCTCTCTGTAACTGATCTAGGAACACGGCCTGTATCGAGTTCCTAAAGGTCTCCAGGATGATAACTCTGATCTATACTCATATGAGTATGACAGTGTGGTCAAGCACACTCCCTTGGAGGACTTGGATTGGAACAAGAAAGAGAGAGATGATCTGGCTGAGATCCTTGCTCCAGTCCTAGTCAGGACTAAGGTTTGGTTTGACAAGAAGGTTTGAGAGCTCAGAAGGCACTCAGGAGAATCCTCTTCTAAGGATTTTTCAACACCAAGAAGGGAAGCATCTATTCCTAGGTTGGAAACATCAGTGTAAACCCCTCCTACCTCATCGACTCAAGGACCTGCGGTTTCCACCCCTTCTTCATCCACGTCAAGTGTACCAGAAGAAACTCAAGGAGGTTAAGAAGGAGCCTATGGAAAAAGACCTTCAAAGAAAATAGGTGGAAATGCCTTTTGGACTAGAGAACATCATTTTTCTCAGTGAAAGTGAAGAAAGTAAAAATGCCAACGCCTGCAGATGCTCCTAAAGACCCAACTGATAAGGACAAAGAGGTCCAGAGCATTGAGCTTCTAGGTGCTACTGATTCTTCTGCCGCAATTGTCTCTAGCGCCCTGCTCACATCTTAACTTGAGATCAATAGCTGCGCAGACCTTGAGCATCATGAGCTCTATGTCTCTTGGTACTCTTGCCCCTCCTGCTACTTCCTCTTCTTCTTTTGCATGGGTTCAACCTCTTGTTGACAGTAGAAAGAGGAAATCTTCCTCTCGGAGCTCAGGGCCAAACTTTGATGCTGTCGCAGCCTTGTTGGGCACCACTCCTTCTCGTGCCAAGAAAGCCAGAACCACCTCCAGAATAGTGTCTGATGCTCAAGGTCAGCAATTCCTGGAGATTGCTAAGCCTACAGTGGACAAATCAGAGTAGGACTTACAGTCATCTGACTTAGAGCTCTCAGGAATTCCAATGGGAGAGTCTACTCCTGAAGGTGAGATCCACAACCTCCAAGAAACAGTCACACGAGTCATTGGGAGGGTAGAGAAAGGGCAGCAAACTATTGAACAGTTGGAAGAACAGGCCCAAATTCTCACAGGCTTCATCAAGTCTCTTTTGTCTAAGGACAAAGTTTTGGACCCTACTCCGTTGACCACTCTTCCACCACCTGTAATTTTGAGCCAAGATGAAGTACAGAGTATCAAAGACATGCACAAGTATTCTGTCTATGGCAGAGCTATGGAAGCCATGGTGGATGATATGCTTGTTGCAGGGTTGAACTTCATCGATGAAGCTTTTAAACTCCATGGAAAAGTGAACAATTTGCAACATAAGCTATCCTCTACTATCGGGATCATGGATAAAGAGCTCAAACTCTGGAGTAGTTGCATAGTAGACCTTCGCCTTATGGGACAGACAGATGAGAACATCTTACTGGCGAATAAGGTTTTTGATGATGCAAAGGATAATCTATCAAAATTTTGGGTTTACAGTGTGGAGTGGAAGATCAAAGTCTTGGAGGAGGCTTTGGGAGAGCTGAAGAACAACTGGCAGAAGGGTGAAGCTTTCAAGACACTGGTGGTCTCTGCTTTCAAAGACATACACTGTCATCTTCAAGATGAAACTTCTGGTATGCCCCTTTCCTTGCAAGAAATCAAAGCTCAATTCAGAGCTTTTGTCAAAGATAACTTATTTAAGGAAAGTTCCATCTCCAAGGAGAAAATGAAAGATATTTTCTCTCTTCAATCTGCCATCGAAGAAGCAAATAAAGATTATCATACTCATGTCGAGTTTGATAAAGAGATGGAGAAGTGTCTTGGATTTTGGACTCAGTCTGCGGCCAACACGTCAGTCCCTCGTGGTAGAGACATAGCTGAGGCGTTGAAGAAATTCAGGCAGCAGATTTTGAAGTCAGTGGGTCCCTCCCAGTAACCGGCCACCTGTCTTCTTCTCCTTATTCTTTTCTCTTCTTCCCTTTCTTTTTCCGTTTTCTTTGTAAAAGGTTGAGGTATTGCAGTTGGCAGACCTTAACTATTCTTGGTTAAAAGAAGTAGTTACGAAGAGTAACTGATTTGTAAGTTATATAATGGCCTCTCTACGCCATTCTTGAAAGAAGGAAGAACTTGGCATATTTTCTGAAAGTGTAAATAGATTACAAAGAAATCAATACAAAAGGGCTTTCCATTCTTTGTCTATCTAATCTCCGTTATCTCTGAGCTTTCGTTTAATGTTTGTGAAGATCATTTGTTACTAGTTTGTTAGTCTCGCTGATTGCATACTCTTCAACTTTGCAATACATGGTGATCTTGTACAACCAAGAAGGAACTTTGTGTCCTTGATTAATGAATCTGTGTTACGTTAAGAAACTTTGTGTTCTGGCAGATGTTATTTACAGAACTTTGTGTCTTTAAATTCCATCTTATTTATACGATACGAATGATCTTGTTTTAAATTCACTGTAACTTCGCATACATAAAGAATTACTCTGCTATCTATAATTCTACATGTTTCCTTTCTACTCATTCTCGCACTCTCATTCCTCAGTCCTTTTGTAATTGATGATCCTTACGAAAGACACTTTCGTAATATCCAAGTTTAACCAGAAAATTATATTTTGTATATTTGTAAATAAGTTTGTTTCTGAATAAGGGAACCTCTCCCATTAAAGAGGAGGGACTTCTTGTCCCCTGACTGTTGCTCTTCATAAAAGTCCTATTTGACGACCAACAGTTTTTGGCGACTTCGCTGGGGAAAATCATATTCCAGTTCTATAATTTTTGATCATCTTTTGATCTGGTGACTCCGCGTTTTACTCGAGGGAGGAGGGCCCTTGGTATTGAAGATTCTCAGTTTCAGCTTTTGGAGCAGCAGGGTTTTCCTTTCCCTTCGACAACAAATAGAAGAACTCGTTCAATAAGCACCCCACCCTCTGAAGATAGAAATCCTACGGGTGGTGTTCCTTCAGAGCCTGCTAGTCCTAATCTTCGAGCTTTGATTCTTGCTGGTGTTGCAGTTCCTCTCCAAGCCGTTTTTCCAAGAATGGCGGTACCATTAGCCCTGGGGTCATCGTGTCGGGCCCCTTGCTCTTCCTCAGCCTTTACATGAGTTACCCAGAGGTAACCGGAAGAACTTTCCTAAGTTCAAAGGTGATGGCAAAGTGCATCCTGATGAACACATTGCAGCCTTCATTGTTGCGTGTGGAGTCCTGGGAGTTGAACATGAAGACGTCTCCGTGAGACTGTTCGTTGAGACTTTACAAGATAATGCTGCTGATTGGTTCTATCACCTTCCGGCTGGCACTATCACTAGCTGGGACACCATGAGAACTAGGTTTGAAAACCGTTTCAAACCAGCAGAAGATGTGCATGCCTTGCTAGCTCAAATCTCTCAGATAAAGAAAGATTCGCAAGAGCCCATGAGAGAATTTGTGGCCCGATTCAACAGGCTAATAAATAAAATTCCGGTAAATACTCGACCTGTTGATCAAATCCAAAAATGTTTCTTCCTAAATGCCCAAACGCCTGAAGTTAGCTATGCGCTGAGAAGGGCTAATCTCGCAACATTAGTGGAGGATCAAACTCTTGCTGTTAGTGTCGAGGATGATCTGATCATGTCAGGGAAGTTGAGGAGAGACCCTTCCAAATCTAAGTCTGTTGCTTCCTCCTCCTCCACCCCTGGACCTAATACTGATCCATTAGTTCAAAAACTTGCGAATGATCTCATCGCTATAAAGAAACAATTGGCTCAGCATGCTCCTTATGCAGATGTTCCAAGGAGGAATTTCCAGCCCTGAAATCATTTGCCTGCTTCTCAAACAAGATTAGCACTCGAAGGACCTCCTGTTAAAGTCCCTGTCAATGCGACCTGCGAAGTGGAAGAACCAGATGATGATGAGGATAATGAAGCTTGCGAGGAGTTTGTGGAAGAAGTTGATGATGAAGCAGACGAACTTGAGGGATCTCGAGTAAATTTCTTCACCACTGAGGGCATTGATGATGGAGATGACTATGATGAAGTGGTAGCAGACATGAATAGTGAATCATTTGCTGTCATGACTCGAGAGCAGACAAATCAGAGGGAGAAGGTGACACAGCCCATCAAGAAATCTAAGGAGCAGTCGGCAACTATTCCCGTAATTGCAAAAAGAGGATCTCCTATTCCCTACTTCATCTACACCAAAGGTGAGTCCTGTCAATCCTACTAGTAAAGTTACTTCTTTTTCTCCCCTAAAGTTGATAAGCCTAGGATTTCAAATGATGATGGCCCGTCCACTTCTGGGTCCTTTGATATTGTTGATCACCTGAAAAAGACCAAGGTCCAAATCTCAGAGGCTGAGTATTATCAAACCCATCCCAAAGCTTTTGCTAAAATGATTCACTTTGTTAATTCCCATTCTAAGACCACCTCTAAAGGTCTTTTGCCCACTCCTCCTTCTGCACCACAGCCTAGTCTGGTAGCCGCTGTTACCTCGCCCAATGACAAAATCAAGCCTTTTTATGTAACACTTCTTATAGCTGGCCATAGGCTCAGTAACTGTGTCATAGATTCCGGAGCCTCAGATAATGTGATGCCCGCTAAAGTAGCTCATGCTTTAGGCTTGACCCTCACACGCACTTATGGATCTTGTTACTCCATGGAGAGTAAAGAAGTGCCCCTGGTCGGAAGAATTAAAGATGCACAAGTGGCTTTTGCTGCTTTTCCTGAAAAGAAAGTGTTGGCTACCATCTTAGTAGCAGATATCCCTCCTTCATACGGGATGTTGCTAAGTAGGAACTTCTGCAAAGATGTGGGTGGAGAAATCCAAATGGACTGGTCACATGCACTCGTACCTGTTAATGGACAAATGAAGAAGCTGATGCCTGAGAAGCAATCTGAGTATATTGTGCAAAAAATGGATGATCCTAAAGCACAAATACTCTATGAGGATATGGGACATGGTAACTACATGATTATGTCCCCTGATGAAATTCGACTCCCCAAAGTGTCTCCTAAAGATCCTAATGGTGTTTGGATTTTAGAGTTTGATGGAAGTTGTTCCTCAGCTGGTTCTGGAGCTGGTGCCCTACTGGTGTCACCTGAAGGAAGCCTACATCCTTTTTCATTCAAGTTGCAGTTCGAAAATACTAATAATACAGCAGAGTATGAGGCTCTCATTCTTGGACTGCAAATGGCCAAAGAACAAGGTGTAAAGAATCTTCTGGCTCGTGGTGATGCAGAATTGATTGTAAAGCAAGTCAGAAACCTTTTTCAAGTAAAAAATGGGAGGCTGAAACATTACCGGAATCAGGTTTGGGATTCCATTGAATTTCTTGATGCTTTCTCCATTGAGGCAATACCTAGGGAGAAGAACAGCAGGGCTGATTCACTAGCAGTCTCAGGGTCACTACTGATTCCTCATCCTGACTTCTCTCAGGATAAGTTCACCATTGAGATGGTCCATCGGCCTAGTGTACCTGATAATACCAATAACTGGCAAGTTTTCAATGATGATCAACATTTGCTTTCCTTCCTGGAACTCAAGGGTAATTTCGAACAACTGTATTTTGAGGGAAGTGACAACCTACCTCGTGAGAGTGTGCCCTTTGACAAAGCAGTCACCCAAGGGGAAGAAACAGATCAGGATGGATGCATCAATCTCAAAGGAAACAAGATTCCTAAAGGGTTGGTGAGTTTGGAGGAACTATTTGATAAACATGACAGGTATGTGAAATCTAGAGCTTCTACTGGACCTCAGCAATCAGCTGAACATGACAAGATTAATATTGGGAGTCCTAATGACCCTAAGCTAGTGAATATTGGAAAATGTTGCACAGCAGATGAGAGGAGAAAAGCAATTGATCTTTTAAAAAGGTATAAGGATGTTCTTGCTTATTCTTATGAAGATTTGAAAGCTTTCAAACCAAAAGATATGCAGCACTCTATTCCTCTTAAGCCTGGAATTAAGCCTTTCAAGCAGAAACAGAGGCAATACAACCCCAAAATAGCTGACACCATCTTTCAGGAAATACAGAAGTTGTTGAAGGCTAAAATCATTTTTCCCATTCACCATTCAACATGGATTGCAAATATTGTGCCTGTTAGGAAGAAAAATGGTGAGATCCGCATCTGTGTTGATTTCAGGAACCTGAATCAGGCTTCTTTGAAAGATAATTATCCTTTGCCTATGATGGATCAGGTCTTGCAAGCAGTAACAGGATCTGAAATGTTATCTATGCTTGATGGATTCTCGGGATATAATCAGGTAGAGGTTGATACTGCAGATCAACACAAAACAGCTTTCACTACTCCTTGGGGTACCTTTGCTTATAAGAGAATGCCTTTTGGGCTTATTAATGCTGGTGCCACTTTTCAGAGAGCTATGGATCTGGCTTTTGGAAGTTTGAAAGGGAAGTGTATTGTCATATATCTTGATGACCTGACAGTATTTTCCAAGACAAGAGCGGATCATTTTGATCACCTAGAGACAGTTCTGCTAAGATGCAGAGAGCATGGGATTTCTTTGAATCCTAAAAAATCTGTCTTTTGTGTCACAGAGGGAAAATTATTAGGGCACATCATTTCCAAAGATGGTATTAAGATTGATCCTGAACGAGTACAAGCTATCCAGCAAATTCCTCTCCCAACCAGCAAAAAGGGCGTGCACTCCTTCTTTGGTAAGATCAATTTTTTAAGAAGATTCATCCCTGATTTTGCAGAATTAACTTTGAATATTTCTCAGATGATGAAAGGGAAGCAAACATTTGGTTGGTCTTCTGAAGGAAAGGAATCCTTTGAAGGTATCAAGAGAGCTATCGCTAAAACTCCTGTTTTAGCCTGTCCTGATTTCAGCAAAGATTTTATTATCTATTGCTATGCCACAGATAAAACCTTAGCTGTTGTTTTGACTCAAGAAGACTCTAACGAACATGAGCTCCCAATTGCGTTCATGAGCTATATTCTGAAGGATCATGAGTTGAAATACACTATGATGGAGAAACATGCTTTTGCAGTGGTTAAAGCTGTCAAGCAGTTTCGCTTTTACATCCTCAACTCTCATTCCATGGTGTTGGTCCCAGATACAACTGTTAAGTCAATTCTCACACAGCAAGAATTTGGATCCAAGAGAGGGAACTGGGTTGCTAAAGTCCAAGAGTATGACATTGACATCAAACCGACCAAGCTGGTTCGTGGAAAAGGCCTTTGTGAGCTCATTGCTGAAGGAGCTAAACATGAGTTGCTGGAGGAGAAAGTTGACCTTCCTACCGTTCTGTTCCTTAGCTCAGTTGATGAATGGTATGCTGACATCACCCATTTTCTCACCTATGGGGAATGCCCCTCTCATTTAACTGCCAAAGAAAAGAGGACTGTTAAATTGAGGTCAGTGCAATATGTATTGTGGGAAAACGCCTTGTTCAAGCGTGGGTTAGATGGGAGATTTTTGAAGTGTGTGGACAAGGAACAACAGAGAAAGTTGCTCTCAGCTTTTCATGATCAGGCATGTGGAGGGCACTATTCATCAACGGTTACGGCTCATAAGATACTCCGTGGAGGATATTACTGGCCTTCCTTGTTCAAAGATGCATCCAAGTGGGTTGATAAATCTGAGGCTTGTCAGACCTTCGTGGGAAGACCCAAATTGGCCTCTTTGCCTCTTAAGCCAGTTGTAATTGAAGAACCTTTTCAACAGTGGGGTTTGGACTTCATTGGAACACTTAATCCTACTTCTAGTGCTGGTCATACTCATGTACTAACTGCCACTGACTATTTCACCAAATGGGTGGAAGCTATTCCAGTTAAGAGTACTACTTCTGAAGTGGTGTGCAGCTTCATTAAAGAGAACATCTTGGTAAGGTATGGTGTACCTAATAAGATTGTAACAGATAATGCTTCGAATTTCTCTTCAACTGAGATAATGGATTTCTGCTATGGATATGGCATCTCCCTGGCTCATTCTTTAGATTATTACCCTCAGGGAAATGGGCAAGCAGAATCCACTAACAAAAATCTGGTGACTATTATAAGGAAGTTAGTCAATGAGTCTCAACGAAACTGGCACAAGAAGCTCTACGATGCTCTTTGGGTAGATAGGATTACACCAAAGAGAGCTATTGGAATGTCTCCTTTTCAAGTGGTATATGGAGTAGAAGCTCAACTGCCAGTAACAGTGGAACTGCCAGCCTTGCATCTAATGAAGGCCATTGAAGATACTAGTTTCAGTGATGCTTTGGATAAGAGAATTATGTACCTTCACAAACTAAATGAGGACAGATTGGAGGTTGCTGATCGGATATCTGTTCACCAGCAGAAGGTAAAGGTCCTGTTTGACAAGAAAGCTAGGTTCAGAGATTTCCAAGTTGGAGACATTGTGCTGTTATGGGATAAAAGGCATGAACCTCGTGGCAGCCATGGAAAATTTGATTCCCTTTGGCTCAGACCTTTCAAGATCAGACACTTTGCTGGTAAGAATTCCTTTTATCTTGATTACATGGATGGTTCTCCTCTCCCACTTCCTTATAGTGGGCAGTACCTCAAGTTGTTCAAGTCCTAGGTGATTAGGGAGTCCCTTGTATATTCTGTACAGCGTTTTTTGCTTTTCTTTCCTTTTTGTTTTGGTGTGTTGTCCTCTGTATTGGTCTGCTTTTTGACTCCGTTGCCCAATGGATAAGGTACTGGTCTGCTTCCCCGAGTTTGTCTAAGTTCTTGCCTTGTCTCATTCCTTGAATTTATGCCAAGTCATCCCCAGAAGGAGCCAGCTGTTGTCCACTCAAAATTCCCTACTCTTAAAGAAAGTGAACTTTCAAAATTTTGAGTTTTAGTGTCTTCTCTGTTGTGCTGAAATTGTTAAAAGTCGTGAAATTGAGAAAAGTCTACATTTTTGGGTCTTTTTGTGTGTTTTTCGGGCCTGTCGGACAATTTTGTCCCAACTGTCCCAAGTTCAAAAGTGCGTTCTGTTCCCCGATCGGCCGAAATCCCCGAAGTTGTTCCATTTTCGGGCCCGTCGGAACTTTTCGTCCCAAATGTCCCAAAGTTAATCAGGCAAGCTGTTCCATTTTCGGCCGAAACTTTTCATCACCCAAAGAACCGCGTATTTTCGGCCGAAACACCTTCGTACTTCGCACTTTCATGTCCCAAATGTCCCAAGTCAAATTGTGCAAGTTGTTCCATTTTCGGCCGAAACACCCGAACCGCGTACTTCGCGCATTTTCGTCCCAAATGTCCCAAACTTTTCCAGACCCATTGTAACCTTTTCGGCCGATTCGCCCAAATCGCGTACTTCGCGCACTCATGTCCCGCGTGTCCCAAAAGGCATTTGTGCGTCTTTTCCCCGCTTCACCCGAATCGGCCGAGCCACGTGTTTCGCGCATTCGCGTCTCACATGTCCCTAATGAACCAAGTGTCGTTCGTGCTAGTTTTTTCCGCTCTACCCGAATATCCAGCTTATTTAAATTGGTGGGTATGTATTAAATGCGCATTCATGGCCTTTCTCTCTCCTAAACGGCTATATAACGGGCATTCCCCCTTTGCATTTTTCACATTGTTTCCATGCTATCCTTGCTCGAACCCTTGCAACCTAATTCCCTGCGCGTGTATCCCTTTTCTCTGTAATTCCTTCCCGAGTTTAGGTTGCAGCTCTGTTGCTATCAATATGAAGATCAAGTTCCAGGGACAGGAACAAATTTCGCCACTAGAATCTGCCGTTCCCAATATTGGAGACAGCGAAGCTCGGCATCTTGACTTCGGTGATTTTTGGGTGAGGGTGGCAGATGCAAACCCTACACCAATGGCACAAATGATTCACGATAGCGGTTTGGCTTTTGCTGGAGGTTTTCTGATCTCAGTACAGTGCGTTGATACTGTACATTCATGCGAAGCTCACTTAGACCCTGTTTCCAGTGAATTAACCAATATACACGGGGAACTCATCGCCAAGCTGGATGCTGCCCGCCATTAGCACCGCACTGAGAATCCCAGAGATGGATAATGCCATAGTCGTTTCCCGGGATCAAGCGCAGGCTCTTTTTAATCAAGACATCGACAAATACAAGGTGCGGGTGGCGAGGTCCTGGCTAAAGAAACCTAAGAAAGGAGCCTCTTGCCTGTCTAAAACTCTTTTCCGGGTAGATTTTAATGAAGAATTGTCTGACTTTATAAGTCTACTAGCTCGGGTTATGGGTTTGCCCTCTACCAACGAATTTCACTTCTGGATGTGCCCGCTCATCAGCATGGTGTGCGAGGGAACGCAAAATATCAACTGGGCAGAGATCATCAGCATGAATTTGGCAGAGCAGCTGTCCAATGTACAGCAAACGAAGAAGTTCTACATGACTTCTTACCTGATGTATACCCTAGCAGCATCACGGAAATGGTTTGGTTTTTCTTACATTGACGCTCACAAAGATGATCCAGTATATGCCTACTGCCCGCAGTTCACCCTGGAGACCAGCAATCGTAATTTCAGAAGGGTCAATGACGCTTTCACCATGTACGTGGTCAGGCTGCTTGAAGGTGATACTACCAGGAGATTTTCTGATGAAGCCATGAATCTGATATCACGCTACGGTGCTTATTTCATACAATTCAGAAAATTCTCCTATATCAGGCTTGCCGGCTATGAGAGCACCCCTCTGCGGCTTCCCATGTTCTGCAATGATAAGATGGCTTTGATTGAAGTATGCAGGCAGTTAGACAAACTGCACAGAACCTGCAGAGACAAGAAGATTTCCGGTTTGCACTTTCCCATCTCTTTGGGAAATTACACTTGTAAAACAACCCTGGACGCACAGAACATAGAGAGAGCCCTGGTCCCTATCACCGTTCATTTCTTCAAGCCAAGAACCTGCTTCGACTTGAAGAAGTTCATTGAACAGAACATCAAGATAATCTACCATCATAGGGCAGATACAGAAGACTACTGGGCTGACTGTGCAGATGATTTTGAGGCCAGGAGAAGGCATTGTGGCAGGTTCTCCCTACAATTGATCCAAGAACTCGGCTTGTACCAAGTTCCCGAAGGACTCCAGGATGAAAATTCTGATCTATACTCATATGAGTATGACAGTGTGATTAAGCACACCCCCTTGGAGGACTTGGATTGGAACAGGAAAGAAAAAGATGATCTGGCTGAGATCCTTGCTCCAGTCTTAGTCAGGACTAAGGTCTGGTTTGACAGGAAAGTTTGAGAGCTCAGAAGGCACTCAGGAGAATCCTCTTCCAAGGATGTTTCAACACCAAGGAGAGAGGCATCAATTCCTAGGTCAGAAACACCAGTGCAAACCCCACCTGCCTCATCAACACAAGGACCTGCAGCTTCCACTCCTTCTTCATCCACTCAAGTGTACCAGAAGAAACTCAAGGAGGTTAAGAAGGAGCCTGTGGAAAATGACCCTCAAAGAAAGCAGGTAGAAGTGCCTATGGGACCAGAGAACATCATTGTTCTCAGTGAAAGTGAAGAAAGCGAAATGCCAACCCCTGCAAATGCTCCTGAAGACCCAACTGATAAGGACAAAGAGGTCCAGAGCACTGAACTTCCAAGTGCTATTGATTCTTCTACAACAATTGTCTCCAGCGCCCCACTCACATCTCAACTTGAGACCACAGCCGTGCAAACCTTGAGCGTCATGAGCTCTATGTCTCTTGGTACTCTTGCCCCTCCTGCTGCTTCCTCTTCTTCTTTTGCATGGGTTCAGCCTCTTGTTGATAGTAAGAAAGATGAAATCTTCCTCTCGGAGCTCAGGGTCAAACTTTGATGCTGTCACAGCCTTGTTGGGCACCACTCCTTCTCATGCCAAGAAAGCCAGAACCACCTCCAGAATAGTATCTGATGCTCAAGGTCAGAAATTCTTGGAGATTGCTAAGCCTATAGTGGACAAATCAGAGCAGGACTTATAGTCATCTGACTTAGAGCTCTCAAGAATTCCAATGGGAGAGTCTACTCCTGAAGGTGAGATCCACAACCTCCAGGAAACAGTCACACGAGTCATTGGGAGGGTAGAGAAAGGGCAGCAAACTATTGAACAGTTGGAAGAACAGGCCCAAATTCTCACAGGCTTCATCAAGTCTCTTTTGTCTAAGGACAAAGTTTTGGACCCTACTCCGTTGACCACTCTTCCACCACCTGTAATTTTGAGCCAAGATGAAGTACAGAGTATCAAAGACATGCACAAGTATTCCATCTATGGCAGAGCTATGGAAGCCATGGTGGATGATATGCTTGTTGTAGGGTTGAACTTCATCGATGAAGCTTTTAAACTCCATGGAAAAGTGAACAATTTGCAACAGAAGCTGTCCTCTACTATTGGGATCATGGATAAAGAGCTCAAACTCTGGAGTAGTTGCATAGTAGACCTCCGCCTTATGGGACAGACAGATGAGAACATCTTACTGGCGAATAAGGTTTTTGATGATGCAAAGGATAATCTATCAAAATCCTGGGTTTACAGCATGGAGTGGAAGATCAAAGTCTTAGAGGAGGCTTTGGGAGAGCTGAAGAACAGTTGGCAGAAGGGTGAAGCTTTCAAGACACTGGTGTTATCTGCTTTCAAAGACATACACTGTCATCTCCAAGATGAAACTTCTGGTATGCCCCTTTCCTTGCAAGAAATCAAAGCTCAATTCAGAGCTTTTGTCAAAGATAACTTATTCAAGGAAAGTTCCATCTCCAAGGAGAAAATGAAGGATATTTTCTCTCTTCAATCTGCCATCGAAGAAGCAAATAAAGATTATCATACTCATGTCGAGTTTGATAAAGAGATGGAGAAGTGTCTTGGATTTTGGACTCAGTCTGCGGCCAACACGTCAGTCCCTCGTGGCAGAGACATAGCTGAGGCATTGAAGAAATTCAGGCAGCAGATTTTGAAGTCAGTGGGTCCCTCCCAGTAACTGGCCACCTGTCTTCTTCTCCTTATTCTTTTCTCTTCTTCCCTTTCTTTTTCCATTTTCTTTGTAAGAAGTTGAGGTATTGCGGTTGGCAGTCCTTAACTATTCTTGGTTAAAAGAAGCGGTTACGAAGAGTAACTGATTTGTAAGTTATATAATGGCCTCTCTTTACGCCATTCTAAAGGGAGGAAGAACTTGGCATATTTTCTGAAAGTGTAAATAGATTACAAAGAAATCAATACAAAAGGGCTTTCCATTCTTTGTCTATCTAATCTCCGTTATCTCTGAGCTTTCGTTTAATGTTTGTGAAGATCATTTGTTACTAGTTTGTTAGTCTCGTTGATTGCATACTCTTCAACTTTGCAATACATGGTGATCTTGTACAACCAAGAAGGAACTTTGTGTCCTTGATTAATGAATCTATGTTACGTTAAGAAACTTTGTGTTCTGGCAGATGTTATTTACAGAACTTTGTGTCTTTAAATTCCATCTTATTTATACGATATGAATGATCTTGTTTTAAATTCACTGTAACTTCGCATACATAAAGAATTACTCTGCTATCTATAATTCTGCATGTTGCCTTTCTGCTCATTCTCGCACTCTCATTCCTCAGTCCTTTTGTAATTGATGATCCTTACGAAAGACACTTTCGTAATATCCATGTTTAACCAGAAAATGATATTTTGTATATTTGTAAATAAGTTTGTTTCTGAATAAGGGAACCTATCCCATTAAAGAGGAGGGACTTCTTGTCCCCTAACTGTTGCCCTTCATAAAAGTCGTATTTGATGACCAACATTGTCCTACTATCCAGAGTCTCTCACACTGTTGAATGTGATGCTTAACAAGTTGATCACCATGATAAGTGTAGATTTACGTAGGTGCATTATTTCTTATACAATTGGTAGACAAAGCTATTCCAATCTCTTCCCAATTTATAATATTATCTCTGTGGACTACCCACCAGTGTGCTACTATCCCATGTAGTGTATATACTAACATATCTCTCTTTCTAATTGGATCTGCCCACTGCATTTCCATGGCCTTCAGAAAGGTAGAAATATCTTCTGTCCCTATATACCAAGGTACTGTGCTCCCTATCCATCAAATTGAATGAAATCTATTTTTACGCGCAACCACACTTTTCACCTCGTGCCCTACTAATTCATATGTACCATGAGCCCAATTGTCACAAGCAATACTCATGGTATCACTAAGAGAATGAGAATAATCCCACTATAGGATGCCTTCTTTTGATGGCTCATTGACCTATTGGTCTTGAATAACGTGTATATAGACTCTGTTTAAGTCCTCCTCACTTAGAGGATTAACATAGGGTGTAGACTTCCCATATGTCAAAGGTATCACAACCCTTTCCTCCTTTTTTTCAAAGCTGATATATCCCTTATTGAATCTCAAGTTAGCATTATTCGTATAACACCAAGGGCATTAAAGAAAGGATGGAAAATTGTCTGGTTCTGCAAGTGCTAACACCTCAAAATCCCTAGTGAACTTGGCCCCTTGTATAGTTATAGATGCATCTTTCAATACTCCTATCAGAGTGGCCTTAGTCCAGTTTGCCATGAATAACACATTAGACGATGGCTGCAATAGAGGCCTCCCCATTTGTACCCATGCATCTAATGTCAACACATTTACTTCCACACCATTATTAATCAATGTATTGCTCAACAACCACCCATCTACAAAATAATTTAGAGTAATTGCTTTGTCATAGTAAATGTTATCAGGTAGAAGATTTGCATACAGAATTTACCATCTGATCTCAAGACTTGTGTATGGAGTGTTCCCTTTCAACCAACTTCCCAATAGTGTAATAATGGTCTCCTAGCGTAGCATCTTGTACACCTCCCACAAATCATCAATATCAGTTTGGACTATCTCCGATGTTTTCTTTTGTTCCTTTAGGTATTGTATCTCACCCTGAAGATTCCTTAACACTTCCATAGTATCCTGGTAAACCTCTTTCTGATGAGCAGGATATGGGTACCTCAGATGCAAAACCTCTTCCTTAGTGATCATAGGCTTCTAGTGCAATGCCTCTCTCGTGCATGCTGCTTCAATGCATGTAGTAATCTTCATTGTCAATTCCTTAGGTTATTTTTTTATCTTGGGCATCCATTGGTCTTCTACCTCATGCTTGATTCTAACCATCTTAATGCCTTTGTTTTCTTGCTAATGCTTCTTACTCAGATGATCATTTAATTCTGGGACCTCTTCATAGCTATGATTCTTCCTAGAAAAAGAACATGCAATATTATGAGGACATTCGTGCCTATAGTGCTTAGGAGATCCACATGTATAACAAGTTCCACTAGGGAACTCTTCTCTTCCTCCATCACGGCCTCGTCCTCCATATCCACCATGATATCCACGTCCCCTTCCACGACCTCCTTCAAAACGCTTCTCATTCCTGTCATAGCACATTTGATAATGATCCCAATCCTGGTGCTCATTCTTACCCTTAGAACTATCTGTTATACTTGTCTATTATACTCCAATGTCTATAACATCTTAGATCTAACCAATCAATTGAAAATTCTTAGTATATAGATTGTGGACCTATAAATCTTGTAAAAGCAAGATACATTCTTCCTTATTGCATGTTTTAACAAAGGATAGTGACTTGCATCATGATTCAAATGACAAATCTCATAGTCTAGTAATAATGAGCATACAAATTTGTGAGGGAAACTATCCTTGGTGTGACCTTCCACTTCAGAATCCGTACACCAAATTCCTGAGCACATTTTATGGGCTAAATTTTCTGACAGTTTCTCTAACTATTTTTCCATAGCTCTAATCTGTGCTTCTAGAAATGGGATAATGCTAGTGTCAAGGCTCCCAACTACCTTAGCACATAAAGAAGATTCCAATACTTCATGTTGATCCGTGTATGTCTTATGTGACAACACCTTTCTAAAAGGTGTAAGCAATCCTCCAACGAACCATTGTGCGCATTGTCTAGCATGAATATCATTAAAAAACTTAGATAGAAGAGTCTTAAACTGAGCATCATACTCACATACACTCTCGGTAGTGCCTTGTTTGATATCCTTTAGTGTACGTATAATATTATACTCAAAATTAGGGATATGGAACTCCTTCAAGAAATCATCTCTTAGTGCTGCATAATCCACACAAGTTTGATCAGGGTCAAACTTCCTATACCAGTTGTGTGTGTGCCCTTGGAATGTAGTGGCAAATTGACTTGCCTTTCACTTAGTAGTAGTAGTCCCCTTAGTGTGCCACAAGATTTTATACAGATGCACATGTTTGGAAGCATCCTCTATACCTCTATACTCTGTGAGATGAAGCAACATCTCCATATAAATATTTTGTGGTTGCTACAAAAATTGACCACTTGATCTAGAACCTCTTGTGTTCCCTCTACCTTCAGAACCACCAGATCCACCAGAACTATAACCACCTATACCTCCTGATCCACCACCTATAGTTAGAATAGGGCCTGTAGATATACTCCCCTGTGCTCCAATAGTAGTACTATACATAACCCCTACATTCTGTGAAGCAATTCAACTTCTAGAGGTGGATCCAACTTTCTGCATGCTCACATTCTGTGTGGATAATGTGCTTAATAATGCTCCTCCAAATGAAATTGAATCTATCTGTCCTGCCATTGATGTACTTGATCCTTGACTTACTCCTACTTTCCTACTTCCCAAGTTAGTTTGATGGTTACTTGTCATACTAGACACTGAAAAACTGAGTGCAAAGGCTAGGTCACTAGGTGGGTTAAGATGCACACATGTGGACCAAGTAGTCTCTACTGGCACACTTCCATGTGAGGCTGAGAAGGGATCTCTATCATGCTTTCCAAGATGGGGGAGTTCTTGATGCTCTCGCTCCATGTCTTCTACGTGAGGTGTAAATCCTTCACGAGCCATCTCTCTCCTCCATGCCATACACTTTGCAATGGAATGTTACTTCTCTATCTCCCTCTCTCGCACCTAATTATACTTAAGCTACCTTTCCTCTCTCTGTTTCTCTACTGCTAGGTCTGCCATCTTAAACCAAACCTATTCTTGCCTTCATGCATGGTGAAATTTAGCTAGCCATAGGTTTACTCTCCAGGTTCAAAGTTACCACTAAGATCTTGAATGCCAGTGGAATACTATGTAAATATGTTCCTCTCAGATACTACTAAAACTGGAATTTAGCTACCTCTCAGAAAGAGTACGTCGAAATTAAATATTCCATAATATAATTTTTTAGAACAACACGAAACCATGTATGCACCGTGCAAGTCCAGATCAGATTAGCATCATAAAGGGCCTAAAATTCTTCTTATGTCCAGACAAGTGTGTGATACCTCCAATTATACTGAGATGCATAAACAATAAGCCACTCGTATAGTTCAACTTGAAAGATAATGAAAAAGCTCTCATATAAGTTGTCATACAGGTTATATTCTACCTAAGTGCATGTGTTAAACTTAGATCCATTGCTAAACCATCATGCATATTCTTCCTCAAGATCATGTATCCATTCCTCAATACTTGTTAGAGTTAACTAGTACGTCTTCATCATGAAACATCTTGAAAACAACTGAAAAAGAGGTCCCAGCAACGGAATCCATGATGTAGCCTAGAATTTACAAGATAACACCCTAGTCACACTGGCACATCACTCAACCTAGACTGAGCACTCACCCAAAGCATGTAAAGGTACCAGGTCCCTCCTTAGGGTTGCGGTGCATGTATGGAACTAATACAGTAATTTAGTCATATATTTTCTCAATTACACATACATGCATCCTGATTTCTATCATTCACCACCCTACTATGCACCTAACATCATATATATATATATATATATATATATATATATATAGGTTGGGGACTTTCCCTTCACCGCTTATCTATTCGAGAAATAGGTTGCATGCTATTGATAGCCACACACCATTTACAATCATAACCACACATGCAAGTGTGCTATCTATAGTTCTCTTACAATTAACTGAAGTGTTAGTTCTATTCTTATCTTGTCTTCATGCATAGATGATTTAAACCGCATCTCCAAATATAGACAACACATGACGTGCACATCTTTGGCTTTTTGATGTGTTCCACATGCCATCTTCTAAAAATAGGTCTCTATGCTTAAAATCGACTAAGTCCTGAAATCTGAACTTGCTTTCCACATGCAAGTCCTTCCACACCTTTGATCTTGGCCTTCTATCCCATGTGGACTCCTTGTGTGATCCTTGACAAGTATTCTTTGATAAAAAATGATGAGTTGAAAAATATTTGGAGTTACTTAAACTTTTTATGTCATTTCTCTTACGCATTATATGAAGGAAATTTGTAATCTTATCTTCACAGTTTCCATTCATACCTGATTGGATCCTTATTTCCGGTTGACATTAAATGAGTTGGAGGGATGGGATTTAATTACAATATCCCTTAAATTTAATGTAACTTGTAAAGTTGGCATGCATGGAAGTTATTTTATCTAACTTGTATGGTTCACTCAATGATGTTAATGAAAATATAACTTAACTATCACAAAGTGTGAAATGAAAATGGGTATAACAAGCCCCAACACTTAAACAAGAAAGGGTAAGGTTCATAACCTCTTGAGCAATACCTCCATATGTTTTAAATAAACATATGGTACATAAGATCATTAATAAATCTGACTTCATCTCTATGAAGTCTACTGTAATGGAACTAGTTTTGGATCTTAAACAAACCATGAATGGTTGAGTTATACTAAGTAAATCTTATGTTGGATGTTGTTTCCATTTTAGATTAACTAAATGTTAAGAAAAAATTTAATGAACATAAAATTAATCCTAAGTTTATGAAGTTATGTATTAACTTAACAACTCAATTAGGGATGACAAACTTAAGGGTTGTTGGAATTAGGGTTAAGCAGGATTGCTGTAATTTGAATCTTAATTAAGATATAAGAGGGTGAAAATGACCTCTTCTCGAGGTGTGTACATCAAGATCGAGAGTCCTATCAGACATTAGCACATGCAAACTACAGGACTATACCTTTATGAAGGCTAGGGTCTTCATGAGGATACAATGTTGTAATTAACATGTTGCAACACCCCAAAGCATTGGTTCATCTAGATCTACTCAAACCTCGACTTGATCTTAGTTTCTCTCTAGGCTATATTAGGAATGTGGTTTAGTATAGAAAGTGATTCACGATGACTTAGGATAACTAGACACAACCAATTGACTTAGGTCGATTTAGTATGTCTATATACCCTTAGTCATCATGAATGAGTTCCTATACTAAATCATGTTACTAATTAGATATAGGGTCAAACCTTGAATAAGTGAACTAACAGAAGTCAATAAAGACCATTCTAGATAACAAATGAGTGGCGTGAAGGACATATTCCATTGGACGAGTATGCCATCTAGGAATAGTAACATGTACAGTATGTTGGAAATCTTTGGCCAAAGTATCACAATTTGTTGGTTGCATTGTCCTATGTCGCCTAGTTTAAGAAATGGGATTTCAGATGAATATTGGTAACAAAAATTTAGATAGGTTTCTTAAACAGAACACTCAATACCCAAAATAGGGTAAGAGAACCAGTATACTTAGTATACATGTAGTATTCAATACTTTAAGTTAACATGAGAGATCGGTAGTTCACCGAGTCATTTACAATTGCATATGGTTATCTATTATGTGATTGATTGACATGGAATGTGTGTTCTAAATTATGATTATTTAGAACAAAGAACATTATGCATAAATTTTTTTATTCCCTTATTTATAAAGTCTTAAAATGGGAATGTTACATCATAAACTCTTATAATTGGATGTGAACGGTCAAGAACTACCACCTAACAAAGAGCCATATTTGAAAACAAGAAGTTAAATTAAAAGAGATTTGATAAAATGATACTAAACTGATAAAATGATAAAAAGTGATTCTTTGACAAGGATTGTTGAGGATTTAAGCCAATTGTTGGCGATTCAGGGAATCTCTATAGACTAATGTTAAAATTTAGTTTTTCTAAAAAAGATGATAAAGGCTAAAAAATAATGTTTATGCTTGTTTTCAAATTATTACAGATTTTAAACGACAAAAAGGATATAAGAATACCTTTGGATGAAATATGAGCTAAAAGATGCCTCAAATATTTAATGAAATTGATCAAAGTTTCTGATTTGGTTGTCATGTCTTCTGAGAGTTAATAGATGAAAAATGCTCTAAAAATGTTGTGTAAATGATTACTAGAGATTAATACTCTCTTAGTGATATCTAGAATGCCTTGATTTCTCTAAAAATTCAAAGAGCTAAGTATAAGCACAAGAAAAGGAATTATGAAGATCCCGAAGAGAGAGCACAAAGGTGTTATTTATAATTGGCATCAATTAGTTAGAATCAATGGTGATCCAATTTTTCGGAGAAAATGTTTGAGAAGTGATTACTACAAATTCTAAAAAATGTTTTTGGGTTTTTAATGAAGGTAGATGGTCAATTGGAAGTTAAGGATGATGTGTAGAGGTTGGTATGTGCTGATAAAATAGGATTAGATGGTTTTGAAATGGCTAGGGTAGATGTAGAGTGGTTGGATGGTTTCTAGAACAGGTAAATTAATATTTTACACCTGTAGAATAATATTTATAGGTGTAAGATCATGTTTAAATGGAGTAAATATTGTGGAGGGACTTAGACTTAAGATAAGTGGTATATGAATTAAATAATGTGATTAGATGACTTATTTTTTGTAGGGGTAATGTATGTGGTTATGGAAATTAGCTGTGTTAATTTTACGTGTCCACATTTTCCATTTTCTATCGAGTAGTTTGGTGTCAGAAAAGTGCTAGAAAAAAATGATTTGATAATGGTTGATTTTATTTGTATGGGTGATCCCTCCTTAAGATAGGACGAATCTAAAGTAATGGAAGGAACACTAGTTTGACAAGTTATTTTGGATAGGTTTGAAACACATTTCATTAGATGTTTCCCTGAGACGACATATCAAAAAAATAAGTGCTAGCATGGAATCAAGTGATAGCGGAACCAAAGGATTCATTACCTATGGATAAATGATTCATAAGGGTATGCTAAAAGCATGAGGAAGTAAAGTGATAGGGGGGATAAAGGGCTCATGTCCTATGGACATATGAATTTTCTGTGCTAAGTTCACAGACTGATCTTGCAAGGGGATTCTTATTAGGGGTCTCTGAATGATAAATTTTATCAGAAAATGTGATAAGGTTATTTTGAAAAAATGTTGATTTCAAAAAAGGATGATTTTAGGGTAAATTGTTATGAATTGCTAGCGATTTTGTGACGATTTTTGGAAATTGGGGTGAATCATCAACGATTCATGGAATTGTTAGCAATTCCTATGAAAATTTGGGGGAATATAAATAGTTTGTTTTAATTTTGAATATTTCATTTGTGTGATTTGTGATTACAAGTTTTGAGATCCCAATTGAGTGATAAAAAATTTTATTTAGGAGCAATAACATTAGGAGGGTCATCAAGCAGACATAGGATGCCTACGCAAGTAGATGTAGGCCCTTTATCTTTCTATTTTTTATTATTTTTATGTAGTTTTTAGTTTTTTAATTTTTAGAGACCATACAAAGGGATTGTTTTTTAAATTTCCGAAATCACCAATGATCAGGAAGATCACCAGTGATTCAGATAGGCTTAGTAGTGATCGATGTTTTTGATAAAAATTTTATTTGACTTTTAATGAAAATTGATTCTAATCTATGTTTTTGTAGATTTTTGAATGCAGGTCAAGGAAAAGTTGACCATCCGAGATAGGATTCCAATGATCCTAGCGGAGGTGAGAGAGAATTTTTCTAATGATTATTGGGCACATGTATATGAGGTGGGGTTTATAGGGATGCATGATTATAGATGTATTCATAGCCATCAGGGACTATTGTTGGCATTGATGGAGAGGTGGGATCTTTCCACCTATGCTTTTGGTTACCAAAAAGTGAGATTACCATTACCCTAGAGGATGTCCATAGGATTTCACATTTCTAGTGAAAGGGATGGCATTTATTGTATTGATGATAATCAAAGAGAGGATGTTCTGAGGATATTGTATGGGGAGGATTCTGCAGATGTGAGATATACATTAGGTGGATTTTATTATCATTCTTTATATTCATCCAAGAGGGAGGGTTGTGTTTGGATGACGATGATGATGATGGGTATTTCATGTTGTTATTTACATGATCTTGGTCGTGTTAGATTTCTGTGGATGATGATTGGTGTTTTTGTAGATATGATGGAACATCGTATAATTTTTTCATGGGCCCCTACATTACTAGCACAAACTTACAGGGAGTTATGGCCTTGAAGGGTCCATAAGAGGTTCAAGATTGATGTCACATTTTTACTACAGTGTTGGGATTTTAAGCATGTTACAATTCCCTGTCCTTAGAGTTTTCCATGGGGAGGAGTTAACATGGTTGGGAGATTAGCTAGTTTTGTGTGATGGTGATCAGATTCTAGGTGACATGGGGGAGTTTGGAGTGAGGTTTTTTATAAAGATCTCTTTACAAACTTATAAGCTTGAGATGTATTGTGGAGGCCATATATTGATTTTCTAATGTGGCAAGGATGTGAGATGGAGCTCAAATCTACTCAGCATGATTGTTGGGTCTAGGGGAGGAGAAGAGAAGAGTATGAGTTAGATTCAGTCATGTCAGGAGGTAGTACTTTTTTATACAAGATGCACTTAGGGATCTGGTATTATATATGTAAGATGAGGGGGACTTAGATACCCCCAAAGTAGTAGTGGATCATCTATTTACCATACCTGAGGGGGAGGGAGTGATGGGTTTATATGAGCACCATGATAGGGTACCGATTGATGATGTTGGTGTGACTGTTGGTTATATGACATGGTTTATTGGTGCCTATAAAAAGTTTGAGAGGGCACATTTAGTTCATAGAGGTAGGAGGGTGTGAGCTCTGGTAGAGGAGGTGCACTAGGTAGTTGATGTTTTTGATGAGTAGGGATATGGATATAGGGAAACCCTGGAGGATATTGTTGTATAGTTGATGACTAAGAAGGTTGTGGTCAAGATTGAGAGAGATATTTTAGGGGTTGAGAGGGATGGCTTATTGGCAGAGAGAGACAACTTGAGGAATGAGCTTGATAGTCTCAAGAAATAGTTAGCAAAGGCCATAACCAATCAAGATATGTATAAACAACACCGAGACACCTTGAAAAGGCCTCTTGACATTACAAGGTCATCAATCTTAGGTTTAGAGTTAGTGGCCTGAGCCCATCCTAGTAGTCAAATGGGTGTGTCATGCATGGTTAGATACTCCCATTATCAGTCAGTTTGAGAGGAGTAAGCATACTACAAGGACTTGGTGATACATGGCTTACCTACTATAGATTGTTATGCATATCATCTAGCTTAGTGAGGGGAAACTCCTAGAGCTAATGTAGCAAGTGTGGGCCAGCTACCTCAAAGTACAGATGGAGGAGATGGTGGTGCACAGGGTGGTGATGGGAGTGTTGTTCATGTTATTGTGTTCCTTGGAGGTGTCCAGTTTACTGGATAATTATGATATATGTATATATATATATACACACACACACACACACACACACACACACACACACACATATATATATATATATATATATATATATATATATATATATATATATATATATATATATCTTTATGAAGCCTTGGTGTATAGATTTTGACACATAAGAGTGTATGGGATCATGATGATGTCTTGGGAATTTGATTATTATTATATATATGATGGCATATTTTGAATTATGACTCATGTGTGGATTGTGAAGTGATTGATTGATGAGTGTATTAATGCATTTTAAATGTTTTTTTAATTTTGTGTTTACATGTTTTGAATGCCTTAGATGGTGATGGATTGATATCATTGTGACTTTGACATGATCCCAATTTTTCAAAATGTGTTCTAACTTAAAAATATGAATAAACTGGAATGATTGCATTGATGCTAGATTTTATACATATGTGATGGGTATAAACATTGTGAAGGAACTTGCACTTTTGGCCCTAACAAGTGTTAACATAAGACTATCATTAGGTAGTTACGCGTGAGATCTTAGATATAAAGATGAAGTGAGAAGATGTACCTTCATAGAAAATGAAAAGGAGTTTAACATGTGTAGTTTTATGGGGAAAGAGGGTTTTCCTTTCAATAATGTTATAGAGAGATGGCCTAGCTATATATTTATTTTTCAGACTCAAACTAATTGATGTAGGAATATTTTTTAAATAGGTGTCCATCCTTCAAGGACATGGTCTACATTTTTACATTTTGATATTTCCTTTTATAGATATCCATCCTTTGAGGGATCGGTCTATGATTTTAACAAGTATCTGACCTTCGAGGGATCAATCTACTTTTATTTTTGACAATATGATTTTGATTTTTTGAAGAGATGTCCTTCAAGGAACCAGTCTATTATTTTTGATAAGATGTATCCATGAATATTTTTTACTTTAATTTTGAGCTGAGGGAAAAAACCTAATAGATTATTTAAAGGAGATGGGAAGAGATGAGTGAAAAAAATACACATGTGTTCCCCATGACATGTATTTGGTTGACAAACAAGGTGGGTGGATGTAATAATTGTGTGGTTCCCATAGAATGGGAAATTTTCTAATTGAAAGATGTGATGAACATATTTGTGGTGCTCATATTTAAGGTATTTGAGGATGGTGACGGAGTAAACGACATGCTTTCAAATCATTACAATCATAAGATGAATGGTTGGTGACAAAAATATATCTTATGTGTAATAACCGTCCTGATGGTAACAAGTTAAAAATATAAATTCTACAAGTGTAAGGATTTCAAAGGTTCCTTTTTAGGTGTACCATTGAGGGAGGCTAGGTAACACACTCTCAACCCATACTTGTGAGCAATAACGTATAGTATGATCTAGTTAGGGGGAAAATTCCATGTTTACATCTTTCTAGAGTAGTAAAATTTTTATTTTCCTTAAGAACGAGATCACCTATGTTAAATTTGCATTAATTTACATGTTTTTTATATGTGAATTTGATATGTTCTTGATATACACGATGATGTTCGAAGGTTTTTAAACATTTTCATCTAGTAGTTCTAACTATGATAGATGATCTTGTCGATGATCTTCATCAAGGATAGATTATTTGAAAGATATATGGAGTGATGGGATTTGAATTATAAGGAGTAAAACTACCTCAGAGCCATAAACTAGTGAGGAGGGTGTAACACCTGTAAAAGTGTAGATGATAGTATGATATTCCTTAGAGAGAAAATGGGATTTGGAGATGCAAATTCCTACCTTCTTCATCAACTAATTTCATGAGGATTTTGTTTAGTGTCTTATTAGAAGCCTTAACACGTTCATTTTATTGGGGATAACAAGGTGAAAAAAATATAATTTTGATATTGAATGTGTCAAAAAGCTTCTTAAAATCCTTATTTTTAAAGGATTTTCCATTGTTAGTGACAAGTTTATGTGGGACACCAAAGCGACATATGATGTGTTGATAGATGAATTAGATGATTTTTTTCTTTAGTTGAAGTCAAGCGGATGGATTAAACCCATTTTGTAAAGTATTCAATGGATGTGATGATCTAATTATGATGTTAAGAGGAACGAGGGTTGATAGTGTCGATGAGGTCTAACCCCCATTTTGTGAGAAAGGTCATATATCTTGAGATGGTTTTAAAGCTTAGTTAGGGATGTGAATGAGGTCCGAGTGTTGTTAAAATTTGACACATTTATTAACATATGTATAATAATATTGGTGGATGGTAGGCCAATAATATCCCAGTTCTAAGACACATTTAACAACAATGGTACCATTGAAATGTCCATTGCATATACCATCATGGACTTCCTGGATGTGTAACATCCACTTTTTAAGAATTTAGAAAGAATGGAATTTTTTTTACATAATGTTCTCTATTCTAAATTAATATAATTCAAAACACATATTCCATTGCCAATCCATCTCATAACAGAAAACCATATGCAACTATAATGACTTAGTGAAACACCGATCTCTCATTCCGTGACTCGATATTAAACCGATATCTGATGTTAACTTAATAATGTGTATAATATGTATACTTGGCTCCTTTACCCTTTTAGGGGTACCCAAGTGTTCTTTCTAAAGATACTATCTGAATACCTGTTATCAATATTTATCTAAAATCCTTCATGTTAGAGTAGGTGACATAGGACAATGTAACCAAAAACTTGTGATACTTTGGCCAAAGTTTCTAAACATGTCTACAATGTTTACATTCCAAGATGACATACTCATTGAAAGGAATATCTCCTTAACCACACTTGCAATGTTATCTAGAATGGTCTTTCTTTACTTTCATCAACCCAAACTGAGTCAAAGTTACACACTAAACATGGAAGTAACATGCACTAGTGTGGAGGACTACTCATGGTGACTAAGGATACATAGACATACTCAATCGAAATACATCGATTGGGTGTGTCTAGTCACCCTAATTCAACATGAGTTGAACAAAACACTAGCTCATGTTCCTATATCTGTTTAGGGAGGAACCATGAGCCCAAATTCCACTTATGTCAATCAAGTTAATTAAACTAAGTGGGATGTTGAGGCATAACATATTGCATCATAGTATCCTCGTAATGACCCATGTCATTAAGAAGGTACTATGCCATTATTGCTATGTTTCAACATCCAACTAAGTTCCCTCAACTAGACTAACATACTTAAGAATATATTTTAGTTTATTAACCCAATAACTTACTATCTTATAGATTAACGATAACAACACTTTTAAGGGCTTATTAAGCATCATTTTACCTGAAAAGGTTATGAGTTGTATTTTACATGAAAGGAAGGTATGCAGATAAAATTTTCCTTCCTAAATACTCTATATTCATGCTTAGGTTCATCTTAATATTATATATTTATTTTGATATATCGATGTGTATGAACTCAATATTATGAAAGATTATTGAAACTTTTACTTTATACTTCATAATGCTAAAGTATAAATCCTTTTATTAACCTTTTTAAGAATCCATATTTCAATTGTAGAAATCTGCTTAAGGAAAACACATCCGACCATCCTCCTATTTTAATCATAACACCTAATAAGATCTCAAATATATCTCTTTCTTTAATTACAAGGAAAATACCCTTTTTCCCCTTATAAAGGACTAATGTCTCTTGGGCCTTGAAATATTGGCTAAGTAACAAAGGATATGTATACGTAAGACCAGTAAGGAGAAGGGTGCGCAGGAAGAAGAACACATGACAAAGAGGTTTAAGAAGGGTTTAGGTGAAACTAGGGCGCAAACGGAAGGCATATCCTTGGGTTCAAAGGAATTATCCATATTTTGAATTCTGAAGGCACTTGAGGAAAAACATGACTCAACTAGGCATACTGAGTGGATAAGGAGCCATCCTGGAACCTTGGAGGTCAAAGAAAGGATATTCAATGTAGGGAATATTCCCAGAAGACATCATTACATAGAATGGAGGGATTGGAAAGGGATAAGCATTCACCATTGGAGGACCACATTAACACCTAGAATGCAATCTGATCAGGAGGGAAGGCATGTCAGTGGGTGTTGATCCATAAAAAGAGATGCTTGGAATTAAGGAAGAGGTGCATAAGCAGATAAGAGAATGCATAGAGAGTAAAATGTTGAGTAACAGAATGGTGCAATAATGCTAGGGCTTAGAGCACTTAGTTATGAGGGTTATAAAGGATGTAATAGACCTTTTTATGACATTAGGGTATGTAATAAGGGTTGAAATGGGAGGGTATGACTAGGATCTCTAATTAGGGAAGATATGTAGGGATTAAGTATTTGTTATTTAAGAGTTATGGTTTGTGATGACCTCCTTTGAATGTAATGTGGCTACCAATGAATATAGAAGGTTTTTCTCTATATATCATGTCTAAGGGTGTAAACCCTTGTGTTATATGATTTTCATGGTTTAGATTTGGTTTATTATGCCATTTATATAGTTATTAATTTTCTATAATGCATTAATATATAGATCTGCAAGATTCACCTTCCACTTTTCTTTTAACTAAATGTTTGTACTTATCATTCTACAAATCATTCTCCTTCATTGGAAAAACCCTCTCATAGTGCTCACATAAAGGAGGGGCTTGGTGGCCATGTGTGCCTTGGCTGAGTGCCTAGCACTCGCAAGGTGATAGGTTGGTGCACTTGCGGTTAGAAAGATATATTTAGGGTAGATAAAAATGAATACATCTTAGTTCCGTTGTCATGACCTCTTTTTGAATCTATTGTGAGAATAATGCATGATGATAGAGAACTTGACCTTGGACAATGTCGAAGCATGGTTTAAGAGCATGGAGGATGAGTTTTCTCATATATTAAATACTAGACCAAAGTTTTATGCACGCAAATGGGTAGACGAGAACCTATATCATAAGCTATATGAGACCTTATTTTATTTCTTTCCAGTAGAGGTGTATGGATTGATTTTGGCGTATGTATTTAGATCAAGCTAGTTTTATGTATCTCGCATGTGGGCCTAAGATGAATATCAGAGGCTACAGGACATTGATCTGACTTGGACACATGTTGATCATTGGTGGAGAAGAGTGTTGGCTAGTTATACCATGAAATACATTATTTATATGTATTCTTGTCCAGAGGTTGCTGAGTTTGAGTTCTTAAGAGAGCTTAAAGGATTGTTTTTGCGTCATATTCCTTTAGCCATAAAAATTTTGATCATTACACTAAATTTGTAAGAATTTCCTATGGTCGGATAAGATTATTCTAAGCATTGGGAAAGGATGCTAGGGTAGATAAATATGATGGACCTTATGGCTGAAAAGGAGAAGGAAGATAGATAACTAAAGTATTATGAAGCTTGTAAAAGGGAGTTAGTTAGACAAGGTGAATTTGTAGGAGCAATGGATTCATGGAGGCAGGCATTGTGGCAAGGAATTGAGGCTCATGCAGAGGATGTGGATCCTGCGAAGTCTATGCCACCCCATCTTACCAAGCATGGGATAGATACCCCTTCAACTTCTTATGAGAGTTCATCACTTGGAGAAAGGAGAGCCATTGTTGCGCATCTAAATTGACCTAGTGAACAACCACTGGCACTTAGTTTTCCAAATCAAGAGATAAGTATTGCTAACCCATTTATTATTGCTTGAAGTGACCGATCAACATTAAGGAGGTATAACTTTTCATTAGGCACATCTATGGCTACAAAATCATTTCTTATGTTTGAAGGTATATTTTTTGGAGTGGAATTTGGTAAAATTACGTGTACATAAATCTTGGATATCATGTCTTGAAGTGGTGCAAGATAGACATCTAGTAACGGTGCAATATCACAAACTGTTGGCGCATAGTTCAACATGAAAGTAGAAACACTAGGTGCAACCACGTCAAGGAATTTACTATCTACATGAGGTGGATCTGGTGGAATAGGAGCTAGTGAACCTGGTGGACTTAGTGGATCTAGAGGATTTAGTAGATTAGAAAGAGTAAGAACCGATAGATCTAGTCGATCTGGTGGTGGAGGAAACACCAGGGGAAATCAATGTTCTAGATTAGGCAGACAAGGGCCTCAACCACCTCAGTAATTATTCTTTGAAATATATTTGCATCTGCTAGACTACAAAGGTGTTGAGGATGCTATAGATCATGTACATGAGTGTGAGTTGCTATGGCACATGAATAAGATCACTACCCCAGAACGGAAATCAAGTCATTTTGCAATGATGTTGCAAGGACGTGTGCATAGTTGGTGCTGGAAATATGACCCCCACCAGATAGTGGTATATTACACCTCACTATGGAATTCCTTCTTAGCTGAATTTCATATCCCTGAGTTTGAAGAGAAGAGGATTAAAACAATAACATGATCCAATAATGTTTGTTAGAGAGTGTTTGGGAATATGACATGCGTTTTAAGACTCTTTTTTAAAGTCGTCTTATGATATTCAACCTTCCCAACATGCTCAATGGTTTATGTAATCATTTTTACACCCACCAAAGAATAAGGGAATCCCATGCACGTCATTGTATCACCCAGAGGGCGTTGGGTTCTCACCCTAGGCACAGGCAAGCGCCAAGTCTCTATTTTATGTTATTTGAGTAGGGAAACATAATCTATGTTCCAAAATTGAAAGGAAGTGAGTGGGAATGAAATATGTGAACATTGTAGATCTCATAATGGCTCTAGATCATTATAGTCATTACAGACAAATATGCTTTAACAGATGAAAATAAATGGATCAAAACAGAAAGGAAAATGCATAAGAATTCATATTCATCTTATAAGCATACATGAAAAGGAGCTATGAAGAATCATGTATTAATTCAAAAAAATAAAGATCATATTTAATTAACTTGGTAACCTCATTACATTCATTAGACTTACTATAAATCACCACATTATGGTAGACCAAATTCATGCATCATAACTAGATCCATATCATTTAGCTCTCAAAAAGAAATTTTACAACCCCAACCCAATATGACTCCTTGCGGTATGTCTGCAGAGCTCCAGTCTCTATTGATCTCTCTTTGTGTCCCTTTTTATTCTATGGGTGCTTGTATTTATAGGCACCCCAAAGTACCAACTCATCCTTATGTGGCCTCAGATCCGAAGCCAAGTGTCTGAATGTGTTCCTTCCATGGGAGCATGGTCCTTCAGGCCTGAGCTCTCCACTTTTTTTCCATGATGATCTTCTAAAAGCTTCCATCATAGGGCATAGTCCTTCCTACGCTAACCTGTCACTAGGCTGGTACCTTATCCACTCTGTATGCACATTCAGGTCACACTTTTCTTGTGTCGTGTCTGATATGCCAAATATGGTTAAGTCTTGAGACCTTGTTTTCTGGCGAGTAACACGGCCCTTCTAAAATCCTCCTAGAACCTTTCCTTGCATGCCTTCTCCTTGTGTCCCCATTTATTAACTTCAGTCTTTCGTGCCCTTGTACCTTTGTGTACTTAGCCAATATTTTAGGGGCCCAACATCACCCCACACTACGCATGTTCTGCACTCATAGAAACACTTATCTAATGAATAAAGAATTACAATAGACTTAACGTCTGAGGAAAATAATAAGGGGATGAAGAATTTGGGAAAGAAGAAAGAATGGGGAAGTAATGGCATTACTACAACAAGATATTAAAATATTTTTACAAGTCAGCCTCCAACTTGTTCTAGGCATCAACTTCGTTTTACGCTCTTTTGTAGAGGTCACCAACTAGGGCCCCTACCTCCCCAAAACTCAATCCATCTCCTTTAGCATCCATAGTGTCAACAATTTTTTCCAACTCCTTTTCCACATCCTCAAGCACGTCCATCCTTCTAGTAATCTGTGGGTATAACTCATTTAGCTGGTTCTTGATTTTACCCCTTACGTCCTCAATAGATTCTGACTTCTTTTAAACCTCGTCCAAGATTATATCCCGCTCTGCTCTATTGCTTTTGTTATTTTCTTAGAACTCTTTAAGCTTTGCTTCATAGTTGGTGACTAGAGTACTTGCCACTTTATCTCTAGTTGTGCAGTTGTCAAATGCAGCCTCGATGGTATGGGTAGCAATCTTTACATCAACAAGGACTTTTCTATATTCAGCCATGATTTCTACTACCTTTAATTTATCCTCCTTCTCCAGGTGCATTGTTATTTCTTCCACAGATTCTTAGGATAGAGGTTTCCTTTCCATGGTTAGGATGTACGTTAGGTCTTCAAGACACTCAAGGCAAGATCCATACTTTTATGAGGGTGGTGTTAAGTCTAGATGCTTCAAAAAAATGGCATTTGTGTTGTATTATACCTTCTTATGTGCTTCGCACACCCTTTCCTTTTCCTCCCTAAGCTCATGCTTTAGATGAGTGCTATCTAACTACTCCTACTTTAATTCCTTGGCCTTACCTTCTAGCTCTTCCTCCTTATTTTTTAGTTCTTCCTCATTTTCTAGTTCTTATTCTAGAAATATTATCCTGTCATTCCATCCAAAGACCTTAGCTTCAACCTCAACTGAGACCTTGTTGAGTCCACTGCATAATAGCTCATCTTAAAGCTGCTGAGAATTTACAGAGGGGTTGTCTCATTTTGACTCAGGCATTTTCATTAGTTCCCCCTGGATTACCTCAAACTTTGGATCCTCGATGTGGGACTCAATTTCCCAAGAGAGCAGCTTCCTCATCTGAGGGTATGCACCTTCTTTATCAAATGACATCATTTCCATGAGTTGATCTATTGGGATGATGCTTTAGAATCACATGTGTAACACCTTGTTGGGATCATTAATGTAGCTCATTCCTTTCCTCTTGATCTCCTTGTGCTTTCCCCCTATGTGTGTGCCCTTAGGAACAGTTATTGATATACTAGGGCCTCTCGTGTTGCCATGATCTTTCCCTACACTTTCTTCCTTATCCTCTTCCATCACTACGTCAGTGATGCACTCCAATTCTTATTCTACCAAGGATTCAATGATATTTCATTTCTTCTCTTTCTGCTACATCGTTTACTTGCTCCTTTGTGAGGCTTGGAGTTTTATGATCTTACGCGCCAACCTCTTAATTTCTTCCCATATCCTGGGAGCCTTCCTCCTCCTGGCTACCCTTACACCACACAAAAAGGAACTCATTTTCTTCTTCTCTGCCCTCTTCTTCTAATCATGCATGCTGAAAACAAGTGGCTCTTGGTCCCCTTCAAGATCATCTTCTTTATCATCATCCCTCTCACCTATGTATTTTTCCAAGGTCTCTGTCTCCTCCGAGTCAGATTCCTCCATTACCTTATATTTCTTCCTAATTGGGGATTCTAGAATAGTAGATTCTACTTTATCTTCCTCCTCTAGCGATTTCTCCTTTGTGATAAGATTTTCCTATTCTGGCACGTCCTCTTTGACTAGAGACCTCTTCTTGTGCATGTAAGTAATCATTCTAGTGCTCGTTCCTAGGGTGCCTATTGCTTGTGTATCTTGGGCACTTGGTGCCTTCTTCTTTATTTATTTTGTCTCCTTTTTCCTGGGTGTGGTCTTCTTCCTAATTGTTAAGTCCTCATGTATAGCTATCTCATTTTCAAGATAAGTGCCCTTCTCAAAATTGGCCCTTATCCAAATGTCAAAGTTAGGGGTTTTACCATTTAGACTTCATGCGACACGTAATTCTCCACATACACGCACTTGTTGGGGTAGACAAATATCCTATGCATCTCCCTGTGGTCGCGATCCAAACTTCCAAGTTACAGCTTTAACTTCTTGGACTCCTTGAATCTGTTAACTCCCACCTATAAGTATTGAGTTGTGAAGGAGAATGGGAGGTTGCACCATGGGCTCATGTTTTCATCAGTCAATTTGAACCTACCAATACAAAAGTGTTAGTATATAATGAACTAAGCTTCTCCTACTGTAACCATTGGAAGTTGTTTCACAATTCTCCATTCTACCCCAAATGCATTCCTTAAGTGCTTATACCACTTTTCAAGATGTGCCATCTAAACGGGAGTCATGCTATCACAAGTGTATTTCTCAAATATTTTGGTAGGTGAGGGGTCTTCCTCTGGGTACTCCCAAATGAACTTGTCTATTGCATATGGTACTTTGATCTCTAAGAACACAATGGTTAAGAGGATATTACCAAAGAGAATCTTGTCTCCTTCCTGTGTGCTAGTGATAATTTCATCTACAATGTATGTGGATAGATTATAGATGGTGCCCTCTGATATTCTTCTACAAACATTCAACAAGGACTTGTTTACCTATGTCCATCTTTCTTGCACGTTGAGTTTTGTTACTAGGTGCATGACCATTCTCATCACTAGGTCTTGGATATCCCCGATATCAAAGTACCTTGACCCCTTCTTGTATGCATACATGGTCACTATTTCCTTAATTGATTCCTTGTCACACAAGTCGTCCTCTAAGATTTCTCCCTCACAGATAAGGCCTGTGAATCTTGAAATTAGCTGAGGGGTTATGAGCATCTTGCACCCCGTGAATTGAAAGTGGTCTTCATGTACGTGTGAAATTAGCCACTGATAGAGGTGCTCTGGATTTCTAAAGTAGGGAAACTCATAGAGTTACAATAACCCCACCTTCTCTAGCTTCACCTTGACTTCATCACTATAAATTTGGTAACCCCTTAGGTGTTCTCTGGTTAGCCAGGCATACTAACTCCAACTCCATTTCCTTTTCAATCACATTCATCTGATGATTGTAATTACTTAGTGTCATTTTTCTCATTTGGGATTCCCATTCCATCTCGAGTGAAACCCCATCTGGGTACTGCATTTTTGCATACCATTCCTTGTTGGTATTTGTACTAGTTTCTTGTTTTTTTCCCTTGCCCTTTCCCTTTTTAGGTGTTACTGTTGGTTTCTTGGGTGCTATTGTGTAGGTTTTCACTTCAAATTATCTTCCTAGCTCTTCTCTTCTATCTTTTCCAAGTTCAAATATCTAACCTACTCAGAATACTCTTTTCCAACCCGTGCCCTAGGTGCCAAACCTTAACTAGAATATCTTTTCACAAGACGGTGCTTCTTCACAACTCTCCCCATGCCTGTGAATTACTTCCCCCCAGTTTACAAGGTCCAAAGTAGTCACTCATGGTTAAAATCTTCAAATTTTTCTTTGCACGGATCAACTTTGGAAACCCTAGTTTACAAAATTTCTTCCTTCTTTGTATTCACAAAGTAAATAATGAAGTTCCCAACCTTCTATTTATAGTTTTCCCACTTTTTAACATTAAATGCTATCTTACCTACCACCATAATTTCAACACTTAATGTGGATTTCTCCAACAAAGTCTAACTTTAGCACTTTAACTCACGTGCCTAACCTTGTGCGGATAATTCCCCAACCTTCTAGTGCACAACCAATCCATCTTGACAGGAGACTCTTGCACATAACTAGTGCCGAAGGCACTTCTTCTTTCATGATTTTTTCTCTCTCCTACCTCGTGTTATGTTTGTGCTTCTTCCTTTCTTATACGTGGATCCCCAATGTAGCCTTATCTTGACACCAATCATCCTTTTTCACCTTTCTTTGCATGTACATCCTTCATAAGGCCATTTAACCTTTATTTCCAATGCAATCCTTCATGGCACTTCACACTTTAATTTCTTCCACCTCACTCCACCCCACACTAAAATAGTGTGCGGGCCTCTATGCAATTATAACCTTCCAAAAGTAATGAGATTACCAGCACCTAAGGTGCAACCCAAAAAAACAACAAGAAAGAGAAACCCAAGAAAAGAAAATGCATTAAGGGAAATCCTAAACTAACTAGTAATACTACCTTATTTACAAACACCAAGAAGACTTATTTACATTAGGGCTTTAACCTACTCCCATTGAAGTTTCCTAGAAATATCATCCAATTGAGTGCTTGTAAATGTCACACACATGAATCAAGGATGTACGAGATGATGTAAGGACCCAACCAATGTACTTTTACTTCCCAGGATGGCGTAGAAACTTTGAATCATATAGTAAGACCATATTCCCAACCTAAAACTTATTTTTCTTAATGTGATGATCATGCCATTCCTTTTGTTATGTTTTTTCTGTCTTCTAGTTCCACCTGGTGAGTGATCATATTTCATCTAATTACATTAACTTGTCAATTATTTCTTCCAAAGCTTGTTCATCAACCAATCCTCATGTGCACGCTATACGCAGTGAAGGTAACATAATTTCAACCAGAAGTACAGCTGCCATGCCAAACACTAGTTGAAATGGTGTGGCCTTATTCAACCTCTTACAGGTTGTCCTATATGTCCAAAGAACATATGATATTTTGTCTTCCCAATCTTGTCTACCAACATAAAAAAATTTAGTCAACATGTGGCTAAGTATTTTGTTAAATTCCTTAGTAGTTCCATTTTCTTGAGGGTGATAGGGAGTAGATTTTTGATGGGCCACCATGAATTATGATAGCATAATCCTGACCATTTCATTGAGGAAGTTCGTACCTCTATCACTTTCAATCTCAAAAGGCATCCATACCTACTAATTATGTTTTCCCATAAAAATATAGTAGTGGTAGCCACTATACAGTCCTCTGTAGGCACTGCCTCTTCCCACCTTGTCAAATAATAAGTGCAAGTGAGGATATACCGTGAACTAGTCCTTCGCGCCACTGGTGAGATTGGTATGACAAGTTCGATAGCCTATTTCTCAAATGGTTGTGTTGGCTATTGGTCGTAAGGGAATTTCATCCCCTTTCCTAGGTTTGCTAAGGCACTGACAATGGTCACAGGCCTTGCAAAATTCAATGCAATCTTGATAAATGGTCTCCCACTAAAGCCTTGCGAGTAGAATCTTCCACGTGGTTACATTTCCCGCATAGATTCCTCTTGCAATCCCACTATGTGCTTCTTCCATAATTGTAATGCACTCATGTTATAGTACGCAATGATGCAGAACCTCATCATGACCCATTTTCTATAGGTCTCCACTAATTAGCATGTAGGGTGTGGTGCGTATGGCCAACTTCTTCTTCTCTAAGGCCTTCATTCCATTTGGTGCTACACCTGCTTTAAGAAATAATGCAATATCCTCCAAATATGATGGCGCGTGCCGTAACCTAAATAATTATGCACATCTGGCATAGTCTCTTAAATACTCTGCACATCCTCCCCTGAATCAATTCTAGACAAATGGTTAGGTCCGAAATTACTTTTTCCTGGTTTGACAACCACTATGAACTTGAATTCTTGGAACAATAGTACCCACCGACATACGCACCCTTGTAGAACAGGATTGTTCAGCAAGTATTTCAATGCCATATGGTCAGTGTAAAATAAAAAAGGGGTTTTCAAAAAATATTGTCTAAATTTATGAAGTGTGTAGATCATTGACAATTCATCACACTCAGTCGTAGTGTAATTCTACTCTACTGGTGCCAATTTCCTACTTACAAAGCACAAGGGATGATCAATAATCCCTTCACTAGGATGTGCAAGTACTACTCTAATGGTGGACCCTGAGGCATCCACATGAACATGGAAAGGCTTATCCCAAGAAGGGAAACGTAGGATGGACGCGGTGACAAGCCTATCCTTCAAATTGTCAAATGCCTTCTGCTAAGCCTTTCCCTAATGAAAGGAACTTTTATGTCTAAGTAATTCTTCTAAAGGTGCAGTGATCTTGGCATATCCCTTGATGAACTTCCTGTAGTACCCCATATGCCTAAGAAATCCATGTACTGCACTTTGACTAGTAGGCTCCCTCAATCACACAATTAATGCAAATTTTGTGGGATCTACTAGCAGGCCCTCCTTACATATGATGTGCCCTAATAATGTTCCAAATGGAATAGAAAAGATACATTTATTAATGTTAAGGGATATCCTCAATTGGCAACACCTTTCAAACATTAGCCTTAAGTTATCACAATGGTCCTTTACTAACCCATATACTATCGAATCATCCTGGTAGACTTGAAGGAATTTATGGATGAAGTCCTAGAAATCTTGTACCACAATGTGTGAGAACACAGCATGCACATGCTTTAATCCAAATGGCATCACTGTATATGAAAAAATTCCCCACTCAGTGGCAAAATTTGTCTTCCTTTGGTCCTCTTTTGCAATCCTTACCTAGTGATAGCCCGAGAATCCATTTGTGAAAAAATAGACCTTGCACCCTGGCACTCCCTCTAAGATTTCTTTAGTGAATGGGGTTAGGAAGGGATCAATGATACATAATATATTTAGGTCCCTGTAATCAACATAGATCTTTATCCTTCCATCCTTATTGATGTTAATTACCATTGGACTTATCCATTTTGACTCTTCAATAACTTTAATAATTCCCGATCCTATCATCTTCTCAATTTCTTCTTTTACCTTCATGTGCAGGTTAGGATTCATTCGCTATGGTCTCTTCCAGATTGGGCATGCACCCTCCTTTAAATTAATTCTCATTTCCCCCAAGGAATGGTGAATTCCTTGAGTTCATGATACCCGCACAGGAATAAATCATCAAACTCATGTAAAAGATCAATGACAATGGAGACTTCCTTCTCCGACCAATAGTCTCCAATGATAGCCTCTTTAGGCTCTTTGTTTGAGATGATGTTAACCTTATTTGTATTTAAAGGCTCATGATAGGCACACGCCCATTCATCAACACTATCTATGACTTCGCACATCCATACAGAATGGTCAACATCCAAGATTTATGCTTCTTCTCCATTAATAACATACACCATCTTCCTCTTTTCTTTTTCCAAACACGCGTGATCAAGCTGTATCTCTTTTATTTCTTCTTTCTCAAAGTTCACCTCTGAGCCAGGTTCACCTAGAAACTCTAGTAGCCTATCTTTTACCACAACACTATCCCCAATGGTAAGGCACTTGACATCCTGTAATGCCTTATCCACCAAGGGTTTTGTACTTTGATACTCAAATGTTTGAATGAGATCAGCCGCTAACTCTTTCCAATTCCTTGTCTGGTGGTGTGTCTTAGAATGAATGTACCATGTGCATGCACAACCTTATATGGTGGAATACAACTTGTAAACTCATTATGAAGGTGGAAATACTTCTACGCTTCCCATCCAAGTTGTCTCACATGCTTCATTTGGAAGGAAGAGGTGTCTTTACCATTGTGATATTTTATAGTCATGGGAGCAATGATCCTCCAAAACCTTATAGAGAATGCAATTCTCACCTCATGCCATTCCAAGAGATTATCCTGATGTTTTGCCTATGAGCATGTAATAGTTCCAAGTAAGATGTAATTGTTATCCAAAATAAGCCCCTTGCTTATTTTCTGGCTAACTCCCTTCATTCCTTCCTTCCTTGTGCCTCAGTCAGAATTTTTATACTGCTAGTGTCACTTAGGGACTGAGCATCCTCAAAAAAGATAACTCCTTCTGTGGGATGAAATGTCTCTAGATCCTTGATTGAGCACACATATATTCTATCCAAGACCTATTCTCCCAAAGGTTCAATATAGGGTTTTGATTTCCTATCATCCAGGGGTATGATGACCTATTCCTCCTCATTTTTAAAGCTTATGTATCCCTTTTTGAAGAATAGATCTGCGTTGTTCTTATAGCACCATGGGCACCCAAGTAGTGTTGGGAAATTGTGTTCCTCGATGAGTGCCAAGACTTCGAAGTCCCTAGTAAACATATCCCCTTGAATGGTGATAACTATATCAAGTAAGACATCTATGGGAATTGCCTTCATTTTATTTTCCATATACAACACTTTCAAAGATGGCTGTAATGCAGGTCTTTGCATCTGATGCCATGCATCCAAGGTGAGAACATTGACCTCCACGCCTATGTAAATGAGGATATTACTAAGGAGCCATCCATCCATGACCATAACTAACATGATCTCCCTATCATAGTCAAGTATGTGAGGGGGAATGTTTTCATGTAAGATCTTCCTCTCATGCTCTTTCCCAGTGTGTGGTACCTTCTCTATCAACCATGCTCCTAGCAATGTAACACCCTGAACTGTTGTTACTTTCTCCTATGCATACAAGTGTTGATATGTGATTTCTTTTGTAAAAAGGATGTGTTCCTAGATTAAGGAATCATGCTTGATATGTACTGTAATCTCTTTGCAGATTGCAGATCTTGACTGAGTCAGAATATGATTAGACTCTTTTATCTATTTCATTTTTTTGTATCTGAGTTTAATCTGATCTCGGAATAAATTATAGAGTTATCCATCTATAATGATCTAACCTTGGATCAGGGGAATTGATCCAAGTATTGCTCTAAGTTTGTTCGTGATGAATTAAAATCATAGACCTTGAACAGGTTGCAAGGTCTAGCAGCATTGAATAAGCTAGTCAGGAGTATGACTTAGGCTGATCAAGTGAAATGGATTGATTCCCGATATCGAAGTATATCTAGAAGGTATCGATCATGGACCAGGTAATAATTCAGTTACATACGATTCTGATCAGTAGAACAAGAGCTAACCCTGTTTAAGAAGGTATGATATAGGTCTTTTCTGAGTGTACAGAATGCAGACCTAACTGGAATTATTAAATGATTAGTAACCTAAGACTAAACATAACCTAGGGGTTAGATTAGTGTTAATCTAACCTAGACCTAGGCTAAGAGTTAATGTCCTAAGTTAGTATCTATGTTTATGGAAGTTAGATTACATATTATCCCAAATTCTAACCTAAGTTACTAACCTATCTATTGAACAAGAATGTATGGGGGCCTATGGAGGGGTGTGAACCATGGGCGGCATTTTCTATGTCATTAAATGCTAAGGATAAGGATGGAGGACAGGTCATGGCGGAGGTATTAGGGAGCAACTAACCTAAGCCGATGTGGCTGGTCGCTAAGATTGGAAATGAACTTGGGATTTTCATTTGTCTATCGCCAATTCTGGCGGTCGGTGGAAGTGAAGTCTGAGCGGGAAAGTTGGTTTAATTGCATTCAATATTCTTGGTAGACGAGCTCGGAACTCGCGAGAAGGCATGCAAACTGGGAAGTTGGTTAGTTCGTTTGGCTTGTCGCGATTTTTGGATCTTTCCTTCTACCTGTTCACTGGTTCTTCGCACCAGTCTTCTTTGTGTTGCATGGCGAGCATGAACGTTATCTAGCTCTTTTCTCTGGCAAGGAGAATATATATGCCATGGAGATAGAAAAATTTTGTTCGTCGCTCTAACTTGGAAAAGGAAAAGGAAGTCACGAGCTCTTCCAGTGGTCTGCTTCGGAATTTTGAGTAAAAATCCAGGCATGTTAGGCCCTAACCTTTAAAAATCTTGCTCTGTCTTTCAAGTGATTTCATTAGAACAACTCTGTTCAATTGATTTATGGAAAATAGATGATTTTTCCTTGGTGGTCTTGTGTGATTTTTGGTACTGTATCTCTTCTGGTTTGATTTTCTTCAATTTACACCTTGATGGGTGTTTATTATATTCGAACCGTTGCTATATTTCTTGGTGTTTGCATTCTGGCTTTTATATGCGAAAATATAGAAAGATTTTGTGCTAGGCCTGCTCTATGTGAGGCCACGAATTGTCCTCCCGATGGGTACATAGCTATTGATGCATGTTGATATATATAAATGTATATAATATTTTGTTAATACTTGTTGTGGAAATTGTTAGAAGGGATACTGATGGATATCTGTATGATTGTTCAGTTATATATGAACCTTTGTAAGCTCTGTCGTGGTTATTGGTGATAGTGGCTATTGATACTCGTTGGGTTTCGTTTTGTCTTTTAAATTGTTGGGAAGAGGTAACTTACTGTGTTACTGTAGTCTTTATGACCTGGCCGGAGATGTTTTTCCCTCGCTTTGTGGTTATGGGTATAAACCCGCTAACAGTATGCAATATATATATATATATATATATATATATATATTATATATATATATATAGATTTATATTGTTATCTGAACGACTCTGTGGAGTCGATTGAATGATTTATATGTATTTGAACCACTGTTCAAGTTGAATATAATTGAATATTGGAATTTGATGTGCCAGCGACTTAAGGGAATAACATGTATTTTGTCTTCTGTTATTTTGTAAGAATACAGTCGTGTCGTAAGGATCTTGTGGTACAGATTCTTTGGATGTATTTTTACGTCTCCATTCTGTGCAATCTTGTGCGAAAAAATATTGGTAAGGGTACCGTTGGATTCCTTGTTTTGGAAATTCAGTATTCTGATTTGTTCTGCCTGAATTTAAATGTTGCCATTGATGGCACGGATGGATTCATCATATTTTATTATTTTGTTTACTATTGTTTAAACTCAGTGGAACTTGATAATTAAACAGTGTTATTGTCTCAATTTAAGCCTGTTGGTTTACTATTGCTTTTGACGCCTGTTGAGTACCGTGAGTATGGAAAGTTATCTTGTATGTCGGCTTTTGGGAAGCTAAACTGTGAGCACTGGTAACGGTAATATATGTCACTGTTGCCTGTAGAAGCCCGAGTATGAACAGGTAATGTTCTTGGATTTGTTGGCTTTCTTTAATAGCTTGACATCATGAAATATGGCTTCTATAAAGTAGGTTGTAAACATCATACTTTTGGAAGTTCTGATTGCGTCCTGAAGTGACTTCGTTATTCCATGTTTTGTTTCCATTCTGATTTCACTCCCGATTTATGTGACTGTACATGGTGCGTGGTTTTCGTTCAAAAACCTCTTTGCTTAGTTATAAGTAAATGTCATGGCTTAATGTTTTCAAGCCTCTTGTCGACTGCGACAACAAAGGAGATCCTTTGAATTCGACCTTGCGTCTAAAGCCTTACACAGTAGAAAAGGGCTTGAACGGGTTGTAGGTTGTTATTGGGATTGAGGTCAGGCTACGTCCTCTTCGCATTGTTATCCATTCTTTTGTCGATTGAATGTTAGAGTTGTTGATTGTACCTAAGCAGGTAATGGCTGTGTTTATCTTCTTGTCTGTCACATCTTGCGAAAGGTCATTCTGAGTCTATCTGGTAAAATGAACATGTTGTTCGGCATGGGAACTACTGTGCTGTAGTTGCTTAATTGTAAGTTTTAACAAAACAGTGTGCTGTTTATGGACTCGACTGAATTACTTGCATGTGTATTAAGGTGAATTCCTTTCTTTTGGACAGAAGGTATAGTTATGAGCTAGTTCAGAGGGCATCATGTTCAATTTGTTTATTTCTCTTCTGTTGTAAATATTAAGATGAAATAATTGTCCAGCTAACATCTGTAATTGTTTTTACAGAATGACAGTATCAGGATTGATATGATATTCCTCCTTTAATTTGAATATAATGATTGTATGATGTTTGTTCATCTTGGATTTACGATGAATAATTGCTTAGGATACTTTTGTTCTTCTTGATCCCTAGTATTTTCGATGAAATAATTGAGGAGCATATAGGACTACTCTGTAACGAAAATTATTATTACACGTTATAGACATGATATATTCCTAACGTTTGGTTTGAATCATGCTTACTTGATTGATGATTTTATATCATTTAAACAGGGTGTTTAATGAAAACAATTGACGGATTGCAATTGTTTTAAAAGTTAGTGCTTATCATGCTCAGTTCATCGAACTGACTCATGTTGACTATTTTTGCAGATGGTTGCCGTAAGTGGTAAAAGCATGCAGATCTGACAGGATGATCAGATTGTTTAATTTGATTTATAATGAATTACAGCTTGATTTTCTAAATGTTCTATATGAGGAAAGATGTTCTTTTTCCATTAAGCGTTGTATCAAGTATGTTGCTTGCATAAAATGTAATTGTATAGTTTTGAAAGGAATGGAAATAAGTATTTGATACTTATGTGTTGTATTCTTAATTCTGATAGTTGACCTTCTTCGGTTTATATACCAGAGTGGCAATGTTATCTTTGTGTAATTTGGATGCTTTTGTGATTGTCAATAAAAGCTTAAAGAAAATGTGATTGAATTCTAATGAGTGTTTAGTAGTTCTCATTTGTTCTATCGAAAGCTAAATTAAAGTTTAAATCATTGTCTTTTTAAAAAGATAGGGTTAAAATGAACCTAAGCAGAACACTAATCAAGCTGAGGTAAAATACTAATCCCTAGTCCTGAGTATGGCAGGACAACATTAAATGGGATTCTTAACCATTTATATCTTTATACTAATAAGTATGATATAAATTCAGTTAAGAGAACTGAAATAAATCTAATGGGGTTCAGATGGCAATCTCATACGAAGGTTATGAGATATTGACCAATTCTGTTGTTTTAGAATCATGTATATTCTAATAACTCCTTGATGAGACCTTAACCTCAATATCTCCACCATGTAATGGGCTTTATTGAGGAAGGTTGTCTTAAGACAAAGAATCCAGGGAATGGGAAAGGCTAACCTTAGGGGAAAGTCCTTGATGTAATTAAACTCAACGTGCGTAACGCAGATTCTTTAGTAGATCTTTTCGAGGCGGATTTAAAGGATGACGGCACAAGTCAACTGCGGGGTTGTACCTCCGAGAAGATTAGGATCTTCTCGAAGTTGTAACAATGCAGGTGACTTATGACGACACCCTTTGCATTGATCGCTAAGATTTACACTTTGATCTCGGACGAGTTACTCTAGGACCAATTAGGAATGTGGCCATCTTATAAGGCTGCCTAGGAGATTCGGGGTATCATGACACACTGGTTTAACTGCAGGGTTGAACCAGTATGTCACCGTATCCCTAATCCTCGTGGGCATCCATATAACATTATCACCTTGTTAATCTGTCTCCGAGTGATTAAGTTGTGAGAGGAAGGACTGACAGGAGTCGGTATAAGACATTCTATATAACATAAGAATGGGGTGAAGGGCGTATTCCAGATTGACGAGTATGCCGTTAAGGAATACGAGACATAAACAGTATGTTTCAAATCTTTGGCCAAAGTATCGCAAGCTGCTGATTGCGTTGTCCTAATTCACCTAGTCTAAGGGATGAGATGCCGATGAATAATGGTAACAATTATTCAGTTAGGTTCCTTGGACAGAGCATTCTGAATCCCAGAATAGGGAAGAGAACCACAGGAGTGAAGTGTTAAATAATAACGCCAACTCTTATTACTCATGAATAGATCGGTAGATTACCGAGTCATGAAATGAATAGATCGGAGGTACTCCGAGTCATTACAGCTGCATATGGTTATCTGTTAAATGAATGGTTATTTGATTTGTGAGTTCTAAATTATGTATTTAGAACCAGGATGCATTTATCAAAAAAAAAAAAAATTGACTTGTTCTATTGTCTAAAATGAGGATGTTACATCTTGGTATCAGAGCTGAAGGTTGCAGCTCTTGGACCTATTGTGTCCATAATCTGATAAAAACCTGAATTTTCTTGTAACAGAAAATGGTTAGAACAAGGGGGAACGTTGCGAATAATGCTCCACCTGAAGGAGGAGCGGCAACAACCCAGAAACTTGATGAGATCCTTGCTGCCCTGTTGGACACAAGAGATCGCTTAGCTGTACTTGAACAACAGGTGATGGGAAATGAGGAGGATGAAGAAGCTGATAATAATAATCAGCAACCTCCTGAGGACAACCCCAATATGGGTGTTGATGTTAATGCTGGGAATGCACCTATCCAACCAGAAAACAAAAAGGCCAGATTGGCAGCAGAACTCACTAATGATATAAAAAGGATAAGTCCACCTAAGTATGATGGCACCACATTAGGAGATGGAGCTGAGAACTGGCTCAGCGAAATGGAGAAGTACTTTTCAATAAGGAACTTCTCAGAGGAAACCAAAGCTATTTGGGGAGCCTATCAGCTTTCCCACGAAGCATCTTCGTGGTGGGATAGCCGTAAAGCTGAACTAAACATTGATGAGACCAATATTACTTGGGATCAATTTAAAGGCTATTTTAGGCAACGTTGGCTGCCACAACTTTTCTATGATCAGAAAATGACAGAATTTCAGAACTTAGCTCAGGGGAAGCTAACGGTAACTGAATTCTGGGAGCGGTTTACAAAACTCCTTAAGTATGTACCGCAGTATCAAACTGACGAGAAGTTCAGAATACGGAAATTCATCATGGGATTGAATCCCGTGATAGGAGGAGAGGTCGATGTTCACAGTCCAACCACTATGGAAGGAGTTGTTGAAAAGGCCATAAGGCAAGAACAGAAATTAAAGGCTATTTCTGCTCATAAGGAGGAAGTGCGGAAGAAGACTGCAAACCCTTCTTCAACCTCTCTTGCACCCAGAAAAGGACCATGGAAAAAGTTTGGAAACAAGAGTAAGTTTCCAGGAGATAACAATAAGAAAGCAGCAGTAAATAAGCCTGCTGGAAACGTAAGGGATAATTTTGCTAAAAATTATAACAATGGGCAGAAGCCCTATGGAGGACAACGTGACAATTACAAGGCTGGAGGTAATTCTGAGCCTAAAAAGGGACCTGTAGGAGGCTGCTACAATTGTGGCAAAGACCACTATGCTAATCAATGCCCTTTGAAGAAGGATGATCGTAATCAGCAGCATAAGATACATGCTGCAGTAGCAGACAAGCAAGCTGAAAAGTAAGTAACACCTATAGAAGTTCCGGGTAAGTTATTTGGCATACCTGTCACTATTCTTTTTGATACAGGAGCTACTGAATGTTTTATTTCTAATAAACTTGCTTCTAAACTTAAAAGAAAAGCTGGGAAAATGGATAAATCTTGGACTGTACAGTATGGTAATAATTCTGTTCATACAGTGAGTGAGTGTCTTTTTGGGGCAGTCCTTGATTTACCTAAATTCTCCACGGAAGTTGATCTCTATGTTACACCTTTAGGATCTTATGACATTATCATTGGTGTCAATTGGTTAGCTGACCATAAGGCAAAGGTAGATTGCTATGAAAAGAACATAAAGTGTTTAGATGATCAGCTGGAAACAACAGAGATTCAAGGGGTGAAACGGGAAATTTTGGTTAGAAAACTGTCAGCTATGCAGCTTAAAAAGGCTAAGAATAAAGGATGTACTCTTTATGCAGTAAAGATATCTGAATCTTCAGAAGAAGATGGTGATTACATGAAGCAAATTCCTCTGTTACAAAGTTTCAGGGATGTTTTTCCTGAAGAATTACCAGGGTTACCACCCAAGAGAGAATTTGACTTCACCATTGAAATCAAACCGGGAACTGAACCTATTTCCAAAGCACCTTATAGGATGACTACTACAGAGTTAGTCGAGCTTAAGGCACAGTTGCATGAACTTTTGACAAAAGGTTTGATTAGACCAAGTGTTTCACCTTGGGGTGCGCCTGTAATATTTGTGAAAAAGAAGGATGGAACACTAAGGCTGTGTATTGATTATCGGATGTTGAACAAAGCAACAATCAAGAACCGATATCCACTTCCAAGGATCGACGATCTGTTTGATCAGATGCGTGGAGCAGCGGTTTATTCTAAGATAGACCTTCGATCTGGTTATCATCAGTTAAGGATTAGAGAGGAAGATATTCATAAAACAGCTTTCCGAACAAGGTACGGACATTATGAATTCACAGTTCTACCCTTTGGATTAACCAATGCACCCGCAGCCTTTATGAATTTAATGAACAATATCTTTCAAGAATACCTGGACAAGTTTGTACTTGTATTCTTGGACGATATTCTCATTTATTCTAAAAACGTTGAGGAGCACAATGAGCATTTGAAGATAGTTTTGGGAATTTTGAGAAAGAGGAAGTTGTATGGTAAGTTATCCAAATGTTCTTTCTTTGATTCAGAAGTTCACTATTTGGGTCATGTTATAAGTAAAGAAGGAATTGCTGTAGATCCTTCAAAAATAGTGGCAATAACTGAGTGGCCTGCACCAAAGAATGTGCATGAAGTAAGAAGCTTCATGGGTCTTGCAGGTTACTATAGAAAATTTGTAAAGGATTTTTCTAAAATAGCTGCACCAATAACTTCTTTACAAAAGAAGGATAAGAAATTCATGTGGAATGACAAGTGCGAAGCGGCTTTCAAAAGTCTGAAAGACCAGTTGACTTCTGCACCTATATTAGCTGTACCAGACCCTAATGGGAATTTTACTGTTGTAACGGATGCTTCTGGGGAAGGCCTTGGAGGTGTTTTGCTACAAAATGATCAAGTCATTGCATATGAAAGCAGAAAACTTAAGTTACATGAGCTGAATTATGCCCCTCATGATTTGGAACTTGCTGCCATTGTTCATGCACTTCAAGTCTGGAGACACTACTTACTTGGGAAACCTTTTGAGCTGAAAACTGATCACTTAGGACTGAAGTATATTTTTACTCAGCCCAATCTGAACGCCAGACAGAGAAGGTGGTTAGAATTTTTATCACAATATGACTTTGATATTAGCTATATCAAAGGGAAGGAGAATAGAGTAGCTGATGCTCTAAGTCGTAGGAGGCACATTTCTGCTCTTATAACATTAAGAACTCAGTTTAAAGACGAGGTAAAAAGTGCCTCAGAATCAGATGCATACTTTCAGCAAGTAAAAGCAGCGCTTGCTGCAGAACCTAAGGATATAAGGTATAAAGGTTTTCATTTTGATAATGAAGGAATCTTGCGTTATGAAAACAGGGTATATGTACCTATGCTGAATGAATTGAGAAAGAAGTTGTTAGTTGAATTTCATAATTCACCTTTCTCTGGACACCCGGGTATCACAAAGATGCTTGCTGATCTGAAACAGCAATACTTTTGGAAAGGTATGAAAAAGGATGTAATTAATTTTGTGACTCATTGTCTGGAATGTCAGCGGGTGAAGGCAGAACATATGCACCCTGCTGGACTGTTATATCCTCATAGCATACCGCAGTACAAATGGCAAGTAATAACCATGGATTTTGTACAAGGACTACCCATGTCCAGGAATAAACATGATGTTATCCTGGTAGTTGTAGATAAACTGACTAAGGTAGCTCATTTCATCGCTGGAAATCTAAAGGATGATTCACCAGTGCTAGCCAAAAGATTCGTGCACGAAATTTTCAGGTTACATGGTGTACCAGAATTGATTATATCTGACAGGGATCCTAGAATGACGTCAAGGTTTTGGCAAACGCTTAACGCAGCTCTTGGAACGAAACTAAACTTCAGTTCTGCATATCATCCGGAAACGGATGGACAAACTGAGAGGGTAAATCAAGTGTTGGAGGACATGTTGCGTATGTATTGCATGGATCAACAGTATAAATGGGAAGAGTATCTTCCATTAGTTGAGTTCGCATACAACAATACTTATCACTCATCTCTTAAAATGGCACCATTTGAAGCACTTTATGGAAGAAAGTGCAGAACTCCTGTTAGTTGGGACAGTGTTGAGGATAGAGTGGTAATTGGACCAGAGATTCTCACAGAAATGGAACAACAAGTTAAGCTGATTCGTGAAAGATTAAAGGAAGCAGCGGATAGGCAGAAGAGCTATGCTGACCTTAAGCGGGTTGATAGAAGGTTTGAGCTTGGTGATAAGGTTTTTCTTCGTGTTAAACCCAGAAAGAGTTCTATAACTTTTGGCAAGGCTGCCAAATTGTCACCTCGATTCGTGGGACCTTTCGAAATTGTCGAAATAATCAATCCTGTAGCTTATCGTTTAGCTTTGCCACCTGTTTTATCTCGCATGCATGATGTTTTCCATATTTCTTTGCTTAAGAAATACGTTTCAGATCTGTCACATGTTTTAAATTGGAATTCCTTGCAGGTCCAAGACCCAGGAATAATCGTGGTTAAACCCACACGAGTGCTGGAAACTCGCCAATTGCATTTAAGAAATCGTGATTTACAGCAATGTAAGGTCCAGTGGGACCAGTTTAACGAAGAAAGTGCAACTTGGGAAAATCTGGAAGAGATGAAAATTGCTTTTCCTTTTCTTTTTCAAACAGAATGAAATCTGTTGACAAACATTCTTTTATGAACTTATTGTTTTTAAGTATTTATGAAAGCCAGTTGAAGGCAAACATTATTCAGGATGAATAAAATGTGTTGTGACATTGATTTCTGGAACTATTCAAATATGGAAGTAGTCACATTGTTTGTGTACTAATAAATTGGTTGACCTGAAGGTTAATTGAATATGTAATCATCGGGACGATGAATCTTTTAGGAGGGAAGCATGTAACACCCTGAACTGTTGTTACTTCCTCCTGAGCATACAAGTGTTGATATGTGATTTCTTGTAAAAGGATGTGTTCCTCGATTAAGAAATCATGCTTGATATGTATTGTATTCTCTTTGCAGATCTTTGACTGAGTCAGAATATGATTAGACTCTTTTATTTATTTCATTTTGCATCTGAGTTTAATCTGATCTCGGAATGAATTATAGAGTTATCCACCTATAAGATCTAACCTTGGATCAGTGGAATTGATCCAAGTATTGCTCTAAGTTTGTTCGTGATGAATTAAAATTACAGACCTTGAACAGGTTGCAAGGTCTAGAAGCATTGAATAAGCTAGTCAGGAGTATGACTCAGGTTGATCATGTGAAATGGATTGGTTCCCGATATGGAAGTATATCTGGAAGGTCTCGATCGTGGACCCGGTAATAATTCGGTTTCATATAATTCTGCAGCCTAAGGCAGAACAGGAAGCTAACCCTGTTCAAGAATGTATGATGTAGGTCTTTTTCTGAGCATACAGAATGTAGACCTAACTGGAATTATTAATTGATTAGTAACCTAAAACTAAACCTAACCTAGGGGTTAGATTAGTGTTAATCTAACCTAGACCTAGGCTAAGAGCTAATGTCCTAAGTTAGTATCTATGTTTTATGGAAGTTAGATTAGGTGTTATCCTAAATTCTAACCTAAGTTACTAACCTATCTAATGAGCAAGAATGTAAAGGGACCTATGGAGGGGTGCGAACCATGGGTGGCTTTTTCTATGTTATTTAATGCATTGGATAAGTATGAAGGACAGGTCTTGGCGGAGGTTTTAGGAACAGCTAACCTAAGCCGACGTGGCAGGTCGCCAAAACTGAAAATGGTCTGGGGATTTTATTTGACTGTCGCCAATTTTGGCGGTCGGTGGCAGTGGAGTTTGAGCGGGAAAGTTGGTGTAAATGCATTCAATGTGCTCGGTAGTCGAGCTCGGAACTCGCGTGAAGGCATGCAAACTGGGAAGTTGTTGGTTTGTTTGGCTTATCGCGAATTTCGGTTTTCCTTCTGCCTGTTCACTGGTTCTTCGCACCAGTCTTCTTGGTGTTGCATGGCGAGTATGAGCGTATCTAGCTCTTTTCTCTGGCAAGGGGAATATATATGTCTTGGAGATAGCAAAATTTTGTTGGTCGCTCTAACTTGGAAAAGGAAAAGGAAGTCCGAGCTCTTCCAGTGGTCTGCTTCGGAATTTTGAGTAAAAATCCAGGCATGTTAGGCCCTAACCTTTAAAAATCTTGCTGTCTTTCAAGTGATTTCATTAGAACAACTCTGTTCAATTGATTTATGGAAATAGATGATTTTTCCTTGGTGGTCTTGTGTGATTTTTGGTACTGTATCTCTTCTGGTTCGATTTTCTTCGTTTACACCTTGATGGGTGTTGTTATATTCGAACGGTTGCTATATTTCTTGGTGTTTGCATTCTGGCTTTTATATGCGAAAATATAGCAAGATTTTGTGCTAGGCCTGCTCTGTGTGAGTCCACGAATTGTCCTCCCGATGGGTACAGGCTATTGATGCATGTTGATATATATAAATGTATATAATATTTTGTTAATACTTGTTGTGGAAATTGTTAGAAGGGATACTGATGGATATCGTATGATTGTTCAGTTATACTGAACCTTTGTAAGCTCTGTCGTGGTTATTGGTGATAGTGGCTATTGATACTCGTTGGGTTTCGTTTTGTCTTTTAAATTGTTGGGAAGAGGTAACTTACTGTGTTACTGTAGTCTTTATGACCTGGCCGGAGATGTTTTTCCCTCGCTTTGTGGTTATGGGTATAAACCCGTTAACAGTATGCAATATATATATATATATATATATAGATTTATATTGTTATAATCTGAACGACTCTGTGGAGTCGATTGAATGATTTATATGTATTTGAACCACTGTTCAAGTTGAATATAATTGAATATTGGAATTTGATGTGCCAGCGACTTAAGGGAATAACATGTATTTTGTCCTCTGTTATTTTGTAAGAATACAGTCGTGTCGCAAGGATCTTGTGGTACAGATTCTTTGGGTGTATTTTTACGTCTCCATTCTGTGCAATCTTGTGCGAAAAAATATTGGTAAGGGTACCGTTGGATTCCTTGTTTTGGAAATTCAGTATTCTGATTTGTTCTGCCTGAATTTAAATGTTGCCATTGATGGCACGGATGGATTCATCATATTTTATTATTTTGTTTACTATTGTTTAAACTCAGTGGAACTTGATAATTAAACAGTGTTATTGTCTCAATTTAAGCCTGTTGGTTTACTATTGTTTGACGCCGTTGAGTACCGTGAGTATGGAAAGTTATCTTGTATGTCGGCTTTTGGGAAGCTAAACTGTGAACACTGGTTATGGACTTAGTTTTAAATCCTCGAATGGTAATATATGTCACTGTTGCCTGTAGAAGCCCGAGTATGAACAGGTAATGTTCTTGGATTTGTTGGCTTTCTTTAATAGCTTGACATCATGAATTATGGCTTCTATAAAGTAGGTTGTAAACACCATGCTTTAAGTTCTGATTGCGTCCAGAAGTGACTTCGTTATTCCATGTTTTGTTTCCATTCTGATTTCACTCCCGATTTATGTGACTGTACATGGTGCGTGGTTTTCGTTCAAAAACCTCTTTGCTTAGTTATAAGTAAATGTCATGGCTTAATGTTTTCAAGCCTCTTGTCGACTGCGACAACAAAGGAGATCCTTTGAATTCGACCTTGGGTCTAAAGCCTTACACAGTAGAAAAGGGCTTGAACGGGTTGTAGGTTGTTATTGGGATTGAGGTCAGGTTGTCCTCTGACGCATTGTTAAAAACCTCTCCATTCTTTTAAAGCCTTACACAGTTGAATGGGCTGTAGGTTGTTATTGGGATTGATTACGTCCTCTTCGCATTGTTATCCATTCTTTTGTTGATTGAATGTTAGAGTTGTTGACTGTACCTAAGCAGGTAATGGCTGTGTTTATCTTCTTGTCCGTCGCTTCTTGCGAAAGGTCATTCTGAGTCTGTCTGGTAAAATGAACATGTTGTTCGGCATGGGAACTACTGTGCTGTAGTTGCTTAATTGTAAGTTTTAACAAAACAGTGTGCTGTTTATGGACTCGACTGAATTACTTGCATGTGTATTAAGTGAATGCCTTGCTTTTGGACAGAAGGTATAGTTATGAGCTAGTTCAGAGGGCATCATGTTCAATTTGTTTATTTCTCTTCTGTTGTAAATATTAAGATGAAATAATTGTCCAGCTAACATCTGTAATTGTTTTTACATAATGACAGTATCAGGATTGATATGATATTCCTCCTTTAAGTTGAATATAATGATTGTCTGATGTTTGTTCATCTTGGATTTACGATGAATAATTGCTTAGGATACTTTTGTTCTTCTTGATCCCTAATATTTTCGATGAAATAATTGAGGAGCATATAGGACTACTCTGTAACGAAAATTATTATTACACGTTATAGACATGATATATTCCTAACGTTTGGTTTGAATCATGCTTACTTGATTGATGATTTTATATCATTTAAACAGGGTGTTTAATGAAAACAATTGACGGATTGCAATTGTTTTAAAAGTTAGTGCTTATCATGCTCAGTTCATCGAACTGACTCATGTTGACTATTTTTGCAGATGGTTGCCGTAAGTGGTAAAAGCATGCAGATCTGACAGGATGATCAGATTGTTTAATTTGATTTATAATGAATTACAGCTTGATTTTCTAAATGTTCTATATGAGGAAAGATGTTCTTTTTCCATTAAGCGTTGTATCAAGTATGCTGCTTGCATAAAATGTAATTGTATAGTTCTGAAAGGAATGGAAATAAGTATTTGATACTTATGTGTTGTATTCTTAATTCTGATAGTTGACCTTCTTCGGTTTATATACCAGAGTGGCAATGTTATCTTTGTGTAATTTGGATGCTTTTGTGATTGTCAATAAAAGCTTAAAGAAAATGTGATTGAATTCTAATGAGTGTTTAGTAGTTCTCATTTGTTCTATCGAAAGCTAAATTAAAGTTTAAATCATTGTCTTTTTAAAAAGATAGGGTTAAAATGAACCTAAGCAGAACACTAATCAAGCTGAGGTAAAATACTAATCCCTAGTCCTGAGTATGGCAGGACAACATTAAATGGGATTCTTAACCATTTATATCTTTATACTAATAAGTATGATATAAATTCAGTTAAGTGAACTGAAATAAATCTAATGGGGTTCAGATGGCAATCTCATACGAAGGTTATGAGATATTGACCAATTCTGTTGTTTTAGAATCATGTATATTCTAATAACTCCTTGATGAGACCTTAACCTCAATATCTCCACCATGCAATGGGCTTTATTGAGGAAGGTTATCTTAAGACAAAGAATCCAGGGAACGGGAAAGGCTAACCTTAGGGGAAAGTCTTTGATGTAATTAAACTCAACGTGCGTAACGCAGATTCTTTAGTAGATCTTTTCGAGGCGGATTTAAAGGATGACGGCACAAGTCAACTGCGGGGTTGTACCTCCGAGAAGATTAGGATCTTCTCGAAGTTGCAACAATGCAGGTGACTTATGACGACACCCTTTGCATTGATCGCTAAGATTTACACTTTGATCTCGGACGAGTTACTCTGGGACCAATTAGGAATGTGGCCATGTTATAAGGCTGCCTAGGAGATTCGGGGTATCATGACACACTGGTTTAACTGCAGGGTTGAACCAGTATGTCACCGTATCCCTAATCCTCGTGGGCATCCATATAACATTATCACCTTGTTAATCTGTCTCCGAGTGATTAAGTTGTGAGAGGAAGGACTGACAGGAGTCGGTATAAGACATTCTATATAACATAAGAATGGGGTGAAGGGCGTATTCCAGATTGACGAGTATGCCGTTAAGGAATACGAGACATAAACAGTATGTTTCAAATCTTTGGCCAAAGTATCGCAAGCTGCTGATTGCGTTGTCCTAATTCACCTAGTCTAAGGGATGAGATGCCGATGAATAATGGTAACAATTATTCAGTTAGGTTCCTTGGACAGAGCATTCTGAATCCCAGAATAGGGAAGAGAACCACAGGAGTGAAGTGTTAAATAATAACGCCAACTCTTATTACTCATGAATAGATCGGTAGATTACCGAGTCATGAAATGAATAGATCGGAGGTACTCTGAGTCATTACAGCTGCATATGGTTATCTGTTATATGAATGGTTATTTGATTTGTGAGTTCTAAATTATGTATTTAGAACCAGGATGCATTTATCAAAAAAAAAAAAATTGACTTGTTCTAAATATTGGAATGAAAGCTCGCACGTGATGATCCGTGCCAACCAGAAACTGCCACGTGTCCATGTGGCTGGCAAAAATCTTTAGGCGAGTCCACAGAGGTAAAGAGATAGTTCAAGCCCACATGAATGATAAGGCACCACATGTCTTGTTTGGGGCAGTGTTCAGCAGTGATGGGAAATTTGGAAGCGACGGCCCGCTAACCAATCACAACACGCCACATGTCATCGGTACTTCGAGGTGGCGGAGAATTTTCAGAAAATTTTCCAATGTCCAAAAAGGGGTTAAATGATCAAGGGAAGTCCCACATCCAATCAAGACATCCACATGGAATCAGAGTGGTGGAAAGCATAACTATTTGGGGAAATTTTCCCAAAGTCAAAAAAAAAGAGGGAAATTTTCAAATTTTTGGCCTGCCAATTCATTTTGCCCTAATTTTTCCCTAAATCTTCATAACGGCATAAATTTTGATCCAAAGCTTATATTTTCACGTTCTTAGTGTCATTAGAAAGCTGGTGAAATTATCTACATGATAGAGGGATCAATTTTGTGTTTTGGTGAAGTTTGGAGAGATAAAATGGAAAAATGCCTTTGGCATGGGGAAAAGAAATAGAACTGACATCTTAACCACTATTTTGATGAAGTATGGCTCACATTCTCTCCCAGCATGGTCAAAAACATTAGGGAATTAACTTTCAAGGGAACCCATGATTTTTTAATTAAATTTGGTTGGTGGTTGAAGCATCCTTTCATGTTTTCCCATGTTTCTTCTTCCTAGGCTTGAATTTTCATTGTTAAAAGCCATATTTGGCTCATTTTGTAAAGGTTGAACATTCTTATGTTTTGTAAACTCCCTCTTTCACCCTAGAAATTGATTTTGTGGAATTTTAGACTTCTTTCAGGACTGCAACATGTTTTCTGCCCCTCTTCTATTGTAATGCATGTATTTTGATTTGGAAATGACAATGTAAGCTCTGTGAATGAGTTTCAATCCTCTTCTTGTGTGGTTTTCTTCATTTCTGATCTTTCATTAAATTTTTATTAGTTTGTGCATGATGTTTTGTTGCATTCTTCCAATCTGTGTCAATTTTCAAAAGTAAATGTTCACCACTCCTTTGGTGTATCACCTTATTAGTCTTAGTTTTATTTCTTTTGCATTCTCTACCTTTGTCCCCTTGGAATTTAGAGTACGATATAGTGATAAACCTCTGCAATTTGCAAGCATACATATAATCAAAGGAGTTGAGGAACCAACCTCTAATCTGGGGATTCTTTTCCCATTTTTTGTAAGTCCCACACTTGGGGAAAAGATTCAATGTTCTGCAATCACACTAGATGTTCATTATCAAACTAGAAATTTGATAAACATCCAGGGGTGTTGCTAATTTGCACTAACAGTTTTGGCACACCTGATGGGACCTTAGAGGTCTTCATCTTCATTACAACAAAGTTGATCTACATTTTTTGCAAGTTTCTTTCTCAAAAAGATCCCTGATCCTCACATCTGGCGACTCCCAAAAGAGAAAATGAACTGGTTTCAACAGTCAAGTCTGAAGATTCATGAGAAGAAGCAACACAAGGTCAAGAGCTAGAGAAGAAGGGTTATCTAAGTATATTCAGCTATATCCTAGAAGAAGGCATAGAGGAAGGAGGATTCAAAGGTCTCCATCTCCACCAAACAAAACTCTATCAACTCCTCCACCTTCTAGACCTTTCACTCAATCAACAAGGGTTCTCAGGCCAATCAAAATGGCACAACAAAAATCTTATGCCAACTTCACTAGCAGTAACCCACTTGCTTTCAATGCACAAAATCCATTTCCAGTTGCAGCAATGAATAACATTCCATATTTCACTAGAGAAAATCAGACCACTCCTGGTAATCATGTTAAAGACATTTCTAATGTTTGTACAATCCATGAGATTGTTGAGATGGAAATTGCTATCAAATTTTTGGCATCTTCATTCAAAGGGAAAGCATTGCAATTGTTTAGAAGCCTTGGGGCTGGTTCTATCCAAAATTGGAATCAATTATGCATAGCTCTCCATGAGAAATTTGGAGAAAACGGAGATAACTTGTCTCTATTGGAACAACTGACTACCATCAAGAGAGCTCCCAATGAGTAGCTGATAGACTTCAACTTCAGATTTCAAAGGACTCTAGATAGAATCCCAGTTACAGTAAGGCCAACAGCTGAAGGTGCTTTTCTATACTATCTTAAATCTTTGAATTATGATATTTCTATGTTAATTCAATCCATGAGAGGTACAACTATACTTGCTGCTTATAGCATTGCCATTAGGGCTAAAAGTTGTTTAATTCAAGTTGGTAAGCTAGCTCCTAGAACTCCCATGCCCCTATATCAAAACTTAGAAAATCTAAGCACTAGCCAAGCACTTACTATAGCTCCTATTCCCACTCCTAGAAATCAAAGCTCAAATGAGACTTATACTTCATCATCTAGTGCCTCAAATGAGCTTCAAGAAGTCATGAAACAATTACAAAATTTAGGCAATGAGCTACTTACACTCAAGAGGAAGCAAGCCCAAAGTTTTAGACCTTCTTATCAGCCTCAAGCTTAGCCTAATAGGTAGTCATATCAGCCCAATAGGCCACCTAATCTAGCTGCAAATCAAAATCAAGTAAAGCCTCCTACCAATAGACCATTTCAGCCATATAATCCCAATGTTGCATATACCTCTAAAGCCTTAGTGCCAGTGCAAAATAATATAGCTCAAGAGCATGAGTGGTGTTTCCCATGCAATTAACCCCACAACTAATCTATGTGCTGCAATGGTGCTTTGAATCAAGCATTGATGGTGATAACAACTGGCATAGAGGATGAGGTGACCCAAGAAAAAAATCAACAACAAGGAACATCCCAGCATAATGCAACTCCAAATGAGACTACACTAGTGAATTAGCAAGCTGAGGAATTTTGTGGCATGAATCAAGCAATGTCTTAGAATGTGGCAGCCAACACAAGGTCAAAAAAGAGAAATATTAGTGAAGGACATTCATTGGCTCCAGGTGATCCACAACCTTCCATCACTCCCCAAGGTGTTGGCAAGAAAAATGTAGTTCCAAACATGCAAGGACAGCCCAAGCCACCTTCTAGACCAGCTCAAATGCCAGCTATTGCTATCCATGTGCAAGAAAAGAACATGCAGGCCAAGGGGCAGCAAAGAGATGTTTCATCCCCATTCAACATCATTGATCAGATGAAGAAGAAAAATGTGAATATATCAATGTAGGAATCACTATCCATCCTAGGCCAAAGAGATCTCCTACAAGATGCCATGAAGAATTGGTCAACTTCAAATCAGCAAGTTCATATGCAAGAGAAGGTACTCACAAATGCTACTCAGCCTTAAGGGAATCATGGGGGACAGTAAGGTAGAGTTGTGAAGCCCCCTCCATTCTATGTTTCATTGACCATAGAGGATAAACTAGTACACAATTGTATGATTGATTCTGGGGCAAGTAGTTCTGTAATGCCCAAGCAAATAGTTGATCAGCTGGGCCTATAATATGAAGTCATATCCAAAGGGGTGGTGTAACTAGATGGGACAGTAGTAACAACAGTGGGAGTAATTAAAGATTTGACCCTCACTTTGCATGCATGCCCCAATGTTACTATTTTTCAAGATGTGTCAGTGATAGATTTTCCACCACTCTTTGCCCTATGTTTGTCAAGGGATTTCACAGCTAAAATTGAGGGCTACTTATCTATTGATTGGTCACACATCTTATTTAGAACCAGATATGGAACTATGGCCACAATCAGATCTGAACCTATTGCAAACTTTCACATTGAGCCTCATACTCCAAGCCCAATCAATGCCAACTGTTTAGCATTTGATCAAGAGGATTATCCAAGCATAGATGAAGTTGATACAAAGTTGGAAGCATCCCATATTTAACTCTTGATGAATGGGAAAGAAAGGTGCATGCTTTTGATCCCTACTAAGAAATAGAAGAATCTGAGCTAGGAGTCTATTGCATACATGAAGAAAATCAGCCTATTCCTAACATCACTAATCCAGACCATAAAGATAACAATGAGGTATGACATCTATTCTTTGATAGATCAAGAAGTAGACAAGGTGCAGGAGGGGGAGATATGCTTGTTTCACTTCAAGGCATTAAGTATTACTCAACTTTTAGATTTCAGTTTGCATGTTCTAAAAACACTGCTGAATATGAAGCTCTGAAACAAGGATTGCATTGGGCAATCAAGAGGGGTATAAACAACTTACAAGTCTTTGGTGATAGTGAGCTAATTATCAATCAGGTTAGAGGGTAGCATGCTGCCAAGAATGATTTGTTCAAGTGTTATAAGAATAAGGTATGGGACCTCATTGAATATTTTGAAGGCTTTAACATCAATTCCATCCCTAGGAAAGAAAACCAAGCTGTTGACAGGCTTGCAACAATTGGGGCAGCCTTTGATGTTGTTGAAAGTATCAAGGAAGATAAAATTACAGCCAAGCATTCATGTGATTATAAGGCCATCAGTGCCAGACAAAAATGTAAGTTGGAAAGTGTTTGAAAATGATCAACAAATCATCAATTTCTTGTAGGAAGAGGCTAAGTTCTTAGCCAAAAATCAAGAAAAATTAGAAAAATAGTATGGTGATCAGGTGGTACAGCATAAAACCAAAAAACTGTCAATTTAGGAAGGAGAAGGTAAATATCCAAGTCAAGGGAGAAGATTCGGTGCCCATCTTGGTTAGAGAAGGTAAGTCACTTCAAATTGGTAAAGTGACAACCGACCAAGAGAGGTATGATTTTATGTAAATTTGTCAAGAGTTCCCTGATATATTAGCTTGGAGCTATGAGGATTTGAAGGGTTTTAATCCCAAGTTAGATCAGCAGACAATTGAATTAGATCCAAATGCTAAACCCATTAGGTAGAAACAAAGGCCAGTAAATCCACACATGGAGCCTCTCATGAAAAAAGAATTGAATAAGTTAATAGAGGCAAGTATCATATTTCCCATCAAGCATTCTAGTTGGGTAGCAAACTTGGTTCCAGGTAGAAAGAAGAGTGGAGAAATCAGATTGTGTGTGGACTTCAGAGATTTGAATAGATCATCTTTCAAGGATCATTACCTACTTCCTTCTATGGAGCATATTTTGTAAGTTGTTGGCTCTGAGAGGTTTTCATTGCTATATGGCTATTCAGGGTACAATCAGATCATGGTTAAAGAGGAGGATCAGTTCAAAACAACCTTTCTAACCAAATGGGGAACTTATGCACATAGGAAAATGCCATTTGGGTTGTCTAACGTAGGAGATACCTTCTAGAGGGAAATGGATATGGCGTTCAAGGGATTGATCAATAAAATAGTGCTGGTATATTTAGATGATATCACTATTTTTTCTAAAAGTACAGTAGATCATATCTTTCATTTGAGACAAGTGTTCCAAAGGTGTAGAAGATTTGGGGTATCCTTGAATCCCAAAAAATGTATTTTTCCAGCTCATGAAGGAAAACTCCTTGGCCACATTGTTTCCAAAGAAGGATTAGCAATTGATCCAGAGAGAGTTGAAGCAATAAAATCCCTACCATTACCAATTCATAAGAAGGCCCTCCAAAGTTTCTTAGGAAAGATCAATTTTGTTCAAAGGTTTGTGCCAGATTTTGCAGTCCTTGTCAAGCCAATAACTATGATGTTGAAGAAAAGCATGGATTTCAAATGGATATTAGAAGATTCAAAATTTTTTGAGGCAATTAAAGAAGCCATCTCACAAGATCTAACTCTCATTAATCCAAATTTCTCCAAGGATTTCATCCTTTACGCATTTGGAGGTGATGACATAATCTCTACAATTTTAGTACAGCATAACAAAAAAATGCAGAGTAGCCAATTGCTTTATTTAGCCAAAGCCTGGAGGATTATGAGGTGAGGTATTCTTTCATTGAGAAGCAAGTTCTTGTAGTGATTAGCAGCTTGAAGAAATTTAAGCATCTAGTTTCAAACAACAAGGTTCAACTACTGGTTTATCATGTGGGAGTTAAAGACTTCCTCCTCAATAAAGATTTAAATGAAAAACATGCAGGGTGGATTACTCATGTCATGGAGTATGACATTGAGATCAAAGTCACCAAGCTGGTCTAAGGAAAAGGATTATGTGAAAAATTGGTCTTTAGTGAATCAATGGAAGCAAGAAATGAGAAGGATGTTGTTTTGGCATTGCAAGACAACCAAGAACAAGGAAATGTTCAAGAAGAGAATGATGGTGTCCTCACTCCTTGATGGATCCAAGACATTATGCACTTCCTACACATAGGCCTATGCCCTCCAGAGATGAATAAAACCAAGAGAAGACACTTCAGATTGCAGGCTGTACCATATGCACTTGTTGATGGTATTTTATTCAAGAAGGATGTAAATAAAGTGCTGCTGAGATGCATTAGAACAAACCAAATTGAAAGAACACTGGAAGATTTCTATGGTGGGACAGCTGGAGGTCATTTTCCACCAAGAGTGACATCCCTCAAGATCATGAAGGCTGGCTATTATTGGCCCAAGGTATTCAGTGATTGTTATGCATGGATCAAGAGGTGCAAGAGTTATGCTTTCTTCACAAGCAAGGAGAGATTCGCTGCCCTTCCATTGCATCCCATTTCAATTGACCAGCCATTCATGCAATGGGGTTTGGACTTCATCAGAGTCATTAACCCAAACTCAAGCCAATGACACAAGTGGATCCTAGCAGCCACGGATTGCTTCACCAAATGGACTGAGGCAATGGCACTTAAAGAAGCAAATGACTCTAGCATTCTAGACTTCTATGAAGGGATAGTAACAATATTTGGTATACCTGCCACTATAATATCAGATAATGCTTTGGCATTCATGGGATCAAAGGTGACTGAATGGGCTATCAAAAATAGGATTTATCTGAGAACTTCATCAAATTATTACCCTCAAGGTAATGGCCAAGCTAAGTCTACCAGTAAGAATTTGTTAAGGATCATCAAGAAGACTCTTGATTAAATTCAGAGGACTTGGCATACTAAATTGAAATCAGCCTTGTGGGCTGATAGGGTCACTCCCAATAGATCCATAGGTAATTCTCCATTCAAGCTTATTTATGGAAGAGAGGAAATTTTTCCCATGTCACTTGAGTTGCCAACATTGAAACTCATGAAACAATTGGAGTTGTTGGAGTTTGAACCGATGGAGGTTAGATATGCTGAATTGATGGAGCTCCAAGAAATCAGAGAACATGCATCCCAAGCAATGGAGAAGGATCAAGCCTTGATCAAGAGAACTTTTGATAGAAAGGATAAGGCTAGAACCTTCCAAGTTGGAGATATAGTGTTGAAATGGGATGCAGACTGAGCAAAGCCAGGAAGACATTCAAATTTTGATGCCATTTGAAGTGGCCCCTACATGGTCACAAAGTGTAAGAACAACAATGCTTTCCAATTATCTACATTGGATGATGAGGAACTGCAGATTCTAGTTAATGGAATCCATCTAAAGCATTACTACTAGAAGGGAAATATCCATCTTGTACATATTAGCTTATATTTTCATTCCTCCAAGTTCTTTTGCACAATTTTTTTTGTAGCTTAGTTTTCCATTTCCCTAAGTGCTTTGGCACAAGCTTGTTGTCCCAAACATGTAGTTTTGTAGGCCATGGTCTAGATCAAGTGATGTTCCACTTTCTCATCTTCCTTGTAATTTTCTAATCAGTTGAGAGTTCCAGGAAAAAATTGATGACTCCATGCCCAATGGATTGCTTCAGGTAGCTGGTAACTTCATCCAGCAGGCAGATGACCCCTATGAGTCACCAAAATTGATATCCAAAATAAACCCCTTGCTTATTTTTTGGCTAACTACCTTCCTTCCTTCCTTCCTTGTGCCTTAGTCAGAATTTTTTATCTTTTAAGAACTTAAAACCTTTTGGAAATGGTTTCATTAGATAGAGAATCTTCTCAGCTTTCTAGAAAGTTAAAATTTTGCCTCTAACTCCTTGTATTTTTCAAGTTATGGCTTAGTGGAGTTTTGAAGGGAAATTTTCCCATGGAAGGTCCTTTGGTGAATCAGAATGTGCCATGTCAGCGGTGGAATGGCAGATTGGCAAGGGTAATTAAATTTTTTTTCCAAGTATTGGCAAGGTGCACATAGAAATTTTTTGGCCCAAAGGCCCGCTAGCCAATAGGAGAAGGCCACATGTCCTCAAGGTCATCGGGGGTCAGCTCGGCAGGGAGAAGTTGAAAAAAATTCCAAAGTTAGCACTAAGGGGATATCTTGGCCTAAAGGCCCACCAATGAATCATAGTCTGCCACATGTCCTCAGAGCGTTTGGAGGTGGAGGGGTGGAAATAAAATTTCCTTTTTGCCAAAATAGGGAAAATAATGGAATGAAAGCACACCCGTGATGGTCCGTGCCAATCAAAAACTACCACGTGTCCTTGTGGCAGGCAAAAATCTTAAGGCAGGTCCGCAGAGGAAAAGAGCTAGTTCAAGCCCATGCCAATGACAAGGTGTAATGTGTCCTATTTGGGGTAGTGGTCAGCAGTGATGGGAAATTTGGAAGCAATGGCCTGCCAACCAATCACATCACGCCACATGTCATTAGAACTTCGGGGCGGCGGAGAATTTTAAGAAAATTTTCCAAATTCCAAAAATGCGTAAAATGATCAGGGGAAGGCCCACATCCAATTAGGATGTTCCTTGTGGCATTGGAGTGGTGGGAGGTGGAAATTTTCCCAAAGTCAAAAAAAAGAGGGAAAATTTTGAATTTTCGGCCCGCTAATTCATTTTGCCCTAATTTTTCCCTAAATTATCAAAAGGGCATAAATTTTGATCTAGAGCTTGGATTTTCATGTTCTTGGTGTCATTGGAAAGCTGGTGAAATTATATACACAATGGAGGGATACATTATGTGTTTTGGTGAAGTTTGGAGAGAGAAAATGGAAAAACACCTCTGGTATGGGGAAAAGAAATAGAACTGCCATCTTAACCATCATTTTGATGAAGTATGGCTCGCATTCTCTCCCAGCATGGTCAAAAACATCGGGGAATGAACTTGAAAGGGAACCCATGATGTTTTAATGCAATTTGGTCAGTGGTTGAAGCATCCTTTCACATTTTCCTACGTTTCTTCTTCCTGGGCCTGAATTTTCATTGTTAAAAGCAAAATTTGGATCATTATGTAAAGGTTGAACATTTTTATGTTTTACAGACTCCCTCTTTCACCCTAGAAAGTGATTTTATGGAATTTTAGACTTCTTTCAGGACTGCAACATGTTTTCTGCCCCTCTTCTATTGTAATGCATGTATTTTTTATTTGGAAATGACAATGCAAGCTCTGTGAATGAGTTTCAGTCCTCTTCTTGTATTGTTTACTTCATTTCTAATATTTCATTACATTTTTATCAGTTTTTGCATGATTTTTTGTTGCATTCTTCCAATTTGTGTCAATTTGTAGAAGTATATGTTCACCACTCCTTTAGTGTATCACCTTATTAGTCTTAGTTTTATTTCTTTTGCATTCTCTACCTCTATCCCCTTGGAATTAAGAGTAGAATATAGTGATAAACCTCTACAATTTTCAAACATACATCTAATCAGAGGAGTTGAGGAACCAACCTCTAATCTAGATATTCTTTTCCCATTTTACACGTCCTACACTTGGGGAAAATATTCAATGCTGTGTAATCACACTGAATGTTCATTGTTAAACTAGAAATTTGATAAACATCCAAGGGTGCTGCTGATTTGCACTAACAGTAACTTAACATCCCCCTTCATTCATTTTCCTCCTTCCACTGAGCTTCCATATCCTACAAAAAGACCTTAGGGAAGGCTCCTCCTAAGTACTTAGGTAGCTCCTTTCCTCCTAGGCATCGCAGCATATGCACCTTTTTCACCTTCATTACTAATCCTCTCAAATGTCATCCATTTAACTCATAGGTTCCATGCACCCAATTATCACACACTATACTGGTAGTGTCACTTAGGGATTGAACATCCTCAAAATGGATCACTCCTGTGGTGGGATGAATTATCTTTGGATCTCTAATTGAGCACACATATATTCTATCTAGGACATCTTCTCCCAAATGTTCAATATAGGGTGTTGATTTTCCATCAACCAAGGGTATGATGACTTGCTCCTCCTCATTTTCAAATCTTATGTATCCCTTGTTGAACTGAAGATCCGCATTGTTCTTATAGCACCTTGGGTGCCCAAGTAGTGCTAGGAAATTTTTTGCCTTAGTGAGCACCAAGACTTCGAAGTCCCAAGTAAACTTAGCTCCCTGAATGGTGATGGCTACATCCTTTAAGACACCGATGGGCATTACCTTTATTTTGTTCACCATATACAACAAATTTGAAGATGGCTGTAATGCAGGTCTTCCCATCTGATTCCATGCATAAAAGGTGAAAACATTGACCTCTACACCTGTGTCAATGAGGATATTACTAAGGACCCATCCATCTACGACTGCATTTAATGTGATCTCCCTATCATAGCCAAGGTGGTGAGGGGGAAGGTTTTCATGCAATACCTTCCTCTCGCACTCTTCTCTGAAACATGGTACCTTCTCTCTCAACCATGCTCCTAGTAAGGGAATAATATTCTCTTGCCTTAGCATTTTACATACTTCCTTGACCTCATCCAGGTCATATTTTGGTGCCTCAACCTTCCTTCTCTGCTCCTCCATCCTAGACTTATCCTTTAGACACTAAATTTCTCCTTGTAAACTCTAAACGATGTCCATGGTTTCTTGATATACCTTCTTTTGGTGCACAAGGTCTTGGTACTTCCCATGTACCACTTCTTCCCTTAAAACCAAGTTCTTCTGCCTTGGTATTTCCTTTGTACACGTGGCCTCTGCTCTTGTTGTTACCATAATAGGTTTGAAACTTTCATTACGTGTCACCCATGGCATCAATTACGTGTCAGCCTTCTTAATTCTTACCATTGAAACACCTTTGTCTTTTCGGTGTTGTTGATTCATGTGCTGAAAGAACTCATGACACTCCTCATACTTGTGCTTCTTCCCGCACTATGAGCACTACAATAAGTCTGGGAACTCACACTTGTAGTGGTCTGTAGACCAACAATTAAAATAGGTTCCACATGGGAACTCAATTCTTCCTCCTCCACAATTACCATGACCATAGTATCCTCTACGAAATCCCCTTCCATGCACACCTCCATCTACGTGCTCCTTGTTAGGATAAATTTTATTATCCTATTATTAATTATGCATAGTAGGATTATTTAATTAATTTTATTAATTAAATAATCAATGATTAAATTGTTATATGGTTAAACAACCATATTTGTCTGTTTACACATTGTTATATTGTTATAAACAATATATTTGTCTTTATGTAATTTTGCTTCCCGGATGTTATTGGAAGCTTGTGAAATCTGGTTTTTGGTTGCACCTGTGCAACTCATTTTCCCGGATGTATTTGGCTGTGCAATATCTATAAATATTGCAGCCCATTCTCTGTAATTGTTTACTGATTGAGATCAATAAAATATACACAGGCTTCCGTCCCTGTTTCTCAATCTACATTTGGTACCAGAGCGAAATTCTGGCCCTGTGAAGGTGTGCAAGAGAGAGCAGCAGAGAAAGAGGAGATTGGAGACGTATTTGCAGCATTCGAGAGCCTGTGTAGCCTCGTGCAAACTCCCAGCCCCATCCCTGCCTCCCCCACATCAGCCTGTTCCTTCTAGGTACTTGGAAGGCAAATTTTTTTTGCACTGGTGCACTCAGCACCAGGCAAAAATTGCTACAGGTATTGAATTTTAAAAAAAAATAAAAATTTCCCCAATCAGGGTTTTGATTTTACTGCATTTAGAGGTATATTTTGTTTTGGAGGATTGCTTTGCTGTGTATATGCACCTGCAGTGAACAAACAGAGCAAAGAAAATAAAAAAAAGAAAGGAGGCATTTTTCTTGATCCAGCGCCCTGTATAAGGAGAGAAAAAACGTTTTTGAAGAGCATATATGCCCTTTGTTGTCCCATGCGCGGCCAGCATAACAAAAAATGTTTTGTTGGAGCTAAGAAACGCCTTTGCTATCTCCCACGGCCTGCTGGACGTCCTCATCCACCTGCACATAAAAGAAAACAATAAAAAATGCGGCCAAGCATGTAAAAACGCGCGCCCAGCAAAAACAGCATGTAAATGAAGGCAAACAACAGCAAAAACGTGTTTTTTTAATCTCCCACGGCCTGTACAAAGGCCAGCAACTAAAAAACGTGCCCAGGCATTGAAAACACGCGCCCAGGCAAGGAAAAATGCGGCCAGGGCAATAAGAAACAGCAGAAAAGGAGAAAAACGCGCCCCAAAGGAGAAAAACGCGCCCCAACACAAAAAACGTGGCCTGGGAAGGAGAAATTGCGGCCTGAGCAAAGAAATAAAGTCTCAGATCTGTTTTTTGGGCAAATAGAACCCTAAAAACGCCCCTTCACCAGCATGCGCCACGTGGCATTCACTTTTCAAGAGGTAAGTCAATTTATTTGACAATAAATACAAATTTCTTCCTTTCATAGTCCAAGCGCCCCAAGTGGCCAAGTTGGTTATTGCATGTGCCTTAGGAGTGAGAGGTTTGAGGATCAAATCCCACAAAAAACACTCAAAAACTCTCCTTTTGCATCTGGCGGAAATTTTGGAAGAACTGCTAAATTTAGCAGGCTTTTTTGAATTTAGTTACGACTAACTAAATTTAGCGGAGAATCCCTAATTTAGGGTTAAAAAAAAAATTTCTCCCATCTAGTCTGTTTTCTCATTCTAGACATTTTTTGCAAAAGGAGACCCACCTAAAAATTGCATTTTCAGCTATTTTTTTGCAATTTTTAGCATTTAGGGCTCAGGAGGTCACCAGGACCCCAAAACTGAAATTTTTTGCCTGTTATTCAAATTGTACTGTATATTGTACTAATTTGCAGGTTTCCATAGTCAACTGCAAAACTTTGTAACTGCTCAGAAACTGGCAGAATTGTAATAAAAAAAAAGTAAAATTGGTTCTGTAACACTCACGAGATCCTAGATCTCATTCGCAGCGTTCGGTATATACAGTGCCTCTGGGAAGCGCTTACGGGTAAAGCCGTCGTGACTACTACTGCACTTAACGCCTAATATAGCTGCAACAACGTCGTCTGGGCATCGTCCCTATAAATCGACGGGGAGTAATAAGGTCACAGTGCACACACTATGAACCATCCCATCCGTCTGTGAACGATTGCAAGACATAAATCCGGACTGAGAAATTATCCGAGTATATAGCGAAGTTACGCGCGCGTATGAGGATATTTCTTTGAGCCGGTGTCAATAATCGCACAGACCCCATCAGTACTGTCTTGGTACCACGTATCGAATTCTTTCACATACGTTAACGCCTCTTTCACATACCGCCGGGTATATAGAAAGGGCGAGCTTCTTCCACGTACCGACGGGTATATCGGAAGGGCGCGTATATAGAAAGGTTCGGTATATCGGACTGACGGTATATAGATTGGGAGACCTTATACCTGGAGTGATAAGAGCCAAACCCTGTCAGTGATCTCTACAAAATGGGCACCAATGCCCCCAAATTTTTTCTTCCGGATTCACAATTGCTCAGAGGAAGCAACTATGTGGCTTGGAAGACAAAAATCAAGACACAGCTTGAGTTTGAAGAAATCTGGCCTGTTGTGACTGGTACTCTAACCAGATCACCAACGGATGCAACACAACAACGACAATTTGATAGAGCAGATCAGAAAGCAAAACTCATCATCTTGTTTGGAGTATCCGACGATGTGCAAGCCCACATTCGAGATGCTACATCAGAAAAAGAAGCTTGGGATAAGCTGAGCACAATATATGAGGCCAAGAACAAGAATGTCATACTCAATTTGCAGAGTCAGTTACATACACTGAAATTCAAATAGAATGAGAAAATTGAAGCCTTCCTAAGAAGAGTTGAAGAGTTGAGGGCTTCACTTCTAGCCCTAGGAGAAGAGGTCAAAGATGAGTCTCTCGTTCCCATTGTTCTGAGAGCTCTCCCTTCTTCTTATCAAATTTTTGTCACAACTCTAAACTTGTCAGATACAACAATTAGTTTTGACAAGCTAGTAAACCTACTGCAACAAGAGGAAGCAATGCACAACAAGGATGATGAAGAGGAGCAGGCACTGTCTTCACATCAAAAATGGAAAGGAAAAGGTAAAGGAAAACCTAAATCCTTTCAGAAGTCCCCTCATCAGAATCAGTATCATGGGGACAATCAACAGAAGAAGCGATGTCCAATTTGCAAAAGAGCACATGACTTACAAGATTGTTAGTTTAACACATATAAGAAAGGTTCATCAAGCAATTCTGGACCACAACAACAACAAACTTACAAGGGACAGTCAAACAACTATCACGGGCAGAAAAAGGGGAACTGGAAAAGAAGACCCCACCAGCAAGGTAATATTGTTGAGCAACAAGATCAGTCAGACAATGAAGACTTCTTGTTCACTGCTCGATCAAGTGAACCATCCATGTCATCTAGTGAAGTCTGGTATGTTGATTCGGGAGCCACTCGACACATGATCGGCCACAGAGACTGATTTATTTCAATGAGGGACACGCCATCGAAAAATCATGTTTCATTGGGAGATGATTCTTCATATACAGTACAGGGGATTGGAAACATTTCTCTACCCCTTGGTTCACGCAAATGCAAACTATCAGATGTTCTATATGTCCCTGGGTTGACAAAGAATCTTCTTTCGGTCAATCAACTCCTAGATCACAACCTGAAAATTGACTTTGATAGTCAATCCGGCAAGAAAATGTGTTTGATTCGAGATAAATCCAGAGGCTCGAAAATAATTGCAAAAGCCTCAAATGTGGGAAGAATGTTTCAACTTGATTTCATTCACAAAAATGATCAAGCACTCGTGGCTAAAACTCCACCTCAGCTCAGTTGTGGCATAGGAGATTTGGTCATGTAAGTTTCAAATATCTCGACACACTTCGCCGGTGCAATATGGTACATGGGCTACCATCTCTTCAGAAGGATACAGACAAGTGTCCTCACTGCTTAGCAGGGAAACAACACAGAGTTTCATTCCAAAAAAGTACTTTTTGAGCTCATGGAAAACTTGACCTGGTTCATACCGATCTGTGCGGTCCAATGCAGCCAAGTCATTCAGGGTTCCAGTACTTCATGCTCTGTGTTGACGACTATTCACGCAAAATGTGGATTGTTTGTCTTCGTAAGAAAAGTGAGGCCTTTGAAACGTTCAAAAGGTTCAAAGTGGCAGTTGAGAAAGAAACTGGTCGTCACATCAGAACTCTCTGCTCAGATCGAGGGGGGGAATTCACCAGTGATGAGTTCAGAGACTATCTACAAACTCACGGGATTCGTCGACAAATGCCTCCTCCACACACACCACAGAAAAATGGTGTTGTTGAGAGAAGAAATCGTACTATCATGGAAATGGTGCGATGCATGATCGATGATTCTGAACTTGCAAAGACATTTTGGGCAGAAGTAGCAAAAACAGCAGTGTATTTGTTAAACAGAGCGCCCACAACTGCTCTTGATGGAATTACACCACAAGAAGCATGGTCAAAAAGGAAACCATCCATTGCACACCTCAGAGTATTCGGGTGCAAAGCCAGCATGCACATACCCAAACAGAACAGAAAGAAATTGGACATGAATTCACAAAATCTCATCTTCATTGGATACAGTGAAGAGACTCTTGGGTACAGACTGATGGATCCTAAGACCAGAAAAGTCTACACAAGCAGAGATGTTGAGTTTTTCGAGAAGAAGGAAGCAGAGACTCCTCCTCCGGACTCGCAAGATGTAGATTTTTCACCAGTTGTAAAAACTGAAGCAAATGTTCCCTCAGAAGATGAAAGTGATGATGGGGATGATGGTGTTGATCATATAGGACCACAACCCATGGGAACAGCTCAACGTATGCCTAAATGGTGTACAAGCACATTACGAGATGCAAGACTGGATGCTCCACCGGATACATCCACCCCTGGACCACGAACTCACAGTAAAGCAAGAGAAGAAGTTAACTTTGCTTTGATGAGTAGAGTTATTGAAACAGACGAGCCATCTACAGTCTAGGAAGCCCTACAGTCAAAAGCTTGGAAAGATGCCATGGATTCTGAATATCAATCAGTGATGAAGAATAACACTTGGCAGCTTGTCGATCTTCCACCAGGGAAGAAACCCATTAGTTGCAGATGGATATTCAAAACTAAGTACAAAGCAGATGGGACAGTGGACAAGCACAAAGCAAGACTTGTAGTAAAGGGGTATGCACAGAAAGAAGGCATTGACTATGAGGAGACATTTGCTCCCACAGCTAAGATCAAAATGATCAGGATGATCTTTGCTCTAGCTGCTCAGTTTGGATGGAAAGTTCTCCAGATGGACGTAAAAAGTGCCTTCCTGAATGGAGATTTGCAAGAAGAAGTCTACATGACTCAACCTGAGGGATATGTAGTACCTGGTCAAGAAGAAAAGGTATGCAGACTCAGGAAATCTCTGTATGGCCTCAAACAGGCACCTCGGGCATGGTACATCAAGATTGATGAGCATCTCGTACAACATGGATTTGTCAGAAATCCATACGATCCCAATCTCTACCTCAAAAAGCAAGGGGGGGAGATGGTGATTATTGTAGTTTATGTCGATGATCTAGTCATCACTGGCAGTTCAGTGAAGATGATTGATGAAACAAAGAAAGATCTTAAGCGATCATTCGACATGACAGATCTCGGGCTTATGCATTATTGTCTTGGACTGGAAGTATGGCAGAAAGAGAATCACATATTTGTTTCTCAGATGAAATATACCAAGACAACGCTCGAGAAGTTTAGGATGATGGATTGCACACCAATTGCTACACCTATGGAGAACAGATTACAGTTATCTCGTTCAAATCCATCTCCTGAGGTAAGTGCCACTCTCTATCGGTAGCTGATTGGGAGTCTCATTTACCTGACCTACACTAGACCAAATATCAGCTTTGCAGTAAGCTATCTATCCAGGTTCATGCAAGAACCCAAAGTTTGTCATTGGAAAGCAGCAAAGCACATTTTAAGATATCTCAAAGGATCAGTGGATCTTGGTCTAGAATACAAGAAGAACGAAAACTTCTTCTTGACTGGATATTCGGATTCAGATCATCCAGGTAACATTGATGATAGAAAATCCACTTCTGGATTTGTATTCTTTATGGGATCTGGACCAATATCATGGGGAAGTAAGAAACAACACTTTGTTTCTCGCTCTTCCACAGAAGCCGAGTATCGTTCTGCAGGAGAAGCTGTCTGTGAAGCGATTTGGCTACGTCGCATACTGGAAGGACTTGGAATACCACAAGACAAACCGACCACCATGTATGTTGACAACGAAGGTGTTCTCAAACTTGTTCGCAATCCAGTTTTTCACGAGAGAACAAAGCACATTGAAGTTCAGGTTCATTTCATACGTGAACATGTATTGAAGCACAACATCCAGCTTCAATTTTGTCCAACAGCTGAACAACGAGCAGATATTTTCACAAAGTCACTTGCACGTGACAAGTTCGAGTTGTTCGAAGTGGTATATGGTGTATAGATTTTGAATTAGAGCGGCATGTCAAGGATAGTTTCCCCTGGAGGATAGTACGTGTTGTAGTAGTAGATTGTGATATTTATCATAGGGAGCATGATGTGAGTAGATGTCCCTTGTTGTAGCGCACAATGTGGAAAAATGTGTCTTGCTACTATAAGATCTACACCTCTATAACCCATGATACTAATGATTGTAGGATTATTGATCAGATCCATGAGGCCATTGATCATTGTATGTGCTAGACCAACATTTCCAGTAGTTCTAAGAATGATGATCACCAATATTAGGAGCACGTAGATGGAGGTGTGCATGGAAGGGGATTTCGTAGAGGATACTATGGTCATGGTAATTGTGGAGGAAGAAGAATTGAGTTCCCATGTGGAACCTATTTTAATTGTTGGTCTACAGACCACTACAAGTGTGAGTTCCCAGACTTATTGTAGTGCTCATAGTGCGGGAAGAAGCACAAGTATGAGGAGTGTCATGTTGGTCTGTGAAAGTTTTGTGAGATAAAGATCTTCTAAATGGAGTTATCAACCCTCCAAAAAAACCATTGAGCATGTTGTGAGGGGTTAATGTCATATGACAATTTGACAGGAGATTCTTAAACTGCGCATCATACACCTACACACTCTCTCCCATTCCCTACTAAATCTCCTTTAGGGCATTGATGCTCTTCTATTTAAACTTAAGAGTGTGGAATTTTGCCAAGAAGGCATTTTTAAAAAAAGTATAATCCACCACCGTTTGATGAGGGTAATATTTCCTATACAAGTTATGCGTGCATCCTTACAATGTCATTGCAAACTGACTTTCCTTCCACTCTGGGCTAGTGATCCCCTTCATACGCCATAGAAGATCACAATTGTGAACATGTTCTACAACATATTTAATACCTTTGTAATCTGGAAAATGTAAATACATCTCAAAGAAAACTTGAGGAGGTGGCTAGGGCCCTTGTCTTCTTGAGCTAGAGCCTTGGTTTCCTCTGGTGTTTCCCCCACTACCAAATCCACCAGGTCCTATGCCTCCTAACCCAATAGACCCCCAAAATACACTAGGTATTATTCCTCCTGACCCACCAAATCCACTACGTCTTGTGCCTCCTCATCCACCAAACCCACTAGACCCACTAGGTCCTATAGTGGTCGTGCCAAGGGTCAACAAAGTTCCACTGAACTGCACACCGACAGTCTATGATAATTCCCCACTACTAATAGTGTACCCCACTCCATTCTCAGATGTGTGACCAAAGGGTCGTGTACTTGATCCTTGTCCAAAAATTAATCAGAATACCGGAATAGTATGTGTAGCCATAAAAGTGGGAAATTATAAATTGTATCTCCTGGGTACAGATCTGTCACTTCCACTAATACCAAATAGGTTAGCGATACTCCTTCCTTGATCTAGAAATCCAAGCACCATGGTTTGGTCACTAGGTGGGTTCAGATGTGCACCGACAACTCTTATCTCTCCATGTGATGAACTCTCATCAGAAGCCAAAGGGGTTTCTCTTACGTGCTTGCTAAGATGGGGTAGCACAAACTTCTCAGGTTCCACGTCCTCTACGTGAACCTCAAATCCTTACCACAATGTCTGCCTCCATATATCCATCACACATGTAACCTCACATTATCTAGTAATCTCCCATTCATGCGCTTCACTATACTTGAGTCCTCTCTCCTCCTTTTCTTTCTCTATCGCAATATTTGTCATCTTCCTCCACCCTAGCTTCCTTTCCCAATGCTCAGAACAGTTTAGACAGACATTAGAAATTCCTCTAAAATCAAGCTAACAATATAGATCTTCATTTCTAGAGGAATAACACGTAGAAATGAACCTATGGGCTCCCACAGAAACTCAAACTCAGTAACTTCTGGATAAGAATATGTAGAAATAGTGTACTTTATAGTATAGCTAGCCAATACTTCTTTCCACCAATGATCCACAACATGAGTCCACATCAGATCTGCATCTTGTAGCCTCTGGTATTCTTCTTGGATCCATGCACAGGATCTATAATACCAGCTTGATCTAGATTTATATGCCAAGAACCATTCATACAGTTCTAGTGGGAAGCAACAGAAAAATGTTTCATATAAATCATGGTAGAGGTTCTCTTCTACCCATCTACATGCATCAAACTCATGTCCAATGTTGAATATTTGAGTAAATTCATCCTCCATGCTCTTGAACCATGATTCAAAACTTTCCAAAGTTAGGCGTTCTGTCATCACTTATCACACAGATCATGATGTATGCCATTTCCCACAACAAATTTGAAAAGAGGTCCTAGAAATGGAACCAAGATGTAGTCATTTTTACACCCACCAAAGAATAAGGGAATCCCATGCATATCTTCGTATCACCCAGTGGGCATTGGGTGCTCACCTGAGGCAGTGACAGGCGTTGAGTCTCTCTTTTATGTGAGTTGAGTGGGAAAACATCATCTATGTTGCAAAATTTAAAGTAAGTGATTGGGAATGAAACATGTGAACATCATAGAGCTTAGAATGGATCTAGATCATTGCATTTGTTATAGATAGAGATACTTTAACAAAATTAAAGAACTGAATCAAAATAGAAAGGAAAATGTATAAGAATTCATATTCATCTTATAAGCATACATGAAAAGGAACTATGAAGAATCATGTATGAATCTGAATTAAGAAAGATCATAGTCAATTAACTTGGTAACTTCATTACATTCATTAGAATTACTACAAAATCACCACATTATGGAAGACTAAAGTCATGCATCATAACTGGATCCATATCATTTAGCTTTCAAAAATAAATTGTATAACCCCAACCCAATATGACACCTTTTGGAATTTCTGCAGAGCTCTACTCTCTATTAATCTCTCTCTATGTCCATTTTTCTTCTCCAGGTGCTTGTATTTATAGGCACCCCCAAAATTCCAAATCATCCTTCTGTGGCCTCAGATCTAGTGCTAGGTGTCTGATGTGGTCCTCCATTAGAGCATGCTCCTTCAGGCCTAAGCTCTCCAGATTTTTCCATGATGGTCTTATAGAAGCTTCCATCGTAGGGCATATTCCTTCCTAGGCCAACCTATTGTCAGGCTAGCACCTTATCCACTACGCATGTGTAGTTGGGTCACGTTTTTCTCATGTCCTACCTGATATGCCAAATATGCCTAAGTCCCGAGACCTTGTCTTCTAGCATGTAACATGACCATTCTAAAACCCTCCTAAAACCCTACCTTGCATGCCTTCTCCTTGCGTGCCCATTTCTTAACTTCAATATTATGTTCCCATGCACCTTTTGGACTTAGCAAATATTTTAGGGGCCCAAAAATTTATCAAAGGGTTGATAACACCTTTTATGAGAGAAATTTCCCATAATACTTTCACAGACCCGCGTGAGGCCTTGGAGGCTTCCCTACATACTGAGGCTATTGGAAGCATGGATACTAGTGTTAGCCCTTTTCTTTAAGCTCGTATTTATGCAATGGTGAAGAAACTGAAGAAGCTACCTACGAACTCAATGCATAAGACTTGCAATAGCGTATGGTGCACAGATTATGAGGTAGAGTGGCATACAAAGGACAATTGTCCTCAGAGATTAGTATGCACCATAATAGTGGACTATGAGATTTTCCACTAATATCATGATCTAAGTAGGTTTCCACTATTGTAGTACGTGATCCATAAGAATGTGTCCTGCTATTACAAGATTTACACCTCTGCTACTCATGACACCTAGGATTGTAGATTTATTGACCAAATACATGATGCCATTGACATTACTGTGCGCCATACTAGCCTCGTAATCAACTCCAAGGATGGTTTTCATCACTATGAAGGGAGTGTGGATGGAGGGGAGTGTGGAATAATTTTTTGAGGAGGGTTTCATGGTCGTGGAAATTGTAGAGGAGGAAGAAATGATTTCCTGCGTATAACTTGTTAAAACTGTGGATCTATGGAGCACTATAAGCGTGAATGCCCTAATCTATTACAATTATCTTGGTGTGGAAAGAAGCACAAGTATAAGGATTTCCCAAAGCTATTTAAACATATGAAATAGTAACACCAAAAGGATAAAGGCACTAGAATGGTAAGCCTAAAGAAGGCCGACTCATAATAGATGCCAAGGGTGGTGCGCGAGTCAGAACTAGAGCATGTACTTGTGATGAAGCAAGCTAAAGTTACATGTACCAGGTAGGTATCAAGGTAGAAGCCACTATTTATAAGAGAATATGTGGCATATGGTAAGTATCCAGACCCTACTCATCAGATAGAGGTGTATTAGGAGACTATGGATGTAATTCAAATCCTACAAGGAGATATCTAGTGCCTAAAGGAGAATTCAAGGAAGTTAGAACAAATGAAGAGCATGGAGGCTCTGTAGAAGGCTTTGAATGAGGTCATGGAAGTTGAAAAATGTTGAGGTAGGAGAATATATTCCTTTGTTAGGAGAATGGTTACGGTAAAAATTACCGCATGCCAGAGCAAAGTGGGAGAGGCAGGTTCTGCATGTGATTGGATTCAGAGTAATATTCTAATTGACACAGGTACTGAAGTCAATGTTCTCACTCTAGATTCCTACCATCAAATTGGAAGGCCCCCTTTACAGTCATCCTCAAATGTGATGTATATGGCTAACAATAAAAAGGCAATTCCTGATGGTGCCTTGAAGGATGTTGTTATAAATATCCAAAAGGAAAAATTCATTGGGGATTTCAATGTCTTGGCATTGGCTAAGGTAACAACATTCAAATGTTACCTGGGCACCCCTAGTAATACAAGAACAATGTTGACATAACGGTTCAATAAAGGGTACATAAGTTTTGAGAACAAGGAATAGCTATTAACCATCCCTTTAAACCGATGGGAATTCATCACCCTATACTGAGCCCTTGGGCAAAGAATTTCCAGACATGATCTATGTGCATTCTAATCAGGGACCCCAAGGTGGTTAATCCTTTTTATTGAGTTTGAATATTCTCAATCTATGAGTGATATAACTAGTGTGGCATATGATGATTGGGCACATGGGAATTATGAGTTAATTGGGCAGAAATTAAGAGGATTTGTTACAATATTAACGAAGGCACATTTAGTCAAGCACCTAGGAGGAAATATTTTCCAAGTTACTCTAGAGGGGGTGAACCCTTATGTTTTTTTATGAGATATAGAGACCCAGTGGAAGAGTGAAATCGAAAGAAGAAGGATTCTCAACTATAACTTACTCAGGACCACAGTGCATTGGGGAGTGGACCCATTGTTATAGCCTTCTAGAGTGGTGCAAAGTGAGAATCATGTTCTCTATTAAGTTTTCCTAAAACAATACATCCTCTATCATACAAGACTATCATAGTGTTGTCATGTAAATGTGCAACAGGGAAATTGGAAATTCCCAAGCATGACAAACTATACCCCTATGCTGAAATTTTCATGCTTTATCATTCCTAGGCAACCTCAGATCTGTCCAGTCAGTCCAAATTACCTCCCAACCAATGTTATATCATCCCCTATGTGGTTTAGGAAATTCCATTCATTCTCCTAGTGATTTTAGGACTTCAATTGAAAAATGCAAATTTTGGGAGTCACGGGAAGGATGTTTTTGGCCTTCCCAAGATGGTCGCTCCTGAAGGTGGAACAGAAGGGAAAAATTCAACATGGCAGGTGAGTGGGAGGACCTTATTAACATCATGGACATGATACTGAAAGGTTATTTGGAAGTTAAATTCTAAATTCTCCATGCTCTTGAATGATTCAAAAATTTCCCAAGTTAGGCGTTATTCATCACTATCACAAGATCATGAGTTTTGCCATTTCCCACAACAAATTTGAAAGAGGTCCAGAATGGAACCAAGATGTAGTCATTTTTACACCCACCAAAAGAATCAATCCCAATGCATATTCTTCGTATCACCAGTGGGCTTGGGTGCTCACCTGATGGCAAGTGATAGGCAGTTGAGTCTCTCTATCTTATTGTGAGTTGCGTGGAGAAAAAACATATCTATGTTTGAAAATTAAAGTAAGTGATTGGGAATGAAACATGTGAACATCATAGAGCTTAGAATGGATCTAGATCATTGCATTTGTTATAGATAGAGATACTTTAACAAAATTAAAGAACTGAATCAAAATAGAAAGGAAAATGTATAAGAATTCATATTCATCTTATAAGCATACATGAAAAGGAACTATGAAGAATCATGTATGAATCTGAATTAAGAAAGATCATAGTCAATTAACTTGGTAACTTCATTACATTCATTAGAATTACTACAAATCACCACATTATGGAAGACTAAAGTCATGCATCATAACTGGATCCATATCATTTAGCTTTCAAAAATAAATTGTATAACCCCAACCCAATATGACACCTTTTGGAATTTCTGCAGAGCTCTACTCTCTATTAATCTCTCTCTATGTCCATTTTTCTTCTCCAGGTGCTTGTATTTATAGGCACCCCAAAATTCCAAATCATCCTTCTGTGGCCTCAGATCTAGTGCTAGGTGTCTGAATGTGGTCCTCCATTAGAGCATGCTCCTTCAGGCCTAAGCTCTCCAGATTTTTCCATGATGGTCTTATAGAAGCTTCCATCGTAGGGCATATTCCTTCCTAGGCCAACCTATTGTCAGGCTAGCACCTTATCCACTACGCATGTGTAGTTGGGTCACGTTTTTCTCATGTCCTACCTGATATGCCAAATATGCCTAAGTCCCGAGACCTTGTCTTCTAGCATGTAACATGACCATTCTAAAACCCTCCTAAAACCCTACCTTGCATGCCTTCTCCTTGCGTGCCCATTTCTTAACTTCAATATTATGTTCCCATGCACCTTTTTGGACTTAGCAAATATTTTAGGGGCCCAAAAATTTATCAAAGGGTTGATAACACCTTTTATGAGAGAAATTTCCCATAATACTTTCACAGACCCGCGTGAGGCCTTGGAGGCTTCCCTACATACTGAGGCTATTGGAAGCATGGATACTAGTGTTAGCCCTTTTCTTTAAGCTCGTATTTATGCAATGGTGAAGAAACTGAAGAAGCTACCTACGAACTCAATGCATAAGACTTGCAATAGCGTATGGTGCACAGATTATGAGGTAGAGTGGCATACAAAGGACAATTGTCCTCAGAGATTAGTATGCACCATAATAGTGGACTATGAGATTTTCCACTAATATCATGATCTAAGTAGGTTTCCACTATTGTAGTACGTGATCCATAAGAATGTGTCCTGCTATTACAAGATTTACACCTCTGCTACTCATGACACCTAGGATTGTAGATTTATTGACCAAATACATGATGCCATTGACATTACTGTGCGCCATACTAGCCTCGTAATCAACTCCAAGGATGGTTTTCATCACTATGAAGGGAGTGTGGATGGAGGGGAGTGTGGAATAATTTTTTGAGGAGGGTTTCATGGTCGTGGAAATTGTAGAGAGGAGGAAGAAATGATTTCCTGCGTATAACTTGTTAAAACTGTGGATCTATGGAGCACTATAAGCGTGAATGCCCTAATCTATTACAATTATCTTGGTGTGGAAAGAAGCACAAGTATAAGGATTTCCCAAAGCTATTTAAACATATGAAATAGTAACACCAAAAGGATAAAGGCACTAGAATGGTAAGCCTAAAGAAGGCCGACTCATAATAGATGCCAAGGGTGGTGCGCGAGTCAGAACTAGAGCATGTACTTGTGATGAAGCAAGCTAAAGTTACATGTACCAGGTAGGTATCAAGGTAGAAGCCACTATTTATAAGAGAATATGTGGCATATGGTAAGTATCCAGACCCTACTCATCAGATAGAGGTTGTATTAGGAGACTATGGATGTAATTCAAATCCTACAAGGAGATATCTAGTGCCTAAAGGAGAATTCAAGGAAGTTAGAACAAATGAAGAGCATGGAGGCTCTGTAGAAGGCTTTGAATGAGGTCATGGAAGTTGAAAAATGTTGAGGTAGGAGAATATAATTCCTTTGTTAGGAGAATGGTTACGGTAAAAATTACCGCATGCCAGAGCAAAGTGGGAGAGGCAGGTTCTGCATGTGATTGGATTCAGAGTAATATTCTAATTGACACAGGTACTGAAGTCAATGTTCTCACTCTAGATTCCTACCATCAAATTGGAAGGCCCCCTTTACAGTCATCCTCAAATGTGATGTATATGGCTAACAATAAAAAGGCAATTCCTGATGGTGCCTTGAAGGATGTTGTTATAAATATCCAAAAGGAAAAATTCATTGGGGATTTCAATGTCTTGGCATTGGCTAAGGTAGACAACATTCAAATGTTACCTGGGCACCCCTAGTAATACAAGAACAATGTTGACATACGGTTCAATAAAGGGTACATAAGTTTTGAGAACAAGGAATAGCTATTAACCATCCCTTTAACCGATGGGAATTCATCACCCTATACTGAGCCCTTGGGCAAAGAATTTCCAGACATGATCTATGTGCATTCTATCAGGGACCCCAAGGTGGTTAATCCTTTTTATTGAGTTTGAATATTCTCAATCTATGAGTGATATAACTAGTGTGGCATATGATGATTGGGCACATGGGAATTATGAGTTAATTGGGCAGAAATTAAGAGGATTTGTTACAATATTAACGAAGGCACATTTAGTCAAGCACCTAGGAGGAAATAATTTTCCAAGTTACTCTAGAGGGGTGAACCCTTATGTTTTTTTATGAGATATAGAGACCCAGTGGAAGAGTGAAATCGAAAGAAGAAGGATTCTCAACTATAACTTACTCAGGACCACAGTGCATTGGTGAGTGACCCATTGTTATAGCCTTCTAGAGTGGTGCAAAGTGAGAATCATGTTCTCTATTAAGTTTTCCTAAAACAATACATCCTCTATCATACAAGACTATCATAGTGTTGTCATGTAAATGTGCAACAGGGAAATTGGAAATTCCCAAGCATGACAACTATACCCCTATGCTGAAATTTTCATGCTTTATCATTCCTAGGCAACCTCAGATCTGTCCAGTCAGTCCAAATTACCTCCCAACCAATGTTATATCATCCCCCTATGTGGTTTAGGAAATTCCATTCATTCTCTTAGGTGATTTTAGGACTTCATTGAAAATGCAAATTTTGGGGAGTCACGGGAAGGGATGTTGTTGGCCTTCCCAGGAATGGATCGACTCTCTGAAGTGGAACAGAAGGGAAAAATTCAACATGGAGGTGAGTGGAGGACCTTATAACATCATGGACATGATACTGAAAGGTTTGGGGAAGTTTTGCAAGACTTGCAGCAGTCTAAGTTCAAAAGAGGGTTCACAAGCCTAGGCGGCACACAGGCCTAAAATAGTTGTTGGGCTTTAGAAGAAGATTCTGAGAGCTTCAAATGGAGTTGGATGTAAAAAAAAATTATTAAAAAATAGGATTCTAATACCTACATGATGGTAAAATAATATTTTTCACAAAACCTTGGCGCATATGATTGATAGGTAGTTTTTCTCAGGCACAAGTGGAGTACCAGATCAAAAATACTATTTTTTAGAGATCATATGGCCGAATAAAGACATGAAACCACCATAATTGAATTTAAAATTCCATTTCCAGTCAGGATCATATAAAATTTCACCAATAAATTCCACCGGGAGCTCAAGTTATCTTCATTCTAAGTTACCCTCTCAAACACAGTTCAGGACTTAGTCATTTTTTCGAGAGGATATGTGTCAACACCAGGATCCTGGCGGGGTTTCATGTCCCTAAAATCCATAAGGTTAGGTATATAATACCTTGGGAAATGTGTTCAGGCCCCATGTGACCTATGGGGCCCTCATATGACCTCCAGACTTGACAGATCAGCCCCCAGTTGCTTATTTGGAGCGTGCATTCCTTGTCGTCAGATCGGGTGCCACGTGTCATGCTCTTGACCACCATGGAATTTGATTTCCCTTTTGCACCTAAGGTGGGGGACATCAGACCTTGAAAACTACACCCATCCCCCATAGGGAGTCATTTTGACACCCATGTGACCTCCTTTCAGCTCCCAGTGCTTTAAATCAAGTTTTTCCTCCTTCATTCCCTGTCATTGGATCTAGTGCCATGTGTCGCCGTCTTGCTCATTGTAGAAATTGATGTCCCTCACATCCCTGGGGTTAGGGACATCAAGCAAGGAAAATTTTTCCCAAGCCCTACCTATGCATATCTTTTTGAAATTTTTCCAAAGTGCCACTTTTTCCTGCTTCTAACTTCTAACAGTTATATGTGCACTTCATTCCTCCATACTTCCTCTGCAACATTCTTCCATCACTCCAGCATTGAAAATGCTCAGACCTTCTCAACCCAAAAACTGAAACACATTCCCCACAGTGATGTGCAAGTCTCAGAAGGAATCCTCATCTGACATAGAAGGAGAAGCATGGAGCACAGAAGGAGAAAACGGAAAAAACTCCATAGCCATGAAATGAGAAGTTAAAGAAATCTCTCAAACAAATGCATGAAACAACAAGATATATTTTTTTTCTCATTCCTCTACCCAAGGCCATCAATAAGACACCTTTAAAGTCCCCCCATATGTGATAGAGCATTCACAATGAATAAATCTCCTTTCCAGCTCAACGAAGAAAGAAGTGGGATTTCCCGTCAAACCGGTTGTCGGATCGATGTAAGATTGCACATGAAGCACCAGAAGAAAAAACCCACATAAAATATATAATTTTCTTTGCAAATGGAGGAGAAAACCAGACCTGTAATTTTGAGGTCCATTAATGGTTGTCATACCCAGAAGCACTGCCAGGTCTTAAAATTAAAACTTTAAAATCTCCTGGATTATTAAAACTTCAAAGGGATGATATTGGGAAAAAACCCATATCAAAAAACTTCATTCCACATCAATCCAACTCCCAGAGGCCAACTTTCTAAAAATAGTAGGTCTACTACATAGGAATTGTTATTTTTAGAAAGTCATTAACAGAAGAACCTGTGAAGGAGATGAAGATATCGTAGGTGCACTATAGCTGAGAATTCACTAGAACGAAAATTTTTGGCACTTACTAAAAATAGTAAGTGGGACCTCGAGCACTTGCTAAAAATATAAATTTGATCCAAAGAAGTGAGGAGCACAGGGAGAAAGGGGAATCAAGGTCACTACACTCAGCTAAGGATCGAGGGATTTACTTTTTTACACTTACTAAAAATAGTAAGTTACACTCAAATAGAAGTTTTGGCACAATGGGATGTACAAGGCTAATCATTTAGGGGGACATCATTGTTAGGGAGCATCCTAGCCATTTTCACAGGGAATTTGAGATCCACCTTAGGTCATTCAACTGTGTGAGCATTCGAGAGCTAATTTGGAGGAGTTTCATAGTGGGAAAGGAGTTCAAAGATTTAGAGTTTCACTGCATTTGAAGATTTCCATCAATGAGGATCATTGAACTTCATCGGGTGACATCTACTCTTTTTTATTCTCTCTCTCTCTCTCTCTCTCTCTCTCTCTCTCTCTCTCTCTCTCTCTCTTTCCTCTTCCCCCCAACTTCCTCTCACTTTCAAATGTTCTAATTCTTCCTTGGGGTTTGCACTTTTTGATATGCCTGTAAGTCACGTAAAAGTGACTTTAGAAACATAATGCAAATTAATTCACCTTGCTATTATAAACGGGACTTAAATATTTAAAGTGGAATATGAATAGTCTTAAGTCATATTAAGGCATATGGAGGGTCATGAGGAAGATGACAAGTCACCTCTCATTCTATAAATTATAACGCTATTCCCATTGTAAAGGGTTGGTGATTGATCTTGTAAACTCAAGAGTATATTTTACCTTAAGAGAACAAAGGAGATAGTCATTTTCTCCTATTCCCCCTCTTCTCAATTTCTTCCATTTCTCCACTATGTAGAACTTTTTTCCAAGCAATCAATACAAGAAGAAGGAGTTTCTAGCTTTCTTTGACTAAGGGGTTTCGTGATACTTTGTGTTCATCAAATTCTATTTGGTCTTGTTGTTATTTGCAAGGTTGTTTCTTCTCATGAATGGATGTGTTGAAGTTTCTAACTAGTGCGTGAAGGAATCTAATTTTATACCTGTAGTATTAGTTCTCTTACCTCTTTTCTCACTCCCCTTTCCCACTCTATAGATGAAGACTTCCCTAGCAAGAAATTGCTAGCTTTGCCGCAGGGTTAGTGGAGTGCCCCTGTTGGATCCTCAGTCGAAATACCACCACAGAAATCCACGCTTTCTCGTGCATGCACATACGGAAGCTACACCAATTAAGTAGAGGGACTTAGATTCCTAGAGCATTGGGAAGAAATCCACAAGTTTGTCCACCTGAAAAATTTTCTCACCAACACATAGGAAGGAGCCCTCCTTGTTTTACATCCAAGCATGTGAGAAGGACTTGATGGAAGGTGTGGAAGTATTTCCACCTTATCTATGGGTGCATAAGTTGTATTCCACTTTACAAGGCTATTCATGTGCATGGTATATTCACTCAAAAATGTACCATTAGACATGAAATTGGCAGAAGGTGATGGCTAACATCCTTTAAGCTTTTAAATATCGTAGCACCAATACATCATTGGATAAGGCATTGTATGTTATCAAGCACCCATGATAGGAGATAGTGCCATGGCAGAAGATTGAATACTTGAGTTATTAGGTGAATCTAGTTTGGAAGCGTGCTTTGATGAGGAAGAGTCATAAGTGATGTAGCTTGATCGCACATGTATGGAGAAAGAGAAGGGAAAGATGGTTTATGTGATAGTTTGAAAAGAGACAAAGAATTTGGATGCTAACCATAATGAAGGTACACGCAAAGTTATTAATAGTGCTAATGAGTAATCGAACACCTACCATAAGTCCCTAAAAAAAATTAAGGTTAACATTAGTTCAGAAACAAAACCTAAGGAGGCCACTATTATAGACTATTGGTTAGATAAGGAGGTTTGGAAGATCATTTATCTATTGCATGATTTTCAAGAATCATTTCCACGTGGATACCATGAGCTTCAAGGTGTCCACTACTCATTGGGGGAAATGAAAATAAATTTAAAGGAAGGTGCATGCCTGATTTGGAAGATACATTACCGAATGAATCCAAATTTGTGTGTTTGTGTTAGGGAGGAGATAGAAAAAATGATCACATCAGGCATCATTGAAGCTATGGAGGAATCAAAATGAGTAAGCCCCATGGTCACCAACATTAAAAAGGATGGAAGGATAAGGATTTGTGTTGACTACAGGGACTTAAATTCTATATGTGTAATTGATCCTTTTCCAACCCCTTTTACCAAGGAAATCCTAGAAGGAGTGACTAGGCACGAAATCTATTCCTTCACAGATGTATTCTTAGGATATAATCAAGTTAGAATTTCTAAGGAAGACCAAGAAAAGACAAATTTTTCCACTGAATACAGAATTTTTTCCTACATGGTCACGCCTTTTGGAGTGAAGAATGCACTTGCTGTGTTTTTACACATAGTGGTCCAGGAATTTTAGGATTTTATCCATAAGTTTCTTCAGGTCTACCTTGATGATTGGATGGTGTATGGATTAGTGAAAGACCATTTTGACAATTTTTGATTGATTTTTGAAATATGTCAAAATTTTCACATATCCCTCAACATCAAGAAATGTCTCTTTGCTACTCCATTTGGAACTCTTTTAGGGCACATCATATGTAAGGAAGGCATACTGGTGGATCCTACAAAAGTTTTCGTTATTGTGGGATTAGGGGAGCCTACCAGCTAGAGTGTAGTGCACAGATTCCTTGGGCATACAAGGTACTACTGGAAATTTATCAAGGGGTATGCCAAGATCACTGCATCATTGGCTAAGTTACTAAAGCATAAAAGTGCATTTCACTATGGAGAGGTGCAACAAACAACGTTTGATACATTCAAGAATAGGGTTATCATTGCACCCATATTACATTTTCCCTCCTGAGACAAGCCATTTCATGTACATGTTGATGCTTCAAGGATGGTGATTAGGGCAGTATTAACACATCCTAGAGAAGAAATTGTTGACCGCCCCTTGTGTTTTGCTAGCAGGAAGTTAACACCAGCTAAGTAGAACTACACTACTACTGAGCATGAAACACTATCAATGATCTATGCACTACATAAATCAAGGAAACATTTGTTGGCAACACCCTTCATATTCTACACAGACCACATGGCCTTGAGGTATTTAACTGACAAGCCCATTTTGAAAGGGCACATATGTCGGTGGGTATTTTTGTTTCAAGAGTTTGAGTTTATAGTTGTTGTGAAACTAGGAAAGAGCAACTCAGTGCCTGACCATTTGTCAAGGATTGACTCAAGGGAGGATGCACAGAGCAATGAGGATAATATTCCATACGCACAACTGTTTAGGTTATGGCACGCACCCTTAGACATAGAAGATATTGTGGTGTTTCTCAAAATGGCTATGGTGTCGGAAGGAATGAATACTATAGAAAGAAAATAATTAGCCATACACACCGCACCCTACATGATAATCAGTGGAGACTTATAAAAACTAGGCCATGATGATTTCTTATGCCTGTGTGTGTTGCAACATGAGCGCATTACAATCATTGAGGAACCGCATAGTGGGATTGCAAGAGGACACTATGCAAGGAATGTCACCACATGAAAGATTCTACTAGAAGGGGTTTGGTGGGAAAGCATCTACTAGGATTGCATTGAGTTTTTCAAGTCCTGTTACCATTACCAGCACCTTGAAAAACCAAGAAGAAGGGATGAGATGCCCTTGAGGATGATAGATAGCACAAAACCATTTGAGAAGTGAGCCATTAATTTTGTAGGACCAATTTCACCTATCGCGTGAAGGACTGGTTCACATTATATCATCACTTACACTAACTACTTAACAAGATGGGAAGAGGCAGTACCTACAAGGGACTGCACAACAACATTAGCTAGGTTCTTGTGCGAAAATATAATCAGTAGATATATATATATCTATGTGTGTGTGTGTGTGTGTGTGTGTACTGAGCTCAACGAGTGATAGGGGTACTCATTTCTTAAATGAGACAGTTAGGATCTTGTTGGCAGAATTCATGCTAGCCCACCATAAGACTATCCCATACACCCACAAGCTACAAGGGACTGCACAACAACACCAATAGCTAGGTTCTTGTGGGAAAATATAATCAGTAGATATATATATCTGTGTGTGTGTGTGTGTGTGTGTCTACTGAGCTCAACGAGTGATAGGGGCACTCATTTCTTGAATGAGATAGTTAGGATCTTGTTGGAAGAATTCATGCTAGCCCACCATAAGAATACCCCATACACCCACAAGCTAATGGGACTGCTGAGGCATTTAAAAAAATTCTGATGTGGGAAGACAAGATTCGGATGAAAAAGTTTCAGGTGTAATATGGGCATATAGGACTACCTAGAAGAAATTGAACAAGGCCACACCATTCCAATTGATGTTTGGTGCAGAAGTTGTGTTACCAGTAGAATTCATGCTACCATCCCTACACATTGGGCATGCAAGGGTGTTAGCTAATGAACAAGCACTACATGCATATATGGAGAAGTCAATGTAGTTGGATGAAATGAGATCACTTGCTAGGTGGAGTCAGAAGACTGAAAAAGGTGCAATAGAAATCATGCCGTGATCGCCATATTAAAAACAAACAATTCGAGGTTGGGCAGATGGTCTTTCTTAATGACTCCAGATTTCTACGCCATCCTAGGAAACTTAAATTCCATTGGTTAGGACCATACATCATCTCGTACATACCTGATTCAGTCACATGCGAGTTACAAGAACTAGATGGGACGAGATTACCAGGCCATTTCAATAGGAGTAGGCTAAAGCCCTACTATAAATAAGGCTTATATGTAATCATAAATAAGGAAGTATTTCCATTTAGCCTAGGATTTCCTTTAATGCATTTTCATTTCTGTGTAATTCCCCTTCTTGTTTCTTTCTCCCTTTATTTTTGTTGTTTTGTGTGCATTGTGTGTTGGTAGCCACTTATTATTTTCAAAAGTTTTCTTTGTGCAGAGGATTGCAAATATTTTTTTATGTGAGGTGGAGTAATGTGACAAATAAATGGGAGCTAGTAGTTGAAGCTATGTTTCAATGGCCCAGATTGAAGAATCAAAAACACAAAGTTTGGAGGAGCACGAGTAAAAAAGGTAGACATAAGGAGTTTACTGTTAGGAGATCATTACAAAGACCACGTACAAAGCATGAGAAGTGCAATAATAACATGAGGTAGGCATTGTCAAAATTAGGGTAAGGACAAAAGAAGTGCCTTTGATATTGAAAACACACGTGAAAGGATCTTCAGTCAATAATAATTTTTTCTTGCTAGAAGGTGGTAGGAGTTTTTCATCTAGGATTAGGTGTGGTGGGGTAAAAGCACTAAAAGTTGGCTTACGAGGAAATTTCCACCTTATTGTGAAGGTGTGATGGTAGGTGGCATTGGATTTACTACAGAAAAGAAGAAAAAATTATAAGTAAGAGGTCGAGATACATTATTGTTACCTTGAATTTGTGATATCAAAGAGCTCTTGCAAACTAGGGAATCCTTGAGAAAACATTATGTGAAAGAAGGTTGTGAAGATCTGAGTGCATAATGAGTTTGATTAACTAAACAGGGTGGAAAATTAGTACATGAACATGAGGGAAAGGGTTGTTAGAGTTTTAGAAACCTGCAAGGGAATATGCCATCTTGTGGAAGGAAGGATTTTTCCTGGTTACGGTTTCATAGCTAGGGCATAGGATTAAAGGGATTTTTCATGTAAGAGTAAAGCCATAGAGTTAAGAAGAGCCAAGATTAGAGGGATGAAAGAGTTTTGAAAATAACCAAACAAGAGAAATGGCACCAAGGAAAGTAACCACCATTTCACAAAATAAGGGAAAGAGCAAAGGGAAACAATATTTTTCCACCATTTTTAACTAGTAATGGTACGCAGAAATGTAATACCCAGATGGTGTATTACTGGGAAAATAATGGGTGTCTTATATGAGAAAAATTTCCATAAGTAACTACAACCATCGAATAAGTACCACAAATAAAGAGATGGCATTAGAAATGGTTAGAGCTACAAACAAGAGGACACCGGACAGAATTCCCATCTACGATGATGAAGTAAAGGTGAAGATGGAGAAGGCCAAGTTACTACAACTCTATGAGTTGCCCTATTTTGGCAAACCCAAACGGTTGTACCAATGGATAATGTTGCACATACATTAAGACCATTTCTACTTTGCAAGGAAAAGGATGAGGATAACTCCCCAGCTAATTTCCAAATTTACTTTTCTTACTTGTGAGGGATATTTGTTTGATGATGACTTTGATGATAAGGAGGACATAAAGAAAACTGTGGAGGCCTATGACTACAAGAAGGGGTCGCAGTTCTTTGACATATCTATGATTTCAGACCCTCTAATGAGTATGGCCACACATTTGGTCACAAAACTAAATGGAAAACAAAGATGGATCTAGATCAACAAGACATGGTTGAACATTTTCTAAAAGATCTCAGAGGGGACCATCTACAACCTCTCAACATTCATAGCAGAGGAGATCATCAGTGCCACACACAATGGGGAGAAGATCATGTTTAGGTACATCCTCCTTACCATCATATTTTCAGAAATTGGAGTTTCCGATGGGCCATAAAATATTTTATGGGAGTACCTAGATGAGAACACCTCCCTTGAAAAAATATTTGAGAAGTACACTTGCAAAACAATGATGGCTGCCCATAAGTCGTGTATCCATTTTACGCCCTTAGAACAAAAGTAAAATCCCATGCATGTTGACCTATCACCCAACAGGCACTAGGAACTGACCTGAGGCACATGCGGGTGTCTAGCCCCTCCTTTATGTGAGTTGTGTAAGAATACATCATCTATAATAGATACTTAAGTGCAAAAGAATGGAAAAGAACTATGCATTCATTCTGAGAACTTCGTTTGATTTTTTATACCAACGCATTCATTTAGAAGATAAAAGGAACACATTAACCAAAATACATATATGATCCATAATACCAAGGAAATGAACTAGGATTTATGCTCCTGAACACATATTATTTAGAACAAAACCTTATATTCATATTAATGAGTTCAGTAACCACATTCCATTCACTTAAAGACACAACAGGCCCATATAATAATGTAGAGAAAGGTCATGCATCAGAAACTAAACTACGTCCTTCATATTAGAAGGATAAACACATACCCATCTCTCTAAATATTCCAATTCTCCTATATTTCCTATAATCCCAACCGATAGAATCCTCCATAATATTTTTATAGATATTTTCCTCCCTTTCACCACACAATTCCACCAAACTCTTCTACTACTCGAGCATCTATATATATATATATTTTTTTTTTCCTTCACTACCATGCATTTTGAGGTAATAGATCAGTTGCCAAGTGTCTAAGTGGTCCTCCAATGGAACACAATTCCTTTGATCTGAGCTCTCCACTCTTTACAATGATGTATTTCTGGATCCTTCCATCGCATGCATGGAATATTCCATTCTTGACCATGCAGTTGTCAGGCTGGCACCTTATCCACTCCGCATACTAGATGGGTCACACTTTCCTTGTGTGTTGTCTAGAACTCTGAATATGGCTAAGTACCGACACCCATCTTGTCTTACATGTGTGTGCCATGTATTCTAATAAACCACACTAGAACCCTACCATGTACACATTCAACCCACATGCCCTTATTCAAATAGGCCCCGCATGCCCATGTGCCTTCTTGTACTTAGCCAATATTCTGAGGTCCAACATCACCCCACACTACGCCTATTCTCTATCCTTAGAAATAATTCTCTTCAATGAATAAAGAATGGAAAGATTTGAATAGTGGGAGAAAGAATGAAAGAACGAGGAAAATGAAAGAGAACCAATGCTTATTTTTTAAGGAGAGGGAAATCATTCCCTATTTCTACCTCTAGCTTTTCCTAGGCCTCAACCTTGTAATGCACTTGCTGATAGAGGTCTTTGACTAAGATGCTTACCTCCTCAAAACTTAATTTCTCCCCTTTGGCACTCATTGTCTCAACAATACCCTCCGATTGTTTTCCCAAGTCATCAAGTGCATCCATCCTGCAGGTGAACTAGGGGTATAATTATTTTAGTCATATTTTGATTGAGCGTTGCAAGGTCTTGATAGCCTCTAACTTATTTTCTACCTCGGCTAGGATTTTATCTCTTTCTGCCCTGTTCCCCTTATTATTTTCTTGAAACTCCTTGAGTTCCATTTCATGTGTGGTGACCAGGATACTTGCCACTATATCTCTATCAATGAAGTTATCATATGCAACTTCAGCAACTTGAGTAGTAGACTTTACCTCTACAAGGAGTTTGGTATATCAATCAATGATCTTGACAACCTTCATCTTCTCTTCTTTCTCTTGGTGCTCCAATGCTTCTTTTGTAGTCTCTAAGGAAAGTGACCACCTTTCCATCTTGAGGATGTGGGTCAAATTATCTAGACACTGCAAGGTTTATTCATATTTTTTCTCAGGTAGTGCTAGGTCAAGATGATTTAAAACAATAGAACCTATAATCATTTCAATATTCTTTTGTAGCTCACGCACCCTTTCCTTCTCCCTTTTCATTTCATGCCTTAAGTGTGTGATGATAAGATCTTCTTTCTTCAAGTCCTTTCTCTTATCAGTGAGCACCTTCTTTTCCTTCTCTAATTCTTCCTCTAGGAATCTCACTCCATCAATCCTTTGGATTAGTTTGGCCTTAATCTCAACTGAAATTTTTTTGAGCATGTTACAAACTTACTCATCTGATAATTGTTAAGAATTCACAGAGGGGTTAACTCCTTTTATTTTTGGCACCTGCATCACTCCCTGATAAGAACCTTGCTTCAAAATAATACCCTTAAGGTAGGTCAACACCAGACAGTGATCCTTAAGGAAGGAGTGACTCCACAATCTCCCAAGATGGGAATCCACTTCAAGGGGGAAACCTTTAATATACCTCTACTAAGTAGAAGAATCAAATCTTATATACATGACATCCTCATAATGATACTCATATCCTTTAAATAGGATGGGTAACACCTAATCCTATTGGAGGCTAACCCATTACCCAATTCCTATGTGAGCCCGTATAACTAAGGGGATGTGTATCACATGTTGGCATCTCCATCCACCCATATACATTATAATATTATATCCCATGTGAACCCATGCATATAACTAAGGGGATGTGTGCCACATGCCAACATCTCCATCAACCCATATATATTATATTATCATACCCCAAGGTACATAACACTTCTTGACTTACTTCTAACTCATGTTCATTCATGTGGGACTCGAATGCCCAAGATAACATACTTTTGGTTTGGGGATATGCATCTTCTTCATCAAATGAAGACATAGTCAGGAGTTGTTCATTTGGTAAGGTGCTTCGTAAGTGTGCTCATAGCACCTTTATTAGATTATTAATGTATCATATTCCTTTCCCTTATGCTACAACTATGCCCTTCCCACCTATTTGTGTAGCCTTTGGGAAGCTTACCACCAAGTTGGAATTCCCACCCATGGTACCATATTATTTCCTAACGCTCTCTTCTTCTATTCCTTTAAAATTTCATTTGCGCGTTGCTCCAAATCTTGTTCCACCAAATCCTTAATGACGCCCACCAGTTCTCTCTCTGTGGAGTTTTCCACTTGTTCCTTGGTGAGGCTTGGTGTTCCCTAATTTTTGGTGTTTACCTCTTTACTCACCCCCTTTCCTTGATCCTTTGCTTCCTTCTCTTCATTATTCTCCTCTTCATCTTCCTTGTCATTCCTCTCTTCATCTTCCTCCTTAGAGTCATGTATATCATATACCAGATGGTCTTGACCTCCTTTAGGATCTTCATCATCCCTGTCACCAATGTACCCCTCTAAGATTTATGTTTCCACCAAGTCTACCTTTTCTGCCACCTTATGTTTCTTCCTAACTTGTGATTCCAGTATAGGATATTTTTCTTTCTCCTCCTTAATATGCGACTTCTTCCTTAGTTATTCTTCATGTGTGAGGGAATCTTCATGATCTGGCACCTCTTCTTCTAAGGTCTTCATGTTGACTAGGGACTTATTTCTGTGCACATAAGTACTTGGCTTCATGACTTCTTCTGACGCGCCGACCAATTGTGTGGTTTGCACACCTGGTGCCTTCTTCTCCTACACCTCTTTTCTTTCCCTCTTCTTCAACGTGGAATTTTTATAACCTATGGGGTCTTCTGGGATGGAGGCATCAATCTCCAGATAGGATCCCTTCTCAAAATTAGGCCTTATGTGTAGATATACCTTATCTATAGCCCTTCTGATGATCAACAATTTAATCGGCTTCATCATTTGTACCTCGTGGGAGACATACTTCTCCACATATGTGCACTTCTTAGGGTATACAAGATTTCAGCACATCTCGTGGTGGTCTTAGTCCACTTCACTAAGGCCAAACCTTAGCCTTTTGGCCTCCTTGAACCGGTTTACCCCTGCTTGGAAGTATTACACGGTGAAGGAGAAGGGTGGCTTGCACCATGGGATCTTAGTCCCATTTGTCAATGTAAACCTGTCAATGTAGAAATGTTGATAAACTACAAACTTTGTCTCTCCATCCACAAGTGTGGGAAACTACTCTGGGATCCTCTACTTTGCCCTGAATGTGTCATGTATTTGTTTATACCACATCTCTAGGTGCACCTTGTGAGCAACCATAATTTTTTTGCAAGTATACTTCTCGAACCTTTTCGAAGGTGATGGGTTCTCTTCTGGATACTCCTAAACAAACTTTTCTAGCCCATTTGGTACTCAAATATCTAAGAATATGATGGCAAGGAGGATGTTGCTAAATAAGATCATTTCTCCTTCCTGTGTGTTGCTAATGATTTCATCCGCAGTAAAGGTGAAAAAGTTATAGATGGCCCCTTCTGAGATTTTCCTACATATATTCAACCATGCCTTGTTCACTTGCATCCATATTTATTAATCATTAAGCTTGGTGACCAAGTGTGCGGCCATCATCATAACATGGTCTAGAATTACTGCGATGTCAAAGTACCATAAACCCTTTTTGTAATCATAAAATACTATTTTTTCCTTGATGGCGTCCTTATCACTCAAATCGTCATCTATGGATTACCCTTCACAATTCAGTCCAATGAATTTAGATATCAACTGAGGTGTTATGTGCATCTTGTGGCCTATAAAATAGAAATGGTCTTCACACACACATGACATCAACCACTGATATAGCCGCTCAGGCTTGCCAAAGTAAGGTAACTAATACAGTTGCAATAGCCCTATCTTTTCCATCTTTACTTTGACCTCATTGCTATATATTGGCATTCCATCTAGTGTCCTTTTGTTAGTTAGATGAACCAGCTCCAATGCTATTTATTTCTCTGTAGTGATTGTGCGATGGTTGTAATCACTCACGGCCCTTTGTCTCAATTGTGATACCCACTCATTTCCTAATAACACTCCATCTGGGTACTTAATCTCTACATCCCATTCCTCATTAAAGCTAGTGATGGTAGAGGGTTTTTTTACTTTTCCCTTGATCTTCTCTTTCTTTGGTGAAATGGTTTCCTTCTTTGGTGCCATCTACTTGTTGGTTTAACATTTAAAACTCCTTTCTCTGTTCTACTATTCTGCTCAATTCTAAGGCTTAGCTCTATGAATAAATCCTTCTCTCTCCATGCCGTAGCTATCAAACACTAACAAGGAAAAGCCTTCCACAAGACAGTGTGCTTCAAATAAATTTTTCCCATGCCCATGTACTTCTTCCTCCTGGTTTGTAGATCTAACCTAGTCACACACATAGATTTTTATGATTCTTCTTCCTTTGCACAAATCTCTCTCGATGCCCTAGTTCACAAGAGCGCTTCAACTTTGTAATAGTAAGGTAAAATAATGACTTTCCCGACCTCATATTTATAGTTTTTTCTCCTCTCCAACAATACATGATATACCACCAACCAACATACTTAATATTAAATGTGGATTTTTCCACTAGGCCGACCTTAAGCACCTTTACCCATGTGCCCAATCCTACATGAAAAACCTTCTACAACCTTCTGGTGCACAAAACTCCAATATGACTGAAGACTATTATGCACGTGTCTACAATGATGAATGCACTTCTTCTATCCTTTACCTATTTTTTTCCCTCGCCTACCTCATGTTGTTCCTACGCTCTTCATCCTTTTTACATGGTCTTTTTTATAACCTTATTGACACCATAATTCATTGTCCGCCATTTCCTCACATGCTTTCTCAATCTTATGTGTTTCCTTCTACTGGGAAACTCAAATTTTATTACTAGCTTATATTTTACATTGCACTACTCCACCCCACACTAAAATAGATACGTGGTCCTCTACACATACACAAATTTAGAAAATAATGTGGTTACTGGTGCAGAAGGTGCAAAATGGAACAAAAATAAAGGAACAAGTAACGAGAAATGGAAACACAAGAAAAGACAAAGCAATAAAGGGAAATTATAAGCTAACTGGCAATACTACCTTAATTACAAACACCAAGAAGTCTTATTTATATTAGGGCTTTGGTCTACTCTCATTGAAATGACCTATTAATCTCATCCCATCTAGCACTTGTAACTAGAAGGTGCCTGAATCAAGGATGTAAGGAATGATGTAAAGGCCCAACCAATGGACTTTCAACTTCCTAGGATGGCGCAAAAACTTGGAATCTTATAACAACACCATCTTCCCAACCTCAAACTACTTGTTTTTAATATGACAATCATGCCATTACTTTTATATTGATTTTTTTGTCTTCTAACTTCATCTAGCAAGTGATCGTCTCTTTTCTAACTACATCAAATTATCGATCCTCTCTTCAAGCTCTTATTCATCAACCAATCCTCATGTGTGCACTATATGCAGTGATGGTATCATAAATTCAATTAGAAAAATAGCCTCCATGCCAAACACCAATTGAAATAGTGTGGCCTTATTCAACCTCTTATAGGATGTCCTATATGCTCATAGAACAGATGATACTTTGTCATCTCAATCCTGTCTTCCAACATCACAAATCTTGGTCAACATGTGACTTAGTATCTTATTAAATGCCTCATCATTTCCATTTTCCTTTGGATGATAGGGGGTAGCCTTATGATGGTCCACCATAAACTCTGCTAGCAAAATCTTGACCGTTTCATTGAGAAAATGTGTATCCCTATCACTAGTCAAGATCAAAGGACATCCATACCTGCTGATTATGTTCTCCTAAAAAATATAGCAACTGTCATTGTAGTGCAATCCTTTGTAAGAGTTGCATCTACCCATATTTTCAAGTAATTAGTGCAAGTAATGATGTAGTGTGAACTAGTCCTTCACGTCGTAGGTGAAATTGGTCCTACAAATTCCATTTCCCACTTTTAAAATGGCTCAACGCTGGATATTGGTCGCAAGAACATTTCATCCCTCTTTCTAGGTTTTCCAAGGAACTGTCACATGCCTTAAAAAAATCAATATAATCCTTGTAGATGGTTTCCCACCAAATCCCTGTGATTAGAATCTTCTACATGGTAGCATTTCCTACATAGTGTCCTCCTGTAATCCCACCATGTGCTTCCTCCATAATTGCCATGTGCTCATGACCCAATATACATCGATGCAGAACCTCATTACATCTTAACTTATACATATATCCACTAATCAACATGTACTGCGTGACACGTATTTCTAACTGCTTCCTCTCCAGAGCCTTCATCCCATCTGGTGTCACACTAGCTTTCAAGAATACTGTGATATCTTCCAAGTCCAAGGGTGTGCACCACAATCTAAACATTTTCACACCTGACATGTTATCCTCAATGCTTTGCGCATCCTCCCCTAAGTTAATCCTTGATAAGTGGTCAGGTCTTGAATTTCTCTTTCCTAGTTTTAGAACCACTGTGAACTCAAACTCTTGGAATAATAGGACCTAACGACATATGTGCCGTTGAAAAATAGGCTTGTCCATCAAGTATTTCAACGCCATGTGGTCTGTATAGAATATAAAGGGTGTTTCCAATAAGTACTATATAAACTTATGCAGCATGTAGATCATTAACAGTGCCTCACACTCAGTAGTTGTGTAATTCTGTTCTCCTTGTGTTAATTTCCTACTTGCAAAACATAAGGAGTGATCAACAATCCCCTCACCAGGTTGTGTTAGTACTGCTCCCATGGCTATCACTGAGGCATCAACATGCACATGGAAAGGCTTATCCCAAGGAGGAAAATGTATGATGGGCACAGTGATAATCCTATCCTTTAAAGTATCAAATGTGTTTTACTGCGCCTCTCCCTAATGAAAGGAACTCTTGTTTTTTAGCAATTCCTCTAAGGGCACGAAAATCTTTCCATACCTCTTGATGAATTTCCTATAGTACCTCATATTCCCAAGGAATCCGTGTAATGTTCTTTGACTAGTAGGCTCCCCTAATCCCACAATAGCTGCAACTTTGGTGGGATCCATTAGTAAGCCTTCCTTACATATAATATGTCCTAACAGTGTTCCAAATGGGGTAACAAATACACTTTGATTAATTTTGAGGGATATCCTCAACTTCTGAAAGCTCTCAAACATTAGCCTCAAATTTTCACAATGTTATTTCACCAACCCATATACATTCCAGTCATCTAAATAAACTTCAAGAAATTTATGGATGAAGTCCTGAAATGATTGTACCATGATTGCCGAGAACACAACATGTGCACTCTTCAATCCAAAAGGCATAACCATGTAGGAAAAACTTCCCAATCCAGTGGTGAAAGTTGTATTTCTCTCATATTCCTGTGTAATCCTAACTTAGTGATACCCTAAGAACCCATCCATGAAAGAGTAGACCTCGAGCCCAGCCACTCCCTCCAAAATTTATTCAGTAAAGGGGGTTAGAAAAGGATCGATGACACATACTACATTTAGGTCTCTATAGTCCATAGAGATTCTTATTCTTCTATCCTTCTTGATACTGATGACCATTGGGATTATTTATTCTAATTCCTCCATAGCCTCAATGATACCAGATGCTATCATCTTGTCTATTTCCTCCTTGACTCGTATGCAGAAATTCAAATTCATCTAATAAGGCCTCTTAGGGATCGGGCATGCACATTCCTTCAACTTGATCTATCCCCCCAAGGAATGGTGGATGCCTTTGAGTTCATGGTACCCATGAGGAAACAAATCCTAGAACTCGCACAATAGACCAATTACCTTCAAAACTTCCTTTTCTCAACCAATAGTCCGAAATGAGTGCTTCATTAGGTTCTATCTTTGTCCCAATGTTAACCTTATTTATTTTTAATGGTTCATGGTAGGCACATGCTCACTCATCAACACTATCTATGAATTTGCATGTACCTTCAAAATGGTTAACATCCAAAATTTCCATCTCCTTTCCATCTACTACGTAGACCAATTTTCCTTTTTATTTTTCCATGAATGTGCACTCAAGTTGTACTTCCTATGATTCTTCTTCATTGAGGCATGTATCCAAATGAGGCTCACCCAACAACTCTAGTATCCTATCTTCTGGAATAGAACTATATCCCATCATAAGGTGCTTGATTACTTGTAATGCCTTATCCATCGAAGTCCTTGTGCTCCTATACTTGAAAGCTTGAATGAGATAAGCCACCAAATATTTCCAATTACTTCTCTAACGATGCATCTTTGAATGAATATACCATGCATGCATATAACCTTGTAAGGTAGAATATAACTTATATATGCATAACAAAGGTGGTAATGCTTCTACACTTCCTATTTAGGCCTTCTCACATGCTTGGACATGAAATGAGGAAGTGTCTTTACCATGGTAGTCTTGGATCATAGTGGGCACATTCCTCCTAGAGAACCTTACAGAAAATGTGACCCTTACCTCACGCCATTCTAGGAGATTCTCCCAATGAGTATCCTAAGAGCGCGCTGCAGTTCTAAACATGTTATAACTAAGCATTACCCTTCTATCATCCTCATTCTTCCACTGATCCTCCATTTCTCGTAAGAAAATTTTAGGGTATGCTCCTCTAGAGTAACTTGGAAACTTCCTTCCCCCAGGTGCTAGACTCAGCACGCCTTTTTTACCCTTGTTACAGATCCTCTCAATTGTCACCCAATCAACTCATAAGTTCCACGCACCCTTTGTTACATGCCATGCTAGTGGTATCACTTAAGGACTAAGCATATTCAAACTGGATAATTCCCTCCATGGGATGAATTATATCAGGATATCCAATGGAGTACACATAGATTCTGTCAAGGATTTCCTCTCCTAAGGATTAGTATAGGGTGTTGATTTCCCATTTGTTAAAGGGATAATCACCCTTCCTTCCTTGTTCTTGAAGATGATGAAACCCTTGTTAAACCAAAGGTCAGAATTTTTCTTATAACACCAAGAACACCCAAGTAATGCTAGGAAATTATCCACCTTAGGCCTCGGCAAGTGCCAAGACTTCAAAGTCCCCATTGAACTTATCCCCTTAGATAATGATAACCACATCTTTCAAGACTCCAATGGGCATTACCTTTTTCTTGTTTTCCATATATAACACATTTGAAGAGGGTTGTAATGTGGGAATTCACATTTGATGTCATGCATCTAAGGTAATAACATTGACCTCCGCTCCGGTGTCAATGAGGATATTTCTTAGATTCCACCCATCAACAATTGAATTCAATGTAATCTCCTTATCATAGTCAAGGCTGTAAGGAGAAATATTTGCATGAAAAACATGCCTTTCATGCTCTACTCCTGTGTGTGGTACCTTCTCCCTTAGCCATTATCCTAGTAAGGGAATAATATTCTCTCCTTAACATCCTACATACTTAATTGACTTCATCCAGGTCCTCTTTCAGAGCCTCGGCATTATTCCTTTACACCAACTAATTTCACTACTCCTTTAGACATTGGATCTCCCATTGTAAACTCTGAATCACATCCATAGTATTTTGATACACCTCCTTCTGATGAGTAGGGTCTGAATACTTTCCATGTACCACTTCCTTTCTTGAAACTAGTGTCCTTTGTCTTGGCATCTTCTTAGCATGCGTGGCCTATGCTCACATCATCACTAATACATGTTCTAGTCCCTACTCACACATCACTCTTGGCATCCACTAAGGGTTGGCCTTCTTTATACTCACCATCCCAACACCTTTGTCTTCCAAGTGCTATTGGTTCATATGCTCATAAATCTTTGAACACTCTTCGTACTTATGTTTCTTCCCGCACTATGAGAATTTTAATAGATCAAGACACTCACACTTGTAATGCTCTATAGATCAATAGTTATAATAGGTTCCTCATAGAAATTCACTTCGTCCTCCACCATGGTTACTACAGCCACGAAATCCTCTGTGAAAACCTCTTCCATGCATTGCTCCATCTGCATGCCCTTTATAACGATGATCATCATCCTTGGAACTACTTGTAAGACTAGTCTGCTGCACACCAAGATCAATATTATCATGAATCTGATTAGTCAGATTGTAATCCTAGGTATCATGGGTCGTAGAGGTATAAATCTTGCAATAGAAAGAAACATTCTTACGGATTGTGCACTATAGTAGATGAAACTTGTTTACATCATGATCCTTATGAAAAATATTATAGTCTACCAGCATGGTGTCTACCGAATTTCAAGGGAAAATATCCTTTGCATGCCCTTCTACTTGATAGTCTATACACCAAATCTCATTACGAACCTCATGCGCTGAGTTTACAGATAACTTCTCTGATTGCTTGGCCATTGGAATAATTTGAGCTTCCAGAAAAAAACTAAGACTAGTATTAACACTCCCAACAACCTCAGTGTGTAGCATAGATTCCAATACCTCACGTGGGTCTGTGAAAGTCTTGTGTGACATAGCCCTCCTAAATGGTGTTATCAATCCTCCAACAAACCTTGAACATGTTGAGAAGGGTGAATTTCATAGGATAGTTTTGACAAGAGAGTTTTGAAATGCGTTTTGTACTCCTACACACTCTCTTCCATTCCTTGCTAGATCTCCTTTAGGATATTGATGCTCTTCTTCTCAAATTTAGGGATATGGAATTCTACTAGGAAGTTGTTCTTCAATGTAGTGTAGTCTACTACCATTTGATGGGGGTCATATTTCTAGTACCAACTATGCATGCACCCTTACAATGTCATTGCAAATTGACTTCCCTTCCAATTCAAGGTAGTAATCCTTTTTGTACACCATAGTAATTCACACTTGTGGACATGCTCTACATAATCCTCAATACCCTTGTAGTTTGGTACGTGCAACTACATCTCAAATAATACTTGTGGAGGTGTTTGCATCCCTTGTCCTCCTAATCTAGAGCCTTTGGTTTCCTATAGTGTTTCCTCCTCCACCAGATCCACTCAATTCACCAGGTCTTGTTCCACCTAACCCACCAGATTCTTTAGATCTAATAGGTCCACTAGGTCCTCTAGCTCCTATACCACCAGATCCACCTCTTATAGCCAGAAAATGGCCTGAAGTGGTCACGCCTAGTGTTCCCAATGTCCCACTGAACTGGGCACCGATGGTTTATGATATTGTCCCACTGTCAGTTATGTGTCCCACATCAATCCTAGATGTAATACCTAAACCTTGCATACTTGCACCTTTTCCAAAAATTCCTCCAAATACTAGAATGTTTTACGCAGCCATGGATGTTCTGAACAATAAATTATATCTCCTGGAAGCAGATTGGTTACTCCCACCGATACCAAGTGGGTTAGCAATACTTCTCCCTTAATATGGAAAACCATGTGCCAGGGGTTGGTATCTAGGTTAATTCAGATACGTGCTGACAACTCTCCTTTCTTCATGCAAAAAACTCTCATCAAAATCTAAAGGGGATTTTATCTTGCACTTTCCAAGATGGGGTAACACAGATAGCTCAAGTTCCACATCCTCCATGTGAACCTCCACTCCTTCCCACAACATCTACCTCCATATATCCATCACACTTGTAACCTCACATTGTCTAGTCCTTTCCCTTTCACGAGCTTCTCTATACTTGAGTTGTATATCCTTCCTTTCCCTTTCATCTGTAATTTCTACCATCTTCCTCCACCCTAGCTTCCTCACCCCACACTCAGAAAAGCTTAGGTAGCCATGGGAAATGCCTCTAAACTTAGGGTAATGACCAAGATATTCATAACCAAAGGAATAACATGCAAAAATGATCCTCTGGGCTCCCTCAGAAACTCAAACTTAACAAATTTTGGGTAAGAATACATAGAAATGGTGTATTCTATAGTATAATTGGCCAACACTCCTTTCCACTAGTGATCAACATCACGCATCCAAGTCAGATCTGCATCTTACAACCTATGGTAATCATCTTGGGTCTATACACATGATCTGTAGTACCATCTTGATCTAGATTCATATGCTAAAATCCATTAATATAGTTCTACTAGAAAACAACAAAAGAATGTTTCATATAACTCATGGTACATGTTCTCTTCTACCCATCTACATGCATCGAACTTAGGTCCAATGATGAATATTTGAGAAAACTCTTCCTCCATGCTTTTCAACCATGCTTCAATACTTTCCAATGTCAAATGTTTTGTCATCATGCATCACAGGGACCAAGATGTATGTCATTTCTCACAACAACTTCAAAAAGAGGTCTCGACAACAAAACCAAGATGTAGTCATTTTTACGCCCTTATAACAACAATCAAATCCCATGAACGTCAACCTATCACTTAGTGGGTGTTGGGAATTCACCTAAGGCACGTGCGGGTGTCGATCCCCTCCTTTATGTGATTTTTGTAAGAAAACATCATCTATGATAGACATTTAAGTGTAAAAGAATGAAAAATAACCGTGTATTTATTATGAGAACTTAGGATGAATTTTTATACCAATGCATTCATTTACAAGATAAAAGGGACACATTAAATAGAATATAGATTTTATCCATAATACCAAGGAAATACACTAGGATTTATACTCATAAACACATATATTCATTAGAACAAAACCATATATTTATATTAATAAGTTCAGTAACCACATTACATTCACTTAAGGCCATAATAGACCCATATAATAATGCAGAGCAAGGTCATGCATCAGAAGCTAAACTACATCCTTCATATTACAAGGATAAACATAGACCCATCCCTCTAAATATGGCGTCACTCCTATATTTCCTCTAATCCCAACCCATAGAATCCTCCATAATATTTCTGTAGAGCTTCTCCTCCCTTTCACCACACACTACCACCACACTCTTCTACTACCCGAGCATCTCTATATATAGCTTTTTGCCTTCGCCACCATGCCTTCTGAGGTAACAAATCGGTTGCCAAGTTTCCAAGTTTTCCTTCAACAAAACATGCTTCCTTTGATCTGAGTTCCCCACTCTTTACAATGATGTCTCTATGGATCCTTCCATCACATGTATGGAATATTCCATTATTGACCATGCAGCTGCCAAGTTGGCACCTTATCCACTTTGCATGCTAGACTGGTCACGCTTTCCTCATGTGTTGTCTGATACTGTGAATATGAATAAGTCCCAACACCCATCTTGTCTTAAGCGTGTGTGTCATTTGTTGTCGCTAAAACCCTACCATTTTCACCTTCAACCCACACACCCTTCTTCAAATAGGCCCCATGCACCCATGCATGTTTTTATACTTAGCCAATATTATTAGGCCCAAAAATTCATGCCTAGAGAAATGGTATAAGAAAATGTGTGATGCATTCAGGGCTGAGTGGAGAATACTCAAGCGATTGCCAACTCTAGTGTAAGGAGAAGCCAAGTTTTCTATATTCTATCATTTCTATATTGGCAGGCTCTCTTTGGTATAAAACAACAAGATCCTATGGTGCAAATTACCTTTCTCCTTCATGTCACAATACTTCCAAACAGGGGTGAACCATTTTAAGGAGGAAAAAAGACTGAGGCTTGATCTCAGTATGACAGACCAAGACTACCACGAGCTATACAGGACTCTCATATACTGAAAGAAGTGTTCCTATGTGACGAAGTATGTATCCCATGATGTGCATATGATACAGCCAATAACCTTTCCTATTTTCAGAAGAACCACAACAAGGGTATACGTTCGCATAAGGAAGTAATATGAAAAGGGTTTCTATGTGGAAAATTATGTCTAAATCCTAGAAGACCCTACCACAAGAAAGAATGTCATGCCAAGGAAGAGGGAGAGAGAGGAAGCTCTTAAGAAAAGGCACTTAGCATGTATACAACGTGATATGCAGGTGTGTACAAGTTGAGTGCAAAGCCAAGAACCTATGTATGGTGAAAGAAGTCCCTCATAGAGGAAAAAGAAAAGACACCTAAAGAGGAGGCACCAGAGCAAGAAAATCCCACTAAAAGAGAATAATTTCTACAAAGGAAGGAGTTACCTACTGACAAAGAGAAGGAAGGGTCTCCTAGACTATAATCACTAGTTAGGAGGAAGCAGAAGATAGCATAAAAGGCGGACTCAGAAGAAACAAAGAGCTTGAAGGCTTACAAGGGTGCCATAGATAATGATGATCCCAAAGAGGATCAAGACCATCCCATGTACATGGTATATGAATCTGAGGAAGCTAATGAAGAGAAGGGTGGGGATGAAGGAAATTCTCATGGCAAGGGGGAAAGTGAGGAGGTGAACATGATAAATGCTATATCGTTAAAAAAGGTGCTTTTATATAACTATTTTATAAAAGGAACCCTGTTGTTAATGAAATGGTTCCAAAATCACAAATTAAGATTAACATGAAGACTTTCAAAAAGATTACAAAACCGATAAGGAGAGAGAAAGATCATAGGTTCTTCAATAAGTAATGTTTAAGTAAGAACTAATTAAATCAACATAATTAATTCTATCTCAAACACAAATATGAACTCATAACAACTTATTAGTCATCCAAAAACAATATTTAGGAAACAAGTAGTTCATATTTCTAAATTAATCTTCACTTTTCAATCAAGCTTCCAACTTAAGTTCAACAACTCCATATATTTCTTATTTAAGAAGAAGTACACTAATACAAACAACGTCCCTTCTATAATAAGCATGTTGTTTCATATATTCACAATGATAACTTCTTGTATTATGATTGTGTGATCAAACAACAAGATTCAACCTAATATCATCCATTCCAACAACCTTCCCTAGCCCAGGCTCAATTCAAAATCTAAGAATTAGATTGACGAAGAACAAGTATAAAAATTATAGATAAGAAAATTTTAACCACATAATAGATTTGAAACAAGACCAACAGATCTCACTTAATGAGTTCCCTAAAGGCCTGCATTCAAATCAAAGTTAAAAAACTGAAAATAACAATCATATCAAACACCATCCAGTCCCATAAATATCAAGAACTGCATATTTATTATTTCCCAAAGCTGTTGTTAAAGAAATAGCAGATGTTTTCAAACTTTACACAAGGTCCCAATCTTATCAAAGATTGAATTCAACTCAGTGAGAGGATAATAAGAATGAATGAAATAACAAATTTTATAACAAACAAGACTCCAAACATTTCAACGGAGAATCATACAAAATCTCCATCATAATCAAGGTCAGGGAGATGCCATATTCAACACAAATTTCTAAGACAATAAGATTTTTGAAAAATTAAAGAATGTCGATCTACATCCATGTAATCCCAAGTTACACGAACTCAAGAAAGTGGATCAACTCTAAAAGAGTTTCCATTAGAAGAGGAATATTTCCCTCCAAGAAGGAAAACATGGTTTAACCAGACCATGCCAACACAAATTTTTAAAGTTATATAAAAACTTAGAACAAACCAAACATTGTTGCTGAGTTTTCTTCAAGCAGAACCTTGATAAAACGTTTTCTACAAAAATGCCAAAAACCAGGCTCTTAAACTTTATTTTACTTCCTCTTATAACTCCCTTGCTTGATTTTCGTTACCATCACTACCATGCAAGGTGAAAATACGCATACAAATATTCAAACTGGAGGTTCAAAAAATTAAAACCACATGTAGATCGACAAGGCTCACAAAAACCAAATGAAATAATGAAAACTAAAAACCACCTTTTCCTCCAAATTATCCTATTTCCCAGGCATTTTTGGAAATGGCCAAGATCAATTAATGTAAACAGGATAGACAAATTCATTTCTTATCTCCCACCTTCACCAACTCTAAGTTGGCTATAACCAAAGTTTAAAAATCAATGCAACCAAACTTTCTTAGAGGTTCCAGCTCAGCCTCCAAACTTCCATGTACTCACAAAAATTAGCAGTTTAAAAATCAATGCAACCAACAGGGTTTTTAAAACCCCATTAAAACCTCTTAAATACTTAGATATTAGTGCCACCAACACATCTTTGTATGTCATCCATTCCATCCCATTTAGGATATTCCATGCCCTTAGGTTAGGTTAATAAACATTAGATTAGAAACCAACTAAGGTCCTTAGGTATAGTTTATTAGGTTAGTCTTAGGATATCCTAGTTACATGTCTTAGGACTCCCTTCATCTAATAAACAACCATATTATTACAAAAACATCTAGCTTAAACTTAACATAAGATAAAAACTTAGGAAATTATATTTAATTAGGTTCCCTTAATAATTATTAAAATTATCAATTAAATCTTACCAAAAGAAGAATAAAAATGACATTCTTAGATTACTTAAAAAAGACGTGAGAAGAAGAGTTCACCAATGATCCCATGGAAACTTGGGTTTAGAAATCTAACATTCTACCCAGCTCGCTCAAGATGATCTTGACGTCATGAAATGGAAAGCATGCCTTGGATCACTGAAATTGATCCAAGATATGGCTATCCTGCATCAGAAATCATAAAGACTGAAGCACAAGTTCAAATGCAATAAATACTATAAACGAGTTTAAGTTGAATCAATTTCCTCCATCCACATGTAGTCAACATTCAGCTTAATAAGAAATGAAATACTTCATTCTAATTTTAGAATAGACATGGCAGAATTGTATCTATTTTCATAAGATAAAATATCATCTACAACAAACATGATTGTTTAGTTCACAAGCGTACATCATCTTCAAACAAGAATCATATATCAACGTTTGTAACTTCAAGTTTAGAAGTCATCATAGATATCAACCATGTTTGATGCATTACATACCCCCCCTAAAAATCATCATCATCCTGATGATTAACTTAGTCCATATTTTAAACAAGAAAAATAATCATAATTATAATTATTGTTTCTACAAGTTCTCAAACTGAAACCATATTTGAGGAATTTCAAGTTTTAATAATTTATTACACCATTAAAATATTTGTTCCAACATTAATAAATTATAACACCTGCCCAAAACTGGAAGAAATTAAATATAACTTTAAATAAAATCTTAAATTTTTTCCACATTAGAACTAATTATGTTCAAATAAATGAGGAAAAGTAGTTTTCATGTTCACAATGTTTTCCAACATTGCACTTTCCTCATTAAATTGGTTCCACTGAACCTTGCATTGAATAATTTCACGATTTTACAAGTTCAACTGGTAATTTTCAAACACTATTATGTGTTCAACCACGATTATTCTTGGGTCTTGGACCTGCAAGGAATCCCAATTTAACACATGTTGTAACACCTTTGAAAAATAATTATATTCTTCTTTTGCATTACAAGCATTAGCATGTGATTTTCTTCAATGAGGTGTGTTTCCTTGATTGTTGAAAAGCATGCTTGTTATGGATAAATCATCTCTTCTCTTGGATTCGTTGGACTGAAATGATAAGGTTTGCAAGAATCCATTTTTCATTTCTTGTAGGTGAGTTGGAATCTGGTTTTGAGAGTTACAAACTTATCTCTTTTACTGACTCATCCTTGGATACATTCCAGTGATCCAAGGAATGTTTTAAATCTCCTTACTTGAATGAATGGAAAAATTGACATTCATAGGTGGAGAGACATAGCGGACTGAACTTTGTATGTTACAAATTATTTGCTTTGGTATGAACACACCTTCATTCGGTTGTATGTTTGTTGTTGGGTCTTTAGGATTGATCTCTTCAGGACATTAATGACGTAAACAAAATATAGTCTTCTTCATGAATATGAAGGGAATCTCAAACCTAAAACTAAAGGATTATCCTAAACTAGGTAAAAGCACCTACTTCTTAGCTATATCTACTTATTTGGGTTTCAATCTAACCTAAGCTTCTTATTCTATTTCTTCTGAATGACGTCCTAACCTAAGTTTTTATGCTAAGTGAATAAGGGAGATATTACTAAAGTAATCCTAGGGTATTTTAACCTAATACCTAATACTATATGGTTGTGAATTTGATCTAACCTAAGGTGGAAATTACCTATGTCAATGTTTTAAGACCTAAGGTAATTATTGTTAGACTAACCTAAGTATTGGGAAATCTATCCTAAACTATTAAAAGGGAACCTAAGGGCCACATGACATTATGGACATGGTTCCAATGGCATTTAATTGATTTGATTTGGTTAAATGAATGGAGGTATAGCTAGTTTGGCAAAGGAAAATAGACTTTAGTGGAAGCATACGTGGAGGCTTCACTAAAGATGGAAATTCATGTTAAATTAGAAATGGAATTCGCCAGTTTTGGGAGGCGGTAGAAAGGAGAGATAAGTGGGAGATTTGGGAGTAATTACATTGATGAACCTTGGTTTTTGTGTGAAAACCATATTGGAAAAAAGGAATGTGGATTTTTTGGAGGTTGTTTGATCTTGCATGCATTGCGATTTTTTCTCTGCATGGAGCTATCTGGTTCATCAAACCAGTAGTTCGACTTTTACTTTATGGATATTTTTGGTTTCTCTGGTTTATTTTCAATCAAGATAAAGTATATGAGGCATTGGAAGAAAATATGTTTGGTTTTGATCTTTCAGAGAATAAAAAGAGTTGTTAGCTTGGCTAGAAGTATCCTTCGAATTGGCATAAGCACTATCAGGCATGATGGGCTCTACCCATTAAGATTTCTTGATTTCTTCTAAATGATTCATTAAAACAATTTTTCTCTCATGAGATTAATGTTTTCTTGATTTTTCTGGTTCTTTACTTTCATGGTTTTATGAATCTCTATGGTTTTTTGATAAAATCCCATTGCTAAATAATGTTAGCCTTTGGAAACTTTCTCTCTATGCAAGTTCAGTGGTGACATGCATGTGAAACTTGTATTTCAAATCTTGTATTTCATTTTAAGCTTGTATTCTAGGTTGGTGTTCTTCTAAACTGGTATATGATGCTTTGTGTTCCATTCTGAACTTATATTGGAACTTTTTGTTTCGTTCTGAGCTTATATTGGAAATTTGTGTTGTTCTGAACTTGTGTTAGAAGCTTTGTGTTTAGCACTAAACTCTTATTCACTACTTGTGTGTTCTGAACTTGTATTTGAGTCGTTGTGTTTGGTTCTGTTCCTATATTCTGAGCTTGATTTTTATTCATATTCAAGGTTTTGAAATACTTACAATTTTTTTATGGGGCTATCTACTCAAAAAAGCTTGGGGGAAATAGTTTTGGTTTGAGTTGATTTGTTAATCTCTTTTGAGATCTTCTCCTTGTAGCTTCATGAGTTCGAATGGTTGTGGTACTTATGTTTTTGAGACTGTACCACCTTCGTTGAACTTATAAGGGCATGTAAATATGAAGGGTATCCTTCTCTCCTCTTCTCTGAGAAAACCCATGTCTTGTTGAAGGCTTGACTGTTTTGTTTGAAGGTTATTAGACTAGAATTGTAACTTGTTGAGGGATTAAGGAACCTTTAGTTAAATAATGTATTATTATTTACACTTCGATTGATATAGAGTTTATTTGAAATAGTCGTTATCGGTTTCGAAGTTTTCAGAAATGTATTATTCATACTCCTTCTTATGATCGATGTTTGAAATGAATACCGTGTCTATCACAATCTTTGAAGATGGAGTTGTGAGAGTATTTCTTGTGATTTATGTTTCAGTCACGTAGGAGGTAAAGTTGAGACATTTCTTGAATTAAGAGTATATTGGGTTTTCTTACTCTCTTAAGATCCTTTTAATTGGTTTCTGGGTTTTAAATGAAATATTAGATGAATACCCTTGTGTACTAAATCTTTTTGATAACATTTATTACCTCTAGTTCAGGGTTGTTTCATTTAATTTTTCTTCTTGTTGACAAAGAACTATGTCTCTTTTATATAGAGCCATGTAAGACCTTGAAGTTGGGAATACTGTTTCTTTTGAGTTTGTGATTATTATTGAAACTTGTTTATCTTATATTGTTTTGGGTTTTACCTATTCCTTGTTAGATTCGTTGAATGAATCTCTGGGTCTTTAAAAGGAGAAAGGATTATACTTCTCTTATGGATAGTAGTCTGTTTTTAGGATTATAATGTGTACTCCTTTATGAGAATTTAACTCGAACTTAGTTTAATAAATTAGAATATATAATCCAAGTTATATTGATTTGTAAGGGAAACTACAAATGTGCTTTGTTTAAACTGTTAGTATGATTATGTATTCTCCTTTGGGAACTTGTAAAAGAACTTATGATTTTGGAAATAGAAAAGGAATTCATTTAATATTAGAAATTAAATGAATTCTTTATTGGACCTTTTCCATTTGAGATGCTTTAACTTTTGAAAAGATAGGTTCATTTAATGGATTTTCTCTATGGCACGGCTATCTTCTCAGTTGTAGAGTGATTGTTCTCTTAGGCTTGCTTGACTTTTGGGTTCAGATTTCTAGCTTTCTATTTTATAGGAAATAGTGAGAAACCACTCTTCTAAGATGGAAATTTCCTTGTGGATTTTTTAGTCTACTTTGTACTAGTCATTTGTTGTAATGATGTGGAGAGAGAGCAAATAAGTTGGTTTAGTAGAAGAGAAAATGTAAACATGCTTAGACCGACTGCTTTGTTTTACTGAGTAATACTTCATTTGGAGTTGGTATTGGAAGGTTATCTCTTTTTTCACTCTATATTATTATGAACCCTCCTTGGATGGACACGAGAAGAGATTAACCCTGTGTGATTCTTGCTTTGATTTTTGGATAGTCTAGTTTTAGATCTTTGAATGATATCTTCTAACCTGTAAAAGTTAGTTAAGACTTTCAGGTAGACTATTTATACTCTCTACCCCTTCTTGGATTGATTTGGGATTCTTATTAGATGTTGTCTTTTTAATGTTGAATCCTTACATTGTTATCCTTGAACTAAAGTAGTTATGTTTGTTATGAACATGTTTCTGAATTTCAGATGATTAGTGTATGGGGAACAATATGTATTGATTCTTCTTGTTTGCTTAAGTTGCACGATGAAACATCCTAATATGAGCTATGTTGTGAATAACTTCTTTTCCTACATAGTAAAGATAAATGTTATATTTATATTCTTATAGAATTATGAAACAATTGGGTGACAACACTTGTTGTTGTTTTTTAAGTAATTGATATGATCAATTAAACTATATGTTATAATATAGATGTTTCCGACTATAGTATGTTATTTTCTTAAAAGTAAATTCAGAATCATTATTTGTACTTATTTTCTGGTTGTTATTGCTTATGCTTATTTTTATGATATATTAATTGTTTCATTAAAGAAGAGTTGTTTTAATGGAACAATTAGTGGAATGCACTTCATTTTAATGATTATTGATTATCATGCTCAGTTCATTGAACTGACCCATGCTAGAAATTTTTATAGATGGACATCGTAAGTTATAAAAGAAGGAAAAAAAAATTATGATGCACTGGCTTATTTAATTCTGGATCTTATGTAAAAAAATTCAGTTCATTCTTGAGTTGTATTGGAAAAGAGAAGTGATATTCTTTTATGATTTTAATGATGAATGACATATAGTATGTCTAAAATGCATAGTCTTGTAAATGTATTTTTTATCATGATGAATTGAAAGGTTTGGAGACTGACTCCAATTTTTTTTGTAAATTCTCTTCTACTTTATATGACTGTAATAGTAGTGAAATCTTGTCGATACTCCTTATATCTGTTTGTATACTATTGTTGTCATCAACTAATAAGTTGGAATAAGGGGATAGTACAATATCACTTATTATAATGAAACTTGTTAAATTTCAAAAGATGTCGTTCTCTAACTACACAACTATAGTTTAATAATGAAATATTCCTTGGTCATACAATTAAACTATATGAGTAAAGAATGATGAAAAGGTTATGTTAACCTTAACATCTATTCATGTAGAGGGAGACTCTTCCTCTCTCAAAAGTATGAGAAATAAATGGAATGCTAGTTATGATCTTTAATCCTTGTGCTTCGTTTATAAAAAGAAAACACTAGTTGAATCTAGGTGGATGATACACCTTCTTGGATAGCTAAGTTACATTAAAAATTAACCGTTTGATGTTGCTGCCCTATTGTCATGGATAACTACTTGTTAGGCCACATTAATGAACATCAATGCAAGCAATGGTTAAAGAAGTTCTTAATATCAAATCTGATTAATTATAGATAAGAACTTAATGAATGTTGGAAATTAGGGTTAGGCACGGTTTCTACAATTTGAATCTTAATCCAATTAAAATATGAATCTAATTACCACTAAGGTGTATGTACATCATTATGAATCAATTCTAATGGATGTTGGCGCATGCCAACTGTAGGACCATACCTTCGAGAAGTCCAAGGGTTTCTCGAGGATACAGTGTTATAGTTGACATGTGGCAACACCCTTCCATATTTTTTCATCTAGATCTACACACATATGGACTTGAACTTAGTTTCTCTCTAAGTCAAGTTAGTAGCATGTTTAGGATAGGGAGTAGCTTTCTATGACTCGGGGTACCTTGGCACATTCGATTGACTTAGGTCGATCAAGTATGCCGATATACCCTAAGTCATCGTGAGTGTCTTCCTAAAAAAGGATATGTTGTTAACCTGGGCTAGGGTCAAACCTTGGGCAAGTGAACTGATAGTAGTTAGTAAAGACCATTCTAGATAACAGAAGAGTGACTTGAAGGATGTATTTCAAAATGACAAGTATGTTGTCTAGGAATAGTAACATGAACACTACGTTGAAAATATTTTGCCAAAGTATCGCAAGCTACTAGTTGCATTTCCTTAAGTCACCTAATTTTAAGCAACGTGATGTCAGATAAATATTTCTAACAAATATTCAAATAGGTTCTTTAAACAAATCACTCAGTTCCTATAATAGGATAGGAAAAACCAAGTATACGTAGCATACATAAAGTATTCTATACTTTAAGATAAACATGACAGATCAGTTAGTAACTGAGTCATGGAATGAGAGATTGGTATCATATCGAGTCATTACAGTTACATATGGTTATCTATTATGAGATTGATTGGCATGGAATGTGTGTTCTAGATGATTTTTTATTTAGAACAGATAAAATTATGTTTAAAAAAAATCCCTTGTTTCTAAAGTCTTAAAATGGGAATGTCACATCTTGGTATCAAATTTGAAGGTTACAGCTCTTGGACCTATTGCGTCCATAATCTGATGGAACATAAATTTTCTTGTTAATAGAAAATGGTTAGAACAAGAGGAAATGTTGCAAATAATCCTCCACCTGAGGAAGGAGCAGAAACTGCCCAAAAAACTCGATGAGATCTTTGCTGCCCTATTAGACACAAGAGATCGTTTGGCTGTACTTAAACAACAAGTAATGGGAAATGAGGAGGAAGAAGATTCTGGTAATAATAATCAACCACCTCCTGAGGACAACGCCAATTTAGGTGTTGATAATAACAATGTGAACATACCTGATTAACCTGAGAATAAAAAGGTTAGGCTAGCAGCTGAACTCACTAATGATATAAAAAGGATAAGTCCACCCAAGTTTGATGGTACCACATTAGGAGATAAAGCTAAGAATTGGCTCAGCGAGATGGAGAAGTACTTTGCAATAAGAAATTTCTCAGAAGAAACAAAGGTGATATGGGGAGCATATCATCTTTCCCATGAGGCATCTTCATAATGAGACATCCATAAGGCTGAGTTAAATATTGATGAAACTAATATCACATGGAATCAATTTAAAGGTTACTTTAGGCAAAGTTGGCTGCCACAACTTTACTATGATCAGAAAATGACTGAATTTTAGAACTTATCTCAAGGAAAGCTAACTATAACTAAGTATTGTGAGTGGTTTACTAAAATCCTTAAGTATGTACCTCAGTACCAAACTGACGAGAAGTTCAGGATACATAAATTCATCATGGGATTGAATCCCATTATAGGAGGAGAGGTAGATGTTCACAGCCCAACCACGATGGAAGGGGTTGTTGAAAAATCCATAAGGAAGGAATAGAAATTGAAGGAAATTTCTGCTCATAAGGAGGAAATAAGGAAGAAATTTCCCAAATCCTCTTCATCATCTCTTGCCCCTAAAAAAGGACTATGGGAAAAATTTAGAATGAAAAGTAAGTTTTCAGCTGATAATAGTAAGAAAGCAGCAGCAAATAAGTCTTTTGGTAATGCACAGAACAACTTTGTCAAGAATAATAATAACGGGAAGAAGTCCTATGGAGGTGAAAATGATAATTCTAGGTCTATAAATAAATTTGAACCTAGAAAGGGACTTGTAGGAGGCTGTTATAATTGTTGAAAAGATCATTATGCTAATCAATGTCCTTTGAAAAAGGATGATCATAATCAGCAACACAAGATACACATTGTCGTAGCTGACATGCAGGCTAAAAAATAGGCCATGCCCATAGAGGTTCTCGGTAAGTTATTTGGCACACCTATAACTATTATTTTTTATACCTGAGCTACTAAATGTTTTATTTCTAGTAAATTAGCTTCAAAACTAAAAAGAAAAGCTAAAAACATGGATAAAACATGGATTGTACATTTTGGAAATAATGTTGTTCATACTGTTAGTATGTGTCTTTTTTGAAGCAATCCTTGAATTACCTAGTGTTTCCATAGAAGTTGATCTTTATGTTGCACCTTTGGGATCTTATGATGTAATCATAGGTGTTAATTGGTTAGCTGAACATAAGGAAAAGGTGGATTGTTTTGAAAAACATATTAGTTGTTTAGATTATCTGTAAAAAACAACAAAGATTCAAGGTGTGAAATGTGAGATTTCTATTAGGAAACTGTCAGCTATGCAACTTAAAAAGGCCAAAAATAAAGGTTATACCTTATATGCAGTAAATATTATAGAAAAATATGAAGAGAATAGCGATGTCATGGAATGATATCCGTTGTTACAAAACTTCAGTGACATGTTTCTGGAAGAGTTACCAGGTCTTCCACCCAAAAGGGAATTTGACTTCATAATTGAAATCAAGCCTGGAACCGAACCTATTTCTAAAGCACCATATCGAATGACTACTATAGAATTAATAGAGCTTAAGGCTCAATTGCAATAACTTTTGTCTAAGGGTTTGATTAGACCAAGTGTTTCACCTTGGGGAGCACCAGTAATTTTTGTGAAAAAGAAATATGGAACACTTAGATTGTGCATTGATTACAGGATGTTAAACAAAGCAACAATCAAGAATAGATACCCACTCCCTAGAATTGATGATCTATTTGATTAGATGTGTGGAACATCGTTATATTCTAAGATAGATCTTCGATTTGGATATCATCAATTACGGATTAAGGATGAGGAAATTCATAAAACATCTTTCAGAACAAGGTATGGACATGATGATTTCACATTTTTACCCTTTGGATTGACAAATGCCCTTGTAGATTTTATGAATTTAATGAACAATATCTTTCAAGAATACTTGGATAAATTTGTGCTCATATTCTTGGATGACATTCTCATATATTCTAAAATTATTCAGGAACATCATGAGCATTTTAAGATAGTTTTGGAAATTTTGAGAAAGAGACAGTTATATGGTAAGCTAGCTAAATGTTCCTTCTATGACACATAAGTGCACTATTTGGGGCATGTAATAAGTAAGAATGGAATTGTTATAAATATTTCTAAAATTGTAGCTATAACCGAGTTTCCTACACTAAAGAATGTGTTGGTATCCAGATTTAATCTTCATCACAACTTGAACAACATCATGAATCTACACAAGACACTCAAGGATAGATAGATGTTTTGTATGTCATTTGTAGCCGGGGATCACACTTATATGCTTGTTTACATTCAAGAATTGAGGGAGTGGATAACACCTTCATAAGGGTTTTGATCTAATCCTCACTATTTTAGGTTGTGCCTATCAACCAAGGTAAGAGAACCTAGATTACAGCCCTTGTATGGTAAAGGAGATGAAGATATCCTTGTGTTTTGCATATGATGTGGAGGAGGATTTGTGAAAACATGATCAAATATCCATTATCCAAACTCAAAGGAGCTGTCACTACTAAATGATGGAAATGTTCTCAAAACAAAGCTAGAGCTGCTAAAGACATGATAAAACCCTGATCAACTTTGTGCATTTTTGTGAAAGGGTTGAATTATTTTGTGGACACACAATGCAGATGCAAGGGTATTGTAGGTAGGATGAGTTAGCTTAAAGTGAAATTATGATGAGAGATATTAGGACAAGAGTAGTTCGGAGTCATCACCTTCTTTAGGAAACCTTGCAAAAGAATTACAACACCTAAACAACGGATATATGTCTATGAATTTGAAGTGCTCTTTTTCAATCAAGATGTGTGCATATATGGATGCCCAAATATGTACTATTCCATATAAACTTTGATAACCTACCACAAAGGCTTGAAGAAAAATATCAATAAAACATTCAGAACCTCTTGTTAGATCATGACCTAAGGTACACCCAAAGGTTTACAAATACCCTCAGTTTGCAAGGAAGGTAAGATGAATTTAAATCTGTTTATCTCCACTCAAATGAATGCTCTTCTGAATGGAATATTACAGATGCCTTCAAACCCTCTACAAGAAATGAGACCATGAATGACCAATAAAGATCCCAAACACAAGATTGCAATGTGAGCATGAAACACAAATTGAAAACATACTAAAATACAAGTACATGGAAGCTTTGCCAAGAGATAAAACCAATTAATCCAAGAATTTGATCAAATATATCAGCAAGGGAATGTTATTTAGATAATCTCAAAGCTTGTTGATGGCTTTACAGCTGAAACCAACTCAACATGATGAACATTTGATGTAAACTGAAATCAAAATGGCTCTCAGGCAGTTTCTCAAAAAGGAAAATGGACTTCTTCAAGTTCTTTCCTGTGGAAATTCTTCTCTCTTTTTCCAAAATTCTCAGTAGACCACTAAAATTCTTCCAAAACTACATCATATACCCTATGCCAACTTGGATCCTTGCATCCCAAGCAAAGAATATGCCAAAGGGATCAAATTTGTTACAAAACCCTATCCATTTGATGGAAAATGATATAAAACTGTAAAACAGCTCGCCAAATGCCAGAGATGCACAAATATTTTAAAATACTGCATGAACTTGGATCCTTATGCATCCCAAGGTCATGTTTTTGGCATTCCACCATGCCAGCATGCACTTGCAATCATTTTTCACCCTTTTCCCCCATCATTTTTAACTCTGCAACTTTTCATTTTTACATTTCACGTTTTTTTCACGGGCTGAGAAAAATATCTCATGAAAAACACTATAGGGAATTGAATTAGCTCAAATAAATGATGCCATTGTGTTTAGAAGGCTGAAGGGATGTAGATTCATATAAAATTTCATGTGTTTTGGTGCAAAAATGATGATTCCACACTTCTTGGAGCTTCAATGCCACACAAAATATGAAATTGCATAGCTATCGTTGATTAAATCAACTTTAAATGCCAGCCCTCACGTGGTAGATCCAAATCCTCTCTAAAAGCACCAAAATCACCCTTTTTCCTTTACATAAGGTGGGACACATGTCCAAACATGATTGGGGCAGGCCCCTAATCCTTAAAAAGCATTTTAAAACCCTTTTGAATTTTGGAAAAATTTTGAAAATTTTCCCGCGGGCCCCTGGATGCGCCACGTGTCCTCATGTGGGCCTTTACCAAAACCACGGGCTGATTTGATGCATTTCACCACTTTTTTGCAAAAAGGAAAATTTTCTCAAAATTCCCCGTGGGCCCGAACACCCGTTGTTTCTCTGCCACACGTTGATCTCCCATTGGAGGCAGAGCCGACTCATCACATTTTCCTTCATTCCTCCACAAGCATCAAAAATCCATGTGGGCCCAACATCTCTCTTTTGACATTTGAAAAATGCCACATGTCACTATCCTATTGGATACAGAGCCGAAACTCCAATTTTTTCTGTAGGTTTATTTGTCTTTTTGAGATTTTTCACTAAAATTTGGAAAATGTTCAATCTTTCCTCCACGCTCTGAATTTCCATCAAAAGTTGGACACGTGTCAGTTGTTCATTTGTGGTGGGACCTTGAATCGAAATTTTTCCTTTTACCCTTTGAAGTTTAAAAGACTTCAAATTCTTCCAAGCCTCTGCCTCTCCATTTCATCCCTGTGGATATGTGTCACATTCTCATTGGTGCTGGCCATCGGGTCCAAATTGTAACCTTAAAATTTTGAAGTTAAAAGACTTCAAAATATCCATAAATTCTGCCCATCCATGCCACCTTTCTTGGACACATGTCCACCTCATATTGGGTGCGAACCCCCAGGAAAATTTTTTCCTTTTTCATTTTGAAACCAAAAATTTTCAAACTCTTCTAAGCTCCCTCTATTCTAGTCGACCTCCCTATTCACGTGTCACCTTTCCAATGGTTGCGGGCTCACAGGCCAAATTTTTCCCATGATACTCTGAGCCAAAAAAAACCAAAAATTTTCCAAGTCCTTGATCATCTGACTGGCACTCCTAGACACGTGTCATCATGCCATTCATTGCAGGCCTTTGGGCAAAAATTTGATTTTGAGAAATTTGCAAAAAATGAAACCAAAATTTGTAAGTGACCTCCGCCACTCGTAGTTCCATCTGTCCAATCAAATCATGCCACATAGGCACACAAGGTAGATGCGGGGCTACAGAACAAATTCTCCCTTTGCCAAAAATTGAAAATTGACAAGTTATAACATTTTTTCCGACCACACCCAACCAATGAGAACCTACCATATCAGCATAGAGTTTACAATGATAAATTTGACGACCCGAGAGCACGTCAAAAACGTGAAAAATTCAGGGAATGCCCTAGAAACTAATTTTTTTGAGAGGGAAGGCAAAATTCTTCATTGTAAACCAACTGAATCATTTCTTGACATCATTTGTGACCTCGGGATTGGGGAAACACTTGCACGAACTCAGGATTTGATAAATTTCGAGCTCTTTCACGATTTGGCAAAGGAGAAAATGGTACAACCCGTCAAAATGAATAAATCAGGGAACAAATGGGGGGGGGGACTTGGATTTTTTTTCAAAAAAGGGCAAAATAACAACATTGAGGGTATTTTGAAAACATTCAATTGGATAAAACGAGTTACAGATCTTCAGCTCGAGCCACAAGGACGTTTTGGAGTAAAAATGGAACATGGAGAATTAGAGTAAAGTGTGCAAACCCATAAATTGCACCAACATTTGGCTCTTACTTGGGGATGGGCACTCCTAGCGAGTGCCACAAGATCACAACATAGACCAAGTGCTAGAAATCCATTGGGCAAGGAGTCAAAACATGCAGAGCAGCCCTAAAAACTAGAATTTTCACAAAAAATAGACCGAGAAAGCCACACCAACAATGGTTGCCAAGGACAAAAGGGCAAACCACGAGCCAAAAACAGAAAAAAAAAAAAGGAAAATAAAAAACAAAAACAAGGGCTATACAAAATGTACAACTTGTGCATACCTCCTTTGGGGATTTAATCCAAAAAGTGTTTTAATTGTCTACTGTTAACAGGCACCTCCAGCAAATCCCCATCTAAATCCTTAAGAAAAAATGTATTCTCTCCAATCCTGATATCAATGGCATAAGGGCCCATCCATAGAGCATAAAATTTTCCATTCTTTCCCTTGTCTTCATGCCTACTATCCCACAGTAAAACCAGATCTCCAACACTAAAAGCTCTATGGGTGACCTTCTTATCAAACAACTTCTTCAATTTCTCCCTAAACCTGACATGCCTTTGATGAGAAGCTCTCCTTTCTTCATCCAACTCAATGATCTGATTGATTCTTGATTCATATGGGCCATGTTCTTGGTCTTCCAACTACTGGGCAAGCTGAAAAGTGGATAATTGAAGGTGTAATGATAGTAAATCCTGAGTTCCATACACCAGTTCAAATGGGCTTTTACCAGTTTCTCTTTTTGGAGTTAACCTATCAACCCAAACTGCAAATTTCAATTGTTCTCCCCACTTCTTCTTGTTGATTTCCAAGGTTCTTCTAATGATCTTGAGAAAATTTTTGTTACTTGATTCAGCTTGCCCATTCCCTTGTGGGTTGTAGTTTGAAGAATAGGTCAAATTTATCCCATATTCATTGCACATTGCCATCAAAGGCTTGGCTCTAAAACACATAGCATTATCAGACACAATCTTAACTAGAACCCCAAATCTACATATGATATGATTCAGCAAGAAATCCATTACCACTTGGTGTGTTGTCTTTCTAGATGGAATTGCCTCAACCCATTTTGTAAAATAATCAGTTGCTACAGGGATCCATTTCTAACCAACACTGGAAGGATCTGAAATCTCACCAATAAAATCCATTCCCCATTGTTTGAAAGGATCTTCAACTGATACAGGCTGTAAAGGAAGGGATCTTGAAGCCTTCAATATTCTTGAAAAATGTTGGCAACTATCACACCTTCTAACCAACTGGTTTGCATCTTTGAAAAGAGTTGGCCACCAATAACCATCTCTTAAAATCTTATGTGCTATCACTCTCCCAGAAAAAGGTCCTCCACAAACTCCCCCATGGAAATTAGCAATCAACTTGGGAGCTTCATCTTCAATTATGCATTTCAAGAGGACACCTTCAGGGTTTTTCCAAGCTAGCCCAAGGTCTATTATGACATATTTCTTAGAAGCCAGCTTGAGGGCTCTTTTCTGATTTTTATTTAAGTGACTGGGACAACATAAGTGCTGAAGGTAATAGACCACATCCTTGTACCACTCGGAATTCATCAATTTTTCAAGGAGATCTGCCCTTTCTTCCCCTAGTTGATTCACTTCTACATTCTGCAAATTACTCTCAGCCATAAGTTTGGCAAGACCCAAACCTCTTACCAGCTTTGTTGTTTGGATATCCATATCATACTCTTATAATTTGTTAACCCATCTACATCTCTTGCTTGATACCTCCATGTCAGATAAGATGTCTTTAACCATGGTGTGGGGAACATAAGAAACAACCATTGAATTCAAAATGTAGGGCCTGAAAATCTTTGTTACTTTCACTAATGCAAATGCTTGTTTCTCCATAATTATATACCTCAATTCAGCTACTTGTAAATCCTTGTTAAAGAAAGCAATAGGCCTCTCAGCTCCATTTTCATTCTTTTGTAGCAAAACTGAAGCAATAGTAAATTCAGATGCAAAAGAGAAGATTTGGAAAGGCATCTTATAGTTTGGAGCTGCCAAAACAGGTGCATGCTTGAGTGCATCCTTTATTCCTTCAAAATCTTGGATGGCATCCTCCTCCCACTTAATAACTTGATCCTTTCTTAGCATGCTTGTGATTGGAAGAGTCGACTCAGAAAAATTGGAGATAAACCTTTAAATGAAATTGATTTGGCCAAAGAAATATTGAATACCCTTCTTGGTTCTTGGCACAGGCACCTTGCTGATTGCTTCCACTCTCTCAGGATCTATTATAACACCTTCTTTGGACACAATAGGCCCCAACAGCTTGGCTTTTGGCACACCAAAATGACACTTCTTTGGATTAAGTGAAATTCCATACTCCCTACATCTGATCAGCATCTTCTCTAGGTGTTGCAAATGGTCTACTCATTGTCTTAAAAAAATAGTCACATCATCTTGGTAAACTGCAATAATTGATATAACTAGTAAAGGCAACATCCATTGCCCTTTGAAAAGTATCACCAACATTCATCAATCCAAAAGGAATCCTTACAAATACATAAGTTCCCCAAGGAGTAGTGAAGGTTGTCTTAAGTCTTTCTGATTCTTTGACAACTACTTGATTGTATCCGAAGAAACCATCCAAAGTAGAAAGCATTTCTGACCCTGTCACAAGCTGCAACATATTCTCCATGTTTGGAAAAGGATAGTTGTCCTTCATAGATGCTTTATTTAGATTCCTAAAATCCACACAAAGTCTGATATCTCCGTTCTTCTTTATAACTGGCACAAGGTTGGCAACCCAAGAGGAGTACCTAGTAGGCTGAATGATGCCACCATATCTCAATTTCTTCAACTCTTCTTGCATTTTCATGGAAATTAGTGGGTTAATAGGCATTTTTATTTGTCTAAATGGCTTAGTCTTGGCCTTAAGGGGAATCTCATGCTGAAATAAATCTTCTCTATATGCCTTCAGCTCTGAGTAAGACCAAGCAAGGAAGTCTTGATATTTCTTTAAAATTTGGGCATATGACTGTTTTTCTTCTTTGCTGAGATGACTGCTCAACCAGACTTTCCTTGGTTTGTCTTTAGTTCCAAATTTATGCTCTTCCAAATTCCTTAAAGCAGAAATCTTTCTATTAATGATGCAATTGGCATTTCTAAAATTGGATTCAAGTGCAACAAGACCTTTGGGAATGGTATTTGTCTTCAATTGTATAATATCCTGGTCAAACAAAGTTTCTCTACCTTCATTCATGCACACCATTGGTTCCCAATAAATATTCTGACCAACAAACTCTCCTTGGCATTGTAAGAATCTCAACACTTGTGCATCATCACAAAAACCCTGTCAATGTTTCACATTATCCGGGACAGATGGCCTTGTTAACACTTCAACATCATATTCACAAAAAAGTGAAGTGATGCAATTATCAAATTTAGAACCAAGGACAACCAACTTATCAGTAGCAGAATTAAGACTTCTATCATGGTAAACAATGTTAAAGGAATCAAACATTTCAATCAAGTCCTAAACAACATGCTTATATTGTTTCATACGCTGATTTTTTGTGGCGTATAACTTTCTTACTTGCTTGACAACCAGCTCTGAATCTCCTTTAGCAACAATATCCTTTACTCCATACTTCCATGCAATCCTTAATCCTGATAATAATGCCTCATACTCAACAATGTTGTTAGTACATTCAAAATTGAGCTTGAAGGAAAAAGGAAACTCCTCTAAACTAGGGGAAACCAACACTATACCAGCACCATTTCCAACTTTGGAGAAAGCTCCATCAAATAGTAATGTCCATGGAGAACCTACCATACCAAGGCACTCTGATTTTTCCATATTATTCTCTTTTCCATCAGCAAAACCAATGAAATTGTCAACATCTACATCAGAAAACAACACTTCATAAGAAGCATTGTCGAGATCTTCAATCAAGTGTAGCATCTTCTTTTCACCATAGAGTTTGACAAGGCTGCCCTCAATGGGAATGGTGGGATAGGACATGTCCATTTGAACACTACCACTAACACTTGTAGCCCACTTTCTTGAGAAAAGCATACCCCATTTGGCAGGGCAGTCAACAATTACAACATCAAGTTTTAAATTCTTACCTGGATAGGCTGCAAGTTACACCACTAAACCCTTCACGCAACTAGCAACCGGCACTTCCCTTGAATCCATGGTTGTACACTTCCCATATGCTGCTATCACCTTGATATCCAACTCATTCATAACCTCTAAAGGCATAACATTACATGATGCACCGGAATCAAACATGTAATTGTGAAGCAACCTACCTTTTATGATAAAAGTTGTGAAGAATGGATCAACATTCAATTGGGAATCAACCAAGGATGTCCCCAAATACACTTCAGGTGCCTCTCTAAGATCTTCCATTAGTGGTGGTGTTTCAGGGCCAACAATGCTTTGAAGAGGACTCTCAACAACATTTACATTTCTGCTTGGTATACTCTTTTCTTCTTTCAATCCCAAGTATTCAAAAGCTCTTTTCTTGTGTTTAGGAATTCTAAGCAATTTAATAATGGGAAAAATCACTTTAATTTGGCTCAATACCTAGGCTATATCATACGGAATATTCTTTGGCAAAACAGCATTGGAAGGGAAACAAGAAGGTTCATCAGATGGAGAAGTATTCTTGGCAGCCTGGGCATGAAGAGGACTGATATTTTTACATGGGATAATAGGGTCCTTAGCAACTGTTTCTCTTCTAGGATTACCTTTAGGAATGCTTGTGAAAAAGGATGTCTTTGGCTTGGCTTGAGGACCAGCTCCTCTAACAACTTTACTTTTAGTATTGTACTCCTTTTCTTGACCAACCACAACATTCATTAACAATTGTCTATCTTCCTCCGAAGGAATACCACCATCATACTTCTTGATCATTAAAGCCCTTAAGTATTCAAATAAATTATTAAGAATTTCAAAGGCCTAAAATACATCTACATCATGATTTTGAGGAAGATAAATAAATGGTACCTGTTGTAAATATCTCCCCCCAGGTAGATATAGACAAGCAGAAGAATATGGAAATCAAAGAAACTCAGAGCCTGATATTTATTACGTCACCAACAGCCGAAGGTGCAGGTAGAAGGCGCACGTTAAAGAGTGTCGACATGAACATGGATGTGCCCTAGCATAGATAGAAAACTATCGACATGAAAAAGTTCGCGCCAAGGCGTAGGTAGAAGGCGCATGTCAAAGAGTGTCGACATGAACATGGATGCGCCCTGGCGCAGGTAGAAAAGTGTCGACATGAAAAAGTTCACGCCAAGGCGCAGGTAGAAGGTGCACATCAAAGAGGGTTGACATGAACATGGATGTGCCTCTGATGCACTTAAGAGTATGACGACATGCAAATGGATGTGCCAAGGCGCACCTTCAAGAGGTGCAACATTTTGAGTGCTGACAGAAAGCAAACCCTGATGCAGATATTCAGATAGCCATAACTTTTCACAAGGAGCTCGGATTCACACAAGGTTAGACTTTTTGGAAAGCCTACGATGTCCTCTATCCAACTATGACTAGATATATTTAATTGGGTGAGAAAAATTTCTTCAAAAATGCAAACTACAATTTGCCACTTTTTGGGTTTGTTAGGGTTCTCACCTACCGCCATAATGAGATGAATTAAATGCAGTCTAGAGGTGGTTGGGGTAGATTTGGAATTCCTCTCTCTTTTCTCTCTCATTCTTCCTATAAATTTTAAGGAGGGGATTCTTTCTAAAGGTTGGAAATTCTTGTTTTTCCCCTCCCTTCTTCTTTTTGGTAGGTGAATTTGTGGAGTTCAAACCTCCCATCTAAAACTGTAATGTAACTTTGCCTCTTCGAATCTTGTAGTGTATTGTGTCAATATTTGGAGAAAATAATGCATGTCTATGGATGATTCTTAACCCTCTCTATGTTCATTTGTATCCTCCTGATCTTTCACTACAAATCTAGTTATCTGTTCATGATCTTGCATTACATTTTAATGGTTTGTATTTATTGGCAAGACAGGTGTTCTTCATTCCTCGATGCATCACTTTTGTTAGTTTAGGTTTGTTTTTATGCATATTCTTACCCTATCTCCTTGGCAAGTTAGATTATATTTTTGAGTAAACCCTCTGCATTTTTACGTGTGCATCTAAATAGAGGAATAGGAACCAGCCTTCATCCAGAGAGATTTTTTGATTTTGTAAGGTCCCACACTTGGGAAAAGCTCCATGTTATGTAATTGCACTGAGACTCTTAACCCATCAAGTTACAGACATTCAGGGGTGCTGTGATTTTCCATCAATAGTATGCTCTTTAAGAAATCCCAAAAGGTTGCAGCAGTCCTTGCACTTATCACATTTGTTGATGTTGTTACTTGCTGTGAGCCTGAAAATTTGCCCATCATACAAATGTCGTCATCCATTTCATTCTCATTATCATCATCTATATCTTGCTGGTCCATTTCACATGGAGGATGAGGAAGAAAAAATCTATCACACCAATCCATATCAACAAATTCTTGAACAACAACAACTCTTGTAGTCAAAGGGTCAGGCACCACTCTATTTTCATGTGCTTGGGGTTATCGATTTGTAAATCCAATAAGCCATTTACCTTTATCATCTTGTCTTTGATCACCCCTAGGATGATTTCCAAATCTATCATGGTTTTGAATTCTTTGTTGTCCTTGTGAGCTTTTCCCAATTCCTTTCTTAGCCTAGGCTAATTTGTAGGAAATTTCTTTGACAACCCCTACCAAAGTCTTGACAACATCCTCCAAATCAGAACCCTTGCTAGTTTAAGGCTTCTCAGTGTTTTTCAGCTTCACACCATTTCTCTTAAGCGGTTTACCAACAAATTTAATATTATTTTCAATTTGAAGTGCCATGGTGAAAGCTTGCCTAAAGTTTGTAGGATTTTTGTCTCTCAAGTAGTAGGCTACCTTTTTATCAAATGCATCTGCATATTTGATCAAGCAAGATTCATCACAAAGCCTCAAAATTACAGGCAGCCTTCTCAATGTCTTATTAAACCTTGTATTGAAATCATGAACAATCTCATTCAGGTTCTTCTTGATGTTCTCAAACTCGGATAGAAGGAACCTTGGATCTGTTTTGTCTCCATATTGTAATCTGAATGCATTACTCATCTCAGTCCATGAATCAATAGAGTTGTCAGACAGAGCTTTATACCAATCTCTTGCATCTTCCTCAAGTGTATGGATAAACAACTTGATATACACATCCTTAAATTCTATTTCAAATTCTTCCATCATGTTAACAAAGAGTTTGAGGTGTTGATCTCTAGTTATGGCATTGTTACCTTGGAATTTTGGTAACCTATTTCTCACATCTTGTGGGTCAGCATTTGGATAACCATCCATTCCTCCAAAATATATAGGACCAAAAGTGTCAACAACAAATGGAGGCCTAGGCTAAGCCATGTTGTTTGGTGGGGGTGATCTTGGAGGTGAAACAAGTTGATGAGGAGTATTAATGGGTCTGATTGGAATAGATGAATGATCTTTAAAATGACAACCCCCCAAAGGCTCTCTCTCTTGATAAAATTTAGAAAACTTAGAAACCATAGGAACAGATCTAGGAGTAAGTTTTTTAAATACACACGAAGGTCACTCACCTAATGGAGAATGAAAATCAGAAAGAAAACTGCCTGAATTAGACCTAATTGAAGGAGAATTATAATATCCTTCAAATTCAACTATATGGATCTCTTTCCTTGCAATCAAATCACCAACCACTTTCCACACTCTCCTTCCCTCTAGTTCTGAGCTTCTTGATTTGGTGAGAAACTTCTTAGAAGATTCCTTGGTGAAGAGGGATATCCTTCCCTCCAGCTTGACAGATTTAAACAACAAATTTCAAATGACAGAAATGTGTAAGACAACTGGTAGTTCAAGATCCAAACAACATGGAGTCGCCACTAAGGATTTTCACCTTAGTTGTGCAAGAAAGCACTAAAATTTCCTGTCAAATGTATGCTATGACTAAAAACTTCACAAGGATTCACAAATAAGATCTTCTTCTTTTTTATTCAACCAAAAACAATGCATCCAAATCATATAAAATGCTGGTAAATGAGAAGAGCAGGCTGAGTTTGAAATCCTTTTTACCCAAAACATGTAGATCTGAAGTATGAAATGATATCTCAAGAATGTAACAGCTCAAATACTTAATCAGACAAATGCTCAAACCTTTAAAATACTTCAAAACCACCAAGAAATTCCAATAAGTCCCTAGTAACAGTGCCACTTGGGGTGTTGGTATCTAGATTTAATCTCCTTCACAATTTGAACAACATCATGAATTTTCACAAGACACTCAAGGATATATAGATGTTTTGTATGTCATTTGTATCTGGAGAAGCACACCTATCTACTTATTTACATTCAAGAATTGAGGGAGTGGATAGCACCTTCATAGAGGGTTTTGATCTAATCCTCACTATTTTAGGTTGTGCCTATCAACCAAGGCAAGAGAACCTAGATTACAACCCGTGTATGGTAAAGGAGATGGAGATATCCTTATGTTTTGCATATGATATGGAAGAGGCTTTGTGAAAACATGATCAAGTATCCATTATCCAAAATCAAAGGAGTTGTCACTACTAAATGAAGGAAATGTTCTCAAAACAAAGATAGAGCTGCTAAAGACATGATAAGACCCTGATCAACTTTATACATTTTAGTGAAAGGATTGAATTATTTTGTGGACACACAATATAAATGTAGGGGTATTATAGGTCGGATGAGTTAGTCTAAAATGAAATTCTGATGAGAGATGTTGGACCAAGAGTAGTTAGGAGTCATCACCTTCTTTGGGAAACTTTACAAATGAATTACAACACCTAAACAACAAAGATGTTTCAATGAATTTGAAGTGTTGTTTCCACAAGGATGTGTGCATACATGGATGCCAAAATCTACACTATTCCATACAAACTTTGATAACCTACCAAAAAGGCTTGAAGAAAAATATCAATGAAGCATTTAGAAATCCTTGTTAGATCATGACCTAAGGTACACCCAAAGGTTTACAAACACCCTCAATTTACAAGGAAGGTAAGATGAATATAAATCTGTTTATCTTCACTCATTTGAATGCTCTTCTAAATGGAAGATTTCAGATGCCTTCAAATCCTATACAAGAAATGAGACCATATATGACCAATAAAGATCCCAAACACAAGATTGCAACATGAGCATGAAACACAAATTGAAAACATACTAAAACACAAGTGTATGCAAGCTTTGCCAAGAGATAAAACCAATTAATCCAAGCATTTGATCAGATGTATCAACAAAGGAATGTTATTTAGACAATCTCAAAGCTTTTTGATGGCTTTACAGCTGAAACCAACTCAACATGATGAACATTTGATGCAAACAGGAACCAAAATGGCTCTCAGGCAGTATCTCCAAAAAGGAATGGACTTCTTCTAGTTTTCCACATGAAAATTCTTCTCTCTCTCTCTCTATCCAAAATTCTCAATAGAATTTACAAAATTCCTTCAAATTACATCATATACCATCTACCATTCTGGATCCTTGCATCCCAAGCAAAGAATATGCTCAAAGGGATCAAATTTGTTACAAAACCCTATCCATTTGATGAAAAATGATATAAAACTATAAAACAGCGTGGCAAATGCAAGAGATGCACAAATATTTTAAAATATTGCATGGACTCAGATCCTTATCCATCCCAGGGTCACGTTTTTGGCATTCAAACATGCCAGCATGCATTTGCAATCATTTTCCACCTTTTTCCCTTATCGTTTTTAACTCTGCAACTTTAATTTTTTACGATTCACATTTTTTACACGGGCTCGATGGAAAAATATTTCATCAAAAATCACTCATAGTGAATTGAATCAGCTCCAAAGAATGGTGCCACTATGTTTAGAAGGACAAAAGGATGCAGTATCGTATAAAATTTCATGTGATTTGGCGCAAGAATGACGATTCCACACTTCTTAGAGCATCCATGGCGCCTAAAAAATGAAATTACACAACAACCGTTGATTAAAAATCAAATTTAAAATATCTGCCCTCCCCATGTGTCTTGATGATATTCTTGAATATTCAGACTCAAGAAATATCCTTCTTTTACTTCTTGGATAAAGGTGGAAAATGTGTCCAAATACCATTGGAATGGGCCTTCTTTTTAAAATTTACATTTGGGACACCTTTTGACCTCGAGAAAATTTTGAAAATTTTCACCGCTTGCCCCCTGAACGCGCCACATTTCCTCCTATGGGCCTACTAAAAACCGTGGGCCAAAATGATGACTTTGCTCCTTTTGGAGAAACGAAAAATTTCTCAACAATATCTGCGGGCCCGAATACCTGCTACTTCTTCCTCACGTGTCACTGTCCCATTAGATGTGGAGCCAAACCATCCAATTTTCTTTCAATCCTCCGTGAGCAAAAAATCCTTTACAGGTCCACGCTCTTCCTTTTTCCATTTTAAACCATGCCACATTTCTCCCCCTGATTGCTTGTGGGGAGAAACCTTAAAATTTTCCACAGGTTCACTTTTCACCTTGAGATTTTTTGCCAAAGTTCGGAAAATTTTCCATCTTTCCTCCGCGCTCCGAACCTCCATCAAATGTTAGGACACGTGTCCTATTGTTCATTGGATGTGGGACCTCGATTCTTCATTTTTTTGTCTTTTTTCCCTATCAAGGGTAAAAAACTTCCCAAAAGTCTCTCTTCAAGCCCCCGCTGCTCCTTTTCATCCTCCTAGATACACGTGTGCACTTTGTGACTCGTCGCAGAGCCTTCAGGGCTCAAATTTTTACTTTGAGCATCTTAACTCCAAAAATTTCAAACTCCTCCAAGTCCCCACTTTTCCGGTTGCACCTCTCTAGAGACATGTCGCACTTCTCCATTGGGCATGGGCCTCCACGTTAGACATGTGTCCATGACGTTTTGAGCCAAAAAAATTGAAAAAGGTTTAAATCCACCTGCCGCCCATTTGATCCTCCCATGCCATGTTTTGCCTTTTGCCATTGGGCGCGTGCCCTCGGAGCAAAATTTAACACTGAGAAATTTTTCAAAAATAAAGAAAAAGTTTTACCTTACCCCTCGCCACCCACCTGACCACTCCCATGTTACTTGTCATCATACCATTGTGTGTGGGCCCTCGAAGCAAAAATTGACATTGAGAAATTTTCAAAAATTGAAGAAAAAATTTTCAACTCCCCCGCCACCCGCCTAACCATCCTAGACACGTGTCACTTTCCCACTGGGCGCAGGCTCACGGGCCAAATTTTTACCCCTCACAAAAAACTTAAACATGACAAGCTATAACATTTTTTTTGACCGCACCCAGCCAATGAGAGCCTACCATGTCAGTATAGAGTTTATAATGATAAATTTGACGACCCGAGAGCACGTCAAAAACGTGAAAAATTCAAGGAATGCCCTAGAAACTGAATTTTTTAACAGGGAAGGAAAAATTCTTCATTTTAAACGAGTTGAATCATTTCTTGACATCATTTGTGACCTTGGGATTTGGGAAACACTTGCACGAACTCAGGATTTGATCAATTTCAAGCTCTTTCACAATTTGGCAAAGGAGAAAATGATACAGCCCTTGAAAATGAATAAATCAGGGCACAAATGGGGGGGGGGACTTGGATTTTGTTTCAAAAAAGGGCAGAATAAAAACATTAAGGGTAGTTTGAAAACATTCAACTGGATAAAATAGTTACAGATCTTCAGCTTGAGCCAAAAGGACATTTTGGAGTAAAAATGGAACATGGAGAATTAGAGTAAAGTGTGCAAACCCATAAATTGCACCAATAGAATGTACATGAAGTTAAAAGCTTCATGGGGCTTGTGGGTTACTATAGAAAATTTGTAAAAGATTTCTTAGGTGGCTGCACCAATAACTTCATTATAGAAAAATGATAAGAAATTTGTTTGGAATGAGAAATTTGAAACTGCATTTAGAACTTTGAAGGAATAGTTAACTTTAGCACATATTCTAGTTGTATCAGATCCTAATGGAGACTTCACTATTGTAATGGATGCATTTGGGGAAGGTCTAGGAGGTATATTGTTACACAATGATCATGTCATAGCTTAAGAAAGTAGAAAACTAAAGTTACATGAGTTGAATTATGCTCCACATGATTTAGAGCTTGCTGTCATTGTTCATGCACTACAAGTTTGGAGGCATTACCTACTTGGTAAACCTTTTGAATTAAAAACTGATCATCTTGGGCTGAAGTATATTTTCACTCAGCCTAATCTTAATGCTAGACAATGAAGATGGTTAGAGTTTTTGTCTCAATATGATTTTGATATCAATTACATTAAAGGTAAGGAAAATAGAGTGGTTGACACTCTAATTTGTAGGAAGCACATTTCTGCTCTTACTACATTAAGAACTTAGTTTAAGGATGAAGTAAAAAGTGTTATGGAATCTGATTCTTACTTTCAGCAAGTAAAAATAGTGCTTGCTGTAGATCCAAATGATGTGAGGTATAAAGGTTTTCACTTTAACAATGAAGGAATCTTAAGATTTGAAAACAAAGTATACATATCTTCGATAAATGATTTACGAAAGAAATTGTTGGAAGAATTTCACAATTCACCTTTTTCGGGACACCCTGGTAATACATAGATGCTTGCCAATATAAAATAAAAATATTTTTGGAAGGGTATGAAAAAGGATGTTATTGATTTTGTGACACATTGCCTTGAATTTCAACGTGTTAAAGTTGAACATATGCAACTAGTTGGTTTATTGTATTCTCATAGCATACCACAATTTAAATGGCAAGTAATAAACATAGATTTTGTATGAGGGTTGCCTATGTCAAGAAATAAACATGATGTTATTTTGGTAGTTGTTGATAAACTTACAAAGGTAGCACATTTTATTGTTGGTAATTTAAAAGATGATTCTCCTATATTGGCTAAAAATTTGTACATGAAATTTTCATATTATATGGAGTACTTGAATTAATCATATCTGATAGAGATCCTAGAATGACGTCAAGGTTTTGGAAAACACTTAATGCAGCTATACTAACTAAGTTGAATTTTCGTTCTATGTATCATCTGGAAATGGATGAACATATTGAAAGAGTTAATCAAGTTTTAGAGGATATGTTATGAATGTATTGTATGGATCAACAGTATAAGTGGGAAGAGTACCTTTCACTAGCTGAGTTTTCTTATAATAAGACATATCATGCCTCTCTTACGATGGCACCTTTTGAAGCATTATACGAAATGAAATATAGAACCCCCGTTAGTTTGGATAACATTAAGGATAGAGAGTTAATTGGACCTGAAATCCTCATGGAAATGGAACAGCAAGTTAAAATGATTCGTGAATGCTTGAAAGAAGAAACAAATAGGCAAAAGAGTTATGCTGATTTAAAGCGGGTTAATAGGAAATTTGAATGTGGTGAGAAAGTATTTCTTTAGGTTAAAATAAAAAAGAGCTCTATAATTTTTAGCAAGGCTGCCAAGTTATCACCTCATTATGTGGGACCCTTTGAGATAGTTAAAGTAATCAACCCTGTAGCTTACCGTTTAGCATTACCTCCTACTTTGTCACGAATGCATGATTTTTTCCATATTTCTTTGCTTAAGAAATACGTTTCAAATTTATCACATGTCTTAAATTGGAATTCCTTACAGGTCCAAGACCCAGGAATAATCATGGTTAAATCCATACGAGTGTTGGAAACTCTCCAGTTGCATTTAAGAAATCTTAAAATAATTCAATGTAAGGTCCAGTGGGATCAATTTAACGAAGAAAGTGCAAACTGAGAAAATTTGGAGGATATGAAAACTACATTTCCATATTTATTTGATTATAATTAACCATGATGACTAATAAAAATTTGTGATTTTATCTTTATATTTCAATAAGTCTACTAGTTTTGGGTAGATAACTATTTATTTTTAAATAAACAGCTATGTGAATGCTGATTTCTGGAACTTTAAATTTTGATATTGTTGCAAACATATGTTAAGAAAGTGAATAAATTAATTATCCTTAATGCAATGGTCAAAATAAGACAATCATCAGGATGATGATTCTTTTTAGGAGGGAAGTATGTAACACATTTGACAAACAATTATATTCCTCTTTTGCATTACAAGCATTGGCATGTGATTTTCTTCAATGAGGTGTGTTTCCTTGATTGTTGAAAATCATGCTTGTTATGGATAAATCATCTCTGCTCTTGGATTCGTTGGACTGAAATGATAAGGCTTGCAAGAATCCATTTTTCATTTCTTGTAGGTGAGCTGGAATCTGGTTTTAAGAGTTACAAACTTATCTCTTTTACTGACTCATCCTTGGATCAATTCTAGTGATCCAAGGAATATTTTAAATCTCCTTACTTGAATGAATGGTAAATTTGACATTCATAGGTGGAGAGACTTAGCGAACTGAACTTTTTATGTTACAAATTCTTTGGTTTGGTATGAAGGCACCTTCATTCGGTTGTATGTTTGTGCTTGGGTCTGTAGGATTGATCTCTTTAGGACATTAATGGTATAAACAAAATATAGTATGCTTCATGACAATGAAGGGAATCTAAATCCTAAAAATAAAGGATTATCCTAACGGTATCCTAAACTAGGTAAAAGCACATACTTCCTAGTTATGTCTACTTATTTAGGTATCAATATAACCTAATATTCTTATTCTATTTCATTTGGATGGCATCCTAACCTAAGTTCTTGTGCTAAGTGAATAAGGGAGAAATTACACAATTAATGCTAGGAACCTAATACCTAATACTATATGCTTGTGAATTTGATCTAACCTAAGTTGGAAATTACTTATGTCAATGTTTTAAGACCTAAGGTAATTATTGTTAGACTAACCTAAGTTTTGGGAAACCTTTCCTAAACTATTAAAAGGGAACCTAACGGTCACATGACATTATGGTGATGGTTCCAATGACATTTAATTGATTTGATTTGGTTAAATGAATAGAGGTATAGCTAGTTTGGAAAAGTAAAATAGAATTTAGTGGAAGCATATGTGGAGGCTTCACTAAAGATGGAAATTCATGTTAAATTAGAAATGGAATTTGCCAGTTTTGGGAGGTGGTGGCAAGGAGAGATAAGCAGGAGATTTGGGAGTAATTGCATTGATGAACCTTGGTTTTTGTTTGCAAACCATCTTGGAAACAAGGAAGGCGGATTTGTTGGAGGTTGTTTGATATTGCATGCATTGAAATTTTTGCTCTATATGGAGCTCTCTGGTTCATCAAACCAGCATTTTGACTTTTACTTTATGGATATTTTTGGTTTCTCTGGTTTATTTTCAATCAAGGAAAAGTATATGAGGCATTGGAAGAAAAGATGTTTAGTTTTTTATCTTTCATAAAGAAGAAAAAGATTTGGAAGCTCAGTTGGAAGTCTCCTTCAAATTGGCAGAAGCACTATTAGGCATGATAGGCTCTACCCATTAAGATTTCTTTATTTTTTCTAAACTATTCATTAAAACAATTCTTCTCTCATGAGATTAATGTTTTCATGATTTTTCTAGTTATTTACTTTCATGGTTTTATGAATCTCTATGGTTTTTGGATAAAATCCTATTGCTAAATAGTGTTAGCCTTTGGAAACTTTCTCTCTGTGAAAGTTCAGTGGTGACATGCATGTGAAACTTGTATTTTGAAGCTTGTATTTCATTCTGAACTTGTATTCGAGGCTGGTGATGATCTAAACTGGTATATGATGCTTTGTGTTCCATTCTGAACTTATATTGGAACTTTTTGTTTCGTTCTGAGCTTATATTGGAAATTTGTGTTGTTCTGAACTTGTGTTAGAAGCTTTGTGTTTAGCACTAAACTCTTATTCACTACTTGTGTGTTCTGAACTTGTATTTGAGTCGTTGTGTTTGGTTCTGTTCCTATATTCTGAGCTTGATTTTTATTCATATTCAAGGTTTTGAAATACTTACAATTTTTTTATGGGGCTATCTACTCAAAAAAGCTTTGGGGAAATAGTTTTGGTTTGAGTTGATTTGTTAATCTCTTTTGAGATCTTCTCCTTGTAGCTTCATGAGTTTGAATGGTTGTGGTACTTATGTTTGTGAGACTATACCACCTTCATTGAGCTTGTAAAGGCATGTAAATATGAATTGTATCCTTATCTCCTCTTCTATGAGCAAACCCACATCTTGTTGAAGGCTTGACTATTTTGTTTGAAGGTTATTGGACTAGAACTGTAACTTGTTGAGGGATTAAGGAACCTCTGGTTAGATACTGTATTGTTAGTTACACTTTGGTTGATATAGAGTTTGTTTGAAATGGTTGTTATCAGTTTTTGAATTTTTTGGAAATGTAGTATTCATACTCCTTCTTGTGATCAATTTTTGAAATGAATACATTCTCTGTCACAATCTTTAAAGATGGAGCTATGAGAGTCTTTGTTGTGATTTTTTTTTCAGTCAAGTTAGAGGTAAAGTTAAGACATTTCTTGACTTAAGTGTATATTGGGTTTTCTCACTCTCTTCAGATCCTTTTAATTGATTTCTGGTTTTTAAATGAAATATTAGATGAATACCCTTGTGTACTGAATCTTATTGATAGGATTTGTTGCCTTTGGTTTGGGGTTGTTTAATTTAATTTATCTTCATGATGACCAAGAACTATATGTCTCTTTTATATGGATCCATGTAAGACCTCAAAGTTGAGAATACAGTTTCTTTTGAGTTTGTGAGTATTATTGAAACTTGTTTAAGTTTTACTATTTTGGGTTTTCTATTCTTTGTTAGATTCATTGAATGAATCTCTAGGTCTTTAAAAGGAGAAAGGATTATACTTCTCTTATGGATAGTAGTCTATTTTTTAGACTGTACTTTGTACTCCTTTCTGAGAATTGATCTTGAACTTGTGTTTAATGAATTGGAATATATAATCCAGGTTGTATTGATTTGTAAGGGAAACTAGAAATGTGCTTTCTTTAAACTATGAGTTTGATTTTGTATTCTCCTTTGGGAACTTGTAAAAGAACTTATGATTTTGGAAATAGAAAAGGAATTCATTTGATATTAGAAATTAAATGAATTCTTTATTGGACATTTTCCATTTGAGATCCTTTAACTTTTGAAAAGATAGGTGCATTTAATCGATCTTCTCTATGGCATGACTCTCTTCTCGGCTGTAGAGTGATTGTTCTCTTAGGCCTGCTCGACTTTTGGGTTCAGCTTTCTAGCTTTCTATTTTATAGGAAATAATGAGAAACCACTCATCTGAGATGGAAATTTCCTTGTGGATTGTTTAGTCTACTTTGTACTTGTCCTTTGTTGTAATGATGTGGAAAGAGAATAGATGAGTCAGTTTAGTAGAAGAGAATATGTAAACAATTTTAGACTGAGTCATACTTCATTTGGATTTGGTATTGGAAGGTTATCTCTTTTTACACTCTATCTTATTATGAACCCTCCTTGGATGGACATGAGAAGAGATTAACCCTGTGTGAGTATTGCTTTGATTTGTGGAAGTTTGGTTTCAGATATTTCAATGATATCTTCTAACCTGTAGAAGTTAGTTAAGACTTGCAGGTAGAATTTTTTGACTCTCTACCCCTTCTTGGATTGATTTGGGATTCTTGTTAGATGTTGTATCTTTAATGTTGAATCCTTATATTGTTATCCTTGAACTAAAGTATTTATGTGTGTTATGAACATCTTTCTGACTTTTAGATGATTAGTGTATGGGGAAGAATATGTATTGATTCTTCTTGTTTTCTTAAGTTGTAGGTTGAAACATCGTAATATGAGCTATGCTGTGAATAACTTCTTTTGCTACATAGTAAATATAAACGTTATATTTCTATTCTTATATTTCTATTGTTGTTTGTTTAAACTTAATTGATAGGATCAATTATACCATATGTTATAATGCAGATGTTGTAGATTATATTATGATCTTTTCTTAAAAGTGAATTTAGACTCTTTATTTGTACTTTTTTTCCTGGTTGTTATTGCTTATGCTTATTTGTATGATATATTAATTGTTTCACTAAAGTATATTTGTTTTAATGGAACAATTAGTGGAAGGTACTTCATTTTAATACTTAGTGCTTATTGTGTGCATGTGTACTTTTCTTAAGCTAAATTAAATGAAGAAAAAACTACCAACTAAAAAATAGTTCTATAATCTAGCTAAGACAAAGCCTTAGCACTATCAAGATAAAGAGCTAAACAAGATCTAAACTAAACATCATAACTTTGAAAACATAAGATCAAAACTAGCATGTTATTCAAAATCTCTACTCTCCTAGATTACCAACAAAATGAATGGACCTAGTTAGCTCCAATGGAAATCAAAAATTTCTTGTTTGATCCTTAAAGAATGCAAGAATATGAAGCTTAGATCTTAACAATGGTGACCTCTCAAGAAAACAAAAGGAAATATCTTAGTCTCTTTGCTATATGCTTTGCATTTTCTCTCTCAAGAAGTTTAGGTGTAGGTATAAAGGTAGAAGGAGGGATCCTTATATAACCCAATGGATAAAGGAAACAATTCATCTCTTTACATGTGGGATAAGGGTAAAACATGAATAGGAATGGATAAGGTTGCTTTATAAAAGGTAACCTTACTTTAAAAGGGTTTAATTTATGCTTAGCAAGTCATGGGAGTTGGGGGTGTTTTAATTAATCAAAGGTGATTAACTAATAGGTAGATGTAAGCTTATAAAAGCTAATTAGAGGAATATTAGTACAATTTAGGCTATTAGAAGGGGATTAAATCAATTAAATATTGATTTATTGGTTAAATGGAAGGGAAAGCTAATTAATTAATAATAATTAATTAGTCTAGGTAGAAGGGGTGATTAATTAATGGAAGGTCATTAATTAGGTTGTTAGTTGGATAGGTGACTTAATCAATTAGCATATTGTAATTATTAATGACAATAAGGGGGAATATGAGAACTTTTGACGATATGTCGTCGATTTATGAGAAAGGGAATAATAAGCGTAATTTAAGTATTTAAATTGCTTGGGTGTAATTATGGTTGTCTACACTTATCATGCTCAAATCATTGAAATAACCCGTGCTAGCAATTTTTGCAGATGGAAATCGTAAGTGATTAAAGAAGGAAAAAATATTTACGATGCATTGGCTTATTTAATTTTGGATCTTATGTAAAAAATTCAGTTCATTCTTGATTTGTATTGGAAAAGACAAGTGATTTTTGTATGACATACATTATATCTAAAATGCATAGTCTTGTAAATGTATGTTTTATCATGATGAATTAAAAGGTTTGGAGGCTGACTCCAATTTGTTGCGTAAATTCTCTTGTACTTTATATGACAGTAATAGTAGTGAAATCTTATCGATACTCCTTATATTTGTTTGTATACTATTGTTGTCATCCATTAATAATTTGGATTAAGGGGATAGTAAAATATCCCTTATTATAATGAAACTTGTTCAATTTCAAAAGATGTCATTCTCTAACTACATTACTATAGTTTAATAATGAAATATGCCTTGGTCATACAATTAAACTATATGAGTAAAGAATTATGAAAAGGTTATGTTAACATTATCTAATCATGTATAGGGAGACTCTTCTTCTCTCAAAAGTATGAGAAATAAATGGAATCATGGTTATGATCTTTAATCCTTGTGATTTGTTTACAAAAAGAAAACACTAGTTGAATCTAGGTGGATGATACTCCTTCTTGGACAACTAGGTTACATTAAAAATTAACCATTTGATGTTAGTGCCCTTTTGTCAGGGATAACTGCTTGTTAGGCCACATTAATGAACATCAATGCAAGAAAGAGTTAAATAAGTTCTTAATATCAAATAAGATTAATTATGGATAAAGAACTTGATGAATGTTGGAAATTAGGGTTAGGCATGGTTTCTACAATTTGAATCTTAGTATAATTAAACTATGAATCTAATGACCACTAAGGGGTATGTACATCGTGATGAATCAGTTCTAACGGATGTTGGAACACGGAAACTACAGGACTATACCTTCGAGAATTCCAGGGGTTTCTCGAGGATACAGTGTTGCAGTTGACATGTGGCAACACCCTTTCGTATTTATTCATCTAGATCTACACACATCTGGACTTGAACTTAGTTTCTCTCTAGGTCAAGTTAGTAGCATGTTTAGGATATGGAATATCTTTCTATGACTTGGGGTACCTTGGCACATTCGGTTGAATTAGGTCAATCAATTATGCCCATATACCCTAAGTCATCGTGAGCATCTTCTTATAACAAATTATGTTGCTAACCTGGGCTAGGGTAAAACCTTGGGCAAGTGGACTGACAGTAGTTAGTAAAGACAATTATAGATAATAGAAGAGTGAGGTGAAGGACGTATTCTGAAATGATGAGTATGTCGTCTAGGAATAGTAACATGAATAGTATGTTGAAAATCTTTAGCCAAAGTATCGCAAACTACTGGTTGCATTTTCCTAAGTCACCTAGTTTAAAGAAATGTGATGTCAGATGAATATTGCTAATAAACATTCAGATAGGTTCTTCAAATAGATCATTCAGTACCCGGAATAGGGTAGTAAAAACAAAGTATACGTAGTGTACATAAAGTATTCTATACTTTAAGACAAACATGAGAGATTGGTTAGTAACCGAGTCATGGAATTAGAGATCAGTATCATACTGAGTCATTATAGTTGCATATGGTTATCTGTTATGAGATTGATTGGCATGGAATGTGTGTTCTAAATGATGTTTTATTTAGAATAGAGAACATTGTGTTTCAAAAAAAAAATCCCTTGTTTCTAAAGTCTTAAAATGGGAATGTTATACATGTGATAAATCTAAAACATATTTCTTAAGTAAAAAAATATGGAAATTATAATACATTCGTGAAAAAGTGGGAGGTAATGCTAAGCAATAAACTATAGGGCTTGTTGGTGCCCAAATTAATCTTGCCCTGTTTGTCATAGAAATTACTCAGTTTGCGGCCTTTGTCATATTTTCTATCTCCCCGTGTTGGTGCTTGAAGACTCTATCCTCCATTTGGTTTCCATGATCTGTCCCTTCCTTTGTCAAGGATCACCTAAAAGGTCCATTTTTTTTTTGTTTCTCTATCCATCCGAAGGAGTCTGTAAATTAGGCATAAAATTCAGGTTGCTCCTTTCTTTCCATTTTTCGCAATCACGTATTGTTGTCCCTATCATCTTTGTCCCAAATAGACGAGGAAACAAGATTGAATGTAGCTCGAAGGATCATGTTTGAAACTTATAACATCTCCAAATTCTCTGTCCTTGAAGAAAAATACATCTCTAGGCTCAAATGGTGGTTTTCTTGCATTTTTACAGTTTGACAAGTGAGTTTTCCCCGTCAAATTGACATCTTTGCATCAATGGAAATGTGGCCATTTTTGGTTTGATGTGGCTCAATGGGGTATTCTAAAAACTCTGTGGCTTGATTCAACCCAAAACTTGTCCACGTGGAGGAATGAAGCTTGTTTGAAAATTCACCTTTTGGTTTGGCCTTGGAGTTGCACCGGGGGGACATGTGGAGGATTCCACTACTTTACGTGGAATTAGACACATTTTTCATGCAACCGGTATAGTTTTTGGTAGGTCATGGACACATAGTGGGCTGACACTCATCTAAGGATCCACCTAAGCATCCCACCTTAAAAATTGTGACAGGGGGATAGGTGGAGGCTTCTGCCAGCTTCGCTTTGTACTTAAACTTTTCAAAGTAATTTTTTGAAGCCTGGGATACGTGGTGAGACTACCCTCATTCAAGGTCTTTGATTTTTGGTACCATCTTGAAGTTGTACCATAAAGACACATGGAGAGACCATGCATGTTTTGGGACTAGCCCCTGATTTTTATTTTGAAGAAGCATTAGGAGGACAGTTGGAGGCTTTCGCTCACTCTACATTTTTTCTTTGACTTTTCAACGGCCAAAGGAGACTACCTTAGATGCTAGAAGCATGGTGCCTTTTCCTAAACCTTCAACATTTTAATAGAATCTACCAGACTAAGACACGTGTTGAGCCCATGTTTGTTTGGTGTCTCTACTTTTTGGGACCATCCCAAAATGTGCTATTGAGACACGTGGCAGGAGGGGAAATGGAGAACTGGAGCTTCAGGGTTATTTAAGGTTTTTAGCCTTTAATAAAAAAGGGATAAAATTTTAATTTGAAGCTTGTCCCTGACAGGAAACTAATGCAACCATTGAATAGTAAAAAACATAGGTGTGGGCCCACAGGGAAAATGTGGAACATTTTCCTTTTTGGAAAATAAGTATAAAGTGAAAAAATGAAGCTAAAAGCAGAAGGGCGGAGCTACCCTTTAATAATTTTGATTTTGAAATGTGAGAAATACCCTTTTTAATCATTTTTCAGAGCCTCCACATAGCTAGACTTGACAGGTCATCTCTTTTTGCTCTTGAGGCAACATCTTTTTTACCTTTTGCACCTGCACTTTCATCATTTCATCCCTTTCCCTCCTTTTCCTCTGAAATTTTACTCTATAACTTCTAGATCTAGCATTTTGTATTTTTACATGGACCCAATAAGAAATCCACTTCAAAAGTACTTCATATTTACAAATTGAGCTCCCAAATTGATTCAATTGAGCTTTGCAGACCAAAAATTTTGCCACACACATTTTGAAGAATGCAAAACATTGATGAAGAATGATGCAAAAAAATTCATCTCCAAACATCCTGGAGGATCAATGGTAGAAAAATTAAATGAAATACATAGCTACCATTGATCCTACCTTTCAAATTTTAATCTGACCCCTCCACATGGGAAAATGTGATTGGAAATGGTCCTGGGATCACTTTTTGACATTTTATAACTTTTGGAAAGAAGTAAAATTTTAACATTTTTCTCCGCCCCTATGCCCTTAGAAAATGGGCTTGACACATGTCCCAATGTGGGTCCCAGAGGAACCACAACTTGATTATGCTATTTTACCTCATTTTTGGAAAAAGGAAATTTTTTCAAATTTTCCCCGTAGCTCTGCCCTTCCACTTTTAGCTTCTGACATATGTTACAAATGGTCAATGAGAATACTCTTGCAAATGGTCAGAGAATGAATTCTTGAGGAAAATTTTGAGAAAGTCGTCTTCCCGAGAGACCAAAGCTGAGATTACCTATTATTTTCTTCTGTGTTAAATTTTATATCATGTCAAATTGGTTATAGATGTAAATCCATTAATAAACACTGATATTTCTCTGGAAGATTTCCTCTGTTGATGAATCTAAATAATTTTAGAATTAATTTGTGTCTAATCTCTAGCAATTTTATGTCTGCTTTATTTTCATAATGTCTGCAAATAGTTTCTTTCATTCCTATTGCAATCTTATACTAATTTTTTTGTGAAATCGCACAAGATCTAATCCCTGTAAAAATCTAATGGTATTTGTAATTTCATTTCAAGAATATCCTTCATCTTGGATGAGATAAACAAACTTAAAATCAATTCACTTTCATTTTTTGATAAAGATTGTCTCTAAGTCTTTGGGTGTACCTTAGGTGTGACTAATCAGAAACTTTAGTGTTTAATTGAGTCTTCCAATTAGATCCTTAGTGTTGGAGTCTCAAATATTATGTGAAAACATGCTGATATGGGCCTCCATCAAAGCAACCCTTCTAGTTGAAGGAACGTCTTGACCGTTCTGAAGCTTTCTGATGTGAAGTTGTTCATTATTGTGAAGTCACTCTAAAGATCAGGTATAATCAACTTTATCCTGCTTCAAATCCCACCAAAATCATTTAAAAACCATTGATCCACCCTTAACTACCCCTATTTTCCCTGTTTATCAACAAAGGAACAAAATCTACTTGAAAAAATATGCAAAACAATCACAATTTCTTAATGTCTTTAGTAGCCTTTGCCTTGTATTGAAAATATCTCCATAATCTGGAAGTGACAACTCGTGAGAGTCAGATTTGGTGTGTTGATCATATTTTCCCAAGGTCTTCTCTATAAAATTTGTGTAAAAGAAGGATTTACCAGCATTCTTCAATAACAGAGGTTACAAAATAGGTTCTCTTACCTTGGTTGAAAGGAAAAACCTAAAATATATAGGATAAGATTACATCCTTTTAAGGGGCTACCTACTTCTTCAAATCCTGAGTGCTAAAAATTTAGATAGATTGCTTCCCCGGATATAAAATGACATGCATAATCATCTATTTATCTCTGAGTGTCTTTTCAAATCCCTGATGGTGCTTGGCCTTTGAAGGAGATTATATCTAGGTACCAACACACTTCTAGCACCGTTGTCAGGGAACTGATTTATGTTGTCGAGGACCTGATTTATGTTGCCAGGGAATTAATTTACGTTGTTAGGAACTGATTTACATTGTCGGGGAACTGATTTACATTGTCGGGGAACTGATTTATGTTACAAGGAACTGATTTGCATTACTAAGACTGATTTGTTGATTTATTTCCATTACATATCCATTTGGCCCGTCAACAACACATATGGCATTGTTGCTGAGGAGTTAGTTCAATTTGATCCATGTGTATACATATTTGAGGTATTTGAGCATTTACACCATCAACATGCTTTTGGCACCATTATCGAGGAATATTTGAAGAATTTAAAGTTTTCCAAACCCTGATAATATTTCTTACAGTTCTGTGTGCAAATACGTTTTGTAAACATCATTCTTTGATCAGATCTGTAAGGATTGAACAAAGTTATAAGTTCTGTGTGTTGTCTGTCCAATTTTTCCAGCAGTTATTATACTAATTTTGCCTCACCATTGATAAATTTGGGTGAAGGAAGGTTTGATTTGTAAAGATTTGCATGATTTTTAGTGTTGATAGACATTTGACAGATTATTTTAGTGAATTTGCACAACTAGGGTAAAAATCCTTAGTGGTGACTCCAAGTTGATTTTATTTTGATAAATGCCAGTGTATTATCCTTTTTCAATTGAAATTTTTTTGCTAATCTTTAAAAATTTGGAAGGAAGGAGATATTTCTTTGTTAAGGACCCTACTAGAAGGCTATTTTTAGAGCTAGGGAAAATGAATTCAGAAGGAAAAATAATTATGAAGGTTGTTGGAGATCAAGCATGAATAAAAGAGATCTCCATTGGTTAAACTGGTCAGCCTCTCATTAAAGATTGTAGTACTTCCTCAAGTGCTTATAAATCAGGAAGCCTCTTTGTTGAATTAAATTCTCCATTTGTATAGGGTGCATCATATGTAGTTGAAAGATTTACTTCTTGACCTTCCCCTATATTTGCAAAATTTATTAGAGTTTTCCAAGAGACAAAACCTTTAGATGGCAGTTATCCTAAAAATTATATCCCTGTACCACACAGACCCCTCACTCCTCATCACTTTGTTTCTCCCATAAGATCACCTCCCTAGAATAATATGGATCAGCCTCCACCCAGACCTCTATTTTTCGTTAATACTTTTGGTCCCATCATTTATAGAGGTATGTCTTGCTATCCAAATGTTGTGGCACATGATGTAAGAAACAGATTGCCTAAGTTTCAAGGAAATAATGCAATACTGGTTATCAACACTTGAAACTCTTTGTCAATATGATGGAGGATTTCAAAATATAATTTGAAGATGTATACATTAAATTATTAATGCATACATTAGAAGAGGATGCAAGGGACTGGTATAAATCTCTTCCAAATAATTCCATTGACTCCTAGACAAAGATGAAGAATTCCTTTAGAATTTATTACGATGATAAAACTGACCCTAGGTTTCTTTTATTAGAGTTTGAAAACATAGAAAAGAATCCTAATGAATTAGTGCATGATTTCAACACTAGATTTAACAAAACATTGAGAAGACTTCCTGTTAATTTAAGGCCATGTGATGAATCATGTCTGATAAAGTATTCAGATGCATTCGACAAGAAGGATGCATATTATTTGAGGGATGAAAACCATAGCACTTTGACGCAGGCCTTTACCATGGCTCTATAAATTGAGAACAACATCAAAGTAGTTGGAAAACCTCCTAAGAGGGAGGGTGTTAAACTGATAAACCCAAAAAAGCCTCAAGCACAAAAGAGTGTGGATATTGAAGAGGTTGTTAAATTTTTGGCAGGGGCTATCAAAGAAATATCTTACAAATTAGCCCAAGCGGAGAAAGGAATTAGGTAGTGTTCACAAGGTCAGCAGAAGGCACAAAATCATGACAGATTCGGCAATCATCCTAGGGGTGATCAGAGGTCAAATGACAGAGGTAAAGGACCCATGGGATCTGCAAATAGACATCCACAAGCATGTGAAATTAGAATGGTGCCTGATTCTCTAACTGCCCAAGTTGATGTTGTTGATGAATCTAATGAGATTGATTGGTGTGATAGATGCTTTCTACCCCATCCTCCATGTGAAGTAAATCAGCAAGAAGAAGAATCTGATAATGATGATGGCACTGATGATGATGTTTGCATGATGGTACTTTTTGGGATTGCATTCACCAGGTACCACTTCTTCCTCCTCATAATTTTGAAGTCGATGTAGTGAAAGCTTTTGAAATACCTAATAATGACTTTGAGTATTTAAGATCTTTAATGATAAAGAAGTATGATGGAGGAATCCCTTAAGAGGAAGATAGGAAATTATTGATGAATGTTTGTGTTACTCAAGAAAAGGATTGTAATACTAGGAGTAGAGTTGTCAAAGGAGCATGGCCTCAAGCCAAACCTAAAACTCTATTGCTTACTAGTATTCCTAAAGAGGCTCCTAAGAAAGATACACCTTCTAAAGGCCTTGCTTTCTCAAACAAGATTCATACTTCTCCTCATGCCCAAACTGTCAAGAATCCCATGCCATTTGATGAGTTTTCTAATCTCCCTTCCAATGCTGCCTTGCCAAATAATGTTCCATATGACATTGCCCAAGTTTTGAGTCAAATCAAAGTTAGTGTTCCAATTTTTGAGTTGTTTAGGATTCTTGATAATTTGAGTACTTGGGATTTAAAAAAGAAAAGAGTACGCTAGGCAGAAATGTAAACATTGTATAAACTCCTCCTCTAACCATTGTAGACCTTGAAACACCACCACCATTAGAAGAGCTTGGAGAAGAACCTGAGGTTTACTTGGGGACATCTTTGGTTGAATCCTAATTAAATGTTGATCCATTTTTTACAACTTTGATCATTAAGGACAGATTGTTTCACAGTTGTATGTTTGATTCCGGAGCATCATGCAATTTCATGCCTCTTGAGGCCATGAATGAGCTGGATATCAAAGTGACAGTAACGTATGGAAGATGCACTGCTATGGAATCTAGAGAGGTGCCCATTGTTGGATGTGTGAAATGGTTGGTGGTACAAATTACATCTTATCCAGGTAAGAACCTGGAACTTCATGTTGTCATTATTGATTACCCTAACAAATGGGGCATTTTGTCATCAAAAAAGTGGGATAAAAGTGTTGGTGGAAGTCTTCAGATGGATATGTATTTTTTCCACCATTCCAATTGAAGTCAGCCTTGTAAATTTGTATGGAGAGAAGAAAATGTTGCACCTCATTGAAGATCTGAATAATGCTTCTTATGAAGTGTTATATGCTGATGTAGATGCAGATAACTTTGTGGGGTTTGCTGATGGCAAGGAGCACAAGATTGATCAATAAAAATGTCTTGAACAAGTTGGTTTACCTTGGACCTTCTTATTTTATGGAGATTGTTCCATGTTTGGAAATGGTGCTGGCATTGTTTTTATCTCCCCAAGATAATAAGAGCTTGTATTTTATTTCAAACTTAAATTTGAATGCACTAATAACATTGCTGAGTATGAAGCATTGTTATTAGGTTTGAGAATTTCTTGGAAGTATTATATTAAATATATCATTTTGAAAGGAGACTCAGAACTGATTGCCAAACAAATTAGAAAACTGTATGCTAATAAAAATCAGAGAAGAAACAATACAAGCATGCAGTTTGAGATTTGATTGAAATGTTTAACTCATTTAATATTATACATCATGATAAAAATTTCAACATTGTTGCAGACCATTTTGCAGTATTGGGATATCGGTTTGATGTTTGTTCAATTTCTCCCAATTGTGAATATAATGTTGAAGTACTAACAAGGCCATATGTCCTTGACAACGTAACAAATTGGAAAGTATTTGATGATGATGCCTAGGTGAAATGGTTTCTGCAAAACAAATGGGAGTTTGATAATTAGTGTATTGATTGGGATCAAATGGTGTGTGCAGCAGAAGGAAAAGAAACTTTATCTAGCAAAGACATCATCCAGTTGAAAATTAATACCATTCCTAGAGGTCTTGTTGCTCTTGAAACAAACTTTGATAATGTTGATTGAATTATTAACAAACATGTAGTAGCCTTAAGGGATGTTGAAGAGCATGACCTTGAAACAAAGGAAAAACCAAGGAAGATCTGGTTGGGAAGAAATTTGAGCAAGGAAAAAAAATAGTCCTATGTCCAATTGTTGAAAAAATATCAGGACTGTTTAGCTTGGTCTTATTCTAAGCTGAAAGCATACAAAGAGGATTTGTTTCAGCATGAAATTCCTCTTGAAACAAATGCAAAACCATTCAAAAAAAAAGTAGAGTCCAATTAATCCACTCCTTTCTATGAAGATGCAAGAAGAACTGAAGAAGTTAAGGGATGGAGGGATTATTCAGCCAACAAGGTATTCTTATTGGGTTGCAAAATTAGTGCCAGTTAGAAAAGAATGGTGATATCAGGCTATGTGTGGATTTTAGAAATCTGAATAGAGCATCAATGAAAGATAATTATCCTCTGCCAAACATGGAAAATATGTTGCAGTTAGTGACTGGATCTGAGTTTCTTTCTACATTGGATGGTTTCTCTAGCTATAATCAAGTTGTTGTAAAGGAATCAGAAATAATTAAGATTGTATTTACCACTCCTTGGGGAACATATGTCTATATTAGAATTCCCTTTGGTTTTATGAATGTTGAAGAAACATTTCAAAGAGCAATGGATGTTGCTTTTGCTAGCTACATTAATGATTTTATTTTTGTTTACCAAGATGATGTGAATGTGTTTTCTAGAAAGAGAAGTGATCAATTACAGCACTTGAAAAATATGTTGATAAGATGTAGAGAGTATGGAATTTCATTCAATCCAAAGAAGTGTCATTTTGGATTACAAATGGCCAAGTTGCTTGGTCACATTGTATCAAAGGATGGTGTCATGATTGATCATGAAAGGGTAGAGGCTATCAGCAAGGTTCCAATTCCAAGAACAAAGAAGGGAATTTAATCCTTCTTTTTGAAAATCAACTTCATTAGAAGATTTTTGTCTAACTTTATGGAGATACTTTTAATGCAAGGCAAGGGTTACTGAAGACATTTTGAAATCTTGATCTATTTTGCATACTTTAGCAAATGGATTTTGATCTTGTGTGGGTATACAGGTCAAAACAGGGGTAGTATGGGGTAGGATTAGTTGTTTAGAATGATTTTTTGGTGGGATATTCCTAAGACAAACTTGACTATGCCAGATCTTTGACAACCTCTACAAAATGTGAACAATTATCAGATAAAATGATTCAAATTAGTCAAGATGTTCTTTCAACCAAAAGAGATACACAAATGGAGGCCAAGGTTTGCAATCTTCACACAATATTTGGTACTTAAACACAAAATATTGAGTTAAAGGACTCAATTAAATATCAAAATATCTTATCAAATCATGCCTAAGGACCCTCAAAGGCTTATAAGCAATCTCTGTCAACAAATGAAGGTGAATTGATTTTAAACTGCTTATTTTCAATGCCAGATGAAAGCTCTTCTAAAAAATGAAATTGTAAATGCCACTAAACTATCAATAAGCATGAGATCTGTGTGATTCCTAAATATTTCAATGCAAGATTGCAACAGCAACAAAGAAAACTATTTTCAGACAATTAAACATGATAAATGACATCATATTGCCCAAAATAACATAGATTAATTCAAAAGATTGTTAGATTCATCAGTATGGACGAGTTTTAAGAACAATCTCAGAGCTTTGTGATGGCTATACACTTGTAACCAACTCAACATGAATGAAGATCTAACACAGAAGACATTAACTGGGTTTTTTGGAGTGTTTCTCAGAAGATGAGCTTCTCTCAAAATTTTCTCGTGATTTTCAATTTCCTAACCCTTTGCATGTCCAAAAAGCATGCATTATATAACTCTCTATTACATTTGATCCTTCTTTCCCAAGAAAATAATATCCTATGGAATCAAGTTTGTTACAAAATTCCATCATGATTCGTAGACAAGGACGTTTAACATATTTGTAACAAAAGTTGCCAGGTGTTTCGAAAAAACATGAAGCATTGAGGATTTTTGCATCATATTTTCAACTGTGAGCACGTTTTTCCTCCTCAAAGCATGTAGACCCCCTTCCTTTCATTATTTCATCCTTATCCCTCCAAAATTTGACTTTGCAACTTTTGGATTTGATATTTCACGTTTTTAGACGGGTTAGGGAAAAAAATCATTTCAAAAACATCTCTAATCTTCAAATTGATCCTCAAAACCAATTGCATTGGTCCTTGTAGGCACAAATGACATGAATTTGTCAAAAATTTGATCAAAATTGATGCAAAAAACACATTTCCACACTTCCTGGAGAAAAAATGGCGGCCAAATTGAAAAATGCACAGTTACTGTTGATCTACCTATCTCCCTTGAATCTGATCCCTCCACGTGTCACAATGCGATTGGAAATGGTTTTGGGATAATTTTCTAAATTTTCAACACTTTTGGAAAAATGTAAAAAAGTTGACATTTTTCTCCGCCCTTGAAATTTGGTGCTGACACGTGGCACAATGTGGGTCCCATTGGAATTACAGCTCGATTCTCCATATTTCCACCTTTTTTGGAAAAAGGAAAATTTTCCAAAATATCCCCACATCTCCACCTCATGAAAATGGGCCTGACACATGTCTCAAAGTGGACCTCATTGGAATCGTAGACCAATTCTACAAATTTCTACCTTTTTTGGAAAAAAAAAATTCAAGCTTATCCCCGCAAACCCGCACCTCCAATTTTATCCCTGACATGCGTCAGTCACTGATTGGTTGTGGGATTATGTTCCTCCTTTTGATTTCTTACCTTTATAGGACAAAATCTAAATTTCCCTCAAAGACCTGATGCTCTGGAATCCCTTCTTTTGATCTGAGCCATACACGTGGCTCAATTGTGACCATTGATGGAGTTGTGGCCTTATTTTGCAATTTTAATCCTTTATGCCAAAATGGGAAAAAATATCAAGTTTCCCTCAAGGCCCAAAGTTCTGCTTTTGACCCTGCCATGTGTCTACTCTTGATTACCTTAGTGCACCCTTGGACCTTTTCATAACTTTTGTTCCCTTTTGCCAAAAATCAAAAATTTTCTAAGTCCTCCCCCAGCCTTCCATCCTGCTTTTGATGAAAACATGACACATGTCCACCTCTGATTCGCCAAGGGCCTGCACTCCAATTTTTTACCTTAACTCCTTTTCATCAAAGGAAAATTTTCCACCGTGCCTCTGCAACTCCACCCCTCCACTATTTTGACTTTTCTAACTGCCATGTGTCACCCTTGTATTCGCTGAGGGCCTGCAGACTTGCGGGGACAATTTAGAATTTTTTTCAAAAACACAAAAAAATGTTATGTCGCTTGGGCAGACCCGCAAAATATTTTGCAACCACAAACGGCCACGTAGGAGAAGATTTTTGAGCTAAACTTTGACAGGAAAAGGACGCCCGTATGACCATCAAAAACATAGAAATTGCCAGCGATGCCCTAGAATGCCAAAGATGAATTTGACGGGAAATTGATGCCCTCATGACCGTCAACACATAGAAAATTCCAGGGATTCCCTCAAATTCGATTTTTTCGCTAAGGATGACAAATTTCTCAAAATTGTACCAACTAAAACATGAGAAAAATGGTAGAGGCATTTGAACGGGAAAAAATAGGGAAAGGTAATGAGTTTGAAAACAATCCAATGGACAAGAATGGAGCTACAACATCACATCATCGATTTCATGAGGACAAAAATGTTTCAGAGCACAAAGAGCAATGGGGAAACATTGAAAAATAGCAGAGGATCAGAATGAGCACCAACATCGACTCTTGCTTAGGGATGGGAACTCCTAGTTAGTTCCACAAGAACAAAAGTAGACCAAGTGCCAAAATAATCCATTGAGAAAATGGAGTCATGAGCTAAAGCCACTAAAAAAACCAGCTGAGAAATCGACAAAAATGGCTACCACACACCAAGTCAAACCATGAACCGACAAAACACCAAAAACAGAGCAAAATCCAAACACTATACACTATACAAGTGGTGCATACCTCAAATTTGGGGATTAATCCAAGAAATGCTTCAGATGCCTACCATTAACAGGAAGTTCAAGAAATTCCCCATCTATGTCCTTGAGAAAAAATGTATTTTCACCAATTCTAATATCAATGGAGTAAGGGCCCATCCAAAATGCATCAAATTTACCATGTTTTCCCTTATCTTCATTTCTACTATCCCACAACAAAACCATATCTCCAACATTGAAAGCCCTAGGAGTGACCTTCTTGTTAAATAACCTCTTCAACTTCTCTCTAAATATGACATGCCTTTGGTTTGATGCTCTTCTTTCTTCATCCAGCTCAAAAATTTGATTAATACTTACTTCATATGGACTGACCTCTTCATCTTCAAGTTGTTGAAGAAACTGAAATGAAGATAATTGGAGATGTAAGGGCAGTAGAGCTTGAGTTCCATACACCAACTCAAATGGGCTCTTAGTAGTAGCTCTTTTGGTAGTGATTTTATCATCCCAAACTACAAATTTTAGTTGTTCACCCCATTTTCTCTTGTTCAACACTAAGATTCTCTTGATGATCTTCAATAAGTTAATATTGCTGGGATCATCTTGTCCCTTCCCTTGAGGGTTATAGATTGAAGCATAAATCAGATTGGTTCCATACTCCTTGCACATTTCCATCAAGGGCTTAGCTCTAAAACACATGGCATTATCAGTAATAATCTTTACTGGCACACCAAATCTGCATATGATGTGATTTAACAAGAATTCCATAACAAATTTGTGTGTTGCTTTCTTGGTGGGGATTTCTTCTACCCACTTGGTGAAGTAATATGTGGCTACAAAGATCCACTTATGTCCAGCACTAGAAGGGTCTGAGATCTCACTAATGAAATCCATTCCCCATTTTTTGAATGAAGCTTCAATTAATACGGGCTGCAAAGGAAGGGAGCCTGAATATTTCATTCTTCTAGAGAAACACTAGTAACTTTCACACTTTCTAACCAGCAGGGTTTCATCTTTGAAGAGATTAGGCCACTAATAACCAGATCTCAAAATTTTGTGTGCTGTAACCCTTCCAACAAAGTGTCCTCCACAAACTCCCTCATGGAAATCCACAACTATTTTAGGAGCTTCATCTTCAGTTATACATTTTAAGAGGACACCTTCAGGGTTCTTCCAAGCCAGCCCAAAGTTAGTGATGATGTATTTTTGAGAAGCCACATCGAGGGCTCTTTTCTAAATTTTATTTAAATGATCAAGGCAGCATAGGTGTCTGAGGTAAAATATTACATCCTTGTACCACTCAGAACTCACCAACTTCTCAAGAACATCTACCCTGATCATTCACTTCCACAATCTGCAAGTTGCTCTCAGCCGTGAGCTTAGCAAGACCCAAACCTCTTACCAACTTTGTGGTTTGGATGTCCATGTCATACTCCTACAGTTTTTTCACCCATCTACATCTTTTTTTTGAGATCTCCATCTCTGATAAGATGTATTTTACCCAGGTGTGGGGAACATAAGGAACAAATTTTGAACTTAAGATATAAGGCCTAAAAACCTTTATTGCTTTCACCAAGGAAAATGCTTGTTTTTCCATGATTATGTATTTTAACTCGGCACCTTGTAAAGCCTTGCTAAAGAATACAATAGGCCCCTCAGCCTCATCTTCATCCTTTTGCAGCAAAATAGATGCAATAGTATTTTCAGAAGCAAAAGAGAAGATTTGGAAAGGCTTCTTGTAATTTGAAGCTACCAAGATAGGTGCATGTTTCAATGCTTCTTTGATTCCTTCAAAAGCTTGAACAACAGCCTCCTCCTATTTGATAACTTGGTCTTTCTTTGACATGCATGTAATAGGAAGAGTCAATTCAATAAAAGTAGACACAAACCTTCTAATGAAATTGATCTGCCTAAAGAAGGATTGGATGCCCTTCTTTGTTCTTGGAATTGGAACCTTTCTGATTGCTTCTACCCTCTCAGGGTCAATCCTGACACTAGCCTTTGAAACAATATGACCAAGAAACTTTGCCTTTTACACCCCAAAATGAAACTTCTTTAGATTGAGAGAAATGCCATATTCTCTACATTTGATCAACATTCTTTCCAAGTGTTATAAGTGATCTCTTCATCTCCTTGAAAACATAGTCACATCATCTTGATAAACTGTAATGAAATCATTTATGTAACCAACAAAAGCAACATCCATTTCTCTTTGGAAAGTAGCTCCAGAATTCATAATACCAAAAGGCATTCTTATATAAATATATGTTCCCCAAGGAGTGGTAAAGGAAGTTTTAAATCTTTCTGACTCCTTGACAACAACTTGATTGTAGCTAGAGAAACCATCCAAGGTGGACAACAATTCAGATTCAGTCACTAATTGCAGCATGTTTTCCATGTTTGGTAAAGGATAATTGTCTTTTAATGAAGCTCTATTTAGATTTCTGAAGTCTACACAAAGTCTGATATCTCCATTTTTCTTTCTTACTGGCACAAGGTTTGCAACCCAAGATGAATACCTTATGGGCTGAATGATCCCTCCCTCCTTCAGTTTCTTCAATTATTCTTGCATTTTACTAGAGAGGAGTGGATTAATTGGCCTTTAATTTTTTCTGAAGGACTTGGCATTTGTTTCAAGAGGAATCTCATGCTGAAACAAGTCCTCTATGTATGCTTTTAGCTCTGAATAAGACCAAGCAAGACAGTCCTGATATTTCTTCAATAGTTAAACATAGGACTATTTTTCCTCTTTGTTTAGATTACTTCCCAACCAAAATTTTCTTGGTTTATCTTTAGTGCCCAATTTATTCTCTTCCACATCCCTTGAGGTAGACATGTTTATATTGACGATGCAATTAGCCTTACCAAAATTTGACTCAAGAGCAACTAACCCTCTAGGAATGGTGTTAGTTTTCAATTGGATAATATCTTTCCAAACAAACTCTCTCTTCCTTCAGTCACATATACCATTGGTTCCCAATTAATATTCTGATCGACAAATTCACCTTGATTTTTTTAAAAACCTTTGCACTTGAGCATCATCATTAAACACTTGTCAATGCTTGATGTTGTCAGGGACAACTAGCCTAGTTAACACTTCAATATTGTATTCACAATAAGGTGAAATGGTGTAATTTCCAAATCTAGACCCCAACACTACCAACTTGTCAGCAACAACATTGAAACTTCTGTCATGATACATAATTTTGAAGGAATCAAACATATCAATTAGATCCAAAACTACATGTTTGTATTGTTTCATCCGCTGATTTTTTGTAGCATATAGTTTTCTTATTTGTTTGAAAACTAGCTTTGAATCTCCTTTTGCAATGATTTCCTTGACACCATACTTTCATGTAATTATCAAACCCAACAACAAGGCTTCATACTCAACAATGTTGTTAGTACATTCAAAATTAATCTTGAAATAAATAACAAACTCTTCCAAGCTATGAGAAATCAGAATTATACCAGCACCATTTTCAAATTTGGAGCAAGCTCCATCAAATATCTATTTAAGGCACTTTGACTGATCCATCTTGTGCTCTTTACCATCAGAAAACAACACCTCATAGGAAGCATTGTTGGGATCTTCAATGAGGTGTAACATCTTCTTTTCTCCATAGAGCTTGACAAGGTTGTCCTCAATGGGAATAGTGGAAAAAGACATGTCCATATAGACACTCCATCTAACACTTGTAGCCCACGTTCTTGACAATAACATACCCCATGTGGCAGGGTAATCAACAATCACAACATCCAATTTTAAATTCCTCCCAGCATAAAATGCAAGTTGCACCACCAGACCCTTCACACAACCAACTATCAGCACTTCTCTTGAGTCTATTGTAGTACACTTGCCATAGGTTGTTGTCACTTTGATATCAAACTCATTCATGACTTCTAGAGGCATGACATTACATGATGCACTGGAATCAAACATACAATTGTGATGTAGTCTATCCTTTATGATCAAATTTATAAATAATGGATCAACATTTAATTGGGAATCAGCGAAGGATGTCCCCAAGTATACCTTAGGTGTTTCTTCCAAGATCCTCTAATGCTGGTGGTGTTTCAAGGTTTGCAATGATTTGAGGAGGATTTTCAACAACATTTACATTTCTGCTTGGGGTACTCTTCTCCTCTTTCAATCCTAAGTACTCAAATGCTCTCTTCTTGTGCTCAGGAATCCTAAGAAATTCAATTATTGGAACACTCGCTTTGATTTGGCTCAATACCTGGGATATTTCATAGGGAAAATTCTTTGGCAATGCAACATTAGAAGGGAGAAAAGAAGATTCATCAGATGGCATGGGATGCTTAGTATCTTGGTCATTAGGAGGACGGTAATTTTTTTCTTAGGACAATAGATATTTTGGTCGTTGTTTATCTTCTAGGAGATTCTTTGGGAATACTTGTAAGCAAGGGTGTTTTAGGTTTTTCTTGAGGGCCAACTCCCTTAAACAACCTTGATCCTAGTGTTATACTCTTTCTCTTGAGCCAAAACAACATTCATTAATAATTGTCTATCTTACACCGAAGGGATACCACCATCATACTTCTTAATCATCAATGCTCTTAAGTATTCAAATTCATTGTTAGGAATTTCAAATGCTTGCACTACATAAACTTCAAGAGTATGAGGGGGAAGAAAGACTTGTACCCATTTGATGTAATCCCAAAAGGTTGCAATTGTCCTTGCACTTATTACCTTAGTTGATGTTGCTCCTTCTTGTGAGCTTGAAGAATAGCCCACCATGAAAATATCATCATTAGTACCATCATTATTATTAGCTTCACCATTTTTTTGGTCCACTACACATGGAGGATGGGGCAGAAAACACCTATAAAACCAATCAATATCAACAACTTCTTAAACAACAACTCTAGCAGTTAGGGGATTAGGTAACACTCTTCCTTCACATGCTTAAGGATGTCTATTTGCAGACCCCATGGGTCCTTTTCCTCTATCATCAGATCTCTGATCACCCCTAGGATGATTGGAAAATCTATCATGGTTTTGTGCTTTTTGCTGACCTTGTGAAGTTTTCCCAATTCTCTTCTCAGCTCTTGCCAACTTGTAGGAAATCTCTTTGACAAACCCTGCCAAAGTTTTCACCACTTCCTCCAAGTCTACACTCTTGCTTACTTGATTCTTGTCAGGGTTTATCAACTTTACACCATCTCTCTTAAGAGGTTTTCCAATGCCCTTAATGTTATTTTCAATCTGCAGTGCCATGGTGAAGGCCTGCCTCAAATTAGTAGGGTTTTTGTCTTTTAAGTAGTAGGTTTCCTTCTTATCAAATGCATCTGCATATTTGATTAAACAAGATTGATCACAAGGCCTCATATTAATAAGAATCCTTCTCAAAGTTTTGTTAAACCTTGTGTTAAATTCATGAACTAATTCATCGGGGTTCTTCTTGATATTCTCAAATTCAGACAAGATAGATCTAGGATCATTCTTGTCACCATATTGCAACCTGAATGTATTTTGCATTTTAGTCCAAGAGTCAATAGAATTATCAGGTAGAGCCTTGTATTAGTCCCTAACATCCTCTTCTAGTGTATGAATGAAAATTTTAATATACACATCTTCATGCTCAATCTCAAATTCCTCCATCATGTTAACAAAACATTTGAGATGTCGATCACCAGTTATTGCATTGTTACCTTGGAATTTTGACAATCTATTTCAGACATCTTGAGGGACAGCATTAGGATAACTATTCATTCCCCTAAAATTTATTGGGCCAAAGGTATTGACCATAAATAGAGGCCTAGGTGGACGTTGAGCGATGTTTTCTGGTGGAGGTGATCTTGAGGGTGACACAAGATGATGAGGATTGCAAGGTCTTTAGGGCTCAATAATGTGGTTCACAAGATTGGTATTCTCTAGGTGATGATTTTCTTGGAAAGTTTTACTAGAATTGAAACACAAAGGTGTATATTAAAGAAGGAACTCACTAGGTACAGCAAAAGAACCTTCACTAGTTGAAGTAAACAAGTTTATGAGAAGATTTCTTGAATCAAAATCAATGGAAAAAAGAGTGATAATCCTCTATTAAAGGTTGATCTCTCTCACCAATTGATATTCCTTTGCTTGATGTCTGACCTTCAACAACCATCCAAATTCGTCTCTCCTCTACAACTATCTTTCCCAATTCTTGAAATAAATTTCTACTTGGTTCCCTCCTGAAGAGAGATCTTCTTCTTTCCAAGTTTTCAGAGATTAGCAACACAAAAATAAATGATAGAAAGCTAAGGCACTGGTATTTATCAAGATCAAATCAAAATGGAGTCTTCACTAAGGAATTTCCACCCTATTTTTGCAAATGCACTAAAATACTCTGTCAAATACCTATCAGCATTGAAAATCTTTCCAAATTTTATAGATCAAAACCTTCCTTTTCTTGAATTTATCAATCAAAAATGCAAATGAAGTGCAACAACTACTAGAAACTGATAAAATTGTAGGCATAACTTATATCTTCACCTAATCCTTACAAATCTGATTATAAAATGATGTGTCAACAATGTACTCGCATGCAACATTTGTAAGAAACATTACCAAGGTTTGACATGTATCCAAATATCTAAAATATTTTCAACAACTCCCTGGCAGCGGCACCACAGGTGTTGGTACCCAAATTTTTTCTCCTTTTCAGTCTGATCAACATCAAAGATATCTCATGAAGCTTGAAGACATATAGATCATGATGTATGTCATTTTGTAGTTGGGGATGTGATCTAACTGGCACTTAGATTTGTGGAGAGATGGATATCACTCAAATAGGACTTGATCTTGTCCTAACTCTTTTAGGTTGTGCCTTTCAACCAAGGTAAGAGGACCTATTTTGTAACCCTCAAATGGTGAAGGAGATGAAGAACGTCCCTCAATTTTTGTAAATAGTATGTAGGGGCCTTGGGAAAATATGATCAACACTCCAAATATGACTTTCACAAGTTGTCACTTCCAGATTATGGAGATACTTTAAATACAAGGCAAGGGTTATTGAAGGCATTTTGAAATCCTGATCTATTCTGCATACTTAAGCAAATGGATTTTGATCTTGTGTAGGTATACAGGTTAAAATAGGGGTAGTATGGAGTAGGATTAGTTGGTTAGAATGTTTTTTTGGTGGGATATTGAAAAGACAAACTTGACTATGCCAGATCTTTAACAACCTCTACAACATTTGAACAACTATCAGATAAAATGCTTCAAAATAGTTAGGATGTTCTTTCAACTAGAAGAGATACACAAATGGAGGCCCAAGTTTGCACTCTTCACACAATATTTGGGACATCAACAAAAAATATTGAGTTAAAGGACTCAATTAAATATCAAAATCTCTGATCAAATCACACCTAAGGTACCCTCAAAGGATTACAAGAAATCTATGTCAAAAAATGAAGGTGAAGTGGTTTTAAAATGATTATTTTTAATGCCAGATGAAAGATCTTCTGAAAAATGAAATTACAAATGCCATTAAACTATAAATAAGGATGAGATCTATGTGATTCCTAAATATTTCAATGCAAGATTGCAACAGCAACAAAGAAAACTATTTTCAGACAATTAAACATGATAAATGACATCATATTGCCCAAAATAACATAGATTGATTCAAAATCTTGTTAGATTCATCAGCAGGGGAGAGTTTCAAGAACAATCTCAGAGTTGTGTTATGGCTATACACTTTTAACAAACTCAACATGAATGAAGATCTAATACATGATACATTAACGAGGTTTTTTGGAGGGTTTCTCAGAAGATGAGCTTCTCTCAAAATTTTCTCGTGATTTTTAATTTCCTGACCCTTTGCATGTCCAAAAACCAAGAATTATATAACTCTCTATTACATTTGATCCTTCTATCTAAAGAAAAGAATATCCTATGGCATCAAGTTTGTTACAAAATTCCATCATGATTCGTAGATAGGGATGTTTAACATATTTGCAACAAAATTTTCCAGGTGTTTTGAAAAAAGTGGAATCATTGAGAATTTTTGCATCATAGTTTCAACTGGGAGCATGTTTTTCCTCAAAGCATACAAACCCCCTTCCTTTCAATATATCATCCTTATCCCTCCAAAATTTGATTCTACAACTTTTGGATTTGATATTTCACGTTTTTAGACGGGTTAGGGAAAAAATTCATTTCAAAAACATCTCTGATCTTCAAATTGATCCTCAAAACCGATTGCATTGGTCCTTGCAGGCACAAACGACATGAATTTGTCAAAAAATTGATCAAAATCGATGCAAAAAATGCATTTCCACACTTCCTAGAGTAAAAAAGGCTGCCCAACTGAAAAATTCACAATTACCATTGATCTTCCTTTCTCCTTTCAATCTGAGCCCTCCACGTGTCACAATGTGATTAGAAATGGGTTTGGGATTATTTTTTGACATTTCAACACTTTTGGAAAAATGTAAAAATTTGACATTTTTCTCCACCCGTCTGCCCTTGAGATTTGGCATTAACACGTGGCACAATGTGGGTCCCATTGGAATCGCGGCTCAAATCTCCACATTTCCACTTTTTTGGAAAAAAATATTTTTTTCCAAAATATCCCATCTCTGCCTCATGAAAAAGAGTCTGACACGTGTCCCAAAGTGGGCCTTATTGGAATCGCGAACTGATTCTACACATTTCTACCTTTTTTGGAAAAAAGATTTTTTTAAAAAATTATCCCCGCGGAGCCACACCTCTGATTCTATCCCTGACACACGTCGGTCACTGATTGGACGCGGGCTTGTGTTCCTCCTTTTGATTTCTTACCTTTATAGGACAAAAGATAAATTTCCCACAAAGACCTGATGCTCTGGAATCCATTATTTTGATCTAAGCTATACACGTGGCTCAATCGTGACCATTGATGGAGCTACAGCCTTACTTTACAATTTTAGTCCTTTATGCCAAAATGGGAAAAAATCTCAAGTTTCCCCTGAGGTCCGAAGTTCTTCCTCTGACCCTACCATGTGTCCACTCTTGATTGCCCTGCGGACCCGCGGGCCTTTTCAAAACTTTTTTTCCCTTTCACCAAAAAGAAAAAAATTTCTAAGTCCTCTGCCAACCTTCCATCATGCTTTTGATGAAACCATGACACGTGTCTACCTCTGATTTTCCAAGGGCCTTTGCTCCAATTTTTTACCTTAACTCCTTTTCACCAAAGGAAAATTTTCCACTGTGCCTCCGCAGCTCCACCCGTCCACTTTTTTGACTTTTCCAACTACCACGTGTCACCCTCTTATTGGTTGAGGGCTTGCAAACTTCCATGGACAATTTAAACTTGTTTACAAAAACACAAAAAATGCTAAGTTGCTCGACCAGACCCGCTGAATCTTGTCCAACCACAAACGACCATGTAGGAGAAGATGTTTGAGCTAAAACTTGATAGGCAAAGGATGCCCGTATGATCGTCAAACAACATAGAAATTGCCAGTGATGCCCTAGAATTCTGAAGATGAATTTAATAGGCAAATGATGCTCGTCTGACCATCAAAACATAGAAAATGCCATGGATTCCCTAGAATTTGATTTTTTTCGCTAAGGATGACAAATTTCTCAAAATTGAACCAACTTAAACATGTTTTCAAAGCATATTTTATCAGGGAATTGGATTTTCAATGGCATACAAGTATAAAACAAACAATTTTGAGCTCTAAAGGCTGAGAAAACACAAGAAAAATAGAAAATGCATTTGAACAGGAAAAATTAGGGCAAGATAATGAGTTTTCAAAAAATATAATACACAAGAATGGAGCTACAACATCACATCATCGATTTCATGAGGAAAAAATGTTTCAGAGCACAAAGAGCAAAGCGGAAACATAGTAAAATGGAAGAGGATCAAAATGGGCACCAACAAGGCTTATGAAGGGTCGTGAAGAAGACAAAGAGTCGAGTGTATTTTATAAATTGTAAATCCATTCTGATACTAAGGGGTTAGACATTAATATTGTAAGCTTAAGAGTGCATTCTACCTTGAGATAACAAAGGAGATAGCCAAATTATACCTTTCCTCCCTTCTCAATTTCCTCCATTTCTCCACTATATACAACTTTTGTTTGAGAAATTAAAACAAGAAGGAGTTTCTAGCTTTCTTCGACTAAGGAATTTTTTGATACTTTGTGTTCATCAAATTTCATTTGGTCTTAATGATGCTTACAAAGTTGTTTCTTCTCATAAATATATGTGATGATAGTGTTAGTGCAAATCAGAAGCACCCCTGGATGTTTATCAGATTTCTAGTTTGATAATGGAGCATTTAGTGTGATTGCACAACATTGAATCTTTTCCCAAAGTGTGGGACTTGTGAAAATGGGAAAAGAATCTTCAGATTAGAGGTTGGTTCCTCAACTCCTTTGATTAGATGTATGCTTGCAAATTTTAGAGGTTTATCACTATATCCTACTCTAAATTTTAAGGGGGTAGAGGTAGAGAATGTAAAATAAATAAAACTAAGACTGATAAGGTGATACACCAAAGGAGTGGTGAAAATTTACTTCTGTAAATTGACACAAATTGGAAGAATGCAATAAAACATCATGTACAAAATGATAAAAATTTAATGAAAGATTACAAATGAAGCAAACAACACAAGAAGAGGACTGAAACTCATTCACAGAGCTTGCATTCATTTCCAATGTCAAAAATACATGCATTACAATAGTAGAGAGGTAGAAAACATGTTGTAGTACTAAAAGAGGTCTGAAATTCCACAAAACCACTTTCTAGTGTGAAAGAGGGAGTTTACAAAAATAGCCAGATATGGCTTTTAACAATGAAAATTCGGGCCCAGGAAGAAGAAATGTGGGAAAACATAAAAGGATGCTTCAACCACTGACCAAATTGCATTAAAAAAGCATGGGCTCCCTTATAAGTTCATTGCCTGATGTTTTTGACCATGCTGGGAGAGAATGCGAGCCATACTTCATCAAAATGGTGGTTGCGATGTTAGTTTTGTTTCTTTTCCCCATGCCAGAGGTGTTTTTCCATTTTCTCTCTCCAAATTTCATGAAAAAAAAAATTTATCCCTCCATCATGTAGATAATTTCACCATCTTTCCAATGACATAAAGAACATGAAAATCTGAGCTCTGGATCAAAAGTTATGCCCTTCTGAAGATTTAGGGAAAAACTAGGGCAAAATGAATTAGCGGGCCGAAAATTTGAAAATTTCCCTCCTTTTTGACTTTGGGAAAGTTTACCTAAAAATCTCTACCGCCCAAAGTTCTGATGACACATGGCATGTCTTGATTGGACGTGGGCATTCCCCTGATCATTTTACACCTTTTGGGTCTTTGGAAAATTTTCTAAAAATTCTCTGCCGACCCGAAGTTCTGATGACACATGGCGTGTTGTGATTGGTTGGTGGGCTGTCACTTCCAAATTTCCCATCACTGCTGACCACTACCCCAAATAGGACACGTGGCACCTTGTCATTGTTGTGGGCCTGAACTATCTTTTTCCTTTGCGGACCGGCCTTAAGATTTTTGCCAGCCACATGGACATGTGGCAGCTTCTGATTAGCACGGGCCATCGTGGGCGGGATTTCATTCCTTTATTTTCCCTATTTTGGTGAAAAGGAAAATTTACTTCCACCCATCGGCCTCTCGACACTTTGAGGACACATGTCAAAATGTGATTTGTTGGCGGGCCTTTGGGCTGAGATATCCCCTTAGCGCCAATTTTGGAAATTTTTTCAGCTTCTTCCCACTGACCTGACCCCAATGACCCTGAGGACACGTGGCCTCCTCCTATTGGCTGGCGGGCCTTCAGGCCAAAAAAAATCTTTGTGCACCCTGTTAATACCTGGTAAAATTTCTAAGTTATCTTCACCAATCCGTCATTCCATAGCTGACATGGCATATTTTGATTCGCCGACAGACCTCCCATGGGAAAATTTCCTTCCAAAACTCTACCGAGCCATAACTGGAAAAATACAAGGAGTTAAAAGGAAAACTTTACCATTCTAGAAATTTGAGAAGATTCGCTATCCAATGAAACCATTTCTAGAAATTTTTGAGTGCCTAAAATATTAAAATTTCTGACTGAGACACAAGGAAGGAAGGAATGAAGGGAGTTCACCAAAAAATAAGCAAGGGGCTTATTTTTGATAACAGATAATTCTAACTAGCGGGTGTGTAGGAATATGATTTCCTATCTACAACATTAGTTCTCCTACCTATTTTATCACTCCCCTTTCCCGCACTTCCAACAAATTCCTCTTTAGCAAGCAATTACTAGATTTTTCATAGGGTCGTTGGAGTGCCCCTGCTAGATCCCTGATCAAAAGGCCACAAAAAAAATCCACATTTTCTCGCGCATGCATATACGACTGTTGCACCAGTGAAGTAGATGGACTTAGATTCCCAAAGCATTGGCAAGAAATCCAAGAGTTTTTGCACCCAAAAATTTTTCTCACAAACAATTTTGGATGCCCACCGTGGGGTAGATTTGTCAGCATCTACACCCAATATATGACCACAAGGTCTGAAAATTCAAAAAAAAATCAAATATTGATTTTTTTTTTTAAAAAGAGTTCACAAAGATCCATTGCTAAAAGACACATTGCTGATTTCTACAGGTGACTTTTCACATTCTATGGTGTCTTTTCATATTCCTATTGCATATTTTTCTAGTGCTATAATTTGAAGAATAATTTGCTTAAGTAAAATCTAAAACAAAGACAACAATGGTGGAAAAAGTAGAAACACCTCAACCCATTTTTCCATGGGGAAGAAATACAGGTTTGTTTTCTCTTGAACCCCCTCTTCACAATTTACGAATGGGTTCCCGCAATAACTTTCCAAAGTTCAAAGGTGAAAACGCACAACATCCTAAAGAATACATCACTACTTTCACAACATCATGTGGATTTTTTGGTGTCCAATATGAAGATGTTGTTTGATTGTTCATGGATTCCCTCTAAGAAAAAGTAGCTGAATGGTTTTATCTCCTACCTATGTGTTCCATCATGGGTTGGAATGATATCAAGGATTCCTTCGAAGAGATATTTAAATCAACTGAAGACTATCAGGACCTCCTGGTGTAGTTGGCTCAAATAGAGAAAGGAGAAAATGAAATCATGAGAGACTTTGTGGATCATTTCTAATGGTTGCTTTGCAAGATACCTAAAGAGGATTCACCATCTCAAAAGAATGCAAAGAGATTCTTCATCAATGCTCAATCACCAGAATTAGGATTTTTTCTGCGAAGAGCCCAACCAAGGAAAATTGTAGAAGCACAAAGGATGGCCATTGAATTTTATGATGATCTCATCCTCTCTAGAAATATCAATATCCCATCAAAAGGAAAGACCTAACATCATAGAGATTAGAGAACTAATCCATCGCTGCAAAATTTGGTAAATGAGAGAGCATATTTGAAGAGCGAATTATTTGAACGATTTTCTTCCCAAAGACGTAACAAAAATCAGATTGTAGGAGCACCCCAAAGGATTTCCTTGGAGGCCCCACTTGTCAATGAAAGTTGTAGGAGTAAGGAAAATGAAGAGGAGTTTGAACAAGAAAGTGAAGGTGGTGGTTACCTAGAAAGTGATGAGTTTGAGAATGATACACAAATCAGATTTTGTGACTATTCTAGAGGTTCTAAAGAAAGGAATAAGATGCACCCAGTTTTTCATGAGAGGTATTCACTCATTCTCAGTATGAGAAAAGAGCATATCCCTCCACTTCTGTAAAAGAAAGAAGGTTGATGATCCTCTTGTGGTGACTCCACAAAACAAAATAATCAGTCGAGGATCCCCAATTCCATCTTCCATGAAGTATGCATTGTTGGATCTTGATCCCATAGCAAGTAAGAAAGATCCTGCAATCCTAATTAAGTCTTCGGATGTCTCTTCCCATTCTAAACCCAAATATTCTCCTACAAAATCTAATACCTTGAAATCTCCTAGTGTACCTTTCAAAATACCCTATATTCCCCAAAAATCTACCCCTGTTTCCAAACCCGTCCTAAATCCAAAATAAGTCCCTTCACCCCCCTTTTCCACATCTTCTCCCTTTGAATTCATAGAATATGCAAACAAATCCAAAGTGTAAATTACTGAAACTGAATATTTACAGACTCATCTTGAATAATTTGAGAGGTTCATCCGATAAATCAGGAGTGGTAGTCTAACACCCACTGTTGTAACTTATAGTTCCAAAGGCATACCACCAACGTCACCTACACCTCCCTCAAAAAACTTGCTTTCTCTGAGTGCATAAAATAATGATAAAGTTGAACCTTTCTACATCTCCCTTCTTATTAGAAAATATGTACTAAACAATTTCATAATAGATGTTTGTGCCTCAAACAATGTGATGCCTTTGAAGGTCACCAAGGCTCTCAAATTTACCATGACTCCACCTAGTGGCTCTTATTACTCTTTGGATTCAAAACAAATCTCACTTGTAGGGAAGGTCGAAGATGCACAGGTGGCTCTCACCAGATTTCTAGACAAGAAAGTTTCAATGATGATTTTGGTAGTTGACGTCCCAACCTCATTCAGAATGTTGTTGAGTATAAGTTTTTGTTGAGACTTGGGAGGGAAAATTTAGATGAATTGGTCATCCACAACCATACCAGTGAAGGGAGACATGGAGAAATCACTTCCCGAGAAGAAGATGAGATACACAATATGAAATTCCATAATCTCGGAAGCTAACATCTTGTATCAAGGTAGCATGTAGATTAATCACTTGGTGGAAACCGAGGAGGAAGAGGATATCCCCTTCTTCATACATCCAACCATGCCTTCCCAGAGAGATTTAGACTTTGAAGAAGAATTGAGGAGATTCAAGTTTGCAAGAAAGAAGCCTCGAATTTCCAGATGATGTAAACTATGAAGAAGAGGAAATGGTTCTTGATGATTTTCAAATAGAAAAATCAGCATATGTGTGTATCTGTGATGAGGAGATATTCTCATTCCCATTTGAAGATGAAGACTCCCTTGATCATGTTACCCATGAAGAGACTAATCCAGCATGCAATGAGCCCTCAAGAAATGGGAAAGAACTATCTGCACAAGGACTAGTAAGAGCCGCTAAAGAAACAGATGACCCTGAAATTAGTCTTGAACTTTTAATGCAAGCCATGAATCTTGAAGACAAGTGTGAAGATAAGCTATGTTAAAATAAATGTAGATGAGGAATATGATGTCCCTCTTGAGCTAATGGTTGGTGGATATGGTGAAAAAATGGAGATATTTTATTTCCCATTTGTAGAAGAAGATTCTCTCCATGATGAAGAAATAGAAGAAGTTTTGAGGCCTTTGAAACTAAATCCCATATGTAAAAAGGAGTAATAATATGTAGTGATTCCCAATATGATGATGTAATCCCTCTAGATAGTTTCCTTGAGATGCAAAATACAGATTCTTCAAAGGCATATAAAGAGGAGCTGTAGGAAATGATGAAGCATAACTCGATGTAAGGAATCTTGGATGTGGCAGAATTTGTGGAATACCTCGAGCTGATTCTTGATCTCTTGACTCATGTCATGGACATACAAGACAAGTATGAGGTCGTGTCCAATCCTTCCATCAGTACTCAAGTACTTCACAGTGGAGTAAAGGAAAAGGATAAGTCTAAAGTTTCTCATGGAAAAGAGATCAATGAGAATAGCCCTGGGAAAGAAAAGAATCCAGAATGTTCAATTAATTTGAACAAAAAGCAGCCTTAGGGCAGTGATAGCATGCTCAGTGAAGAATCATCTATGTGGATAAACTTTTAATGCAACTGACACTATGAAACCAATTTTAAAGAGGATGAAGGAAATGTAATTTCCAAGCAAGGACCTAAGCATCAAGAATCTCAAAGACTGACTCCTCACAGGTACATAGACTATTGTGAAAGCACTTGGATTTCATAAGTAGCTAAGGAGGGGAAGGTACTTTATGGAACCCGTCAACAGCTTCGCAGAACATCAGCATTCGATGTTTCCTCTTCAGGGGTAACTTTTGAGATATTAAAAGTGATTTAGTGAAAGAGGGTTGTCCCCCACTTATCCCAAAGGTGATTTCTAGGTGTGTTTCCCTTTGTGTGTTATGGGTTTCCTTTCTGTCATTTTTTATGTGTGTGTGTTTCCTTCTTCGTGCGCTCTCTCTCTCTTGTTGTAGGTTATATATGACTCTGCAAGGCCTAATGGATAAGGCACTAGTCAAAAAATTATATGGTCTAAGATTTAGATTCTAGACTCCCATGTCATGTCTTTGTTGCACTCACTCCATGCCATGTCCCCAAGCTAGAGCTAGTTGTTGTCATGCAAATGTACAACAGGTAAACTAGAAGTTTTGAAGCATGAAAACTATAACCCTGTTCCAAATTTTTCATGTTTTCTCATTCCTAGGCACCCCAGGTCAAATCCATCAGTTCACTCACCCCCTATTTGATGTCAAAATTTTCCCCTAGGTGATTTAGGAAATTCTATTCATTCCCTCAAGGTGATTTTTGGAAGTTCGGAAAAGATTCTATCTTCTAGCAGTATTGGGAAGGGCTATCATTGGCCTTCCTAGGACTGGATCAACCCCCCTGGAGTGAAATGGAAGGGAAAAATTAAACATGGAGGTGAATTTAATACCTTAGCAAATAATGGAAATGATTTTGGAAGGTTTGGGGAAGTTTTGAAAGATTTGTAAGAGTCTAAGTAAAAAACAGGGTTCACAAGCCTAGGCAGTACACCGGCCTAAAACAACTACTGGGCTTTAGAAGAAGATTTTGGGAGCTCTGAATGGAGTTAGAATTAAAATGATACATCACCAGAAATAGGATTAAAAGACCTACATTAGGGTGGAATAATATTTTTCACAACACCTTTGCGCATAGTATTTGCAGGGAGTTTTTCTTAGGAACAAGTGGGGTCTCAAATCACATATCTAATTTTTTAGGGATCATATGGTTTAATCAAGACATGATAACCCCACCATTAGATTAAAAATTCCATTTCCAGTCAGGATCATATAACATTTCACCAATAAATTCCACTCGAAGCTCAAGTTATGATCATCCTAAGTTGCCCTCTCAAAGGAAATTCAGGAGTTAGTCAATTTTCTGGAGGACACATTTTAGCACCAGGACCTAGTGGGATTTCATGTCCCTGATGTCCCTAAGGTCAGGTACATCAACCTTGTAAAAATGTTCCTAGCCCCCATGTGACTTCTAGGACCCTCATGTGATCTCTAGACTCAACAGTTCAGCCCGCAAGTGCATCTTTGGAGCATTCATTCCCTGTCATCGGATCAAGTGCCACGTCTCAACTCTAGCACCACCATGGAAATTTATGTCCCTCATGTCCTTGAGGTTATGGATGTAAAACATGAAAAAATGTTCCCAACCCCTATGGGGAGTCTTTTGGTCATCCATGTGACCGAATTTGCGCGCCGAGGTACATTTTTGGAGCATCCATTCCCTACCGTCAGATCAAGCACCACATTTCAGCTGCAGGACCACCGTGGAAATTGATGTCCCTTACGTCCCTAAGGTCATGGACATCAAACATGTAAAAATATTCCCATCCCCTATGGGGAGTCTTTTGATCATCCATGTGACTAACTTTCATTCCCTAGTGCATTAAAGCATCTTTTCTCACATCCAGTCCCTATCGTCGGATCGCTACCATGTGTCGTCCTCTTGACCACTAAGGAATTTGATGTCCCTCATGTCCCTAAGGTCAAGGAGATCAAGTCATGAAAAATGAACCCAAAATTCTCCTTCCATGATTTCAAAAATTCAAAAATCTAATTGCCACCCTCAGTGCTTCCAGATGCGTCCACTTCCCATGCCACAAATTGTTCTCCATTCTTCCCATATCAACTTATCATCACCATTCCTCCATTGCTGAAACCTTGAACTAGACCTTCCATAGAGGTACTCCCCTTCCACTCCATGAAATAATGCAGGTCCTAAAGGAAAATTGGAGTAAACATAGAAGAAGAAGCACAAAACAAAGAAGAAGAAAACATTGAAAACTCCATGGCCATGAAACGAGAAGTTGAATAAATCTCTCAAAAGGATGTGTGAAACAACAAGATTTATTTTTCTATTCATTACTCTACTTAAGGCCATCAAAAAGACACCTTAAAACTCTCCTTCCATGAAATATAGCATCCACATCAAAGAAATTTCACTTTCGGCTTCAGGAAGAACAAAGTTCAATTTCCTATCAAACCAGTCGTCGGATGGAAGTAAAATTTCACATGAAGCACCAGAAAAAAAAACTATCACAATGGAATTTATTTCTTCACAAATGGAGAAAAAAACTAGGCCTAAAAAATTCAAGCTCCATTAATGGCTGCCATGACACAGTAGTGGAAAAAAGTAGCGAGCTACCTCTCTAATTCTCAGGGTTCCAGTGGGTGAAATTACACGAAAATTAGAGGGAATGATCATTAAAAAATCTAGTTTCACATGAACTAGTTTTTGCACCATGAAGCCCCTATTTATTAGGGATATGGAGGAGCTATTTTTCATCATAGTTCTTCCCTTTCATATGAGGAACATCTGCAAAAATAATAACGAGCTACCTCTTCAACTCTCAAGGTTCCAATGGGCGAAATCACATGAAAATTGGAGGGGATGATCGTTGAAAAATCTAGTTTCACGTGAACTAGTTTTTACACCATGAATCCCCTATCTTTTAGGGATATGTAGGGATTTTTTTCATTATTCTTCTGACACCATGAAAATATAATTTTCCCACTTGTTCAGATGAAGGAGTTACTCAACCACGAACCCGTGGAACCTTAGAATAAAACCTACAAGCTTCAAGAATCACTTTGGTCAGATCCTAACATCCGTGGCACACTTACTAAAAACTAACATGAATTCCTACATAGGGGTATGTGTACTTTAGGTAATATACCTTTTGAAGAGGACCACAAAGAAGGTGTTAAAATAAAAACAAAGGGAAGTATCCCCAGGAAAAGTTAGCAAAAAAAGTCATCTCGGCTTACAATTCACAATTAGTAAAAATAGACAGTCATACTAAAAGAGTAGTTTTGGCACAATGGGCATACAAGGATAATCATTCAGGGGGAATTCATTTTTTAGGATCATTCTATTTATTTTTCACAGGGCATCTGAGATCCATCTTAGTTCATTCAACTTGGCAAGTGTTCATGATATAACTGGAAGGATTTTCATAGTGTGAAAGGAGTTTTAAGATTCAAAGTTCACTACATTTGGAGCTTTCCATTGATGAGGATCAATGGAATTCATCGGAAATGACATCTCCACTTCTTCTTCTCTCTCTCTTCTCTCTCTCTTCTCTTCCCCCAAACTTTCTCTCACTTTCAAATGTTCTAATTCTTTGTTGGGGTTTGCAGTTTTTGATATGCCCTTAAGTCACTTAAAAGTGACTTTATAAACATAATGTAAATTAAGTCGACTTGATTTTATCAAAGGGAATTAAATATTTTTTAGGAATATGAATAGTCTAAAGTTAGGAATGAGGAATATAAAGGGTCATGAAGAAGATGAAGAGTTGAGTCTATTCTATAAATTGTAAATACATTCCCATCTCAAGGGGTTGGTCATTAATTTGGTAAGCTCAAGAGTGCATTCTACCTTGAGAGAACAAAGGAGATAGCCAAATTATTCCTTTCACCCCTTCTCAATTTCCTCCATTTCTCCACTATATACAAATGTTATTTGAGAAATTAATACAAGAAGAAGGAGTTTCTAGCTTTCTTTGACTAAGGTATTTCTCGATACTTTGTGTTCATCAAATTTTATTTGGTCTTAATGATGCTTACAATGTTGTTTCTTCTCATAAAATGCATCTGATGATAGTGTCTAACTATTGGGCATGTAGGAATATAATTTCCTACTTGCCAACATTAGTTCACCTACCTCTTTTTTCAGTCCCCTTTCCCGCACTTCCGACAAAATTTCTCTCTACGAAAGAAATTTTTATATTTTCCATAGGGTTAGTGGAGTACCCCCTATTCGATCCCCAGTCAAAAGGCCACCAAAAAAATCCACATTTTCTCTCACATGCATATACAGAAGCTATGCCGGTTAAGTAGAGGGACTTAAATTCCTAGATTGTTGGCTAGAAATCCACAAGTTTGTCCATCCGACAAATTTTCTTACCAAAAATGATGTAAGAAGCTTCTATATTCACTATGTTTAGTATAATGAAGTATATTGGGTGGATAAAGGTGTTAAACATGAATGTAACTAGTTCTTGCATGGTTGATTTCATTATGATTATTTTTTAATTCATGATTCTTTAAGATCTATATCTGGAATATGCTTTTTGGAATGTTTATTGTTAGTTAGTGTTTTAGATGCATGCTTTGTCTTCAACACATTAACATCCTGCACAAGAAACTCTAAAGAGGGGCATGGTACCTTTACGTGCTTTGGCTAAGTGTTCAGCTCAGGCTGAGTGATGTGCCAACACACCTGGGTTGTTTATGGTGGATTCTAGGATGCATCATATCTACAAGGCACACAAAAAACAAATGAAATAATAAAAACTGAAAAAAACCTTTTCCTCGAACTTCTCCTATTTCCCAAGTAGTTTTCACAATGACTGAGATCAATTAATGCAAAGAGGACTGAAAAATTCCTTCATTATCTCCTACCTTCACCAACTCTAAGCTAGATATAACCAAAGTTTCAAACTCCATGTAACCAAACTTTATTAGATGTGAAAACTCATCCTCCTCCAAAATTCCATGCACTCACCAAAATTGGTGGTAAAAAGGTTTTTAAATCCCCATTAAAACCTCTTAAATACTTAGAGATTGGTGCCACCAACACCTCTTCATATGTCATCCACACCATCCCCTTTAGGATAGTCCACTCCCTTAGGTTAGGCTCATAAAAATTATATTAGAAACCAACTTAGGTCCTTAGGTATAGTTTATTAGGTTAGTCTTAGGATATCCTAGTTACATGTCTTAGGACTCACTTCATTTAATAAACAACCATATTAATAAAAATCATATAGCTTAAAATTAGCATATGATAAAAAATTAGGAACTTAGATTTAATTAGGTTCCCTTAATAATTATTAAAACTATCAATTAAATCTTACCAAAAGAAGAACCAAAATGACTTTCTTGGATCACTTAAGAAGGAGGTGAGTAGAAGAGGTCACCAATGATCCTGTGGTAGCCTGTGTTCAGAAATCTAACATTCTTCCCAGCTCGGTCAAGATGACCTTCATGTCATGAAATTGAAAGCATGCCTTAGACCACTGAAATTGATCCAAGGTATGGCTATCCCACATCAGTAATCATAAAGAATGAAGAACAATTTCAAATGCAATAAATACCATGAATGAGTTTAAGATGAATTAATTTCCTCCATCCACATGTAGTGAACATTCAACTTAAGAAGAAATGAAATAATTCATTCTAATTTCATAATATACATGGTAGAATTGTATCTATTTTTATAATATAACATATCATCTACAACAAACATGACTATTTAGTTCACAAGAGTACATTGTCTTCAAACAAGAATCATATATCAATGTTTGCAACTTCAAGTTCAGAAGTCATCATAGATATCAAACATGTTAGAGGCATTATAGGATGTATTTAATGGATTCATGAGATCTAAAGCATCTTATTAAGAGGCCATCAAATCCACATTTATAAATTATACCACCTATAATTACGTAGTGGGTAACACCTTGGAAAAAATATCTTTTAGCATTTCGGGATAAATTAGGTGGAATTTCTTATTCTGGAAGGTAGTCAAATATTTGTGTGTACAAAAGATCAGTTGAATTATTTTCAATGACATTGATAGAGGGGAGTTATTTTTTTTGAGATTGTTGATACAATCTATGGAAGACAATAAAAAGTTTGGAATTTTCAGTTGATAAAGTAATTTGGGATCCAAAAGAAGCCATGTTATATGCGAACTTTTATGAAGATCATGGTATTGTGTGTATAGTGTAATGATTGAAATATTTAAGGAAAAATTCAAAAATTTATTTATATTTCTATAGGATGTCATGTTTTACTTGATATATTACTTTGAATTCTTGATAAGAGCTTTGAGTCTTTGTAGATTTCTAAAATTTGAGCACCTAGCATGATAACAGTTTGAAGACACATTATTAAAGCTTCATATTCAACCATGTTGTTAGTGCATTCAAAGTTAATTTTAAATGATACGAGGATAGGACTACCTAGGGAGTTATGATAATAACACCACCCCCCTTAATGACATTTATCTCCATCGAATAATAGGGTCATTTTGATAGGCGTGAATTCTTGATCATTGATAGTGTTGATAGATTCATCGATAAATTGTTTGTGAGGATTTTGATTATTAGGAATAGCATGTTTGGTGAGCTGATCGATGATGGATCGACCCTTAATAGATTTTTTTGATATAAATTCTAGATAGAGCTCGGTCATAAGAATAAGCCATCAAGTAGTGTGGTCACTATGATACGGTCTCGAGTGCATGGTTTTGAGTGGGTTAAAATTGGTTACAACATATTTATAATTATTAAGTAGATAATGGATTATTTTAGGAGTTATGAAGTATAGGGAAAAAAAAAATTAGCTTTGGTGTAATGATTTTCATATTTATGTAGGGTGTAGCTTATGTAGTAAATGGGTTATTCGCAACCTTACTCATCTTGATGAGAAAGCATGGCACCCAAGGCATGATCTGTAGCTGATATGTAGTGGTAAAATGACTCTCCCTCATGGAGAGGTGTGATATCAAGTTGCAATAAGAGATATTATTTGATCCCGTCGAAGGTTTTTTGACAATTAAGATCCAATCTAAAGTCAACATATTTTTGAAGAAGATGATGCAAGGATTAACAATGGTCTAAAGTTGAGATATAAAGTGACAAATAGATTTTATTTACCTTAAACACTACACAATTGTTTGAGGTTTAATGGAGGAGGAATTTCAATTATTGCTTTGATCTTTATCAGGTCTAATTTAATATCTCAGATAGATATGATGAACCCTAGAAGTTACGGGTGAGAACACAAAACAATCATTTAGCAAGATTAAGACGAGTAGAGATTGAATCAAGGAAAGTGAGATGATCCTTGCAATGTTTAGATTTCCCTAGGAGATCATCAACATTGTCTTCTGTAGTTTTTGGATTAGGTCATGAAAGATATATGGCATGGCATGTTGCTAAGTGTATCATGCGTTCATAAGTTCAAAGGGCATGACATGGTAACATAAGGTCCCCCAAGGGGTAATGAAGGATGTTTTTTGTTGATCATCAGTAGTGATGATAATTTTATTATAAATAGAAAAACCATCCATAAGGGAAAACATTTCATGGTCGGTTGTTAGATCGACAAGTTGGTCGATGTTGGGAAGGGGTAAATCATATTTAAGACAAACAATATTGAGATCCTAGAAATCAGTAAAGATGCATAGCTTTCCTAATGATTTGGTTACAAGTACAATATTAGAGACCCATTATGGATGATTAATAGGTATGATGAAGTTATAAGAGATTAGACATTGTAACTCTTATTTGATGAGAAGTGTTATATGAGGGTTCATCCGACATACCATTTTTAACTATCTTAGCATTGGGATAAATGATGATATTGTGTACGTTTATGTTAGGGTCCATACCTAAAATGTCAATGTATGACCAATCAAAGGATTGACTATACTTAGAAATGAAGGTGGTGAAATCATTTAACTCTTGTGGATTTAAAGATTGAATGACTTTAACTATATGAGCTTCGTGTAAATTTCCTATGTTAACGTCGATAGGGGATTCAATGAAATGCATGGATGTGTCATGTGGTAAGGATTTTGTAAGGAAATGGTCCTCTACCCCCATGTGAGAGAGGATATCTTATCATCTTGACATTGAAGAATATTGATGGTGGGGGAGTCCTCTTTCATCATTTATGGACAGATGATATGAAGTTTTTTAGTAAAGTGATTAATTTGATAAGTCAATGGACCTAAGGTAATATTATTGAATAAAAAAATTTAGGAGGGATGAATATTGTGTCATCAGTGTCCATAGGATCATCATGTGTGTTTGAGTATGACATTTCAACTTTGATGAAGGTGTGATGGTGTTTGACATGGAAGATTCAGAGGTTTAATTTTTGTACCTATACCATGTTTCTCATGTGGTTTGTGGGATTTTTGGAGGATTAAATCATGGATTCAATATTCATAATTTACTAATCCAAATACTTTCCAAGTGCAATGATGGAGGTATATTTATGTGAAGACCTAATTATATTGGAATTTAAAGTCTTATATGAACGACATAACACAACGTTGATGAGTTGGTTGTGAGGAGGGGCATTCAAGGCCTCTTTAGATGAGATTAATTTTTAGATGTGGGGGGGCATAGGAGATGACATATTCAATGTTAGGTTCATACATAGGTTTTTTATCTTTTCTTTCATACATATTGGGTGTTGGAAGTGAAATGAGCATTAGATGATGATACTTCCCTAACAAAAGACACTCCATAACTTCATCAAGGGAGGAATTATTTTGTAGTTTTGATGGTGACATGGATGTACTGGTAGATGCCTTGTCATAGGATCCTAAGTTTGATTTTGGAAAAATTACTTCATTCAGATGATACATCATGTTGCAATCTCTAAAGGGGTTAGGATCTGCAGGATCTGTAAAGGTTGTACACTCGTGTTTATATTTAAGGAATCAGTGTAGTGTGGAGGGGATACAACACATAACACATATCCAGGGTTGACCTAGAAATATATTATATTGGAAATTTCCTTATACAAGATAGAAGAGTTCAAGAATATTTTGGACACCAACTTTAAGTGGTAAGATGATTGTATCCAATGTGGAATAAATTATATCGTTCAAGGCTCAAATTTCAACTAGTTTTTGGGTGACAATGGTGTTTGGTAAGTGAAGTTGATTGAAGGTGTATGATGATATAATATTGATTGAGGTGACATTATCAATCATGAATATTTTTATAAGGACATGATTTACCTGAGTGGTGATGAAGAGGGGAAGGTTATGATCTTCTCGCTCTAGTGACAGTATTTCAGAATTATAAAAAGAGATAGCAGTGGATGTTTGGAGAGTTACCACTAGGTTAGCAAAGGGTTGTGGATCATATAAAATCATGGATATAGACTAAAGGTACTCAGTCATGCCTTGTTTGTGTGATGGTAATGTCTGAACAAGCTAGTAAATAGACATCTTGACCAGAGCTTAGTGTAATTGTTTATTCACAAATTTTTAAATCGTGGTAGTGGATTGTGTAGAGGGGGAGGAAAGGATGGTAGCCTTAGTCTTGGAAGGTGTAGTTTTATCAGATGATTATAGAGTGAGAGAAATGGTGACCTTGGATTTATTTTTTCAGGAAGGATTAGGTTCATGGATATGGGCTTGAGTAGTAATATGAACAATGTCAATTTGATGAGGAAGGGTTTTACTAGAAGACCCTTCAACAGGTAGTGATGATGGGGTAGGCATAATTATTGTAGATGATTTAAGGAAGGTTTTTTATGACAACATGGAAAGATTTTCAATTTTCTAGGGGATTTCCTGGTATTTGATGATAATCATAAAAGGCTTCATAGTTATACCATGAGGAATTCAAACCTTGAGAGATAGATGTATTGGGTGGGGGAAGATTTATGAGTGACTACTGAAGAAGTTATTTAAGGGTTGATATGTAGTATCCTTTTGAAGTGAATGTTAAAGGAAGAAATGTATCAGTTGATTTGACAAGTCTAGGAGACACTAATTTTGATGTAACTTCTTTGGTTATGCATTGATGAATGGTTTTTTATTACTTGACTATGATAGTTATTATTGATGAAGGATGTGGCCTTAGGATGGAAGACCAAGATTTCAGTTTTTGCATTGAAGCAGTGGGATAGTTTTAAGATATGATTTTAATCTTTTTAGATGGAATTGGGATAATATTTTGAAGGTTACATACATGATATTGAGATGCAAAGTCATCATAAGAAATTTTCATAATGTTTAGGATAGGTTTATTTTTATCAAGAGGTTGTGAAGAATTCATAAGTAGGATGGATGAAGAAGGGGAAGGTGTTGATGAGGAAGGTCCATTACAGATGATAGATTGAGTGGGTTTTACGGGATTATTATCTAATATTTCTATAGTGGAGCTGATAGAAGAAGGTACGGGTGTAAATTCAAGAGTAGGTAGTGTTTCATTAATTGTGTTGATGGTATGGTGGACCTAAATATTATTAGTTTGTGGTTGAATAGTTTATGGAGAATGGTTCCGAAATGGTTGTTTAAAGACATCGAGGTTCTAATTTGGAGGTGCTTTAGGATTTTATAAATATAGGTCATCTTTATCGATCAGATCTTGAATGACGTTATGGAATGAGTGACACCTTTTGATGTTGTGTCCTTTGACCATATGATACTTGCAATAATCATTTTATCGGTACCAAGAGATTTTTGAAATAGAGGTATTAACAGGGTGGATAGATGGAAGAGTGATCATGTTAGCAGTGAGAAGTTTTTCAAAAGCTATACTATATGATTCATTGATAGGAGTAAAGTTTCACCGAGAATGAGAGAATTTAGTGGTCAAACATTCTTTGGAGGAATATTTGAAAACTATTGCATTGGATAATTATTTGGATTTATCTTGGCTAGAGGATGGTTTGGATGAGAATTTAGTTTTTGGATTCTTTGGTCTAAGTTTGAATCTACCTTCTTTTAGGGCTTGAATCTCAAGTTTACAAGCCATTGTAAAATATTCATCAATTTTTTGGAAGGATTGAATTTGGATTATAGATGAGATATGTTTAGCACAAGAATGAGTGAATAATTCTATTAACTCTACTTGTGGTAGGGAAAATGACAGTTGATTGATCATATGCATCCAATGGGAAACAAAGTTTGTAATGGACTGCTCTTTAAAAAATTTAATTACATATAAGTACATAATCATGATTTTACGAGCATAATTTATTGAAAAGTATTCTAGAAATAGTTGATCGAGATGTGTAAATGAAACAAGTGAATACCATGGGATATTGTTATACCATTCTAAAGAATGGCCTGCTATAGACATGGGGAAATTCCAAAGCATCAAGTCTTTATCATGAGATATAAGATAACAAGAATGATAGAAAGCCCATATATGTTGTTGAGGATCTTCCTTACTGTATAATTTAAGGAACTTAGAAATTTCCCCACTGAGGAAGATAATATTTTTATGACACAGATGAATGAATAGGATCGATGCATTTTTATTCATATGATAGTGTATTCTTGGGACCAATGTAAGAAGCTTCAAGGCTAGATATTCTATTCATTAAATCCTGAAGAGGGCATGTTTTTGGTTATTGCTTTGTATTGGATGAGGATGAACCAGATTGATTAGATGAAAACAAATTAGGTTACTGGTATGGTTTATATTATTGAGAGATGTTCTACTGAAATGAAATGTCTTGCTGAGGAATAATAGTGGGGATATTATAAGCGGGATGTGAAACTAAAAGATGCAAAGGTTGAATATATTGATATTGGATAGGCATAGAAGTATTGAAAAAGGGTTTTGATTGTTAGGGTATGTTTTGGAAAGGAATATATGTGTGGATAAGAGGTTGCGACTATTGTGCAATGTGATGAAAGGGGATAGGGGTATGAATAAGTGATTACGACTATTGTAGTACATTGTGAAAACGTATAGGAATAGAGGTATGAATTATAGGTGGATTCTTTTGAGGTATAGATTGAGGAGTGGGAATAGTAGATGATTATTACGAAGAGGGTAGAATTATAGAAATGCAGCTAGTATTGATAAGTGGGGTTAATGTGGTAATATACATAACTATGTTTTGAACAAAAAACGTAGGTTGTTGGGATGGGGGATGTTGAGCTACACTTGAGGGGATGACTATGGAACTCATATGAGGAGTCTGTATAGTAGAGGAAATTGTAGGTGTTTGTGTGGATGAATATGTGTTCATGTTATTTTGAGGTGGTATGGAACTTGTCAAAGGGTGTGGTAAATACATAGATTGTTGACTAGTCATGTCTTGTGAGGAGACTACATTAAGATAGAAGGAAATAATAGGATTTGAAGACACAAGATCAAATGTAATTTTTGAATAACCAACTCATAATTAGAATCAATGAGATGGGTATAAACACATGAGGGATTAAATACATAAGGTTTTGGTTTAGGTAAGGATAGCTGAAGATGAACACCCCTAGCAACAAGGTACACATTACGATAAATGGGGTTGGAATCCAAAATTTCATAAAAGATAGGGTCCCTACTATCAAATAAATATGTATTGAAAGGATTAGGTATCTCAGATGAAGCAGATTGGCTACTAGGAAAATGGGGTTATTATTGATATTCTGGTCAAGGTGATAAAGTAGCCTCTCATTCCTCAATTAGATGTGAGGTGACCTCAATACATGTTTGAAAATTGTCAATAGATCATTGGAATTTGTTTGTCATATTTTCAAAATTTTGGATACAAGATTGTTGTCTTCTAAGAACCATAGAAACAAACAATCTCCTAAATAATGAATAAAATAAAAACTAGATAGTTCACTAAAAACATCAGATAAATAACATGAAATAATTTTTTATTATCTTGATTAATTTAGAAGAAAAGTAAAATTTCTAAAATGACTAATAAGGTCCTAGGAAATGGCCATATAAGGATGGTTTCAGGTAATGTTTAAGGTTGGAGTCTTTAATATACCTAAAGGTACGTGAGGCCTACTGGTATGGGGTATGGTATTAGGGCCTACCCCCTCACTTCATGGTCCTACAATGATAAGGGAGTCAGATGCTTAGAAAATATACCAACAACCAATTATTTATACTCGTCCACAACACTGAGTCAGTTTACCTATTGGATGATGAAATCCCAATAATCTCACATGGGTAGGAATGTTTCAAAGCAGTTTATATTTGATGTGATTTGGTTGTGTGTGGGGAGATATTAAGTGAATACAATCTATTAACCTCCTAATTAAAATATTTGATCAAGTAGGATGAAAGGTTCATTTTAAACCAAAAACAAAGATTGATTTCGATGAGAGAAGAAAACAATATTGCAATTATTTGAAATAAAAAAGAAGGTCAAAAACACACATGTAAAATGATTCCTTTTTAAGTTTAAATTTTTGATTTTTTGATTTTAGCATAGAAAGAGTGATGTAAGAAAAAGCATCCAAAGAAGTAGCCTACAAAGGTTAACAGAAAAGAGAAGAAAGAAAATAAAAAATGATTTTAGAGGTTTGTTGTCCCAAATAACTTCCCTAGTTATTTGGAAAACTTATATGTTATTCTAACTCTAATGTTTCAAATTTCAGGTTGGGTGTACTATGAAAAATTCCTTGGCACCATGGTACAGTTATAGTTCTTCTGTGCACCATCACGTACCCTTGCATGCCCTTCATACTTATTCCTTTGCATCCCCTTTCTATTGTTTCCTCTCTTACTTGCTTCACATGATTCCCCTTCGCTATGTGTTCTTCTATCTCCTTCCACTTCTGTTACCGCCTTCATTCTATGAACCCAATTTAATTATGATCTATCATGAACTCCTTGCGCACACACCCCACACTTTCCTTCAAATTTGGCTAAGTCCCTTGCATGTCTACGCACTTGTGCACTGCGTGCTTCCTTCCTAGCTACCTTGGTTTGTGTACTCCCTCCTTTATATTTCCATGCATTCCTCAAAAAATGTCCATGCCCCGCTTACATACTTGCCTCCTACAACTATGCATATTTTCCTACCATGCGTGTTACCTTCACGCACCTACCCTATTCCGCCTCGTGCCCCTTCCTTTTGCACCTTGTTCCTTCTTTCGTGCTAGTCACTATGCCATGTGAAAACTTGTCAGACTTGAGTGTGATTCATGCAGCCTATCAAAGTTCTCTAGCAGGGAACTGAATACTTTCAATGAACTTGTACATGAAATGTGGAAAATTCATAACCAAAATGAATAGTATAATGAATCCTTCAGTCAATGAATGTGTGCCATGTGTCTTGTGTGTCCAGTTACACTCTAGATATTTCAACAGCCATAACTTCTACTGTAGAGTTTAAATTCCTACATACCTATGCTCGTTTGAAATATTCTTATGTGGGTTACATGTTGGACTTTTCAAAATCATATTTGGGTAGGATTTGGTAGAAAAGAAATAGGGAAATGTCTCTCAGATCATTAATGCACACATCTAATCAACTCAACTACCAAATTTCTTAATATTGTGCCCACTTCCTTCTTCTACATGCCAACCAGACATGGGGAGGCACATTTAACAACATTGCAAGTAGATTTTCAGTTAGTTAATGATTACTTTTCAGCTCAACAATTACTTTTCACAATATTTAATTTACATATATACTATAGCAATCATCTTTGAATGGTTTGAATATCCATGTTAAAAATGTGTTGTTTGTAAGCATACCATAGCTATTTTTCAGAATCCACGGAGTGCTGACCTTTTTGATAAACTATCCCATGGATTTATTTTCCACTTCCCTTTTACCTGAGGATGTGTAGTCAGTTCCTGATGTTCTACATCCCTTTTGGCAGAATTTTGAGTGTCCTACGACTATATCTTAGAATCCACATAGTAATAACTTTTCTAATAAACTAGCCCACAACTTTCATTCATTCTATCATGGATTCTATTATACAACTCCATCTTTTTATATCTTGCTATTAGTGGTTCACGACATCACTTCTTGCCTTTATCTTGCATAGAAACCCGTGGAACATTTAATTTTCCATTTCGTGGAATAATAATTTAATGTATTTCATCTTCCTTATAGTTGAATAGTTATGGCCATCCTTCAATTTGTTAAGCTTTAGGAGAAGGGATGATCATGGAGATTCAAAAAGACATTAGTGATATATGTAGATTTGGGTCTTTAAACAATACAAAATACTTTGTGGAAAACCCAATTAGGGAGGGCTCAAAATGATCACCAACACTTAGGGTTTCTTATATTTACGTGATTCTTTCTTATCCATTTACTATATTTTATAACTTATATATCACTCAATATAATAATTACTCTTAAATTAATATTTAATTCAGTTTATATTAAATTAGATCCCAAGAGAGTTATATTATCTACAAAGTTTTGATATCCATTTTGATAGTAGTTTGAATTGGGCCATTTTAGAATACAAGTCCCCACTTTCTACACTCAATTGTTACTGGTGGGTGTCATCCTTTTTAGATCCCCTCACTTTGTGTTTGCTATCATTTTGATGTTTTTCAAGCTATCAATATATATGTGACACATATTTGTAGTAGACTTTAATAATTTTTTGTTAATACCTACTAATATATAGAGTTTCTTAAGTTTATTCTATGTTATTGTAAAATCTTAATATTGAAAAAATATTTGACTTGGTGGAAAATGATACAAGTAAATGGTTTTTATAGATAATATATTTTTAGTAGATATTTTTCATATCTTAAATTCTTAATTCATTTATCTTAAACCTTCCCCACCATAGTATACAAAATAAAATAATGTTAATACATATACTTCATAAAAATTATCACATCAAAAACATTTTTGGGATAACTTTACATTTACATCCCTTCCAAAAACCTTATAACTCATATGTAATTTCTAGTATAATTATTCTAAAGGCATGTTTACAATCAGACTATATGAATCGCACCCACCCTTCTCTAACATATTTACGTAGAAGAAACAATATTATTTTAATTTTTTATGTTTTTTTCACCCGTACTGGTGATACCTGAGAAAACCATTGGAAATAACTAAGTCCACAATTTGTAAAGTGTCCATTTCCACAAATGCGGTAGTTCTTCACTACGGTATCTCAATTACCCCTACCAATGGGGTATTACTAGCTTTACCAAACAAATATCAATGTGATTTATCCATGGTAATGGCACATTGACATATTTACAAAAATGATAAATAAGTTACAAGCATTGATTTGGTGAGACCCCTCCAAAGGCTAATTTGTGATATTATTCTTGTATAGACTGATAAGTTGGTGTAATAATATTCATTACCAAATGAAAAGATATATAGGTAGGGATAGTTAGAGTGGAGATAACAACCATCGACTAGTTAGATTCCACTAAGGCATAATCAACCAAGTCATTTTACAAAAAAATATTATTTAATTTTGCTTACATTTCCCTCCTTAATACATTGTTTTTAAACATCATATTTCTTGATAGTTTCCCCCTTATTTCAAACATGGTAGAGAGTTTTTTACACTCTCTCTATATCCTTCTCACCTTTGATGTGGCATTTGTAGAAAATAAATCACACCCTTTGGGTACATTAATAGGTTTGAAGCACATATTGCTATTTATTTTCTTCTTATGGGAGAAAAGTACTTATTGATCATTATACTTTGCCTCTTAGTTTACTTTCTAGCCTCCTTCTTGGCCTTGCAGACCTCATTGACTAGTTTGAACCTTCATACCTCTCCTTTTCAGGCTCTGGAAACTAGTTCTCAGCCAAGATGTCAGTGCCCATGCACCCTCATCCCCTCTAGGCATCGTGGATCTCTTTGTTCTTTTCTCACTTCTTTTTGGGTCCTTTATAGCCATTGGGCATCCCTATCTCTTAGGGGTTTCCCTTCTAGTGATCAATTATGAAATTTATACAAGAGAAGCATATAGATATAAAGTTATGTGACACAATTAAAGGAACAAGATTTAAGCATCTATACTATTACCTAAGGTTTCATCTCACAAGCAGTCAAGAGCATCTTCACATTCATCTAGCATTATTACAAGGGATAAGGGTTGGTTTTCTGCATCATAGACATAAGAGGGAAGTTCATTTTATTTAATAAAAATATCTATTACATCTATCTACTTTGATTGTTATCAAGTCTGACACACACAAGAGCCCCTTATAGCACAATTTTGTGCACACACATATAGAACTAAATTGGGTTTGAGATGTAGTGCAATACTCAATAGTGAGATCACTTGTTTGATAGTTGAGGACAATATGACCCCTAATTTTGCATCTTTCTTTGTTAGTATTTTATGTTATTTTGAGGGTTTTTTAGGTGATCTCTTTATTACATGTTATCAACATCATCGGAGATCATAGTGTGACCACCTAGCGAAAAACAACGAAGGTTTTGGATCATCCATCGACTTTGTAAAATTTATGTCTAGACCTCTTACATAGACCCTGGTGCTTAGGAAGTGATCCTAACACCTAGGCACCCTAGTACCAGTCTAAGTGACTTGGTCCCTATTCCTACACTCCTGCAATTTTCTAGGTTTAGTTTCGAGGTATTGTACTTTCATTTTATCAGTCTTCCAAGTTTTCACACTACCAAGATTATTTACAAAATTAGCTAAGTAACCTAAATCTCTATTGCACTTAGTGTTTTATGTCATTTTCTTATTTACTTGATTCATCACTATACTTTATTGTTATCTTTATTTTCTGTAGCATACATAATAATTTAACAAAGTAACCTACATGTTAGTTTATTTTTGTTGAATCATTTGGTGAAATAGTCTGTCAAATCCTCCTTTTTATGTTCATCACTCGTAGTGGTTGATTTTGATCCTTTGTGAATTTAGATCTTCCTCTCTCTACCCATAGGGTTTCTAAAACCATAATTAGGGTTCTACATTAATGGTTTAACACAAAATTTTGCTTTCCATCTCTCAAAGATTTCCTCTTCATGATATTGAAACATCTGACATTGAGCATTAATATGATGAGGACACTAATATTAATCAAGAAAAATTAAAAAACATTACTAATTTTTTCCAAGCTATACATGAAAATCCTGACCATCTTACGCATATTATTCATTCTCTAATTTAGGATAAAAATTATCATGATGCTACATCAAACTCTCAATATGTTACTTCGGAACCTCCGCTAGAATATTCTTTATCTGTCATGTTATCCACTCCCCCTTTTCATGTTCTTATTTCTATCCCGCTACCACCACTCCAATCATTCAACCCAATGCTTCTATTGTAAAACTTGGAACCTCTTATAATACCCCTAATTTAACCTCTTTATATCAAGATTTGCAAATTCAAATTTGCTAACTTCAAATCACTACTTATTGCACAATTCCATCTCTTGATTCCACCTTACTCCTTCATACTCCTTTTACACCCGTCATTTCCACATATGCACTCCCTCAAAATTTCATAACTCCTAAGCTTCCAATATTCAAAGGCCATGGTAACCCTTACGATCATCTTCACTCTTTCAATGTGGCTTATATCAACTATGCAAATGATCACAATATATTATCAAATATCTTTCCTCACAATCTCCAAGACTACACTATGTGTTGGTTTGATGATCTATCTGTTCATTTGGTAAAATCTTTCATACATTTAGCTGACACTTTCCTTTCTCACTTCTCCATAAACATTGATTCAAAAATCTCATGTGTACAACTAGCACAAGTAAAGCAACAACCTAATGAAAACCTAGCGGACTATGTCCTTCACTATAAAAAAATCTAGCTAGGATGAATAATGTGCCTGACTCATAATTACAATATCTATTCATGCATAGTATCTTACCACGACTACAAGAAAGTGTCATCTCTAAAAATTCTCCTTCCTTTTATCACTTTTGTTGCACTCTTAATCTTTGTGAACGTAAGCTTCTCACTATGGGTAAACTAAAACATCAATACTAGGCAATCAAACCATCTACAAAAAACTAATTACATTTCCTCCTCCCATTACTTTGGATCCATCTCGCCCTAAATGGAACATCTACAATGAAAATACCAGATGTGATTATCACCAATACATTGGACATTCCATTGATTGTTGTTTAAAATTATTCCATCTCATTTAAGATCTCATAGACAACAATCAAATTGAGCTTCCTCATACATTGGGTTCTCCACTAGTAAATGAAAATTAAAATCTTAAAGTCTTCAAAAATCCCCTTCCAAACCGAAAATAAAGCAGTCGAATCCTTGGCTAATCATGCATATCATGTTGTCACTCCTCCTTTATAGGGATTTCTCAATTTTATAGTTGCTCTCGCTGATTCATCATAACCTATCAATGCATTCTCTAATTACAATCGCCATGCTACATTATCCATGGATTACTTACACATTAATTATTTTATTATATATATTCTTATCAATAACAATATGATCAATCCATCATTTAAAAGAAATGTGTTCTATTTCCTTAATTATTGTTATCGGCAATCCACTATCATAGATATCATATCTAGTACCTAGATATTATGGCTATGTCAAACTTCTAGTCATTTTTGGTCCTCTCACCATGCTTGTGCCTTTCCTTGTGGCACCAAGCATCCATAAACATGGCATTATGTTAGGTTCTCCATCGGTCATGTTCTCTAAAGAAATTGTTTACGTGCCTCATATGTGTCTTAAGTTAATGAATAACAACCAGGTTGTCACTATCTGAGGTGTCCCTTTATGCATGTCATGGTCTTAGTCTCCTCTTGAGGTGGCCCTCACACTTGTTAGAGAAAATAGGTCCCAAAGGACCCCTGAAACATAAAGCACCATCTACTCATATCTTATTTGTTCACACACGACCTACACAGTCTCATTGGCATGCTAGTCCATCAAACTAGTCTCGGTCCATTATTTGGAAAGTTACTTCACCTTAGTATGTATCACCTACGCGTGATGTTTCACATAGGTTTCCATCACCTCTGAGTTCTATTTCATATATTTTTTCATTACCTCCACTTTCTACTTGACATATGTGTCCATCACCCCTCCTTTCTGTTAAACAAATGTGTTTATCACCTTTGAGGTATACTCATTGGTTGCACACATATAGGCTTCATTCACCTACTCAATGTCTATCTCATATACCACCACTCTAAGAGAAAGGTTACAAGCCTTTATCTCCTTAATCATCAGGTGGAGGACCCTTTTCTTTCACTTTAATTAGATAACACATTCATTATCACACCATTGGGGGCACCACACTATATCTTTCTCCCCCTTTTCTAGCATTTACACATGTCTTATATTCCCATCATTTCACATGTTAAACATCTTCTTCTTCCTACACATCATACATATTGTGCACTTCCTACATCCTATTATTGCATCGATTACACATCCTATGCACTTTGTTCTTTCTACACATTGCACGCTCTACACACTTTTCACATCATATTCTTATTTACACTACACATTACACCTCATACACATCTACAACATCCTCTTCATACATCTATTACACATAATATGCAATTTGTGTTTTCTACACATGCTTCTACACACTATATATCTTGTGTTGTACACTATACACATCTACATTGGACACATTCAACATACACATTTACAATCTACATTATTCTAGCATATTATACTCACACATCATGTTATTCTATTCTACACTCTACACATCATGATTAAACCTTTACAATGTAAATTACATGATGATGCACTCATTTTCTATGGTTCTGTTATCCCAAATGTGCCCCCTGCTCATTTTGTGGCTAACTCCTTTACATCTTTCCTTCTCTTGTGCCTCAGTCAGAATATTTTGTTTTCCAGGCACTCAAAACCTTCTAGAAATGGCACCATTGGATAGAGCTCTTTCTCAGCTTTCCAGAAAGGTAAAGTTTTCCTCCTAACTCCACGTATTTTTCAAGTTATGGCTCAGCGGAGTTTTGGTGGGAAATTTTCCCCTAGAAGGCCCGCAGCCAATCAGGAGCTGCCACGTGTCCAAGGGCAAAAAACACCAAGCGACCCGAAGGAAAAAATGGTCAGGAAGGGCCCGCACCCAATCAGAATGTGCCATGTGGCACCTGGAGTGGCGGAGCGTGGGGAAAATTTGAAAAATGTTCCAAAGACCAAACGGGTAAAAATTCAAACTTTTTGCCCGCCGATCCGATTTTGGCCTGTTTTTGCCCTAAAACTTCAAATCGCCATAACTTTCGATCCAGAGCTCAGATTTTCACGTTCTTTATATCAATGGAAAGCTGGTGAAATTCTCTACAATATTCCATGGTCAATTTTGAATTTTGGTTCAGTTTGGAGGGAGAAAATCAAAAAACACTTCTGGTATGCGCCCATGGACAGAACTGACGTTTCAACAACCAATTTTAATGCGAAATGGGTCGCATTCTTCTCCAGCATGGTCAAAAATGTTGGGGGATGGGTCTGTCAGGTCACCCATGCTGTTTTTAATGCATTTTGGTCAATGAGGAATGGCTCCCACGTTTTTTCACATTTTCTCTCTCCTGGGTTCGACCCATGCACTGTAAAAAGCCAGATTTGGCTCATTTTTCAAAGGGGAACACTTTTTTTTGCACAGCAAGCTTCTGTTTTCATCTTCAGCAAGTGATTTTAGAAGTACCAGACCTTCCAGGGATTGTAACAGGCCTTTTTTGCCTCTTTGGTGTTGGAATGCAAGGATTTTGATGTTGAAAATCACAATGCAGGCTCTGTGAATGCTTTCAGTCCTTTGCATGTGTTGTTTGTTTCATTTCAAACCTTTGATTACAGCTTATCAACCTGTGCATGATGTTTTATGCTGCAATTTCTGATTTGTGTCTATTTGCATGAGTAAAAATGTTCACCACTCCTTTGGTGCATCACCATCATTAGTTTAGTTTCAATTTTTACATTTCTTATCCCTGTCTCCTTGCAATCTAGGATAAAATTAGGATCTGAACCTCTGCAGTTGTGCAAATAATAGATCTAATCAGAGGATTTTGAGGAACCAGCCTCTAATCTGGAGATTCCTCTCTCATTTTACAAGTCCCACACTTGGAGAGAGGTTTCAATGTTGTGCAATCACACTGGATGCCTGAAATATCAACTTAGAACCCTGATTTGCATCCAGGGGTGCTGCTGATTTGCAACAACAGTTTTGGCATGCCCGGTGGGACCTTAGAGGTCTCATTTTTATTGCAGCAAAGTTGATGTGCATCTGCTGCAATTTTCTTGCTTCAAAAGAGCTATAAATTGCACATCTGGCGACTCCAAGGGGAAGAATCAACTGGTTTCAGCAGTGCAGGCCTGAAAACTCATGAGAAGAATCACCACAAGGTCAAGAGCTGGAGAAGAAGAGGTGTTGTTTGAATATCTGTAGTTATCTCCAAGAGTAAGGCAAAGTGGGAGGAGAATCCAAAGGTCTCCATCTCCACCAAACAGAACTCTCTCAACTCCTCCACCTGGTAGGCCTTTCATTCAATCAACAAGGGTTCTAAGACCAATTAGAATGGCACAAAACAACCCCTATGTCAACTTCACAGGCAGCAGCCCACTTGCCCTCAATGCACAACATCCAATTCCAATTGCAGCCTTGAAGAACATTCCATACTTCACTGGAGAGAAATCAGACTACTCCAGGTGATCATGTTAAAGACATTGCCAATCTTTGTGCAATTCATGAAATCAATGAGATGCAAGTGGCTGTCAAATTGCTGGCATCTTCATTCAAGGGGAAAGCATTGCAATGGTTTAGAAGCCTTGGAGCTGGTTCTATCGCAAATTGGAATCAGCTATGTATAGCACTTCATGAGTAATTTGGAGAGAAGGGAGACAACTTGTCTCTTTTGGAGCAGCTGACAACCATCAAGAGAGCTCCCAATGAACAGCTGACCGATTTCAATTTCAGATTTCAAAAGACTTGGGAGAGAATTCCAGTGGCAGTCAGGCCAACAGCAGAAGGTGCTTTTCTCTATTATCTCAAAGCTCTAAATTCTAATATTTCTATGTTGATTCAGTCCATGGGAGGCATAACTATCCCTATGGCTTATAGCATTGCCATTAGGGCTGAAAATTGTTTGATCCAAGCTGGCAAACTAGCCCCTAGACCTCCCATGCCATTGTTTCCAAGTTTAGAGAGTCCAAATACCAATCAAGCACCTAATTTGGCTCCTTCTCCCACTCCTAGAAATCAGAGTTCAAATGAAGCTTCTACTTCATCTCCAAGTGCCCCAAATGAGCTTCAAGAAGTCATGAAGCAACTGCAAAACCTAGGTAATGAGCTGGTTACTCTCAAGAGGCAACAAGCCCAAGGTTTTAGACCTTCTTACCAGCCCCAAGCTCAGCCTAACAGGCAGCCATATCAACCACAAAGACCACCTAATCCAGCTGCAAATCTAAATCAAACAAGGCCTCCTGCCAATAGACCATTTCAGCCCTACAATCCAAATGCCATATCTGCCTCTAAGGCATTGGTGCCAACACAAAACAACATTGCTCAGGAGTATGACTGGTGTTTTCCATGCAATGAACCTCATAACCAATCCATGTGCTTCAATGGTGCTTTGAATCAAGCATTAATGGTGACAACTACTGGTGTGGAGGGTGAGGGCAGTCAAGGAAACAACCAACAACAAGAAACATTCCAACAGCAATCAGCCCCAAATGACACCACGTTGGTAAATTGGCAAGCAGAGGATTTTTGTGGCATGAATCAGGCAGTTTCCCAAGGTGTTGCAGCCAACACAAGGTCAAAAAGAAGGAATTTGGGTGAAGAACAGCCATTAGCTCCAACCAATCTCCAACCTTCTATGGCTCCACAAATGGTTGGCAAGCAAAATCCAATTTCAAATGCACAAGGGCAGCCAAGAACAGCTCCTAGACCAACTCAAATACCAGTTGTTGCTGCCCACATGCAAGGAGTGAATGTGCCAACCAAGGGACAGCAAAGAGATCCTCCATCACCATTCAGTATCATTGATCAGATGAAGAAGACAAATGTAATATATCAATGTGGGAATCCCTATCTATCCCAGGCCAAAGAGATTTGCTACAAGCTGCCATGAAGGACTGGCCAACTTTGAATCAGCAAGTTCAGATGCAAGAGAAAGTGCTCACAAATGCTGCCCAGCCTGAAGGGAATCATGGAGGACAGCAAGGTAAAATGTTGAAGCCCCCTCCTTTCTATGTTTCATTAATCATTGGAAATCAGTTAGTGCACAATTGCATGATAGATTCCAGGGCAAGTAGCTCAGTGATGCCTAAACAAATAGCTGATCAGCTAGGGCTCCAGTATGAAACCATATCCAAAGGGGTAGTGCAGCTGGATGGGACAGTAGTAACAACAGTTGGAGTGATTAGAAACTTGAGTCTTACCTTGCATGCATGTCCAAATGTTGTTGTTTTACAAGATGTATCAGTTATAGACCTTCCACCACTCTTTGCCCTATGCTTGTCAAGGGACTTCACAGCCAAGATTGGAGGATATTTGTCTGCTGATTGGTCACACATGCTGTTCAGAATGAGGTATGGAACCAAAGCTACAATCAGGTCTGAACCTATTGCAAACTTCCACATTGAGCCCTACACTCCAAGTCAGATCAATGCCAACTGTTCGGCATTTGATCAAGAAGATCACCCAAGCACTGATGAAGCTGACACCAAGGTTGGAAGCATCCCGGATCTAACTCTTGATGAATGGGCAAAACAAGGTGCATGCTTTTGATCCTTATCAAGAAGTAGAAGAATCTGAGCTAGGGGTCTATTGCATACATCAAGAAGATCAGCCCATTCCTAGCATCACCAAGCCAAACCACAAGGATGACAATGAGGTATGGCAGCTGTTTTTTGATGGATCAAGGAGTAGACAAGGTGCAGGAGGTGGAGCCATGCTTGTTTCACCTCAAGGAGTAAAGTACTATTCAGCTTTTAGATTTCAGTTTGCATGCTCCAATAACACTGCTGAATATGAAGCCTTGGTGCAAGGGATGCATTGGGCAATAAAGAGAGGAATAAAGAACTTGCAAGTCTTTGGTGACAGTGAATTGATTGTAAATCAGGTCAAGGGACAACATGCTGCCAAGAATGATCTACTTAAGTGCTACAAGAATAGGGTGTGGGACCTCATTGAAGATTTTGAGGGTTTTGGCATCAAATCCATTCCTAGGAAAGAGAACCAAGCTGCTGACAGGCTTGCAGCAGTAGGGGCAGCCTTTGACATTGTGGAAAGCATTCAACAAGACAAGGTACAACCAAACATCCATGTGATTGTGAGGCCTTCAGTGCCGGATAACAATGTCAGTTGGCAAGTGTTTGAAAATGACCAGCAAATCATCCATTTCTTGCAAGAAGAAGCTGAGTTCTCAGCTAAAAATCAAGAAAAATTGGAACAGCAGTATGGTGACCAAGTGGTACAGCTGAGAACTAACAAGCTGCCCAAGGGACTTATCACTTTGGAGTCCATTTTCAATCCCAATGATCAGTTTAGGAAAGAGAAAGCAAACATTCAGGTCAAGAGAGAAGATTCAGTATCCATCTTGGTGGAAGAGAACAAACCATTGCAAATTGGAAAGATGACAACTGAACAAGAAAGGTATGAGTTCATACAGCTGTGTCAAGAGTTCCCTGATGTGTTTGCTTGGAGCTACGAAGATTTGAAAGGTTTCAATCCCAAGTTAGCTCAGCACACCATTGAGTTGGATCCAAATACTAAGCCCATCAGGCAGAAACAAAGGCCAGTCAATCCACACATGGAACCTCTCATGAGGAAGGAATTGAACAAGTTGATTGAGTCAAGAATCATATTCCCAATCAAGCATTCTAGTTGGGTTGCCAACTTGGTTCCAGTCAGAAAGAAGAGTGGAGAGATCAGATTGTGTGTTGACTTCAGAGACTTGAATAGAGCATCTCTCAAGGACCATTACCCACTCCCTTCCATGGAGAAAATCTTGCAAGTTGTGGCTGGCTCCGAGAGGTTTTCACTACTTGATGGCTACTCAGGCTACAATCAGATTATGGTGAAGGAAGAAGACCAGTTCAAGACAGCCTTCACAACCAAATGGGGAACTTATGCATACAGGAAAATGCCATTTGGGCTGTCCAACACTGGTGCTACTTTCCAAAGAGCAATGGACATGGCGTTCAAAGGTTTGATTAACAACATGGTGCTGATTTACCTTGATGATATCACTATTTTTTCCAAGAATGCAGCAGACCACCTCTCTCATTTGAGACAAGTCTTCACGAGGTGTAGGAGATTTGGAGTGTCTTTGAATCCTAAGAAGTGTATCTTTCTTGCACATGAAGGAAAGATCCTTGGCCATATTGTCTCCAAAGAAGGATTAGCAATTGATCCAGAGAGGGTTGAAGCCATAAGAGCACTACCATTGCCAAGCCACAAGAAAGCCCTTCAGAGTTTCTTGGGGAGGATAAACTTTGTTCAGAGGTTTGTCCCAGATTTTGCAGCCCTTGTCAAGCCCATCACCAAAATGTTAAAGAAGAGCATGGCTTTCAAGTGGATAGCAGAAGGCAAGGAGAGTTTTGAAGCAATCAAAGAAGCTATCTCTCAAGCACCAACTCTCATCAACCCAGATTTCTCCAAGGATTTCATCCTCTATGCATTTGGAGGTAATGATACTATTTCTGCCATTTTGGTACAGCAGAACAAGGACAACGATGAGCAGCCAATTGCTTTCTTCAGCTAGAGCCTAGATGACTATGAGGTGAGGTATTCTTTTATTGAGAAGCATGTGCTGGCAGTAATCAGAAGCTTGAAGAAATTCAAGCATTTAGTCTCAAACAACAAGGTCCAGTTGCTGGTCTCACATGCTGGGGTTAAGGACTTCCTCCTCAACAAATATTTGAATGAGAAAAGGGCAGGTTGGATCACCCATGTCATGGAGTATGACATTGAGATCAAAATCACCAAGCTGGTAAGAGGAAAAGGATTGTGTGAGCAGCTGGTTTTGGGGAAGCAAAAAGAAGCATGCAATGAAGGAGAGGTTGTTTTGACAGTTCAAGACAGCCATGAGCCATGTGGCACTCAAGAAGAAAACAATGCTGCCCCCACTCCTTGCTGGACCCAAGGTATAATGCACTTCCTAAGCACAGGCCTATGCCCTCTGGAGATGAACAAGACCCAAAGAAGACACTTCAGATTGCAGGCTGTCCCATATGCCATTGTTGATGGAGTTTTGTTCAAGAAAGATGTGAATGGAGTGCTGCTGAGATGCATTAGCACAAATCAGATTCAGAGGGTATTGGAAGAGTTCCATGGTGGACCAGCTGGTGGTCATTTTGCACCAAGAGTGACAGCTCTAAAAATCATGAAGGCTGGTTATTATTGGCCTAAAATTTTCAGTGATTGCTATGCATGGATCAAGAGGTGTAAGAATTGTGCATTCTTCACAGGAAAAGAGAGACTTGCTGCCCTTCCATTGCATCCAATCTCAGTTGACCAGCCATTCATGCAATGGGGTTTGGACTTCATTGGAGTCATTAATCCCAATTCAAGTCAAGGGCACAAATGGATTTTGACAGCCACGGACTACTTCACCAAGTGGACTGAAGCAGTAGCACTCAAAGAGGCAAATGAGTCCAGCATCTTAGACTTTTATGAGGGGATAGCAACTAGATTTGGTATACCTACTACAATAATCTCAGATAATGCATTGGCATTCATTGGATCCAAGGTGACTGAGTGGGCTGTCAAGAATGGGATCTATCTAAGCACTTCATCAAACTATTACCCTTAAGGTAATGGCCAGGCCGAGTCTACAAACAAGAACTTGTTGAGGATCATTAGGAGGACTCTTGATGAGAATCAGAGGTCTTGGCATACCAAACTGAAATCAGCCTTATGGGCTGATAGGATAACTCCCAAGAGATCCACAGGTAACTCTCCATTCAAGCTTGTTTATGGAAGAGAGGCAATCTTGCCCATGTCACTTGAGTTGCCAACATTGGAACTCATGAAGCGGTTAGAGTTGCTAGAGTTTGGGCCCATGGAGGTGAGATATGCAGAGTTGATGGAGCTCCAAGAGATCAGAAATCAGGCATCCCAAGCAATGGAGAAGGATCAAGCTTTGATAAAAAAGACCTTTGATAGGAAGGCCAAGAGTAGATCTTTCCAAGTTGGAGATCTAGTGTTAAAATGGGATGCAGATAGAGCAAAACCGGGAAGGCATTCAAAATTTGATGCCATTTGGAGTGGCCCATACATGGTCATGAAGTGCAAGAACAGACAATGCCTTCCAATTGGCTTCATTGGATGGTGAAGAACTGCAGATTCCAGTCAATGGAATCTATCTAAAGCATTGCTTCTAAAGGGAAATTCTCCACCTTGTAAATATTAGCTTAGGTTTTCATTCCTCCAAGTGCTTGTGCACATTGTTTTGTCTGTAGGTTAGTTTTTTCTTTCCCTAAGTGCTTTGGCATAGCTTGCTGTCCCTGGAGATATTTTGTTGTCCTTTCTTCCATTAAGTGATATTCCATCTTCCTCTTTCCAACATTCTAAGTCAGTTGGGGTTCTAAACAGAATATTTGATGACTCTATGCCCAATGGACTACTTTAGGCAATTGGTATTTTCATCTAGTAGGTAGATGACCCCTTTGAGTCTCCAAAATTGTTATCCTAAATGTGCCCCCTACTCATTTTGTGGCTAACTCCTTTACATCCTTTACTTCTCTTGTGCCTCAGTCAGAATTTTTTTTTTTCTAGGCACTAAAAACCTTCTAAAAATGGAACCATTGGATAGAAATCTTTCTCAGCTTTCCAGAAAGGTATATTTTTCCTCCTAACTCCATGTATTTTTTAAGTTATCGCTCAGCGGAGTTTCGGTGAGAAATTTTCCCCTAGAAGGCCCGCAGCCAATCAGGAGCTGCCACGTGTCCAAGGGTGAAAAAACAACAAGCAACCCAAAGGAAAAAATGGTCAGGAAGGGCCCACGCCCAATCAGAGCATGACATGTGGCACGTAGAGTGGCAGAGCGTGGGGAAAAATTGAAAAATGTTCCAAAGACCAAACGGGTTAAAAAATTCAAACTTTTTGCCAGCAGATCCGATTTTGGCCTGTTTTTGCCCTAAAACTTCAAATCGCCATAACTTTCGATCCAGAGCTTAGATTTTCACGTTCTTTATATCATTGGAAATCTGGTGAAATTCTCTATAAGATTCCATGGTGAATTTTGAATTTTGGTTTATTTTAGAAGGGATAAAATAAAAAAATTCTTTTGGTACGCGCCCATGGACAGAACTGACGTTTCAACAACCAATTTTAATGCGAAATGGGTTGCATTCTTCCTTCCAACATGGTCAAAAATGTCCGGGGATCGGTCCTTTCAGGTCACCCATGCTATTTTTAATGTATTTTGGTCAATGAGGAATGGCTCCCAGGTTTTTTCACGTTTTCTCTCTCCTGGGTTCGACCCGTGTACTGTAAAAAGCCAGATTTGGCTCATTTTTCAAGGGGAACACTTTTTTTTGCACAGCAAGCTTCTGTTTTCATCTTCAACAAGTGATTTTAGAAGTACCAGACCTTCCAGGAATTGTAACAGGCCTTTTTTACCTCTTTGGTGTTGGAATGCAAGGATTTTGATGTTGAAAATCACAATGCAGGCTCTGTGAATGCGTTCAATCCTTTTCATGTGTTGTTTGTTTCATTTCCAACCTTTGATTATATCTTATCGACCTGTGTATGATGTTTTATGCTGCAATTTCTGATTTGTGTCTATTTACATGAGCAAAAATGTTCACCACTCCTTTGGTGCATCACCATCATTAGTTTAGTTTCAATTTTTACATTTCTTATCCTTGTCTCCTTGCAATCTAGGATAAAATTAGGATCTGAACCTTTGTAGTTGTGCAAATATATAGATCTAAATCAGAGGAGTTTTAAGGAACCAACCTCTAATCTGGAGATTTCTCTCTCATTTTACAAGTCCCACACTTGGAGAGAAGTTTCAATGTTGTGCAATCACACTGGATGCCTGAAATATCAACTTAGAACCTTGATTTGCATCTAGGGGTGCTGCTGATTTGAAACAACAGGTTCTTACATGACTGTTAACATATATATACAATAATAATCTCACATCTCTCACTCTCTATGTGTTTCACTTCCAAGATATTTTTTTATCGCATACAACAACACCATTCAAACCAATACCTGATGACGAACTCTAGTATTATGGTTCATACTCGACTACTAAGGGTAGCAACTTGAATTGAACCTCTATTCCCAAAATTTAAATCATTCTACACTTGGTATTCAAAATCAATCAATCTTTCTAGATCTCTCATTATGTGACTTTATTCTACAATTTATGTTCTGCACTTCAAAAAATAATACATTTTAGCCTCTTATTCACACATTCTATGATCTACGCTCTATTCTACATTATCAATCATTATAGCATCTTACTCATATCTTCCTACATCTTCCACATCACACAACATTATCCTAAAATCTACACTCTGCACTCTCTTTCTCGACTTTTTCTATATACAACACAGTGTGCAAACCATTTCCTGATGATGCAATTTTTCTATATGGTTCATTCTTGAATGTTGAGTGGTATTTTATAAATTAACAGCAATTCACTCATGAATAAACCCACCCTCATGGGGCACATTGCCCCTATCACACTCATACTACATTTCATTCCATCTCATCAAAAAAATGATTCATATCTTGGCTATGCATAGTTCTTACTACTTATGCTTACATGTAAACTTTATTACACGTGATAGATAGATATATTGTATGTCATTGTATTTATCATACACACTTGTGTATTCACTTGCTTTCAAGTTGTGATCACATAATCTAGATAGACCAATACATGTAGCATAAATGTTTGGCACAGTAACTCATACCAGTCCCACAGTGGCTCTTGGGGACATCCACATTCATACACATTTCAGGTATTATTGTTTCCATATTGTATATAGCACACAACTATATTGGTTTATACATGCTTTGACACACTTTATATCTTCCTAACATGGTAACAGGTGCTTCATGTGTAGCATTTTCCTTGCAGGAACTATTTTCCAACGTGGTTATATGATATTTTCTTACTCTTGCTTGTCATTATTTATGGGATTTTCCCTATGTTTTTTCTTGTGTGGACATTATATTCTCTTAACCATTGTTGCCTTGATTTTCTTATGACATCGTGAGTGATGTTCCATTTTTGTAAACCAGTTTTTGCAGTTTAAATTTTCTTCTTGCTTGGTAGCTTATATTTTTTTCTATATACATGCCTTTCCGCACTAACCCTTGTCTTTTAGCCATTTTTTGCATGAGCCTTAGTTTTTACTAAGATCATTACCTCTTACATAACAGTATCAATTGAGCATGGGGTCCTCTTTTAGGCTGCATTCTCATATTGATGTTGCATGCACTCTAAACGAGGGGTATTTATTGGGTGAATCAGTCACCCCCATTCAGTAGTTATAGTCATAGACTCATAATTCAACAGTCGATAGTTAGATTTCAGCACAATAAAAATATAGATTTGACATAGTCTATAGACTCAGAAATGGCTTAGAATAAGACATAGGTCCTTACTTGGCCACAAAAATTAGTGCTTAGAAACAGACTTGGGAACCTAGGTGCTTCTATCCCTTCCTGGGCATCTGATACCAGGGAAAGATATATAGAATATTTTAGTTCAGTATAGTTTCCAACATTGCCACATAGGATTTTCACAGGAAATGATGTCCTTCAATAGTTGCTAATCGTTTTATATCACACTTATTCACATTATATCAGAATTGTACACACCATATGCAGGGGTGTTTTTACTTCAGGAAGAAGTTAAAGGTTGGAGAATAATACTACACATTTCTCCCTACACTACTTCTATGGCATGAGTTCACATAAAAAAATCACTCTTCATCAACATCTTCTGAATCCTTTCTATCTCTTTTAGTCATCACAGATGAAGTTGTTAGAGTAGGTATTTACCTTAGCTCATGTTCACCTAGGTATATTATTTACCTTTATTGTATTTATCCTCACCCACTTATGTGTGTGGATATTTCTTTTTATTTATTTAGATATTAGGAGATATTATTTAGTTGTTAGGTATATTTGTTTCCTTGATCTGTGGTATTAACTAGTTCTTTCCTAGATCTATGGTATTGACTAGATCCTTGATGTCTAGTTTTCTCATAAATCTATGGACTTGACTAGTTCTTTGATGACTAGTTCTTTCCATGATTTATGGCTTGATCTACGACCTTGACTGGTTCTTAGATTGTTATTCCTTGCCTATATAAGCAAGGCCCATTCTCATTGTATTTCATTGAGTTCCATAATAATATATGATATTGCTTCTCATTTGTTTGCAAAGGTTTATGTAAAGTTATTCTGGTGAATTACTTTCATCTTATTGATCGTGGTGTTTAATTAGCATCTGTGTTCTTGGCTTGGTACGATCTGGTTATCGTTCCTTTCATGGTATCAGAGTTGGAGATTGCTGTTGACATCTGTCTGTAAATTTTATTTTGTAAATAAATTATGTGTATTCATATATTTGGGATTTGGTCATATTTTGTTGTTACATGAATTTTTATGGAAAACAGAGGCTTCCATTGGATCCATAAGGCATGAAAACCCTAAGATCGACTGTAAACTGGGCCAATTTTGGAGGCAGTCATTTTTGTGGTTTTTTAATTTTTGCAGAGAAGCACACTAGATCGCATCGGGATTCGCTCCCACAAGAAAAGAAATCACGGGATTTTTTTTTGGGCCTGTTAGATTTAGTGAGATCTGTGCATGGCATTTTTTTTTGCAGCGTAGTTTTCTCAATTTGCGCACAAGAAGGTTTTTAGATCTTTCCTATTTTGGCAGGGGTCCACAGGTGTTGTGCACGTACTTATTATTTTTGGGAAAATCCGCAGGTTGCTATTTTCGGCAAATAAAGGGCATTGTCCACATAGTCCAGAAACAAAAGTGGCAATTGGATGTGACTTTCTCGAAAACACGTGGCACACCCCAAAATAGTAAGTTGTGCAAACACCCATTAAAATCATTAGCCCTTGGTCATATGGTATGGTCATATAAGGGCTTCAAACTTGTGATTCCTACTAGTAGGTGCTTAACTTTAGCCCCCTCTAATTTTATTTGTGTGGTGAAGGAAACAACAATTTATTTTGTTTTAGTGGCAACTAAAATAAATAATAGAGCAAAATATTAAAAAGATTGTAATTGAGTACCATTTTTTGTAAAAGTGCTTGTTTTTTCGTGCTCTTTCCACTAGAGTTATTTATTTTGAGACTTGCACTATAATTATAAAGTGCCAAATATGGAGGAGTGTTGTAATCAATTGTGGACACAATTTCAGTTGAGCCTGATGTCCTAAATTTTTGGGAGTTACAGGTTGTATCTATCATGGATTATGAGAATGATATGCTTTTCTCTAAAGTATGTGGACTTCAAGATGATATTGTAAAATTTGTGGAAGAAAATAGATCGCTTAAGAAGTGAAATTATCTTCTACAATCACTCATTCATGATAAGGATACAATGATAAACTCCCTACAGAATGAACTTGCTAGCCTACAACATCACCATCATATTGTGGACAACCATATCCATGCTCCTAGTCCACTTGCAGTTGTTGCTCTTGTACCCACTGACATTGATCTACCAGTCTTTGAGCCTGAACCTACTTTTGATGCTTCTAAATCTGTGAGGCTTGTTACTACACACTCTTCCACATTTGTGCCTATTACAGTACTACATGTTGTGTATCCTACTTCTACTCAGTTGCATGACTTTTATAAGAAGCATACCACTACATTCAGTTCTCACATGCTCCGTTCTATGGGTCTCACTAGAGGAGTCATTGGCAGACATTCATAGGGTATTGTTTCCTCTATTCCACATGTTAAGTGGAATTCTTATAATTCATTGGGATCACACATTGACAGAGCTCATTGTTTTTTTGCTCGACTCTTTCTGAGGATCATGAGCAACACATGAGTTCTGCACCTTCACTCAGGATTGAGAAACCTAAGATTTTAGTTGTCAGACATGATCAACCTAACACACATTCTGATGTTCTTTTACATGCACCCATTGTGTATTTTACACCAAGTCATATGCAGGCATCTTCTTCATCCATCCATGTTAATTTGGGGTAGATATCTGATCACTCGTGGAGATGACATAGGCATTCATTGAGAGGACTCTACAAGCATGGCTCCTCCACCATTTGGCCTCTTGCTCCACTTTCTATACCTTCTGCATTGTGATGATTCTTGTTTTGAGCATTTTTCTTTAGAAGTTGTAGTGTATCTCTCTTGTTTGTTGAGAGATTTTGTATCTGTATTTTCAACACTTTTGGCATGTTGGCAGTCTCTCTTGTGGGGGAGCTATTCTGGTGGAGCCCAGTGTTAGTTTGTCAGTGTTTGAGTAGTTGTTTTGACAACTCATATAGATTTGTAGTGTCACTCCACCCATTCAGCAGTATGGGAGGGTGTGGTTTTGATCCTGCTTCTTTGGGTTTCGTGTGCTTGCCTTGGTACCTTGGCTTTTCTTGGATCATGACACTCTAGAGTTTGTGTCCTTACCTTATTGATTTGGTTATTATTTTTGGATCGTGGCACACCTATTTGCAGCAGTTGATCGAATTATTTTTGGTGTTTTTTGCACTTTCGACATCACTCTGTTGATAGTCTCCTTATATGGAGCTATTCTAGTGGAGCCCAGTGTCAATTGTTTTTTATTTTTGTGATCGAGCAGTGGATTCAGACTATAGTGCACACCAAACTTCTTTAACATTGTACAAGTTTTTTGAGTCGAGCTTCTTGGGATGCCTTAGAGCAGGTCTTTACTCTCTTTACTTTGTTGTTACTGGTTTTGGGTACCTTGCAGTGTCCCTTTTTTCCCATTTATTGTACATGAGTACCTCATCAGGCCTAGTTTCCGGGACTCATACTGTGGACATGCCACTTCTATTTTGGCCCCTAGCTTCACTTGAGGGGGGGTGTTAGAGTAGGTATTTACCATAGCTCATGTTCACCTAGGTATATTATTTACCTTTATTGTATTTATCCTCACCCACTTATGTGTGTGGATATTTCTTTTTATTTATTTAGATATTAGGAGATATTATCTAGTTGTTAGGTATGGTTCTTTCCTTGATATATGGTATTGACTAGTTCTTTCCTAGATCTATGGTATTGACTAGATCCTTGATGTCTACTTCTCTCATAAATCTATGGACTTGACTAGTTCTTTTATGACTAGTTCTTTCCATGATTTATGGCTTGATCTATGACCTTGACTGGTTCTTAGATTGTTATTCCTTGCCTATATAAGCAAGGCCTATTCTCATTGTATTTCATTGAGTTCCATAATAATATATGATATTGCTTCTCATTTGCTTGCAAAGGTTTATGTAAAGTTATTCTAGTAAATTACTTTCATCTTATTGATCATGGTGTTTAATTAGCATCTGTGTTCTTGGCTTGGTACGATCTGGTTATCGTTCCTTTCAGAAGTGTACATGTTATTTTTTCTACTTTTCAGCATTTTACACACTTTTATATGTATTTTACATATATACACACATATTTTACTACTTAATCTTTCTTCTCTTTTCTATGTCCATCCTTATGAGAAGCGGTAGTCAACATCAACACACAATGATCATGCTCTAATAACATCATCAAAAATAGGTACACCATCACATCTACACGTATGTTTTAAATCCAGGGTCATTATTTATCACTTTTCTTTTTACTTCCTCATCTTTATCATTCATGCTTCACACTTTTTATCACTCCACACTTTTCTTGTCTTATTAGACTCTTCTACATTGATCTACATGGTTATCAAGTATGCATATCTATCTACTATATATTACCTAGATTTTTCTCAACAACATAAAGTGGGGGAAAATGTCGACACTAAATCACACGCTTTAGGTACATTAATAGGTCTTAATTACATACTACTATTCATATACTTTTTATGGGAGAAAATGATTGATTGATCATTATACTTTGCCTCTTAGTTTCCTTTATAGCATCCCTCTTGTCTTTACGGAACTCAATTCCTAGTCTGACCCTTCATACCTTACCTTTTCTGTCTTTGGACACCAGCACCTAACTAGGACGTCAGCGCCCAGGTGCTCGCATCCACTATGGGAACAATAGACCTCTTTGTACATTTTTCAATCCTTTTTAGCTCCTTTCTAGCTGTTGGGCATTCCTATCTCTTAGGGGTCTATATTTTAGTGATCAATTACAAAATTTGATCAAGAGAATAATATAAAAAATAAATTTATGTGACCAAATTAAATGACTAGGATTTAAGCATTTATACTATCACCTAAGGTTGCATCTCATAAGAACTCAAGAGAATATTTGCATTCATATAACACAATTATAAGGGACAAGGGATAGATTTCTACATCATAAAATAGGCCAGAAGTTCATTTTATTCCATGCATACATCTATTACATATTTTTTATATCTAGCTACTTTTTTCACTATCAAGTGTCACATGCACAAGAGCCACCTAGGGAATGATTCCGCACACACACATATAACTACATTGGATCTAAGATGTAGTACAATGCTCAGTCATAAGATCACTTGTTTGATAGATGAGGACAATTTGACCCCTCATTTTTGTATCTTTTTTTTTAGGATTTGATGTTCTTTTGAGTGTTTTGCATGCGATCTCTTTATTACAAGTTATCAGTGACATAAGAGATCATAGTGCGACCACCTAGTGATAAAAAAAAATGAAGGTTTCAAATCATCTAGCAACCCTGTAAAAGTCATATCTGGACCTCCCGCATATACCCTGGTGCTAAGGAAGGGATCCTAGCACCAAGGTGCCCCAATACCAATTCAAGAACCATGGTCAATTCTCCTCTTCCACTCTTACAATTTTTTGTGTTTGGTTTCGAGGTCCTATACTACCATTTTTCTAGACTTTCACCTTTTCAGAATTCTAGGATTATTTTAAAAAATTAGCTAAGTAACCTGACTCTCTATTGCACTTAGGGTTTTGAATCCTTTGATTATTTTCTTGAGTCACCATTGTACTTTATTGTCATATTTTTTTGTTGTAGCATACATAAGATTTTAACAAAACAATCTACACACTAGTTTATTTTTTTAAATCAACATGCCATCTTTGTGGCTTCAATGTCTTGGTGACACCTGGGTTTTTCCATGCAGGATTGCCACAAACATGGAAGTGACAGGAGTATATATATCTACTAGCACCTTTGGTGGTTTCTTGGATTACCAAAAATCCTTGTTGTTTTCTATCTACAGGTTGACCGCGAACAACCTGGAGGTTACAAGAGGTTGTAACTATAAACTTCAGTTGTTTCTAGGAATTCCACAAACCATTTTCCAAGAACCAAGAGCTACTTTAGTTATTTCTCTCCTCACAATATTCTTCATCAAGAGGTATCAAACTGGAAAATAATGCTCCACATTTTTATTGAAAAAAACTCTCCACAGTTTAAAACCACATCACGCACAACAAAAAAACATACTAACAAAAATTTCATGATAACAATGATGTGACCTCATCATTGGTTACTCACAAGAGGACACCAATTTTCCTCTAACCTCTGTGTATCCTCTAGCCTCCAATAAGATGCTACTACATGCTTCACAACAAGATTTGTGAAGTGAAGGCAACCTCATCAGTTGACTTTTCATTTTAATTAGTAACTAGTAGATCTTCTACACGAGAAACATTAGATTTACTGGGCCTAAATTTTACTTTAAGAACATATTTCACTTGAAAAAGAAAATCCCATGTTGTATGACCTTTCTTCTTACAATAGTGGCATTTTATGTATTTTTTGTCAATATTGGACTTTTTATGAAAATTGTGAGAATAAAGTGTATTTGCGTTTTCTAAAATACCTTCATCTTCTACATGCATCCTTTTTGTCTTCTAATACAAAACATCACCACTACTACCAGGAATTTGGAGAACACCAAGGAAAATGGGAATGGTCTACAACTGACTATTTTCTTTTTCTTAGATCTTCCATTCTCTACAACCTTCCCTGCATTCATGCTCTGATACCAATTCTTACACATAATGAGAATGCACTGCAATAATATTCATTACAAAATGTAAATATATACAGGAAGGGACAGTTAGATTAGAGAGAAAAACTGTCAACTAGTTAGATTCCATGAAGGAATAACCGACCAAGTTGGTTTACATCAATGTATTATTTAATTTTTCTAATAATTATTTTTGATTAAGTGGATACATGTTACTCAATACTTATTTTATCATATTCACCCCCAAAATACTCTCCATATTTACTCATCCATATGGTAAATATTTTAAGAAGACCTAGGTATATGTCAAAATATCTTCCCAAATATGTGACCTCTCAAAAATTAAAAAAACATTCAACCGTCACTACCCTAGGAATCACAAAGGATCTTGCGCTAACCCTCCATGCATGTCCAAATCTAACAATAACTCAAGATTTGTAAATCATTGATATGCCCCCTCTATTTGCCTTATGTTTGTCAAGATATTTTACTGCTAAAGTGGGTGGTTACTTTTCTTCTGTTAGACCCATATGTTGCTCAAGAAAATGTATAGTACCTAGATTACCATATAAGGTGAACCAATATTTTTGTATTATGTAGATTCATATGTCCCATATCCTCTCCAAGCCAACTATTTGATCCAAGAGGAACAAGATTCAGCTCCTAAAGAGTAACCTCTTCCACCTTATGTTATTGATCTAGTATTTGATGAGTGGGCAGAGAGGCACCATAAATTTGACCCATATACTAAAGAAATGGAAGCTTAAAAAATTGGGCTTGGTACCTACTGCATTCTTGAAGAAGAAACTATGCTTCCATGTGTGCTCAAGAAAAGTTAAGAGAACCGTGGTCTATGAAAGTTATACTTTGATGGATCCAGAAGAAGAAATGACTTGGGAGCATGAGTCATTCTCATTTCTTCTAAGGATGAGAATTTTTTCTTTGCTCACAGATTACAATTTACATGTTCAAACAATTTGGCAGAGTATGAAGCACTGGTGCATAGTCTTCTTATTGTTGAAAAGAATAAGATTAAGGCATTGAAAATCTTTCGATATATTGGATTGGTTATCCATAAATTCACCAACAAGTTACAAGAAAATAATAATCTTCTCAAAGCTTATAAACACAGAGTTTGGGTGCTATGTACCTTGGGGTATGATAATATAATATATATGGGTTGATGGAGATGTTGACATGTGGCACATATCCCCTTAGTTATATGTATGGGTTCACATGGGATATAATAATATAATGTATATGGGCGGATGGAGATGCCGACATGTGGTACACATCCCCTTAGTTAGTTATACGAGCTCACATAGGAATTGGGTAATGGGTCAGCCTACATTGGGATTAGGTGTTACCCATCCTATTTAAAGGATGTGAGTATCATTATTACTAGGTCATGGATGTATGATTTGATTCTTCTACTGGGTAGAGGTATATTGGAGGTGTCCCCCTCGAAGTGGATTCCCATCTTGGGAGATTGTGGAGTTACTCCTTCCGTAAGGAGCATTGTATGGTGTTGCCCTACCTTAAGGGTATTATTATGAATATATTACATATTAGGGAATATTGGCCCACCATATATATTGTGTTTTGTTATCTTCTACAATTTATTGATTTACTATATGCAAGGATCTTATCAAGTGGTATCAGAGCAGTGATTTGTGTAATTTGTGGGATTAAACCATAATGTTGGTGATTTATCTATATCTAGAGATCAACTTGGAATTTTTCAGATATGTTTTGTGGGGAGTGGATAAATAATTCAAGTGATCTTCCCTCCAAATTTCATATTTTTTGGAGCTGTTTTGCAAAAGTTGTGTCCGTTTTAGGGTTGAAACCCTAATTCTACGGTTTCGTCTATATCTTCTAAATAATGACGAGTTAGAAAAAAAACAATTTTGGGTTGATGTTAATATATTCAAAGGTGATACCAATGAAATTTCATAAATTTTAGATTTAGTTTGTCAGATTTATAGTATTTTAGTGTTTTTCAATATTTTTCTCCATAGGCCACAATTTTAGGAATTTTCCAGAATTTCTTACATTTTCAAAAACCTCTCAAAAATTAAATTGGGTTTTGTATTATGTGATTTCTTATTTTTGGCTGAATTTTAGCCGAAAGGGTTAGAACAAGGTTTGATCAAAAAGGTCTATTCCTAAAACCCTAGTTTTGTGGATCATGGGGATGGTAACTTTTTTTGGAGATAACGGGATTGATGTTGGAGAATGGTGGAAAAAATTTAGGGATAAATTATCTAAACCATTAGATATTTGGTTATTCAAGTTTTGGATTAGTGGCCAGATTTGTTTTTTTGAGTTAGAAAAGGAAAATTCTAATTGGTCCTTGGAGGAACTGGAACAAGTTTTCATGGACAGATGGGAAACAAAAGAAGAATATAATTATAATAGTGAGGAAGAGGAAATAGCAGAAGAAGAAGAATAAGAATAAGAAGAATAATCAGAATTAGAAGAAGAATCAGAAGAAGAAGAGGAAGAAAAATAAGAAAATGTTGATGATGAAGCTATTACACATGATAGTGCATCTCTAAAGAAGGAAGCTTCAATATTTCAGTTTGAAGGCTGTATTCAAATGAAAAAGGTAATTTTTTCCATAAACCCTAGCAGAAAATATAACTTCATCAATATGGATGTAACTCAAAATCTACGTGTACAAGTAAAACATATTAAGGAAGCTCAAGTGGATGGTAAGCATATTCAAGTTTTTGAAGATTTAAATCTCTTTCTGGATAAATATGTTTTACATTCAGATTTTTATGCTTTATATATGGATGGTATGGATATTGTTCTTGGATATCCTTAGTTAGAGAGCCTAGGAAAAATTAATCTTAATGTGTAAAAGAAATTCATGAAATTATGGTGCAAGAGAAAGAAATTACATTGCAAGATATCACACTTAGAAAAGAAAAAAGTAATGTAAAATTGGATCATGAAGATGAATTTTAAGATGGTGACGAAGGGAATAAGGATGAATCAAAAGGAGAGGATGAAGAACATAAAGTCACAAATAATTTCTCTATTCAAGAGAAAAAATAAGTAACAATTAAGGTGGAAGAATATAAGTAAGTTGAGGAAAAGGATGATAAGGTTGAGTATACGAAGGTGGCACCATATCGACACCCACACCATCATGAGAGGAAAAAATCATGGAGACATGTTAGGACACATGAGGATAGAAATCCATATGGATATACAGGGAATCATAGCAATACTTTTGGCTATATATGGAATCAATGGAACAATAATTATATGACATGGAATCACAGGAATAATAATTATGGATATGCATGGATGCCGAGAAGGAACACATATGGACCAATATGGAATCAGATGAGCACAATGGAATATGGAATCAGTTTTGGAGCAGCATCACCCAATAGGATTTCATATGGGTGGTTGGATGATCGAGCATGGCAAAAAGTGTGTAATAATTTTAATCTCACTCATTATATGGCTTCTTCTTATGTTTTGGGGATGAAACATGTCAAAGAGGGAGGCAATGCTATATACCTTGGGGTATGATAATATAATATATATGGGTTGATGGGGATGATGACATGTGGCACACATCCCCTTAGTTATATGTATGGGTTAACATGGGATATAATATTATAATGTATATGGGTGGATGGAGATGTCGACATGTGGCACACATCCCCTTAGTTAGTTATACGGGCTCACATAGGAATTGGGTAATGGGTCAGCCTACATTGGGATTAGGTGTTACCCATCCTAATTAAAGGATGTGAGTATCATTATGAGAAGGTCATGGATGTATGAGTTGATTCTTCTACTAGGTAGAGGTATATTGGAGGTGTTCCCTTCAAAGTGGATTCCCAACTTGGGAGATTGTGGAGTTACTCCTTCCTTAAGGAGAATTGTATGGTATTGCCCTACCTTAAGTGTATTATTCTAAATATATTGCATATTAGGGCATATTGGCCCCCCATATATCTTATGTTGTGTGATCTTATGCAATTTATTGATTTACTATATGTAAGGAACTTATCATTGGGACCTCCATGAGATATTTGGTGCTCTAAATATATAGGTGTTTCCATGCAAAATGAATAAGGAAGTTGATCAAATGTCCATGCTTGGTTCATAGTTCTCTCCTAGTGAGGACTTTTTCAAAGGAAACACTCAACACATTAAGATGGTGATCAGACCATCCAATCTAGAGAAAAAAACTAGATGGCAAGTGTTTGACAGTGATGCACAAATTGTCTAGTTCATTCAAAATGAAGTTGAGTTCTCATCAAACATGCAAGATGAATTAAATGACAACTATAGTGACTAAGTGATTCAACTGAACTCAAATAATCTACCTAAAGGGATGGTCACCTTAAAGAAAATGTTTATCCCTGATGATGAGTTTAATGGTGAAGAAAATTATATCTGTGTTCCGCAAGAAGATTACTCCCCAGTTACTATTGCACGTGAAAAATAATTGTTTCTCAGTAAAGATTGTGCGTAGGATGAAAAAATGGCATTCATCTCTCTTTCTTAAAAATACAGTGATATATTCTCATGGAATTATGAAGACCTCAAATGTTTTGATCCAAGTGTTGCTCAACACTCCATTGACCTTGATCCTGGTATCAAGCCCATCAGACAAAAGAAATAACTAGTTAATCCAAAGATAGAGCCCCTCATGAGAAAGGAATTATCCAAACTCATTAAGGTGATGATTATTTTTCCCATCAAGTACTCAACTTGGGTCATGAATCTAGTTCCGGTGTGCAAGAAGAATGGTGAAATCAGACTATGTGTTGATTTCAGAGATGTGAACAAGGCATCTCTTAAGGATCATTATCCTTTTCCTTCAATGGAGAACATTCTATAGACTATGGGTGACACACAAATATTCTCAATTTTGGATGGGTATTCAAGTTTCAATCAGATCCTAGTTAAGGAGGAGGGTCAATTCAAAACAAAATTTACAACCAAGTGGAGAACATATGCATGCTAGAAGATGACTTTCATTCTGTCAAATGATGGCACACCATTTCAACGTGTTATGGGCATTTCCTTCAAACGTTACATTAATGATTTAATATTGGTTTACCTTGATGAAATTATAGTCTTCTCAAGGTAGAGCATGGATCATATGGTGAACCTAGATAAAGTCTTTGAAAGATGTAGAAAAATTGGGGTATCCCTTAACCCTAAGAAGTGCAATTTTTTTATGGTGCAAGGTAATATTTTGGGCCATGTGGTTTCAAAGGATGGTATCACAATTAATACTAAGTGCATTTCAGCCATCCTAGCTCTTTCCCTTCTGGCACACAAAAATGCCTTGCAGTCCTTCCTCGTTAAGATTAATTTTGTTTGGTATTTTATTCCTAACTTTGTAGGATTGGTAATGCTAATCACCGTGATGCTCAAGTAGGACATATATTTTAGATGGACAACAAAAGGAGAGGAGAGCTTCAACAAAATCAAGATAGATATTTCTTGTGTGCCATTACTTACCAACTCGAATTACTAGAAGGATTTTATCATTTATGCTTATGGAACTGATGTGAGTGTTGTTTTTGTCATAACACAAGAAAATGAATGGAAAAACTAGTGTATTTTTTCAGCAAGACGTTGAAGTATTATGAATTAAAATGCATTCACACAGAGAAATAGGTTTTCTCTATCATGCGTGCACTCAATAAATTCAATATTATGCTTGCCAAAAATTATATTAAGGTGTTAGTATCTGTTATCTCCGTTTTGAGTTCATGAAAAAACGATTAGATAACCCCTACGAAATTTTTGAAGTTGATTTTGCATTATGGCCTCTTTTAGAGAAATTCGGGTTTTCGGGTTTTTCCGACAGCTCGACATGAGTTTTAACATTCTTTGTGTTGCCTGTTCCCCGATACCCGAAGTCCGCTTCATATTGAGAAAATCAGGTTTTCGGACCTCCGGCGCATCGGAACATTCCTAATTCAAAACATGTTTTGTGTCACCTATTCCCCAATACCCAAAGTCCGATTTAGTCCTTTGTATCAGGTTTTCGGAGATGTGAAGCATCTAAACATCTCATGCTTTATGTCTTTTGTTTCCCGAAACCCGAAACCCGAATTGCACTAAGCCCCCTTGTGTCAAGTTTTCAGACCTCTCTAACATGCTGACATGGCATTCATGTCGAGTTGTCGGTGAGTTGGCACGTGCCGAGTTGAAGTGTATTAATTACAATTTTTCTTATAAATACGCGGATTTCCACGTCATTTTTACCAAACGTATTTTTAACTCGTGGATTTTTCGTACATGCTCTTTCAACCTCGAAACCCGAAAGCTCGCTTGTGCCCGATTGAATCACCATTTTTCGATCTTCCCTTTCTCTGGTTGAAGGTATTTCTCTCTCCACTCTTTGTTCCTAGTTTTTATGGATTGATTGCGTGTGAATTCTTCCCATTTTCTTGTTGGGTTTTGAAAGATTTTTATTCTTCTTCTTTCTGGAGTTGTTTTGAAAAAAGGGGTTTAGGTTTTAGGGTCTATCTCTTCTAAATTACCACTTGGTGCTATTTCCTCAAAGTTTTATTATGTGCCTGGTACATGAATGGTTAAAAGGAGATTGCATGTTTGAAATTCAACGAAAAACCCTATTTTTCTCTTCTCGGGTTTTGAAGGTTGTTGTGCAGTGTCGAAGACCCGAAGTATATTGAAGGCTTGGCGTGCCAGACTTTCCAGAGTTCCCGGCATCAACATAAGTGTCGGGCTTTCTTCCATTTCTGACATCATCGGTAGTGTCGGGCTTTCCCAAAGTTCTGACATTATCAAACGTGCTAGACTTTCTAGAGTTTCCGACATTCTCAGCGCATCGGGTTTTTAGGATTTTTTGACATCATCTTCACCAGTGTCGGACTCTTCCGTTCTTCCGACATATCCAGCAGGTCAGGATTCTCACAGTGAGCAACATCTCCTGAGCTTCCAAGCTTTCTTCCTTCGACGTCCTTCATGTCGGACCCTGGTCCATCTCAGGAAAAGACCGAGAAGTTAGGCAGAATGAAATATAAGTTTAAAAAGCTAGAATCTCCATCGTATATTGATTGCAACTATGACATCCGAGACACCGAACTCAGAAATATAGACATTGAAGATTTCTAGAGTAGGGTGAGGAGTTCCTCCCAAACTCCATGGATGAAAACTATAGCTGATAGTGGCTTGCCTCTCGCAGCGGGTTTTCCCATGTCCGCTCAGTGTCTAGAATTCATCTTGGCTTGTGCATCCAGTTATGACTCGGCATCTCATTCTGTGAGAAGTCAATCAGGTGAAGTAGTGATCAAATTGGATGGAGTTTACTTTGATGATCTCCTAAAACTGCCCAATTTTGACGAGTATGGAGAGTTGGACATCAAGTCAGCTCAGAAAGCCTGGGACAACGATCAGGAAGACTACATCAAACATGTGAACAAGAAGTTCCTGATCAAGGCCAAACCAGCTATCTCCAGATTTCCAAGGATTATTTCGAGGAGTGATTTCATCCAAGAAATCAATGACATCATCACCCTGCTGAGTCGGGTTTTTGGTTTGCCCGAATCGAATGTATTTCAAGGATGGATGTATCAATTTATGATCACCATCAAGAAGAATCAGCAGGGGATCGACTGGGGTACTCTCATCAGCAATGAGATTGATTCCTAAATGACAACGGTCTTGTCAACTGGGAAATTTTATATGTCTTCATATGTCACATACGCAGCAACCAGGATGAGGAACTATCCCGGGCTGGATACCAAGGGAAGTAGAACGGCAAACCAGGTGTATCAATACTTCCCTCAATTGACAAAGAAGGGGTCCAAAGACCATTTCAGGAGGGTGAATGATGCCTTCTTCTATGAAAATATCTGCAGGATAAACCCTGAGCTGAGGAAGACAAGAGTCTCAGATGAGGCTTGGGCTGAAGTTTCTAAATGGGGATGTATCTTCTTACAATTCAAGAAGTTTACATATCTTCGGGTGGTTATGTACTCGGGAGATCCTTTTCGCCTGCCCCGATATCCAGGGGATAGACTGATATTGATGGAGTTGGTTAGGCAGCTGTTCGATTTCCATAAATTCTAACAAAGTAAACATAAGGCTGTTGTATCCTTCCCAATTTCTATTGGGAGATATACTTGCTCAACATTAGTGAGAGCCAAAAATGTTGTCCACGAACTTCAGGACAAATTGAAGAAGCATATGAAGCCTCAAGATGGTTTTGAGATCCTAGGAGTGCTCAGAGCATATGGAACCCAGCATCTGCACAGGCCAAACATAGAGGATATTTGGGTGAATCTGCGTAATGAGGTTGCTATTCGCAGAAAGGATAATAGCAGATTGACTATTGTTGAGATTCAAACACTGGTGCTTGCTGATTTACCAGAGGGTACGGGTGACAATGAAAGTGTTTTGGATCTTTCCTATGATGGACTAAAGGAGGATCAATATGTTTTCCCACTTATTGATTGGTCAGCCAGCGAAAAAGCCTCTATTACAGATAGGTCGGATCTAATCCTTGCTCACACCAAAGCATGGCTCTCCTCTTGGGGAATGAATTTTAAAGATGATAAGTTTTTAAAGTTGGCTGCTTCAGAGGCGGGGCACTCCAAAAAGGAAAAGGACAGAAAATCTTCTAGGGAGCCTATAAAGGTCAAGATTGTCAAAAAGAGGAAAGAAAGAGAAATCTCTTCAATTGTTTCTCCAGTAGAAACGGTGAATGTGCCAAAATCACCAACACCACCAGAAATAGGAGAAATTAATTTAGAAGAAGGAGGAAGCCAGCTTCTGTTTTCACCATTTGCTGATTGCTCAACTGAAGAGACCTTATCTCTTGCATCCAAGGCTTTGGAGTCTGGATCTGTGCCTCTTTCCTCACAACAACTCCTACCTCCTTATTCTCCATCAACTTCTTCAGTAATGGCCAGTATTTTCTCTGGACTTTCACCCCTCTCTGCTGGTACCCAAGTGATCACCAACACGCCCCCTCCTGTGCCTCTTTTTATTGGATCTACTACCATGTTGGTAACTATTCCTCCTCCACTAGTAGAATCTTCTCCCCTTGAGGGTATGATACCAGCTTCTGCAACCATGGCAACTCCCTCTGATATGCCGCAATGGCTACTCGAGCAAACTCCGAGGAAGAGGAAGGTGATTTTGCCCCTACCAGCCTTTGATTTCAGCTCACTCAAGGCTCCTACTGTGAAATCAGCCAAGAAACCCAAAACAGTTTCAAGGGTTTTGGTGGATGCTTCAGGAGATAAGTTCACAGAGATTGCCACTCCCTTGGCTAACAAAACTAGAGAGGATATAACAGCCTCTAATTATCAGGTAACCAGGGTGGCTCTAGGGAAAGTGACAGCAGAAAGGGCGCAACAAGATGCACGGGATTCCATAAACGTGTTGTGCCAAAAGTTAAAAGAAACAAAGGATAACAGAGATGAGCTTAAGGAAAAAGTGGAGCAGTTGACAGGGGTTTTGATTAAACTCTCAAAACCCCTTGAATCCATACCACCTTCTTCTGTTTCTGTCGGATTCGATTTCTCATCAGTACCTACGATTGAGAAGATTGCTAAAAAAGGAAGGGTGGTTGATGAATGGATCCAAAGGTTGCTCCAATAGGGGAAGGAAGTAGTTCAAGACGTGGTGAAAGTTCATCAGTCCTTGGGAGACATTCAGAAGGATGGAGAGAAGATGGATGAAGAATTCTCTCAGGAAATTGGACATCTTGATTTGACTTTTGAAGCTCTCCAGGTGTTAAAGCAAATACCAGCACATCTCTTGGTGGAAGAAGGTATCCTCCCACATACAGATAAGCATTTCCAGCTGACCAAGGCCATTAGGTTTAGAATAAAGATTTTCAATGAATCCTGCAGTAAGTTGAGAGAATCAAGGGATAAATTGATTGATTGGAAAAGTGATCTGGAAGAAGAATTGCTGAAGATTTGTCCAAATGTGTCAGTTGGGAACTCAGGTATCCTATCAACAGATGATCTCTTCAAGCAAATCCAAGAGTCTGTTCAGCATGAACCAATAAGCGGATTTGGCCTTGAGATCATTGATCGGTTGGTAAGGGTTGAACATTCTTTGGAGGCCTTAAGAAAGCTCAGAAAAGGATTGAAAAAGCTTCCCGGCAATGCTAGCGATATTCATGAGACCTGCGAAATTTGGAATGATCATTCCACTGCGCCTGATGAGAACGAAATGCAAGGCATAATTCGGAAGTTCCAGGAATTTCAGAGCAAACAGTCTCAGCTGGAGGAAGAAAAAGAGGAAGGAACAAATGATGATGATTCAGATTGAGTCCCAACGTTTCATGTCATTTCAATCTTGAAATTGACATGTCTTTTTCATTTCTGTTTCGTCACATTTTTGAATCATATTTTGACTTGATCTCCTGCATGAGAATCAAGCATAATAGAACTCTTGTTAAAATGCTATTTTTTAGGATCTGCCCTATTTTATCTCTACTTCTTTTATTATAAATAAGGGATGCTTATGCATTCCAAAGGGTGGAGATTTTTTGGAATATTTAGGGGCTATTGGAAAGAAGAAAATCTTTTTGTTTTCGTTCAATCATTTTGAAGAATAGGAGTCTATATTATTTTATAGACTTTGTGTTGTGGAATATATCTTACTTAAGACAGTGTTCTTATGTTCATGATCTTAAGCTATTCTTTACATAGCATCTTAGTGTTTCTGATTATTTCGGACATTTTATTTGTGATCTAAAACTCGTATGATTATTTCGTGCTCTGTGTTTACTCGAAAGAAAATACGTTTCTCTCATTTCCTTTCTACTGTGCTTCTTTCATTGTAACAATTTCTAACCCAGTTCATTTACGAAAGAAATATCCTTGAATCGTGTGAATGTGGATTTCGGGATTCCATCCCCACCCCCAATGGTTAGATTAGTGTGAATACTGTATATATCTTTTTTACTGTGTTTTAGATTAGCAATAAGCAGGCAGCCTCACCTGTCTTTGAGGAGGGATTTAATCTCACATACTATGGTTGAACCTCATATTTTGGTTTGACAAAATATCCAACCAACAGTATCCCACTCTTTTGTCAGATAATTCATCATGGGAGTAGAAATCAATGAAAAGAGAGCACGATGGGTGACCAAAATCATGGAATATGATGTGACTATCAAAACAAAAAATCTGGTAAGATGTAGTGAACTCTACAAGAAGCTTATTGAGGACGTACATAATGAATCTGATACTTCATTCTTTCTTGATGTAGCTCTCCCACACACAAAACTTGTGCAGAATATTGATCCTGGTGTGTGTGGCTAGATGAAGGACATGATCATATTCATTTTTGAGGGTGCATACCCTCCTGAATTAAACAAAGAAAAGATAAGACATCTAAGGTTATAATTTTTCCCTTATGTTTTGATTGATGGACTTATCTTCAAGAAGAATCTTAATTGTGTGATGTTAAGATGTATCAGTGGCACGCAGAATGAAAACGTGTTAGTATAATTTCATGATGGATTCTCTGGTGAACACTTTTCTGCCAGGACTATAAAAATGAAAATCATAATGGAAGGTATCTTTTGACCTAATCTATTTTCAGATGCACACAAGTGGGTCACAAAATGTAAGGAATGCACTTTCTTTGTAGGAAAAAAGAGATTATAAGCGCTTCTCCTCCAACCAATCCAAAACATATCATCCTTTTGCGCAATGGGGTCTTGACTTCATAGGCATGATCAGTCCAACTTCAAGTGTTGGACACAAGTGGGTGCTGATAACTATAGACTACTTCACCAAATGGATAGAAGTAGTCGTGCTCAAGGAATTAGTCAAGTCAGTCATCCTTGACTTTCTCGAGGGTATAGTCACAAGGTTTGGAATTCCTTAAACCATTATCTCTGATAATTCAAAATCCTTCCTTGGCACTAAAATCATTGAGTGGGATCTAAATCTAGGCATCTACCTAAAGAATTCTTCTGACTATTACCCCAAAGGCGCTGGTTTGGCAGAGTCAACAAACAAGAACCTGATCAGTATTATGTAGCACATAATGAAGATTATCCAAAAGTAGTGGCATACTAAGGTCTAGTGTGCACTCTGAGCAGTTAGAATCATAATTAAAAAGGCAATATGAACTTTGTCTTATAAGCTTATATATGGTAGACATGCTACCCTTCCTTTGACGCTAGAATTGAAATCATTGGCACTTACCCAACAGATGGAGTTCAAATGCACAGAAAAAAGAGAAATTAGAATGGAAAAGTTGGTTAATCTTGAAGAATCAAGAAACTATACCATGATCAAGCTCAAAGAGCATCAACAAAAAATTAAAAAATGGTTTGATAGAAAGGCCAGACCTCAAGATTTCAAAGTTGGGGACTTGGTTCTGAAATGGGATGCTAATAGAGCTAAACCAGGGTGTCATTCAAAGTTTGATGCACTTTGGATTGGCCCATACTTCATCAGTTCATGAAAAGAGACTAATCATTCGAGTTAACTCATCTTCCTGGAGGCACATTGCAAATCCCAATAAATGGCATCTCTCTCAAACCATTCCATTAAGTTTGTTGCATAATTTTGTACATATTAGAGTAGTTTTGATTCCTCCAAGAGTGATGCATGCACATCATTTGTTTGTACATAGTTCTTTCTTCTCACATGCTTCCTGCGTGCACTCTTCTTTTGCTTACAAGATGCCGTAAGGGTAGCTATTTAAAGCCGCAAATCAGAATTTCATAATTACATTGAAAAATCCATGTTAAATGGACAGTCCAAGCTACTGATCTCCTTCATCTAGTAGGAAGATGACCCCCGAAGTTGCCAAAATTGTTATCTAAATAACTCTCCTAGTTATTTGGAAAACCTATAGGAATATTCTGGCTTAGAGATCTTCATTTTAGTGGTACACAACTTAGTTATCTCCTTGGCACAATTCACTTGGTCACTATCTCCTCATTCACCCTTACATGCTTCCCATTCCTCCTTTCAATTGTCCTTTTCCTCCTTGTTCCACTCTTTCCTTGTGTGCATCTTATGTGCATTCACCTTCCTCCTAGCAGCTACTTCAACCTGTGCACACACCTTACACTTTCTTCAATCAACTAAGTCCATGGCCCTCTTACGCGCACCACACATTACCTTTTAATAGTTGAGACTTGACCATACATTCTCTGCTCATCAGTTTGCTTCATTTCTTCAGTGCGTGTTGCACGTCTCTTGCTTCTACCTTCATCTCACACCTCATTCTTCCACATGCATACCTTTGTGCCCTCCTCTATGCCTTTTCGTGCCACATCATCTCCTAACATGCTTGAGTGTGCCAAAAGAAACTTATCAAATCGCTTCAACAAAGCACTGAATCCTTGCAACAAATCAATGAGTGACATGTGGCAGAAATGAAAAGAACATTTGGACAATTGGTTGTCCTTTCAACCAAATCGGTGAGCACTACGTGTCTTGCGTGTACAGATAACTCTTAAATTTTTTGACAATCATATCTTTTTTTATAGATCTCTGATCAGCATGTGCCTAGTCTCAATAGATAGCTGTTAACATAGGCTATAGTGTTAGATATTTAAATTAAAATTCTTGGTGAATTTGGTAGGTGAGAAATGGGAAAACACCTTTCTGGGAATTAATGAGAATATCTCATTTCTCTAACCACCCGATTTGATCTGATCCACCCCCTTTCCTTATCCAACATGCCACACAGACTTGGGAAAATGTATTTGAAATATTTACAGAAGGATTTATATGCATTGAATGCTTCTTGTTGGTGATTATATTTAAAATTCGAGTTTTCCCTCCATCTTCTCTTCTTCTTCCAGGAATTCATCTATAAATGTAAAAGTTGGGCTCATTTGTTATGTTGGACATTTTTTTATCCTTACGCATTTTTCTAAGGACTTCATATTTTCTGTATTTTGAGTTGTAAACCTCTAGACCTGGCTCGTGCATGTGGATATTAGCCTCTTTTTCCATTGTAACAGTTATATACATTTATAGAAGTAATGTAAGCATCATTTTGTGACTATTCTCTATCCTAAGCATGTTGGTATTATTTCTTCTTTCCTTCCTTTTACATTGCATGTTTATTATGTCATTCTACGTCCCTTGTAGTACCTTTTCTAGTTGTGTTCCATGAAATTGATCTGATAAATATTTTTTAGTTTTTTTACACGTGCCTATCCTTATTTCACACATTTCCCTTTATTTTTGTTCAGAACAGATAGTGTTCATCCCTCTTTTTTGGTACTATCACCTCATAGTGTACAACTTCCTTTCATGTTATCCTTCTATCCCTGGTCCCTTAGCATTGTTAGATTAGTTTTTCCTTTCAGCACTAGGAGTAACAATAGTAGCAGAAACAGATAGAGGAACTAACCTTCTCTGAAGATCCATCTCAAGCGCGCAAGGTCCCATAACTTGGAGGAATTTCAGTTATTGTCTCAAATGACTCAATCCTTTCAGATCTGAGACGCGGGTGTGAGTTTGATGACCAGAAAAAGGTAAGGGGTAAATCCTTTTGTGACTCCGATATGTTAATCCTTCCGTAGGGAAATATCAATGCTTATAAGAATATTTGAAAAATACAACTGATTTAACACAATTAGTGAGGTAAAACTTTCATTCATTGATAATCAATTGGTTAAAATGTTACTAACAGTCTTTGAGATCCTAACCATAAATATTTGAACCAGGATTTAGATAAATTACCTATTATATTTATTTCTCACACCCAAATTACCCTTAAGGGATAACAATAAATTTCTAGGTATAAAGATAAGACAAACTTTATTTTATTGATTGAAGAAAACAAATACAAAAAGAAAATTGATACATGCCCAAAGACAATTTGATGGATCTATCAGTTGGTTTAGAGGATACCACAAAGGCAAGAAACTGACTACCGGTCAATTAACAATAAAAGAAAAAAATGTATTAATTTATAGTTATGCTAACATTCCACCCCTTAATACATTGATTTTAAAAATGTACACCTGAAAAATTTCAAATTTCACCTTGCCAAGAGACTTGGTGTGTATATCTACAATCTGAGCATATGTTAGGCAATATTGGAGCTGGATATGGTGGTTCAAGACTTGTTCTTTAATGTAGTGACATTCGACCTCAATGTTCTTTGTTCTCTCATGGAAAATTGGATTTTTCATAAGCTTCAATACACCCTAATTGTGGCAGTGAATGATGGGAGGCTTTTCTTTAGGAATTCCCATATCTACCAAAATGCGAGGTAACCAAATCTCTTCACACACAACTCTTCATGTGGCATGATACTCTACCTTAGTGTATGAGATAGAAACAATAGTTTGATTCTTACATATCCATGGGATAGGTCCAGAAAAAAGATGGAAAATATAACCTGAAGTTGATTTCATGTCATCAATGGATCTAGCATAGTTTGATTTTGTATATCCCCACAAGAAAAATTGAGAGTTCTTCTGATACTCCATACCATAGTCAATTGTACCTCAGACATATCTCATCATGTGCTTCACTACTACCTAGTGACATTTCTTCAGATCGTACATGAATATCGAGAGATAACTCACAAAAAATAAAAGGTCTGGTCTGGTATACATCAAGTGAATGAAACTCCCATGAAGCTGTAATCTAGAAATTTATAAACCGTTTTGCATTGGAATGGACATAGGTGTACAATCTGACATGTCATACTTTTCTAGGAGTGTCCTTGTGTATTTCATTTAGGAGATAAAAATATGATTCTTTTTCTACCATATCTCTAAGCTAAGAGAAAATAGAATTAGCCCCAAATATTTCATGTTGAAGGATTTCTTAAAATCATTCTTAACATATTTGATGAGATTCTCATAACTTCGTGTGATCATAAGCTCATCTACATACAAAACCAAGATGAAAATATCTCTACCTATCTTTTTGATATACAGATTTGAATCAGAGTGGATACGTGTGAATCCATGCAAACATAGGTGATCATCTATTTTTATGTACCATTCCCTAGGTTCCTATTTCAATCCATAAAGATACTTAAATAGACTCATTGAAAAATCCTTCTAGCTATGTCATGTATACTTCTTCTTTGAGATCACCATTCAAGAAATCAATTTCTACATCCATCTGATGAAGTTTCCATTTTTTTGGTGATACAAGTGCACAGAAAAATATAATGGTTTTTATCTTCACATTGGGTGAAACTGTCTCATCACAGTCAATTCCTTCCCACTGAGCATATCCCTGAGTAACTAGACCTACTTTATACTTGTCGATAGATCCATATGATATGCATTTTGTTTTGAAAATCTGCTTATAACTAATGAACTTTTTATGTGCAGGAAGATCAAAAAGTTCCCATGTCTTATTTTATATCAAGGAGTCATATTCTACATCCATTGCCTTCTTCCACTCTTGCTAGCTGAGTGCCTCATGAACTAAATCAAGTTTGGTGCTATCAACCACTGAACCCATGAGTGTGAGATTTTCATTTACCTAATTTCATGTATCTCTTCTTGTTTTAACTCCTGATGAAGTGTCTAGAAGAGAGTTTAGGTGTGAGTCTCTCATGGTGGTTTGGACGTACTTTAGACATTGACATTTTTGTTGCTGTGAAGAATTTTTTTCCAAATTCCCAAGATCAATAAAAAATTATCCTTGCAACCAATCCTTCTTTTTTGAAGAATCCTCATACTCATCATTTAGATGTGAGAGAAATCTATTAGAGGAGGTCAGTTCTAACTCTTGTTTATGTGGAAACGAGTCAAATGATGACTTATCACAAACAACATCTCTTCTCTCATATATCTTCTTTGTCTTAGGATCCATGAGATGATATGCTTTTGAGGAAATATTATACCCTAAAAATACGCATTGGTGTGTGTTTTCATCAAGATTCTTCCTCTTCTTATCTGAAACATGCATATATGCAGTACATCCAAATACTCTCAAAAGAGAAATAGAAGGTTTATGATTACTCCATACCTCTTCCGGTGTCTTTTCCTTGAAGATATTTGTAGGATCTTGGTTCAAAAGATATACAACACTCTAGACTACTTCTACCAAAAATGTGTTCTCCAACCTCATAGTGGAAAGCATGTAATGAGCCATCTCCATGACATTCTAATTGTAAAGTTATATAATTTCATTCTAGTGGGGAGTGTAGGGGGAAGTTGTGTGCTGTGTGATTTCGTTCTCCTTTAAGAATGCCTAGAATTTCTTCGACATGTTTTGAGTTGAGGAAATACAACTTAAGTATGAAGGCTACGGGACGATCAGGTAAGTGGTAAGCATAGGGTGCATGAACACACACAGAACTATAAGTGGAATAAGGCGTGCCTGGGATGGCTTGAAATCAGGAATTAGCTGTATTTACATAGTTTGAGGCTAATTATGGAGATAGAGTATAATGCACGTTTTTTGAAGAATACTTAACGAGCACACAACAGGATATTTTGGACGAGTAGAAGATCAAGCACCATATAGTGTTTTGGAGCTAATAATAAGATTATACTATAATTGTATTGCTAGATAATCTATTATTAGCAAGCTTACATTATCTTGTAGTTATTATGTAAAGGCACATAGTTATTATTAGTCATGTATCCTATTTTTGAAAGGTACATAGGTGCAGTAAAGGGAAAGTCACCACCCCAATAAATATGTATTGATTTTCATAGTTTTTAGAGTTTCATCAATTTGGTAATAGAGTTATGTTGCAAGTGGATTATCTACATTGCATGACTCATGGTGACATGGTTATGCATGTAAGAATCTTCAATGTGGTTTACAGTAATTAATATCAATGTATATTTGTGGATGGATATTGATTGTAGACACATCTGTGAATGGATCTTTTATGGTAAATTTTTTTTTGGTTCTTGTTTAATTATTCTTGCATATGGTTAAGATCTAGATCTAGTTTATGCACCTGGTTATACTTAATTATATTTAATGGATCTAGAATATCTTTTTAATCATGTTAAACTCATTGAAAAAGATGACATAAAAGAGAGACTTGGTACCCTTACACGCTTTGTGTGAGAACTCAGTTTAGGATGATTGATGTGCCAGCGTGCCTTGGGATTTTGTGTGGTAAAAAATAGACTACTTTTTTACCTATTTGGCAAGTGCTGTTCCTTCATGAAGACATAAGCCTGGTTCACTCTAGCCATTATGTGCACACCTCTGGTTATGGCGATTTGGATCAAGAGTATTAGCTCCAACATATTTGGCAATAGACCTAAATTTTTTATCATCTTATGTTATTTATAAGTAGAATATGTATGATGACTTGTATGCAGAAATGAATTCACCATATTTTCTAGTATAGATGTGTGATTGGTGTCGGTTGATGATCCATCAAAGCTGCATTAGACGTATCACACACTTGTTTGGATGCAGGAAAAATTCCACACCTTTTATGATGTAGATCTGACATGGATGCGCGTTGTGGATGATTGGTTTTGTGGTGCTTTGAATAGCTATATTCTTGAGTACACAATTTCTACTTACTCTTTTCCTAAGGTTGTTAAGTTCCATTTTTTTGCGAGCCCAGGGGATCTTATTTGTGTTGCATTGCTTTGGAAATTAAGATATTTACAAGTGATGGTGGATTTGGAAGAAAGACCTAATGGCTAGCTAAACTCAAACCACGCATGGGGGAAGGATTCTGGTGTCATGAGATTATGGATGCACATAACAGTAGAGAGATATAAAAGAAAGGTAGATGTACAGTTTGATTCAGGCACACAAAAGGGTCCTGGAGAAGCCCTTGAGAGATCACGTAAATAGATGGATATTGTTTTCTTCTTACGAACTAGGTGTTGTGCCCCTGAAGGGATTAAGGATTTGAAAAAGAAACAACTTTCCATATCACGTCGCACCCCTTATATGTTGATCAGTAGATACTAATAAAAAATAGGCTGGGATGAAGTTTTACGGTCATTGTGTACTTGAGCATGAGTATGAAGTCAATTATGGAGGAGGCTAATTGTAGTTATTGCAGGTGGAAATTATGTTGGAGATGCCACCATGCATGTAAAATTCTATTAGGCTAGTCTATGGTGGGAAATGCATATACATAGATATTGACAAAGAATATTGTAAGGCATGTGACTATCGTTAATTCACCTTAGAAAGCCTGGACATAGAGATGAAATGCAGTTAAGGCATGATCGCTAGTGCATAACCATTTAAGAAATGGGCCATCGAATTTAGTGGGTCCTATTAACGCCACCTACGCATATGACTAGATTGTGATGTATTATAACTTATATAGACTATCTCAACAAGCTGGGAAGAATTGGCACTTAAAGAATAGGATTGCACAGACAGCTATGGTAGCAACAAGGTTTCTATGGGAAAATACTATCAACAGCAGGTATGGATGTCCTTTAATTTTGACAAGTGATAGGGGTGCTCATTTTATTAACGAGACCATTAAAATATTATTAGCATAATTTATGCAGTTGCACACTATAAAACAACACCTTATCACCCTCAGAAAAATAGAACTACTGAGGCTTTGAACAAGATATTAAGCCATACCTTGAATAAAATTTGTGATGTTACCATCTGAAGAAATATATTGGGATGATAAAGTATCTGTTGTATTTTATGTTATACAGGCCGATAATATATAAGAGGTTGAATAAGGCCACACCATTTCAGTTGGTATTTGGTCAGGAGGATTCTTCTACAAGTGAAATTCATGTTATCATCCTCTATCTGTATTGCATGAAAGGAGGTTTCACCTGATGAGTAATCAGACTTGAAGAGACACATTGACAAACATGATATGCAATTGGATGAAAGGTGTTTTATAGCACGATGGAGTCAAAAGCAAGGAAATTCTAGGCAGAAAGGCATGACATGACAGACATATTCAAGGATAATATTCTTGAAGTTGGACATTTGGTTATTCTTTATGTTAACTCAATAATTTTTTGTTTGCCACCTAGGATAGCTTAAGGTGCATTGGTTGGGACCATCGATGTATAGATTATAACTTGATTGTCAGGAAAAGCTTTCTAATTAGATTAGCATATATTTGGAACACAATTTCTTAGTTACTTCAATGGGAGTAGGTCTGAAGCCCTAACTATAAATAATTCTTATTGGTGATTTTAATAAGGCAGTATTAGCCACAAGTCAATTAGATTTTCCTTAATGAATTTCCATTATATGTTTTTGGGTGGGTCATCATTGTTATTCTTTGTCAATTTAGTTCAATGTTTTGTGTAATAAGTGTGCTTGCACCATAAGAATGCATTATTTATCTAAATGTCATCATACATCAGTCTGACAGTGCACTATACCCTTAGTGTGGGGTGGAGTATATACATGGTTCATGGACCAAGTTTCCCCAATATTATTCCTGAAGATGGATACGTGCATAAAGAGATTTTGTATGCAGGTACTTGAAGTAAATGGTGTAGATAGAGAAAATTTCTCTTATCATGAATGAAGACCATGTATGGATAGATGGACGCATAGTGTCTTTACAGGTAGGTTGTAGTTATGGAAACTACTTAGTGAAAGGTGACAGTGGTGGATACTTCAGTGCATAGGATGCACGAGAAAAAGAGGTCTATGGCCAAGGAGTAGTAGGCGCGCTAGAAGGTTATGACTGTGGAACAGAGAAATCAGGTGTGGAAAATCAAAGAAACATGTTCAAGTTAATGTGAAGTATGGTGGTAGGTAGTGAGTAATAAATGTGGAAAACTTTTTGAAAATCTATATAAGGTGGTGTTGTAGAAGTCATTTTCACCTTTGAGACCAAGATGAATTCAAGATAGTTGTTGAGTGAGCGAGCTAGCGAATGAGGTCAATGTGAAGTGCAGGAGAGCTATGAACCAGTTGAATTTTAGTCAGATTTATGCACTAAGGCTGATTATTGTTGTCCATTTAGAGAAGTGTTTGATTTAAGAAGAAGCGTGTGAGGAAGAATATTGACACTTAAGGTTCATATTTGAGCTAGGGCATGTGGTTTTGAGTTGTCATTATGCTTGAATTTGTTAAAATTTTTCATGACCTTTATAAGTGAGTGAAATGTCACCAAAAAGAGAACCTAGAATGGTGACAAGGGGGAAAATAGCAAAAGGAGGTTGAAATCAAAGTTAGAAGACGTGCTCCTAAGAGTATATTCTCATGTGAAATGTCAATACAATTAAGGGATTTACATGGGTCATGATTGGACTCACACGTTCATCGGTGAAAAGTGAGTGATTACAATCATAGAATGAAAGGATAACAAGGATGAACTGGATAAGTTGTTGGTTGTGAAGAAAAATAAGAGAACAACGGATGACATGGCCATGTACAATTACATTGGTGAAAATATGTTGGAAAAGATGGGGGTTTACAGTTGTATGAACTCCCTTATTTTGGGAAACTAGAAAAATTATACTAGTGGTTGATGAGTAAGGATGTCCATGAGGACTTCTTTTATTTTGTCAAGCAACGGATGAGTCTCACTACATACCCTTGATTGGAAGTTTGACAGGACATAAGAGTTTGGGCACTGAAGTGAGTAGCGACATCACAAGATAAAGAAGAAATAATGGACAATAAGGAAGGCATGTTGGTTAAAGTCTCAAGGGAGGGAATTCATGAATGGATATCGAAAAACTGTAGAAGTCCCCAGTGGTCAAGGTAACAAGGACACCTCCTCACAAAGTTAAATAATCAGGAGTGGTAGTTGCAGGTAAATACCTTGTGGCTACACATAGAAATGAAAATGACTGAAGGTTTAGTTTACAACTTGGCATGGAATTTCATTGCTGAAATTCATCATTGAGAAAGTGAGCACAAAGGTGATAAGATAAGTTTCAGCGCAATCCTGTTAGCCCTTGTGTTTTGTAGAAATTGGAGTGCCTGATGGTCCTAAGGACAAATTGGGGAATATCCTAAGGAGAAGAAATATCTTGTGGAGAGATTTGAGAAGTATACTTGTGATGGAACCATGAGTTGGCCCTTTAAAAAGAAGGGAATATATGTGGTATGAGACGACTCTGCACCACATTTGAGGAAGAATGGAGAATACCCAAGGAGCTACCTTCGATATTAGATAAATAGGTACAGTTTGTAGTATACCAACACTTTTGTATTTCACACTTTGGGATGTAGGACGGGAATTGGAGCCCTTAGTGTAAGATCTCGTATGTCTTCACTGGGTGTTATTTCCAAGAATCTGTACATAGGTTTTCAGATGTGCACCGATCTATTTTCAATGCAGATAAGGTAGACTGTGACTACCACACATTGAGGAAGACTTATGTTTATCCAAGTAAGTCTGCATATATTGAAAGATTATTTTATGATGATATTAATATGAAGGTAATGAGTCAAGCCATTGGGAAAAGTGGGGCAACCCTTATATATCTAACTCAATCCAGATTGGAAAATGGAAGATATGCAGAGAATGAGTTCAAGCTTCCTCGACCACCCAAGGGGAAACATACAATTGGCATTTTTGAAGAAGAGGAACCAGTCTCACCCCTTATTGAAAAAGAAGGAGAGGAAGAAGAACTGCAAGATGAAAGTGGTGGTTTCGATCATAGGGGCAGAAAATGTTTCCAACTGTAGGTGAGAAAAGGGAGTGCGCAAGGTGACCCCTTATTGCAGTTGTCAGTTGATGAAGTGTTGATGGAGACAGAGTGATATGGAGATAAATGTGGACAGACTACTGAAGGATCCATAGTTTAAGAAGAGTGTTAAGAAGAAAAAAGGCTTAGAGTAAAGGGAACTTCACATCCCCTTCAGAAGGTCACCTAGGAATTCACTTATGAAGGTAGATCTAGAAAAGAAGAAAAGTCGCTAGGTATGTCCCCAAAAAGATGATGAAGATGAGAAGTCTAGGAAAGCATGCACAAATACTCTAGTACAGGTATTGAGGATACATGATGAGCCTTAGGGAAGAGGAGATGAAAAATGATGAAGAGGAGTTGAAGGAAATCAGAGCTGTGAAACAAATAAGAGGTGAGCCTTCAGGTGCACCCTATACTATGTAAACAAGTAAAGGACCAGTGTTGGATTCAGGAGTACATACTCCTAAGGAAAATCATTCTAGAAAGGGAAATAAGAAAGAGACATATGATACTCCATTTATTTGGTACGTTGATGACCGAAGAAAGATCAAATGTGCATGGTTCCAAAGAACTTTGGAGCCCAAGGAATTATATGGATGGGAGCTAATGGATGTGGATATGGTAACCACTTACACAAGGAAATAGTTATCATGGATGATGTATATTCATATGGATGAGCCTGGATTCAAGGTATACGAGGTAACCTATGTGTCACACAGACTGAAGAAGGCACCCCATTTGTGCCATGTAGTTGTCAAACCCACCATCATGTTTGATGAGTAGGTAAGAAATAACCTGACTAGAGTATCTGAAGAAGTTTCACACCATAACATTTATAAATTAACAATGATTAGATCATTATTGGAGGATAAAAAAGATAAGGACACTGAAATCAAGAGCCTCGTATAGGAATGAGATAAGGCTGAGGAAGAGGTACAAAAGGTCCTTAAAATGGTAGAACAAATTGGGGATGAGATTATTGAAAAGAGGCCATATATACAAGACAAGGTTGTAGAAGATTTTCCATCTGCCTTACACTATTTGCTCATGACAATTCACTTACTACTAGAGGAGGGACCCCTAGGCATGCCAAAAATAAAGGATGCTGCAGAGGAGGAAGCAAGGGCAAAGGCCACAATTATAAGAAAAATTAGAGGTTATGAGTCCATTTTGTAGACTTCAAAGGATGAGCTAAAGAAAGTAGACATGGCATTGACTATGTTCATGGTGCCGAATGTGATAATAAAAACAAGTATTATGGTAGAAGAAGATGAAGTTCTTTAGGAAGCAAAGAATGAAACACTTGCGCACATTGAGATACTTATGTTGGTAGAAGAAAAACACGATGTACTTGAAGCTTTCTGAGTCCCACAAAAGGAAAGAATCAAAGGAAATTAGGAAACTCATCATGTGAAAGGATGGATATAATGGAGGGAATTGTCTCGAGCATGGATAATGTTCTCAGGGTCTTACCCAGAATGAAGGTGAAAAGATGACTCTTGATGAAATTAAATCCATACTTGTAGACATCCCTGATAAAAAAAATAAAGTGCTAAGTGATTGGAATGCATTGGAGGAAGATATTTAGATTTAATATCTAGAGTTGATCGTTCCAGTAGAAGAGAAAAGTGCCAAATAGTTTTTCATTCTTTATGTGCTATAATTACTTTACTATTTCATTCTTTATTCATAGAGAGATAAGTTGTGATTACTCATTGTCAGGGGTGGAAATGAAATTAGTGTGCGGTAATGTTGAGCTAATAATATACATCTTAAGTATGAAGGTGAAGAAGAATTGTGTGCACGTGCATAGCATGCATGAACGTGCGTAGAACTTTAATGGTACAGAGTGTGCCCAGGAAGGTTTGAAATTAGGACTTATCCATTTTATAGATTGAGGCTAATTATGGACATGGAGTGCAGTGAAAATTTTGTACGATACTTAAAGAGCATGTAAAGGCTATTTTGGACAAGTAGAAGATCAAGCGCCATGCAGTATTTTGGAGCTAATAATAGGATTATACTATAATTTTATTATTAGATAATCTATTATTAGCGATTTTGCATGTTATTGTATTTATTATGTAAAGGCATATGGCTATTATTAACATGTAGCCTATTTTTGAAAGGTGGATGGGTGCTAAAGGGAAATTTCCCTCCCCTATAAATATGTATTGATTTGAATGGTTTAGAGAGTTCTATGTTTTGTATAGTTATGTTACAATTTTATGGGCATGCATGACTATGATGAATTTTCTGTGTATATAAGAAGCTTCTTTCTTTTATAACAATTAACATAATGGATATTTTTGGTTGGATATTGATTGTAGACACATCTATGGATGGATATTACATGGTAAATTTTATCTTGGTTCTTGTTTAATGTTTCTTTTATTTGCTTAATATCTAGATCTAGTTTATGCACCTTGTTATATTTAATTATATTTGATGGATTGGGAATATATGTATAACCATGCTAGCTCACTAAACAAGTTGAAATAAATGAGGGACCTGGTACCCTTGCATGCCTTGAGTGAGTGATTAGTTCAGGATGAGTGATGTGCTAGTGCACCTTGGGATTTTTTTGGTAAAACCTAGGCTACAACATGAATTCCTGCCTTGATCTGAGTAGAGGACAAGAAGAGGATGCCCTGTATGTTGAACAACTATCTTATAGAAGATTTGGAAATGTGCAAATTCTTCACTCTTATTTTAGAGAAAGAACACCTAAGTATTACGAGATTAATCATTAGTGAAAAAATGGAAGTACTGAAACCCCTTAAATGACATGGGAAAGTGTCCACAAAAATAGGGATGCATGACCTTGAGATAGTTCTTATCATGGAATGTACTCGAATCAAATGGATCATAATGTTATTTTCTAGTCAGACATCTAGAATAGAGAGGATGGATCATAATGTTATTTTCTAGTTAATATAGGGAGACGGTAGAAATATGTCCATACCAATAATACCAGAGTGTAGTGGATTTAACCATGGAAGAAGATAGTGAAACTACAGAGGATGAAACTGAATCTATTGTAAACAAACAATCCTTTAAAAAAGAGTAGCAAATATCTTATCTTCTTGAGATATCATACATTATTTGATGACATTCTGAACTAGGATCTCAAATTTGAGCTTGTGATTCAACAACTGAGAGATAGGAGATTTTTGGTCAAGCCAGGGACATAGAGCACCTTCGTGAGATTACATCTTCTAGTCCCAAGCAAAATGGTCACATTTCCTATTACTTTTGTTACATACTCCTTGTTTTCTGCAATATGAACCTAATCTCTAGTGGGTCGATCAGTCAATGAATCAAAAAAAATTCTATCACCTGTCATGTTCTTGCTAGTGTTGAAATATACCAACCAAACATTCTATGATGACTGTGATGTTTGGGATATGAGAACCAAATATTCTTCTTATGAAACTTAATGTGTTGAGTCTGGTACATATTCATTTGATTCATCATCTTGTTGGGATGCAACATGTCCTTTATGCTTCTTTTCACCAAGACACCACTTGGATTTCTATGAATCACATTGGATAGATGTTCTCTCTTCTCAAGAATTACGTTGTGTGTGGCCATTATACCAATAATTTGTAGTATTGTGCATATTCATGGTGTAGATGTGACACCATCAATTCACCTTTTGAAATTTATGCATCTATTGTGGATTATTTGGTTTCTTTTATGCCTGCTTCTCTTTTTGTCCCTTATAAGGCTTCTGACTCTTCTTCTACCTGAAGATCATTCTTTTCCCTAAAATTCTTATTACTTTATCTTAATGGTTTCTTCCTGTTGTAGAAAATTCACTAGTTGGAAAAATATCACCTCCTTTTATGTGATGTTCAATGTGATGATGAATGTCTTGAACTGGGATGGAAGATATCGTAGTGTGATTGGTACAAGAAACTTATCTTTGACCACTTCTCCAAGTTCTCTAAGCTCTGTTTGCAGTTTCGCCACTCAACATAATAATTCTTCCACTTTATCTCCTTCTTGCATACTCATGGTGTGAATCTTTTACTGGAGATGAAAACATTTTTTTCAAATTCTTTTCTTCATAGATCATGGAAAGAGTATCCTAGGCCTTATTTTATGTTGTCGCATTATGAATGTGTGGCTCCACTTCATCGGATATGCTTAGAGTGATCAACATCAAGGATTTTCATCAGCCTTTTCAAACTTATTTTTATCATCTACGTATGTGGGATGTGTGAGTGCGTCATTTACGATCTCTCAGAGATATTCAAAGAGGATAATGGTTCTCATCTTTGTCTTCCATGTAGTAAAATTTCACCCTTTCAAGAGTTGTGCATCAGATAGCAATATCTTCAGAGCTGATGCAACTTATGTATCTCACAATGTGGCACACATGTGAACTCAAAAGGCTTTTGAATTCACTCCTTCCCAAGAATCTTATCTTTATTCGAACTTCCTTTGTCTCTAATTTCTACTACTGATCATATACTTTGTGTATTTTACAACAGGTTTTTAGAAATTAAACGGAAGTGAAAGAGAGGTGAGAAGGTTTAGTTCATATGCCAGTGCTGCAAGTCTCTTCTATAATAATAAATACCACATCACACAGGTCTGTGGCAAAAATTTTCAAAATGAAGTCAATTTTCATTTCCACGAAAATATAAACCGCACTGGATATGTTTGTAATCCTCCATGCCACACAATAACATATTTCTCTATGTTACATACCACGAATAGGTTGGTCGTTGTTAAATAAAACAACAAAATTTCAAAAAATAGTAACAACTAATGTTACGTCACATCCAATCTCTAGCCACATTTTAATTACCAAAAATTTCAATCCACTTCACTCAATATCTTGTGTTACATAGATATGATCCAAACTCCATGTCAAGGAAAGACTAGAAACTTTGACACTAATGCTACGTATAAAGAGAAGAAAAATTTTGTTTTATTGATTGAATAAAACAAATGGAGAAAGAAAATTAATACATTCCCAAAGACATATGTGGTTGGGAGGATGCCACAAAGGAAAGAAACTGACTACAAGTCAATTAAAAAGAAAACAATGTATTAATTTATAGTTATGCTAACATAAACCTTCCAAAATAAATATTCCCTTAGGATTTTACAACTGAACTAAAATATTACAGAGTATGCACTACCTTACAATACTCTCGCAGTAACCAGAGAAATTTAACAATTGAGGAAATATCTTTGCATGTTTCATAAAATGATACTGGTACAAAATTGCAACAAAACTTATATTTCCTTGTTCATACTTTTAAAACACAAGAAATAGGAAAGTGTAATTTTAACAAAACAGAGATATTTCATGCATGTGAGTTTTTTTAAGAAGATATAAACAAATTCCTTCAAAACCTTCTAATGATTATACAACACAACCACCTTAGTATTTCCTGAAATAGCTAGACAGTAAAAAAATCTTTAGAAAAACAAGAAACTAGAATTAAGACCAAACTAATCAATAAAGTTCAAAAACTACCCTTCTATAGAATGAGGAAATGACAGCCAGTATTATACAATTTCTTCATCACAATATCTTCCCAATTTCCCCCCAAAACTCCCTAAAGTATTTCCTGAAATAGCTAGACAGTAAAAAAATCTTTAGAAAAACAAGAAACTAGAATTAAGACCAAACTAATCAATAAAGTTCAAAAACTACCCTTCTATAGAATGAGGAAATGACAGCTAGTATTATACAATTTCTTCATCAAAATATCTTCCCAATTACCCCCAAAACTCCCTAAAAGAAACCTGAGAATTTTCCTTGTGGAATCAAATATATTTTCCAAAATGAGGGAAAAAAATCCTTCTAATTGAAAATATTCTTTCCCTTTCTACGTGGGTCGAGAAAAATGATGTGATACAATGGAACTTTGATGAAGGAAATAAGGATATTCCCTTATCCTTCAACAAACCATTTTTTCCTTTAGAAAAAATATTTTTTTTTTTTAAGAAGGCCTCGTACATGGATGATTCCAAAATGCTTTAACATGCTGAAAAGTTTGTTTCGATTCCCTTCCTCTTACTTCTTTAGTTTACCAGGTCCACATTTATGGGTTGATTCTTGAAATTGTCCCACATCTTGTCATTTTAAGAATTAAACCTCAAATATTTGTAAGAAAAATTATTCATCAAGCCCTATATGGTAATGGGAAATTATTTCCTCCCTAACACCTATATTATGAAAATCTACAAAAATATTGTTTCCCTTCTTTATTCACTTCAACAGTTTAGCAATTGTCATATCGAATTTCATAGTTGTTGCACAATATACATGATGAAATTATTAGGTTCTCTTAGTTTTCCAAGGGCATAATACCTAAAAATTCTAACCAAATTATCTATAATTTCCATCATGATCCTTTCCCCACTACTTTATCTAGTTAACTTGTTAATCGAAGAGTGCAGACAATCAATGTATTCAGTTTCCTTAATCTTTGCTTCTCCAAGAATGTTGACATAATTTATCAAGGTCTCAACCTATATCTTTGTAGCTTCATGACACTCATACTGATTTCTGTAATAGCTGAAATATATTTGCAGAATAAAATGCATGGAATAATGATGTATCTTTCAATTCATTCCGGATTATTTACATAATATGCAATTATAAATATATAGGCACATAGTTTCCTATAAATTAGGAAACTATTCTACTAACAAATACTAATCACGTGAGTTGTTTGTAACAACAAAACAACTCAACACATATTTGTTATTAGTTGTTTTATATAACAACTAAATAACAAATTACTAATATAATAATAATTACCAAATGTAATTATTATCTACACAATGTAAATACTAATTCCTAACAATTTCTTGTAGACTTAAGGGAAATTATTTGTTCCTTGACAGCCAAATCATCCTCTAAGTCTGTAATGGATTTCATCTTTGGTATAATATCACTCCACATTTTTTGTTCAGCATCACACGTGTCTAGTATTTCCTTGGTTGGTTTTGTTTTATCAAAAATGTTGGAATAGCATTTACACATTCCCTGATTGCTTCCTTACCTATGGTGATTAAGTCATTATCCCATTGTATAGTGACCTCCCCCCTTTCCCCAAAATAATTTTCTCTTTTGATGTCCTAATAGGTGATTTCTGGGATTTCACCTTGTCCTACTTGGGGAGGTTTAGCAAGTTTTCTAACTAAGTTACACAAAGCTTCATTTTTGGCCTCATAAATTTTATAGAAAAATCCTTCCATTACCACAGATAAATCATGTTTAATTTCATTGATAGAAGGCTTACCTAATGGGATACTTGTGACTTGGTAATTATATGGGGATGCCTTAATCCGGAGCACACTATATTTGGGGGCGATAATCTCAAAATATATTTCTCTCTTTTTATTTAGGAATAATCTTGACATAGATCTTTCCCTTTTTTGGTGGCTTAGAGGGATTGAGGGTGGAAATGCTTTTCAGATCATCATTATCAAATTGGATTTCCACCTTATTCTTCTTTGGAAGATCACTTCCCACCCAGACTCCCATTGTTGGTTCGTGCTCCTCAAGTGATTTTGACATTGAATTTATAGGGATAATTTCTAGAGATTTGGATGATGAATGAGTTATAGAAGTACCTTCTATGATCACTTGCATTGTTTCCTCCCAAGTAACCTTCTACATTGGTTCATCGTGGCTACCTGCATTATCCACTGTTTTAGATTGATCTTTCCTTTTTTATAATTGAGGATGGTAGTTTATCAACTTTTCCTTTTTTCTCTGTAAGAATTTCAACCTCTTCTCCCTTAGAAGAAGGATATATCCTATGAGACTCTTGATGAGTAACATTAATTACTGTAAGTAGGACTTTAAGAACATCTATAATTACTTCAGCATATTGGGGTGTCATTTTGAGTGTGACACCAAGAGGTTCCTTTAGTATTTATTCCACTACAATCCCTTCTACATTAGATTGTATTATTGCATCCATAACTGGCTTAATGACATCTCATGGTTTTGGATCAGTTTGACATGACTGAATAATTAATAAAACTCTCTTTATATTTCATACATTATATAGGGATATTAATTATCCAAGAAGGTAGGTAACAAAACATCCTATAAAATAGGATGTATTACAAACAATAAACCCATTAATAGTGATACGAGTATAACTACATAATATATTGTTATTATAATAATATATTCTACTAACAAATATCTTACTAACAAACTGTAAGTACTAATTTACCAAATGGTAAATCACCCACAATATTCATGTGAGCTTTGATATTCCTAACATTCACCCCCTTAATGTTTACATGGTAATAAAAGAACTCTCGCACTTCCTTTGCAGCCTGTCGCCCATGCTTGCTCATGATCTTAGTACAACACTCAAGCTGAAGGTAGAAGAATAAACACATCAAATTCTTATCGACCATACACTATTGGGAACACATCTGACTGATGAGGATGGGAAGATGCTCAAAAATCATCTGTTTATCAACCAGTAACTCTAGGGAACACATCTGACCTAACAGTGTGGGAACCCAAGCAAGAACACATCTGAGAAGCCTTCAATGGTTTTTAGGAGGCTAACCACAAATGTAGATACGAACAGGAACACATATTATTTTTCTACCTCATCAAGACGCATGATGTTGCCTTTCACTATTCTATTTGTTCTTTACTATGTTTTTACATTGGGGAATTTATGAAGGAATAATCACATACACAACTAAAAAATTGGAAATTGAACATTGGATGATGTTGATCATGTTCCCCCCTCAATGTGAAATTTCCACTTATGGAAAAATGTAAACTGTATAAACTGAAGAGCATGAAACCACACTAAAAAGAATATACTCACACTATATATATGCCATCAAATTAGTGAAGCAGCCTTGTCATTAGCGACTGACAAGAGGTCATTGTCTGACCTTCAGCCTCCAATTCCTCCATCCTCTAGTAACATGCTGCTAACTCATCCTGATTTGGATATGAATCTCAATTGTTTCCACATTTTTTTATTATATCTTCCCTCCCGCAATGTGAAACACTTGTTTTTTTAAACATCGAGTAACACCAAAAATGTGTCCATAATGTATTTTTTAAACATTGTATTTTTCAATGAAATTTAAATCAATGCAAAGAGGATAAAAAACAAAAACTTTCGCAAAAAATGGAAATCGATTTCGAGGTACCGAGAAAAATTTATTAAGTTTTTAATTTCCCATAAAAAAAAAGACCCAATTTGAATTAAAATTGGATCAACAATTAAAAATTACTCCATATGAAGAGAAAATTTATCGTGTGACCACTCGTTGGAACTAGGAGAAAATGAGGATTCCAAAAATGTCAAAGGCCCAAAAAACAGTGATGGAAAAATATTAATTTGGCTCAAAAAAGTAATAATTGCCCTTAAAATGTAATTATTAAACAAAAACTATAGTAAAATTAAATTTCTCGAACTATAGACTTTGCTAAAAATTTAAAAAAAAGCCAATCACAAATAGCTGTAAAAACTCACAGCTTCATTAAAGTGACAAAATGATTTGCTAATAATTTGAAAAACCAAAAAATGCATTGGATAGGTGCTTTCAATATCTCTGTAATGGTACCAACAAAAATTTGATTTCATCCCCTGACCTAAAAGTTGTTCATGACTAAGTTTTACTTGAATTTGGATTTGTTCTTCATGCCTGACTATAAATGGTCATGGTCTACAGATCTATGAACTGGGAGAGTATATTCTCCTTGATGTCTACACCATGCGCTTGTTTTAACCCTTTCTTGGTCTATGAGTAATCAAACTTGATGTCTACCAAGCTTTGTGATACCAATGTAAATTCTCAAATGTGAACTATCTGTATACTTTGAGAAAATGTATTGAATATTTTTAATCCACATGAGGACGAAACAACAAGTATGCGCTGATTTTTAAACTAGCAGATTCAAGGAATCAAAAAACCCGTCAATAATAGAACTTAAAAACCCACAAGTATAATTTATTGAATATTTGAATGAAATTCATCACAATCATCCACTTTGTATATGCTACATGCCGCATGGGAGATTTCGAACGACCCAAAATTCTATATTTTTAATAGCTTTCACAGTGACGTGATAGAAGAAATGTTGTACTTGTTTCTTTCTTCTATTCTCAATAGCCACACATGCATACATAGAATTAAACTCACACCAGAAAACCATATTTTTAGAATAAAAATCAACAAATATTTTCCACATGGCTATCAAACAGACCTAAACTAATGCTATCTAATTTTACACTAAACATTTTGCACAAATCTAGTTTCTCTCATTACCAGGGGCAACAACAAATCTGGAGAAGCCCCTTAATAAATCTTCACACACCCATACTTGCTCTGATACCAAATCATGTTTTTGGATCAGTTTGACATGACTGAATAATTAATTAAACTATATGTATATTTCATACATTACATAGGGCTATTAAATAGCTAAGAAGGTAGGTAGCAAAACATCCTATAAAATAGTATGTATTACAAACAATAAACCTGTTAATAGTGATATGCATATAAACACATAATATATTGTTATTATAACAACATATTCTACTAAAAATATCTTACTAACAAACTAGTAAGTACTAATTTACCAAACGGTAAATCACCCACAATAATCATGTGAACATTAATATTCCTAACATCATCTTGAATTTCAAGATCACTACCTTGTGCTTCTTTTTCCTCTGTAAGAGCTAGAGTTTCTTCAAAGGTAAGACCAATTCTTATCCCAATTTTAGGTTTACTTGGTTTCACATAATATTTTTCTATTTTAAACGCTTCAAGAATTTATTACGGAATAGGCAAGACAAGGGAGGTAGGGATAATCACAACTGGTTACTATTTAGTAGGGGAAACAACTTGGGATGGTGAGGAAATAATAATTAGGTTGATGGGGATTGATTCCCCAAGAATTTTAATCCTTAAGGATTTGAAAATGGCAGTTGAAGGGATGGGGTTCATGAACCATTATTTTCCTTACTACTTGTACTTCCTCTAGATCAACCCATTTAGATAGCTCAGTCCACTTTCTCCTTTGTAGGTGAACTTTTCCCTCCTCTCCATCCAAGTCTTTCATTCCCATTTCTAGTATTGGTACCTTATGTGGTACCTCAGATAAATTTAATCCTTTATACCTCTTTAGAACATATGTTGTTACCTTTTCTTTCCCTTTTGATCCTGAAGAAGATGTTGGAACAACTTGGAAAGGGGTAGAAGAAACAATAGGGGCTCTACTCATACTTCCTTTAAGTACTTCCTCAATCCTCTTTGTCAACTAAGTAAGTAAAGTGTTGGTTTTTTTGATATGGGAAAACTCTTCATCCTTCACCTTTGTTGATAAAAACTTATTAAAATGGAGCTTGATCCCTTGTTTCCCTGAAACAACTCTAGTGACATGGATTTTCTGATATGGGGGAAGGACATCATCAGGTATCTTACTAGATCTATACTCCCTTAATATGAAAGTGTTTTGATAACTTATATCTATGCCCTTTGAAAATAACCACTTCTAAGATTATCAGATGAAATTTGAAGTCCTATCACAATTTGACCTTACTTCATCAATTTCTTAATTGACTGGTGCTAAATGCTAAGAGGTAATGTTACCCTTGATGTAATCATAACTTATTACATTTTTATCATCTTATAACCCCCCAGGAACCTGAATAATTTTGAATTCCACCGTCTGGGATAGTGTCATCCTTAAATAATTCCTTTTCTTGACTTCCTTCTCATCTTCGCAATCCATCAAAAATTATTCATAACGATCCTAATGATCCATCAGTTTTGGTGAAATAATGTTAAAAAAAAATTATATCATCCTGACATGTAGGCTCAAATATATCTAGTATACCCCTACCCATTTCTAGTTCCAACATTCTTTCCTTTTGGATGTTAAAGAAAGTATAGTTCCTAATAGTCATAGGAAACTTGACAAGGGATGCGAGATTTTTATCGGCAATGATCTGGTGCACCAGTGCTAATTTCCTCACCAAATCCATTAAAACCCATTTTTCATCCACATGCCTAGGGAGTAAGTAAGGGATCCCGTCAAAACCACTAACCGTAATATACGAGAAAGTATGGAACTTGATGATGTAATGTCTGTTATGGGTATTAACCTACCTAGCATCTTGGGAAAATATTTCAGTTTCCAGGTTGGGATGGAAAATGCATATCACAAGCACAAAGAAAATACTACACATTTTCCTATGATGTGCCTCATAATTTACCAATTTTAATTTCAAAAAGACATCAGATACCCTAGCACTGTTGACACCCCATTTTCTGCAAGCCTAGGAAATTTTTGTCAAAGGTGATAACATATAGCAAATAATATGACATAAATAATTTTTCCATACAAGCCTTTTCTCCTTTTACAATATAGGAAATTCCCAGCATTTGTTCATGAATTTAGCTGCATATTATTTCGGCCCAAGGGAGAGGTTTTTTATTCATGAATATTACCTCAATGAACTGAAACATCCATTTGTGGAAGAGGTTGGTAGATTCCATATCCATTAGTATGTTCAAAAATGTGATCAAATCTCCAACCTCCTAAAAAATTCTACTTTGTTAAGCTTTTTAGAGATTCCCTAGATAGAGAAGTGAGGGATAATCAGCCAATGGTCATTCATAAACTTGGTCCATTTTATTACTCACAATTTCCAGTATAAATGTGTTGACTTCATGGTGATGGTTCCTTTCTCTTGTGTGGGTGGAAAACCCAACATTATGTCAAACGATTCCACCTAGAAAGATAAAACCAAGCCTCGTTTCCATCTTGAACTTCTCTTATTGTAGGGTTATAATGTTGGGAAATACCCATACAAGTTTTAGGCACTATGTAGGAGGGAAAGAGATAGCGAGGTCAATATAACTATTATCCACACAGGCCATATTTTACCTTCTTTCTCATACATGTTATGTCTTCCTAAAATCCTCTAGGTCAATATTGATGAGGTCATTATCTATGATTCTCTCCAAGGGAATTGAGACTAGAGGTTTTCTTTGGAGAATTTAAATAAACCTTCATGGTTATGAAACTCATCAATAATCTCATATTTTACTAAAAATAAAATTGAGCTCATCCAAAAATATTCACAAGGATAAGAGAACCAATTCACTTACCTTAAACAAATCCCTGGTTGTTGCGCGGAATTTGGATGAAAAACAATGTAACTCCTCTCTTGCTCTTCGAATACACCTTCCTCTTTTACTCTCCTTAAAGATTCTTTGGTAATTTTTAAAACTCCTAATACTTTGAATATAGAGTGTGTATTTATATCAAGCTCTCATATTAATTACCCTCGAATCCTTGCATTAATGATGAAGATTGTGTTCCTTAGAACTTCTTCATATTTCTCATCCTTTTCTCTTTCTAACTGCAGCAATATTTTCACATCTTATCACCCACACATTTCTGCCACATGGGTCATTCCCCACTAACTTACCCACCTCCTCATACCTATGTCATGTATGGCTAGTAAATATTTGACCCTCCTAAAGTTTTTGATGGGCCTCAAGAATATATTATGAATCAACACACATACAACCTTTGTAAAGTACTAAATGCATTTCCTCATCTCCTCACGGTCGTATTCCATGTATTTTCTTAATACATTATCATCAAGCCTCAAAGTTATCTTTACAAGTTCTACTTACGGAGAAACACGAGATGAAATATGATTTTCCTATACGAACCTCTGATTGTTAGCTTCATAACTCTTTTATCGGGACCTCAAGGCTGAGGAATACTTTTCACTTTACACAATCATAAGTGTATAAAAAGTAAAAATTGTTATGTTCATATTTTATGAGGCCTTCAGGCTCCCTATAATATCCCCTCTTAGGAATTTCAAGAGAAAACATGCATCTTGTATCTGCACAAAATTTGTTAAATCTACATATGACTAAGTGTTACATCATTAATCTAGGGAAATGACTGCCATGTTCTTTTACACCACCGACATTAAGGATGGTCTTGAGAAGGGCATAATTACAAGATTGGGATATGGTATGAACCCTTACATGGATTAGTTACACCCAATCCCGTGAATTCTCAAATGAAATAAACTCAAATTAGTAACCATCTAGATCAGGAATAAAATACTTAAACAGTTCCTAGATTTACAAAGATGAAATATGAGCACTAATAATGGCTCTGACTCGAGGATGGAATCCCCCAATGGGTTTCTAAACAACCATAGAAATAAGGAAAGAATAAAAAGGCTAGACAACTATTCATTGGGAAAAAGAGTCTTAAATAATGAAACCCAGTTAAACACAAAGATACATACCACAAGAGCCATCATGACAAAAAATGACATAAAAACCATATGGAATGAAAAATAGAAGAACAACACAATGAAGTAGAAAAGGAACACAATAAATTGTACACTTTACAATAATACGAATATATACCTTTTCAATCAAGGAAATGTTTCAAATTTGTTCCATTGATAGGAAATTATTACATTTCTCTATCCAGATCCTGCAGGAAAAATGTATGCTTACTGATTCTAACATCTATGGAATATGGGCCCATCCAGAGATGTAAAAAAATTCCATGCCTTCCTTTATCCTCATGTTTATTCATGTCTCATAATAATACCATATCTCCTACATGGAAATTCTAAAGAGTGAAGTTTTAATAGAATATTTTCTTAAGTATTTCTCTATACTTGACATGTTTTAAATAGGACTCTCTCCTAACTTCATCCAACTCAATGATTTGATTTATTTTTTCCTCATAAGGGTTAATACCATCCCCAACCTCCAATTGTTGCATAAACTGGTAAGTGAAAAAATGTAAATGAAGGGGAAAAAGTTCTTGAACACCATAGAATAGCTCAAATGGTCTTTTACCCATGGATCTCTTACTCATAAGTCTATTATCCTATAGTAAAATCTTGAGTTACTCACCCCATTTTCTTTTATTTATGTCAAACATTGTTCAGAGTATTTTGAGAATATTCTTATTGCTAGATTCTGCATACCCATTTCCTTTTAGCTTATAGTTAGAGGCATAAGTAAGAGTTATACCATATTCATGACACATTGATTCCAAAGGTTTGGACCTAAAGCTCATAGCATTTCAACAACCAATTTAGGAGGAACACAAAACCTATCAATCATGTGATTGAGGATAAAATCCATAACCAATTGATTATTTTCTTCCTTGTAGGAAAAATTTTCAACCCATTTCATAAACTAATCTTTGGCCACTAAGATTCACTTCTTAGCACTTGAAGGTTCTGAAATATCACTAATAAAATATAACACCCATTGCTTAAAGGGGGGCTCTACAAAAATAGGTTGTAAGGGGAGAGATCTAGATGCTTTCAATTTACTAAAAAATCACTAACTTTCATATTTCTTCACCATTAAAGCAACATCTTTTAACAGGGATGACCACTAGTAACCATCTCTCAAAATTTTGTGTGCAATGACCTTTCCAGCAAAATTTCCCCCATGTATCCATGCATGAAATTCATGAACCATCTTTGGGGATTCTTTTTTCGTAATCATATTAATAAGAATCCCTTCTGGATTTTTCAAGATAATTTGTTGTTTGTTAATATGTACTTATGTGACATTAATTTCAGTATCCTCCTTTGATTCTTATCTAACCTCTCTGGGAAATTTGAATTTTTAAGATAATACACTATGTTTTTGTACCAAGTTGAAAGAATTACCTCTCTGTGGGAATATTGTTCATTATATTCAATGGCATTAATTTCAACAATCTATAAATTATTTTTTGTCAGTAATCTTTCAAGTCCCATACCCCATACTATCTTGGTAGTTTGTATATACATGGCGTGTTCTTGTATCTTATTAACACATTTGCATTGTTTAGTGGATATTTCCATATGAAACAAGGTGTCCTTTACCATTGTGTGAGGTATATATTCTACAATATTTGAAATGATAACATAAGGTCTGGATATTTTGGTAGCTTTGACAAGAGAAAAAGCTTTCTTTTCCATGATAGAATACTTTAGTTCAGATCCTTGCAAGGCCTTACTCAAAAATGAAATAGGTTTTTCATGGCCCTCTTCATTCTTTTATAATAACACAGAAGTAATAAATAAGTCAGAAGAAAATGAAAACATCTAAAATCCCCTTGTATAATCAGCTCTAGCCAATACAGGAGCAGTCTTGAGTTCCTTTTTTACGCCTTTGAAATACTGAGTAGCCTCATCATTCCACTTAGTTACCTGACCTTTTTTCAACATATTGGTAATTGGAAAAGTAACTTTAGAGAAAAAAGGGAGATGAATCTTCTCACAAAATTAATTTTCCAAAATAATGATTGAATACCATTTTTTGACAAGGGTATCAAAATTTTATCCATAACTTCCATGCTTTCTGGATCAATCATGACTCCTTGATGAGATACTATGTGTCCGACCAATTTATCCTTTTGCACACCAAAATGACATTTCTAGGGATTTAGTGAAATGGCATATTCTCTACATCTAATAAATATCTTCTGCAAATGCATCAGGTGGTCCCCTCTTTTTCTAGAAAAAACTGTAAATTCATCCTCAAACTCAATGATGAACTTATTTATGAATCTTACAAAAATAACATCCATCACTTGTTGAAATGTATCCCTAGATTTCATTAATCCAAAAGGCATTCTGACATACACATAAGTGCCCCATGGAGTGGTGAATGCATTTTTATACTACTATGATTCTTTGACCAAAACCTGATTATACCCAGAAAACCCATCCAGGGTACACAAGAGTTCTTACCTCATTACTTTCCACAATAGATTGTCCATATTGGGAAGTGGGTACTTATCTTTGAGTGAGGTCATATTCATATTTCTAAAATCAATGTCAAGGCTTATGTCCCCATTCTTTTTCCTTAGCGGCACTAAATTTTCTATCCATGAAGAGTACCAAGTAGGATTTATTATGCCATAATCTCGCAACTTCCTTAATTCCTCCTACACCTTGGCATTTAGAATAGGGTTAATAGGTCTCTGGTTTTTTCTTAAGGGCTTAGTGTAAGGTTTTAGTGGTATCTCATGCTGGAACAAATGCTCTCTATAAGATTTCAATTCAGAATAAGACCAAGCAAGGAAGTCCTGATACTCTTTTAACAACTTAGTATAGGAATTTCTTTCTTATTCATTCAAATTGATCCCCAACCATACATTTCTTGGATTCCATCATGAACCCACATTACATTCCACTACATATATCGAAAAAGTAACATATTTATGAAATTCTATGTTGGTGTTATCATAGGCATATTCTAGACTAACTAATCCCCTTGGGACTATATTATCTTTTAATTGAATTAATTATTTTCCAAAAATGCTTTCCTTCCCCTCACATACCTCTATCATAGGTTCTAGGTCAATTATCTATTCTGGGAACTCATCTTGACAATTCAATAATCATTTGATATGTGAATCATCATCAAATACTTCCCAGTGTTGGATATTATTAGGTACAAAAGGTCAAACTAATATTTGTACTTTAATTCTATAGTATGGGGATAGATCCTTATTTTCATATTGTGAGGCTAGGACTGTTATCCCACCATCTTCTACAGTCATAATTCTCTCATGGTACTTAATATTAAATGACTCAAAAAAATTCAAGGAGATCGCATATTGGAATCTAGTACTGTTTCAACCTCTTTTTTTTTCCACATACAATTTTCTTTATTACTTGATCACCAATTTAGAATCCCCTTTAACAAAGAGATCATTTATTCCATGTCTCCAATTAATCCTTAATCCTAAGAGGATTTCTTCATATTTGGCCACATTATTTGTGCAGCCAAAATTTAACTTGAAGGAGAAATTAAAAGATTCAATTTTTCAGATAAATCAACACCACTCTTTCCCCATTACCACTATTTGAGAATGCTCCATAAAAATTCATGGTCCAGGGGATCATCGTGTCTTCAAACTGAGCATTTAAATCCTTAACATTTTTCTTCAAAATCAACATTTTATATAAAATTATCCAACTCTACATCAGTAGAAATTACTTCATAAGAAGTATTATTGGGATCCTCAATAAGGCGAAACATTTTATCTTCCCTATATAATTTGACCAATTTTCCTTCCAACGGTATGGAAACATACAAGCTATCCATTTGGAAACTTACTCCCACAATGGCTTCCCACTTTCTTGATAACAACATTCCTCACTTGGTATGGCAATCAAAAATGACAATTTTCATAGTGAAGTACTTTCCTAGATACACTTCAAATTTTTCAATCAATCCCCTCATATAGCCAACCGCGGGTATCTCCCTAGAATCCATAGAAAAACATTTCCAAAATTGGTAGTTATCTTTATATTTAATTTATTCATGACTACGAGAGGCATGATGTTACACAAAGCACTAGAATAAAACATACAATTGTGTAAGATCCATCCATTTACAATAAGGGAGGTGAAAAAAGGTTCAACATCTAACTATGTTTTTACTAAGGAAGTTCCCAAGTATATTTCAAGAGATATTTCCATTTTCTCTTCAATTTCCTCCACCTCAGCCTCGACGATTGTGGGGGATGATTTTTTCTAATAGGACTATTGTTCATAGCAATCACTTCTTCTTTAAAACCCAAATACTCGAAATATTTCTTTCTATGGTCATGGATCCTTAACAATTCCACAATGGGAACCTTTATCTTTATCTAGCTTAGGATATGGGACATAACACACACATTATACTTGGAAAGGGGGGTATTGGAGGGTACTATGAATATTTTTTTAGATGGTAAATTTTTTTTACTAGTGGAAGATGGGGAAGATTTGTTTGGCTCAGGATAGATTATAGGGTGTCTGTTTAACACATTTATATAGGGATAATCTTTAGGGACAATTCAACAGTTAGACATCTTAGTTTTAGTTGTAGGAGTAGATCCTTTGATTTTCCTATTCCTCAGGATGTACTCCTTTTCCTAAACAACTATGGAATTGATTATTAACTTTCAATTCTCACTTAAAAATACATCACCATCATATTTCTTTATCATTAAGGCTCTTAAATACTCAAATTCATGATTAGGTAATTCAAAATATTGATCCATATAAACCTCAACATTAATTTCAACATGGAGGGAACTAAATTTTTCAACAAAAATCCATAAATCAACCACATTCCAAGAACAAAGGAGGTCAATAGAAGATGCACCCAACTTACAGTCTTGTTGGCATTCCAACATAAATATATAAATAAAATCATTTCCATCAATTTCATCATCTGCACAATGATCATAAGGCACATGCGGCAACAAAAAATTATCACACCAATCAAAGGTATATTCTTCCTCGACAACAACTACTCTTACCACCAAAGGGTCGGGAATCGATTTATTATCTCTGAAGTTTTATTGCTTACTAGTGTGTCCTATAGGTCCGTTTCATCTATCCTCTCCCCTGAAATATCCCTTGACATAATTTTTGAATCTATTATGCCCCAAGTTTTGATGCTAATTTTGGGGATTAGGAAACAATCCATTTTCATCCCATGCTAACTTGTAAAAAAATTATTTAACAAAACCTGTCAAGGTTTTTAAAATTTCTTCAAGGTCAACTAACTTGCTAGTTTGAGGTTTTTTCAGGTTAAATTTTTTTACACCCTATCTTTTCATTTTTGTCCTAGCATCTTTAATATTATTCTCAATCTGGATAGACATGGTGAAATCCTACCTCATATTCTAAGGATTTTTATCTCTTAGGTAGTATGCTACCTTTTTTTCAAACATGTCCAAATATTTAATAAGGAAAGGCTCATCACTGGGCCTTATATTATTGGATAACCTCATCAAGGTTTTATTGAATATAGTGTTGAAGTCTTGTACACACTCATTGGGATTATTCTTAATATTTTCACACTCAGATAACAGAAATATTGGATTTGGTCTGTTACTATACAAAACCTTAAATGTGTTTTTCATTTGTTTTCAAGATTAATTGACCCATCAGGAAAATCCCTAAACCATTCATGAGCATCCTCCTCTAAAGTGTGCATAAACAACTTTGCATAAATGTTCCAAAATTCAACTTCATAATCATTCATCGTGTTTTGAAACAACTTTAAATGGTAATCATGACTGATAAAATTATTTCCTCATTTGGAATTAGGAAGCCTCATCTTAAACTCATTAGGGACCTCATTAGGATAACCTTACATGCCATTGAAATTAATAGGTCCATATGTATGAAATATGATGGTTTCCCTAGGAGGGAGGAAGCCATGTTATTTTACACAGGTGCTTCAGGTGAAGAATGATTTAGCCAATGTTAGACAAGGATTTGATGGTTTAAAGGAGTTCAAACAACCTAATAAGGGCCTCTAGAAGGGAAAAATTCTAAACCAAATCCCATCTTGTCATTAGTAAACAAATTAATAGGATCAAGATTAGCTCATGTAGTATTAGGATCATGAGATTTCCTATATAAGGAGTGTAGATGATACTCCAAAATAGATTCTTCAGATTTGTCAGATGTGCTAGAGAAGCCCTTGTTAGAGTATGTATTTACCTTAGCTCATGTTCACCTAGGTACTTTATTCACCTTTATTGTATTTATCCTCACCCACTTATGTGTGTGGATATTTCTTTTATCTTATTTAAATATTAGGAGATATTATCTAGTTGTTAGGTATAGTTCTTTCCTTGATCTATGGTATTGACTAGTTCTTTCCTTGATCTATGGTATTGACTAGATTCTTGATGTCTAGTTCTCTCCTAAATCTATGGTCTTGACTAGTTCTTTGATGACTAGTTATTTCCTTGATTTATGGTTTGATCTACAACCTTGACTGGTTCTTAGATTGTTATTCCTTACCTATTTAAGCAAGGCACGTTCTCAATGTATTACATTGAGTTCCATAATAATATCTGATACCAAATGATAATAATGGTATAGCTCTGATACCAAATAATAGAATAGAATAAGATTGCAATGACCAAAGAGGGACGGAAGCCTCACAAATATTATTGATCATGAAATCAGATTACATAATAATGCAAGAGATGTAATATTTATAGATATTAGACAGCCTCATATGGATAGACATGACACCCTATTAGGCACCAACTACAAGATGATAAGACCCATCTCACATGCACATGTAATTACTACTAATACCAATATTGAATGTTATCTAACATAACAATATTGAATGCAAGTCACTAGAATAGAGTGAACATGTTGCACATTATTAAATAAAAGACAATGTAATAAAATGCAATAAATATGCCTATGCTAAATTATGCTAACATTCCCCCCCTTAATATTGCATAGTTTCCAATGAAGTGGAGAGTAACTCTCTGAACAATGTGAATTTTTCACGTACAAGTGACTTAGTGAAAACATTTGCCTTCTGTTCAGCTATAGGACAGAACTGGAGTTGTATGTTGTGCTTCAAGACATGCTCATGTATGAAATGAACATGTACTTCAATATGCTTGGTTCTCTCATGAAATACTGAATTGCGAACAAGCTTCAAAACTCCTTCATTATCAACATATACTGGAGTAGATTTCTATTGTGGTAGACCAATTCCTTCCAGTATTTAGCGTAGCCATATTGCTTCACCTACAGCTCGATACACTGCTTTTGTAGAAGAGTGAGAAACAAAGTTTTGTTTCTTACTTCCCCATGATATCGTTCTAGATCCCATAAAGAAGATGAAGCCTGATGTTGACTTCCTATCATCCATGTTTCCTGCATGATCTGAATCTGAATATCCTATCAAGAAGAAGTTGTCGTTCTTCTTGTACTCTAGACCAAGGTCAACTATACCCTTTATATATCTTAGTATTCTCTTTGCTACTTTCCAATGACATATTTTCAGTTCTTGCATAAAGCATGATAAAGAGCTGATTACAAAGTTGATATCTGGTCTAGTATATGTTAGGTAAATGAGACTCCTGATCAACTACTGATAGAGAGTTGCATTCATCGGTGGTGATGGATCGGAATGAGATAACTGAAGTATCACTTCCATAGGTGTAGCAGTAGGAGTGCAGTCCATCATCCTGAATTTCTTGAGCGTTGTATTGGTGTATTTCAACTATGACACAAAGATATGATTCTATTTCTGCCATACTTTCAACCCAAGACAATAGTGCATGAGCTCGAGATCTGTCATGTTGAATGATTGATTAAAATCCTTCTTTGTTACATTGATCATCTTCACATAACTGCCTGTAATGACTAGATCATCAACATAAACAACCACAATGAAAATCTCCCCCCTTGCTTTTTGAGGTAGAGATTGGGGTCATAAGGATTCCTTTCGAATCCATGACTTATGAGATGCTCATTAATTTTGATGTACCATGCCCGGGGTGCTTGTTTTAGGCCATATAGAGATTTTATGAGTCTGCATACCATCATCTTTTTTCTTGGCATTACATAACCCTTTGGCTGAGTCATATAGACTTCTTCTTGCAAATCTCCATTAAGAAAGGCACTTTTCACATCCATTTGGTCAACTTTCCAACCAAATTGTGCAGCTAGAGCAAAGATCATCCTGATTGTCTTGATCTTGGCTGTGGGAGAAAATGTCTCCTCATAATCAATGCCTTCTTGTTGTGCATACCCCTTTGCTACAAGCCTTGCTTTATACTTGTAAATAGTCCCATATGATTTGTACTTAGTCTTGAATATCCATCTGCATCCAATGGGTTTCTTCCCTGGCGGAAGGTTGACAAGTTGTCATGTGTTGTTCTTCATCACTGACCGATACTCTGAATGCATGGCATCTTTCCAAGCTTTTGATTATAGGGCTTCCTGAACTATAGATGGCTGAACTATTTCAATAACTCTACTCATTAGGTCATAATTAACCTCTTCACGAGCTTGACTACGAGTTCTAGGTCCAAGATTGGATGATGTGCTAGATGCTTCATCCAAATTTGCATCTCTTATTAATTGAGTATACCATTTAGGTAACTTCTTATTTGTTCCATTGGCTTGTGGTGGATCCAAGTTTTCACCATCATCCAATTCATCACTGTCATCTTCAATGGGAACATCAAATTCTATCTTCACAAGAGGTGTATTCTACATGTTTGTTGAGTCGTTGAGTGGAGCATCTTCTTGTTTCTTCTCAAAGAACTCAACATCCCTACTTGTGTATACTTTCTTTGCTTTCAGATCCCATAATTTGTACCCAAGTGCTTCTTCACTGTATCCAATGAATATCAGTTTCTCAGCTTTCATATCCAACTTGTTCCTGTTCTTCTTGGGTATGTGCATGCTAGCTTTACACCCAAATACTCTTAGGTGTGCAATTTATGGTTTCCAATTCGACCATGCTTCTTGAGGTGTCACTCCTTCAAGAGCTACTGTGGGCACTCTGTTCAACAAATAGACTGCAGTTCTTGTAGCTTCTACCCAAAATGTCTTTGTTAAACCTGAGTCATCAATCATACATCGCACCATTTCCATGATAGTACAATTCCTTCTCTCAACTATACCATTCTGCTGTGGTGTGTGAGTAGGAGGAATTTTTCGATGAATCCCATGAGCTTCCAGGTAATTCTTGAACTCATTGCTTGTGAATTTCCCCCCTCAATCTGAGCGGAGATTTTTGATCTTGTAACCAACTTCATTCTCAACAAGTGCTTTAAACTTCTGAAATGTCTCAAAGGCTTGACTCTTGTTTCTTAGACAATATATCCACATATTTCTTGAGTATTCATCAACACAAAGCATGAAGTATTAACATCCAGAATGACTTGGTTGCATAGGCCCGCAAAGATCGGTGTGCACCAAATCAAGCTTTCCCTTAGCTCTATATGTGTTCTTCTGGAAGGGTACTCTGTGTTGCTTTCCAGCTAGACAATTGTGACACTTGTCAGTGTTGTGCTTGAGTGTAGGAAATCCTTTCACCATGTTTCCCTTTTGAAGTGTTTGGAGATAGCCAAAACTGATGTGACCATATATGCGATGCCATATTTCTACAGATTACGTGTCTTTGGCCACTAGAGCTTGATCGTCCTTCTGGACAAAATCAAGTTGAAACATGCGTCCCACATTGGAGGCTCTTGCTACAATCTTGGAACATCTTGACTTAACTCTTCTCAAACACACTTTTTCTCCATTATTACTGTCAAAATCGAACTTCAAGTTGTGATCAAGGAGTTGACTAACTAATAGAAAATATTTGGTCAACCTAGGTACATACACATCTGTGATTTTGCAGTCATGCTTTCCAAGAGGTAGTGAAAATGTTTCTAATCCCCTTGACACTGTATGATGAGTCATCACCTAATGACACATGGTTCTTGTTAGGTGAGTCACGTAGTGTGTAGAACCAATCCTTGCATCCAGTCATGTGTCGAGTTGCACCCGAGTCAACATACCAGATATCTTGTGTGGACTTGGTTTTGTCATCAAATTGAGAATACATGTGGTGTCCTTCATCTGAATCATCCTCATGATTGGCAATGTACCCTTGTTGTTTGGGTTTTTTTTCCAATTATCATTTTTCTGCCCTTGATTGTTGTTGTTGTTAGACTTCCCTTTATTTGAATTGTTGTTACCCTGTTGGTTGTTGGGTTTTGAATTGCTTGATGAACCCTTTTTGTAGGAATTGTACCAACAATCTTTTGATGTCATGTCCCCCTCTATTGCAAATGGGACACTTCTTGGTGTTGTCTCGTGACTTTGGTCCCTTTGTTGACTTTGATTTTGTTGGGACTTTCTGTGATTGGACTGAAATTTCCCCTTTCCTTTATATGATTGGAAGATAGTGCTTGCTCATCTTCATGATCTTTGTTTTTTCATTGCCTCTTCTTGTGTGGAGTAGATTGACCAACTTCTCAAAGGTGACTGTGTGTTCACTCATATTGATAGTTGTCACAAAGATTCTGTAGGAAGGAGGAAGTGCTCGCAACACAATTGGTACGAGGTCTTCATCACTTATCTCTTTTCCCAATGCCAATAGAGATGCCCTCAAAGTAGCAACTCGTCTCAAAAAAAACTTCAACCTTCTCATTGTGCTTGAACTTGAGAGTATGCAGTTGTGATAGTAGGTTGAGGATGGCATTCTTGTTCTTTGCCTCATAGACTGTGCTCAACTTATCCCATGCATCCTTGGCCGATGTGGCATCTCTAATGTGGGGTTGCACATCATCTGTTACGCCAAACAAGATGATCAACTTGGCCTTTTGATTGGCCCTGTCAAATTGAACTTGTTGTCTTCCATCATCAAGTGATCTTGTTGTTTTTCCATCTACAACTGTCCATAGGTCTTCAAACTCAAGTAACACTCTTGATCTTCGGTTTCCATGCAGCATAGTTGTCTCCTCTAAGCAGTTGTGAATCTGGCAAAGAAGAAAACTTTGGCTTGTGCACCCATTTCTGCAATCTGAATTTTCTGAAACTCTGAATTTCTGACAAAGGGTAAGGCTCTTATCACACTCCAGGTTTATGGTCTCCCTCTCAATATACCGTCAGGCCGATATACCAAACCTTTCTATATACGCTCCCCTTCCGATATACCCCCATCGGTACGTGGAAGAAGATCACCCTTTCAATATACCCATCAGTACGGAAAGAGGTGTTAAACACATGAAAAAGAATTTAGTACGTGGTACGTAGACAGTACGGAGAGGGGTTTGTGCAAGCACAAAACGGATGGGAGGGCTCAAATGTGTGTGTATTGTGTCCTTATTACTCCCCGTCGATTTTATAGGGTCGATGCCCAGACGACGTTTAGGCAGCTGTGTTAGGCATTAAGTGTAGTAGTAGTCGCGTAGTCATGACGGCATCACCCGTAAGCTTTCCCAGAGGCACCGTATATACCGCTGCTATGAGATCAAAGATCTCGTGTGATAGAACCAAACATAAAATAAAAAATTTGCACTTTTTTTTTTTTTTTTTTTTCACTTTATGCACCAAGATAGTACAAAAATGCTCCAAAAGTACATCAAAATGAAGTTTTTTTTGTGTCCCCCCTCTTTAGAAAAAAAGGTCTCTAGAATCACAAAATACACAATTTAGGCCAAAAATATTTTTTTTACCCCCCAATAGGTGTTTTTTCCGCTAAATTTAGCGGTGGCTCTAAATGTGTTTGGTGAGCTTCTAAATTTGGAAATCTCCCAAAATTTAGTAATTTTTCTCCAAATTTTCCAAAAAATAATTTAATAAAAAAATATGGAGAGAGTGGGAATGAACCTGACCTGTGTTTGTTCCCAAGATCCAAACAAACAATCTGAATATTGTTTTCACCTTTTCTCACAAAACCGTGATCTGGGTTTTTCTAAAAATTTTGACAGCAGCATCATACAATATTTTTTTTGAAAACCACAAAATTTCAGAAGAATCAGAATCTTATTTTTTGAGATCTTACCAATTTACCAGCTAGATCTGATTTTTTTTCAGAAAAAATGATCCGACTTGTACAGACTTTTCGTCACATGTAGAGGCCGAATCTGAAGATGATGTAAAAACTGTAAAGTTGTGCGCTCCTTCTTATATTTCCAGAAAAAAAAAATGGGCACATCAATCTGACATTGTATGAAAAAGTTACGTCCTTTTTTTTAAGAGCTATCTGCTGCTGCTTGGAATTTTGTTGACGGGACTGCTTCAACCTTTGCTCCCGAATTCTTCACACCTCCACTTTCAGATCTGATTTTTTTTTTTTTTTCTTTTTTTTTTTTTTTTTTTTTTTTAGATCTGCAAATTTTTTTTCAAGATCTTTTTTTTTTTTAAGATCTTTTTTTTTTTTTTTTCACAAATCTTTTTTTTTTTTTTAATTTTTTTTTTTTTTCAGATCTTTTTTTTTTTAAAGATCTCCAAATCTGAAATATTCCGCCAATATGTTGGATCAATTGGCTATGCCAATGACTAATAAAAAAAAAAATTACCTTCCAAATAAGTGGATAGGTCAAATTTTAGTTGAGGGATGCTTGGAAGGAATGGAGGCTGCGGGATGCTTCAATGGCTCTCCTTTGATGCAGATCTTCTTCTCCAATGGATCCTCTCCAATAGTTCTCCTCTTCAACCTTGCTTGGATAGAACCTGCTCTGATACCAAATGATAATAATGGTATAGCTCTGATACCAAATGATAGAATAGAATAAGATTGCAAGACCAAAGAGGGACGGAAGCCTCACAAATATTATTGATTTGATCATGAAATCAGATTACATAACAATGCAAGAGCTGTAATATTTATAGATATTAGACAGCCTCATATGGATAGACATGACACCCTATCCGGCACCAACTACGAGATGATAAGACCCATCTCACATGCACATGTAATTACTCCTAATACCAATATTAAATTTTATTTAAACTCCAACCCATCACATGATTCCATACTACTTTTTTTCTTTTCGAAAAACATCTAACTCTAGAAGCAACTTCTTTATGGGATCAGATATAAAAAATGGAATCCCTCTAGTTTTTCAAAATGGAAAGAAAATCAGTAAATATAATTCGATGAAAATAATCCACCCCATCTTTATTTTGAGGAGTCGCCACTAGAATATCAAAATCTACAAGTATTTGGAACTAAAAAACAAGTATTCCTTTGATAAAACATGTGTTATAAAAAATTAATAATATAAATGAGATAATGGAATCGGATCCCTAATAATGTCATCACTCAAGTGTTGGCTCTTGAAATCGCACCACATGGATTGAGCAGTTAAGTGGAATTAGGATGACATTGAGGGAATGATGAACAATGGATATATTTTCATTATTATTTGAGGATCTTCCCAACATTCAGGCCAATGAATCATCTATGAGAGGTGATCAAGAGACACCTTAACTAAGGGGATGGCTTTGTCTTGCTAATTTTGTCTCTTCCTGAACCAAGGTGAGAGGAACTAGGGGGATCTAAATAAATGAGTAGTTATCCTAACCAAAATTCCTTTAGAATTTGTATACATCAATTTAAAGCAAGTGTAGCCATGGATATAATAATCACTCCTAGAGTTGTCACTTGATTATTATACGCACTTAACACATAAAACATAGAACATAATATACATATAATGAAATATTCAAGACATCATCTCTTTGTAAGGGTTTTAACTAAGGGTACTTCTGATTGTAGGGGTAAGTTATATGTCTTAGAATATGAATCCAATTTTGGATGAGGGTTAGATCATTTGGATTTGGATTGATCATTGGGATATGAATTAGATGAAGGGTCTGACCCTAAAGTAGATGGGGGTTCTTCTATGATGGATGTTGTGACATTAGTGTTGTATATATTTACCCCCCGGAGAATGGAGAAATTCAAACCTCAGCCCAAGGCGCACAGAATGGTGCACAGAAATGAGTGTCGACATAAGAAATAATGCGCCCTTGGCGCACGGAAATGGCGCACAGAAATGAGTGTCGACATAAGGAATAATTCACCCTTGGCGCACGGAAATGGCGCATAACAATGAGTGTCGACAGCAAAATGGATGCGCCCATGGCGCACAGAAGAGGCGCACAGAAATGAGTGTCGACATAAGAAATAATGCGCCCTTGGCGCACGGAAATGGCGCACAGAAATGACTGTCGACATAAGAAATAATTCGCCCTTGGCGCACGGAAATGGCGCATAACAATGAGTGTCGACATCAAAATGGATGCGCCCATGGCGCACAGAAGAGGCGCACAGAAATGAGTGTCGACATAAGAAATAATGCGCCCTTGGCGCACGAAAATGGCGCACATAAGAGGATGTCGACACAAACATATTTGCGCCCTTGGCACACAGAAAGGGATGTTGACAAAGGAATAGACGGGCCCTTGGCGCACAGAAAGGAATGTTGACACGGGAAACAGTTGAGACATTGAAGCATGTAAAGTGGCGCAAGTAAACATGTCCCGACACAAACATATGAGAGCCTTTGGCGAAAACCCGAAAAGAGTGTTGAAATGCAAATGAAAATGCGGGTTTTGGAGTCAGGAAAGCATGGTTGTCGAAACAAACATGTTGAGGCGCCCTTGGCGCACGAAACCCGATTGTCAACATGCAAATGGATGAAACCAAGGCGAACCTTCAGGACTGCGAAACATTCTGAGCTCTTGACTTGAAGCAGACCCTGGCGCAGATATTCAAATGGCCATAACTTTTCACAGGGAGCTCGGATTCACGCAAGGTTGGACTTTTCGGAAAGATCTTACGCATTCTCTACCCAACTACAACTGGATATCTTGATTTGGGTGAGAAAAAGTTATTCAAAATTTAAAAAATAGTTCGCTATTTTTGGTGTTTGTTAGGGGTCCTCACACTACCGCCATAATGAGATGTGTTAAATGCAGTCTTGGAGGTGGTTGGGGGTAGATTTCGAATTTCTCTCTATTCATCCTCACTCATTCCTCCTATAAATTGTAAGGAGGGGCTTCTTTCTAAAGGTTGGAGCATTTTTGTTTTTGCCCCTCCCTTCTTCTCTCTGGCAGGTGAAATCTGTGGAGTCCAAACCTCTCATTTTGAAACTATAATGTAGCCTTGCCTCTTGGCATTTTGTAGTGTGTTGTATCAATCTTTAGAGCAAATAAATGCATGACTATGGATGTTTCTCAACCCTCTATGTGTTTCATTTTGCATCCTCCTGATATTTCATTGCAAAATATGTTTATCTGTGCATGGTTTTGCATTGCATTTCTGTGGTCTTGTGTTTAACTGGCAAGACAGGTGTTCTTCATTCCTCGGTACATCACCTTCGTTAGCTTAGGTTTTATTTTTATGCATTTCCTCTCTCCCTGTCTCCTTGGCAAGTCAGTTTAGGTTTTGCGTAAACCCTCTGCATTTGTACGTGTGCATCTGAACAGAGGAATAGGAACCGGCCTTCATCCGGAGAGCTTTTTTTCGATTTTTGCGAGGTCGCACACTTGGGAAAAGCTCCATGTTATGCAATCGCACTGAGAATCTGCAACCCATCGTGTTGCAGAGTCACTCAGGGGTGCTGTAATTTGACCATCAACAGTTTCGGCACGCCCGGTGGGACGCAAGAAGTCATTCCATAAAGATTTCGAAGGATTTTTTCATGAAATTTGGACTTAAAAGATTGCAGTTTTTACAATTTCATATTTTGCACCTCCTAGGCTGAACTCTGAAATCAATTTTCAAGGGCTTAACTCGCTCAAAACAAGTCAAAATTTCATCCAGTTGGTAGATCGGGGCGTAATCTTCAAAAGGGTATCCCTAGTTTTTTGAGATTTTGATTTTCAAAATTTCATGGTTTTTTGGGTTTTGGGTTTTTGAGGTCCGAGAACATCAAAGCAGACCCAATAGTCATTTTAGGTTTTGAGGGATGCATTGCATGGTCCTATTCCTGACAACAATAATTTCAGGTTTTCTGGGGTGTCGGGCATGTCCCAAGTTCCGACACATGGTAATTCGGGTTTTGTGAGTTGCATTACATGACCATTGATCCGCCTTGTACCTTTCGGGGATTCGCAGCTGCACAACAAGACCCAAGTTCCGAATTGAAGTTTGTCTCCTCTAGGTCCTTCAAATTTTTAATTAATGTCCATTTTCAAATATTGTCAATTTTGGTGTGTAACTTGGCAAAATTTAGCCTTTTAGAGGCTTGTTATCTAACACATCTGGTGACTCTGAAGGGATAGAATTCAGCGGTGTAGCAGCACAAGTTGCCCAGGCACATGAGAAGAATTCAAACCAGGTCTAATACTCGAGAAGAAGGGCTATTTTTCCACTTGCAACTATCACCAAGCAGAGGAAGAGGAGAGGAAGAAAACCACAAAGATCACTATCTCCACCTAATAGGAATTTTTCTATACCTCCACCTGGTAGACCTTTTCTCGCATCGACTAGGGTTCTTAGGCCAATCATAATGGCGCATCTACCACTGAATCCCTTTGTCAATTTCATGGGCAGTAGTCCACTTGCCCTAAATGCTCAGAATCAAATTCGAGTTGCAGTGCTAAAGAATATCCCCTATTTTACAGGAGAAAATCATACTACTCCTATTGATCACATTCAAGATATTGCTAATGCATGTGTAATCCATGAAATAAATGAAATGGATGTTGCAGTCAAGTTGTTAGCTTCATATTTCAAAGGTAAGGCCTTACAATGGTTTAGGAGCCTAGCAGCAGGGTCTATTATGAATTGGAACCAACTTTGTTCTGCTCTTTGCAACCAATTCGGGGAGAGGGTGGACAATTTATCCCTGTTGGAACAACTGACAACAATCAAAAGGGCTCCTAACAAACAAATGACAGATTTTAACTTCAGATTCCAATGGACATGGGACAGGATTCCAATAGTTGTTAGACCAACCGCCGAGGGAGCATTCCTTTATTTCTTAAAGGCTATAAATTTAAACATAGCCATGATGATCCAATCAATGGGAGGAACAACACTGCCAGGGGCCTATGACACAGCGATCAGAGCAGAGAACTGTTTGATCCAAGCTGGCAAGCTTGCACCAAGGCCACCAATGCCTCTCTATATGGATATGGGAAATCCTACAACTAGTTAAGCACCAAAGTTGAATCCCATTCCAACTCCTAGAAATCAAAGCAATAATGAGGCATCAACGTCTTTAAATACTTCAAAGGAATTGCAGGAGGTTATGAAACAGCTACAGAACCTCGGAAATGAGCTAGTGACTATCAAAAGACAGCAAGCTCAAAGTGTTAGACCGTATCAGCCTCAAGCACAGTACCAAGCTAGGCCCTCATACCAACAAAATAGACCACCACCTCAGGCTACAAATGAAAACCAAAGCCAGGGACAACCTCAAGCTGCTAGGCCATTTCGGCCGTATGATCCAAATGTAACGACATCCTCAAGAGCCTTGGTTCCAACACAAAACAACATGGCACAAGAGTACGACTGGTGTTACCCTTGCAATCTACCCCACAATCAGTCAGCATGTTTCAATGGTGCACTGAATTAGGCCTTGATGGTGTAAACCATTGGTGTGCCTCAAGAACCAAGCCAAGAAGGGAATGAACAGCAAGAAACACAACAAGAGGGACCTCCGACAGAAACCACATTAGCCAATTGGCAAACAGAAGACTTCTGTGGAGTTAACCAACAACCTTTTCAAGGCGTGGCTGCCAAACACACGGTCAAAGAAGAGAAGCATAGTAGAGGAACAACCACCCAATCTAGTTGTTCCTCAGCCCGCTCTTACATAACAAGGGTTCAGCAGACCAAACACAGCCCCAAATGCGCAAAACCAGACCTAAGGTACCTGTTGCAGCAACACATGAACTTGTTCAAGCACCAGAAAAGCTTTGCACCAAGTAAGGGACAGCAAAAAGACAATTGATCCCATTTCAACATCATCGATCAAATGAAGAAGACACATGTGAAAATTTCCATGTGGGAATCATTGGCGATCCCAGGGCAACGAGATTTATCGCAAGCTGCAATGGCTAATTGGTCTGCCACAAATGTATCAAACCAAGGACATGAGAAAGTTCTCACTAATGCAGTGCAACATGATGGGGGCCAAACAAGAAAAAATTTGAAGCCTCCACCATTCTATGTTTTGTTGATTATTGGAAATCACTTGGTACACAACTGCATGATAGATTCAGGGGAAAGTAGTTTAGTGATGCCAAAGCAAATAGCGGATCAACTGGGTCTGAAGTATGAACCAGTGTTGAAAGGAGTAGTGTAGCTAGATGGAACGGTAGTAGGAACAGTTGGGGTCATCAAGGGGTTAAGCCTAACACTACATTCCTATCCTAATGTTACAGTTTTACAAGATGTGTTTGTGATTGACCTTCCACCACTCTTTGCGTTGTGTCTATCAAGAGACTTCACTACAAAAATTGGTGGATATTTATCTACAGATTGGTCGCACATGATTTTTAGGACGAGGTATGGAGCCAAAGCAACAATCAAGTTAGAACCAATTGCCCATTTCCATATTGAGCCTCATGTATCAAGTCCTATCAATGCAAATTGCTCGGTTTTTTATCAAGAGGAGTGTTCAAATGATCTAGAAATAGGTACTAAGGTCGAGGGAATTCCTAATTTAACTTTGGATGAATGGGCAAACAAGAGTCATGAATTTGACCCATACAAGGAAATTGAAGAATCTGAATTGGGCATGTATTGTATACACGAAGAAAATTCACACATTCCTGACATCATTCAGCTTGAACAAAACGATGAAAGCAAAGTTTGGAAATTATTTTTCGATGGTTCGAGAAGCAGACAAGGTGCTGGAGATGGTGCAATGTTGATTTCACCACAAGACATCAAATATTTTTCAGCTTTTCGTTTCCAGTTTTCCTGTTCAAACAACATGGTTGAATACAAGGCATTGATTTATGGACTTCATTGGGCCAGGAAAAGGGGCATAAAGAACTTGCAGGTGTTTGAAGATAGTGAGTTGATCGTCAATCAGGTCAGGGGACAACATGCTACAAAGAATGACCTACTGAAGAGCTACAAGAATAGGGTATGGGACCTCATTGAGGATTTCGAAGCTTTCAACATTGTATCCATACCCAGGAAGAAAAATGAAGCCGCAAATAGGCTCGCAGCAATTGGAGCGATGTTTGATGTGGTTGAAAGCATCAAAAGAGAACAAACACGCAGCCACATATCCATGTGAGTTGTGAGGCCAGCAGTTCTAGATAATAACACAAGCTGGCAGGTGATTGAGAACAATCAACAGATCGTCAATTTTTTGCAAGAAGAGGCTGAATTCTCAGCTAGAAATCAGGAAAGACTAGAGCAGCAGTACGGGGATCAAGTAGTGCAGTTGCGGACAAACAAGCTTCCCAAGGGTTTAGATAACGTTGGAGTCTATCTTTAACCCTAACGACTAGTTCCGTAAGGAAAAGGCTAATATACAGGTCAAGAGAAAAGATTCAGGGCCCATTCTAGTTGGGGAGGGAAAAAACACTTCAAATTGGTAAAGTGGCCACTGAGCAGGAGAAATCAGATTTCACACAGCTTTGCCCAAAATTTCCAGATGTCTTCACTTGGAGCTATGAAGACTTGAGAGGATTTAATCCGAAGTTGGCACAACATACCTAGAATTGGATCCAGATGCTAAGCCCATCAGGCAGAAGCAGATACCTGTTAACCCTCACATTGAGCCTCTAATGAAGAAAGAGTTAAACAAGCTAATAGAGGCAAGCATTATATTCCCAATCAAGCACTCAAGCTGGGTTGCAAACTTGGTTCCAGTTAGAAAGAAGAGTGGAGAAATCAGGTTGTGTGTGGAATTTCCGAGACCTCAACAGGGCATCTCTTAAAGACCATTACCCACTTCCTTCAATGGAACAAATATTGCAAGTAGTATCCGGTTCAGAGAGGTTCTCTCTCCTAGATGGCTACTCAGGGTATAATTAGGTGATGGTAAAAGAAGGTGACCAATTCAAGACGGCTTTCACCACCAAATGGGGGACCTATGCCTACAAGAAGATGCCATTTGGGCTATCAAATGCTGGAGCCACCTTTCAAAGGGCAATGGATATGGCATTCAAGGGGTTGATCAATAAAATTGTTCTGATATATCTTGACGACATCACTGTATTCTAAAAAAATGCAGCGGATCACCTCTATACATTTGAGGCAAGTATTTCAGAGATGTAGAAGATTTGGGGTATCATTGAATCCCAAAAAATGCATATTCTTGGCTAATGAGGGAAAACTTCTTGGCCATATTGTTTCAAAGGAGGGGTTGACAATTGACCCAGAAAGAGTTGAAGCAATTCAAGCGTTGCCATTGCCAAGTCATAAGAAGGCTCTTCAAAGCTTCTTAGGAAGGATCAATTTTGTCCACAGGTTTGTTCCAAACCTTGCAGCTCTCGTAAAGCCAATAACACTGATGTTGAAGAAGAGCATGGCATTTAAGTGGACATCTGAAGGAAAGGCAAGTTTTGAGGCAATAAAAGAGGCTATATCTCAAGCTCCAACTCTCGTCAATCCAAACTTCTCCAAGGACTTCGTGCTATATGCCTTTGGTGGTGGGGACACGATTGTTGCAATCCTGGTATAACAAAACAAAGAAGGATTAGAACAACCAGTTGCTTTCTTCAGTTAAGGCTTAGAGGAATATGAAACTAGGTACTCTTTCATTGAAAAGCATGTCCTTGCAGTAATAGCTTACAGAAATTCAAGCACCTAGTCTCAAACAACAAGATCCAGTTATTAGTCTCTCATGCAGGAGTCAAGGACTTCCTTCTAAACAAGGATTTGAATGAGAAACGTGCAGGATGCATACTGTGATTTATTGCATGGGACAACAAATATTGTACTTGTGTGTTTGCTGATGTGACGACAGATTGTCGTATAATTGCTTGCTCTTGTGCTGATTGACAGCATACCCTGAATCAATTCCATTGATTCAAGTATGCTGAGGTCCTCTTGTGTTTCTATGTTAATTCACACTCGAATTGGACTAGGATTATTATGAGCGTGCAGTGCCTGATTACAGGTGTGAATAGCTAGCACGAAAATGCCAACGACAGGGGTTCGATTCTTGAACCCTGTACTGTCGAATTCGGGACCTCGTGGGGCGAGAAATGCCTGGACACGGGTGGCCTTGGCATGTAATCGGAAGGACGGAACGTCCTGCTCTGCGTTAGCATGGATGTTAGCAAGGGCTGGAAGGAAGTTGTTAGTGTTAGTGGTTAGTGTGAATTAAACCTAAACTAACCCTAAGACCTAACATACATCCTACACTACTATCCTAGTGGATTTTTAAATTATATAAAAAAAAAGGAGGGAAAAATAAATCTAAATCCTAAAACCTAAGGTCTAACTAAGACCTAGGTCGAATGAACTATGTAACCTAAAACTAATCCTAAGTTAAAGGGGTACGCAGACCCTTGGGAAGAAAAGGATAAGGATGGTTAGGAGGCATTCATTGGCATTTATGAACTGTCCCTTCGGGGACGGCGCCAGTTTTGGCGGGACAGGTAGGAGATGGAGGTATCCGTTTGGAAGCTTGGCTAAGCTCATTTGCATGGAAAAATTTAAAATTGGAGACTTGCCAACCCAAGTGGCGGTGGCGTGGAAAATGAGGAGAAAGGCAAGCCTTTATTGCATTAAAGGTTTTTGGTCCTCGCGACCAGCTTGCCTTGGAAGCAGCGTGAGGAAATTTTGATTCTCATTTTTGTTGATTCGAGCTTTTTGCAAAATTGCTCTGCATTTGGTTTCTTGGTTTGGTTTAGTCGAACCAGCTCTTGCATTTGACATTTTCTTGGAAGTTTTGAGGCTGTTGATCAGCCGAGAAGAAGGAAGAAAGTGCTGGGAATATTGTGTTGCCGTTGTGGAAGAAAACGCGGCAAAACGAAGCTTTCTTCGAGTTCTGGAAAAGAGAGAGAACACAGGCATGTTAAGCCCTTCTCTTTAAAATCTTTGCTTGATTTAAATGTTTCATTAAAACAACCCTGCTCTTGGGTTGGGATTGCATGATTGTCATGGAGTTGATTTGGAAATGGATTTTGTTGGTTCTTGCTTCTTTTCTTTAGAAAATGATAAGAAGATTTGATTTTGGTTTCTCGGCCTTGATTTACCTTTGCTCGATTCATGTTGAAAATGATTTACAGTATTAGTGTTGACTGTATAAATGGTTTGAGATGGATATTCCCTTGACTGTTTGAGTTGCTCGAAGCCGGAAAAAGGCTGTGCAGTCGCTCCATAAAGTGGAATTGTTCCTTTAAGAAAAATCTTTTCTTGCTGTCATTCTTTAGGGAATGTTAAGAAAATTGTTCCTCTGTTGTTGTGTTTAATTGTATTGTTCTTCTCGAATGGAATTACCTCCATAAGGTGCTGGTTATGGGTGTTATATGAAAATATTAATTGATTATTCTTGTGGAATGGAAAGCAAACGGTACAGGTTACTTGAGCTGTTTTTGGCATTGGAACTTTACGTCCTTTTGTTGACGGACAAAAATAAAAATAAAAATAAAGAAGCATTAGTGTTTGAAATTGTTCCTTATTGAAAGTTTCAAGGATATAGATCATTTCCCTTCTCCAGTTTTGGGATTTTATTGAAGATGGTACTTGGGTTTTCTACGAGTATCTGGTTTCGCTTGAATGAAGTATTTACGGTATTTCCATTGTTGTGTCCTTACTTGTTTATGAAATAAGCAAATACGTTTCGGTATCCGTGAGAATAGGGAAAAAGCAGCTATTTTTCCTCCTGAGGTTGTTGCTGGATTATGTTTTCTCTTTGCTGTGAGAATGGGTTGGTCTTATGGTGATCTAATGATGCTGTTCGGTCTCCCTGTTCGGACTGTACACGTAAATACGAATTGATTTGTATTTAGTGCAGTGAATGATTATATTTCTTTATTTGGTAATGGAAAGTTGATTCCATGGTGTCTTGTAGATGAGGTTTGACCTTTTGTCAGAATTGTCTTGTGAATGTGAACTCGATTTGGATTTCTGTCCTTAATATATAGAAATTGTGGGAATTAGCTTGTTTTTCTGGGTCTATTTGACTGGTACCATGCTTAGGTAATTAACCCCTTAAACGGGTTGACCTTATAGAGGTACTGATATATGAATGTTATAATTGGAGTTCTGTCCCTCCTTAAGGAAATGGAAAATGCTGTTTTGGAATTAACGAGTGATCGAGATAGAACTCGAATTGTGTATTCATTGCTGAAGCATGTTGGATTGATAATGTACAGGCTATGTGAGTTGCTATTCAATAAGGATGACTGTTCTGCTATTTTTATAACTGAGTTGTCATGCTAAGAAAGACATGATTTGAGTGTTTTACTTCCTGCTGAATACTATGATTGTTTCTTAACGAAATCAAAGAGAATGAATTCTTTGTTTTCTGCCTGCTGTTCTAATCTGATGAAATTCATCGTCATGTGAATAATGGATTGCTGTAGGTAACAGTAATGAATAAATATTATTCTGAACGGGTACGTTACTAAGAATTAGATCATTATGTGATTAAGTGATTGCATGGTTGAAATACTGTTTATGTTTAGCATGCAGCGAAAGAAATATGATTTTCTTTATTCTGGAAAATATATGGTATGTAACCTTATATTGTTGATCTCGGATGTACCGAATGTTGTACTAATCTGTTTTGGATCTTTATATGAGTCTGAATCAAAAGAAATATGGGTATGGATGATGAATTCTTCTTGATTTCATTTTAAAGCTGTTTATAGATGAAACTATTCTCACTGCCAGAGAGTGAATTTCGAGTGGATTTGTAAGTTTCACTCTGAACTGTTATCTTAGATTGAATTTCGTTTGGATTCCACTGTTAGGACAGTCATGTGGAAGGGAATAGAGATATGAATGAATGTTATAGAAAAATGATCTTTCTCTTTCATTTAGTTGGAATTCTGGAATTCGTGAATGATGAATTTTGTAGTGCTTAGATGGGAGCTACTATATGCATTGTTGTTCGCCTTCTTGTTTGTACTTGAATGCTCTAAATTTAACATGCTTCATGAACGGAAAGGAAAGTAATGGATTTATATTCAGTTAGTTTCATCCTTTGCATTTGTTTTTAATGAAAGGCGTGGAAAAGATAACTGTATGCTGTATAGGCAGCAAGCTACTTGAATTCCTAACTTTACAAATTTTGTAAATTGATACATGCAATGATTATGAGGAAATGGGACAGCAGTCCCTTGGCTGGTTGTGATGATTTTCTGATGATTAGTGGTTATGCTGATCTCTCTTTTGTGCTTTTTGAGATTGATGTTTTGCTGTTGTTTCATAAAAGCAGGGTTCTTTTATTGAAACAGTTAGTTGAAGCATCTTATTTTAAGGATAAGTGCTTAAGGTGCTCAGTTCATTGAACTGACCCGTGTAATTCATTTTGTAGATGGAATTTGATTAGAATGAAGACTTGGCTGTCTTCTGATGCCTCTTGATAAAATATAAATTAAATTGTAACTGTTGCTTTTATTCCTCTTTGAGGAATTGTGAAAGAAGAAAATATATTCTTATGTCCGTGAGTTGTATGGATTCTTTGTAAAAACTATAGCCAATCAGTTGGATTGGCAAATGTAGAAATTATGACTTGAAATATTGAATACAGTTACAAGTGTGATATTTTCAATAATTATATCAGTTTGATATTGCTGTTTAAATTGGAAATATGGTGTTATTTCCTGATTTGGAATTGTTTCATTATCCTTGGATGGATGTTGAATTGAAACTGATATTTATTCTTACTTAAATACAACCTTTAAGTTGAATAATGCAATTAATTCATACTTGGGTAAAGATGGATTTTGAATTGACATTAAAAAGAATTAAGAGGAATATGATTTTATAACCAGAGGGTATTCACGATTAGCTTAGGAGCTAAGGAATATCAATTTAAACTGGGAGTATTTGAACTTCGTTTTCAAACCTCATTAATGGTCCCGTTTGATAAAAATTCAGAATAAAGGTTAATGGATGCATATATCCATAACTAATGATCCTTAACTATATGACGTTGAAGGGAAATAAATGAATTCATTTCTCAAGGATTAGACCTCGTTTGAATGACGTCTAATAAGTTAATAATCTGAAATAAGTTGCAGTTGGAAACATCTTGGTTAAGTTTAGTAGGTAAACTTATTATATCCGTCGGTACGGAATGCTTAATCTAATGATTAAGAAATGGACCAAGTAAGGAAATGTAACCCTTCGGTACGAAGGAGACGATACATAACGAACTAAAGGACAGTTTAGTCCTTCTTAGTTATATACAACTGCAACGGAAACGAGGATCAAGGGATCAGCGTGGATGCTGAAAATTGCTTAAACTATTAACTCGTGGCTAAGTCACTTGGGCAGGATGTGTATTCTCGTTGGGAGAATTCTGCAGGACATTGGTATACGCCAGCTACAGCAAGGTGTCTTCATGAAGACGGGGTCTTCACGACGACACACTGTTGCAGCTGACATATCGCAATGCCCTTCTGAATTAAAACATTTAGAATACATAGGCTGAATGTGTAGATCTTAGCTGGGGTGGAGACAGGGTATGATCTGGTATACGGAGTGACTCCGGAATACTAAAGGTAATCAGACACACGGAGTCTTGGGGTAACGACACCGTATGTCTGCGTATCTTTAGTTACCAGGAGTGCCTTCCTATACCCGCTCATATTACTGGCGGGTATCGAAAGTTTAAAACGGAACTTAAACAATGAGGACTGGTAGGAACCAGGAAAGACCATTCTAGATAACAGGTGAAGTGAAGTGAAGGACGTATTCCGTAGATGTGTATCACATTCAGGAATATGATCATGCAAAGCATGTGAAAATCTTTGGCCAAAGTATCGCAATTGCTGGTTGCGTTGTCCTTATCACTTAATTTAAGATGCAGGATGTCAGATGAATATCAGTAACAGATATTCAGATAGGCTTCTTAAATGGATCACTTCGATAACCGGGGAAGGTTATGAGAACAAGTATATAAAATATACTATGCATAAACAGACATGAAGGATCGGTTGTTGCCGAGTCATGTACATGAAGGATCGGTTGTTGCCGAGTCATGAAATGAAGGATCGTTGAAACTCCGAGCCATGAAAATGGAAGATCGGCAGTTCATCGAGTCATTTACAGCAGCATATAGAATCTGTTATGAGATTGAATGGCATTGAATGTGTGTTCCATATTGTAAATATGTGAACAGGGAACATTCGTTTTTGAAAGAAATTGTATGATCCAAACTGTGTGGTTTGGGCAGAGAACAATTACTAAATCTCGAATGTGTGTTTGAATTTTATAATTCATAACAGAGAACGTTATTTTAAAAAAAAAAAAAAAAAAAAAAATTTCCCTTGTTCTGGTGTTTTAAATTGGGGATGTTACAACTCATGTCATGGAATATGACATCGAGATCAAGGTCACCAAACTAGTACGTGGGAAGGGACTATGTGAGCAGCTAGCCTTAAGTCAGAAAGTTGAAGCTGGTGATGAAAAGGAGACTACCTTGATACTACAGGATGATCAAGAACAAGAAAATGATGACGTGCCTAAAAGTTGAAGGAACAGCAGAAAGTGCCATGTGTCTAGGGTCTGAGACAGTTTTCCTTCGCTGTTGAAAAGTCAAAACAAGGGAAGAGTGAGTGGAAGCCTCCAAGTGTCCTCCTGGCACTTCTTCAAAATAAAATTTAGGGGCTGGTCTCCAAATAGGCGCAGTCCCTCTACGTGTCCCAGGCCTTATAAAATTGCTTTGAAAAGTTTAAGTATAGAGCAGATTCTGGAGGACATTTCGCCCCACGAGTAACAGCTCTCAAGATAATGAAGGCAGGGTATTATTGGCCGACAATATTCAGCGACTACTATACATGGATAAGAAAGTGCAAGAAATGTGCACTCTTCATGGGAAAAGAAAGACTAGCAGCGCTTCCATTGCACCCAATTTTGGTTGACCAACCATTTATGCAATGGGGATTGGATTTCGTCGGGGTCATCCACCCAAACTCAAGCCAAGGCCACAAGTGGATTCTCATGGCAACAGACTATTTCACCAAGTGGACCGAAGCAGTAGCGCTCAAAGAAGCAAATGAGTCTAACATACTAGACTTTTATGAAGGAAAAGTGATCAGGTTCGATGTGCCGGCCACTATCATATCAGACAATGCATTGGCATTCATAGGTTCCAAGATTACAGAATGGGCTGTCAAGAATGGAATCTATTTGAGCACCTCTTCAAATTATTACCCGCAGGGTAATGGACAGGCAGAGTCCACGAACAAGAATTTGCTAAGGATCATCAGAAGGACTCTAGATGAAAACCAAAGAACATGGCATACCAAGCTAAAATCAGCGTTATGCGCTGACAGGATAACACCAAAGAGGTCTACAGGTAGTTCTCCCTACAAGTTGGTCTATGGGAAAGAGGCAGTATTGCCTATATCGTTAGAATTGCCAACATTGGAGCTCATGAAGCAGTTGGAGTTGTCAGAGTTCGAACCAATGGAGGCCAGGTATGCAGAGTTGATGGAATTGGAAGAAATAAGAAAACATGCAGTTCAAACATTGAGAAGGATCAGGCCTTAGTAAAAAGATGGTTTGATAAGAAGGCAAGAGCAAAGACCTTCCAGGAAGGGGACCTAGTTCTGAAATGGGATGCAGATCGGGCAAAACCAGGAAGGCATTCCAAGTTTGATGCCATTTGGAGTGGCCCATACATGGTCACGGGATGTAAAAGTAGTAATGCCTTCCAATTGTCTACATTGGATAGAGAAGAACTTCCAATTCCGGTTAACGAAATCTATCTTAAACATTGCTACTGAAAAGAAAAGGTTTACCCTTGTAAATATTAGCCTAGATTTCAATTCCTCTAAGTGCGTATGCACATTGTCTTGTTGTAGTTAGGTTTCAATTTCCCTAAGTGCTTCGGCACAGGTTTTGTTGCTCTCAGGTTGAATTTCTACAGTTCAGCGTGCCCTCGAAGAAGGAGTTGCGGTATCAAGATCGGGATCAGATATCAGGTTGGTTTCAAGTTATTGCTTATCACTCCATGCCCAATGGATTGCTAAAAGGCCACTGATCTTCTACCTAGCAGGCAGGTGATCCCATTGAGTCGCCAAATTGTTGTATATATCTTCCCCCCCGAGTAAATATAGACAAACAGGAGAATATGGAAATCAAGGAAAATCAAAATCCTTCATTTCAGGTTTTGAAAGTGCATTGCATGGTCGAAAACCCGACATTTATTGCGTCACCAAGCGCCTCGGGCGCATAGCACAAAGTGTCGACATGCGAAAATTCGCGCCCTAGCGCAGGTTGGGGGCGCACAGCACAAAGTGTTGACATGCGAAAATTCGCGCCCTGGCGCAGGTTGGGGGCGCACAGCACAAAGTTTCGACATGCAAAAATTCGCACCCTGGCGCAGGTTGGGGGCACACAACACAAAGTGTCGACATGCGAAAATTCGCGCCCTGGCGCAAGTTGGGGGCACACAGCACAAAGTGTCGACATGCGAAAATTTGCGCCCTGGCGCAGGTTGGGGGTGCACGGCACAAAGTGTCGACATGCGAAAATTCGCGCCCTGGCGCAGGTTGGGGGCGCACAGCACAAAACGTCAACACCACATTTTCAGCGCCTATGGCGCACTTAAGAGTATGTTGACATGAGGATAGTTGCGCCAAGGCGCATCTTCAAGAGGCGCAGCATTTTGAGCGTTGACACCCCGAACCCGACAGAAAGCAAACCCTGACGCAGATATTCAAATGGCCATAACTTTTCACAGGGAGCTCGGATTCACGCAAGGTTGGACCTTTCGGAAAGCTTACGAGGTCTTCTGTCCAACTACGACTGGATATCTTTAATTGGGTGAGAACAAGTTCTTCAAAAATGCAAAATACAATTCACCATTTTTTGGGTCTGCTAAGGTTCTCACCTACCGCCATAATGAGATGAATTAAATGCAACCTGGAAGTGGTTGGGGTAGATTTGGAATTCCTCTCTCTTTCCTCTCTCATTCTTCCTATAAATTGTAAGGAGGGGCTTCTTTCTAAAGGTTGGATATTCTTGTTTTGCCCCTCCCTTCTTCTCTTTGGCAGGTGAATTTTTGGAGTTCAAACCTCTCATTTAAAACTGTAATGCAACTTTGTCTCTTGTAATTTTGTAGTGTATTGTATCAATCTTTGGAGCAAATAATACATGTCTGTGGAAAATTCTCAACCCTATGTTCATTTGCATCCTCTTGATCTTTCACTACAAATCTAGTTACCTGTGCATGATCTTGCATTGCATTTTAATGGTTTGTGTTTATTGGCAAGACAAGTGTTTTTTCATTCTTCAGTGCATCACCTTTGTTAGTTTAGGTTTATTTTTTATGAATCTTCTTACCCTATCTCCTTGGCAAGTTAGATTAGGTTTTTGAGTAAACCCTCTGCATTTTTATGTGTGCATCTGAACAGAGGAATAGGAACCGGCCTTCATCCGGAGAGCTTTCCAATTCACAAGATCCCACACTTGGGAAAAGCTCCATGTTATGCAATCGTATTGAGAGTCTCAACCCATCGAGTTGCAGACATTCAAGGGTGCTGTGATTCGCCACCAACAGCAATCAGTAATGGTATGGAAACACCCAGGGTCAGGTTCCCTATACTGTAATAAGGCAACCCATAAAACCAGCAATCTCCTAGTGTGACATTCATGTGTGACAAACATGAAGTGCATCCAAGCAAGACGAGGTTGTGATGTAACAACAAGGGTTACATTCTAGTGTGAGTCTGTGACAAGCATGAAATGCATTAAAGTATAACCCGGGTTTGAAATCTTAGAATGTGGTGAAAGTTTACCCACACGGGGTTTCATCCAAGATTCACAAAACAAAAAATAAATTAGGATGTGATACCTTCCCCAGGGAACAAGTTTCTATCAGATGGCTAAAGCACGGGAATCTCTTTCTATAGTTAGCTATTATAGATTCTCTTGCTTGCTAAAAACCCTTTCTACTAACCCTTTTCAGAAATTATAGCAGGAGAACAATTTCCTATTTTTTCTCATAAAATGTGCATATCATACTGCCAAAATATCTCTAGACCATTTGATAATTCCTCTCTAAACTCATTTTCGCATAAAACAAAACAATAGACGCATAGACCATGAAAAGAGAATGTTCGAAAAATTATACAGAAAATGGATAATTGATAACTTACATGGAAAGCTGTTCGTCAGACACTGCACCCAAATTACACAATTACAAAGAAAAACAGCCCAAATCAATATACAGGATGAAATGTCAAAGAATTATAGATTACTAGCGTAACAATAAAAATGGCAGATAAAAGAAAATGTGAAATTTGAAAAGAACAGAAAGAAACCTGAATTGGATTCCTTGATGCTTGTGAAAACAGCGTCCCCTGCTGCAGCCGCTGTCATGGCAGAAACCGCGCGGTCTTTAAAAAAATTATGATACTCAAAGCAATTCAAAATTGAAAAGGAATCAAATGAATCCACTGCGGTAAGTAATTGCACTATTGAGGCATTTTAAATTATATTAGTATATTTTATATATAAGTTAAATATTTTAATTAATTAAGTTTTTTTTTTATTTCAAAGATCTATAATGTTCAAAATATAAATGGTAGAAAAAAGTAGTAGTATGAGAGCAACCCATTAAAATCACACTAAGTCTAGTAAAGTTTGCAAATCAAGACTAAATAAAGTTATATAAAAATTAGACAATAGCATTAAGTTGTAGCAACAAAGAGGCCAGTCGAAGGAGGATCTTCGTCATAGGGTTTTCTCTAGACACTATCTAGGAGGTCCTTATCCTCATTAATGAAATCCCAACTAGTGGCAATTGCATTTTCTATGTTAGTCGTCTCTGTGGTGTCCTTTTGCACTTAAGTGTTTTCCTGCAAGGGAGAAATTGTGAGACCTAATTAAAGAAACTTGTCAAACTGGGAAGGAGTGCATGTATCTCAACGAGGAGGTGAGGAGACCTAACCACCATGTTGTGTATGTGATAAAGAGTGGCAGCATGGCAAAGACCAACCAACATGGCCCTGAAAACAGCTCTAAGAGCAATTTGTGTGATGTCCTTTATTTTCCCCTTAGAGTGCCATCCCTGGATGGTGAAGAGGGAAGAACATGAGAAATGTTAAAAATAGTGTTGCCTCAATGATCCAAAAGGGTCTGCAAATGAGCGACTTCAACAGCTACCTTTCGAACTTACGCTTGAATTTACAACAAAACAATCATAATTTTATTATAAAATGAAAAGTTACAATCAACCAAAAAAATAGCAAATGCAACATCATTTCTTTCTTTCCAAATAAAGAAATGGATTTCCTCTCTGAAATTGTGTTAAATCTAAGAGAAGAGAAGAGAGGGTAATGACCAACTTCTAAGAGGATATTCAACCAAGTGAAGGATTTTGGTCTAACAAGTTTGAAAATATCATGGATCCAATTCCATGCAAGATGGGCCTTTTCACAAAACCAAAACAAATGCATGAGAGTTTCGAAGTGTCCACAAAATGGATGTTTAGGCCGAGGGACCTCTAAATGAATCATGAACAAGGCTCAAACAAACATTAGATGAAACAAATAATGCATATGCTTGACTCGGACTGACCTCGACAGTCACCACAATGTGATTGTCACCGAGCATTGCGCTACATTTTAGACTCGATGTAATTCTAGTGTGAGTGTAATAGAATAATGTCCCTTAAGCTACGTTTCCCTTGTGTCAATCACACCAAGATAGCGGGTTATAATTACTTTTCCCCAAAGATAAATGTGTGAGATGGAATTCAAAAATAGCCCCTCCTATGCAGTAAATAATGCAACTAAAATGCAGTCCTTGAATATTGCTCTTTGCCCAAGTAGTAGATGGGAAGTAATAGCCCAAATTGCACAACCCCTAATAATAATGAGCAATTCATGTATATATATGATTCCCTTATTTGAATTTTTTTATTAACAACCAAAAAGGCCGACACAAAGTGATAGGTCATAATTTAGAAAAGGTAACAAATGATGTGGCATTTCAAATTTGAGAAAAGGAGGGGAAATGACAAAAACGCTCAGGCGCTCATGTCCCTAACGAGCGGTAGTGTCTAGGATACTCGAAGGATAGAATGGAAAATGTTTTGTTTGGACTCATGTTGTCCAATGTCCAAAAGTAAAGGTGTAGTTCTAGAAAATCCAAGGACAAAAGTATCAAAAGATTAAACAATGTAAATTCAAAGCAAATCAAGTGTTGTTAATGTCTGTATTCTTGCTTAGGAATCATGTATATAATGACATACTTAGAGGTGTGATGTAGATAGTAAGTGCATGATTTTTTGTTTACATTTTTCCTCACATTATGTTGGTGAATGAAAACTTGGTAGCATAAAGTAGATAGTAAGAGTGTACCTTGTGGAGAGCCAAAGGGAGTTGTAACCGATAGCACGTCGAGTGAGTATTATACTTGATATCGTGCCCAATTGAGATTGTGGAATGTGTATCATGGAATCTAAGAGAGCATAAGGATCCTAGGGGTGACCTTGTGTGTGTAGTGGAAATTTTACCAGTATTTGTTCATTGGATATTACCTTTTCCTAAGCGTCTTGTGCTTGATATTGTTCCTTGTTCCATTTATGTGTTGCATGTTAGTGCAAAATCACAGCACCCCTGAATGGCCTTGGATCTGAGTGGGGCATTCGGTGTGATTGCACAACATTGGACCATCCCTCAACCTCTGGGACTTGCGGACTTGAGATGGCCCTCTAGAGAAAGTTGGTTCTTGCTTCCTAATCCTACCTGCCACAAGCTACTCTAAGTGCAAGCAAACCTAATCTAACCTATTCTAACCATCCAAGGAGACAAGGAGGAGAGAGAGAGAGAGCAGTGAAAGAGAGGAAATTCCTACACTAAGAGGTGATACACCAAGAAAAGGGGGAGTGGCTGGTCACAATATCAGCTACCTGAAGTGGAGAGAGGTGAGCAAAGGAGAGGGTGGACAAGATGCACCACAAACTAGAGATGAAGTTCACACGGAACACCACTTCAACCCATTAAACACGGCTCCCAAAACCTGCAATAGACATCAGAAGTATGCACAATATACCCTGCAACGATGAGAGGCGAAGAAGAGACAATAAAATAAGCAAGGATGGACAAAATGCATCATGAAACATATTTTATTGCTCCAAGAGTTCACACAGTACATCATCAGTGGGAAGGGCAAGAAAATTCCATTACAGAGCCAAGAGAGGAGGCTTAGACTCCACATTCTACCCTAAGGAAGAAAAGAGAGAGGGGGCAGGAGAGAAATAATGACCAACCCCTTAAAATATGCCCCTCTTTTACAATATATAGAAGAATGAGAGAAGGAGAGAGGAAATAATTTGAACCCTGCTTCCAACCACCCCTGCAATGAATTGAATCCACCTACTCCAACCACTCCAGAAGCATTGAAATATGCCTCTAACAATGATGGGATTCACTGCAAGACCCATGCCTCCATGTGTTGTTCCTTCCTGGGCAAGAAAAGAGTCCATTCTTCATCATGGCGATAGGTGAGAGACTTGACAGCCTCAAAAATGGCAGAGTGGATCATTAATGGTGGTAGGTGAGTAGCCAGGCACCGAGAGCTCTCCAAAAAGTCCTTTTCTGTCTCAATTCCCAGCTCCCATTTGAAAGATATGGCCGGCTGAAGGTCGAGGGTCAGCGCTTAATGTGGGCTCGCAATATTTAAAGTCTACCCATACAGGATCCACGTGGCAGCCCCACACGCATCTTGAAGATTTAGCCCCTTCCTTCACTCTTGTAGTTGTGCCAAAATGACATGTGGTAGCTTTCACGGGCCTGCTCTGTGTTCTTTTTGTTCTTCCTGAGTCCCTCTTGTTGGCGGAGACACTGTGCCTGACCTAAGACACGTGGAGGGTTGGCGCACATTTGGGGACCGCTTTTGGATTTTACCTTTTTGAAGTTATGCCAAGATGACGACATGATTCCTTCCGCTACCCTCTTTGTAATTTTCAATGGCCGACTCTATCTTTCTTGTGAGCCTTGGACACATGTGGAGCGCTGGCGCTAGTTTGGGGTATTTCCTTGGATTGGTTGCACCATTGAAGGTTACACCGATGAGGACTCGGGACAGTGGAAGCTTCACGCTCGTTTGGGGTCTGCCTCTGGATTTTAACTCTGAAGTTGCATTGATGAGACACATGGAGGCTTCTGCTCTGGGGACTCCTTTATACTTAGCCTTTTCGGGCCTGCTACTAATTTAGGAACAATTATTGGACCCTAGACAAGTGGAGAGTCCGTGCATATTTAGAGACCCTAGTTTGGACCTGACCTCTAGAGGTGTTTGAAGGTACCTTGAGACACGTGGAGCCTTCTACCATGGCCATGTTTTTACTTAGACTCTTCAACGGCCAGTGCCACCTTTCGAACTCTGACCACTTGGAGGGTTGGCGCTCATTTGGGAACTGCACTTGGACCCGACCTTTGGAGGTGCGCCAATTGGACATGTGGAGGCCTCTATTGTATCTTCTTTCCTTAGCCGATTCAACGGCTAGCTCTGTCCCTTTTTTGACTCGGACCACATGGCGAGCCCACGCTTTGGAGGACCCAAATTGATTGGGAACCCGCATGACTTCCGCTAACCTGAGAATTCTTCCTTTGAACCCTTGCTACTGACCTAATTTGCACCACATGTTTTGAGACTCTGACACATGGAGGGCCTATGCACATTTGGGGTCTCCATTTTGATGCACCTTTTGGAATTACACCAAGCTGACACATGACACCTTCAACGAGTCTGTTGCTTTACCCCGATTCAACTCGAATACGAATTCTGAAAAATTTGAGCCCTTTCTTCAATCTTCTCCTGTGAGCCTCTGGCATCCTGTACCGTTATCAACCTCCTTTACCATTGTTGCTCCTCCATTGCCGAGCCTTCCTGCCACTCAGATTTTGGATTGATTGTTGGATTTGAAATGTGGGCTTACATAACTGAACCGACCTCGACATTTCTCCTGTGCGAGGTCACATTCGACCAAGTTTTCCTCGAGGTAAAAGTGGGATAAAAGTTTGGTGACTCACGGGGACATCTTCCTGCTAGATGAAGAGAGAAGTTGCCTTATGGTATCCATTGGGCATGGAGTCAAGAATGATATCCTGGTATTGATCTTATCCCTAAACCGTGAGCTCAACTGATTGCACTTGCTGACCCTGAGCCTGCCCCGTTGTCTGCACTATCAATTTTCGTAAGAAAGTCTTGAAGGTGAGGTTCTGAGAGTATAAAATTGCATTGACCTCGGGCTTTCGCCTACTCTAGAAATGGACTGTGGGCACATTGAACTGCATAGTGATATAACCTTAGGGAAACAAAACACCACAACACCACTATGTACAAAACTGAAAATCATACATGCCTCAAATAAGACATGCAGAGTGTGCAAAGGAACTTGTGTTATTGAAAGCAAACCTAAACTAACCAGAGGCAAGGGTGCTCAAGTAAAACCTGCAATAGGCAGGGAGAAGTAGCTTCCCTTCCTCACAAATTGCAACCATGTAGTTGATTTGGTGCTGAACATGGTCGGAAATGAGAGTAAAAAACCACCTTGCAGATGGTGTTTTTCCCTCCTCAAAGTATCAACAAATATAATGTACACCTCCTGGATTTGTTTTGCGCTTGGATTTAGGAGGCGTTGTTGCTGACCTTTGGTGCTTCATAGCTCAACCTCATGCTCTGAAATGAGCATGACCAGTGGCAACTCTTTAGCGGAAGGTTCTTGTGGTTGAAGGATGAATGATGGGGCAGTGAATGTTGTAATTTCTACGGGTCCCTCCTCATTAAAACATTCCTCCAAGTCTAATAGGAGATCAAATTCTTCAATGTCCTGCTGCAAGTGTGGATTGCATGAGGGGAATGAAGTCATGACTACACAACTTCATAAATGGCAGAAGATGGAAGATGTGGAAAGATGAATGGATGAAAATGGATGGGAGAAGGTCTGCAACTCAGAGGATGGGTTGTTGACCAGATGGAGTCACTAGATGTGCTTGAAAGTGCCTCCAAAGGCTGTAATCTTCACCAAAAAGCACATCAAACCTGATGAATTGAAGTTTTAAGATGCTTCAAACCTGTCCCACCAAGTGTGCCAAAACTGTTGGTGTAAAATCACAGCACCCCCCGAATGGCCTCAGATCTGAGTGGGGCATCCGGTGTGACTGCATAGCATGGGACCATCTCTCAAGTTGTGGGACTTGTGGACTTGAGATGGCCCTCCAGAGAAAGATGACTTCTTCTACCTGATCCTAATCCTAAATTACTCCTAATGCAGAAATGACGTCTAACTACACCTATCCTAACAATGCCAAGGAGACAAGGAGAGAGAAAGTGCATAAAGAGGGAAAACCTACACTAACGAGGGGATAGCACTAAGAAAATGGGGTGGATGGTCACAATCTCAGCTGCCTAAAATGGAGAGAGGTCAGCAAAGGAGAGGGTGGACAAGATGCACCGCAGGCTAGAGATGAACTTCACACGGAACACCACTTCAACCCATTAAACACGACTCCCAAAACCTGTAATAGACATCAGAAGTATGCACAGTATACCCTGCAATGATGAGAGGTGAGAAGAGACAATAAAATAAGCAAGGATGGACAAAATGCATCACGAAATAGATTTTATTGCTCCAAGAGTTCACACGGTACACCATCAGTGGGCAAGGGGTAAGGAAATGCCATTACAGAGCCAAGAGAGAAGGCTTATACTCTACATTATACCCTAAGGAAGAAAAGAGAGAGAGGGGCAGGAGAGAAAAGATGACCAACCCTTTGAAATATGCCCCTCCTTTACAATATATAGAAGAATGAAAGAAGGAGAGAGGGAAAATTTGAATCCTGCTTCAACCACCCTTATAATGCATTAAATCCACCTACTCCAACCACTCCAGAAAGCATTGAAATCTACATGTAACAATGATGGGCTTCACTGCAAGACCCATGCCTCCATGTGTTGTTCCTTGCTAGGAAAGAAAGGAGTACATTCTTCATCATGGCGATAGGTGAGAGAATTGATAGCCTCAAAAATGGCATACTGCATCATTAATGGTGGTAGGTGAGTAGTAGACATTGGGAGCTCTCCAAAAATTCCTTTTCCTCTCAATTCAGAGCTCCCAGTCGAAAGATATGGCTCCATAAAGGTGCTTAACGTGGGCTTTATGTGAATCTATTCTACCCAAAACATCCACATGGTAGCCTCCGTGCATTGTTGAAGATTCAGCCCCTTCTTCTCTCTCTTGTAGTTACACCGAACTGACACGTGGCGGCTTCCGTGGGCCTACTCATTTTCTTTGTGTTCCACATGAGTCCCTCTTATTGGTGGAGACATTGTGCCTGACCTGAGACACATGGAGAGCTAGCGCATGTTTGGGGAATGCTTTTGGATTTTACCTCTGAAGTTGCGTCAAGCTGACGCGTGGCTCCTTCTTCCGATCTTGGAATTTTCAACAGCCAACTCTATCTTTATCGGGCCTTCGACACGTGGAGGGCTGACACTAGTTTAGGGTCTTTCTTTGGGCCGCGCCTTTGAAATTATGCCAATGAGGAACATGGAATCTTAGCACTCGTTTGGTTTCTGCCTCCAGATTTTAACTCTAAAGTCCTGTTTTGAATTTTCAATGAGACATTTGGGGATTTCCTCTTTGGGCCACGCCTTTAACTTAGCTTGATTCGTGTAGCCTGCTTCCCATTTAGGAACATGTGACTTTTCAATGGACCCTAGACACTTTGAGAGTCTAAGCACCACGTGGATTTGGAGACATGCTTGTTTGAACTCGACCTCTGGAGGTGCACCGTTGCGACATGTGGAGGCTTCCGCCTACCCTTTTTACTAAGACTCTTGACATGTTAGATAGTGTCGCCTTTCGGACGAAGGATGACCATGTGGAAAGATGGCACTCATTTGGGATACCATTCTTAGACCTCGACCTTTGAAGGTACACCAATTGGACACATAGAGGCTTATCTGTTGTCTCTTCTATGACTTAGCCAATTCAACAGACAACTCTGTCCCTTTTTTGACTCGGACCACTTGGCGAGCCCGCGCTCATTTGGGAACCACTCTTGATTCTTCTTTTGGAAGTTGTGCCGATGATGATGCGTGGCACCATCCGCGATGGCGCTTCTATACTTTCGATGATTCAATGGCCGACTCTGTCCCCTCTTTGAGACTTTAGACCATGTGGAGTGAGCCCATCGCTCATTTGGGAACCCGCATCTTGATGATGTCCCTTTTAGAAGTTGTGCCGAGATAACATATAGCACCTTCTGCGAGTCCCTTGATTTTCCATGAGTCGAATTGCATGTGAAGTCTCGAAAACTTTGAGCCCTTTCTGTCAATGTTCTCCTATGAGCCTCTGGCCTCCTTTGATGTTGTTGGCCTCCTTTGCCGATCCTTCTTCTCCATTGTCAAGCCTGCATGCCCCTTAGACTTGGGATCGATTGTGAGCTCGCTGGACTGAAACAACCCTTCCAATTTTATTCTGTGTGAGGTCATGTTTGATCAATTTTTCCATGGGGAAAAAATCAGGATAATAGCTACCTTATGAGTTACCTCGGATAAATTTACTCCTTGAGACCTCCTTAGAGTATAGGTTGTTACCTTTTCTTTCCCTTTTGACCCTGAAGACAATGTTGGAACAACCTACAAAAGGGTAACATAAACAACATGGGCTCTACTCACACTTCCCTGAAGTACATCCTCAGTTCTCTTTGTCAACTTAGTAAGGGAAGGTCTTGTTTTGCTGATCTAAGAAATCAAATCATCCCTTACCTTTGATGTTGACAACTTATTAAAAAGTAGCCTTATCCCTTGTTTACCCGAAACATCTCTGGTGGCATAGATTATTTGATGTGGGAGAAGGACATCACTGAGTATATTAATATATTTGTAATCACTTAATACGGAAGTGTTTTTATAACTTACATCTACACCCTTTGAAAACAACCACTTCTAAGATTGTCGGATGGCATTCATAGTTTTGTCATGATTTGTCTTTCCTTCATGAGTTTCCCAATTGACTAGTGATAAATTTTGAGAGGTCAACCATGATGTAATCATCACTGATTACATTGTTATCATCTTCCAACCCATCAGGAACCTGAATAATTCTAAATTCCACCATCTGGGATAGTGTCATCCTTGAATAATCACTCTTCTTGATTTCCTTACCATCTCCACAATCCATCCAAAATTATTTGTAATGAGCCTCATGCTCCATTAGATTGGATGTAATGTTGTGTAAAATTTGTTTTATATCATATTGAGGCCTGCTTCAAATCTATCTAGCATACCTCTACCCATTTCTGATTCTAAGATTTTTTCCTTTTGGATGTTTGATCAAGTATATTTCCCAATAATCATAGGAAACTTGACTAAGGATGTGAGATGTTTAATGGTGATGATCAGGTGCACCAGTAAAAATTACCTTTCCAAATCCATCAATGTCCATTTGTCATCCACATGCCTAGGGAGCAAGTAAGGGATCCCATTAAAATGACTAACCCTAATATAAGAGAAAGTATGGAAGTGGATGAAGTAACATCCATATTGGGGAATAATGTGCCTATCATCTTGGGAAAATCTACCAGTTTCCCATTTGGGATGGAAAATGTATATCACATGCGCAAAGAAGAGATTAGACACATTCCTATAGTTTTCCTCATAATTTTCCAATTTTAACTGAAAAATAAATTATTTACCATAGCACTACTGATATCCCCTTTTGTCTACAATCCTGGGAAATTTATAAGGAAGGTGATATTATAGAACAAATAAAATGACATAAAGAATTCCGCCATATGATCCTTTTACCCTTTTGTGATTTGGGAAACTCCCACCATTTGCTCATGAATTCAATTTCTTATTATTTCGGCCCAAGGGGGAGGAATTTTATTCATGAGTATTACCTCAATGAACTGAAACATCCATTCATAGATGATGTTATTAGATTCCATATGCATCATTATGTTCAATAATGTTATCACATCTCCAACCTACTCGATAAATTATTCTATGATAATCTTTATAGACATTCGGGAGACAGAGACCTAAGGGGTAACCATATAATGGTCATTCATAAAATTTGTCCATTTTCTTACTCGCGAGCTCCAATACAACTATGCTGACTGTATGGTGATTGCTCCTTCCTCTTATGTAGGTAGAAAACCCAACATTCTATCAAACACTTCCTTGTAGAAAGATAAAACCAAGCCCATGTTTCCATCATGAACTTCTCTTGTTATAGGGCTATAATGTTGGGTGCATACCAATATAAGTTTTGGGCACTATGTAGTGGCGAGAAAAGAGGCAACAAGGTAAATATAACTACTAGCCACAGAGACCATAGTTTCACTTATTTGTGGGGCATGCAATCTCTTCCTAAACTCCTCTAGGTCAGCATTAACAAGGTCACCATTTGTGATTCTATCCAGAGGGAACTGAAATTGGAGGTGTTTTTTGGAGAATTTAAATGAATCTTCATGGTTATGACACTCATTCAATAATCCCGACTTTTACTGAAAAAAAACATGATCTCGTCCTCAAAGATTCACAAGGATAAGAGAACCAATTCACTTACCCATTCAAACAAAGCCCAGGTTGTTGCCTAGAATTTGGATGAAAAATGTTTTAACTCATCTTTTTCTTCGAGTACACCTTCTACTTTAAATATCCTTAACATTTCTTTGGTAATTTCTAAAACTTCCGAGAGTTTGAATTCAGAGTGGGTATTTATATCAAGATCTCATATTAATTACCCTCGGATCCTTGCACTAGTATCGAAGATTCTGTTCGTGGGAACTTCGTTGTAATTCTCAGCCTTTTCTCTTTCTAACTGTCGCAAGCATTTCATGTCTTATCACCTGTGTATTTCTGCCACATTATTCAAAGTTTCCCACTTTCACATACCTAGGTCATGTACGGCTAGTAAATTTATGAGCCTCCTCAATTGTTCGATGGGCCTGAGGAATATATTGTGAAGTAACACGCATACAACCTTTGTAAAATGTGAAATGCATTTCCTCGTTAGCTCACAGTTGTAAGACGCATACTTGGTTGATATATTAAAAATCATTAGACCTTGGAGTTATCTTTACAAGTTGCACTTACGGAGAAACAAGAGATGCAATATGCTTTTCCTATTCGGACCTCTGATTATTAGCTTCCTAACTCCTTTATCAGGACCTCCGTGTTGAGGAATGTTTTACACTTTACACAATCATAAACATATAAAAAATGCAAACTATTATGTGCATCATTTATGAGGCCTCTGCGTTTCCTAAAATATCCCCTCTTAGGGATTTCGGGAGAAAACATGCATCATGTATCCTCACAAAAAATGTTAAATCTGCATATGACAAAGTGTTCCATTATCAATCTAGGGAAACAAATGCCATGTTATTTTACAGCACTGATATTAAGGATGGTCTTGACAAGGGCAGAATTACAAGACTAGGAGACGATATGAACCCTTACATGGACTACTTACACCCAACCTCGTGAATTATTAAATGAAATGGACTCAAATTAGGAACCACCTGGATCAAAATTAAAATTCTTATTGAACAATTCCTGAATTTACAAAAACAAAATACGAGCACCAACATGGTAGAGAGGTGGGCCAAAGGAGAGATAGGGTTGATTTTTATATAAAACTAAAACATATGAACCCTAGTTTTTAAAACTAAATACCTTGAAATTGTAAAATGAGTGTGGTCATAAATTTAAATTATAATCTCTTTTTGAATAAGGAAATCTCAATTAAGACATTCTTAACTAAGAAATAATAAGACGATAGAAAACTAGAATTGAGTATGTTTTTCGACACAAGTGATATTATTTCACTATCTTAATTATGTTTGAAGAACTATTGATAAATGATTAAAGCTTGATATAAAGGTATTGATAATAGGTATTGAATGACTTAAAGGTGTATAAAGAAAATAATAATTGAGTGGGAACCATGATATATTTTTTGTTTGATGTTTTGGGTACAAATAATAAAGTGTGAATAGAATTATAAAGGAAACATGGATAAGTAAGGTACATGGATAAAATAGGGGTATTTTCATCCTAATAATATAATGGGAGGGGGTATTATCAATTGAATATTTAGAGGTAAAAAGTAACATTAAGGTTATTATTTAATACTCTTCGAACAAACGTATTATACCTTACTTGTACTAAGTGAACCCCCCATGATAAAATCTTATTGTTGTTGATATGTCTATCTACCAGAGGGGCTCAATTACCAATGATTTTTCCTATATCCCCTTCCTTCCTCCAATTACTCACGATTAAAATAAAAAAATAGCCCTACAATGTGACACAAAAGCAAAGAGTTTGGTTGGGTTTCGAACTTGGACCCTGTTAAATTTTCACCATTTTTCATTTCCAAGTTTCCATTCATGTTTTCATCTTATCTAACAAACTAAATGCGGCCACCCAAAAGAAATTCTAGACATTGTACAAGATAAAAACTATAAAAATAGAAAGATTGATGGAAACGGTGGGTAGTTACAGGAAACATATGTTTCACATAGATTCCCCACAACATTTTCCCCGCCCTTCAACTAATCTTCCCTCAAACTACTCCTTCATCACCTATCTTCATTTTCTATCGTTTCCACCCCTCCACCTTCACTTCTTCAATACATCCCCTTCGGCATTTCCATCGCACATTCATGTGCGATTGCTAGTATACATATAAACATATACTGAGTAGACACTCTAAACTTCGTAAGAACGAAGTCATGATTTAGAGTAACTTAAACTAGCAATATCGCTTTTGGTGTTATTAACAGGGCGACAAGCCTATTAATTAGGAATAATTTTTAAAAATTTAATATTTAAAATCTAAAAATTAATTAAATATATAATTAATTAAAATTATGTTGTCCACTCAAAATTTCCCGCTCTGATAAGAGTAAAATTTTCAAAATTTTGAGTTGAAGAGTTCTTCTCTGAAGTGCCTAAGTCGTGAAGTTGAAAAAATCTGTGTTTTGGGTCTTTTTGTGTGATTTTCGGGCCTGTCGGAACTTTTTGTCCCATCTGTCCCAAGTACGAAAGTGTCTTCTGTTCTCTGATCGGCCGAAACCTCCGAATTTGTCCCATTTTCGGGCCTGTCGGAAGTTTTTGTCCCAAGTGAAATGTGAACTGTTCCATTTCGGCCGAATCATCCTTCCCGCGTACTTCGCACTTTCCTGTCCCGAATGTCCCAAGTAAAAAGTGCGAGTCGTTCCATTTTCGCCCGAACCGGCCGAACCGCGTACTCCGGAACTTTTCGCCCTGAATGTCCCAAGTTCGAACGGACCTGTTGTTCCATTTTCGGCCGATCCGCCCGATTTTGTCCCAACTGTCCCGAGTTCCAAATTGCTCTCTGTTCCATTTTCGGCCGGTTCGCCCGGACCGCGTCCTTCGCACATTTTCGTCCCATTTGTCCCAAATACATTTGTGCGTCTTCTCCCTGTTTCACCCGAACCGGCCGAGCCGCGTGTTTCGCGCATTCGCGTCTCACCTGTCCCAAGCGTACCAAGTGTCGTTCACACTTAGTTTTTCCCGCTCGACCCGAATATGCTGTTTTTCAAAATATGAATTTAAGTTGCGGCTCTGATGCTATCAATCCGAAGATCAAATTTCAAGGATAGCTGGCAGAAGGACGAAGCTCTCCAGACGCTGGTTGCATCAGTTTTCAAGGACACTCATTGTCATCCTCAAGATGAAACGTCAGTTCCACGTGGTAGAGACAGAGCTGAGACGTTAGAAAGATTCAAGCAGCGGTTTCTGAAGACAGTGGGTCCTTCTCAGAACTGGACACCTGTCTCCTTCTCCTTTCTTTTCTCTTCTTCCCTTTCTTTTCGTATTATTTGTAATCAGTTAAGGTATTGCGATTAGCATTCCCTAACTATTCTTTAGTTAAAAGAAACGGTTACGAGGAGTAACTGATTTGTAATCTATATAATGGCCTTTCCACGCCATTTTACAAGGAGGAAGAACTTGGATATTTGCTGAAAGTGTAAATAGATCTTAAAGAAATCAATACAAAAGGGCTTTCCGTTCTTTGTCTATCTGATTCTTGTTGTCTCTGTGTTTTCCCTTAATGTTGTGAAGATCATTTTGTTCCTAACTCGTTTAGTCTCTCTGATTGCATACTGTTTAGTTTTGCAAGTACAGTGATCTTGTACAACCAAGAAGGAACTTTGTGTCCTTGATTAACAAATCTGAAGAAGGTTATTTACGGAACTTTGTGTCTTTAAATTTAATCCCATTCAGCTAATGCAAATGATCTTGTCTTAATCCTTTGAAGCTTCGCATACACGAAGAATTATTCTGCCATCTATAATTCCAAATGTTGCTATTCTACCCGTCTTCTAATTCCCTTTCTTCAACCCTTGTGTAACTGATAATCCTTGTAAAAGAACACTTTCGTAATATCCAAGTTCGACCATAAAATAATGTTCTGTACTTTTGTAAATAAGTTTGTTTCAGAATAAGGGAACCATTCCCATTAAAGAGGAGGGACTTCTTGTCCCCTGACTGTTGCTCTTCCAAAAAGTACTATTTGACGACCAACAAATTACAAATGAATAAAAATAAAAATAAAATAAAAAAGTAAAAAATTAAACTAAAAATTAATAAAATTAAAAAAATATTAAAAATTAAAAAAATAAAATTAAAAGAAATTAAAATTAAAAATTAATAAACAATAAACAATAAACAATAAAAAAGTAATAAATAATAAAAAAAATTAGTATAAAATTAATAACTTAAAATTAAGAAAAGTTTGAAAATTTAAAATATATATATAATTTACTAAAAAATATCAAAAAATTATAAATTTAAATAAATAATAATAATTAAAAGAATTATTTAAAATTAAAAATGAAAAATAATTTCAAAATTAAAATTAAAAAACAGTAAAATTTAATAACAATATTTAAAATTGTTATCAATTAAAGTCGAAAATTGAAATTAATTAAATTTTAAAAATAATATATAAGTGTAAATTAAAATATATAAAAGTTAAAATCAATAATAAAATAAATATATATATAATTAATAAAAAAATATTAAAAAATAGAATTTCATACAAATTATTAAAAATTAAAAATTAATGAAAGATAATAAAAAAATTAGAAAAATAGAATTTCATAAAAAATAATTAAAATTGATATAAATAAACAATTTAAAATTAAAAACTAATAAAAATTAAAAATTAATAGAAAGTAACAATTTTATTAAAAAATTATACAACTGTAAAAATTAATTAATTTTCTAAAAAATTGAGAATTAATAAAAAGTGACAAAAATTAATTAAAATAAAGAAATGAATAAAGATTTATAAAAACTGAGAACATTAAAAATAAGAATGAACGAATTCGAAAGCCAAATAATTGATTTTCAGACGTAACTTTCATACGAGCGAAGAGCAAATAAATAAGACGTAATGCTGACCAGGTAAAACTTTAGAATAATCGATCGAGCTGATCCATCCAGGTCAGAAATTACGTAAGTGAAAAGCGATCATAGATGAAGTCGTGACATAAGACAGATAAAGTAAGGATCCGCTTAATATTGGCCGGCAAATGAAAGAAATGTTTTGTGGTGCGTTCAAGAATTGTTTGCATATTCTTTCTTGCTTCTCCTGCTTTGGTTGAATCATGGCCGTGGAAGAAGCTACGGCTATAGTTCTGGTTTTCGCAGTCCTATTGCTAATTTTAAAGCATCTAAGAAATAGAAACAATAATAGGCAGCTAAAACCCCCTCACCCTCCTTCGTGGCCCATAATCGGCCATCTCCATCTGCTTACGAAAAAACAGCCCATTCACCGAACCCTGTGCTCGCTTTCACAGCGCTATGGACCCGTCATGCATCTCCAGCTCGGTTGCCGCCAAGTTTTGGTTATTTCATCTTCAGAGCACGCAAAAGAATGCCTTAAAACGAACGACAAGATCTTCGCTTCGCGGCCCAGCGTTTTAGCAGGAAAGCATATGGGATACGACTCTAAAGTCCTGCCATGGCTTCCTTACGGTCCTTACTTGCGGGACCTTCGCAAAATCTGCGCGCTCCAGCTCTTCTCTGCGCATAGACTCGAGTCGCTAAGACACGTCCGCGTAGATGAAGTTTCTGCTCTCGTGCGATCTTTGTTTGAGACTTCCCAACGGCAGGGCAGCACTGTGAATATGAAATCCAGACTCGCTCAGCTGACTTTCAATATAATTTTGCGCATGGTTGCGAGCACAAATGTCTTGGGAGCTGCTTATTCGGAGGACTCGGAAGAAGCGAGGAAGTTTAAAGAGTTGGTAGACGAGACCTTCTCTCTGGCGGGAACTTTCAACGTCGCAGATTATCTGCCATTTCTGGAGTGGTTTGATCTGCACGGGCTGAGAGTGGCTATGATAAAATTGCAGAAGAAAAGGGATGATTTTATGCAAACCTTGGTGAACGATCATCGTGAGAAGCGGAGGTGGGATTCTGAAGAAACAGAGGATTTGATTGATGTGCTCATTTCTGCAACAGACAACCATGAAATTCTGTCCCATGACAACGACACCGTGGTGAAGGCCTCTGCTATTGTGAGTTTCTCCGTCCATTATTTCTGCCGTCTTGATTTTACAATATTAGGCGACCTGCGTGATTTATTAAATGAATTGAAATCATAAAACCGTAAACGTGAACTGAATCATGATTTATTTTTTCGCTTTGAGGCAAGAATTTTCCCACAACTCGATTGGAGTTTTTCCTTCGTCCATAAACTACTGAAAAGGGAAGACATTACTATTAAGTTTCCTTGACTCAGTCAGTTGTAGAAAAACAAATCATGCTAATCCGTATTAAGTTAACTGTGTACCTTTGAGTCAACATTCATTATAAGAGGTGACAAAATTTAGATTTTACTGGATGTTAGTGGAACCCTCAAGTTAATTAGATTGTAGGTATGCATGTTCGTTGCGATTATTGTGGTAGCGCAGTCAGGAAAGAAAATCTGTAATTAAGTTTAAGGAGATCTCCCAAACAATCAAACATAATAAGTTTGAGGACGTCTTGTAACAAAGTTTTTGCAGGCAATCCAAGCGCAAAAGTGGGGCTAATTTGGCGGGTGAAAGGATTCTCTCCCTTCTCACTTTAGCATTGAAGCCCCTTGTTCATGTTGAAGATTCATCTTCTGGAAAATGTACTTCAAGGGTTGAATCTACTCCTCTGTTTGTTAAGAATCTTCCTCAGGTGCCTCTACACGAATTGCATTCATTGATGCAAATCCTCAGTCTCTTCAGGGTTAGTTATGTAGAGGGAATCTTCCTCTTCTCCTTCTAAGTTTTTATTTCGGCCTATCATTTCTATTGATGTTCTACTTCCGTGCGACTTTGATTCTGTTCGTGATCTTAACAAGGAGTGGACGGTTGTTCAAAACAAGGAAAAAATCTCTTCAAAAAAGCATTCAGTTCCAAGGCATATGACTCTCAGATCATTCTTGCTTTTTCTTAATTTGTTAGTGTCAAATTGAATCTATTAACTGTGTTCATAACTTCTTTTTGTTCTTAATTTCACCTACTTGATTATCCGGCCATAATATGACAACCCTCCTTCCACATTATTTTTACTGTTTTTTAGCCGACCACTGCCATTTCCAACCTAATCATACGATTGTACCTGCACCTGCAAAGAGCGGGCGCGTTCAACCCGTCAAAGCTGAACCCATTTACCAAACAATCCGTGTTCATCTTTAACCAAATGACTCTGCACAGCCTGAATTAGGTTTAGCCTTCCCCTCGGGCTTCCTCTCGACTATATTGTTTCAATTTTAGCAATAGCCATCACGTTATAAGACTCAGATTTTATATTGTTTGAATTGAGCGATTTGAGACGGTTGCTGAACATTTACTTCTGGAATTCCAGGCCATCATCACAGCGGGCACAGATACATCCGCCATAACCATAGAGTGGGCGCTTGCAGCTCTGTTACAGAATCCCGAAATTCTCAGAAAAGCACAGCAAGAGCTTGACTCACATACTGGACGGGACCGCTTAATAGAAGAATCAGATCTACACAAGCTGAAGTATCTCCAGGCAATTGTAAAAGAAACTTTTAGGCTATATCCAGCGGGCGCTATTCTGATTCCCCATGAATCTACAGAAGCATGCACCGTTGGAGGGTATCATGTCCCCGCAGAAACACGACTGTTGGTGAATGTTTGGGCAATTCAGAGGGACCGTGCTGTGTGGGAACGGCCCACAGAATTCGACCCGGAGAGATTTTTGAAGAGCGAGAGGGATATTGATGTAAAAGGGCAGGACTTTGAGCTGATCCCGTTTGGTTCCGGGAGGAGAATGTGTCCAGGCATGTCTCTTGCAATGTGTGTGGTTTCGTATACGTTGGCGCGGTTGCTACAGAGCTTTGAGTGGAGTGTTCCAGAGGGGACTGTAATCGAGATGAGAGAGGGACTTGGGTTGACAATGCCCAAGGCAGTTCCTTTGGAGGCCGTTATTAAACCTCGCCTTCTCCACCATCTGTACCATTGAACGGTCTGTACGCCGTTTTAGTGCTTGTTTACTTTCATGGTTGCCCTTCTTTGCAGTTGCATCTCTCAAACTCTTCACAATTATTAATTGCTGATGGTGGTTATTTACATTACCTTTAACTTGAGTGCAGATGATGTTTATATGCAGAAATTGATATATCCAATGAAATTGAATTTCAAAAAAATCAATTGATAAAACCTTTGAATGACTATTTTACGAAATGAAATCGACTTTGAAAGATTCCACCATACAAATATAAAAAACCAATAAAGACAAATATCCATTTCATTCAAAATACAAACATATACTGGTTTTGTGATGAGTCTTGAAACGTAACGCATTGTCAGTTTGGATTTGTCTTCTTCTTTCCTTATTTAAATTGTGTTTTGTATCATGTGTTTTGGGAGTACATGTGAGTTGGCTTAAATCACGCTGAAGAATGTGTGTTTATGACTGAGAAGTAACAAATTTGAAATTTGGATTTTGCTAGTTAAGAAATTAATTAAATATGTGCAAACATAAATTAGAATCTATAATGCAATAAATGCTAATAATTCACATATCTAATAACATTTATTTGCAATTATATGACCTTATATAAACCATGTAGAGTTAATTTTAGATGTTAAAATTGAAGGGTTAGAGAAGGTTGATACTTTTGTGATGGTATGTGATCTCATTCAGTCAAACAAAATATTAAAAAAAAACCACCATTTATAGATGAAATGAGAAATTCAACATAAATTTAATATACAAAAACAAACAACTTTTATTAGAATTTTCACAGCACTTCGCACCTCTTCTTCTTTCTTGATTTATGTGAGGAGGATATTGAGGAGAATAATTAGAGATAGAATATCTCTTACTCATTTTATTAAATCAGAAGAACGTGCGATATTTATAGGTACGTGAATAAACTATACTCCCCATAATGGATGGAGTAGATCCAAACAATATGAGAAAATAATGGAATAAATAATAACTAGTAGTCTAATAATAAAATTATATGTAGACTATGCTAACATTCCCCCCCTTATTACATTATTTTTGCAAATGTGACCCCTGAAAAATTCAAATTTCACTTTCCAATAGATTTTGTGAGAATGTCGGCAACTTGTGCTTCTGTAGGATAGTACTGGAGTTGAATGTGATGGTTCAAGATGTGCTCTCGAATGAAATGAAAATCAATTTCAATATGCTTTGCTCGTTCATGAAAAACTGGATTCTGCACGAGCTTTAACACACTATCGCAATAGAGAATAGGTGACTATTTTTTTAGGAATTCCTAGGTCATCCAAAATGCAATGTAGCCATATCACTTTGCACACAACTCCTCGTGCGGCACGATATTCTGCCTCTGTGAATGAGATAGAAACAACATTCTACTTCTTGCTTATCCACGAGATAAGTCCAGTTCTGAGATGAAATATGTATCCTAAGGTTGACTTATTGTCCTCAACAAATCCGGCATGGTTTGAGTCAACGTATCCCTATAAGAAGAATTGATCATTCTTCTTATATTCCAGACCATAATCAATTTTACCTTGGACATACCTCAAAACATGCTTTGTTGTAGTCCAGTGACATTTCTTTGGCTCCTGCATGAACCTAGAAAGATAGCTGACAGCATAGCATAAGTTTGGTATGGTATATGTCAAGTAGATGAGTCCTTCAACAAATTTCCTGTAGAGAGTAGCATCTACTTGAGGTGAAATATCCTGGAATCGTGAAAGTTTCAAGCCATTTTCCATGGGAGTGGATATAGGTTTATAGTTAGACATATTGTACTTTTCCAGGAGTGTCTTGGCATATTTTATCTGGGAGAAAAAATGTGATGCACATTTTTCCATATCCCAAGCCAAGATAGTAATGTAGTAGCCCCAAATCTGTCATGTCGAAGGTTCTTTTGAGATCATTCTTCACAATATCAACCTGATATTGTGAACTACCAGTGATCACAAGATCATCTACATACACAATAAAAATGACAATTTATTTTCCTACCTTCTTTATATACAAATTGGAATTTGAGGGGCTACGAGTGAACCCATGCTATAGAAGGTGATCATCGATCTTGATATACCATGCCCTTGGAGCTTGTTTCAGTCCATACAATGATTTGATGAGATGAAATACCTTCTTAGGATGCTCTTCATCAATAAATCCTTCAGGTTGGGTCATGTACACTTCTTCTTTTAGATCACCATTTAGGAAAGCACTCTTGACATCCATCTATTGAAGTCTCCATCCTTTCTGTGCTGCAAGTGTGCAAACTACTCTGATGGTCTTGATCTTCACAGTGGGTGCAAAGGTTTCTTCATAGTCAATGCCCTCTTTCTGAGCATATCCTTTTCCTACAAGTGATTTATGTTTGTCAATGGATCCATATGCCTTATATTTTGTCTTGAAAACCCATTTACAGCCTATGGGTTTCTTTCCTATAGGCAAATCGACAAGTTCCCATGTCTGATTTTTCTTGAGTGAGTCAATTTCTATATCCATGGCTTCCTTCCATTGAGGTTGAATGAGTGCTTCAAGAACATTATCTAGGCTCAGAGCTATTAATTAGTGAACTCATGAGTGAAATTTTACCTCATTTCATGTTTGACTCCTTGTTTTGACTCCAGATGATTTATCTGGGAGTTGTTGCAAATGTGAGTCCTTGATGGTGCTTTGTACCCACTTCGGATGAGAACTTGGCTATTTTGAGAAGAACTGTGTTTTCCATGTGGATTGATGTGGAGTCACATTCTCTAGTTCTCCAAGGTCAACAAATAGCTCTCCTGTTAACACATCTTTTCTTTGAGTAGTCTCCTCTGGCTGATCATTTGATTTAGAGACTAGTCAATGACAAGTGATTGGTAATGTTTCTTCTGTTGTCACTACAAAGTCAAAGGATGACTCATCACAAACCACATCCCAAATCTCGTATATTTTCTTTGTCTCAGGATCCATGAGATGGTATGCCTTTGAGGTAGTGTTATAGCCAAGTAGGATGCATGGGAGTGTCTTTGGCTCAACCTTCTTTCTCTTCTGAGTTGGGACATGCATGTATGTTGTGCAACCAAATACTCGTAAATGAGAAATTGATGGATTTCTACCACTCCATACCTCTTCTGGAATTTTATTTTGTAGAATCTTTGTCAGTGCCCTATTGAGAAGATATACAACTATCTGTACTGCTTCATCCCAATAGCATTCCTCTAGCTTTGTTTTGATAGCATGCAATGAGCCATCTCCATCACTATGTGATTGCAATGCTCAACAATGTCATTTTGCTGGGGTGTGTAGGGAGCAGTTAATTTCTGCTTAATGCCTTGTTGGTTCAGGACAGCCAAGAACTTCTTTGATGTGAATTCCCCCCTCGATCTGAGTAAAGTAGAAGAAGTGGTTTTCCGGTCTCTTTCACAACACGATGATAGAAATTATGGAAATGTTTTAGAGCCTCACTTTTCTTCTTCAGGAAAAACACCCACATCTTGCAAGAGTGGTCATCCATGAACAGTTGGAAGTACTTGTATCTTGAAAATGAAGCAGGCAGTGGGCTGTTCAAATCGGTATGAACTACCTCCAGATGCTTCTTGGCATGGAATGTGCTCGCCTGAAATGGATCCCTATGTTGTTTTCCTGTAAGACATCCAAGGAAAATAGGCAAGGAACTGGACAATTTGGGTAATCCACGGACCATTGCTTTTGAACTCATCTGATAAAATGAACTAACCGACAAGTGACCATATCTAAAATTACAAAGGGCTGTAGATTCTACTGTTGAGGCAGATAAAGCTACTGTAGAAGATGAAACAATATCTAAAGCAAATAACTTATCTTTTAGAAATGCTCTAGCAATAATCGTACCTTGTCTGGAGATCAAGCATGATTTAATGCCATTTTGGACAAGAAATTCTACCTTTAGGTGATGATTCAAGAGCTGAGTCACTAACAAGAGGTTATTAGTCAAGCTAGGAACATATAGTACCTTTGTAAGTATACATTTTCGTGGTCCCAGATGAATGGTGACATTTCCTATTCCTTCTGCAATGTACTCTTTGTCATATGTTATCTGAACCCGATCTCTAGTGGGTTGTTCGTTTAGTGAATCAAACAGTTTCTTGTCACCTGACATATGCTTACTGGCACCCGAGTCTATCAGTAGACTCTCTTCATGGGTTGCGAAGTCTGAGAGACTAGTACAAGGTTCTTACCATAATGGGCTCCTTTTGATGTCTCCTCTTTAGATTCATCATCATGTTGGGTTGCGAGATGTCCCTTCTTCTTTCTTCGGCGAGGATGTCATTTGGATTTTTGAAAATCTTCACACCTGGATGTGCTTGTTTGACTCGAAGACCCTTGTTTCAACCCATTATACCAGCAGTGATTAGTGTTGTGAGTGTTTGTTCTGCAAATGTGATACCACCTCTTCCAATTTTGATCTTTCTGTTGTTGATTTGGTTGCGTTTGAGTTGTCTTCTCTAGGGGACCCTTCCGATTCTTCTTGGCCATGGTATGGCTTTGAGAACAGGGCTTTATCCTTGAGTCTCCTCTTGGGCTGAATTGATGGCCTCTTCCTATAGCAAGTTCACTGAGTTCTTCGAATGCCACTGTTTGTTTAGATACATTTAGTGTCATAATGAACACTCAGAATTGAGAAGGGAGTTCTCTCAAGGTGATCAACACGAGAAGTTTTTCGTCCACCGTTTCACTGAGTGCTAATAACTCTGATTGCAGCTCAACCACATGACGTAAGAACTCCTCAACTTTCTCATCTAACCTTACAGAGAGGGTGTGCAGCTTTGACTGAAGATGGAGGATCTTAGTCTGATTTTTGGCTTCATAAATTGTTGCCAACTTGTCCCATACCTCCTTTGGATTCTCTGCATTCCGAACATGCATTTGCACATCGTCATTGATACTGAGCATTATCAACATCAAGGCTTTGGCACTAGCCATCTCATACTTCATTAATTCATCAGGGGCTATGGGAATGGTCACAGACCCTGTGACAATGCCCCATAATCCTTCAAATTGAAGGATTGTCCTCATTTTTGTTTTCTAGGCCACAAAATTTGGCCCTTTAAGTAACTGAGCATCTGAGAGTAGAATTTTTGGTGCAAACATTGTAAAAAAAAATTATTTATTTATTGATTCCAAGAGATATTACAATGTTACTCACTGATGAGAAGTACCAGCTCGTAGATGCTCATGATACTCGCGTGCTGAGAGATGGTGACAATTTTGTGGGGCGTTCATTCTTCATCTTCGCAATTGGGCATCTTCATACCCGGCTTCTAATTCCTCTCAAACTCACTTTGCTTGGCAGCTGACGTCAAAAAGGAAATACTCCAAGAGTCCTTTGCGAACTAGTTCATCGAAGACAAGGTTGTTGGTGTTGCGTAGCTTGTTGAGCAGTGCAAAGTAGAACCCAGAGATTTCAAGACCTTCTTGGACGATGTTCTTAAGCTTGCGAGTTGATGTTGCAAATTTTAGTAGTCTCAATCATGTCATTCATGCTCGTCATTCGACATGGCTTTGAGAGACTCCACATTTGCCTTGGCTTCGTTCCATCTATCTTTGGCATTCACCGTTGATGTGAAAGTTATTTCCTCATATTTATATCGATTTGCAGGTATCCTGGTCACTTTAATTTCTCCCACGTCCAGGATAACACTCTATTTTTTTTAGAATTTCTTTCAAAATTTCCACACAGCTAGCTACTCTAATGATCTTATCTCCACGTCCAAGCTTGTTTACACGTAGTTTTAGAAGACAAAGACTATTTTTAATTCTTTTTTTTTGTTTTGAGATCATATTTGACAGTCTTCACACAAGGATCTTCCTGACATGCTGCAGATCCATGTACACTTCACCCACGTTGATAAAAAAGAAATCTCCAATGCTGGTAAACTCAATACTCTTTCTACGTGGCCAAGAGTAAGGATTCATGCACATTGATGGATAATGTGCACCATTCCAACATTCTAAACTCACTCACGCACTGATTTGTCTCCTCACGCAGCAGGAGAAGAATCTACTAAATGTCAAGAAATAAAAATGCATTTTTCCACGTAATTGTTTAGATGACCACGTTAGCATTAACAATGTTGGTGAATTTGTGCTTCTTTATGTGGCTTCACGCATGCTCAGCAAAACAACTCCACCCAGTCTTCAATTGCCACGTTTAATCAAATGTGCAGGTAAGACAAGTGGGTTTTCCCACACTTTCTTCCTCCACGCATCTCTTGTCTCTCCAAAATCTCCACATGCAACCTTTTCCTCCATGCTCTGTAAAGTAAGCCAAAATCCAAGTCTCTGAGAATTACCATGTAGCAGTCAAAAATCTCGAACCGGTCGCTTTCCACAGAGAAAAGCTCTCGAACTGGTCGCTGACCAACATCCAACAAAAAAAGAAGAATACTTCCTTTAATGGACTTTCCACTTAGCTTCTACCACTCAGGTATGAATGGTATTCATGCATAAAATGGTCTTCACGCAAGAATATTTTTCTTCACGCAGCAGTTTCTTCAGTCACTCTCCACGCTTATCTCCACCACGTAGCAACAAACCATGCATTACATATTTTTTGTAAATTCTTCCACGTTTTTGCTCCTCAGATTTGTCTCCTTTCAAACGCACAATTCAGAGATCAAGTTATCTCTGATACCAGATTGTGAGGAGCATATTGACGAGAATAATTAGAGATAGAATATCTCTTACTCATCTTGTTAAATCAGAAGCACGTACAGTATTTATAGGTACGTGAATAAACTATACTCCCTGGAATGGATAAAGTAGATACAAACAATATGAGCGAATAATGGAATAAATAATAACAAGCTAGTCTAATAATAAAATATACGTAGACTATGCTACACTAAATCATAGGGTTCTAAAAGGAGTATCCTTACATGTCTACGAAAATCTACCTAAGTGCCATTACCATATGCACACTAGGCACTGGTGTTCCTCAAGATGTAGAATTACATTTATAAGTTAATTGACCCATAGATACGTCTAATCTTGATTTTGAATTTATAAGATGCTAATTTAGAGCATGGATTACATCCTTAAATAATCCATATACCCATTGATCTACACAATGGGCTTATCAGTTATTACATTTAGTGACAATAACTAATTAGATTCATTACTCTCTTGAGCTAATGAATGTGTAATAAATATTACCAAATCAGAGAATCAGATCTGAATAAATCTGAAGTACTTGATTTCACAATTCTTGAAATAACGATGTATTGAAATGATATGTAACCTCTAATTGATTGCTAGTCTTGCTAAAAGACAGGAGTCTTTCACATATACTAGATACGTTTTATTATAAAATATATAAACACTCAACTTGATCATATTATTTATTTGAGAACACTATCTTGCATCCAGACTACTGGATATGTTGTGCATGATTTGGTTAAGAGAAACTCTAAGTTCATTTGTAACATAGATATAATAGAAATGGAAGTATAAGCTTACACACAACTATAACTATTCATTTAATAGTTAATTTGATCCAAAATGAATTCAATATTTCTATAAACACTCTTCCTGCCATATGTGCTACCTCAATATCTATATATATAGACTTGTTATTTTGTAATCAGTTGGCCCTTCTATATGAAAAAATAACATAAGTGGCCTTATGGTTCCTCCATTGAAAAGTAATTTTAGAATCCTCTTTTGAAGTTGTAAATTTTTAAACAACCTTCATATGACTCCAGTTGAAGTACATTTGATATAATTATTGAAAAATTCATACATTTGATCCCTGGATTGTGGATTTTTTAATCTAACAATTGAAACGTTCTAATATACTTTTTTATCTACTAGGTTAGATCATATTTTTTGGAACTTTTTTCAATTTATTACTTGATATTTGTTCTTGTCGATATTTTTCATTTAGCAATTGACATATGATTTGCAATTCACCACTTGAATAGACCCGTAAATAAGAAAATATAAATAACTAATATTATAAAAAATTTAAACTTCCATAATAATAACTGAATAACAATCAACATCATGAAAATACTTCATAAAAGTACCTAAATAGCTATCGTAGGCATATACTGAAGATTTCCCATGCATATTAAGACCTAATATTATATGGATAGATTTATTGCTAAAAATTGATCATCAAAATATAAACATCCAATCAAAAATTGATATTTTTCATTCATCTTTATATAAAATATAGTTTCACTATTGCTTCTATTGAAATCATTCACTTTATATATATGAAATAATACAACAATACCAAGCTTTTGGTGTTTTCTTTAGGCTATAGACACCTATAAAGCAATTTCTTAAATATCCATACTTTGTGTTCTTTTCCTTAAACTTATTAACTTGGCGACTATTGCACATACACTTTCTCTTCAAGAAACACATTCAAGAATGTTTATTTGACATTCATTTGAAACATTATCCACCAATTTGGCATTTCTATTTCTAGCACTATTTTGACTGTGTCAAGTTTTACTATCAGTGAACATGTTTCATTATAATCGACACTACATGGTTATGAAAATCCCTTTACAACTAATGTTACCTTTTTTTTTCAACATTATCATTTGTATTTTGTTTTATACACCCACTTCACATCAGTTGGATATTTTCTTTCTTGAAGATTCACTAAATCGCATTTGTCATTTCTTTTGATTGCATCAATTTTAGTATCTAGTACATTTATTTAATTTTCCTCTTTTAATGTGTCTTCAAAATAAATTGGATCATGAGAAGACAATATAAAATTTTTGTATAAATCAAAATTATTTTTTCATGAAATATCTGTGAGATGTGATCTCATTGTAGCTATAGTAGGATTTGAATCATCACTTCAACAAGAACAACTACATTCCATGAAGTTTCTCCTTGCTGAAAATTCATTGAAGTATGAACTGGAGGTGTCATTGGAGCTAGATTTTGTGGAAACATTTGACCACTTTGTACACCATTTTAAACTAAATCATCATCATTTTGAGGTATTATTGATTTTAAAATATAAAATTTATGCTAAACCCAAGATATTTCAGAGTCACGTATGATAAATAAATGTTATGACATAGAATTGACACAAGCAATAAGCTAGATGAATTTAAAACCGTAAGTTCAAGAGAGGAAATAAAATACTTAGTTGATTTCATAATTGATCCTGAAGTGTGCCAGGCTGGAAGATTGATAAACAGGAGGAATAAAATTTTGCAACTGTTCTCAGAAAAATTGTGTGACTACTAGATATGTCTAGACTAGGGCGCCTAGATTAGGTCAAGGGAACTAAGGCGCTGAAGACCTCTGTTGGTCACCCGTGACTACGAAAATGGTCAAAAACTAGTTTCTTATGTGTCACAAGATGGCCACTCACCTTTCATGTTTGTCTCCTGTTTGCTGCACTATGCCCGCATAATTCGCATGTAACCTGAAAAACAAATGATATTTTGCGAAACCCCAAAACACATAAAATCCTATAAAAGAAAGATTCAGATGGGTAGTCAAACTAACCCCAGTGGTCACCCAAAAGAGTAAGATTACAACAAAGCAATGCACTACATTTCAAACTCCATGTAGTTCTCATGTGTGTGTGTGTAAGAACCGTTCCCTAGGTGACTCTTGCAAAAGATGCACTTGAATAACGAGAAATAGATAAATGTAGCAATGTAAGTAGATGTGTGTCTATCAAAATGAACTTCCTCTCCTATGCATGTATGCAAAAAGTGCAGTCCCTTGTCCCTTGAGTGAATGCTAGATGAATTCTTTGATACTCTTGAAATGCCTTTGAATGCAACCTTAGGTGGTGATAGTAGATTCTTAGAACTTGTTCCTTTATTATGGTGACATAATATTATATTTAGATGATTTCCTTGGTTGAATTTTTAAATTAAAAACTGGAAGGCCAACCTATAAGAAAATAAGATGCCCAAAAAATAAAATATGCCCAACAGGAGAGAGTAAAGTACAAAGAGGTCGAGGGAACCCAAGGGGGATGAGGGCATCTAGGCGCTGGCGTCCTGACTGGGCACTAGTGTCTTGAGTCAAAAGATAAAATAGTAAAGTATTGACTAGGCTATAGGGTATACGAGGCCAGAAAGAAGACATGAAATACCAATAAAAGGCCAAAGATAACTATCAATTGTTGGTTTAATCACTTAGGAATCATATGAATAGTAGTATGTGAATAAGACCTATAAATTGTAATGCCTGCACGAGACCCAATAACAACCTAGGGTTAGCTAGAAAAATTATGGAATTTTTTTTTTTGAAAAGTGTGCTCACAAAAGTTTTTGAAAACGACAGTTGCCACTTTGATGTTTCAAAGACATTAATTTCTGGTGAATAATTTCCCATGATAACAAACTATTTCAAAACTACATTATACTTTAATACATTGGATTTGACTTAGTATGTTTAATCTTCCTAAGTGTTAATTTAACAAACAATTAAATTTCTACTATAGTTAAATATTCCATATATAAATTTAGAGGGTTAAAGGGGCCAAAATAAATAAATACCCAAGGTATTTTATTCCACAAGGTTTGAACAATTAACAAAGTTCCCGCAAGGTTTGAACAATTAACAAGGTCTTATTTGTGCATACCCTCATTTAGGGTTTTTAAATGTATTTATATATTTTATTTAGCTCGTTTTCTTCAATTTTCCCAAATGGGCTTGTGGATTTTTGCCCCATTCGATTAAGTATTTAAATGGCATAGTTCTTCATGTGTGTGAGAGATTATATACACATATGTATATATATACTCTTGTATACATTTATATGTATATATGCATCTATTTTGAAAAAAATTAATATTGAAAGGAACCCGAGAACACAATTTAAATGTAGTGGTATTTAGTGTATATATATTATATATATATATATCCCGATTTTTAAATGGTTCGGCCGTGAGATAATTAGCACAGTCTGCATTTAACCAAACTTGCAGAGGTAGTAATAGCCGTGGGTTTCACTAAATGCACAGTTGGTAATGCGTAGGGTTAATTACATATGTGGGGATAGTAAAGGATTTGGGGTTGGTTACATTAAAAAAATGGGGGTGGGGTAATCGACTCCACCCACCCCACCTTAATTCTTAAGCCTTAACACATAGGCCGCGGCCTAGGGATTCCACGCATCCACTTAAAAGGTTTGGTTTTTTCTTTAAATTGTTTTCTTTGAAAGTTTTTAACATTATTTAAACTCCATCTTATTTAATATATATAGTTTACTTAAAGTTTATCATATATATATATATATTAAAATTAATAGTATTTTAATATTAGTGTATTTTCATATTAATATATCCCCTCTAATATTATAGTATTTTGTTATTAATAATATTTAAAACATTGATATTACTATCAAAGATTGTGAAGGAAATATAACTAGTATTATTGATAAGTTGAATACTTGCACTATTATTTTGTTCTCAAATAATTTAATAAAAAAAATAAAAGAGAATGCATTTCTTTTCCATTAACTAATTTTTTTGTTAGATTAGCAATAGTTTTAAAAAGGAGAGTTCATTACTAGAAATATCAAATAGACTACTTCATAGGCCTATCTGAAAGCCAATTTTAATAAGCGCTGTTTACATCAACAATACAAGAACAAGTATACATAGTCTAACCTCTACAATACATGCCTTTCAAATGACAAAAAGGAGATGCAACATTTCCCAATACACTTTCCAAATTTCCCAAAGAGAGTTTGTAATAATATTTCCAACAATATATTTAGAACAAGAACAACATATTTTTGTGGGAATAAATCAACTTCACTAAAATGAAATAATTCTTCTTTACAAATCCTTTTAATTCAATCCAAAAGCAACTTACAAAATAGATTTTTCTCTTTTTTTCTTAACATTCAATGTTACTTTCATATCCAAAAATCAAAACAATTTTTCCATCACAAATACTAATACAATGTCTTCCACTTAAAGTGGGAAATTATATAAGAATGTAAGCTATAAAGAAATACAATATTACAAGTTCCTCCACCCTAAGTGGGAATAACAATAAGAAAGTTTAGTCTCAAGGGAAATTTCTTAATGACTCCAACAAAGCTCCAATCTTCACATCACCAACAAGAGAGATCCATAATGCTTCATTTGGTCACAACAAAAAAAGGGTGCGAGAGGCAACACTCTCCACCCAATCAAGAATTATAGTGAGGAGGAGAATCCATCCTCCTCATTAGCCCTCGAGTCCCAACTACATTGCGATGAAAGGTAGATCCAACACATGGAAACAAACAAGCTTTAACAACAAAAAACCAAATATTTAACAACCATAAAAAGAAAATTAAACTAAACTACAAGAAAAGGAGGAAAAATAAGAAAATATATAAGGCTTCTAAATGAAAAGCCAAAGGCGCAAGAATCTATGGGGAGGTCACTTATGCCTCCCAATGGGAAATTCATGCCCACGTTAAAAACCTCCAATACATATCTCAAAACCCCTACACATTCTTATGCCTCCCTTAAGTACCTCGTATGCCTCCCACATACTCTTATGCCTCCCTGATTCTCTTATATCTCCCTCAAAAAACAACAAGTAATAAATACAAGAATTCCTTCTCGAATATGGGCCCGTACCCAACCAAAAATCTGTCCAAAAAATGAAATAAAATCTTATGCCACTCTACATGAAATCTCCCCATCCCACTGCTACACCACACTTAGGCAATCTACCCAAGAAGCATATCAAGACACATAAAAACAGACACATACGCATAAAAAATATAATGAAGCATTTAACAAAAGATTTTAGCTCCTACCTTTCCATGGTAGAGCTTGATCCAAGAGCTACAAACCAAGATAAGTCAAGCCCAAAAAATCACCAAGAACCTCTAACAAATCCAAATGTACGCCAAAATCCTCTAACTCCAAAAATGCAAGACCACAAAAGAACGAAGTAACCCCGAAACAAGTAAAATAACTTGAGTAAATAGAAAAGGGAGAGAGGAGGGTGAGGTGGCTCCATGTAGGATGTCACATCACTCATCCTTAACTCCATCTCACAAGTCAAACCTCAACCCCAATGTACAATAAATTAGTGAATGATTGAAAAGACAAATTGCTTACACACACAATATAAGCCCACACCCCCTGAGGAAAATCTAAAGACCCATGTAATAACAGCATAATAAATGTCACTTTTTGACTTACAAAGCAGTTAGTGCGGTCTATTTCTTTACCCCCTGATTCATAAGTGGGATTGGCATTGAAATTCAAGAGGTGTGGGAAAAGTTTAACTTGTCCCCACAAGCCTTCAAAATTGGCCCTTAAGGCCAAATTATAATTTCCATGAAGGGGTAGAGTGCACAACACTCAAGATCCCAAGCACTCAACTTACAACACAAAACCCAAGAGCCATCTAGTCTAATAAATGAAATTTTTTGACCCATTCATAATTTAGTTTAAAATAATATTAATTACTTGAAACAGACACTTAAACCCATTAATGATAAAGGGGAAACAAATACACCAAATTCTAAATAATTAATATAATAAAGTACATCACTAAAAAAAATCACATACTAAAATTAAGTAAAGGAAACTAAATAAAGGACAACACATAACCCCTTTGTCACAATTAGAGGTGATCCCCCCCATGGGAACCACCTAACAAAAATTAAAACATGCATGCACAAAAATACATGTTGCCATGGTGACCCTTGTTGAATTCACCTAGTATTCAATTATGGTTGGTATCCACTCCCCCCCGTTGTTTGTTGTGAATATATTTACCTAAAAAACACATAATACCTTATTTGGCCTTATGGCAACATCAAAACATCCAAGATAAAATATGAAATTTAAATCCACAATCATCTAAATATGAAACAAATCATCATCTAGGAAATTACAATCTTATTTACAATTCTAACATCTTTATTCTACATTTCATCCATGTCAAAACGATCACAACATTGTTTCAATTATCAAGGCCTACTTAGTGTGATGAAAATATCGCATGTCAGACATATATATAACCATTTGAATCACATATTATCTTCAATATCAAAATGTCTCTAGAATTCCAAACACATCATACTAAGAATTGAAAAACAATAATAGTCTCAGTATCTCTAACATCTAAATCATGCTAAGCCAGAATAATACCAAAGGTCCATATGTAGAGTCAATAATATGGAAATCAAGAGTAATAGGTGTTGAAGGGAACTGGGCAGTACAACTTCCCTATGAGATCTAGGCCCCATTTATAAAACAAACAACGTATTCCAATAGGCTACAAAACATGTGGCGACACATGCATCAAATTCCCATACTTTTGGCACAGATCACATTTCTTGACAAAATTACAAGAATCTAATTCCATGGTAGGCCAATAATAACCTACCCCAATTAAAATATTCTTATCCAAGACCATACCACAAGTATGCACTACAAAAATACCACTGTGTACTTCTTTAATAGCATGGATTTAATGAGTAACATCCAAAAAACAAAGAAAAATCCCATTGTACCCATGAAGATAGAAGGTGCCTCTGAGGAGGGTATAACAAGCTATACTGAGGATAAGAGATTTCTTTTGAGAATTGGTATTGTTTGGGGGGAAATGTTCCATCTCGTAGGTATCGGAAGATAGGGTCATACTAGGGGGATAATTGACAAACAATTTCACATGCAAAACATGACTCCGATATGTCATATGCATGAATTTGTAAATGCTCCATAAAGAAAGGAATATTATCTTCCTGAGGTGGAATGCATAAGAGATGTCCAATTGCAGTAATAACATCTGTTGATCATATTATGTGACCTTGTTTTTCACTCAAAGATAAAATGTTTGAAATACTCCTTTAAAGTTTCAACCAATTTCTTGTATGGAACAAGTTCTTGATCTCTAACTTTATACTCATCATTAAATTTCTTAATAATGAGTTAGGAGTCCCTAATGACTCGTAGCTATCTTATATTCCAAGTGATATCTGACTTGATGCCAACAATGTATGCCTCATACTCTACAACGTTATTGGTGTAAGTGAATCCCAAACATAAGCTCTTGGAATAACCTCACCTGTGGGAGTGATGAGCACTACTCTTTCCCCTGATCCATGGAAGGTGAAATATCCATCAAAATCGATTTTCCATTCACGATATTAAAATTTAATACACATTTCAAGTCAGAGGAGAATAGAACAAACTCATTTCACAAGTGGTCCCTATAACTATAAGACAAAATATCACAATCAACATGTGGACATGGAGGAAAATGATAAAAATAGCTCTTCCACAGGTCGTTAATATGAAAAGACAAATGGATTACTTTAATTAAAAGTAGAGTAGAAGAAAAAGATTATGGACTTGCAAAAGAAGACTTACACATCATGCAAGGGCTTAAATCAGCCAAAACATTGACCCAAATTTATTGTAGTAGAAATAGATTACTCAACTACACTTTAACTAAGTGTATTGTTGAAGTAAGGCTATTTTTACTTTATTGCAAAAAGCATGGTTATTTTTATTCCTTTATTTAGTCAAGGTAAAGGCTAAAATTAACATGCATGGGCGAGTTCAAACTCTATCCTATTTTTGGGATGGTTGGGTGAATTATTTTTGTTATATATTGTATGCATTGGAAAGGCACAAAGAGAGGTATTTTTGGATGTAGGAGTGTTGACACAAAATTTTGCCAATCTTTCCCTTGAATGAGAACCAATTATTGTCTTTCCAATTAATAGCAATGGTGTGTATCATTTTATTAGCTCTTGTAAATGTTAATTCCCTAAATTAATTATCTTACCTTGTTAAGTGTTTTATCTTCTTTATTTAATATTCAATCCTAATATGGTTAACTTCATGCTTAATTAATTTAGTTTCATTATCCTAATAGCTTAAAGTCCTTTTTATTAAATTCCTAAAACATAATAAAAACTAAAAAAAACTTTGCACCCTGAGGAAATTAAATGGCCTCATTCACCCATCTACACATACCTTACAAATTTATTTATGGCATTTACAAAATACATTCCTACCAAAAAAACGTAGGCCATGGGAGTAAGTCTCTTTCTTTATCTAAGTCTCCTAATTTGGTCACTTTTTCTTTGTTAAATTTATAGGTTGGAGAGAAGGAAGCCATGGGAGTAAGAGAGAGATAACTTTGGAGGAGTCTACAAGTAGATCAAGCTTAGATTATTTTATTTTGTAGTTTTATGATTGTAATTTCTCTGATGGAAGGAATGAACAGATTTCCTTTACCAAACTGGTTTTATTTCAAAGTTATTTGTATTTGGGGTTGTCTATTTGGGACAAACCCTACGCCCAGTAATATGAATGAGAAAGAGTGTTTTTAATTTACCATTTAGATGTTATTTTTCTTTAAACAATAGGATTTAGCCATTATTTAGTTGTTGGTGGTTTCCTTGTAGTTGTATAAAAAATAAAATAAAGGATTGAATATAAGAACAAAAGGAATGCATGAACTTCTCAGGCACAAGCATGAGGAGATAATTTATGGTAGAGGTTGTAAATTGATATATTTTTAATGGAAAAATAGGGCGATAATGTTTTGAGCACCAACATAGGCTCTGAATCGGGGACGAGAACTCCCTACGAGTAACAAAAAAAAAAAGGTAGAACAAGTGCCAAAAATATCCATTGGGAAAAGGAGTCAACTTATAGAGGAGAGAAACTGAGCCATCTCAAAAATAATGAAAAGAGAGACCTAAAATTATAGGTCACCATGGACCGGAACGAGCAAAAAACACAAAAGACAAGAAAAAAACAACCAACTATATACTATACAAAAGATTCTTACCTTGATTCTGTGGAATCAATCCAATAAATGCTTTAAATGTCTCCCATTAATAGGAAACTCAAGCAATTCACCATCCAAATCCTTCAAGAAGAAGGTATGTTCCCCAATCCTAGTATCAATAGAGTAAGAGCCCATCCATAATGAGTCAAATTTTCCATGCTTTCCCTTATCTTCATGCATGTTATCCCATAGCAGCACAAGATCTCCAACATCGAAAATTCTAGGAGTGACCTTCTTATCAAATAACTTATTCAAATTTTCTCTTAAATTTACATGCCTCTGGTGGGATTCCCTCCTTTCTTCAACAATTTCAACAAGCTAGTTAATGCGAGCATCATAAGGACTTACTTCATGATCCTCCAGTTATTGAATGAACTAATATAATGATAGTTTCATATGCACGGGAAGTAGGGCATGAGTTCCATATACCCAACTCAAATGTACTCTTTCCAGTGGCTCTTTCAAAAATGATTCTATCAGTCCAAATAGAAAACTTCAACTATTCACCCCATTTTCTCTTGTTCAACTCCAAGGTTCTTCATATAATATTCAGAAGGTTTTTATTACTGGACACATCTTGTCCATTTCCTTGGGGATTGTAATTAGAGACATATATCAAGTTAATCACATACTCTTTGCACATTACCACCAGAGGTTTAGCTCTGAAAATCATCGCATTATCAACTACAATTTTTACTAGCACACCAAATCTGCAAATGATGTGGTTTAGCACAAAATCCATGAAAATTTTGTGTGGTTCATCCTTGGTGGGGATTTCCTCCACCCATTTAGTAAAATATTCAGTTGCTACAAGAATCCACTTATGGTCAGCACTTGAAGGGTCTGAAATCTCACTAATGAAATTCATTCCCCATTGTTGTAGTGGGGCTTCAATTGATACATGCTGTAAAGGAAGGGAGCCTGAAGATTTCAGTCTTCCATAGAAATTCTAGCAACTCTCACATCTTCTAACCAACAAGGTTTTTATCCTTGAAGAGAGTTAGCCACCAATAACAAGCCCGTAGGATCTTGTGTGTTGTGACCCTTCCAACAAAATGTCCCCCACAAACTTGTCCATGGATATCAACAATTATCTTGGGGGCTTCATCTTAAGTAATGCACCTTAAGAGGACTCCCTCAGGGTTCTTCCAAGCTAACCCATAATCAGTAATGACATATTTATGGGAATCCAACTTAAGGGCCCTTTTATAGTTCTTACTCAAATACTCAGGGTAGTATAAATGTCTAAGATATAAAATCACATCCTTGTACCACTCAGAAATCATTAGTTTCTCAAAGACATCTACTCTTCCTTCTCCTACCTCATTCACCTCAACAGTTTGCAAGTTTCTCTCAGCCATAAGTTTAGCTAAGCCTAAGCCTCTCACCAAATTCATGGTTTAGATCTCTATATCATATTGTTACAAATTTTTCACCCACCTGCACCTTTTTCTTGAGAATTCCATCTCTAATAAGATTTCTTTCACCATGGTGTGGAGAGCATAAGCAACCACTTCAGAACTTAAAATGTATTCCCTAAAAACCTTTATTACTTTTACTAAGGAAAATGCTTTCTTGTCCATAGTAGTGTACTTCCGCTTAGTCCCCTGCAAGGCCTTACGAAAAATTCAATTGGCCTCTCAGCCCCTTCATCATCCTTCTTTAGTAGGACAGAAGCAACAGTGTTCTCTGAAGCAAAGGAAAACAGTTGGAATGTCTTCTTATAGTATCGAGCTACTAGAATAGGGACATGCCTTAATGCCTCCTTGATCCCATTGAAATCTTGGATGATAGTCTCCTCCCAATTGATTATCTAGTCCTTCTTTAACATGGAGGTAATTGGAATGGTCAACTCATCAAATTTTGATATGAATCTTCTGATAAAGTTTATTTTCCCAAATAAAGACTTAATTGCTTTCTTGGTTCTTGGAATTAGGAGCTTGCTGATGGCCTCTACTGTTAGAGTAGGTATTTACCTTAGCTCATGTTCACCTAGGTAATTTATTCACCTTTATTGTATTTATCCTCACCCACTTATGTGTGTGGATATTTCTTTTATCTTATTTAGATATTAGGAGATATTATCTAGTTGTTAGGTATAGTTCTTTCCTTGATCTATGGTATTGACTAGATCCTTGATGTCTAGTTCTCTCCTAAATCTATGGTCTTGACTAATTCTTTGATGACTAGTTATTTCCTTTCTTCATGGCTTGATATCTACGACCTTGACTAGTTCTTAGATTGTTATTCTTTGCCTATTTAAACAAGGCCAATTCTCAATGTATTGCATTGATTTCCATAATAATATATGCTATTTTTTCTCATTTTTTTGCAAAGGTTTTATGTAAAGTTATTCTGGCGAATTTCTTTCATCTTATTGATCATGGTGTTTGATTAGCATATGTGTTCTTGGCTTGGTACGATCTAGTTATCGTTCCTTTCATCTACCCTCTCGGGATCAATCATGACACCATCCTTTAATACAATATGACCAAGCAACTTGGCCTTTTACACACCGAAATGGCACTTCTTTGGATTGAGTGAAATGCCATACTCTTTTCATCTTATCAGCATCTTTTCTAAATGTTTCAGATGATCACTTCTTCTCCTAGAGAAAACTGTCACATCATCCTGATACACAACAATGAAGTCATTTATATATCCTAAGAATGCTACATCCATTACTATATAAAAAATAGCTCTAGCATTCATCAAGCCAAATGGAATCCTCACATACACATAGGTACCCCATGAAGTAGTGAAAGCAGTTTTGATTCTCTCTGATTGCTTCACAACTACTTGGTTATACCCAGAGAGACCATCCAAAGTAGATAACAACTCAGAGCCAGTAACCAATTGAAACATCTTATCCATATTTGGTAAAGGATAATTATCCTTCATTGATGCTCTGTTCATATTTCTAATATCCACACACAACCTGATATCACCATTCTTTTTTTTAACTAACACTAAGTTTGCAACCCAAGAAGAATACCTTATTGGTTGAATTATCCCTCCATCCCTCAATTTCTTCAGTTATTCTTGCATATTCACAGAGAGGAGTCGATTAATCGGCCTCTTCTTTTGTCTGAATGGTTTTGCATTAGACTCTAAAGGAATTTTATGTTGAAACAAATCCTCCCTGTATGCCTTCAACTTAGAATAAGACCAAGCCAAACAGTCCTGGTATTTCTTCAACAACTGGACATAGGACTATTTTTCCTCCTTGTTCAGATTGCTTCCCAATAAGACCTTCCTTGGTTTCTCCCTTGTACCCAGGTCATGCTCCTCAACATCCCTTGAGGCTGTTATATGCCTGTTGATAATGTAATCAACATTATCAAATTATGATTCAAGATCAACTAGTCCTCTAGGAATGGTATTAGTATTCAGTTGGATGATGTATTTTCCAAAAAAAGTTTCTTTACCTTTTTCCTCACACGCCATTGGCTCCAAATCAATACACTGATCAACAAACTCCCCATTGATCTGCAGAAATATTTTGACCTGAGTATCATTATAAAAAAAATGCCAATGTTTAATGTTGTCAGGGACAGATGGCCTTGTTAACACTTCAACATCATATTCACAATATGGGGACATTGCACACTTATCAAACCGAGACCCCAATACTGTAAGCTTTTCTGCCATAACATTAAAATTCCTATCATGATGCACAATGTTAAATGAATCAAACATCTCAATCAAGTCTCATATTACATGTTTGTACTATTTCAATCTCTGATTCTTAGTGGCATATAGTTTTTTGATTCTTAGTAGTAAAGTAGCAGAATCCTCCACGTGTCCCCTTGGTGCAACTCTAAGGCTAAAAAAAAGGTGAGTCTTCAAATGAGCATCATTACTCTGTTAGGAATATCATAGTGCTCTCATTATTATATATTGTAATATTATTAATATGAGTTATATTATAACTCATTATTAATAATATAGGTTTGTTATATTGTTTCAACAATATAATTTTGTTATACCCACAATGATATTAACGGTTTGTTTTGTTGTGTGACTTCCTGGTTTGTAGGAAGTCAGTTTTCTATTTCCATGGCTATTTATTAGCATCAATATTATTATTTGTAATATATGCTAAATACAATATCAGATAATTATTTTCCTGTGTGACAATATTGCTGTACCAATATTTGGTATCAGAGCATGGTGGATCCTTGAGGGAGTTGCGGGTTATCACATTCACAATTTATCAGATCATTGAAGATTAGCTTGGCGTTTTTGGAAGGAAAAATTCCTTGCTTGACAACCCATGATGGCACCAGAACCGGATTGAGGTGTCTCGAGTCTCAGTGACTTCTGAGACATTACAAATAGTTTTCAAAGGCTCGACGAATTTCCAGAACGTGTCAATCGAGCTCCACATTTTTGCAGTTTGGAATGTTTAGCAGACAAGTTTAGCAGTCACGTTTTTTTGTGCATGTGCAGTCACTGGAGACCGAATTTAGATGATCAAACAAATGAGTGCCACATTTTTTATCTAAGAAATCCCATTTTTTCTCAGCAGTGAATGTTTGAAAGAAAACACAGGCTATCCACAGTCACAGTGCAAGCCGTAATGAAGTGCATTGCTAGAGATGGTTCGATCTACATGTGAGTCTCCAAAGCGTTGGATTTCCCACAGCTGCACAATCATATCTTTGGAACTTCAAGCCATAGCTTAGACTCCTCTGGGTGGCGAATCTGATTCGGTTTCTCAGTCATGGAGTTGAATTCGGTGCTGCACAAGATTGACCATGCATTCCGCCATCAATTTAGCCTAATAATAGCTAAATACACTCAAGTCGTTTGTGAGTCTTATTTAAAGTTTTTATTAGTCATTTTGTTATGTAAAAGTATTGGTATAGATTCTTGACATTATTTTTGGATCGGTTTTATAGTCTTATGTCAAAATCTATTTTAAGATGTTAGTATTATTGTTTTATTGTTTAAATCCAAAATTCATAGTTAAGTTTTTATGTCAGTCAAAGTTAATAATAAAAGTCTTTGTGTTGTATGTGTAAAAAGTAATTGAATATTACTTTTTAATTACCGGTTTTCTCAAAAGTATGTCTCTTAAAAGTCGTGAAAATCCAATCTTTAATTGGATTTTATCGTCAATATAGTCTCCATCATTGATGTCATTTTATTTTAGTCTTTATAGTGTCGTTATTTATTGTCAGTCTGTCTAGGTCAATAATTTTGTAAAAAAAAAACGGGGGGGTGCATTTTCGGTTGTATCCGACACCTATCTCACAATGGTCAAGAAAAGAAGAAAACAATGTATTCTCATGGAACCAATTACCAGGGAGAGAGACATAAAAAATATACAAGATCAAGAAAATTCAGCTATGCTAAATTTAGAAGAAGGATATGAAGGTGACAGTGAATTAGAACCACCTAGATCTCTAAAAAGAAAGGTTGACAGCTAAAGAATACAAAGACCATCTTTTACGAAAAATGAGAAGTTCGGAAAAGAAGTCTGAGCACATTTCTCTGGCCTAAGCGGTATATACTACCAGAGGTAGGAGGCATCGGAGGTTGGAGGTCATTCAACGACCTCTCGTCAGTTGCCAACGACAGGGCCGCATATCAGCTTTGGTGACATGTGTGTGTGCAGTTTGATTTTAGTGCTTCCAGTGTGGTGTGCGTCAGTTTGCAGTGATCCTGTTTTCAATAAGTGGAAATTTCACATTAAGGGGGGGAACATGATCCAATGTTCCATTTCCTGTATGTCAACTTTTTCTATGTATGTACGAGCAACAGATTTCAGTAGAATTTCCTATGTTATTCCCTACAGTGAGATAGTGATGAGAGTTGTTGATACTACTGCATCATCATGATATCGAGGTTGTTAGTTATCCAGAAAAACTATCCAGAGGTTGTTGGTACTGTCCTCAAAAACCATCTGTTGTGTGGTTTTTGGTTAACCACTTGGAAAACCATCCAGAGGTTGTTAGTATTGTCCTTGAAACCATCCAGATCATGAGCATGCTACGTAGCGGCATGTTGCAGTACAAAGCAGGTTTTCCCCATGTTCGCACTAAGTGGGGGAATGTTAGGAACATCATAGTGCTCTCATTATTATATATTGTAATATTATTAATATGAGTTATATTATAACTCATTATTAATAATATAGGTTTGTTATATTGTTTCAACAATATAATTTTGTTATACCCGTAATGATATTAACGGGTTGTTTTGTTGTGTGACTTCCTGGTTTGTAGGAAGTCAGTTTTCTATTTCCATGGCTATTTATTAGCCTCAGTATTATTTGTAATAAATGCTGAATACAATATCATATAATTATTTTCCTGTGTGACAATATTGTTGTACCAATATACTCCACGTGGACAAGTTTTGGGTTAAAATGATAAACAAAGTTTTAGATTTCCTTGTCGAGCTGCATCCAACCAAAAAGAGCCACGTTGCCATTGATGCAGAGATTTAATTTTGATGGGAGAGACACACTCGTCAAGCCGTAAAAATGTAGGGAAACCATTTTTTGATCTCGGAAATGTTGTAAGGTTCACACATGATCCTCCGAGCTACATTCAATCACGTCTCCTCAGGTATTTGTGACACAAAATGGCAGGGACAACTACACACAACTGCGGAAAATAGAAGGAAATGAATAGCGTGAGTTTTATGCCCAATTTACAGACACCTTGAGATAAACATAGAAGTGAAGAACAAATTCTGGATTTTTTAAGTGACCTTCGACTAAGGAGGAACTAATCAAGGCAACCAAATGGAGGACAGAGTCTTAAAGCACCAACTCGGGGAGATAAAAAATGTGACAGAGGCCACAAATTGAGGGATTTTAATGGAAAACGGGGTGAGATTAATTTAAGCACCAACAGTCCCCTCCTACACGAAACTTTGGCAATCTACCCAAGCACCCAATAAGCATTCCAAACACTCAACAAAAACAAGCACACAAACATAAAATAAAGGAATAACATAAGAAAAAGTAAAGCTCCTACCTTTTCATAGTAGAGCTTGTTCCAAGTGTCAAACTCCAAGCTCCTTTAAACCCAAAAAATTACCAACAATCTCCCATAAGATCAAAACCTCTCCAAAATCCTCTAGCTCCAAGAAATGCAAGATCACAAAAGAATGAAGTAACCCCCAAGCAAGCAAAAGAATTTGAATAAATAGAAAAGGGAGAGAGGAGGATGATGTGGCTTCAAGTAGGATGCCACCTCATTTCCTCTCCACTCCACATCACCCTAGTCAACCCCATACTCTAAAGCACAATTAATAAGTGGTTGAAGAAAAGACATTTTACTTACACACACAATCTAAGCCCACACCCCTTAAGGACTAAAAATAGATATATGTAAGAAATTGCAATAAAAACTTACAATTTGTCTTCCCAAAACACATAATGGGGTCTAAATTTGACCCCCCAACCCATAGGTAGGGTTTGCATAGAAATTTAAGAGGTGTGGGACAAGTTTAACTTGTTCCACAAGCCTTCAAAATTGGCCCTTAAGGCCAAATTCGAATTTCCATGAGGGGGTAGGGTGTACAACACTCATGATCACAAGCACTCAATCTTACAACCTAAAACCCAAGAGCCATCTATTCTAATAAATGAAAACTTTTGGTCACATCCATTCTTAGTTAATAACAAGATTAATTAAATTAAATAGGACACTAAAACCCATTAATAATAAAGTGGAAAATAACATACAACCAATTCCAAATAATTAATACAATGAATTACATCACTAAACATCACATACTAACATCAACTAAAGGAAAACTTAAATAAAAGACAACACATAACCCCTTGGTAACAATTTTCCCCTAACAACCATTCAAACACATACACAACAAAATACATGTTGCCATGCTGACCCTTGTTGAATTCATCTAGAATTCCAATGTGGTTGGTCTCCAGTCCCCTTGACGTTTGTTGAGACATGTTTACCTACAAAACACATAACACCTCCTTCGGACTCATGGCCACATGAAAAACATCTAAGATAAAATATACAATATAAATCCACAATCATCTGTATATGAATCAAATATCATCTACGTAAATATAATATCATTTACAATTTCTAGCAACATTTCTATTCTACATTTCATCCATGTCCAAATGATCACAACATTAGTTCAATTATCAAAGCCTAATCAGTGTGACGAAAATATAACATGTATATATACATACATATGTGTGTGTGTGTATGTATATATACATATATGTGTGTGTGTGTGTGTATGTATATATACATGTGTGTGTGTGTGTGTGTGTGTGTGTGTGTGTGTGTGTGTGTGTGTGTGTGTGTGTGTGTGTGTGTGTGTGTGTGTGTGTGTGTATAGATATAACCATGTCAATAGCATATCATCCTCAATATCCAAATGTCTCTAGAAGTCCACATGCATAATATATGAATCAAAATCAACAACAGTCCAATATCTCTAACATTTAACATCATGCTAAATCAAAAGCTACAATAATATCCATAAGTATATAGATGACAGTATCGAAATCAATAAAAAAAGGTGTCGAAGGGAAGTAGGCACTACAAAAATGTACCCAAAGTGTGTGATTTAGTGTCTACAATTATTATACCCATTATTATTTAATTATTAATGTTTTCATCACATTCCTCTTCTTCAACAAATTCAATAACAGTTCTTATAAGTCCTTTCTTAGTAATGGGATTGTACTACTTCTATTCATTAGACTACTTATTATAATCATCATAAATATGGTTTTCACCTATTTCTTATAGCTTTTTCCTTCTTTCTTCTAGCACATCAGCATATTCCATAAATCCAAATACTTTAAAATAAGATACAACATGTTTTTTATTACTCCAAGCTTCGTAAGGATATCTTTCCACAACACTCTTTATTAACATGTGTTCAATATGTATAATCCACATGCTACTGATTCATCCCAACATTCATTTGGTAGATAATTTTCCTTCAACATAATTATGATCACCTCTATAATCATTTTGATTTTCCATTTTAGTACACCATTATGTAATGGCATGTACCTAGGTTTTAATTATTTCTTAACATCATGATAATTGTGAAAAACATATTTGAAATATAATTTTCCTTGTATACATAATTTTTTGTGCTTTCTATTCATTTATTTTATGCACGAACTTCTTATACACTATCCTCTTCATTGGGTGAATTAAGGGGCCTTCTTAGTTTGGGGTATGATTGGATTTGTTCATGTGGGGTAGACCACAACATTTGAGAGATGTCATTATTATCCTTAGTTACCCTAAACTTTCCTCATTTATTTTCTTGGTTCTGATAGAAGAGAGGAATAACATATTAAATTTATTTATTTGAACCAAAGAAGACACATATATATAACCACAATTGATTATAAGATGAGATAACCAAATGGTAGTTAAAGAGAACAATAAAAAACAATTTAGTATAAAATTAATCTAACATTCCCTCATTATTACATTGTTTTTACAAATGTGCCCCTGAAAGAGTTCAAATTTTACCTTGCCAAGAGACTTGGTGAGTCTATCTACAATCTAAAAATCTGTTGGGCAGTACTAGAAATGGATATGGTGGTTGAAGATTTGTTCTCGATTGACCTCGGTGTGCTTTGTTATTTCATGGAAAACTGGAATTCTTAAAATGTTCAACACACCCTAATTTTTGCAATGAATGATGGGTTGTTTTTCTTCACGAATGGGCATATCTATCAAAATATGATGCTACCAAATCACTTCACACACATCTCCTTGTGCGGCATGATACTCTGCCTTAGTGGATGAGAAAGTAACAACAATTTTCTTCTTACTAATCCACAAGATGGGTCGAGAACCGAGATGAAAAATATAACATGTAGTTGATTTCCTGTCATCAACAAATCCAAAATATTTTGAGTCTATAAATCCATCCAATAAGAACTAAGAGTTCTTCTGATAATCCATACCATACTTAACTTTACCTCATACATATATCAACACATTCTTTGTTGCTACGGAATGTAATTTTTTCAGCTCCTGCAAGAATTTAAATAGATATCTCACAACAAAGAATAGGTCTAGTTTGGTATATAGGTCAAGTAAATGAGACTCCCAACAAGTTGTTTGTAGTGAGTGACTTAATATAAATTGAATTAAATTTTATTTTCAGAGTAACCATTGTAGTGTATGATATAGAAATAATAAAATATAGTAAATGTATAAGAAACAAACATGCAATGATATAAAACCCTAATCAAGAGAGAGAGAGAGAGGATATGACTTAGTTACTTTTGCATAATCTTGAAATGATATAGGTAGGTGAATAGATGGAAAATACTGGAAGCCATTTCATCAAGGCTTACTGAAGGTTCTAAGAAATGAAACTTTACATGACAGAAGCACCCACGAGAGGACAAGACCACCTAGGTGCTAGTGTCCACTTAGATGCCTGAGTTCTAATTTTTTTTGTAAAGGAGGAGCTTCATTGTTATTTTTTTTTCTCTCTGGTTTTATTCAATGTCATTGATTGTACATGTAACCTACGAAAAAAATGTTTAGTGACACATACCCACAAACCACATAAAATCCTAAAAATAAAGATGCAGTATGTGGAATTAGACTGACCTCGAAGGTCATGTGAAGAGTGAACTTAGTACCGAGTGTTAGAATATATTTCAAAGTCCATGTAATTCTATGTGGAATTGTGTGTAATGATTCCCTAGTATGCCTTTATGTAAGTTTCACAATGATAGCGAGCTAGAAATATAATGTACCGAATGTATAGAATATGTGAGATGAAATAGAATGAACTTCTCATCCTATAATGTTGTGTATGCAGAAGAATGCATCCTTTTTCCCTTTAGTGAATACGCTAGATGGATGGTTTATAATTCTCTTGTGCTTTGATATGTAAGCTTAGGTGATAGTAGATAATACTGGTGATTGGATCTTAATTTGGGAGCTATAACTATGTATATATATGATTCCCTTGTTTGAATTTTGTAAGTGACAACTTGAAGGCTGACCCATAAGTTTAAAATATGACCCAAAAGTAAAATAAATCCAAAAGAGTAAGAAAGAAGAAAAGAGGGTTAGGAGCGCCCAAAAGGGATAAGAATGCCTAGGTGCTTATTTCCTAAAATGGGCACTATATCTGAGGCCATTAATGATAAATCAGTCAAATACCAACATGCTTGTATAGTGTGTAAGGTCAATAAAATTATAAGAGACAAAAAAAAAGACCCAAAAGACATTGTCAATTAATAGTTTTCTTACTTAGAAATCATGTATATAATAGTATTCTCTAGGACCTCGAAATGTACCCAAGTGCATAGATTTTTGTCTACAATGAGTACTATCTACTTGAAGTAAATCCTGGAATCTAGAAAGTTGCAAACTTTTTTCCATTGGAGTGTAAATAAGATTATAATAAAACATTCCATACTTTTCTAGGGGTCTCTTGGCATATTTTATCTTGGAGATAAAAATATGATTCTTCTTCTACCATATCTCGAAGCAAAGATACTAGTAAAGTAGCCCCAAATTTGTCATGTTGAAGGATTTCTAAAAATCAATCTTACCATATTCGACGAGATTTTCTGAACTCCCTATGATCACAAGGTCATCCATGTACAAAATCAAAACGAGAAACATTTTGCATATATTTTTTCTATACATATTTGAATCATAGGGGCTACGAGTGAATCCATGCTACAATAGATGATCATCTATTTTAATGTACCATTCTCTAAGTGTTTTTTTAATTCTATAAAGAGAATCAATTAGATGATATACCTTATAAGGATGTTTTTCATCAACAAATCCTTCTAGTTGGGTCATGTATACTTCTTCTTTGAGATCACCATTCAAGAAAGAACTTTTTACATCCATCTACTGAAGTTTCCATCCTTTATGTGCTACTAGTGAAAAGACAACTCTGATCGTTTTGATCTTCACAGTGGGTGTAAAGGTATCTATATAGTCAATTCCTTCCTCCTGAGCATATCCATTTGAAACTAGTCATTTTTTATACTTATTGATAGATCCATCTTCCATGTATTTTGTTTTAAAAACCCACTTGCATCCAATGGACTTGTTTTTTGCAAGAAGATTGATAGGTTCCCTTGTCCGATTCTGAATCAAGGAGTCATGTTTTGAATCCATGTTCTTCGTCAAGTCTGGTTGACTTAGTGCCTCACGAACTATATATAGTTTGGTTGTATCAACCACTGAAGTCATAAGTGCGATATTTACCTCATTTCTTACATATCTTCTCGTTTTGACTCTTGATGGAGTATCAAGAAGAGAGTTCATGTGGGAGTCCCTCATGGTGCTTCAGAACCACTTTGGACATTGATGCTACTGCTGATATGAAGAATTATTTTACAAAAATTTATCAAGATCAAAAAATAATTAGCTTTGAACCTCATCTTTCTTATGTGAATAATCCACATGCTCATTATCTTATTTTGAGAGATATCTATGAGAGGAGGTCACTACTGACTCTTCTTTTTGTGGAACTAAGTCAAATGATGACTCATCACAAACCATATCTCTACTCTCATATATATTATTCGTTTCACAATCCATGAGATGATTTCCTTTGAGGTACTATTGTACCTCAAAAATATGCACTGGAGTTTTTTTGCATCAATCTTCTTCCTCTTCTCATTTGGAACATGGATATCTTGTACAAACAAATAATCTCAAATGATAAATCAAAGGCTTATGATTAATCCATATTTATTATGGTGTATTTTCCAGCAAGATATTGTAGGTGATTGGTTAAGAAGATATACAACTTTTTGGACCGCTTCTGCCCACAATATGTTCTCCAAATTCATAGTAAAAAACATACAACAAACAATCTCTATGAAATTTTAATTGCGACATTTTAAAATTCCATTCTGAAAGGGAGTAATGGGGCAATCAACTACTGTGTGATGTAGTGATCTATAGTGTCCACATTTTCTAGCCTCAGTTATCTACTGACTTTCTACTCATATTTATGATTTGGCATGGATTATGGTACATTTTGTATATTATGTTATGTTGATTGATATTTCATCCACATGTATCATGATTTGGGTGCGTAGCACCAATTTAGCTTTGATTAGTATGTCAATACTGTAACATCCACTTTTGTCACCTCATATCTAGAATTTTATTATTATTAATATCTTTATGCAGCTGATTTAATACCCATATATTTAAATCTACATAAACCTCAAAGTAATCCATTTCTGATAACTACCATGAACCATGTGCAGCTGTATGAGAAAATACTGAACTTACTAATTCTCCCTCAATTCTCTATACGATCCATACATGTTTCACCTGATTCTTAGACATTTCTTTGAATATTAATGAAATAGATAGGGTAATGGGCGAAGGAGGAATACCTGTTGAAATGATGGTTGATAGGTTATTGCGCATGTATGACTTCTAAACCCACAGCTGATCATGAGAGCTTCCTTTTTGTTGGGAGGAACTACCTAAAATGGAACACAAGACCAACAAATAAAAGTTAAACAATATATACAGTGAACTACTCAGTGTGTGTTGGATCCAGGAAGTGTGATACTTCCTAGACGGTTGTCAGTCCATTGTTTAAAACAATTTAATGCTGATAATGAATTAAATCCTATTGTAATTAAAATGATTTAGGTATCTCATTAAAAACACAATAAGAAAGATCTAATATAACAAGCTAGGTTAAAATAAGATCTGAAGGTCAAGTAGTTGGTTCTGGTTCTCTGCAGGTCTGACAGAGGTCTCAGGCAGGTCACAAGTGATTAAGGGTGATGTGAGAATAGGTGGGGTAGGTTACTATTCTGGGCTATATTGGTAAATACAGAGACTGACACCGGTTAAGGGTGACCGACGCCAGTTGGGGAGAGCCGGTGCCGGTTACTGTGGAAAACTGGGAATGCCACAAAATGAGCTTTGGATCTCCCTTATGATTATACAAGGGACTAGGCTGGTTGGAGTGAGGTATTAGGCTGTTTGGATGGGGTTCGGTGAGGTTTTAATGGGGATATGGAGGGGTGAGTATTAAAGGAGGTCAATGGGTGGCTAGGAGAACAAAGGATGAAGATACAATAAGTAAATGAATGAACCAGAGGAGTAAACTATTCTACTCACTTGAAATCTGGTTCTGGGTGCCTGTGAGTGATGGATGAAGGTGTTGGTAAGAGGTTGAATGCTATTGAGGATCACCAAACATTGGAAAGCTCCTGCATGGGCTGCATGTGCATTCCTTTTTTCTTAATTGGATCAAATCTGTGTTGGGTGGTTGCTAGATGAATGTCAGATGTCTGTTCAAGAGAAAATGCTTGATCTCCTTCCTTTCATATGTGTTCTCATGGAAAATTGTTCTCAAAAGATGTGTTATCTCTCAGGAATTTACCAACCTTTTACCAACCTCAAAAATAAGGTTGTTTTGGGGATTAAAAGGTGACCGACGGCTGTTCTAGCTTAACCGGCGGTGGTTAACGGTAACTGGCGTCAGTTAGGGTGGGATTTCCTAGGTTTACTAAACTAGGTAGATCCCCTTGATTTTTTGGGATCTCCTGTCACTAACCCACGGATTAGACTGGAAGCTTATTATAAGTACGCAGAAATGTGGTTAGAGGGAATGTAGGCATTGATTTTTAGGGTTTGGGTAAGACTTAGTTAGTTATGGCAACTTACTAAGAATAGGTCTTAGGGTGAGGTGTATGTGTGTTCATTATCTAAATTAATATATTTAAATAATAAATATGGTGAGGATAATTAATTAATTTAATTAAATTAATTAAATTATTATTAGTGGGGTGAAGGGGGCCATGAATAGGTGAATGTAATGAAGGTATTTATTTTTCAAGGGACCAAAGGGGAGTGTGACCTAATTTTGGTGTCTACATTTTTTCCCTTTTGTTGCGTAGCTTGTATTGGTAAGTGACGCTAACAAAAATAAGATGTGGTTGCCCCATGTGTGGGTGAAGGTGATTCCCCTCAAACCAGGAGCTGACGAGGCAGAAGGCAGAATCAGTGAGTGGTTTGATAAAAGGTAAATGTGATGAGAAGGAAGGTGGGTAATAGGGGAAAAAAGGAGCTAGGTCTACTCGAGTAATCTAGGTAATGGGTCAGGGTCAAATGTAGTAACAGTCAAACGTACGCACGCGTATAAACTACAACAAAGTACTAGTTTTAAGAGCAGGCAAAATCTACATTTTCTAAGGCCGATAGGTTTATCCAAACAAGGTTGAAGTGATTTTGGTATCCAAGGTATAGGATATAGTCAAGAAACACAATGTAGGTTAGGTGTAGGAACATTTAGGTATGTTCCAGTACACCAAAGGTAGGGTCAGGATAAATGGTCATGACAAGAGGCAAGGTAAGGTCATTAGGTCATCAACACAAGTTTTAGTGCCACAAGGTATAGCAAACACATGAGGTCAAAGATCACTAGCGATGTTCCAGGGCCAAGAATCTAGGTCACGACATGAGTAAGGCCGAGGTATAGGTAAAATAATGAGTCCCCAAAGGTGGACATGGGTAGGTAAATAAATGATGAGGTATGGAGGGTGAGGTAAATGGTCACGGTAAAGGTCGAGTGAGGTAAAAAAAAATTACATGTTTGTATAAGAGAGGGTGACCGATGCCAGTATAGTGCAACCAACTACGGTAAGGTAGGGCATGTGACCGATGTTGGTCAAGGGTAACCAATGCCGGTAAAATGGTGGGTTTTTTACAAGATAGGGTGACCGATACTGGTCAAGGGTAACCGACGCCAATATAGGGAAACCATCCATGGTAAGGTAGGGCATGAGACTGATGCCAGTGAAGGTGAACTGACATCAGTTAGGTTAGGTTTGTTATAAAAAAAATCTGTGTTTTTTGTTATTCATTTGACATTTAGCAAATTGAGAAAATGACAAAGAATAGAGAAAAAAACGGAAAAGTGTCTGGATGAAATGGAGTGGTGAGTTGGCAATCTGAGAAGTGGGTGATTGGTTATTGAGAGACGGGTCCATAGGATCGGTGGGCGTGATTCGATTGGTTAGAGACGCGGGTAGAGATTTTTTATTGTTTATTATTTTATTGTATATGAGACCAGCTTGCATGGTGATGACATTTTGTATCGAGTATTGACCTGCGTGCCGACAATGTGTTTGAGATAGACATGATGGGATATCCATGAATATTGTATTGAGACACATATTTATGTATATGATGAGATGGATGATATTCTTGGTTTGTTGGTGTTTTATGATCTTTTAATTTTTTTTTGTGATATGGATGAAAATTAGGTGAGTGAGGCATGATGGAGTCAGGTTGGTTTTAGGCATGGATCGAGTCAGGTCATAGGCATGGTTGAGTCAAGTTGGTTTAGGCATGGTTGAGTCAGATCATAGGCATGGTTGAGTCAGGTCATAGGCATGGTTGAGTCAAATTGGTTTAGGCATGGTTGAGTCAAGTTTGTTTAGGCATGGTTGAGTCAAGTTGGTTTAGGCATGGTGGAGTCAGGTTGGTTTAGGCATGGATCGAGTCAGGTTTGTGATCTAGGTGTGATTGATTTTTAAAGTGGTTGGGGTTGTGATTCATTAATTTGTATAATGAATGATAATATGGGCTATTTTTAAGATGCTTTATAATATATGGATGATGATGGTAGTCATAATAAATGTATGTTGTGGTGATGATAAAAATGTTAAACAACTTATTATTTGTTTGGTTTAATTTCCAAGTTTTAGATAGAAAAAGAAAACTAAGTAGGGTAGAATGTAATTTGAGGGAAATGAAAGATGAATTGGTTAGGGTAGAGAGTTTTTGAGCTAACCTTCAAGGGCCCCTTGCCCTCAGAGTGTTGCCTACATGGTCCTAGAAAAAAGGGACCTAAGGATGATGTAGTTCTCCCATGAGCTAGGGAAGAATATGAGGATGTAGGAAAATGAGCTGGTAGGTTTTAGGCATGATTTGGGTTTAGGTCTATTAGGTGTGGGGGGTTATAGGCAAAGTAGTATAGGTGATGTTGATTGTGGAAAAAGAAGAAGATTACCCCAAAGGTAAGCGTCGAGGACCAAGTCCTGTATAAGGTAATCAAGATGCAAATAAAGACGGTTAAAAGATAAGAAGGGATAACAAAGCCACTTGATTGGTTAGGATCATACCTTAGAGGAGGTGATGAACGTAAGACCCTAAAGACATTGCATGATTGAGTGTTCTAAGGTGAAAAGTAGTCACATGATAACCAAATGTCTTCGTTTCAAAGAGGTCCCTTGAGGCAGGAGGAAAATGGGAGTGGGAATGGTGAGAAGTGTGAAAGGTGGTTAATTTTATATGATATGAGGTGGCATGCTATTTGGGAGAGAGATCCGAGGTCACAATGGGCAAGTCCGTGACTAAGAAGTTGTATGTTTTGAATTTTATTTGCGATAGAATGATCGATGTGGGAAGTCTATATGGGATGAGGAAATGAACTCCTTGAGGTCTTTGTGAAGCTGATCGATGTGGGAAGCTTCAAATTCACTCAGTTTTTTTGAAAGAGATTTACATAGCTTTCCTTCGAGGGAGTAGTCTATCTTTGCCAAGAGGAAGATGTCCTTTTAAGGGAGTCATATTTTTATTAGAAGTTTGACTCAAGGAGTTGGGTCCCATGTGAGGGCTTTGAAGTCATGGATAAGACCAAGGTGAAGAATAAGATTCTTGTTTAGAAAGCAGGGTGAAACGATCATGGGATCTCATCTAAAGGTAGACGAAAAGTATCCATGAGAATCATGTTATGCGCAGCGCTATGGTACATATATTTAAGAGAAGATAACAAGTGACAGGTACTCACATGATTCTTGTTTAATCCTTGGTGAGGTGTATGAAGTGGATAGTGCTCAAGGGACGAGCATGGAAGGAGGCAAAAGGTGATGTACGACTAAAATTCAATAGTAGAATGGTCGAAGATACAAGGCATTAAGGGGTTTGGGTTCAACTTTACCATCGAGTGAAGATAAACGATAAGCACCTGATCTATAAGTATGGGTCACGATGTATGGTCCAAGCCAATTAGAAGAAAATTTTCCCCGTTTAATTTTTTTTGCTTTAGTTACATGTTGATTTTCTTTCAGGACAAGGTCACTGACTTGGAAGGTTCGTTCATGGACACGTTTTTCGTAGGCACGTTCGATACACTTTTGGTAAACTTGAAGGTGATCAAGGGCGTTAAGACAACGTTTGTCTAATAATTCAAGTTGTGCTAAACGGTCCTGACAAAATTCATCATCATAGAGCATGTCATGGAAAGAAATGTGGAGTGAAGGGAATCTGGACTTTGAGAGGTAGAACAACCCTTGTACCATAGACCAGAGAAAAAGGTGTAGTGGTAGTCTAAGTGTAAATACTAGTGTGGTATGCCCATAGGGCAAAAGGAATGTGCGTATGCCAGTCCTTCCCAGTATTGTTAACCAATTTCATGAGAATTTTATTTAAGGTTTTGTTAGTGGATTTGGCTTGGCCGTTGGTTTGTGGGTAATAAGGTGATGAGAAACTTGAGTTGAATGCCGAAAGCATCGCAAAGTTTTTTTGTAATGTTTTGTTTTTGAATTGTTTTCCATTATCAGTGATGAGGCGATGAGGAACACCAAAGCGAAAAATGATATGATGATTGATGAACTCATATATTTTCTTGGATTTTATGGAGATAAGTGGTATGGCCTTCCATCCATTTTGTGTAGTATTCAGTAGTAGTGATGATCCATTGATGTCGTTGGGAAGAATGGGGGTTGATCTCACCGACAAGATCCAAACCCCATTAAGAGAAGGGCCAAAGATCACGGGTGACCTATAAGGTGTGACTAGGTGTGTGATGAAGGTTGGCATGTTATTGGCATTTTACACAATGCTTGACATAGTCGTAACAATCATGGTTAATGGTTGGCCAATAATAGTCTAGGAAAAGAATACGTTTAGCAACAGCAAGGCCACTGAAGTGACCTCCACATATGCAATCATGAACCTCCTTAATGATATAAGGAATTTCAGAAATTGTGAGGCATCGTAAGAGAATACCATCAAAGACACACTTATAGAGGAGGCCCCCCATGATGATGTAACGAGAGACCTTTTTAAGGAAGGTGCGTTGTCCGTTACGGGTGAGATCAGGAGGTAAGATGGAGAGAGAAAGATAGTCGGAGTATTATTTGTACCAAAGGTCACTTGGGTCAGGGGCGTAGCGGTTCTGATGGAGTAAACATCATGCGGTAGATAAGAAGGTAATTGGAGTCATTTTATGGTGACAAAGATTCTAGAATCGGTACGGGTGAAGTGGGTATTTGGGAAGCCAAGCAGGCCATGGTATCTGTAAATTTGTTGGTTAAATGTGGGACAGTTTGAAGGGCGTAACAGTCAAAGGTGGTCAAAAGTATGTCTACATGATGTTTATACTTTTGAAGTATCTCGTTATGACATTGGTATATACCATTGACTTGGTTTACGACCAATTGAGAATCACCAAAGATGTTGATTGATTTGACATCTTGGGCATAGGCGGCTTGGAGACCTAATACGAGTGCTTCGTATTCGGTGATATTGTTTGTACAATTCAAAATCGAGTTTGAAATACAAAGGCATGGACTCACCATCAAGAGGAATGAGGATAATACCAGCCCCACCTCCACACGTTGACACTTGGAACCATCGAAGAAGAGTGTCATTTGGTAAGCGGGTTTGTCCAAGGAAAGGGTAGCAATTGACTCATCTGGAAAGTCAAAATTAGCGGGTTGATACCACGGAAATAGGTGCATCGGCCAATTGGTTAGAAATAGCTTGGCCCTTGATGGAATTTTGATGAATGAATTAAAGGTCAAGGTCAGCTAAAAGTATAAGCCAGCGTGCGGGCACACTGATTCTGATAAGGTTTGGTATACATGAAGTGTAAGGGGTCGGTGTTGGTCACAACATAGGTTTTGTGGTTGAGTAGGTAATGGCGGAGTTTGGTGGCAACGAAAACTAAGGCTAAGCAAATTTTTTTGGGATGGGTGTATCGGGTTTTGTAGTCTAAAAGAGTACGGACTTATGTAATAAACCACCAGCTCCCTGTGTTGTTCATCGTGATGTAGCGAGCATGGATCCCAAGGAGTGATCGATAGCTAAGATGTATATGTAGACAAGGTTGATCATCTTTAGGTGGAATGAGTATGGGTGGTTGGAGAAGGTATTTTTTTAGGGCCGCAAAAGATTTGTAGTAGTCATCATCCCATTTAAAGTAGACATCCTTCTTAAGCAGATGATGAAATGGTTGGCACCGATCAGATAATTGTGAAATGAAACGGTGAATAGACTGCAACTTACCTTGCAGGATACAGAGTTGTCTAAGGTTAGTAGGTGGAGGTATTTTTAGAATGGCCTTGACTTTAGTAGGGTCGACTTCTATACCATGTAGGGAAATGATAAAGCCCAAGAGTTTTCCTGAGAGGACCGTGAAGACGCAATTCTTAGGCTGAAGGTGAACGTAATATTTAATGAGACGGTCAAAATGGTTTTGAGGATGGCAAGGTGCTTGGAGCGGTGTTTAGATTTGGCCAAGAGATCGTCCACGTAATCTTCCAATATGTAATGTATGATGTCATGGGAGATGTAAGTCATAGCCCACTAACATGTGGCACCAGCGTTTTTAAGGCCAAAAGACATGACTCAGTAGCAGAAGGTCCCCCAAGGGGTGATGAACGTAGTTTTCTGCTGATCTTCTGGGGCAAGCAAGATTTGGTTATAACCCAATAAGCCATCCATGAGTGATAGCATCTCGTGACCAGCGGTAAGGTCAACCAGTTGATCAATACCGGGTAAGGGAAATTCATCCTTTGGGCAGGCTAGGTTGAGGTCATGGAAGTCCATGTAAATGCGGAGTCCCCCTGTCACCTTAGTGACATGGACAATGTTAGAAATCCAATGAGGATAATCAATGGGTAATATGAAGGAAACAAAAAGAAGGCATTGAAGTTATTCTTTGACGAGAAGGGCAATGCGAGGGTGCATTTTCCTCAGCTTTTGTTTGATGGGTTTGGCATCGGGAATAGTTACGATATTGTGGACCACTATGGTGGGGTCAATATAAGGCATGTCTGCGTAAGAACAAGCAAAAGTGTGGTTATGATCTTTGAGAAAAGAAGTGATGGCTTCCTATTTGGCAGCATCTAAATATTGACTAATCTTTAGGATGTGGGGGTCATCCTGAGTATGAATGTTGATCTCGATAATCAATTCATTCAACATGGTTTGCGTCTCACAGGGTAATGATCGATGAATATAGGAACCTTCCGCACTAAGGTAGGTGAGTATAGATTCATCATCCCGACATTGAACGATGTTAATTGAAGGTGTATCGTCATCAATCATTTTAGGATACATAAAGGGAAGAGAGCAAGGGGCCTTGCCCTCGCGTTGATAAGTCAAAGGCCCCAAGGAAATGGTGTTAGTGAAAAAAAAAAGTTAGGAGGGATAGATTCTAGATCCATCGACTCTGTCGGTGAAGGCGGTGATGAAGGTGGAGCGGGTGAAGAAGGTGGAGAAGGGCTGATGTCCTTGATGAGTTCAATGTGGGCATGTTTGGTAGGTGGTTCAGGAAAGCTGATACCACTATGGTCATTATGTTTGCGGGTGGTACATGGAATAATAGTATGGCAGCCTTACTCGTAAAATCCAAAACTAAAGCCCTTCTACGCACATTGGTGTAGGAAGGTGTGGGTGAAATGACGATTAGTGAGAGACTGGAAGTCAATGAAAAATGGGTGGGTTTGTGATGGTGGTTCAGGTGTGTAAGTGGTAATATCAAGTCCCCCATAGGTGAGAGTGGTATGAAGATGAGGAGGACCATAAAGGAGGCATTCTCCTATGCAGTGATCGTAGCGAGGGTGTGTTATCACCAAATCACAATGCCCTTATGTTTTCCACAAATGTAATACTTGAACTCACAGTGTGATTGGATAACATGGGTACTATCTCCAAGTTGTGGGACTTGCTACTTGAGATAGACCTCCAGAGAAAGCTGGTCCTTACTCCTAAACTACCTGCCACAATCTACTCTAATGCAGGGTAAACTAATTGTTCTAATCTAACTTTCCAAGGGACCAAGGAGAGAAAATGCATAAAATTAAAGCCTACACTAAAGCGGTGATACACCAGAAAAGGAGGGTGTGTGAGAGTATCCTTCCAATGCGTGAGATAAAGAAGTAAAATGCACACTGGAGGGAGTGATGACAGTTCCCCACGATCCAACAAAAATGCATTTTACAACAACATTTCAAACATACACAATGATAGTGGATCCCTGCATGGCACAAAGTAGACACAGTATTCTTGTAATCAAGATTGAAGGGGCAAGAAGAATGCAAGAAAACACAGCAGGGGAAGATACATCCACAAACCTATATTTTATTGCTTCATGATATGCACAGTTCAATCTATTACAAGATAAGGGCCTGGATCACCATGCAAGGAGTCCACTATAAGGGCCTATAGCACATTGGCTTCATAAAGCAATTTTGACAGAGCTTTGCTATCTGAAAACTCCCCTTTTTTTACAATGAGCCCAACACTCCAATTTATAGAAAAAAATGAGAAGAGAGAGAGAGGGAAAATGAAAATCCCAAAATCTGTCCTTCCACCACTTGTAAGAGGCATTAAATGGAGTAAATGATTGTATATTATTTGCAAAAGTCTCCCCATACTGTCCCAAGTGCTGCAGCAGAGAAAGAATGATGACCATGCCTCTTAATAGCACTCCCAACTACCAAATAAAACACTGTTATGAACTCGGCCACATTTTATAAAAAAAATATCCATTAATATCCCATCAAATATGGAATTTCTTGATTTATTTGCATCAATATCGGAGCCACAATTTCCAACGGTACCAATTTTGCGTGATTTCGTTGAGAAATGCAAAAGTTATGGCCTTCTGAGTGCGGGAAGCTATTTTGGGTCTGACAGGCGTTTTCCTGTCATTTGACGGGAATGAGCATTAACTGACTGGAGCCGAATATGTTTATTTTATTTAAATATATCTACCCTAATTAAAAAAAAATTGTGGTGTAGAGGACATCGTGCTCATTCCAGAAATTCCAATTTTGTGAAAATCGGAGCTCGGAGTCAAAAGATATGGCCATTTGAAGTTCACGGGTAAAACGTTGACTTTTCTTCTTTGCCTTCAGTCGTTTCCGGTGCGTACTTTTGTCCCAGCTGTCCTGGACACATTCTCCCACATCGGTCGATTCAGGCTTCCCTATCTCCTACCTACGACCTTTTCACCTTTTCGCGTCCCGCGCGTACCTTTGTCCCGGCTATCCTAAACCGCGCGAAACAAAAAACTTGACAATTTTTCTTGCTTTTTGGTCGTTTCACCTTTTCGCGTCCCACGCGTCCCGACGTTTCAATTGTCCCGTGGACCTCCTGGGACAAAAATTTTCTGACTTAGCTGATTTTCTTTGTATTTCGAGCCCCAGGAGCTTTGGCCCCAAGCTTGGTACGACGAACCTGTGGTACGACCCGCACTGGTACGATCCGCACCCTTCAGACCCGAAATGCTTTAAAACAATCCTGCAACCTTAATTTTTGCATTTTTTCCATTTTTTTTCTAACTCGTTGGGATTTCTTCTTGGATGGGAGAGTTAGAGAGAAACCGAGGGGGGCCCCAAAAACATGATTTTGGGCCTTGAATCAATCTACTTGCTTGGGACTGAATAATTTGATGCATGTTATCAAAATTACCTTGAGGGGTGAATTTTGGATAATAGGGTGTTGGTGAAGACTTCTATACTCCTTGTGGAGTAAGGAATGTGTTGACACTATATAGGCAGTACTCCCCCAGAGTAAGGTGTTGAAAGACACCTTCCAGGGGATCAGTGGTTGGTACGTAAGTAGCTGGAATGGATGATGTATGGGAAGTCAATACAGAGGTGGAATTAATAGATTGGGAGGTTGAGGAGTTGACCATGGAGGTTATGGCGGTAGTAGGAGTGGAAGAGGCATGAGAGGTTACAGTAGTAACTGTACTGGTAAGCGAAGGTGTAGGTGAAGTGGTAGTGGTTGTGGAGGTAGATGCCTTAATGGGTATTAGCATGTCATTGGGTCGGTAAAGCATGTTGCATGTTTTAAAAGGTGATGGATCAGCTAGGATAGTGTAGGTATGTCCTTCATGCTCAAACTTTACACAATGAATAAAAGTGGAAGGAACACAACCCATGACACGAATCCAGGGTCTGCCAAGCAACAAGCTATATAGAAATTCCCCCTCCAAAACGTAAAGTAATTCTGGAATAGTGCAGGGGCCCACACAAATGTGGAGGATGAAAATGCCTAATGTAGAGGTGATAGTGTCATTGAATGAACGCAAAATGACTAGATGTTTATGCATACAATTGTCAAGTATGTGCATTTGAGAAAATGCATGGATGAAATGATATTAATGCTAGCAACCCCATCAATCATCACACATCGTACCCATATGTCATCGATGTGGAAAGAGATGAAGAGAGCTGGGTTTGGGTCATTTTTTTGGTGTGGCGCGATCTCTTCTTCTGAGAAGCTAAGGGAGGCTATTTGGTGAGTAGGGTCAGGGTGAAGATGAAGGTGGTAATTTGGTTAGGGAGGCTACATGATGGGGTGTGATAATGGAGGCTACGGATGTAGGGTCATTGGGTAAAACCTCAATAGATTGAAAAACCTTTATGAGAGCTTAACGATGGAAGAGTTTGGATGAGGTCATATAAGGACATTTTTTAGGGGAGATTGGTGTAATTGTTTGAGCATGGTAAGATGTGTGACCCCATTAGAAATAGGGTATGTGGGTCCACAGATAGTAATCTTAGGTGTAGGTGTTGATGGTATGTTGGGTATAGGATTGGTTGGTGAGTCAGTTGCCTTTTCCTTACCTGGATCCTTCTGAGCACGGGTATTGACATGTGTATCATGTTGATCTAAGGGGAGTTTGGCAAATGGAGAAGGTGTAGGATGAGTGGTATAATGACATGACTGGAAAAAACCTACTGGAGGGAGAAAATCCTTGTGAAGTGAGTTGGGCGCAACGACATGTAGGTAATGGTGTGGCAAGTTTATCTGATGCGAACCATGTTAATTTCAAATCTTGGAGGTGGTTCTAGGAGCTGTGGGGGTGGAGGTCATGGTTTTTGAGTGGGTAGTGAGGGAAGGACTACGGGAATGGGTGTCGGTGAAGAAGGGTCCTCATCGAGAAGGTTATCATTGTCAAAGTTGTCTTCTAGAGGACACAACTAGATAAGGATGGTTTTCAAATCCTTACAATTCTCCACAATGTGCCCTGACACATGATGGTAGGCACAAATTTTAGTTTCATCAAAGCCTTTTGGCTTGGGTTTGAGGGGGTCATAAGGTCTGAGTGGCGGTAATGTGATAACAAAATTATCAAGGAGGTTGGTTAATATTTTGGCATAGGACCCCGCTAGTGGATCGCAATGGGAAGTGAAAGTGGGTTTAGGTGTATGTGTGGTTGATTGTTGAGCAACAGTCCTTGCAGGAGGGGGAGTGTGTTGAGCCATGGTTTTGGGTGTTGGAGTGGTCTTGGGTGTTGGTCATGTTTGTTTTGGTAGGGGTATGGTATATGAACGAGCAGGAGGGTGTATGGTTGCTTTGACTACCTTATTGGAGGGTAGCGGATTTTTTTTTTGGGTTGCACCTTCTTGGGTAAAGGTGATATGGGTGTACGATATCTAGATGGAAAAGCATATAGGAGAAGAGGGTGAGTTACCCATGGGGATAACAGAGGTGGTGTGAAAGTAGATGATGCGGTTCGAGAAGGGGGTGTGAGAGATAGATGCTGAAGTGTAGTGGGTAACGAAGAAGTTGCTGAGGGTATTGGAGGTATGGGTGGTAAATATGCTGCGGGTGTAGGTGTAAGTCATGTCTAGTGCTTGGGTAGGTTAGAGGTTTGAAAGGAAGGAGTGGGTTGTTGTGTTTTTGGTTTATTGATGGGTGGAAGTTTCTTGATCGTGTTGGGAGGTTGAGGTCCTAAAACAGACGAAAATGGTGAAGGTGATGCACGTATGATTGGTTCAACTAGGGAATGAGTTCTATGGGTTTTGTTCTTCTATTTGGATGCCAGAGTAGGTTTTGTGTTGACATTAGAGGATGTAGCTAAATCTATTTTGATAGGTGGATGAGTAAGGCTAGTGGTTGGGGTGACCCCTAAGGTAGTAATAGGTTTAGTTGAGGAAGATGATGAAGGTGTGGGTTTGGATTTAGATGTATGTTGGGTTATGGGTAAGGGAGTATGTTGAGAGGTGTGGAGGGTTATGGAAGATGTAGTGATAGAGGTGGTTGTGCTCGGTTCAATTGGATGGAATATTTTTGGGTAGATAGTGGAAGTATCAGCAAGCAACATCTACATTTGTGTTGAAACAGGAAGTAGAAGATGCCCCCACAATAAGGCTCTGTCCACATAATCTACGCGATCGGAAAAACATGAGAACGACACATATTTAGGTGATGTTGATGAGGACCTGTTTTTTGCAATGGCTATTCCTCAGAAAATGTGTGTTAGAGACGAGAAAAATGTTGGCTTCAGCCTTCATCCCTGGGTAAGAGATGGACGAAAGTATTTGTCATGTAGGATCTTGGGTAGCTGATGGAGAACAGCTCGCCTAGAGGAAAAGGTATCTCTACTAGATCTTTGATAGGTGGAGGAGAAAGTGGGTGCTACTCTGTAGGTGGAGAAGATGATGGGTGATCCTCTGTGGGTGGAGGAGTTAATTGGTACTCCTCTATGGGTGGAGGAGATAAACAAGTATCTTCCATGGACTAAAGAAGTACTGTGGGTGATACGGTTCCCTAGGTGGAGAAGCCAAAGGTGAAATGGTCCTCGATATTAGCGAAGGGATCCTCCACAAGTGAGGAAGGAGGTGAAAGGTGTTCCTCTATGGGTGGGGGAATAGGTGAGGTAGGTTCTAATGCAGAAGGAGGTTTTCAAGCTAGAATTTCCTCTACGGAAGGAATATGGGGTAATTGGGAAGCAACAGGTGCATCACTAAAAATAACATGGACCTCGCGGGTATGACTATCATGAGTTGAGGTCTCACCGGTTTGATCAGACAAAGGGACATGATTGGGAAAGGGTTTCTTGAAGATATGTAGGTTTTGATTGGTAGGTGCGTTAGGATTATCCATGGTTAACTCGCCTTTCTCAAGCATTTCTTGGAAAATGTTTTTGAAAGTGATGCAATTTCCGTCACTATGACCCTTTACTCAATGATAGTTACAGAATTCGTGTTCTTTATACCATGCAGGCATAGGGTGAGAAAGGTCAAAACCAGTGCATGGTTTTATAGGTGGAAGGATGATGGCCCTAGATTTGATGAGCTTTTCTAAGACAGAAGAGTAAGGCTCCCCAATTGGGGTGTATTTCCGTTGTTCTCGTCTGAATTGAAAATTATGGATGGGTGAGAGATTAGATGAGGGGGTATCCTGATTTGACGGATGAGCCGGACTGGATTTGAGTACCACTGTGTTATTGGTGCCCTTAGCTTTTGAATAATTGCTCTATGGTTTGGAAGAAGAAGAGGTATCATTCAACTTAAATGCCAAAATCTTATTGCGTAATTGGATTTTCTTCTCTTCGATGGCCCGAATCTCTAACTTCCATGCCATGGTGAATACTTCATCAAATGTTCGGAAAGTCTGGACCTGCAGGGTTGGTGAGATGTGTCTAGAAAAATCCCACGTGAAGATCTCTATGAGTTCGGTTTGTGGTAGTTGGAAGGTGAGTTGATTGATCAGGCTACACCAGTGAGCGACAAAATCTGTGATAGATTCATCATCATACTGATGCGTGGAGTATAGGTCACTCATGGTAACCTTCTTGATGATATTGATGGAGAAGTGATCCAAGAAGGCTTGGGCTACCTGATTAAATGAAAATATAGAGTTTCTAGGTAACCCACTATACCAATCTAACATAGGTCCAGTCAGAGACAAGGGAAAGGTCCTTAAGAGCAAAGCATCATCATGGGCGATTAGGTAGCACCCATGTTTGAATGAACCACAAATGTTGTTGCGGGTCTTCCTTGCTATTGAAACGATTGAATTTAGGCATTTCCTAATGTATGGGGTATGGGCGAATAGGAATGGATGGGTGGATAGGCTCGTTGTAAATTTCATCGTAGGTGAGGGTATTGCAGGAGTTAGAAACCGATGCTTCCAATGTCTGCATCTTGTCCATCATTAATTTGATTAGGTCGTTGGTAGGTTGTGATGGTTGGGTGCCTCCTGTAGCGTAAGAGGGTTGGTGTTGGGCATGTAACAAGGGTGGCATTCCAGTATATGGTGCTTCCGTGTAGGTTGATTGAGAAGAAGGTAGTGAAATAGGGGGTATGTACCTAGAGTGAATAATAGATGAAACAGGAGGCTGATGATAGTACGTATATCGAGGTGGAAGGGTTTTGGTGACCCTAGTGGCAATGGGGGCTAACGATTGGGGAATAGAAAGGACCACATTTTAAAAGGGGGTGAGGGTTACCGACACGGGAGGTGGTTGTGTAGCCATGGTTATATGCGAGACAATAGGGGTGGATGAGGTTTTGTTTTGAGTGGTTTTCAAAGGTATGGTGGATGTGGCGGGTGCAACAGATGTAGCAGATTCTATAGTCATAGTAGGTATAGGACCTAGTTGCGAAACAAATTGGGGTAAAGTAGATGCTGGCAACACAGATCCAGATGGGGCTGATGTAAGAGTGGGAGCAAGGGTTGGGGGGATAGATATGGGCATGTTGTATATCAACTGACCCGAGGCATCTTGAGTGGACGAGTGAGAAAGATAAAACTACAAGGTAGCAGGGTTTTGGTTAAGGAGTCATGTGAAATCCTCATCTCCAGTGGTGATAGTGATAGGTTGGATAGGATCCATGGTGGGTGATAAAATGGAAGGCGGCAAAGGGATAGATGGGAGTGGTTGACAACTGGTGTGGAATATGAGTGCACTTGCTTGTCTTCGAGTCAACACCATGTGAACAAGTATTGATCAGGTTAGGCTACGTCTCTGTAAATGACATAGAAAAATAGCAAAAACAGGTGAAATGGGTGGTAAAAAGTGGATTAGGTACCAAATGTCAGCTAGAAAGTGACACAGGCTAACTGATGCCAGTCAGGGAAGACCAACGCTGGTTATAGGTAACCACTACTGGTCAGGGAAGACCGATGTCGGTTATAGGTAACCACTGTTGGTCATTGTGGGAAATGGACAGTTGGTCAAAAATAAGGTATAAGGCCAAATTTGATAGGTATGCCAAATCTGATGAGTTTTACAAGGTCAATGGGAATGATAATAGTGATAGGGACTCTGAATAGTTGAAGAAGGCTAATAAATGTCCTTTTGGGTGGATTAACCAAAATGACAGTGAACTGACGCCGGTCGGGTATAACTGGTGATGGTCAAGGGGTAACTGACGACGGTCACTAGAATGACACCAATTACTGTGAAATAGAAACAGTGATGAAAGAAAAGTGGTTATGAATTAAAATCTTATGCGGAATCAGACCCAGAATTTTGAGAATGATGAGAATGTGGTCCAGGCACACTCAAAAGAATCCAGAATACGCCAACTATGATGAGGAGCATGCAAGGAGAAACAAGAAGAATGAAGAATGTGACCTCTCACCTAAAAATGCAAGCCAAGAAGAAACACTAAGAAAAATGTGATCCTAAGAGTGCCTTTTCTATTATTTTTGTTTAGCTTATGCTATTTAAGGACTGACTCATGAACTGTAAAATAGAATTTTTTGGTGTTGATGGCTTCCTACAAAGAAGGAGATCTAAAAGGTGAGGTTTCAGGTATGTTATGGCAGGGGTGGGCTTCGCTCTGAAGTATGACTCGATAGAGCAACAAGCTAGGGAGTACCTGCCAATCCTCAAATCAGTGCAATCATTGACAGGCGTTCCCAGGAAAGATGTTATTTAAGAATATGTCTTTCTTTTGAAGTTTTGTAATTCAGCAAGACTCAGAGAGAGAGAGATGTGCTTTCTATGATTCGTTTGTCAACCATCAGCTGGGAATGACTTCCAACGTATAGGTTGCCCTCAATTAATGTGAGCTAATGCGATAAATCATAATGAAATGTAATGATTTTTAAGCCCAAATTGAAATATGAAGTTCGATGACACAAATGGATGAATAGGAAGAGGGATGCTCTTTCACTAAAATGCAGGAAACAAGAAGAAATGATTCTTTTTAAATACACCGAAAGAAAGGTTTCTTGTAGAGAAAATAGAAATAAAAAGATGGTTACCAAGGAAGAAAATTAATGTGTATGCTTTTTAGAAGGGAAACAAACACACAACTTTTCCTAGGAATGAATAAAATGAAAGGAACCCCGAATGGGTCCCACCGGGCGTGCCAAAAAATTTCACCTGATTCTTAGACGTTTCTTTGGATATTGACGAAACAGATAGGGTAATGGGTGTAGGAGGAATACCTGTTGAAATGATGGTTGATAGGTTGTTCCGCACGTATGATGTTTGAACCCATAGCTGATCATGAGAGCTTCCTTTTGGCTTGGAGGAACTACCTAAAATGGAACACAAGACCACCAAATAAAAGTTAAACAATATGTGTAGTGAACTGCCTAGTGTGTGTTAGATCCGAGAAATGTGATACTTCCTAGACGGCTATCAGTCCACTGTTTAAAACAATTTAATGTTGATAATGAAGTAAATCCTATTATAATTAAAATGATTTAGGTATCTCATTAAAAACACAATAAGAAATATCTAATCTAACAGGATAGGTTAAAATAAGATCTGAAGATCAAGTAGTTTGTTCTGGTTCTCTACAGGTCTGACAAAGGTCTCAAGCAGGCCACATGTGATTAAGGGTGATGTGAGAATGGGTGGGGTAGGTTACTTTTTTGGGATGTATTAGTAAATACAGAGACCGACATTGGTTAAGGGTGACCAATGCCAATTGGGGAGAACTGGTGCCAGTTACTATGGAAAAATGGGAATGCCACAGAATGAGCTTTGGATCTCCCTTATGATTACACAAGGGACTAGGCTGGTCAGAGTGAGGTATTAGGCTATTTGGATCGAGTTTGGTGAGGTTTTAATGGGGATATGGAGGGGTGAGTATTAAAGGAGGTTAATGGGTGGCTAGGAGAACAAAGGATGAAGATAAAATAATTAAATGAATGAATCAAAGGAGTAAACTATTCTACTTACTTAAAATCAGGTTCTGGGTGCCTGTGAGTGATGGATGAAGTTGTTGGTAAGAGTTTGAATGCTGTTGAGGATCGCCAAACATTGGAAATCTCCTACATGGGCTGCATGTGCATTCCATTTTTCTTGGTTGAATCAAATCTATGTTGGGTGGTTATTGGATGAATGTCGGATGTCTATGCAAGAGAAAATCCTTTATCTCCTTCTTTGCATGTGTGTTCTCATGGAAACTTATTCTCAAAAGATGTGTTATCTCTCAGGAATCCACTAACCTTTTCCCAACCTTGAAAATAAGGTTGTTTTTGGGATTAAAAGGTGACCAACGATGGTTCCGACTTAACCGGTGGTGGTTAACTGTAATCGGCTTTGGTTAGGGTAGGATTTCCTAGGTTTACTAAACTAGGTAGATCCCCTTGATTTTTTGGGATCTTGTGTCATTAACCTATGGATTTGTACTGGAAGCTTCTTGTAAGTACACGGGAATGTTGTTAGAGGGAATGTAGGCATTGATTTTTTAGGGTTTGGGTAAGACTAAGTTAGTTATGGCAACTTACTAAGAATAGGTCTTAGGGTGAGGTGTCTATGTGAGGTTTATGTGTGGTCATTATCTAAATTAAGATATTTAAATAATAAATATGGTGAGGATAATGAATTAATTTAATTAAATTAATATTAGTGGGGTGAAGGGGGCCATGACTAGTTGAATGTGATGAAGGTATTTATTTGTCAAGGGACCAAAGGGGAGTGTGACCTAATTTTGGTGTCTACAATACATATAATGTATCCCTTTGGTTCTCCTTTAACAAGATATGATATATAAGTGAAAACCCCTAAGTGTGTATCTGGGTTCCACCTATGAAATCCACAAACATCTAACAACTTTGATAAGGACGAAATCTCAATAGTGTAACCAGCCATTTACACCACTTTGTGCAAAGTTTCTGAGCCATGTATGCCATACTCCATTCCATGATGGCACACACGTCATTAGGAAATTTTCATTTCACCTTACTCACTTATTCATTTATATGGATTCACAAATGTTAATGTTGTAAAAAACTACACGTCTTGAACAAGGCACAAATCTAGTTTAACCTACATGAAGGTGTACTTCTATGTCATCCCATGATGCCTATGGAAAATTAAGTGTTTTTGTGACAAATCACCTTGTTACTTGACCACTTCCCTTCCCATCACCATCATGAGTTGATATAGGGGTACGTACTCAGGAGGTCCAAACTATTTTTGTAACTCTATCAAGGTTTGTACTTAAGACAACACCATGCCATACTTTAGCCTCTTAATAGTGACATATGTCATTATAAGGATACAGATGTGTATAAAATGCAGTGAGTTAACCCACCAAGGAATTGGTATGGGACATGATATCTAATGTTTGCAAGGTAATAATAATCATTTAAGAATAGTCTAGGTTTTACAACACATTCTCCACGACTGGGTCGTACCTAGGATCCTATTTAAGTTGATCCCTGGACCTGAATTTCTGTATCACTTAGTTTCCTTAAAAAAATTCATGCTTAAGTTAACCGTGAATGGAGAATGATACTATTCGGGTCTAAGACCAGAAATACAAATTAAAATATGTTCCTGCTTAATCAATTAAGCCCATGCTTCCTTTATTTCATCTTAGGGATATATACTTGCATAAAACTACGTATAAGTATGACTCTTAATTTTTATCAAGTACTATAGAGTCATAGAATATTGATGCCAATAAACATTTTAAGCTTAAACACTCCAATTTTCCTAGTGGCATCTTAATCAAGATTGTTTGTGTTGGTGCTCAAAATAGTCTCACCCCATTTGTGCCTATGAAAAATTATTGATTTATGGCCTCAGTCATTTTCTCCTTCCCCATGTTGTACCTGGTCAGTATTTGTGGCCATTTTTAATATGTTCCTGGGTTGTAAATCACTTAAGAGTGTATATTTTGAGTCTCTTGCATTCTGTTCCTTCAAAAAACTCGGGTTCCCCCATGTTTTTTGTTCTCGAAGGTTGGGATTTTTCTTCCTTATTGTTTCTTCCCTAAGTACTTGAAATAAAATGAATATATGTATCCTTGAAGAATGTATTCGAGCCCTATAACATTCCTAAACTTTATGTCCTCGAAGACAATTCCATTCCCAAGATCAAATGGTCATTTTTCTATATTTTACGGCTTGATGTGAGTTTCTTCTGATCAAATTTTCATCCTTGTATCTACAGGGGACATGGTAACTTTTGGTTGGATGCAGCTTAGCTAGGTACTTATAAAAATTCATGAAAAGCCTCAACTCAAAATGTGTCCACGTGAAGGCATGACGCTCATTTGAATATTTTCTTTTGGTTTTTTCCCTGGAGTAGCTCCGGGAGGACACGTGGAGGCTTCTGCTACTTGGCCCGGACTTAGATAAATTTTCATGCAATTGGAGTAGTTTGGTGGAATAGGACAAGTGGTGAGCTCGTGCTCATTTAGGGTCTCCACTTTGGGAACCATTTTGAAGTTGTGCCATGGAGACACATGGAGGAACCACGCATGTTTGGGAGCGACCCTTGAGTTTCATTCTAAAGAAGCACCATGCTAACATGTGAAGGCCTCCGCTCACTTTGCATTTTAATTAGAATTTTCAATGGCCAAAAGGAGACTGCCTCAGAGCATGAAAAATGGAACCTTTTGCTGAGCTTCAAGCATCCAGGAAACCTTACCCAAACAGGAAATGTAGTGAGCCCGCGCTCGTTCAAGGTATCAAGTTTTTTGGACTGCCTCAAGGTTTGCCATGGTGACACATGGCTGTTTGAAAAGTAAAAAATGGTGTGGAGGTTGGCCATCGGAGGCAACTTGGATTTTTTCCCCTTAACGATTAAAATTTCAAAACAGCCCGCAAGCCCGATCAGGGAAAAGGTCAATGTTTTTCCATGGTCAATGGTGGAGGAGTTGGCTCTCGGGGGAAATTTGGAAAATTTTCCTTTTGAGAAAAAAGAGTCAGAAGTAAAAAAGGAAGCGCAACCTTTCTCCAATCACATTTGGACATGTGTCAGGCTCGTTTCCCGAAGGCGGAGCTGCAGGGAAATTTTGGAAAATTTTCCCTTTTCCAAAAAGAGAGTAAAATGGCAAAAATTGAGCACGGTTCCACTCCAATAATATTTGGACACGTGTCAGGATCGTATCCCAAGGGCGGAGGTGCGGAGAAAAATTGAATTTTTTTCCTTTTTTCTGAAAAGTTGTAAAAATTCAAAGGAAGCCCCTAGGTCTTTTCTAAAGTTTGAATCTACCACATGGACGGCTCAAATTCAAAGTAAAAGATCAACGACAATTGTGAGTCTAAACTTGATTTTCCCCCCATTTCTCTGAAACATGTCTGAAGGTGTGAATCTCCATGATTTCTTGGTCTTTTCTACATGCCAAGCAGAGAAGGAAGTTAATGTTGATATCTCAAGTTTGGTGGGAAGATATGGAGGATATCTTTCACCATTAAAATGGTCTGACTTTCGTGCCCGATCAGATTTTCCATTTTTCCTCTCCCAAGCACGCAAGGGGCCAGATTTGATAGATTAGGGGCGGAAGTGGTTGGAAAATTGAAGGAAGAGTGATCTACCAGAGAAAGGAATTGAATGTGGGAGGAATTCAATGAAATCTACCCCCTTGAGCACCTAAATACTTTTACAAATCTGATTCTGCGAATCACGAAAGAATCATGGCGAGTACTATTACATTAAATGTCTTTGTCTTTTAGGAGGAAGATGCTCTATTGTAAGTGCTATAAATGCCATAAATTTTTCATGTAGATCGTTGGAGTGTAAGGGGTCTGGACTGATTTTCCTAATCGAAAGCTTGATAAAGTCCATCCCTTTTGAGAAACCATTCAAGAAGCTTGTATATCTCTTTTGTATTAAAATATGATCATGTCAAGGTGGTTGCAAGTGTACAGCCATTGAAAAGCTCTGATATTGTTCTAGAAACTTTCCCCTACTGATAGATTTAATCAAATTTGAGTTATTTCTGTGTTTTCTTGAGCAAAATGTGTTGATTTTACTACTCAATTTATGCAAATATTTTTTCTTGTTTCTATTACAATCTTGTTTTAAAATCTGATTCAATCACACAGGCCTCAATCCTTGTGCCAATTTAGTGGCATCTGCAATTCTTTATCTTAGAAGAGATTTTATTTGGGATTGGAGTAAACAATTTAAAATCACTTTTCTCTCGTCTGTTGACAGAGATTGTCTGTAAGCCTTTGGGTGTACCTCAGGCATGATTTGGCTTAGACCTTGATGCTTTGTTGGGTTTTCTAACTCGAGATTTCGTGATATAATCTCAGATATTGTGTGAAAGAGTGCTAATCTGGGCCTCCATTGAAGCACATATTCTAGTTGAAGAAACATTTTATCTATTATGTGGCATTTTGTTGGTCTGACTCTCCATTTTGTAAGGTTTCTCAAGGATCTGGTGAATCTAGTTTCACCCTGCCCCACCTCCCACAAAAAATTCATTTAAAAACAACTAATCCTAGCCATACTGCCCCTATTTGTCATGTGTGTACAAAAATGCACAATCCTCATCACGTAAACATGAAGAAGCAAGCAGGGTGTCAAATGTCTTTAGTAACCTTTACCTTCTTGTGAAAGTATCTCCATGATCTAGAAGTGACAACTTGTGAGAGTCAGATCTAGTGCGTTGATCATATTTTCCCTAAGGCCTTCTCTATAAAATTCATGCAAAAGAAGGATTTATCATTGTTTTTTTAACAAACAAGAGGTTACAAAATAAGTTCTCTTACCTTGGTTGAAAGGCACAACCTAAAGTAGTTAGGATCAGATCACATCCATTTAAGGTACTACCCACCCCATTCAAATCTTGAGTGCCAAAAAGTCATGTGGATTACTTCCTCAGCTACAAAATGACATACATGATTATCTATCTGCCTCTGAGTGTCCTGTATAATCCATGATGTTGCTCGGTGTTTGAAGGAAGTTAATTTTGGGTACCAACATCAGTGGTGTTATTTCCAGGGAATGTTTTGAATTCCTGGGAAATAATTATTTAATCTAGATTTTCATTGGGTTATTGATTTTCAGTCTATCCACATCCATCTAGCCAATAAAAAACACCAACATCAGTCACGCCATTTTCAGGGAGGTCTCAGTTCAAAATCAAGAACCTGGTAAAACACTTCTTGTATGCTCCAAGTGTTATGTGCAGTTCTCTCATTCTCCATACCTAATGCACTAGCTTTCATTTGATAAATCTTGGTAAAGAAAAGGCCAAAATATTTCCAATTCTTGTTCCTAGCATTAAAAGACATTTGACAGATCATATTTAGTGCATTTTCACAACTAAGGTCGAAATCCTCAATGGTGACTCCCTATTGATCTGATTCTTAATAAGTACGAGTGTCTTAAAACTTTTTCAAAGTTAGATTTTTTACTAATATTTGCCAAACTAGAAGGAAGAAGATATTTCTTTGCTAGGGATCCTGCTAGGACATTGTTTCCAGAGCTAGGAAAAGTAAAATCAGAAGGAAGAAAACCCTGGAGAGTTGTTGGAGATTAGCAGATAGGGAGAGGTATCTCCATTGATGAAAGTGATCGGCCTATCATTGAAGATTGTTATTCAAGTGAATCTGAATCAGGTAGCCTCTTTATGGAATTGAACTCTTCAGCTAGAGAGGGGCCTTCATTTGATTTTGAAATGTTTGCTTCACACTTTACACCTGTCTTTTCTGAGGTTGATAGAGATTTCCAAGAAACAAGGCCTTTGGGGGGTCTCCATTTTGAAAATTATATTCCTGTGTTCTAAGAACCCTCTTCCCCCCATCAGTTTTTCACCCTTCCAGGATCACCTCTTTAAAGGAACATGGCCCAACCCCCACCCAGACCCCCTTTTGTTGTAAACACCTCTGGACCTATAAATTTTGTGGGGATGGCTGGATATCCAAATGTAGTGCCTCAGTATGTAAGGAACAAAATGCCAAAGTTCCAGGGAAACAATGCTATCACTAGAGATCAACATCTAATGATTTTTATCAATATGATGGAATATTTTGAGATTGAACATGAATATGTATATATCAAGCTATTTATCCATACCTTGGAAGAATATGCTAGGGACTGGTATAAAGTGTTACCAGATAACTCTATTAATTCCTGGAATGAGATGATAAATGCATTCAGATTACAATATGGTGATAGAACTGACCCTAGGTTTCTTCTGACATAATTTGAAAACATCAAGAATAACCCTAATAAGTCTATACATGATTTCAACACAAGGTTTAATAATACCTTGAGAATATTTCCTGTTAGAATAAGGTGTTGTGATGAGTCATGTTTGATCAAATATACTGATGCATTTGATAAAAAGGTTGCATATTATTTAAGAGACAAAAACCCCACAAATTTGAGGTAGGCCTTCACCATGGATTTGCAAATAGAGAACAATATCAAGGAAATTAGAAAGCCTCCAAAGAGGGAAAGTGTAAAGTTGGTTAACCCAAAAAAAACCCAAACAAGCAAGGTTGCTTATTTGGAAGAGGTTGTGAAAACTTTGACAGGGGATGTCAACGAGATCTCCTACAAACTAGTATAAGATGAGAAGTAAATTAGGTAGAGCTCATAAGGTCAACACAAGTAGCAAGGCCAAGATAGGTTCACAAACCACCAAAGAACTGATGACAGAGGCAAGGGATCTACTTGATTTGGAAATAGACAGTCCCAAGCAAGGAATAACAGAATGGTGCCTGATCCTTTGGCTACCAGAGTTGTTGTGGCGGAGACATATGTCATTGATTGGTGTGACAAATTTTTCATAACTCATGCCCCTTGTGAAGAATATCAGCAAGAAGAAGAAGGAGATGATAATGATAATGATGATGATGTTTGCATGATGGGGTTTTCCATCTGCTCACAACAAGGGGCAACCTCAACTGAGGTGATAAGTGCTAGAATTGCTGCCACTTTTTGGGACTGCATTCATAGGGTATTTATTCTCCCCCCTTCTCATGCTTTAGAAGTAGATAATGTACAAGCTTTTGAATTTCCCATTAATGAATTTGAATATTTAAGGGCTTTAATGATAAATAAGTATGATGGAGGAATCCCATATGAGGAAGATAGGAAATTACTGATGAATGTTGTGGTTGGTCAAGAGAGGGAATATAACACAAGAAGTAAGGTTGTTTAAGGGGCAGGGCCTCAAGCCAAGCCTAAAGCCCCCTTACTTTCAAACATTCCTCAAGAGGCTCCCAAGAAAGATACATCTATCAAAAGCCCTGTAGTTCCAAACAAAAATCATACCCCTCCTTATGCCCAAGTTGTCGAAAGTCATGTACCACCTAGTGAGTGTGTTGGTTTTCCTTCCAATACTGCCTTGCCAAAGAATGTCCCATATGATATTTCCCAAGTGTTGAGTCAAATAAAATTCTCTTTCCCAATTGTTGAGTTTCTTAGGATTCCTGAGCACAAAAAGAGAGCATTTGAATACTTGGGGTTGAAAGAAGAGAAGACATCCCTACGCAAAAATATAAATGTTGTGGAGACTCCTCCAATCATTGAAGAACCCAATGCACCACCAGCATTAGAAGAGCTATATGAACCACCTGAGGTCTATTTGGGAACATCCTTCATGGATTCTCAAATGAATGTGGCTCCATTCTTCACCACTTTGATTATAAAGGATAGACTGTTGCACAACTGCATGTTTGACTCATGGGCATCATGGAATGTCATGCCTTTAGAGGTCATGAATGAGCTAAACATCAAAGTGACAGTAGCATATGGGAAGTGCACTGCCATGGACTCCAAAGAAGTTTCGGTAGTGGGATGAGTGAAGGTATTGGTGGTGTAGCTTGTAGCTTACCCAGGTAAAAATTTAAAGCTTGATGTTGTCATAGTTGATTGCCCAACCAAGTGGTGTATGTTGCTATCAAGAAAATGGGCTGCAAGTGTTGGTGGGAGTTTCCAAATAGATATGTCTTATGCCACCATTCTAATTGAGGGAAGCCTTGTAATGTCGTATGGAGAAAAGACAATGTTGCATCTTATTGAGGATCAAAACAATGCATCCTATGAAGTATTGTACGAAAATGTTGATGCTGACAACTTTATGGGATTTTTTGATAGAAAGGCATTAAAGATTAAGGAATCCAAATGCCTAGAACAAATAGGCTCTCCATGGACTTTATTGTTTGATGGAGCTTTCTCCAAATTTGGGAATGGTGTTGGTGTTGTTCTACTTTCTCTTGGTCAGGAAAAATTTGTCTTTTCCTTCAAACTCAACTTTGAATGCACCAACAACATTGCTAAGTATGAGGCATTGTTGTTGGTTTTAGTAATTGATTGGAACTATGGTGTCAAGGACATTATTGTCAAGGGAGATTCAGAGTTAGTTACAAGCAAGTTAGAAGGTTGTATGCTACAAGGAATCAACGAATGAAACAATATAAACATGCAGTTTGGGATCTTAATTGAGATGTTTGACTCCTTCAACATTGTGCATCATGATAGGAGATTCAATGACTTGGTTGATAGGATTGCAATGTTGGGGTCTCGGTTTGACAATTGTACAATGTCCCCATATTGTGAATATGAAGTTGAGGTATTGACAAGACCCTCTGTCCCTAATAATATTAAACACTGGCAGGTTTTTGATGATGATGCTCAAGTCAGAAGATTTCTACAAAAATAAAGGAGAGTTTTCTGATCAATGCATTGATTTGGAGCCAATGGTATGTACCATAGAAGGAAAATAAACCTTGTTTGGCAAAATTATCATCCAGCTGAAGACCAACACTATTCCTAGAGGGCTAATGCCTCTTGAATCCAATTTTGATAATGTTGATCACATTGTTAATAGATGTATGAAAACCTCGAGGGATATTGACGAGCATGATCTTGGTACAAAGGAGAATCCAAAGAAAGTTTGGTTAGGTGGAAATCTCAACAAAGAGGAGAAACAATCATACATCAAGTTGTTGAAAAAATACCAAGATTATATGGCTTGGACCTATTCTAAACTAAAAGTATATAGAGAGGACTTGTTTCAAAATGAGATTCCCTTGGAGCCCAATGCAAGACCCTTCAGGCAGAAACAAAGGGCAATCAATCCACTTTTATCTCTTAAAATGGAAGAGGAACTAAAGAAGGTAAGAGAGGGAGGGATTATCCATCTCACAAGGTATTCCTCTTAGGTAGCAAACCTAGTACCAGTCAAAGAAAAATGGTGACATCATGTTGTGTGTGGATTTCAGGAACCTAAACAGAGCATTAATGAAGGATAATTATCCTTTACCTAACGTGGAACACATTCTACTGTTCATGACTGGTTCTGAGTTTCTGTCCACCTTGGATGGTTTCTCTAGTTATAACCAAGTTGTGGTGAAATAATAAAAAAGGATCAAGACATCCTTCACTACTCCTTGGGGAACATATGTGTATGTCAGGATGCCCTTTGGTCTGATGAATGCTGGAGCCACCTTTCAAAGAGCAATGGATGTTGCTTTTTCTGGTTACATCAATGAATTTATTGTAGTCTATCAAGATGATGTAAATTTATTTTCTAGAAAGAGAAGTGACCACTTGCTACACTTGGAGAAGATTCTTATAAGATGTAGAGAATATGGCATCTCACTCAATCCAAAGAAATGCCATTTTGGAGTGTAGAAGGAAAAGTTTCTAGGCCACGTTGTGTCACAAGGAGTGATGATTGATCCAGAAAGAGTAGAGGCCATCAACAAGGTCCTAATCCCAAGAACCAAGAAAGGAATTCAATCCTTCTTTGGGAAAATAAATTTCATTAGAAGATTCATATGAAACTTTGTTGAGTTGACCATCCCAATCACTTCCATGCTAAAGAAGGACCAGGTCATCAAGTGGGAGGAGGCTACTATCCAAGCTTTCAATGGAATCAAAGAGGCATTGAAGCATGCCCATGTTTTGGCAACCCCAGATTATAAGAAACCTTTCCAATTTTTTTCCTTTGCTTTAGAAAATAGTATTTCGTATGTCATGTTGCAGAAAGATAATGAAGGGGCTGAGAGGCCAATTTCCTTTTTTAGTAAGGCATTGCAAGGGGCAGAACTAAAGTACACTATCATTGAAAAGTAGGCATTTTCCTTGGTAAAAGTAACAAATGTTTTTAGACCTTATATTCTAAGTTCAAAGGTTATTTCTTATGTTCCCCATACCATGGTAAAGGACATCTTATCAGAGATGGAAGTCTTAAGAAAAGGATGTAGAAGGGTGAACAAGTTACAAGAATATGATATGAACATCCAAACCACAAAGTTGGTTAGAGGTTTGGGCTTGGCTAAGCTTATGGCTGAGAGCAACTTGTAAAACATTGAGGTAAATGAGGTAGAAGAAGAAAGGGTAGGTGTTTTTGAAAAGTTGATGAATTCTAAGTGGTACAAGGATGTGATGTTTTATCTCATACATTTAAATTGCCCTGAGCATTTAAGTAAGAACCAAAAATGAGTCCTTAAGTTGGCTTCCCAGAAATATGTCATCACTAATTATGGGTTAGCTTGGAAGAAACCAGAGGGAGTCCTCTTAAGGTGCATTACTGAAGAAGAAGCCCCCAAGATAATGACTGATTTCCATGGAGGAGTTTGTGGGCAGCATTTTGCAGTAGGAGTCATAGAACATAAGATCGTGAGGGCTGGTTATTGGTGGCCAACTCTTTTCAAGGATACAACCTTGTTGGTTAGAAGATGTGAAAGTTTCCAGCACTTCTCTAGAAGATTGAAAGCTTCAGGATCCCTTCCTTTACAACCTGTGTCAATTGAAGCTCCATTCAAGTAGTGGGGAATGGATTTCATTGGTGAAATTTCAGACCCTTCAAGTGATGGCCATAAGTGGATTCTTATAGCAACTGATTATTTTACTAAATGGGTGGAGGCAAACCCCACCAATAAGGAAACACACCAAGTTGTCATGTATTTTGGGCTAAACAACATCATATGTAGGTTTGGGGTGCCAGTCAAGATTATAGCTGATAATGCCATGAGCTTTAGAGATAAACCTTTGGTGGAAATGTGCAAAGAGTATGGGATCAAATTGACATATGCCACTAATTACAATCCTCAAGGAAATGGACAAGTAGAGTCCAGTAATAATAATTTGCTGAAGATCAAAAGAACATTGGAGCATAATAAGAGAAATTGGGGTGAACACTTGAAGTTTGTTGTTTGGGCAGATAAGATCACTATCAAGAGGGTCACTAGAAAGATTCCATTTGAGTTGGTATATGGGACTCAAGCCCTACTGCCTATTCATGTGCAACTGTCTTCATATCAGTTTATGCAACAACTAGAAGATCAAGAGGTAGGTCCTTATGATGCCCATATTAATTAGATTGTTGAGCTTGATGAAGAGAGGAGGGCATCCCACCAGAGGCATATAAAGTTAAGAGAGAAACTAAAGAATTTATTTGACAAGAAGGTCACTCCCATAGCCTTCAATGTTGGAGATCTTGTGCTAATATGGGATAACAGACATGAGGATAAGGGAAAACATGGCAAGTTTGACTCATTATGGATGGGCCCTTACTCTATTGACATCAGAATTGGGGAGCATACCTTCTTCCTCAAGGACTTAGATGGTGAACTACTTGAGTTTCCTGTCAATGGCAGGCATTTGAAGCATTTCTTGGATTGATTCCCTTGAATCAAGGCATAAATCTTTATGTACAGTGTATAGTGTATAGTTTGTCATTTTTTTCCTATCCTTTTGTGTTTTTGCTTGTTCTGGTCATCGGTGACCTATTTTTGCTGGTTTCTCTATCTTTTTGAAGGTGGGTTTGTTTCTCTGCTCTGCAAGATGACTTTTTTTCCCAATGGATATTTTGGCACTTGGTCTACTTTTGTTCTTTAGGCACTCACAGGGAGTGCCCATCCCTGAGTCAGAGCCTATATTGGTGCTTAAAATAGTCTCACCCCATTTATGCCTATGAAAACTTATTGATTTACGGCCTCAGTCATTTTATCCTTCCCCATGTTGTGTCTGGTTAGTCTTTATGGCCATTTTTAATCTGTTCCTGGGTTGAAAATAACTTAAGAGTCTATGTTTTGAGTCTCCCATGCTCTGTTCCTTCAAAAAACTTGGGTTCCCCCATGTTTTCTATTCTCCATGGTCGGGATTTGTCTCCCTTATAATTTCTTCCCTAAGTACTTGAAGAAAATGAATGGATGTATCCCTAAAGAATGTATTTGAGCCCTGTAACATTCCTAAACTTTCTGTCCTCGAAGAAAATTTCATTCCCAGGCTCAAATGGTCATTTTTTTGTATTTTACGGTTTGACGGGTGTTTCTCCTGGTCAAATTTGTATCCTTGTATCTACAGGGGACGTGGCACCTTTTGGTTTGATGCGGCTCAGTTGGGTACTTAGAAAAATTCATGAAAAGCCTCAACTCAAAATGTGTCCACGTGGAGGCACGACACTCATTTGAAGATTTTCTTTTGGGTTTTTCCCTATAGTAGCACTGGGAGGACATGTGGAGGCTTCCACTACTTGGCCTGGACTTAAAAAAAAATTCATGCAGTTGGAGCAGTTTGGTGGAATAGGACATGTGGCGAGCTCGCACTCATTCAGGGTCTCCGCTTTGGGCACCATCTTGAAGTTGTGCCATGGAGACATGTGGAGGAACCGCACATGTTTGGGTACCGGTCCTTGAGTTTCATTCTAAATAAGCGCCATGCTGACATGTGGAGGCCTCCGCTCACTTTGCATTTTACTTAGACTTTTCAACGGCCAAAAGGAGACTACCTCAGATCATGACACATGGCAGCTTTTGCTGAGCTTCAAGCATTCAGAAAAACCTTTCCAGAATAGGACACGTGGAAAGCCCGTGCTCGTTCAAGGTATCAAATTTTTGGGACCACCTCAAGGTGCACCATGGTGACACGTGGCAGTTTGAAAAGTCAAAAAGGGCATAGAGGTGGGCCATTAGAGGCAACTTGGATTTTTTTCCCCTTAACGATTAAAATTTCAAAATGACCCTCAAGCCCGATGAGGGAAAATGTCATTTGTTTTGCCACAGTTAATGGCGGAGGTGCAGGCTCTCAGGGGAAATTTGGAAAAATTTCCTTTTGAGAAAAAAGAGTCAAAAGTAAAAAAGGAAGCACGACACCACTCCAATCACATTTGGACATGTGTCAGGATCGTTTCTTGAAAGCGGAGCTACAGGGAAAATTTGGAAAATTTTCCCTTTTCCAAAAAGAGAGTAAAATGGAAAAATTTGAGCCATGGTTCTTCTCCAATCACATTTGGACACGTGTCAGGCTCATATCCCAAGGGTGGAGGTGCGAAGAAAAATGGAAATTTTTTTTTTGTAAAAGTTCAAAAAGGACACCCCCAGGTCTGTTCTAAAGCTTGAAATCTGCCAATGGACGACTCAAATTCAAAAGAAAGAACAATGGTAGTTGTGAGTCTAAATCTGATTTTCCCCCCATTTCTTTGAAACACGTCTGGAGGTGTAAATCTCCATGATTTCTTGGTCTTTTCTACACACCAAGAAGAGAAGGAAGTTAATGTTGATATCTGAAGTTTGGTGGGAAAATCTGGAGGATGTCTTTCACCATTAAAATGGTCTGACTTTCATGCCCAATCAGATTTTCCATTTTTCCTCTCCCAAGAACATGCAAGGGGCCAAATTTGATAGATTAGGGGTGGAAGTGGTTGGAAAATTGAAGGAAGAGTGATCTACCAGAGAAAGGAGTTGAATGCGGGAGGCATTCAATGAAATCTACCCCCTCGAGCACCTGGAGACTTTTGTAGATCTGATTCTGTGAATCACAAAAGAATCATGGTGAGCACTGGTGCATTAAACATTTTTGTCTTTTATGAGGAAGAGGCTCTGTTGTAAATGCTATAAATGGCATGAATTTTTCATGCAGATGGTTGGAGTGTGAGGGGTCTGGACTAATTTTCCTAATCAAAAGCTTGATAGAGCCCATCCCTTTTGAGAAACCATTCAAGAAGCTTGTATATCTCTTTTGTATTAAAATTTAATCATGTCAAGGTGGTTGTAAGTGTACAGCCATTGACAAGCTCTAAGATTGTTCTAGAAACTTTCCCCTACTAATATATTTAATCAAATTCAAGTTATTTGTGTGTTGTCTTGAGCAAAATGTACTGATTTTACTTCTGAATGTATGCAAATAGTTTTTCTTGTTTCTGTTGCAATCTTGTATTAAAATCTGATGCAATCACACAAGCCTCAATCCTTGTGCCAATTTAGTGGCATCTGCAATTCCATTTCTTAGAAGAGCTTTCATTTGGGATTGGAATAAACAATTTAAAATCACTTTTCTCTCATCTGTTGATAGAGATTGTCTGTAAGCCTTTGGGTGTACTTTAGGCGTGATTTGGCTTAGACCTTGATGCTTTGTTGGGTTTTCTAACTTGATCTTCTATGATAGAATCTCAGAGATTGTGTCAAAGAGTGCTAATCTGGGCCTCCATTGAAGCACATATTCTAGTTAAAGAAACATTTTAGCTATTTTGTGGCATTCTGTTGGTCTGAGTATCCATTTTGTAAGGTTCCTCAAGGATCTGGTGAATCTAGTTTCACCCTACCCCACCTCCCACCAAAAATTCATTAAAAAAAAACTAATCCTAGCCATACTACCCCTTTTTTTCATGTGTGTACAAAAATGCACAATCCTCATCACCTAAACATGCAGAAGCAAGCAGGGTCTCAAATGTCTTTAGTAACCTTTGTCTTGTTGTGAAAGTATCTCCATGATCTGGAAGTGACAACTCATGAGAGTTAGATCTCATTTGTTGATCATATTTTCCCCAAGGCCTTCTCTTTAAAATTCATGCAAAAGAAGGATTTATCATTATTCTTTGACAAACAAGAGGTTACAAAATAGGTTCTCTTACCTTGGTTGAAAGGCACAACCTAAAATAGTTAGGATCAGATCACATCCTTTTAAGGTGCTACCCACTCCCTTCAAAGCCTGAGTGCCAACAAGTCAGATAGATTGCTTCCCCGGCTACAAAAAGACATACATGATTATCTATCTGCCTCTGAGTGTCTTGTCTAATCCATGATGTTGCTCGGTCTTTGAAGGAGGTTAAATTTGGGTACTAACAGTTTTTTTTTATTATTATTTCTAGCTAGTAGATATATTAGGAGTATATGCTATGATAGGTTGGATGGGCTACTATCATTTTTATCCACTCCTACCATAACCTTATTCATAAGGTATTTGATTCCTTTAACAATGATCATTTACTAATCCTCTTTAGAAAGAATAGCATACTTGACTAGGGTTAGGATTAAGATACTATGCCCTTTACAACTTAGTAAGTGTGTTCCCATTTTACTTTTAATGAAAACAAATAGCATACTTGTATGCTCGTAATGACACATTACAGGAAAAACGTTTTTAAATACGTTATCATCTCATAGAGAAAATTATCACATTTTTCAATTCCTAAACAATGAAACTAATCTTATTACATCTTCATGTCAACCTCTTTAGAGACCGTTGATGTATGACAATGTAGATCAGCTATAGGACCAATACCCTCTTCATTCAATTAGAAGTAAGTCTATACCCTCCGAATTTATTTATGGTTGTATTAAACTTATCTTTATATAAGTGTGGTTCCTAAACCTTCATAGAGGTATCAGCGTACCTTAGAACTTGATTATTCAAATTCGAATCCTCTTTCACTTGAATAATCATCAGACCTAGATTGCATTACGGATATCACAACTCGACCATAAAGAATTAGAATGCTGCCATGAGAATAGTAGTCAACTGAGTACATTTTACTATACCACTTCAGATATAAATTCTTAAACTATTGTTTCTTCAACATGGATCATATTATCTAGGAAGTCCTTTTTACTTCTTTTACAATTTATCTTTCCTGAATGTCATTCATTCTACTTGATTCATTAATACTTCCTTACATGGCATCACATCTTAATTCAAATAAGAGTAGGTCTCTTCCATTATTGATAATGGTTAAACTTTTAAGATCATATTTTTATTTTAGTTGGATTATATTACATGACCTTAAGGCGTTAGATATGATCCATCACTTAAGGATATTATCCTATTATTTATCTGCCGATACTACTAATGTTTTCCTCTTATCTCATTAATAATTTACACTATTCTTTTTAATTGAATTCACAGTAGTTGAGGTTAGAGTGTTGTAGGGTATCCATACATGCTACTAATACATATTCATATATTTTCAATCAAGCCAATCGATCAAGTTCTTAAGATCCCTATGGTGTGAAGTCACTTCACCGCATATACCAACATGTTTTAAGCAAATAGTACCTAGTTATATTCTGATGATACACAAAAAATTTGTATTCATCATTGTCTATGCTATGATGCCAACCTACCTTTAATATTACTTTGAAATAATCTGAGATATTTCTTTGTTTACCTCATTGTTAATGAGTAACAAAATAGAATATTTTCCCAACATTTTTATTTGGTAAATAGTCCATAAGAACTACATATTTTGCAACTTATTGACAATGGTTATCATAACCAATAATATTTCCAAGGTATTAAATTTATTGCAAACCATAATCCGAAATGACCCATGCACCTAAATGGAAATCATATATCATATCTTATATTTATTCAAATAGTTGATCTGTAAAGATCTTTGAATTACATCTCAGTAATTAAAGAATAAGATAAAGAGGTCAAGTATCTAGTCAAACTTGAACATAATTTGAAATAGGCTTGATTCCTCTGGTTTAAACAAAAATATTTTCTACACATCATCAATTGTCTTATTTCTTTTAAAAATCAAACGATCAAGAATAAGCTCAATGGTCATCATATTCTTAATAAGTATTTACTAAAAATTACAGTTTCAATACAATCAATCACTCATACATTCTAAGGAAAATACAAAATGCCTCGTCTAGACTTCACTTGCCACAAAGTTCCTTTTTTCCCTGCACTGAAAAGTTGGTGTACAAAATTGCACATGGTCAGTCCAACATGACTAGCATGAATATCCCTTTTCCCCACTTAATGACTTATGCAATCTGATATTTAATTAAATGATATACTGCAACATTACATTCACAATAACAACACAATAATGCAAAGAATCAATCATCATATGTTTAGATTAATTTATCGTCATCCATCTAAAAACTATTCATTGTCATAATTTTTAAATGCCTTAATAAAAGAATTCACATGAATAGAATATATAACAACATAGGATTAAAACATTCATAGCATTCATTCCCCTTTAAATAACATGATAAATCATAAATCTAAATCTATTGTTGTCCATAGTTTCACTAGTCTGAAACATAAAAAAGTGGAAAATAAAACACGAGCTTAAAAATACAGAAATAGCATAATGATTTTCAACATTAATGAGATTGGAGATGTCAAAAGATAAAGAATTAATAGAAGGTATCTCACCCTTTAACTGGAACTAATATCCACCAAATCAATTGAAATGAAATTGATGAGATCCGATTAACTCATGATCTCGTTCGCCAACAAGGAGATATGGCATAATTGGTAGGTGCTACGAACTTAATAGAATTGAGCCTTGGTAGAAAAACTTCTAATACATGTAATTATACTATTATATCCTTATATCCTTAAGGTATTCTTCCTAGTGTCCATAGGGACTGATCTCAGTATGCTACTTAATGCATGTAGCGGAAATTTGCTAGAAAAAGGTATTCAGAACAACAAACTTCAAAAACATTCTCCCTCCTTACTTCCCACAAGACATCCCTTACTAGAATAGGTCGTTAAAGATTTTGAGTAAATATTATTCACTTCCTTTCATGCACGACAGATATACTCTTATAAGAATAGTTTATTATTATTCGTTAATCCTAGGTAATATATCTTACTAGGGAATCCTTATTTTTCCTAGATATAATAACCACCAAACTCAGCATTAGATATTATACTAACTCGAAGAAGGATAAGGTCTTATCTTCCTAGGTTTTTGCTTTCATGTGTACAGTACTCCTCATAGATATGAAATACAATTTATTATCTATAGGGATGATCCTAATTCAGACCTTGGGCTTTTCACCCTCTAGCCTCTTTTCAAATTGGAAAAGTTTCTATATGAGTGTGAGCCCTATAAGCCATCCCTATCTCACAAATTTTATTAATGTGGGATTTACGACAAGCCAACATTTTGTCATTGGTAATGGGGGGAATTTTGTATAGCAGTTCTATTTAGATATTTTATTTTTGTGGGAATTTTTACTGCTCAGGAGTGTTTCCAACAATCGAGTCACCACTACGATGACTGTTTTTAATTTCTTTATCTTTGCCTAGTCGTTTACTTTCCGGCAAGCAAACAGTCAAATATGATTATATCAATAAGTAGTAACCAATTCCCAAGTTAGATATTAATAAGGTAATTTTAATTACCTTAACTGGATCGAGAGTCTTCAAATTATCTGCAACCTTCTTGCTTAATCAAGACTCGTTAAAGTGAAGCAAGCATAGACCCCATAATGCCATAAAATATAGAGCATACCACTTAATGTATTTTCTTTAATCAAATAAACATTTCAAACATGTGTGTAATACCCAAAACTAATGGAGTATTAATCAAAATAGAAAATAATAGAATTCAGGCAAAAGAGTATGCACTTTCCAATAGTATAACAAAACATAGTATTAACATACATAATCACGTAGTTTAACAACATCAGGTTAACAGTTAATACCGCAGTCCCTTGGAGCTTAATCACATTAACTCATAATTTCGCAAGAATCATATAGTAACCAATATTAAATTTCCTCAAATACATATTCAAACCAAGAAAATGTTCCAGAAGATTATCTATCCAATTATTAGATTAAATAAGATATTAAGAGGGGGAGAGGGTGATCCATGCCTTATAAAAACTGAAATCCTTCCACCTCGCAGTCCCAACAACTACCCCTCACCACCAAGACGTGATTATCAATGCTCCTTGTGCAAGAATGAACAATACACAGTTCCAAGAATAAAAAATCATCTATCTGACGTATCCATCCTCTTATATAGAATATTTGAACTCCTTTAATATTCCAAAATTTCCAATGAGATATCTTTCAAAAACCGCATGCAAATTTTTATCCAAAAGTGGAACTTTCAAAGTCAGAAGACGAGTTCATAGTTGACATGCAAGAACAAAAAGAAAGACGGATTTCCAGCAGATATGGTAGCTTCTTCAAGAAGCTTCACCACTTTTAAAGCTTATCTCCACATTTAAGTGCCTTAAATATATTCAATGTCATTAATGACCAACCAACCATCACCGCCGGCCTCCAATTTCTCCTCCACAAAAGGCAGGGTTCACACATTTAGAAGTATTTACATTCATTCTTTCCAAATTAAAACACTTGCATGGTTAGGAATCTAACTATCTATTTGCATGGTGAACCACTTTATTGAAAACATGGTTTGATTAACTAAGCCTGGTAGCAAAATCATCAATTGCATTAATCAATGAATTAAATAATGCTTGGTGGGTCTTCAATGTTGACATTAGACTTATAAATCTTTAAGCCTCATGCATCGCCTATATAGTTGATAACAATTCCTAGAAATATTTTATTTCGTTTTCGAGATATAAGTAATATTAATCTAAACATTATCTCATAGCCTTGTGATTATTTTAATAATCGATTGCCTCATTATAACTTAAAATGTTCTTCAATTAAGTACATAAACTTATAGAAGTTTATCATAACCGAGTTTGCATGGAGGATACTCAGATAGGACGAAGATAATAACTTTATAACCATGCTCACTGAAGGATTAATCAAACATTTATCCCATAATACCCAATGTAAGAATTGATCAACTTGTTATAACGGTCGTGTATGATACCAAGCTCAATATACAATTTAGTACCTCACTCAATATCATTATTTCATCAAAATGACTAAAGTATAGAGATTGTATATAAGTTCAACCATATTTTGTAACTTTAACTCACTCATCATGAAAGGTGAAACAATAATAATAATAGCCATGAAGGTAAAGATGCCAGTTATGCATCCTATAATGAAATTTCATCTTCTCTAACTATAAGGTATTTCACAACACACAACATGACCACATAGCCATCCGAGATGATTACTAAAATCATCATCAACAAAAACAAGGTTGCGTACCAGCATGCAAAATGAATTACAACTTTACTCAGTTTGTGGTTACATGACAACAGGAGCCATCGCGTTGTCACATGTACAATTGTCCATATATATGTATAACCTTTCAGCGATGCGTACGTGTCCACAGTAGTACACGGGACAACGTAGCAGTATTGGATATCGCACTACTAATAAATTATTTTAATGCTTCAATTCATTTTACAAAAAAAGTGAATGAGGGATTGAGGGGTGTTACAAGTACATTCCAGTAGATGTTTTGGATACTAACATGTTACTATGTTATTAAGCTTATTCTATATGAGATGGATACATGGTTTTGTCGCACATCTTGATGTTATGAATTATTCAATTATTGATGAGATCACATGACAACATGTATATAGGCCATTATATGTATTGCAGTTGCTAACACGTGGTGAACTTATGTGATATTGGGCATGTTTTTCATTTACGATTCCATATTGATGATGTGTTAGCATAGTTAACATGTTTATACTTGATGTTTTTACTGATTAGTTGATTTACGCTTTTATTGGACATATGTGTTTAATGTTTGCATTGATTGTGCAGATTTAAGGGCACAGGAGAATGTCAGTTTCAGGGAGGTACACGAATGTGCAGAAGCGGCCCATAAGGATGAGTCTTAGCCATGTTAGTTATATGATGCCTCTTTGGTTGGATGTATTATCTGGGCACCATGAGTGACCCTTATTTGTAATGTTGTATATTTTGTAAATTTAATTGTGTTTATGTTGTTTAATATTGTTAAGAACTAGGTTGGGGGACCTAATGGTCCTCACTTTCATTTGGAATGTGTTTTCTTATTTTTTTGCATGATTAATGAGGATTGGGGTCACATAAGCACCATGAGTGGGCCCCACATCCTCAACATATGTGTCCTAAAGTGCCAAACCCGAAATTTGGTTATTTTGGCATTTTTAGAATCCTTTTGGTTTTGGGAGTTATCTTAGCACAAAAATAATCCCTTAGATCCTACCTATTAGGTAAGGTGCTTTATTTAAAGGTAAAAAGGGAGTTTCCCTCCCATTTGGCCTCTCTCTTGTCACTATCCATGTAATATTGATTTGAGTCTGTGTGTTGTAAAAAGTTACATAAAATTTTCTCACTTTCTTTTTGGGTAATTTGTGAAAGGGGTGTTTAAATGTGGATTTATATTTTTTTAATTTTGTTTTGAGAATCTTGACTTGGAAGGAAGAGAGGGGTGACACATGTCACCCTCTCATTTGTGAGGAAACTTTTTTTCCTTCAAATACACCCTCATGAGGGAGAAAGAGGAATTTTTTTCTTGGGATTTTTGTGATTGGTATGATTTTGGAGTTGGAGCTTTGCTTGGAAAAGGAGTTGGGAAAATATTAGAGATTGGAGAGCTTGTGGAGGTAGGCTCTTTGATCCTACTTTGTGTTTTTCGCATGTTGGATTTTAGAATTGCTTGTTGTTGAAAACTTTGTCTTGTTGCATGTGTTGTATGGTTTTTTGGGCGTGTTACTTGTTGTTTTCTCCATCCATCATATGGTGTGATGGATTTGGGAGTTGGTTTTGGGGAAGAGGGATGGATTTTCCATCGTAAAACTTATGGCTTGATGGGCAAGCCATGTTGGTTCTCATTTATCCCCTCATATGGTTTTAGGTGGGGAAGGTGGTTCGTATGGTTTGAACCCCCTTCCCCATCCTTGGAGAGGAAACCCAATGGGTTTGAAAATCCTCCCAAAAAGGATTTTAGGAAAATGGGTGGAGTGATAAGGAGGGATGATTTCTTTGGAGGGATAAGGAGGATTTTTGAAGTATTTTTTTAGTGGGCTTCCTATAGTTGGATGCCTCTCTATTGCATTATTGGAGGTATCATCCACTCTTCCCCCTTATTGAGGATGAATATGGTTTTTTCCTCCTTTTTTGTTGGTATTTGACGTTTTTGTGATGTATTGGTTAGTCTTGTGTGTGGCATGCTTGTGGTTATATTTCTCTTATTATGGTGCACATTTGTGGAAGTTATCTCTCTTTCCCGTGGGCTTAGTGGAGGCTAGCATGTCTTCCAATATTTGGAAAGGCATGTAATGATGCATATAAGTTGGGTGGTAAAATAAGTGTTTCTCTTGGAATTGGAGTCTATGTGGAGTATAAGAGTTGGAGTTCAAGCTTGAGGATGGTTGGAGGTTTCTTGTATACTTGGAATTGTGTTTTTCTATAATTTTGGGAGAGTTCTAATTTATGTTATCATGTGGATATGGCTATGTCAAGAGTTCTATTTCTTTGTAAGTTTCACATAGTGGGATATGGAATGCTTTTAAGCTACTAGTGTTGTATTAGTATTTTGTATACCATTCTTTGAGTATGTTGATCTTTTTAAACCTTGTTTTCGATAATAAGGGATTTATTTGTATATTAGGTCATCTCTTTAAAGAAGATATTTTTGTTGTTTTGAGAGGTTGTTGTCTTCTCATTAATATTGAAATTATATCTTGATGTAGAAAACAATTATTCTTATTGTTTAAATGGAGGCATATTTTGTAAAGTAGCTCTTCGTTTGCTATAGAGTTTGTATGGATTGGTAAGAGTCTCTCTCTCTGAAAATAAAACTTTTTATTTTGTAAGCATGTATTCTCCAATATGAATGCATAATGTAGAATGGATATTCTTTTAAATGAAAGGGTGTTGTTCTTATAGTGTATAGAATTTTTTTGAATGGTATGTGTAATGGAAAATAAGAGGTGCAGTTTTGTTGTGGAAATATGATGGACGATTCTCATTATTGATTATGGGTGTGTCCATTTTACTTAAAATCACTAAAGGTAGTCATGGAAAAAGGTCTAAATATTTTTTAGAAGTTGAGTTTGTAGATTAGTTTGAAAGAGATAATTTCCCTTACCATTATTGTTGTAATCACATTGCACAAGTAGGGATGTGCTTATTCTCTAGTTGATAATAAAAATATGGACCATCATTGAGCTATTTTATAGTATTTATTTTCTCTATTTCTTATTTTTATATCATCTAGAAATTAAATTTAAGAGTTGTATACAACTCTATGAATACATTTATAAAACTAATTTTAATTTGGGTGTATATGGAATTGTTTGGTTTATGTATACTTTTCACTTGGAAAAAATATATTGCTTGCTAGAAAATTAAATAATCCATAATGAGAATGAAGTAGTTCAAATTGGCTATTATTTGGATTGGTTGTCTTAATCAAACCTAAATATACTCATATAACCATTATATATATCTATAAAATAATGAAAAGAAAATTTATTCTATCTTATAGTAAATCTGGATTATAAAACCAAAACTCCTATAAAATAATAGAAAGGAAATTTATTCTTGTATTAGTCCCTGATTTAAAAACCAGAACTTTTATATATATACAATTTTCTATTAACAGAAAATGAGAGATTTATGTATTTTTTTATTAAAAAAAACAATATTGAGGCAGAATCTGATCGGCTGGGCTTGTGTTTCAATAGAATAAACAAATATTTTTTAAATATCAAATAAATAAACCATTGTTTTGGCCACGCTACAGTGGGAAAGCCACCCCATACTATGTTGCCACACTAATCTTGTAATTGCAGCCCGAATCATTGTCAACATGCACAGGGGCCACCATGGCCAATGACTTATCCTCTGGAACAAAATCTAAAGTTGTTATATATTTATATTTTCTCAAATCGATCAAAACAATAGGGGTAGATCATACCCACAACCATATATTTTTCTAGAAGAGAAAGTCTTAAAAAAAAAGAGATTCAGGTACAATAAACCCATACACACACACACACACACACACACACACACACACACACACACACACACACACACACACACACACACATGTATATGTATATGTATATGTATATGTATATGTATATGTATATGTATATGTATATGTATATGTATATATATATATGTATATATGTATATATATGTATATATATATATGTATATGCTATGTATATACTATATATATATCTTATATATATATATGTATATATATATGTATATGTATAGATATACATACATATGTATATATATACATACACACACACATATATACACATACATACATACATACATACATACATACACACACACACACACACACACACACACACATATATATATATATATATATATGAAATGAAATAATTAAACAATAAGAAGAATGAAATCTTGTCTCTCCATGGAATGGAGCTTCCAAAGCTCTAATGGCTGCATTTTCACTCATCCACCTACAAAATAAATGAAAGAAAATAATAATAATACATAGAAGAAAGTTTCCATAGCCGCCACACTATTAACATTTGAGAAGAGATAGAAATCTCTACAACAAACAAACCTTTTTTACCACAAAATTGCCACAATTTGGAAGAATTGTAGAATGCTTGTAGCGTATCTATGAAAATTTCATCTACCCATTTTTAAATATTGTGGATGTTCCACAATTTACTTACAATGATAATAGTTTTTAGAGAACTCACATATCCAATCCTTACAAAAAATCTACATTATTTTAGAAATTAAATTTAAAATTTATACTAAAATTTGATCTACAACATTACACTTATGGAATATTTTTAAAATACTAATATAAAGTTCTATTTTACTAAAATTCGATATTTAATAATTTGAAAATATTTTTCTGTGAAAAAATTATTATTTTTACTTTTTTTTATAAAAACTTATTAAAAGGTAAAACTATAAAATAATACTATAGAAATACAATTACACATGTGTGTGTGTGCACGCACGCACGCGCACACACACGCGCGCGCGCTCGCCCACACACACACACACACAACAAACAAGGCACCTCTATGATAATTCAATTTTTCCTTTTTTAAATATAATAGATGTTCCACACTTTTATGTAAGTGTTAATAATTTGTAGTTAATTCACATTTACAACACTTTCTCGTTGCAATTCCATATTCTTATCCAATTTTTTTAAAAGTAAAATATCAATTACATTTTGACACAAAACAATATTTATAAAAAATAGTATAATAATATTAAAACTCTGCATTAAATATGATTCATTCTACTTGCAAACGTTGGACTTTCGGATAGATAAGATTAAGTTTAAATTGAAAATATAAGTAACACTTACTAAAACCCTAACTAATTACCACTCTATGCCACGTCTAATCTTTATTCTGTTCCGTGTATTCTCTCCATCACATGCAAACACCATCTATTCCTCGGTCACCATTTTGGTGCATAAATTTTTGATTCAATATTTGACACTTTACCATCTAAAAATATTCTTAAAGGTTTGTCTCGTGTTATATTTTACCATGTGTGATTCAACAACTGTTATCACCCCATTTTTGAATTCATGTTCCTAACTTATCTCAAACTCTTGGTTTTCAATATTTTTTAGAGGTCACATTAAGAATGACCAATTCAAACTGTGAGAAGAGAATTCCATTAAAAAGAACGACCAGGGATTGGTATTTTACAGGGTAAGTTCTTTAAGTTCATATTCATAAAAATAAGTTTGGGTGATAACAGATCTCTGATAACTTTTTGTTTTGTACAAGCCTGCTCATGCTTCTTGGCCCTAAGAAAGACGACGTCACGTCATGCTCACAGACACAATATTTAAATGGCCAATCTTGAAAGAATAATATGTGTAATATTCCTGGTATAAAGTATAAATGATTAGCACATGCTTGATTAAGTATTTTGGATGGAGAATTATTTATTTTTAAATAAATATGTACAAACAGATTTACAGATCTCTTTAATGTGTATGGTATATTGGCATTATTTACACTTGTATTGAATTGATTTGGGAAATTAATTTTGGATCTTTTTCTATCTATATATTTCCGTGTATTATCAAAGTAAGTAGAATAACTTGAACATTCCAATGCTTAACGAATTCTTGGTCAAAGACAATAATGTTTTTATAAAATATTGGGTCTATTATGTGTAAAATTTGTGGCATGTTGAGAATGACCATTAGAAGAGAAATACATTAAAATGAATAATGTGTTAATACTTTACATAAAGTAGGTTGGATGAAATCTAAAAACTAGTAGTTGAAACTGGATTTATATGAGATAATGAAAAATTATCAAAATCTTCATTTGCATCTCTTAAATTTTATGCAGCAAAAGCATCAAGGAGTAAACAATGCACTGCCAAGGTGGTTATTTATACAATCCTATAATACCCATTAGTGATCAATGTATATAGATCAATCACATAACTTAAACTTTAAAATATTATTTATTTTAGGAATTAGATAAGGTCAGGGTTCATTTTAAGAGACCTCTAGGAAATCAGAGGTGGAAAATATCTGGCAAATATCCTCGGAACCAGTTTCACTAAAAGTTGAATTTACCATTTTTTTCAAAACTGAATTTTCGCCATCATTTTTTGAGTGAAAGAAACTATAGAGTTGCAGACATTATCACATAGTTGTCGTACGACAGCAAGACCTGTTGTCGCATGACAATAAGCCTTGTTGTCGTGTGACAACAAGACCTATTGTCGTGTGACAACAAGAATTGCTGTCACGCGACAAGAGGTGTTGTTGTCGCGTGACAACAAGGCTTGTTATGTCGCGCAAGAACAAGACTTGTTGTCGCGTAACAACAGGTCTTGTTGTCATGCGATAACAGGTCTTACTGTCGTGCGACAACAGGTTTTGTTGTCACACGACAAGAAGACTTGTTGTTACGCGACAAGAAGACTTACTGTTGCACGACAATAGGTCTTGTTGTCGTGCACGAAAAGAAGTCTTGTTGTCACGTGTCTTAACCTTTGAAACCCTAGTTTTGCCTTATAAATACCCTCCCGCCGGTCATTTTCACGTTTACACTTTCCAGCTCTCAAATTTTCTTGTATACATGAGTCCAGGTCAGGTACAATCAAGCTCAAGGACAACTACAATGACGACTACAAGTGCATCGCAAGCTCAATAAAAGATTCAAGAGGAAAATCCAGTCAACCTGAATGCCCAAACCACAGGCAAGATACTCTACAGGAACCCTTTGTGCCCTCACATCCAGACTGTTTTAAAAATGAATTCTGAATACATGGATTTGATCAATGCATGCGAGTTTGGTGGGCTCGTTAGGATGCCCCATTTCAAAACAGATATTGATATTTTGAACTAGCTTATCTCCTCCTACAATACAGAGGACGACTTATTTTATGTTACTATGGATGACGGTCGAATGTTTCAATTCGGTATCGACCCAACTGATATTCATCGGTTTACAGGTCTCCCATTCAAAAATTTACCACTTGTTACATCGAAGGCAACACTCGTCGAGGACGATAAGAAATACCTTGAATCAAATTTTGGTTTCCATGTTGATTGTAAGTATAACTATTTTCATTCATCATTTTGTATTCAGTTTCAGATTTAAATAAATTCAAATTTATATTAATTCCGAAATGTTTGTTTGCATTTGCAACTCGTGTCAATAAATCCAGACGTGGTGTGATTACGCAAGGAATTGGAGACCACTTTCTTGCTGCTATGATTTCCTTTTTCCAAGCCAGAATAGTTATGTAGGGTCGGCAAACAGATATACCAAACTGGGCCATTGCATACATTCTTGCAACTATCGGAAAGCAAAAATTTGATTAGTGCATGTTCTTATAAAAAAAATAAGAACATACATTATAAATGCAAAGCTTTCGGAAAAAATAGTCATTCACACCACAAAATATCTCCTTGGCCTTTATTACGAGGCTCTTTTAAATTTAAAATACAAACACATTCCCACTTGCACGGATGAGGCGTTGACTAATTTGTCAATTTCATTTGAAGAACAACAGGTAAAAACTATAAAGTTTGTATTAACTATTAACTATTTACTGACAAGTGACAACAAATATTAACTATTTACTTTTTTGCAGAGAAGATTTTTGGAGGCCCTTCCCCGAAAAAAGGTGGCATTAAGAGGAAGAGGCCAACAACACGATGAGGCATCAGGAGATTCACAATCTGAAATGGAAGGTCATTCATCCCCGAACCGCCAACCGTATGAATTTGTGAAATGCCAGAGAAGTAATACGGATACCCTTACATGTATTATTTACAAATTCCAAATTTGTATTTTCATTTTTCCATTTGTAAATTTGTATTATTTACATGTATTATTTATAAATTCCAAAATTTTATTAATTTGTTTGTTGATGACATTGCAGGGGCTTTGGACCATACGCGTGCATCTGAAAGTCAACCTTCTTCCCCAACCCATTCAATTCAGTCACATGTAATTGTTTCTTCTCATCAATGACCTCAGCTATCCCAGCAACAGACAGCTCAAAAACCACCAATTACTACATCGACACGACCACCTCAAGTACCGCGACAAGCTACCCCTCAACAACAAGGTACAAGTTTTGAATTTTACTTCGTTTAATTTCATAGTTATTGCATACTTTAACAGTTTTTTATTTTCATAGGATTTTTCTTGAATTTTTCAGCACATTGCAGTCATTCACCTTCTGTACAAACAACGGCACCACCCCCTCAACCAATAATATTCAAAATGCCAACCCAAGGATCAGGAAAAAAGAACATTGGTAAATGCATGCCAATTCCTCTGGCCCCTAGTGGGACACTAAACATTGCCTCCTCGTTTCGAATTCTAACCCTCTCTCTCGGTGGCTTGCCCAGCGCAACATGGGCATATCGGTTTTAAACAATATAAATTTAGATGAAGATTACTTGGGCATTGATAGCAATGACCCAATATGATTTTTCAATACACGCGAGATGATTCAAGGCCAGCAGGTATACTTCTATTTTAACATAATTTATTCAACTTTCAGTTTTGTTATATTTCACTTTAGATTTATTTGTTTGAGTATTGATTTATTTTATCAACTTATTTTATCACAAACAGGATCAGGCCACCTAAAAGCAAAAACAAGTAGTAGTTGATGATCAACCCGAAAGTCCCCATACCTCTCTAGCGACATCTTCTTCTTCAGATACATATGGTGAACAGTTGCAACCTTTTCCTTTAGAGAACTTAATTGGTTATGATTGTCAATCCCATGTCGATGAGTTTATTCTACCTCATATCAGTCAGCTCATAGAATGGGAGAGAAGGGCTAAAGTACTAATCAATGAGATAATAAGTCGTTTTGAAAATTACTGGCAAAGGGATAGTTTATACGCTGCAGTCCAGAATCACCATGCGAAGATGGATTCCTTACTTACCCAAGTAAGAAGTGGGACTGTCACATATAACAACAATTATAAAGATGATATTTTAGATAAAGCATTAAACAAATTGGAAAATATTAGTGTTGAAGCCCAGGCATATTTTAAAAAATGGTCGAAGGACAAGGATCTCATAGCAGTTGCAAATGCCGAGAGAGATAGAGCGGTCGTAAGTATTATCACTTTCAAACAATATTTTTTGTTAATTTGAAGTTTTCTTATTTTAGTTATATGTTTAAATGACAATCACTTTTTTGTGCAGTTGAAATATGAAAATTTGAAGAGTCAAGCAAGGGTTTTCCAAGGTCACTTGGAAACTGCGAAGAACAGTTTATCCGCAGCGAAGAATTTGAAGGAAAATATTGTTTTGGTTAACAAACAAAACAATACACTGAAGCAGATAATTAAAGAGCATGGCTTCGACCCTGAAATTTTATTCAAAACCAAGGTAGCTGCAGATCCAAGTTTGCTATCCCATGGAGATTCGACAAAGGAAGAAGAAAGAATTGTAAAGAATCTAGACAGTGTTGCGGAAGATCTGATTAGTTATGGGATTATTCAAGCCATTGGGGAAAGGGGTACAACATGGATAACCATTAGGGAAAGGAGTATAAGAGTGGAAGCCATTGAGGAAAGGGTTAAAGAAAATTGAGGGTTGAAATTGAGGGTGAATTCTGGAAACTTGAAAAATAGAATCTTTAAATTTGCAAGTTTGAAATACTTTATAATCTTTATTTTAAAATTTAAAACATTGAATATGATGGTCATGACATTTGAAATTTAAATTTTCTGGATTTGAAATTTGAAACTTGAAACGTGATAGCTTTTGATGGTGTTTATGTTTCTTCTCTACTTTTAATTATGATTGCATTATATGTGGATTATGACATTAGAATAGAATCATAGTCTCATAGATATGGATTATCATGAATTGTATGTGGACGTAGATTTAGCTTCAAGCACGATCATGGAATTTGGATGATGAATCATTGATGATAATGGATAATTGTTTTAAGAAAATTTGGAATGTAGTACGACAAAGACATTTAAACGTTCTCTAAATCTTCTTCTCTATACTTGTAATGATATGATGACATTAGAATCGATATAGATGATGATGAATGATGATAATGGATAATTTTTTTAAAAAAAATGGAATGTGTTAGGATTAGAGTGTCGGGATTATGATAATGATATGATGACATTAGATGTGGATGATGACATTATATGGATGATGGTGAATTTTATGTGGACGTAGATTTAGCTTCAAGCACGATCGTGGATGATGAATTGTATAATGGATCATGGATGATGAATTGTATAATATCAAAAATGCTCTTTGTAAAATTAGATTGTGAGATTTTATAGACATAGATTTAAAAAAATATATCAAAAGATTTTACAAATATAAAAATAAATTATAGATAATTGTAAAATATGAAGAAATGTCATATGATAGGGTTTAAGTTAGTAACTTACCTCTTGTGTTTTAGATGGCTGTAAAATCATCCTTCGTAGTGTGCTAGATCTTTAATGTAAGAAAACTCAACATGAGAAATGGATTAGTAGATAGATTGATGAGTTTCCTGACATTGTCAGTCCCGAGAAGTGTGAGCTTCCTCGGATGGATGTCAACCCACATTTTCAAAATAAAAGATGAAATAATTATATATAAATAAATGTAAATATATATACCTGTAACATCTTTAATGATAACAAAAAATAAAAGTAAGGTCAAGGAGATACCTATTTAAAGTTGAAACAATCCATTATCAAAAGTTTCTTCAAACTTGATGTTCTCTTCTGTAGATTTTGACAATACGTGAATTCCACTCTCATCGTTGGGAATAGTTGTATTTGTAGCTGTATTATTCACACCTCTTCTTTCGCAAAGGGAATTCCAATGTGCAATTTCTCTGTTGAAAGGAAAGGTTTCCATGGAGTAGCGAGATACATAACACCTTATGCAACTTTCCATATTTTTATGCAACATGTTTCTCAGTTTTGATTTTATAAATGATAAAGCACTGAAAACCCTTTTGTCCTCTACAGACCCCAAAATCATTGTTTGGCATAACTCATATAATCTGAAATATTCACTGATGTCTTCTTGTAAGATAGAACTTTGATAGATTCCTCGCCACAGCCTTGTAATAGCACCACTTTCAGAAGGTTCATCTAAATTTTTATATTGGTTCCTCATTGTTGTTGCAAAATTTGTTGATTGAAACTTTAATAAATCAACATTCAGTATACCTTTGATTTCCATACCCTTGAACTCTGAAGTCTTTGTGAAATGTTCCATTATTGTACCCATGGATTTATGGAAATGATTTCTTACAAAGTCTGCACGACCACCTTCAGTATTCCAAAAATTAGGATTCATCACACCCATTTCTTCAAGAATTTTATCTTTGGAGAAACGTTCTCTAATTTCTGATGATAAGGATTCTGAATTTTTTAAGTTTTATTCTTGTTTCAACTATAACAGACTCAAAAATATTACGTGTCACGGGAACATCTTCTCATTCTGATCCTGTAATATCTTGACGTTTTTGCAAAATGTGCAGTGGTATGTCCCTCCCATTAACAGTGATGCAGAGGTGATCGTGGATATTAAATCTCAAATAGTTACTAGGATTTTTAAGATCTAATAAAGCTTTCCAATTCTCGAAAATAGGTGTATCAAAACTATCTTGGGAATAGTACAAGATATCAAGACTTTGACATACCATTTTTCTCATCCGTATAAAATCCACAATATAGATTAATCTTCGCCTGTGTATGCTTCATCAGTGTATTGATCTCCTGTAACATTGGAAGAATACCAACCAATGTGAGAAATGTCTCTAAATCAGTTAAACAGAACAACAAGTCCCCTCGACATATCAACCTCATGACGATATTTGTGCATGTAACCAACCAACAAAGGATACTCCTCATGAACTCTACATGCAGGTTCATACAAAGAAATCCATCTCGCCTCAACATCTTTCAGAAGTTTTTTTCCATCTGTACTTCCAATTGTGAATTTCTAGAACTCAAGAAATCTCTTGTAGGTTGTTTGCCAAATAGGCATGAATTTCTCTTATAAGGTCTTCTAATTTAGCAACATTTTTGTAGTTGCTTACCATTTTATACGCTAAATTCATTATGTAAGCCATACAGTGAATTGGTAGCATATATGGGGCCACTGTTGTTTGTAATCTAACACACAGCGCCTGTTTGGCGACCCTGCATGACAGATGCACCGTCTGCTCTGACACATACCAACTTCGTAGCAATTTCATTATCAGTCATTCCAGTAATATCTTTCAAATGAGAAGCAACTATTTTATGTAGTTTTTCGGAATTACAATTTTCAGCCATTTTCATAACACCCTGTAAATGAGGTGTCCTTATATGATTTTCTAAAGTATAGACATGGATACATACCCATGCAGTGTTTTCAACTGCTATCACTTCATCAATTGAAAGAGAGATAAACTTTGCTTTTTAAATACATTCTCTTTCAAATTTTCCTTCTCTATCATCAAAAGGCATTTTTCCATTTCCCATCCACTACTTTCAAACTAATGAGACTGAGGTACTTTGGGCATTCCATTATATTGATACAAAACTTTGAAATTGAGGAAATCCCAAATCGTCTTCCTTTCTTTAGTATGTGAAACAAAGTAGAGAACTGTATGAGTTTAGCATGTAGATTTGTCTTGATTCATCTTACCAATTTGCGATGTGATCGTTCCTCCTTTTTCCACGAGATGTTTATGTTTTTTCTGCTTCACTTCATAATCCATTGCCATATTTAACATGCATGCATTATTTTTCAATTTTTTACCTGTGTGTTTTTATTTTATGGCCATCTCACCCCCGTAATAGTCAAATATTGTTTTCCAAAATGTTTTTCTATAGTGTCCAGCTTCATTTTCATTTTTTGTTGCTTTCCTAATTTCCACGTACATATTATACATATACATTCAGATGGGATCTCTTCTAAATTATATGATTGTACATGTTCGATAAACAGAAATTTGACAGCCCAATCAAAAAATGTATGTCCTCCCAATGGTCCACACTTTGCTTGTTCATTTTCAATGTTTTACTTTTTTGAGTAGAATTTTGAGCAATATCACAATCACCAGTTTTCCTCTTTCGTGAACCAGAATTTGAATTTGATTTCTGTGTTCCATTTTGCTTAGTATTTGTATGTGTGATGCACTCCTTCACCCCAATAGGAAGAATATCTTTAGGATCTGGCATCTCGACAATTATATCTTCAAGATCTAACATATTATCATAGGTATCATTTGTTTGATACTGTGCAGAATGCATGTCCACCTCAATATTACCTTCCACACAGTCAGTATTCTGATTCTTTCTGGTGGAAGCTATATGGTTGTTGGTAGTTGCAATATTTGTATCAGTAGAGTTTCCAAAATACTTGAACAGGGACTTTTGATATTTCTTAGTTACTTTTTGGGTTTTCACATTCTGAGGACTAGCACCTTCCATTTTTTGATTAGAGTCCTACGTCAGTAAAAGAAACAAGTTGCGCGCCAGAGACAATATCCCTATCACACATCTACAATACCTCCTTGTCGTTTGCGTCTACAATACCTCCTTGTCGCGTGTCAAAAATACCTCCTTGTTGCGCGTCAATAATTATACCTCTTGTCATGCATCTGTTGTAACGGCTTGTCGGGCATCAACTATGCGTCATTGTCGCGCGTCAACAACAAACCCCCTTGTCGCGTGTCTGTAATACCCTCTTGTCACGTGTCAACAACTTATTCCCTTGTCATGCATTTGCAGTACCTCCGTGTCACGTGTCAACAATGTGTTAGTGTCAGGTGTCAACAACTAACCTCCTTGTCGTGTGTCAAATATATCCCTGTCACACGTCAACATCTAACCCCTTTGTCGCACATCAGTAATCTTTGGTCACTAGTGCTTAGAGTATGCAAGTTCATGGTATTTGTAAGGTATTGGTGGTAGTACCTTAGTATACTACCTGATGAATCACCTAGGTTTTTATAGGATATGTTTTCAAATGTAGGCAAAGCTGACCCCAAAAACAAAATATACTGTAAATTTTAGGTGAACAGGACACTGACTCGCTTTGAAAAAATCACCTTTTCAAATTTCCCTAAAATAAAAACTTCACCATATTACGAATATTCACCACTAAAATTATGCTTAGATAAGGTGGAAGAGGAGTTAGATTTAGTACCTCTATCACTTGGGACAAATCTCTCATCAATCAAAGGCACTAAACAGTTTGTTGAAGTCGCGAGTAAACAAACAAAGGGGTTGCATGACCATATTGTCAAAGGCTTTAGTATCAGTTGAGATTTCAAGGATGATGATACTAATGAGGGGAATATCTCTCTCAGAATCAATTTGGTTCAAACAGGTGGTGGCATTATTATGTCAAAGGCAATGGATATTCCATTACCGAGTCAGGGATTCAATGTTCCTCGATTCCCTGAAAACAACTTTACAATTATGGAAAAAGAAATGAATGATCCCCTAGAGGGACATTTTTTCAATGGAATAAAGCACTCAAGACTTTAGATACATTGATTCAACTACAAAGTTCAAAGTGTATCTCACTATTGCACACACTGAGCTCACTCGATGTGTGGATTGTACTTTATGAATATTATGTCCATTCTTAGCATTTTGTATCGTGTGTTTTTGTGCATAATAGATTGAATATGTTAGATGTTATATTTCACATGAATTTAACTGTGATAACTATTTGTTTTTGAGTCGATAATGTAGCGATTCCATAGCCAAAAGGTTTTGATATGTGAACTATGCTTATTATGTTCCTATCTATAGGATTTTAGACTTATTTCATGTCTAATATGCCTTGGAAAATAGTCAAATAATGGTTTACTTGTGGTTGTATAACCTTGGTCCCCTCTATCATTTCCGCATTCAGTATGTTTATAAGGGTAATAAATAAACTAACCAGCTTGTATTCTTCCCTCAATGTATGCAGTCACAAGTTATTAATTTCAGGATTTTGTATAGTAAATGAAATTCTAACCAATGCCATCAATAGAACTATGTGGATACTATTAAAAAATAAAATTCTTTGATATGTATTTGAAACATGGTCGGTCCATTTATTGAAGCTCATTTCTCATATTTCCACTTCCTAAAGGTTTTTCATGGAGTTTATGCATGAAAGTTTCGTATACTTTTTATATTATTCCATAGAAATTGTTAATTAATTTTATTTTGATCTTTTGAATTATTAGAAATTGTTAATTAATTTTATTTTGATCTTTTAAATTATTAGTATATTTTGTAGTTAAATATTACTTTGAAATTAAAAATGAGGGCATAATAGAAGAAAATTTTTATTTAGATTTATAAATAGTTTTATTTAGATCATATAATATCAATAGTAAACATTTCTTTTTAATAAAATAATATATATGTGTGTTTTAAATGCAGGAAATCCACATAAAATTTTATTTAAAGGAATGTGAAATTGGTTCTTAAAAGTAAATTTTCTACAATTTTTAAAAGATAATTTCACAATTAATTATTGTGGAAATCAAATTTAGCTTTCACCTACAATCTACAATTTAAAAAACGGAGGTTCAAAATAAATTTTATGAATTGTGGACCATCCACAATATAATGAATTGTGGAAAAACTAAAACAATATATCAAAAGGTGGATTAGTTACACTTCCAATGCCACAATTATAATTTTTGGAATTCTATATATTGTAGTGAATAAACCTATAAGAAAAAAAAGAAATAATAAAAATGAGGAAAGAAAAAAAAAGAAACATAAAGGTAGTCTTTAGGGTTACTAGGTTTTCCCTAAGATCAAGGCCCACATCTTCTAAATCTAATGGTGTAGAGTTTACCCTCACAACTTTAAGTTGTGGGAGTTGGCTGGATTGTTGTTTGAGAATAATTAAAGGGGTGTCAAAATTCGAACATTACACTTTGGGGGATAAGTATTTTAATATTGATGACTCCTTTGAGTTTTTAATCTAGGAGACACATTTAAAAAAAACGTCTCACTCTTTAAAATTTGTTTTTACTATAGTTGCTTTAAATTTTAAGTGTGGGTAAGGATTTTTACATGGGGATACATATTTAAATGCCCATGAATTTAATTAAGTGTAGGTTAAATTATTTAGATGTGGGTGAATTTAATTAAGTGTAGGTTAAATTATTTAGATGTGGGTGAATTTAATTAAATGTAGGTAAAAATTAAGTGTGGGTAAATTGTTTTAAATACGGTGAATTTAAGTATTGTGGGTAATTTATTATAAGAGGGGGTGAATAAATTAAATGGGGTATTAGAAAAGTTTTTTAGAATAATGTTTCTAGCCTAAGTATGTGGAGTGGTTTAGGGGTTAAGTATTCTTCAAAAAAAAACGTAAATAAGTAAATAAATTAAATTAAATTGAGTTGGAGTGATTAAAGTTGCGAAAGTATAATTATTTAGAGGACTTTATTTAATTAATTAATTTAAATAAGGTTTTCTTGAATAGCTAATAACGAGATTTGAGAAGTATAACCTTTTTAAACAATTACCAAAAATTTTAACCGATACAAGGTGTATTTTTCTATGTCCCAAGGTGGGGCATTACATTTGGTATCAGAGTGAAATTCGCACACACAAATACTCTCGGTATATACATTTAATTAATTAATTAATTTGAAAGTAATAAACGAGAGATTAATTAAACCATAAACTATCTCAAAAATCTTTTTCAACCTTGTCTAATTATGTGCTACGAAACATTTTTGAGTACAATCTGTTTTGGTATGTTTGGTCATTTTGGACACCGATAAAAAGTATAGTTTTTTATTTTGGAAATAATTTGTATTCAAATATATGAGTGTAGAATTGTTTCCTTGGTCTAAGGAATATGTTTAAGTTTTTTTGTTAGTTGGTTCCTCTTTGAGTGATTCGTTGCTTTGTGGGAAACCCGCTCGCAATGTGAAAGACACCACTTTTAAACCTAATAAAAACCCTTTTGGTTTGGGTGTAAAATAAACAATTTTACCTTGTGTAGAACAACATAACAAGATAAAATAGTCTTCCACGCCTTGAGATTTCATTAGCAAGAAAGTAATAATTTCTACCCTTCATGTTTATGTTATTAATCGCAAATTTATAACCCTCTTTATAAGGAAATTTAACAAACAACCTTGTGACTTTTTTTTTTAATTTCGAAAGTGTATTTCTAAAATTGAGCATACTTGGATGAAATTTTTTGCTAATGTAAACTCCTCTAACTCGTCTCTAAATAATATATGCTAAAGGGAAAGGGTGTTTAAATGAATGCATATTTTCTCCAATATGAATGCATAATGTAGAATGGATATTATTTTAAATGAAAGGGTGTTGTTCTTATAGTGTGTAGAAATGTTTTTAATGATATGTGTTATGGAAAATAAGATGTGCAGTTTTGTTTTGGAAATATGATGGATGATTCTCAATCTTGATTATGGGTGTGTCCATTTTACTTAAAATCACTAAAGGTAGTCATGGAAAAAGGTCTAAGTTTTTATTAGAAGTTGAGTTTGTAGATTAGTTTGAAAGAGATAAATTCCCTTACCATTATTGTTGTAATCACATTGTACAAGTAGGGATGTGCTTATTCTCTATTTAATAATAAAAATATGGACCATCATTGAGCTAGTTTATAGTATTTATTTTCTCTATTTCTTATTGTTTTATAATTGGGAAATTAAATTTAAGAGTTGTATAAAGTTCTACGAATATGTTTATACAACTAATTTTAATTTGGGTGCATATGGAAATGTGATGTGCCAAAATTAGTAGGAACTTGAAAAGGTCATAACTTGAGCTCCGGGTGTCCGTTTGAGTCCATTTTTTTGGAAACCACATGTTTCGATGAGATGAACACTGCGGAAACCAGCCCTACATGTGGGTTTTGAAGCAATAAAGGCTTTGTATTATTATAATTCTGGTTTCCAAGATATTGTTGAAAGGTTAATTCGTGGTTATTTTAAATGAAAGCTAATAGTGGTGCTTGTGTTTCCTCCTCTTCACAAACTTCTTCTTCATATGTGTCATCTCCACCTTGATTTCCTCTCTGGGTTATCATTGCAGCAAGCGACGTAACTTGCTTCTGTAGATCTTGTATATTTCATTCATCTGGGCAATACCGCCTCCTCTTCCTCTTCCTGCCATTTTTTTAAAGACTTCGAACCAACTCTGATACCAGATAATGTAGCCAAATTATGAACAAACTTGATATACTGCAAATAATATGAACTCCAAAACAAAATCAATCTCTGTATTTGTTATCGAATAATGAATTACAATGTTTCCTAAATAGGAAAACAACTCCCAACTCGAGTTGCCAAGAAAATTCTAACTAACTTGACTAAATCTACTCAAGATGGCAGATTTAGGTCCCGAGAATGTGCCAAAACTTTCTCCAACTGATAGGTTTTGTTGCCACTGTGTTTGTCTCATCGAAACATGTGGTTTTAAAAAAAAAAAACTCAAACGGACACCCGGAGCTCAAGTTATGACCTTGTCAAGTTCCTGCTAATTTTGGCACATCATTCTCCCCTGCTTGGAAAAAATGCAGCTCCTACAAGTTTCCTTCTTCAAACTGATTCCATTTATCTACATCCAAATTCTTAATCTCCCACTCTGTGACCCAAGTATTGTCCTCTTATTCCAGTCCTTTCCAATGTACCAAATATTTTTTGTATTTCCCATGTTGCATGTCCATTATTTTCTTATCTAGAATCTGATCCAATTCTTCTTTCTACTTCACTCGAACCTGCTGCCTCCAATATACTACTTCATAAATAACATCCCCTTTTGCACCATCTCCACAAAAAGAATACAAATTTGAAACATTAAACACTCAGAGAAATATCAAAATTCCCTGGAAATTCTACCTCATAAGCATTACCATTTATTTTTTTCACTATTTTGCAGGGACCAATCTTCTTGTACTTCAATTTATTATAGGTTCCTTTTGGAAACCTTTCCTTCCACAGGTATACAATGACCAACTCACCAACTATAAATACCTTTCACCGTCTATGCACATATGTTATTTCCTTATACTTATCATCACTATTTTGCAGCTTCTTCCACAACACTTCTTCCTGTAATTGTTGTATATGTTCGGAAAATGCTTCTGCTTCATCACTAACTCTGCCATCAACTGGTAGCTGTACCAAATCTAACACCCTATTTAGATTAATCCCAGACATAATTGAAAATGGAGACTTCCTTGTGGATCTATTTATGGAACTATTATATGCAAACTCAGCTTGTGGTAATGTTAAGTCCCATTGTTTCATCTTTTCCACAACTATGCACCTTAACAGGTTTCCCAAACTCTGATTTACCACCTCTGTTTGCCCATTGGTCTAAGGATGATAGGCACTATTGAACTATATTTGAGTTCCAAAATTCTTCCATAAAGTCCTCCAGAAGTGACTTAAGAACCTTGTGTCCCTATATGAAGTAATGGTTTTTGAAACACAATGCAAACATACAAATTCTCTGAAAAACAAATATGCTACGCCTATCGCATCACTTGTTTTCTTGCAGGAAATAAAATGAACCATCTTAGAAAACCTATCAACAACCACAAAAATTGAGTCATCACCTCATTGTGTTTTTGGTAATCCCAAAACAAAATCCATACTCAAATTTTTCCATGACCCTTTAGGAACAAGAAATGACATATACAACCCTCTATTATGTGCATGGCCTTTCGAGACTTGGCAAATTCGACACCTCTCCACATATCTTTTCAGATTTGGCCAATAGTATTTCTCTACTACCAAGGCTATTGTCTTATCTTTACCGAAATGCCCAACCAATCCTCCATTATGCAACTCTTTCACTATATTCTCTCTCATAGACCCAACTGGAATACATAGTTGGCATCCCTTGAATAGATAGCCATCCTATAAAATAAACTCATCCTAGACATCTCTTGCATTGTTTGACAATGGATGAATTTATCTTTCAACAATATTCTTAAAATCAGAATCAGAAGAATACAAATCCTTTATTGCTTCAAAAACCACCACCTCAATTTCCATAGTGGTAAAAAAAGTCACACACCTACTCAATGCATCTGCAACTTGATTATGTTTTCTTGATTTATGTTGTATAGAAAAAGTATAACCTTGCAAAAATGATACCCACTTTGCATGCCTACTATTCAAATTCTTTTGTCTATTCACATACTTTAGGGCTATGTGGTCTGTAAATAACACAAACTCCTTAGGCACTAAATAATGCCTCCAATGCCTCACTGATTGTACAATTGCATAAAATTCCACCATCATAAGTAGAGTAGTTCTTTCTTACCTTATTCAGTTTCTCGACTAAAGAAAGCTACTGGCTTTCCACCTTGACTTAGAACAACACTAATACCCACATGTGAGGCGTCACAATCAACCCCAAAAACTTTATCAAAATATGGTAGTGCCAAAATGGGTTCCTTTGTCACCTTCTTCTTCAAGAACTTAAAACTATCCTCAGTTGCATTTGTCCACAAAAACTCCCTTCCTGTTGTGCAATCTATTATAGGTGCTACAATACTATTGAATTTTTTTAATAAACTTTCTATAAAATGTTGCTAGACCATGAATGCTTCTTACCTCTATTAAACTCCATGGAGTAGGCCATTCAATAATTTTCTTTATCTTCTTTAAGTCCATATGAACCCCATCTACTGAAATAATAAAGCCCAAGAATACCAAACTCTCTTACATAAACATGCACTTATTCATATTTGCATAGAGTTTCTCTTTCCTTAACACTTCAAATATCACCCTCAAATGCCTCATATGTTCTTCTTTAGTTTTACTAAAGATCAAGATATCATCAAAATAAACCACAACAAACTTACCATTATACTCCCCCATCACGGTGTTCATCAGTCTCATAAAATTACTAGGTGCATTGGATAGCCCAAATGGCATCATGAACCACTCATATAATCCATTTCCTGTCTTGCATGTTGTTTTCCACTCATCTCCTTCTCTTATCTGAATTTGATGGTAACCACTTCGAAGATCAATCTTGGTGAAATATCTAGATCCAGTAAGCACATCCATCATATCATCAAGGCGAGGTATTGGGAACCTATATTGATTGTAATTTTATTAATTGCTCTGATATCCGTGCACATTGTCCATGTTCTATCCTTCTTTGGTGTTAATAAAGTTGGGGTTGCACATAGAATTATGTTCTACCTTACGGCCCCCTTTCTCACGAGCTTTGCCACTTGCCTATTCAACTCTGCATGCAATGTCAGGCTCATCCTATAAGCCGCTTGATTTGGGAGTGAAGACCCTAGAATCAAATCAATATGGTGTTGAATATCTCTTTTTGGTGGTAATCCATCTGGTAGCTCATCAGGAATAACATCAGAAAATTCTTTTATTAATTTTGTTATTTTTACTGGTATTTGTGCACTTGCAGGTTCATCCTTATTTGTGACTAGTGCATAGCAAAAACCGATTTACTTTTCCTCCTTCACAAATTCCTATGTAGAAAGAATATTTTCAGCCTTCCCCTCTTCCTTAAGAGGTATCAAAACTATTTTTGTGCCATCCTTTCATAAAGTATAATTATTCTTTCCACCGTCATGAATAAATTTTCTATCGAATCGCCATGGTCTTCCTAGCAGCATATGACATGCATTCATAGGAATAACATCACACCAAATCTCATCCTTGTAAGTGTTCCTAATATAATAGCTTATTAAACATCTCTTATCAATAGTAACTTCATTACCCTTATTAAACCATGCAATACGGTAAGGGTTAGGATTCTTCTCATAATGCAGACCCAATTTCTCACCCATCTCATTTGAAACCATGTTCTCACAACTACCACCATCAATAATAACACTACATACCTTTCCTCATGACGTGAATCTTGTTATGAAAATATTTATATGCATTCATGCATCCCCCTTGATATCATTTCTTGGAGAAATCATCATCCTCTTGATCATCAACCTTTCTCCAACATCTGGTGGGATTTCTAGGTCCCATTTGTCTTCTACGTGTTCAGCTTCAACAAGATTTACTCTTGGAGCCTCTACTTGCCTCTTGTCATATATATAAGAATGCTTACATTCAAAAGCCCAATTCCCCTCTTCACCACATCTGTAACAAACAAATGGTCTTCATGGATCCTCCCATCTTATATCACCAGTATAACCTCAGCCCCTATAAAATCCTCAGCCTCTTTGTTGATTTTGGGAATCTTGTCTTGTATCTTCTTGCTTTTCCACTCCACGAGGTGATTCTCCCCTACCTTGGCTGAAACCAGCTCATCCCTGAAAGTAAGATGAGGACCCCCTATTCATTCTAGGTGATCTCCTAAAACTTTGATGAATTTATTTTTCCTCTGCCTTTAAGGAAAATTGATAGGCATCCTCCATGCTCTTAATCCTATGCATACTTATCTCATCTTAAATAGAAAATTTTACTCCATTTATATAACTTGTAGCCATTTGTTCCTTAGTTTCTTCATGATCTACACATATGGACAACTTGTAGAACTCATCTCTGTATTCTTGCACTATTTGAAAGTTTTGTCTAAGATTTTGAAACCTCCTGTAAAGGATTTGTGCATAATCCACAGGGAGAAATTTATCTTTTAGCTTCTTCTCCATCTTACTCCACGTCCTAATTCTTTCTTTCCTCTTTTTTGATCGCAATCTTTTTGTAGGTTATCCCACCATAACGTATCATTACCTTTCAATTTCGTGCATACAAATTTTACATTCTTTTCTTCTGACATAGCCTTCCACTCAAAAAATTTCCCCATGCTAGTCAACCAGTGTATTAGCTCCTCTAGTTTTAGACTACCTCCATACTCAGAAACATCAACTCTTACCCCATCATTATTTTCTTCTAATGCTCGAAGCATCCTTTCTTCAAAAGCTAAGGGTGGTGCTTGCATTTCCTCCTCTTCACAAACTTCTTCTTCATCTGTGTCATCTCCACCTTGATTTCCTCTTTGGGTTATCATTACAGAAAATGAAACAACTTTCCTCTACAAATCTTGCATATTTCTATTCATCTAGGAAATACCACCTCCTCTTCCTCTTCATCTTCTTGCCATTTTTTTTAAAGACTCGAACCATCTCGGATACTAGATAATGTAGCCAAATTCTATAAACAAACTCAATATACTACTAGTAATATGAACTCCAAAATAAAATAGATCTCCTTCCTTGTTATTGAATCATGAATTACAATGTTTCCTAAATAGGAAAATAATTCCTAACTCGAGTTACCAAGAAAACTCTAACTAACTTTGACTAAATCTACTCTAGGTGGCATAAATTAGGGCCCAATTTTGTAGCCGAAGCTTTACTAGAACCTGTTAGGGCTCAGTAAGTTTGCATGCTTATGTTCGTACAGGCATCAAAACATGTGGTTTTAATGCATCTTCTACATGCCTCAAACGAAGACCCGAATTTCCAACTTATAACCATCTCATAATGCCTGCTAATTTTGACTAAAATTAACTAATGTCTGGTAAAATAGGAAAAAAACCAAACTACAACTTAAATCCTAATTTTCAGCCTCAAGATCGTGGATTTTGGGCCCGAAAATGTGCCAAAACGTTCTCCAATCGGCATTTCAAGTTGACATGTGCGTTTGACGCATCGAAACATGTGGTTTCAACAAAAATAAAAATGGACTCAAACAGACACCTGGAGTACAAGTTATGACCTTTTTAAGTTCTTGCTAATTTTGGCATTATCACACACAAAACATCCTATTGAATACATAAAAAGGAAATTTATTCTTATATGGGAAGTCGTGATGTGGAAAATTGTCTCAGATCTTATATATTGTATATATACAATAATTCTCTCTCAAGGAAAATCGAGTGCTATCTATTCAAGGTTCGTAGCTTTTTAAGCTTCAAAATACCTCATATGGTAGTTGAATAGATTTAATAAGGTTAAGAGAACTTAAACTAATCTTCAACAATGCTCTTTCTTCTCATAATCATAAATTCCTTTAAAAAAGTATTGTTTGGCCACATCTTACAGTGGGTACGCCGCCATATACAATGAAGAAACACTAATCTTGTAACATTAGTCTGAATCACGTGTGTTTCGCATAGACATGCTTCCGTTCCATGGCCATAGATTTAACTTCTGGATCCTTTCAATCCTTTGAGAAACAGTTATATAGGGTATATTTTCTAGGAGGAATACCTGTTCCAATGTTGAGAGGGTGTAGCGCGTACCGTAGAGAGCAGATCAGGTCGATTGCAGAAGAGACTCCTTTTTGTCTGGGAAGGACTACCTGCAAGTAAGAATACAAGACCACCAGATTCTAATTAGACAATAAATGAGAGAATTGCCTTGGGTCCAGGAAATATTAAGACTTCCTTTCGAAATCTGGTCAATTCCCCATGCTAATATGAGCTTAACACAAAGCTTGATATCTGCAAAATTACAATTTAATTACACTTGTTAAAACAAATGAAAGAGGAAAAAAATCATTTTGGTTTTGAATCACAGTGACCGATAGTCGGTCACTGTCACCTGGTAACCGGTATAATCTAAAAGATAACCGAAATAATGCGGTAGGGGCAAAAAAAATAGGGGATTTTAGTGAAGGTTGGAAACTATAAAAAAAGAAACTATAACCGTAGGCTATAGGTGTTTACTAAGGCTGGTAAATGATTAGGGATAGGTAATGGGGTGATGGAGAAGACTTCTAGAGATCTAATGGGGGCTAGATTCTTGGGGGCAATGTAGGGGTAGAGGAATTACAGTTAGATGGGAGGGTGTTACCGGCTAGTAGATCTAGGAATAGACTTAGAATTGCTGTGATTTAAGAAGTCCAATTAAATGTTATGTAAAAGAACATATAAGATACTACTTACTAATTCCTGATGGAGATAAGTATTTTAGTATGGATGGCTCCTTCGACTGTTTATAACGAAGGCAGGGCTCAAGTAGGATGATCAGACAATCAAAGAAGAGCTCATCTTCTCTCCCAATGCTTGGATGAGTGTCACTATAGCTCCGGTTACTCAGTTGCAGTCTTGGGCTTAAGAATGTCCTTCTACATGGGGATACATCCTCTAAATCCTTGCGACTTGTAATCTAAGTGTAGGCCAAGTGAATTCCCGATCCTGGGTCCAATTTAATTAAGTGTAGGTTCCAATCCTTTGTTAAATGGTTGGGGGAGGTCATTTACAAGGAACCGATGGCAGTTACGTAACCGACGGTGGTTGAATGTAATTAACCGATATCGGTTAAGTCATTTAGATGTGAGCTATTTTTAGTAAATGTAGCCAAATTTCCCTCCTAGATCTCCCGAGTGAATTTATATTAAGTGGGCTTGGTCAAGTCATTTTAAATAGGTTGATTTTAAGTGCGGGTGAGGAGTTAATTTAGTCAAAAGAGGTGTGGATGTAGACCAAGTTATACGGGGTCTTAGATTAGGTTAGTTTAGGGTTAGGTTTCTAGCCTCATGATGAGGTGGTGAAATGAGGTGGTAGGATTAGGAGACGTGGATTTATCTTCAATTATAAGGTAATTAAAGTAAATAATTAAAATAAGGTTTAGGTGATGAGGCTAGGTTGCGAAATGAGATGCGGGGCACGGGGGGTCGTATTTAGAGGACAAATTTGGTGTCTACATTAGCCCCTTGTTGTTGTGTAAGCTTTGTCTTGTAATAGCTACACTAACGAGATAATAAGAAGTGGTTACTCCTGTTAAGGGTATAGGTAATCCCCCTCAAAATCTTAAGCGATAGATTGAGTGTATTTTTCGTGAAATCCCAGGGATAGGGCATTACATAAAGCGTAAATGAATGTTGAGAGAATGGTAATATACGTGGGGTAAGTTACAAGGAATTCAGACACACAATCTGAAATGTAATAGTGACAAGACCAGGGGTTTCATGATTTGTTGAGCAAATCAAGCAATTCATAGGTAAAGGTCTGATAGTTTATTCAAACAAGGGTGATATAACTCCTTGTATCCAGAGAAAGAACACTCATGTCTTGCACGAATAGTCATCCAGGGGATATAACTGGGTAAGGTACCAGGATACGTTTAATGTATGTTCAGGCAAGGGTACCGCAAATGGTTGGTTTGCAAGACCTCGAGACGGTTAATGTCACGGAATGTACTCGGTCTAGGCAAAGTTGGATCGGTTGATCAAGTCAAGTACCCTCCATACATGCTAAGAACACGAATAGGTGAGCTCGATTGGGAGAGTGAAGGAAGTCCTACGTGATGGGTGGATAAAATTGTAATTTGCGGGTTGATAGAGGTGAGGTATTAGAAGTATGTGCGGCCTATAGGTAATGGGTCTGATTGGTGTGAATTGCGGCACTATTGAGGTCAGGCCTAAATGGTAACTGGTTGCGGCCTTGGGCCGGGCCAAATGGTCTGGTTGAAAGCCTTGGGTCGGGCACTAATTGGTTGGTTTGTGGCCTTGGGTCGGGCCAAATGGGTGGTTGATGGCCTTGGGTCAGAACCAAATGGTTGGTTGCGGCTTTGGGATTGGGCCTGATTGGTTGGTTGTAGCCTATGGGTCGGGCCAAATTTATTGGTTGCGGCCTTGGGTCATAGAGCCTAATTGGTTGGTTGCGAGTACATCTTCTAGTCGGGCCAAATGGAATGGTTGACATTGCCTATGGGTCCTTTTACAACATACTCCTTGGTTGCGGCCTATGGGTCGGGCCTGATCTCCAGTTGGTTGTGGCCTTGGGTCAGGCCAAATGGTTGGTTGCGGCAACTTGGGTCTAGGCTATGGTTGGTATGGGTGCTAGCCGATAGAATGTGGCCAATGAATTCAAAAAAGGCTATTTAGCAAAGGAGGTCTCCGATGGTTGGGTAGACTAGAGTTGCGAGGTGTATCGTGATCGTCCTGACATAGCTGTGAGTTACTAGTTGTGAGAGAGATCGTCATCCGTAGGGTTTAGTTCATCTAGCTAGAAACGCAGGTGACATGAGACAACGGGATTGTCTAGCGGTTGCAGAGTCACGAGTGGATGAGACTTAGAGGCATATGATTCCTCCATGGACAAGAGGACGTATTCGTATGTCTACAGGAGATGTTGGCAGATCAGTGTGTGAGGATTTTACCAATAGCAGTGGCACACTGTGAGGATGGAGAGGCCAAGTGAGTGGCATCGACGATCATGATCACCACCTGATTAAAATTTTGAGGACTTCTACTTCTGTGTCTAAGTGAATTTCATAAGAGTATAAGAATATCCCTAAGCGATGCTTCTGACTCTGTTGCGTCGATAATAGAGATCAGATGTACTTTGTCCTCAACATTCTAAATAAACTGTCTAAATATGTATGTTCAAGCCATTTGAAAGTTCACTAGATAATAGCATAACGACAACTTTTTGTGTTTGTGAATGTTCAATGTGGTGATGAATGTCCAGAACTGGGATAGGAAGAGCTTGAAGTGTGAGCGGGACATAGAAACTTATCTTCAAATATATTCTATGATATACTCACACATGATAGGTTATGGTAGGGGATGGTCGAGCATAATGCTTGGGAGATTCCTCTACTGTCTCACCTAAGTGCATGCTCTACATGTATGCCCATTTGCACAAGAGCAAGGAGGGGCCTGTCAGACCGATGTAGTTCTCCCTATAGGACCAGTGGAGAGGTGAATATTCAAGGATACCTTTGGTTATGGTTAGGCACATTTCGTATGTGTTGGTAAAACCTCATTGTATATTGGTAAGAGTGATCAACGTCAATGCTTGGTCATTGGCCTTTTTAGGGACTGGCGATGTTGGTGTCAGGTACTTTAGTGTGATGACGAAAGTATGCTAGTGATGATCTTCCAGAGATCTTCACCCAAGTAGTAGGGAATCGTGTCCTAGACTTGCAGGAGGTCATACATTTGGCACTTTAATCCTATGAGTCGAGTAAAAGAGGCATAAATTGTCCCGTAGTTGCAGACATGAGCTAATTTATCACGTACATACCTCCAACATAGGAGGGGCTTGAATCCCTAGGTGCCTTGCATTCAGGCGAGAAGTCGATAGGTGAAAAGAGTCGTATTATCACAATACATCAGATGCTACTTCTTTCGCTCGGAATGTTTCACTCGGAAATGCTTCGTTCCTTATAGAAACAGATAAGGTTAGGGTTAGGAGGAATACCTGTAGAATGTCGAGATGATGTGCGCGTACCGTAGAGAAAGATCAGGTTGACTGCGAAGAACTCCTTTTTGTCTGGGAAGGACTACCTGCAAATAAGAACACAAGACCACAAGATTTGATTAAACAATAAATGAGGAAACTGCCTTGGGCCCAGGAAATGTAAAACTTCCTTTCGAAGGTGGTCAGTTTCCCTGCTAATATGAGTTAACACACAATACTGTAAAATATCAATTAAATCACTTCGTTGAAACAGGTAGGGGAAAGGCTGGTTTCTGGTTGTGAATCACAGGAACCGATGCCGGTTACCTATAACCGATGGCGGTTACTGATAACCGATACCGGTGGGTTCTAGGATCTTCTGGGCGGCTTGTGGTGTTTGTAATAGCTGGTTTTCGAATAGTATTAGGAAATAGGATGGTTAGAAGCAAAAGAATGATAGTTAGAGGCAATGGTACGTTGGATAATAGATTCAGGAACGGATTTGGGAGGACTGTAATTCCAAAAGCATAAGAAATGTTATAATGGAGGACATGCAAGATGTAACTTACTGGTTTTTGACGAAGATGCCAGTTGATCTCCTTGGCTGCCAACTCTTCTGGTTTCTTCACTCGTCTCTGCTTGGTCAAGTGAAGTTCTGGACTCTGCTAATCGCTTTGGACGCTCCTTTGATTCAAAAATCCTTCGACTGATCTCCAAAATGAAATTCCGATCCGTTGTTTTGGTTTGGGGAGCCCATTTACAGGGAACCGATGGCGGTTCTGTAACCGACGGCGGTCGAGTAGGAACCGGCATCGGTAAGGAAAAAGTAGGCTATTTTTAGTAAAATAGCCCACCTTCCCTGCTTTTCTCCCGAGAGATTAGTTGCGGGCTTGGTCAAGTGACTAGAAGGTCGGTTTTGGGTGCGAGAAAGGGGTCATTAGTCATGGGTGTAGGTGTAGACCAAGTTATAGGTCTTAATTAGGTTAGTTAGGGTTAGGGCTAGGTCATGATGAAGTGGCAGAATGAGGTGGTAGGTGAGATGATGTGGATTTATCAATTACAAGGTAATTAATAAATAATTGTGTAAGGTTTAGGTGATGAGTTTAGGTTGCGAGATGAGATGCGGGTCACAAGGGGTCGTAAGACACAAATTTGGTGTCTACATTAGCCCCTTATTGTCGTGTAGCTTGTTTTGTAGAGCTGCGCGGACAATAATATGAAGTGGTTTCTCCTGTTAAGGATATAGGTAATCCCCCTCAAATCTATCACAGATTGAGTGAACGGGAAATCAGGGATAGGGTTGATAAAGTGTAAATGGTGTAGAGGGGATGGTAAGGTGGTGGGGTAGGTCCAAGGAAGCAGACGCATGTTGAAATGCAATAGTACGACTAGGGTACATGATTTGACGAGCCAACCAGCAATGCATAGGCAAAGGTCGATAGTTTATCCAAACAAGGGTGATATAATCCTGGTATCCAAGGCATAGGAAGTAGCTCCAGGGTATATAACAGGTAAGGTACAGGAATATTTAGGCATGTTCGGCAGTACCAAATGGTTGGTTTGGTTGAGATAAACGTCACGGTCTAGGTCTGGGCAAAGTTGGTCGACAGATCAAGTCAAGGACCCTAATTATGCTAAAACATGAACAGGTGAGCTCGATTGGATAAAAAAACTACAAGATGGGTGGATAAGAGTGTATGTTGGTGATGTTGGGTAAGGTATGGAAGTGGTACGGCCTTGGATCGGGCCAAATGGTTGGGGTGCGGCCTTGGGTCGGGCCGGATGGGTAGGGTGAGGCCTTGGGTCGGGCCAAATGGGTAGGGTGAGGCCTTGGGTCGGGCCGGATGGTTAGGGTTGCGGCCTTGGGTCAGGCCAAAAGGGTAAGATTGCGACCGTGGGTCGGGCCGGATTAGTTGGTTGAGGCCTTGGATCGAGCCAAATGGGTAAGGTGAGGCCTTGGGTCGGGCCGGATGGTTAGGGTTGCGGCCTTGGGTCGGGCCAAATGGGTAAGGTGAGGCCTTGGGTCGGGCCAAATGGTTAGGGCGAGGCCTTGGGTCGGGCCAATTAGGTAGGTTGAGGCCTTGGGTCGGGCCAATTGGTAGGGCGAGGCCTTGGGTCGGGCTAAATAAGTGGGGCAAGGCCTTGGGTCGGGCCAAATAGGTAGGTTGAGGCCTTGGGTCGGGCCAATTGGTAGGGCGAGGCCTTGGGTCGGGCCAAATAAGTGGGGCGAGGCCTTGGGTCGGGCCAAGTGGTAGGTTGAGGCCTTGGGTCGGGCCAAATAGGTAGGTTGAGGCCTTGGGTCGGGCCAAATAGGTAGGTTGAGGCCTTGGGTTGGGCCGGACAGAGGCGATATTGGTGAAAAAGAGGCAAGGAGTAAGGAACGGCAAAGAATGGGGTAAAAGGGGTATCAGACCGACGTCGATTCATCATGACCTATATCGGTTAAGGGACCGATACCGGTTTCCTAGGGCAGAAAGGAAACCGACATCGGTTTAGGTCGAAAAACCTATAAAAAGAAACATACGGCCTGTCATTGTCACTTTTGTTTTTTGTAATCCAAAATTGACTTGTCTGACGTGGGGAGTTGATTTGGAGGGGTATTGAGTGAGGTGGAGCTATTTGATTGGCGGAGAGAGTTGATAGTGGGCCCGAATAGTTGAGGAAGCAGCAGGTGATTGGCCGGGGACCCAACAGATCAGGATTAGAGCCATGGCACAGGCAGGAGGAGCCGGAGGAGCTGGACCAGCTGGACCGCCACCACCCATCCCACCACAACGATGTGTCGTCGTACCGGTAGGTTCTAAACTCTTTAATTTGGTGATTTGGTTGAGTTATGTGGTTTTTGGGATTTGGGTAGGAATTGGTATTTTGTAGGAAATAATGGGTAAATGGAGGTAATTTGAGAAAGGGAGAGGGTAGATAGGTTAGATAGGCTAAGGCGGCTAGGTGTGTAAAATTTTAGGGTTTTTGGGTGGGTGGATGGGTAGAAATAGGTAAAAAATGAGTTTTGGGGGCCGTGCGCGGGTTCGGCTCGGGTAGTGGACAGTGACCGATGTCGGTCACTAGGCGACCGGCATCGGTCGAAAAAAGAATAGAGTAAGGTTAGAATGGGGGACCGGCATCGGTCTCGTATCGGCCGATATCGGTGGGGGAGGGATGGGTTGAGGGTGGTATTGAGGGTGTATGGCTTTGGGGTGTTGGGTTGGGTTGGGAGTGGGGAATGGGATTGGGTTAGGGGTTTAGGGTTTAGGGTTTAGGTTTTGAAGGTGGGTTGGGGATCTTGGTGGGGTGGGTTGTGTTGGGTTGGGTTGAGTTGGAGTAGGGGATTGGGTTAGGGGTTTAGGGTTTAGGGTTTAGGTTTTAAGGTGGGTTGGGGGGGGCTTGGTGGGGTGAGTTGTGTTGGGTTGGAGAAAGGTGAGGTGTGGGGTTAGATTTTGGGTGTTACAAAAGGGGGTTTAGATGGTAAAGTAGGTGTTATAATAAAGAGTGGGTCTAAGAATGTGGGTTGGTTTTGCAGGCACGTCAGCAGTTGACGATGCGTGATAGGATTGCCTCCACTATTGAGTCGGATGAGGCCACACATATCTGCGGCGCATTGGGCCATCATGCGCGAGGTGGGGCTCGGCGGGGTCCAGAGGTACAGAGCGATCGACAGAGATCACAGCCTGATGGTCGCCCTCATCGAGAGATGGGATCCGGCGGCCAATGTGTTCCATCTGCCGACCGGGGAGATGACGGTCACATTAGAGGATGTGTATCGCATCCTGCGGCTACCGATCGAGGGAGAGGCCGTTTTTCAGGTAGATTCAGAGACTGCCATGGATAGCATACTGCAGGTTTTTGGGGATGCAGCCGCGCTTCTGACATATCATAGCGCGAGCATTGGATATGGTGACATGTACCGCGCACACAGACATGAGACACGGCTTGCCGTGTTGATGATGATAGGGATCACCTGCTTCGCCCTCCCGGATTCAGAGGGAGGCCGCTCCCACGGGCATTGATGGGGTGCTACTGGAGATGGTGGAGGAGCACACCCTGTTTCGCATGGGCACCAGTGTATCTGGTGCAATTATACAGGGAGTTATGGGGCTATCGCCGGAGGAGGCGATTTGGTATTTGTTCTACATTTTTGTTGCACTGTTGGGCATACGAGCACATCGTATGCATCAGGCCGGTAGGGCTACCCAGCAGCCAGGGCCACAGGTCGTGTACCGATATGGATTTCAGAGGTGGTTGGGGATCGTGGGCCAGCCACGAGCAGTTGTTGCAGGTCGAGATGTGGCCTACTATAGACATATGCTAGAGGGCCTTACAGCAGTAGACATTATATGGAGACCCTACAGAGGTCACCAGCCTGGCAGAGGAGCCCGCGTACAGCTGCGCCTGATCCAGTATACATTCTGGATAGCAGGACGTAGGCCGGGAGAGCACGAGCGGATACCCTTAGAGAGGGTGCGCAGGCAGATGGGGCTGCCACAGGATGAGCCACCTCCCTTCCCTCAGTATAGGAGGGATGATGTAGAGGCCCCACTGCCAGCACCACAGCCTTGGGATCCAGACTGGGTAGCGGAGAGACCAGCAGGTGAGGGTGTGGATGATGCCGGGTGCACGGCAGCATACAGGGTCTGGTGGGTTGGGCAGAGAGCAGCGAGGATAGTACCGCCTGCGCAGCCAGACTTGGCTGCAGTTACTGCAGAGAGAGATCAGCTCCGGGGGCAGGTGCATTTATTACAGGGACAGTTGGCTGCTGCACAGGCTCAGATAGGGGTCCTACAGGGGCAGCTAGCCCAGGCTCAGGTACAGGGACAGGCAGCACCACCACCAGCAGCACAGCCACAGGTTCAGGTACAGGTACAGGCAGCCATACCAGCAGCAGCACAGCCACAGCCCCAGATACCACCACGGCCACAGGTGCAGGTACAGGCACAGGTAGCACCTCCACCAGCACCACAGCCACAGGTGCAGGTACAGGCTCAGGGGATATTGGTGTTAGGTGCCAGGGGACCAGCCCCAGTTCCTTCAGTGGCGAGAGATCGTTATATGGAGGTTAGAGCAGAGGCCCGTTATTATCAGGATATTCTTGATAGTAGCGGAGTCGAGTATCAGGCGTATGCAGCGCATAGGGCAGAGACCTCGCACAACCAGAGATCTCAGGGAGGGGCAGCTACAGCTGGCGTGTCCGTGACGGGCAGGAGGCGAGAGGCACCACAGGGACCAGCGGGGAGAGGTGCCGAGGGCGGTGGGGAGAGCTGATAGATCCCCGACATGGTTTTGTATAGGGACATGGGCACCGGTCTGCGAACCGGTTGTATTGATAGAGGCCTGCGTGCCTACACTTATTCATTGTTGTGATTTATTTATTATATATCGGCCTGCGAGCCGAGTACGGGTTGTACATTTGATACCGGCCTGCGAGCCGAGTAGATTTTTGACATGAGAGACCGGCCTGCGAGCCGAGTCGAGATTTTTGGTAGGTATGCGGCCTGCGTGCCGGCTTTGGTATATTATGAGATCACAGAGGCCCCGATGTAGGGCACATGTATTTTGAAAACTGGTATACATATATATGGATGATGTTTTGATCCACATGCTGTGTTAAAATGTGTTGAAATATGTGGTTAATGGTTGGTAATATAGAGAATGTGTGGTGAGTTTAATTGACATGTTGATAGATAGATAGATGATGCTGATGTTTTTGTTTATTGTGCGTATATATGAATGTCAGGTTATGTGATAAATTGGTGGTTTGTTGGCAGTGTAATATATGTAACTGATGAGTTGGATCTAATGATGTATAGATTGGTAGTTTCTTGATATTCGTAGTTGATGGTTGTGTATTGGTAGAAATGATGTTTAATGAAATTATAATGCTATGTGTGGTGGATAAACAAATGTGGTAAATTCTGTTGTTTATGCAGGTAAAGAGGCGGGCGCGACAAAAATTTAGATGAGAAATGAAGAAAAGAACCTTGTTTCAAAAAGTCAGGTGCATAACCGGTATCGGTTGGGTAACCGATGTCGGTAGAGATATGACCGATATCGGTTAAGTAACCGATACCGGTTATTTAGGTATGAGCTTTTCTAAAAATAGAAAAGCTAGGGTGGCAACTTAAGTTTTAATTTTAGAGCCATGCAAGAGGTTAAATACGCGAACGTGACGCTTTTTGACGACTGAGACAGGTATTTGCATGAGAGATTTGGGTGAGAAGGAGAAAAGAGACAAGGAAAGTGAATGTGATCCGAGATTCAGAAGGCAGAAAGACAAAGTTGAAAAGGGTGGTGATCATGGCAGAACAAGGAGAAGCATCCAGCAGGCAAGGGCAGGAGGGAAGACAAGGGCCACCTCAAGCTGCTGCACCCCAAGAGGTAACGTTTTGTTTGTGATTTGACTACTGCATGTTTTGTGAATAAGATGGGGGAGAGTAGGTGGGTGGATATGAGAAAGAAAACATGATAACAAGGGTTGCAGGTGAGGTAAGTGTTACAAGGTAGGCAATCAGGGGTTCCAGGTATGTTTATATGTATAAAAACGACGAAACGAGCAAATTATTGTCGTAGGTGGTTATTTTTAGGGAAGGTGTATATAATTGACAGTGACCGGTAGCGGTTAGGGTGAACCAGTATCGGTTATTCAATCGATATCGGTTACGTGTAACCGGTACCGGTTACTGGAGAAATTTCCAGAATGTTTGAAAAAACCCTGACGGATTGAATGGTTGTTTGTTGTTTTGGTGTATGCAGGCAGAGGCAGGATTGAGGATGAATGATAGTGTGCCAGCGCTGTTGTTACGAATCGAGCGGATGTACACCAGCGGAATGGACGTTGATAAATCGTTTTGGGGTTAAGTGGATCCGTTATTATTCACGAATCGCACGTAACCATGGTATGTTACAGGCGTTGATTGAAAGATGGAATCCGAGACAAATACCTTTATCTGCCACAGGTGAAAATGACAGAACATTGGAAGAGTTTCGGTTTGAGACT